>OX366510.1:15064636-16419220 GCA_947256265.1 Acronicta leporina
GGATGTCCATGAGGATTTCCACACGCAAAAAAAAAAAAAAAAGGTTAGTGGCAATTCGAGTGGCAATAGGCTCGCCCCCTATTACATGGGACCTAAACATACCGGCGAACTGTGGGTGTACATTAGTACGCCTCTGCCTAACCCTTCGGGGAATAAGTACAGGCGTGATGGTATGTTTTTATTAATCTTATTTTATTAATCTAATCTAATTTTTTACTTATTATTAATCGAATTTTTATTTGTTAATTCTTATTAGGTAATTTATTGTTAATTGTTTTTCTAATGTTTTATGTTGTTTGATATTCATACACAATGCATGTTGTTCTTGAATAAAATTGATGGATTGATTGACTATTTGCCGAACAATGTAAGACACAGTACAATACATGCAAACTTAAGCTGCCAGTATCGATTAGGTATATAAATAGATAAGTATAACTAGCTTCTGCCCGCGGCTTCGCTCGCTTGTAACTCAATAACCAACAGTGATGATCTCTTCTTTGTATGGGTCTCTATACATAAGAGAGGTCAAGCTGTATCTCAGGTTCCGTTTCATTATTTGAGATAAGAAGTATACCAGTTTTTAATTTGGAGCACATACTTTGTAACAGTGATTACAAAATTAAAATCTATTCAGTAGTTTTTGCGCCAACCCGTAACAAACAGACAAACAGACAAGAATTTTAAAAATCACATGTTCGGATTCGGTGTCGTTTATATACCACTAGCTTCTGCCCGCGACTTCGTCCGCGTAGCGTAATGATATGTAGCTTATAGCCTTCTTCAATAAATGGGCTATCTAACACTGAAAGATTTTTTCAAATCGGACCTGTATTTCCTGAGATTAGCGCGTTCAAGCAAACAAACAAACAAACAAACTCTTCAGCTTTATATATTAGTTTAAATAACCCGCGTGTTTTGTTTTAAATATCTTCAATGTACAGACAGCGCTTTTTTACAATTTTATAATAGTAAAGAAGTAGAGAAGATGATTATAATAGTAGAGATATCATATGATCAATGATGATACATACATTCACGGCTTTCCTAAAAGGAGTAGACAGAAACGAAAGAAACCGTCATGCTACGATTCCCAGATACTTCTTCATTTACTCCCTCATCCTACTTCCTACTAATTAAACGTGACAGTTTGGGAGATGGATGTTTGTTATTCTTTTCCACCAGAACGGCTGAATGAATATGGATAAAATTTGGAGATAGATTATAGTGTGGAATGGTCGAACCCAATTCTGAAGTCAGAAGAGTCAGGCAGAAGCTAATGTTTCATATGTTCTCGCTGGTTAGATCTCACCTACAATGTACCCTTGGGGGTTGAAACCCCATACAGTTACTTGGTTCAAAATAAGAATAGGAATAGGAAATGATTCCTGTCTCTGCAGATATGCTTACCTGGGTACGGCCTTAGTACAGCATACAGAACAGGCAGATCAGATTTATTATTGCTGACCTCTCTTTCTAATTCGTTCTGGTAATAGATTTAAATTGGGTGAGTAGTGACAACATTCATGTTTAAAATACTTACATAATATGTAGCAATTTTGAAAAGCATTTATAAAGCATGAACATACCTAGCAGTTAGTTTGGCACCACACTTTGAATATTTGTGAGCAATCAAGTAATAATAGTTCCCATTATGAATATTATAATAAACTAGCTTCTGCCCGCGGCTTCGCCCCCGTGGAATTCGGTCTGTCATCATATCCCACGGGAATGGGATAAAAAGTATCCTATGTCCGTCTCCTGGTTTTAAGCTATCTCTCCACCAATTTTCAGCCAAATCGGTTCAGCCGTTCTTGAGTTATAAATGGAGTAACTAACACGACTTTCTTTTATATATATACTAGCTTCTGCCCGCGGCTTCGCCCCCGTGGAATAAAAAGTATCCTATGTCCGTTTCCTGGTTCTAAGCTACCTGTCCACCAATTTTCAGCCAAATCGGTTCAGCCATTCTTGAGTTATAAATGGAGTAACTAACACGACTTTCTTTTATATATATAGATATAGATAATGAAGCGGCGGTAGCCTAATGGCTAGGGCGTCGGACTTGCGATCATGAGGTTGCCGGTTCGAACCCCACCCATTGCACTACCGACGTGAACCCACTCGTAACACAAGCAATCTAACTTAGCACGAGGGGTTAACAAGAATACTAGTAATGTGCGACCCGCATTGGTAGTAAGCTTTTTTAAAGAAAAAAAAATTATGAGGTTATAGGTACATATTATGGCACCACACTTTTCGTTTTCGCCAGTGTTAAGTATCCAGTTTGTCAGTTACCTTTTAATAGGTCAACTGACCAAGTATCGTTAATATATAGGTACACTAACAGTGGAAACTTTATTGAGGCTTCGATGGAGCTTATGAGTGAAAGCAAAAAGTCAAGATTTTCAATTTTATATCATTTGTCTACACTCGCACACATTCACGAACACTTAATGGTTAATTATCCACCATAATTACACATTAAACTTCGAGAAAATTAAACTTTTGGAAAATAATATAAAATCGACAACGTGCACTTTTTACACACACGTGCATTTTCGCGCCTAAACTCTACCTTGTAGCTAGGTATGAATCAAACTATACTTTACTAGCTACCGCCCGCGGCTTCGCACGCGTTACATTAGGTCTCTCACTCTTCATCAACGACCCATGTCACTTCCCAATCAAAAATAACTATATTTTACTATTTCTTGGCATTTTTTTTAAAAAAAAACCTTGCTCAGTCTATGATTTTTTCCTGTATCGTGGTGCGTTTACAAACACAAATTAGCACATACACTAAAATCCAGACCCGGAACAACTACCTGTAGGTCATACAAATATTTGCTGCGTCTGGGGATTGAACCCACAACACGAGGCAGTAGCCGATGTCTCAGCCGCTACGCCTAACGTGTTCCATGCTGAGATTACAAACTATTTTAGTGAAGGAAAAAATCGACTGCAGGCAAGATTCGCACGGTCTACGTTTTCTGGTATAAATTACAAAATGGTAGTTATTAGGTAAGGTAGCATCGTACAACATCGATCTAACTGAAAACGAAAAGTAGGTACCTATTCATGTCAGTTGAGACGCAAACTAACTTGCTTTTCAATAGTTGGTCTCGCGGTGGATTAGTGGTGTATGACCACAAAACACAGGTTCGAATCCTGCCCGCAGTCGATTCTTTCCCTCACTTAACTACTTTATAATAAAGTAATATTTACAATTATACATACTCAAAACTGAAATACTGATACATAAAATTATTACACAGAGTACACATTCGCAATTAAATTTAAAAATAAAACTTATACACGCTAGGAGAAGGAAAAAACTAGAAGTAACCAAGCCTAGAACTGATTATGGAAAGAAAAATATATTATATGAAGGTGCAAAACTTTATAATGAAATACCTGACGAAGTAACCAAAAGCGATAGCTTGCTTAAATTCAAAAAGGGTCTAGATTCTAGACCCTTTTTTCAGTATAAATCGGCAATTCGGCAGTTTTCTAGACTACAAAATTACATCATAAAAATACTTTAAAATAAAAAAAACTAAAAAGACAAAAACATTACTGGGAATTTTAGAGACGGTCACGATTTTGAATGGGTCCCGACGGCAAGATTGACTTTATTCTACGTTATAATTTATTATTTTATGTATTTATCGATCATGAAAACATTTAAATGGTGTAGTTATTCAATATTACTTTACATAGGTCTGGACTACTAGACTTGTTTTTGTCTTTTTAGTTTTTTTTATTTTAAAGTGTTTTTATGCAGTCGGGTTTTTTAGTTATTTTAATTACGTAACTTGTTTCCGGATTTTTTGTAATGCTTTCGCTAATTGCTACCGAAAATTTGAGAATACATGATACGGAATGCTCAAAACATATTTTTCAGCCCACGCATTAAAACGCATAAAATCCGCCATTTTGTTTTTTTTTTAATTTCATGTACCCAGTGACACTCGTGCCATCAAGACAAATCTAATGAGGTATCATTTATCTAAATCGGTTGCACCGTTGAATAGTTACGAGCGGACATAGGAACGGACATACATAATACATACATACATACATACACGTCAAACACATAACCCTCCTCCTTCGGCAGTCGGGTAATAATCTAAATCTATTATTGTGATCACAGAGATACTTATATGTTAATACATTTTCTCATTATGTAAGTGAACTGTACCTGATGTTCTTTTTTTTTTAGATAAATATCTATACACCGAATATAATAAACCACAACAATGCCTCGCTCTAAACATACGGCCAGCACGCGTGGTAGGTACTTGATCATTATTTCGTTGCGGAGTTATTTTAAAACTATTTATAATATTATCTCTAAGATATTCATTAAACTCAAGTAATATCAGGGCGGGCGGGTTTGTTCAAAATAAAATACTGGTGATGATGAATAACGTATTTATTTGTATAAGGATTAATGCCATGTTTATGGACACACCTTCGCAAATAATGAATTATCTTCGTACCATTTGCTCAAAAAAGTGACATTCTATGCCACAAAAAGCAAACATAACAATAGTCATTTTTAATCTGTTAAAAACAGGGAAAGAAAATTGTACTGAATTTCATTCATCCTCTAGGGGGAGAATGTGATTAATTTGGAATACTTACCGAAATTTATACTGAACTATATCTGTGTTTACACCATTGAGTTTGTATAGGTATAAAGCATTATACATCTTTTTGAAAAAGGAATACGCATTTAATAGGCAGTTATCTATATATATAAAAGAAAGTCGTGTTAGTTACTTCATTTATAACTCAAGAACGGCTGAACCGATTTGGCTGAAAATTGGCGGAGAGGTAGCTTAGAACCAGGAAACGGACATAGGATACTTTTTATCCCGTTCCCGATACTTTTTATTCCACGGGGGCGAAGCCGCGGGCAGAAGCTAGTCTTACATATAATAAGAATGTAAGTGAGTCGTGTCTGTACATTGCTTATATTTACAAAAAAACTAATTTGGGGGACTCAGAATCGGTAACACAATCCATTTCTATTATTTTTGGAACTTTTGTCTGTCTGTTTGTCTGTCGGTTTGTCTGTCTGTTTGTCTGTCGGTTTGTCTGTCGGTTTGTCTGTCGGTTTGTCTGTATGTTTGACCGCGCATCAAATGATAACTACTGAAGAGAGATGGAGGAAGTGGGCAGGAATTCATAGCCTGTTTCTTGGATTAACATTTAGGCTATTTTTAATTCAAATCGGTTCTCTCTATCAAAAGTTATTAACATTTTAACCATTGAAAACGCTGAATTTTAAAAATAACCATTGAAGTCAATTTATTTTTCAAGTAATTCTGTATTAGACTAGCACGGATCAAACATTAAAACAGAATCAAGTAATAAAATTAAAAAATACACTTATAGGGACTAAATAAGATAAAACAAGAAACTATAGCAGATCAATCAGAAACCATTATTGTGACCAGGAATTGATTATTAGTACAGTTATTCTAACTCTACTTATACAGGTAATCACGGGACATACATAGGATTTATCCAGGGAGCACAAGCCGGTGTAAAAACTAAATATTTGAGTAGGTTAAAGAAGTAAACAAAGAATGACAACTTATTTTCTAGCGGACTAACACGACATCGTTATTACCTCAATGAAATTTGATTCGATAACAGGTGTCATTTTGAGTTGACAATATTGACAATTATTGTTTTCTTCTTGAAAGCATCCAGCCATATTGTAACTTATTTTATAATTTGAAACCTCCATAGTGTAGATACAGTGCGCACACTTTATTTGAGCAAGTAACTAAAGAGTTTCCATTTATTCAAATAATTAAATAATATAGCCTAAGAATATAAGTACCACATATTATGTATGTACAATAATAAAAAAAAATGCAAGGTGCGTTAATCTTAATTTACTGACGCCGAAACAGTTATTTGAGATTTTCGTCTATGTAGGTGAGTCTGTTTATATTTCCATGCTTCACGTCAATACCACGTGAACAAATTTTTGAAATTAAGTAATTTATATGTCAGAAATACGGTATTCAGGTAGAGGTCCATGGCGCTAAGTGTATTACAAATATGAACAATCAAATTTTTGAGGTGGTTATTTGAAACTTGGAGAGGACAACGTCTCTCAGGTCAGCTAGTGATAAATAAAATTACGAAAACCGACGATGCCGTATGAGCTTGATGCCTTTGCTTTTCCGACAAAAATATTCCTCAGACGCAAGAACAGAGAAATACTCAAATCAACTCATCAACAATAAATATACCAAACAAAAATGTAACTCTCTCTATCAATAATTGGACCAATGTTTCGAATGTTAACTTTTACTTTTAATTGTCATTATTTTTAATAAAGGCTTATCTCATATTATTATTGCGTTAATTTTTTCGCAAATGGTACTAAAAGTAGAGTATTTTCCTCAGTGATAAAGGTGTCTTAGTCTTGGGTGAACTTAAATCCCTCGCTACACTCAGGACTCGTCTTAAATCCCTCGCTTCGCTCGTGATTTAAGTTTTTAACACCCTCGCTACGCTCGGGAGTAAACCTCGAGTCCTTCGTTACGCTCGCGATTTAAATCGTTACCCGCGACAGAAGACACTGCTTTATCCCCTTGGTTAATATTCTACAATTAAGAACAAATTTGATTACCATTAAAATGGTTATATTGTAGATAGACGTATTTATGCTGCCACGGATTTTTTTTAAGAACTTTTAAAGGGGATCAATTCCGTGTGTACAAGTACATAGGTACATGATTTTCACATAACGCAGCGCACGCAACGGAAGCTCTCAAAATAAATAACGTTCCCGTTTTTGCAACATTTTTCATTGATGCTCCGCTCCTATTGGTCATGGCGTGATGTGATATAGCCTATACCTTCCTCGATAAATGGACTATCAAACAGAAAATATTTTTTGATTTCGAACCAGTAGTTCCTGAGATTAGCGCGTTCAACCAAACAAAAAAACAATCAAACTGTTCAGCATTATAATTTAGGGGGTTAAAGTATGAAATTGCCGATTTATACAGAAAAATTGAAATTCGTTTTTAACCTAAATAATAACCATTATTATCTGTATGCGTTTGCGATAGTATTCTGGTGATCTAGATTCGACAAACAGTGTGAAAGCATTTTGTACTACCTCCTGGAAAGAAAACTTTTTATCACGTAGAAAATTGTCCATGTCACAAAAAAATGGTAGTCAGTTGTAGCAAGGTCTGGCGAATACGGAAGGTGACGAATGGTTTCTAATGTGCAGTTCCTGTAGAGTTAAAACGGTTTCTCGTGCTGTATGAGATCTCGCGTTATCATGGAGCAATAATGGTGAAGATCGATTCATGATTCGGGGCTGTTTCACTGCTAGTTTTCTAAATCCGTTGGCGCTCCATTTAGTTCTACAAGAGACATCATAACATTTCTACACTAAGTACATTTTAATTGAAATTCAGAACAGAAATTGGAATGGCATCGCCAACGGATCTCCTTGAAGGTATTCTTAATTTAGTAGGGGTTTCAAAAATGTTATCTTTTTACCATAATAATAGTTTTTTCAAAATTTTCTTGGTAGGATTTGGTAACTTGACTCTGCCACATTACCATATTATAGGTAAATTAATCTAACAAACAAATCTCGCTCAAGTTTTATAAATGCCTTGGAATATTTTATGTAGGTATAACTGCGGCGCAAACAACATAAATCGGAAAACAGCATCCAAGGCACAGCAGCTGCTTTGGCCACCCGCCTCCGAACTTTGAAGATCGATACCAGCTACATGGAACGGTTACCATGGTGATAATTTCTCGGTGGCCCACTTTTGAGCATTCTCTATGTTGCGGTACCTACCTACAGATGCGGTCACTAATCTGGATTCGGGATCCAAATTTGAAGTCAGTCTCGAATGATATTTGTATATCTCGTTAAGCCCGATTCGATTATTTGCGGCATTGTTTTCGTAATGAGCTACTTACATCTATTTAATTCAAAGCATTTATTAAATTTACATTATAGATACTTAGGTAGGAGGACTAGTTTTATAAAGGGCCTACTGACAAAAAATGTCACTGTTTTTTATTATAATTTGCATTAACTATGCTAAACATTTTATCTTTATATATAAAAGAAAGTCGTGTTAGTTACACTATTTATAACTTGAGAACGGCTGAACCGATTTGGCTTAAAATTGGTGGAGAGGTAGCTTAGAACCAGGAGACGGACATAGGATACTTTTTATCCCGTTCCCGTGGGATGTGATGACAGACCGAATTCCACGGGGGCGAAGCCGCGGGCAAAAGCTAGTATGCTATAAATAAATCGGAGGGACGCGCGCCGATTTGAATCCTGCCTCTCATCATCATCATCATCAGCCTATAACAGTCCACTGCTGGACGTAGGCCTCCCCCAATGTGCGCCATTTCACCCTGTCCTCGGCTTGTCGCATCCAGCTACTGATCCAGCTGAGATCTCTAATTTCTCTCTATTATAATTTTAATAGGTAGGACCTGTATGTAGTGATCTGATATATTTAAACCCCAATTTTAACAATGATTTAATTAAAGCGAAAAGTTGCGCTGTAGCGCTACTTTCACTAAGTATTTTAATGTACCGTCCACCGTCCAGTACCTACCGTCCAATAAATATAGATAGCTAACCACAAAAATAAATATTTTAAAAGATTGTGCTTATGCACATCAGCTGTTTAATTAAAAACAGAGCACTTCATTTCACCCTTTTTTGAGTAGGCACAAAACATTTTCATTTAGCTTCGGAAAGCTTCAACCTTCCGCTAATTAAACCTTCGTTTTTCTGTTTACTTTTGTGATGAATCAAAATGCTTTAGGATCGAGAAATAACTTATTCAAGGAAATATTTTTAACTCCCTCGTTAGTCTAGTGGTCCCAAGTGCGACTGCTACGCTAGAGGTCCTGGGTTCGATTCCCAGGTCGAGCAAAGTGTTATTGGGTTTTTCTATGAAATTCTCAGTAGCAGCTCGGAGTTTGGAAATTGTGCCCGGTTAATGGCAATAGACTCTCCCCCTATTACATGGGACCTAAACATACCGGCGAACTGTGGGTGTACCTTAGTACACCTCTGCCTAACCCTTTGGGAAATACAGGCGTGATGGTATGTATGTACCTATATATGTATTTTTAACGTGTGTTGTTTTTTTATTAAAACAATTGTGTTTTTCTCTCAGGATATTATGTACAAAGTGCCTAACACTTTCTCAGCTATGAGGTTACAGATATAAATATGTGCCTACATATATTGTGTAGGTACATGTAGTACTTATGAAAATAAGAAAAAGCGAACACTTAATAAGGTTTTTCAGTTTATCGATTGCGTCCGTGCTAAATTGAACGACACAAACGCTGACGCTGAACGAATGTCCAAGTTAAAAATACCTACTCGACAAAGAGGTAGGGTAACCAACTAACCATTCAGACTATTGTTAGTTTATCAAAGGCCGAATCTTTTCATATTTATGGAACAAGAAGTTCGAGAAAACCGATTGGAGAGGGGCGGGGCTGCAGCTATGCTTTTGCGGTTGCGTAACGACATGCTTTGCTCTGCTTTGCGTGGTAGTATAGGTGCAGGCCTACCTTACCGCCTCCCTCAGAAGTGGTAAGGGGGTGAGGTCTTGGGGGAGAGCGCTACAGTCGTGTAGATCCCCAAGGCAAGTCCGGTGGTCTAGCCTTCTCGAGGTTGCCGCCCTGTTATCGGTCTAATTCCTTCAATTAGATATAACAAAAAACACCGGGCGCCTTTGTATGCTATATATTATGTATGTATGTATGCTTATATGTCCCATCCCATCCCAATCCCCGGCCCCATCGGTCCAAAACTCCTAAATCCCTTCCCATCCCATCCCTAGAAGAAACAAGCTTCCATCTAATAGCAAAATGCACAATGTATGCGCTACTTAGATGGGAAATACTAGGAACCGATGAGATAAATGAAGAACAGCTAGCAGAACTCTCCATCGAACAACTGGTGGACTTCTGCAAGGCTACGGGGAGATTTGCGACGCCGAGCGCCAGTAACCCATGACGGGATCCACCAAAATGGGGAACTGGGCGAAATAATCCCAACATGAGGACTGATCGCCCGCCTGGTGCCTCCCGGCGTCCCCGAAATATAAATCGAATAGAATAAGCCGATTGGAGAGGTATCCCTTTAAACTTAATAACGCTACGCTCAACGTCATCTTGTTTGTCATACCTATTGCTAAGTTTAAGACATGAAACTCTGAAATATATCAATGCAGTCGAGTAGGTTTTACCTACTCAGAATTACGAAAATTCTGTTGTTTATTCAGAAACCATTTCTTTCTTTCAAATGCAAACTGAGACTTTGAGATGAAGCGAAAAAGACAGATCTTAGTAGATATGAGTAAAGGCCTCTCACATAGACCAAAACCGCCAGTTACTCCGCCGCCGGGCTTGTTTTGCGTCATATTCGCTTGCCTAGTGGGCCGCTCCAACCGCCGGGCCGGCTTTGGTGTGTAAGGGCCCTTTAGAACTAGGGGTACTTAGTTCGTTATGATAATTTATTATGTAGGTACCAACTCATCAGTAGGGCAGTTTAGGAAAATCCACAAACAAAGGAGCCATGGAGATCTCTAGTTCAGTAGCAGCTCGGATTTAACTTACCCGGTAAACGGCAATAGGCTCGCCCCCTATTACTTGGTACTAAACATACTTACCGGCGATCTGTGTGTGTGTACACTTTTATCTTCGCCACTGCCTAACCCTTCGGGGAATACTGGCGTGATGGTAGGTATTTGTTATAAATTTATTCCATTAATCAATGCTTTTCAGCCCACTAAGTCAAGAGAGACTCTTTACTTTGAGAAGTTCGGATTTGCCTACAAAATATGGCTTAAAGACCCTTATTGTAAAACACATAATAGGTAGGTAGGTAAGCGTAGTCTACGCTAAATAAAGAGGTAACTAGGTAGGTAGGTACCTATTCACTTCTCAAAATATTATGTAGGTAGTTACTTACCTATGAATATTTGTAATCTAAGGCCCACTTGCACCAACTTTTTAAATATGTTTAAATCCCATTTAAACACAATTTTTCATAGTAAATTTGTGTTTAAATACAGTTTAAATATATTTTAGAAGTTGGTGCAAGTGGCCCTAAGTATTTCTTAGGTAAGTAGGACTCGTCTAAAGGATGTTTTCCTTTGTTGCAAGCCATTTTTCTGAAATTTTGTACAATTATTACGACTGCTGGGTAAATAGGTAAGTACTTGTGCTTTGTTGGGTTTTGATTCGTATTATCACGGTTCTAATAAAAAAAATTGGTGGTAGGTAGTATGAACTGGCCTTCGTTTTTCCAGTTCATACCTTCCACGAAATTTTATATAATGAATAATGATATAATATTAATTATAGGCTACTAAACTATATGACTAGCCAGTAGCGGTGGCGTTCCACGATTTAATAATATTGTTTATTAGATACTGTTGTAGACATCTGCTAATTTATTGATTCTGATTGGTTACTTAGGCATTATTTTCGTTCGTCATTTTCTTTCGTTAGATAGGTAGGTACCTAAATTATGATTTTGAAACGACTAGAGTAAAGAAGAGAATCAGTGAACCATGGTTGAAAGTTGTGAATGTTGTGATTGAAGTAAGTCTATTATGTAGTAGGTAAGTAGGTACTTTGTAATTTTAAATGTTAAACGTTGTTTAACTTTATGTATAGCCATAATTTTATATGGTTACATTTTTGATGTTTTCAACTTTCCAGCATGTTTTTAATTTCATTTTAGCACATTACGGCCATCTGCCGGGAAACTTAGAACTTAAAAATTTACTCCAAAAGATATAGATGGCGGTAGGGAATAGTACCAGCCTCACAAACAAGTGGAGTGAGTAGAGTAGGGGGTTGCCTTTGTGCCCCTACCCTGTACTGTAAAGGTGGGTTGGGTCATTCGGGTGAGGTATGTATTGGAAAAGGACTACAACCCATTCCTTTCAGCCTGAATTTATTCATGAAATTGCAATAGGTAGGTTCTATGAAAATAATATTTACGTGACTACATAGTAATGAGCTCATAATAATTATTACGTTAAAATATTTTCATATGATTAAACAGAGAGAATAATTTAACGGCAGCAAAAAAAAAAGAGAAAGTAATACTAACACGATTTAATAATATCAAATCAGGACAACATCAATGCCATTTTGTTTATTTTTCATAATGGATATTTTAAAGAAACTTTTACAAGTCAATGTTTTACATTTTTTTAAACTAGATAGCGCCGGCATTTCCTAACTGACGACCTCTGAGAAGAAACACCGAAACAAACTCAGAGAATCATGGTCTCTTTTAAAGTCCAGACAGTCCTAGTAGATATTACAATAATAATATTATTTGATATTAATTAACTATGCGACTGTTACGATGTAGGGCAATAACTGGACAGGCCTTTTGAAGAAATAGCCATAGCAGCTTTGAGTTGACCGGTCCTAACTGACGGCACGCATACATCAGGCATTGTGTAGCTCAACCATTATTTAGGGATCTCAACGATCCGTCGCACGACGATACCAGATCAGCAAGACATTTGCTTAGGTCATGTAAAATACTCAAAACTGCCTAGTTTTATCATGCCATTTAATTTGGGGGCTGTGATTTGTGAGGCGCACTAACTTTGAATTAATGACCGCCTGTGTACGATATTGTCTTTTGATTTCAAAGTATATATGTCGCAGTAGAATTGTATAATTCGCTATTTGACATAATCGCTAGCCGCTTTACAAAATAGCACCGTTATGTAAAATAGCTGAATGACGTTGAGCAGTTTTGTTTAATTTGTGACCTACAACACGCGGAACGGAATGAAATCTTGTGTTAATTGTTTAGCTGGCTTGTAAAACAGTGCATTTCATCGTGAAATGAAATGTTGAATGATAGATTTTAGTTCCAAAATTCGCCGCTTGGGGCGTTGTGTGGCATAACAATGGCCTATGCTCGTCAAGTTAACCCAAATTTCGCCTATACAATTATACACAATGGCTACATTCATACTTTTGGCACTCGCCGGCCGCGACTGCGAAATATGTCATTTTACAAAACATCTAAACGTGGGTAGCGGTATTGATAAACATTATGTAAACAGCTAGCAGTTATGTAAAGCAGCGAACGATACTATTCTACTACGACATATACACGGTATATATACCAAATCAAAGATTTTTTCAATTTTGTCTGTCTGTTTGTTCCGGCTAATCTCTAAAATGGCTGGACCGATTTTGACGGGACTTTCACTGGCAGATAGCTGATGTAACAAGGAGTAATTAGGGCTACTTTAAAAAATATATATATATTAAGACACAGGAAAGAAATGGAGACATAATAATAAATGTGCCCAATGGATTTAAAGGAATCTAGGTAAATATAACATTAGGTAATATAGGTAACATTTGGGAGGCGCCAGATGTTCGCACTAATACAAAGAATAGGTACTGCCAATCTGCTATAATTCTTTCATAGTTAGATTGGCTTGGGAAGTGCAGTGATAGCCTAATGGAATGAACATTGGAATGCCAAGTTAAAGGTCAAGTTTGGGAATTAGCCCTCCACTCCAACCACTCGTCATCATGCCACCAAAACTTCCAAATTGTTGCGCTACTGCCCATAATTTTGTGGTATAGAATAGGAGCTATCGATGAAAGCTATAATGATCTGACGCCTCTAGTTTTTTATGTTTGGGGTCACATTAAATCTTTAGTAATTTTGTCCCAGATAATACCTTCGAAGAACTTCGAGAGCGAATAAGAAACTGGCGGAACAGATAAAGGCAACTATCTAACTATCGGGCCTGCATCCAAAACCATATTCAGCAAGATAATTCTGTGATAAATGTTGTGTAAAATTATTTTTTTGTTTGATTTCATTTCCCAGTAATTAAGTCATTGCTTGCCCTAATTAAGAAAAGGTGAAGATGTAATAACTTCAGAACTCTTGATAAATGATATTTATTTCTGTAAATAGATCTTTTAAAAACACTTTTACAAGTCAATGTTTTACCTTTTTTTTTAACTAGATGGCGCCGATTGAAGAGAGAAGAGCTATTGTTGTTTAGGAGTTGCGAAACCTTTTTAATTCCATCATTCATCATATCAGCTGCAGCCAATAGAAGTCCACTGCTAAACAAAGGCCTCCTCCAAATAATTCCACATGGACCGGTTATATGCCTCCAACGACTCCCAGCAACCTAAACCAAGTCGTCCAACGATCTCGTTGGAGATCGTCCCACACCACGCTTTCCATCATTCGCTGCGATAGAACTTCAAAGTCTTTGTGGGAGAGCGGTCATTCTGTTTTTTAACAAGAGGGACAAAACTCTTCTAATTACAGACCCATTTCTCTTCTAAGCCTACAGTCTACAAGTTGTTCTCCAGAGTCATCACGAATCGTCTCCATTGACGAGTTCCAGGCTCCAGAATAGGCCCGGTTCGCACGGGTTATACGCACCATAGATTCACACAGTAAGGCAGATTATACTGAAGTCTGAGTCTGAGGAAGATAGCCAGATTATCAGGCTCTGCACCCAACGTTTGAACTTTTCACTATGAGAAAAACTCTCTATGAATCTGTCAATAGGAATTCAAATACAGAATTAACAGTCAAAACCTATCCGGAGAGCGCAAGGGCGTGAGGCAGGGAATCATGGCTCCGAAGTGTTCACGAACGCACCGGAAAGACCTGTTTTAAGACGTTGGACTGGAAAGGTAAGGGCATAAACATAAACGGCGGTTACTACTCACACTGAACGTGCTGAGACGTGGACACTTACAGTACGGCTAGTCAGCTCGGAGTCTCTATGAACGATAAAATCCGAAACGTGATTATTCGACAGAGACACAAGTTAGGGTCATAGCTCCGTCAATATAGAGTGATGATCTTCGAAAGGTTGCGGCGGAAGGTGGATATGAGAACAGGGCGAAATAGCGCACATTGTGGGAGGTCTACGTCCGGCAGTTAATCAATATAAGTTGCAATAACTACAACATTATTATACATCTTTTGATTGCAGATTAAATGGACAACTTTTATTAGTAATTTGTATGCTTACTGTCAAAAACCTTTTTTAAAGAAATGTAATGACAATGAGTCATCAATTTAATTGTAGAAGTAGTTTTGTTCTTTTAATGATTATGTTAGCCCAGTTAAAGCATCAGTTACGAAAATAAAATAAATAAATAAATAATAAACCCATTCAATAACTCGTCTTTTTATTCTACGTCAACAAAGGTAAAACTTTGTTGACCTAGAATAAAAAAAACTTGTAATTTTTCAATAACTTGTTTTTCGGCCTTAATATTTGATTTGACATTGGGGATCAAAATTTTAGCATTTTGGCTAGGGCTATATATATCACGTCTTTCCTTCCTGGCAACTACGTAGAGTTACTACTCATGACGTTGGAGACGTCAGTTTCCTAGAATATTTCTTTCCATCTTCTGAATTTGCGTCTATATGACTTGTGACGGCTTCGGCAGGGAATCTAAAACATAATGTGAATTTTGATTAGTTTTGCCACCTACCGATAGGTAGGTACAGGCATCTAACGTCAATGTTAGCTGCCTACAATACCTACATATCTAACTATTTGGCGGATAACTAAGTACCTACTTAAAACGCAATTTATGTCAAGACCCAGATAACGTACATTGTCTGTATACTACGGTAATTGAAATAGATGAACCTACTACAATAATAATAAAACCCATCCACCATCCATGGCAAGCAAGGCAAGACATGGTCTGCAACAAGTTAACAACAACAAATTAATTATTCGTTCTGCTTATTAATAGCGATACAGTGCTATTCTGTAAGAACGTTTCAGTATTTCGAGCCGTGAAACCGCGCTGTGGAATCACGATTGTATTAGTTATATTTTTGAAGTGAAAACTTCGTAAGCGGCGCTGTGCAATGTGAACTTTTTGTGATGGGGAAAAAATGAAAATGAGTCTCGCGACAGATCGTATCGCGTTTTTACCAAATAAATGATAGTACCTACCTACTTTTATACTGATAACTAAAGAAATTGGTGCAAAAATATTTCATAAGCATTCCAAAATATCAAAATGCACGTTATTCTTTATTATTTAGCGCCATCTATGCATTTAACAAATATATTGCGCTCTCCATAGTTGATACTAAAAGACAACAGATGGCGTTGATATAAAAGTAAAAACAAACCTTTTCGTAGACAGTACAACTGAACATTACATATCATTTATTGAAGTGAATTCAAGTTTTCACTTCTGCCGGCACTCCCGGAGTGCAACCCGTTGCTTTTTTAGAATTGGAAGACTACCTATATCTATAAAATTTAGAGGGACTTTGCTCGGTAGCCGAATTTTGTTGCTTTCTATTCGAACGAAGCACCAATTTCTCTTGACATATTTAGATGGACACAGCAGTATACAGATGATGATTACTAAGCAAGTGTATTGACTTTGAAGTGATCTCTGTCACCTGAGGCTGAGTGACCCTCTATTGGCATTTAACAGAATAGCTCCACAGATGTGAAATAGCATTATGGGTAATTGTGCAATACATACCGGCACAGATCAGATTAATTTTCAACCAGCAGTAGGTAGGTACACGGGAAGGCCGGAACCTTAGGTGAAACCTGAAATTGAATAATTGATATATTTAGTTTTTACATTGGTACATCGGCAACAGTGCCGTCTGCTGCTAGGCTCAAGTAATTAATAAAACTGAATAGCTTCTGCCCGCGACTTCGCCTGCGTGGAATTGGGTCCGACCTGGATAACAAGTACCAACCAAACCTATGTGTTATTTCAGAAAATAATCTATCACTGTGCCAAATTTTATTCAGCTGTTCTAGCGTGAAAGTGTAAAACATCCATAAATACATACATACCTACTCACAAACTTTCACGTTTATAATAGTAGGATAATGCCAAGCTACTCCAAAGGAAACTAGTACCTAGTCAACAGGTACTAGTTCTATGTAGGTACCTACCTAGCGTACTTTTCATGCAGCAACATAATTTTCAGAATGATGTATGAAGCCATTACTTATCTAGGTAGATACTTGTATTGTACCAATCGTTTTGGAATTTACTTAACTATATTTTTTTATTTTAAGAAAATATGGAATACAGCTGGTTGCAAAAATATCAATCTTAATATTTTATATTATGAACAAAACAATAATTTAAAAAATATTGGTACTCACTTTCTGCTATTATTTTGATTGGTAGGTAGGTAGGTATAGCAAACTGGTTCAATGGCGTTTCAGAGATAGATATCTAGGTAAGTATCTAGTGCTTGTCATTATTGTGTCTAGAAATCTGGCTCGGTACAATTTTCGGTCGGAAAACTTCAGCCCAGACGCGTGATCTGTAAAAATATTATAGGAAACCTTTGGAAATCATTTTTTTTATTTATTTTCGCCGATTTACTAGTAGAAATACTTAGGTAGGTACCTACTTATCTAATACTAGGTACACGGTTCAGAATTGTTGGTCTTTATGGAGTAGAACCAGCAGAAATACCATCCTTTAGATTACCTAATAGTAGTTAGGTAAGTACCTATAGATATAATTTTCTTATTCTTTCTGTTTGTATTGAAATTTTGTTCTAGGGAGAAATGAAAATTATGCAGTTTTGAGGTGTAAAATAAAATCAATCGACTGGGATTTGATTACTTGCCTGATAGCTGCCCTATACCGATAGACGTGTGTCAGCGTCATCAGGCAATTCCTCCAGAGAACACTCGGCTTCGATAAGCATTGATTGCCTCACGAAACTGGTCTGGCGGTAGCGCCCCTGTGCTATCATTACCCTAGCGTCCTCTAGTAAAAAGTTGAAAGTAGGTACGGCGGCGGCGGGCTGCTCGTGCGCTAGTGGCGCTCGGCGCCCCCTACCCCCTAAAATCGCGTCGCCCAATGCCATGTGCAACGCACATCCTGCACCGCCAAAATCCGCCTTTGTTAGGTACCAATGTCTTCAGCATACAAAATCTCAAGGTGCGTTCATTAGCAGTCGGCTCTCCTCCAAACGCAACATTGATATTGCTTCTGCCGCGTTAGTTCCGCGTCGGAGCTCGTATTCAAAATCACTCGAATTTTCGAAGTACCTATCCATCTTTCTTGTCTAAGCTGAATAAAAAAACAACTGAAAGTCGATAATCGAATGTTGCATATTTTAGAAGAACTTCATGGGTACCTACCATGTGAAAAAGTTGTACTCAAAAATCTCAAACCATGAAGGTTCTTTGTCAATTTAAAGTACCTAGGTAGGTAGTTAACGATTACAATAAAACGGCAATTTCATACTTTAACCCCTAATATTATGCATTTTTAAATGGTACTTTTTTATACTATCCGCATCAGACATAAATATTTTTCGTATAGACGAGGTGACATTTTAAATAAGTACCTAGCCTGAGTTACAGTTTACATTTAAAAAATACTCGTAAGTACTTAGGTACCTACCGAGGTACATTTTTGCAATTGAATAATTTATCATCAACACAAAAGTAGAAGTTAAAGCCAAATGAATTATGTACTTACTTAGTAGGTAACTTAAGCTATAAAATAATAGAAACCTTTGTATGTTGCGTTATTGTAGGTAACTACTTAACATTTACCATTAGTAGGCACCTACCTATCTAAAGTTATGTTAGGTATATTACATAAGTACATTTATCAGGCACTTCCTCAGTCCTCAGGTAAGTACTAGTACATATCCTATTATCGGTGCCTCAGGTATGAGAATTGTAATAGGTACTTCTTGAATTTGGGAGGTACTATAAACATGGAAACAGTACCTACTTACATAAAATATTTTAAAATAAAACATTTTTCCACATTAGTAGGCACTATATTATGATAATCTTACACAAATGGCATCAAACAATTTGTGATTATTTTTTGGTCCCCCTTCCATCGCCAAGGTTCGTAGTAATTCGGAAGGGAAGGAAAAATGTTACGCACCAAGTTCTTATACCTACTGTACAAACAATAATCTTATGTTGTACTGTAGGTATTGTAGGTACCTACTTGTTGGATAGGCCACATAGTAGGACATTAATCATTAGATTACTAGAATTGGTAACAAACAGGTGATGTTTTTATAATTATGCATTGAGTCTCATACATTATGAGAAAGAAAAAGAATTTGAAATTTTACAAAGTAGTAAATTTCATAACTAATGTTAACAATAAAAACAACGGGTTGCACTCCGGGAGTGCCGGCAGAAGTGAAAACTTGAACATTAACGTTGTGCATTTTTGATATTTTGGAATTATTAGGGAATAATTTCGCACGAATTTCTTAATTATCAGTAAGTAGGTATAAAAGTACTATAATTTACCTATGTAGTAAAATACAATATTCATTTATTGCGCTATCGTACACAAAAGTGACAAACATTAAAAATTTGACACTTCAGAACTATTACAACAGTCTTACGAATTTTCGATCTGGCCACGTGTCCTGACGCGAGATTAACATTTTTTCCTCCTCCCAAGAGTGCATAACGCCGCTAAAGAAGTTTTCACTTCATAAAAAGTAAAAGATATCAAAGTAATAAAAACAATCAAATAGAAACTTTAATACTTAGTACTTTTTTTATATTAATTAATCAATCTGTGAAGTCATCTGTAAAAGTATTCAATAATATTCTCTCAGTCCACCGTAAGCCTTCATTAGTATTGTTATCATTATCTATTGTTTCTAGTACAGCCTTGGCTTTAGATCTCAACATCCACCAGAAAAAATCTATTACCCATTGTATAAAAGTATTGGTATATGGTATTTCAACTTGCTTTAAGGATACCCGTTGTAAAACATCTAATACTGTTGTATACAATAATGATTGTCTGGTTGCTGGCTTACATATCGACAAATGATCTAAAGGTAGTTGATAAAATTCTCCACGACCTAAATCCGCTGAGTGTGACTCAACAAAATGTACAGGAACTTTGAACGCAGTGACTAATGTTGGCATTGTTTCAGCAAAACTAATTGTTTCCCACCCATAGGCATCAGCAAACTGTATAAATGCTTTATGGAGATCCAACAAAACAGGTGAATTCTGTTGTAACTGTCTCACATCATTAGAAGGCCATAGTACAGCAGCAGCAGCTCGGGGCATTGTTGCCATAGAACTACCTTTATGTGGAGTGCTAAAAAACAAGAGAGCTTTAGTATTTTCAGCTATTTTTTTCAATTTCTGCTCACTGCTTTGAGATGCTTCAACAAGTACTTGTTTAACTATTAGGCCACCCATAGAGTGGGCTAGCCAAACCACTGGAGTTTTGTTACTACCAACACCAGCATCCATGAGGGCTGGAACCATCTCATATGCTCTGGTTGCAATGTCTGCGGTCTGCAATGGGCACCGTTCAAGCCACTCAGAAAGAGAACTCCAATAATTAACACCAAGTATTCTCAAGTTACTGACATCCTTTGGCAGCCAGTCTTTAGGCCAACATACTGTGTAATTACATTTGTCCTCTTCTTCTTGACTAAGTGCTAGGCGCTTTCGATTGGCAGTAAAAGTGTCAGATGATGCTGGTTCTCTCATAGCTTCAATAGGAATATCATGAAGAACAACCTCTAATTCAGATAACAATGCCTCATCTCCAATTTCAATTAAGTCTTCCATGACCTGTTGCATTTCTGGGTCCAAATAATTATTTTCTGGTTTTTCTGTTGTTTCACAAGGATCACAGTCAACATCTGACACTGTAACCTCTATGAGTCCAATAGGCTCAGCACATTTCTTGTCTCGTTGCCTCCATGTGACAAAAACTCCACCTCTTAATCCATGTACCAGCAGGGTATCACAAGAAGTAGTAGAGGTTGTTCTATATAATGGATGTAGCAGATATAAGCCAGGTCTGTAACAATATTCTCCTGATAAATTGGCAAGGCACACTGCTGCTGAACTTGACAACCGAATGTCTTTAGAACGAACAAGTCTTGATAATTCTCCTATGAGGCCATTTTGAAAAAAATCTGTGAGTAAATTACAATGTACACTTAAAACCGTGAGCACTTTAAGAGCAGCTAGATCACAATCTGGATCATTACGATTCCTTAGTAATGCTTCAGCCAATATTGGCAGAACTCCCATATTAACTAATTTAATAATAGAATAATCATTTTCATACTGCTTTGCATTGAATAGACTAACATGGTGATAAAGAGCATCCATACATAATATACATAAATCTCTTTCACTAACATTGTCAGGTTTTGAGGGAATACTATCAGACTCCATTGCCGCTTCCTGCACATTTGTAAAATATTTAGAAAGAAAATGTTGAATGCAGCTATGCGGATTAATGTTTTGTACTCCAACTATAAGGTCCCGTAGTTTGTATGAGACTAACTCTGAAGATAAAGCAGCTCGTCGAATGTGAATTGGTGGTGGAAGGAAATACCGCAAATCGGCTCCGCGAGTCCGTGCTAATAGGACTGCTGTATTTTTGTCTATAGCCTGAGCAAGCTTACAGCAATCCCAAATCTTGTTATTTTTGAAAGCAGCAAGTTGTTCTAAGGCTACATTCTTCTGATCTTTATTACCATGACGGCATAACCACAACAATCTCCAGGCTAACGAATGCTTTAAACTCTTCCAGATACGACCCAGACCCACAGACTGTCTTGTAGCTTTGTCATATTCAACTTGAAACGCTCTGTTGTACATGGGATCATCTACATAAATATATTCTGCTACATGCTTCTTTTCCCTGTCAAACACTTTAGGATTCACAATTCTGTCAATAGATTTGCATGTTTGCCCGATATGGTAGTAAATAAAAAAACTGCCACTGCCTGTTACTGCCACTAATTTTAAATATTTTAAAATGGATTTCAGTTTATCCTGAACACTCATTGTTGTATTTAATTAAAAAATAATTTTCGGTTCATGATTAACGATGGCGTTTCCAAGATTTCAGGATATTTTTAAAGGTTATATTATTTGCTTGTTTACATTGAGCTTCGTACTCTGAGTTTCACCCACAGTTTCACCTTGAAATGACAGCTGGCAGTGGCAGCTGCTTAGGTTCTGTCTCAGTCTCACTCAGAGTTTAAGTACAGTTTATAGCATGTAGATAGAGCTTATCGCAAATTCTGCATACCTTCCCATAAATATTATAGAATTAACTAGTGCAAAGGGGATGTAAAATAATTTATCGATATCGATACTGGTCTATGAATCTATGATAGTTTTTCGTATTTTATGTTGATTGCACTGAGCGGATGCAGCCAGTCACAAGAATGTAGGATTTTTTACTCTATGGAGCATGCAGCACGGGGTTAAACGTATTTCATGTTCGCGTTTAACACCACACTACGCGCTGCCTTTGACTATCTATCTATAAGGACCCGCCTCTCATGATCATTCCCCTCTGTCAAGGTAGTGGATTAAAAAATCTAACGCGTTTATCAAAACTGTTTCCGAAATCGATTTTTCATTAACAGAATCGTTTCCGCTCAGTAAGGTCATCATAAATGCTCCGTGTAAATACCGATATACGTGCAGTTAATGTATGCAAAAAAATATCTAATATCTTATTTAGATAAAGATGGAGTTATTTTCCGTATGTAAGTATTAAAGTTCATTTATTTCTATTTAAATCACATAATACAATTTATTAATAAAGATCGAGGACGTTACCGATTCAATAATCGAGTATAAAATAATCGTTTAGATCAAGCATGCACTCCCCACGAGACTACCCCCACTCCCCACGAGACTAGCAAATTTTTTACTAACAATATCAGCCTTCTGCTAATACACGTAAGATTTAAATTTGAAATAAACATCAAAATGTCATTTTTTATTTCAATTAAATATCATCCAATAGGATGTCACCATTTCTGATTTCCAATTATAGGTCTTAATGTAGAATTACCGTTTTTTGGCAATTATAGGCCTTATATATATTATGACATAATGCATTAAACTCGAATTTTAAAAAGTGTAGCGAGACTATGTCCCTCTTTTGTTTTGTCATTTTAATTAATGATGTGATAGTGTTTGTTTACGATTTCGAATCGATATCGATATTATTTTCGTGTTCAATGTAAGACCAAATTATAATAATTGCTAACGATCACTAAAGATGAATATCATGAATTTATGATATATTATTACATTTTATTTATTACTATATTTTAATAAAATATACACTATAAAATATAATACAAAATAAAATATACACATACACTATATTTTAATAAAATAACATTTTTGGAAATGACGTAACTAAGATTATTGATTATTTTTGATATCCAGTATTAGATATTTTATTTGTTACTTTTTCAGATCTACAAAAGACCTTCATTTAAAATGATATAGGTGTGATTGATAAATAATAGCTTAAGCCGTTGCGGATAAATTTGTTGACAAAAGAATTTATAAATTAACATATTTAAATCGTATTTCAAAAATCATTGAAAACGATTTCTAAGATACGGTATGGTTAGAAGGTCTGGGGTTTCTTTTACCGCTTAGGTGGAAAACCAGCACATGTCCCGCCTGATGGTAAGTGTATATATAGTGTTAATGTACCCTATTATATGAACGCTTGCAACACCTGGGGCACAGATAAAAGAATACTAGTACCTGGGGTATCACTCGCCCGTTGCCGAACTTGTAAAAATCTTTTCACACCCGGTAGACAACCCACAACACCGGTACCCCCACTGCCAACATAACGCTTCCTCGCGGAGCTCTGGCGATCTTGCTCACCGTTAGGAACACAACATAGTATGTACAGTCACAGATAATAGAATACTAGTAGTACAGTGCTATGTTATTTGGCTACTATTTTCTGCAAAGTGTAGGTGTTTCCCCAGTTGGGCAGCTCCAATTGTAAGTGAGTTATTCAATTCCACTATGCCCTGCCTCTCGGGGTGTTTCTTCAAACACATTATTTTCTTTTTTCGATATCCGGCTCAAAGAAATAACGAGAGTACGGAACACGACATACCATCACGTCTTTATTCCCCGAAGGGTTAGACAGATGCGTACTTAGGGGGCGAGCCTATTGCCATTAATCGGGCATCAACCCTTAATTTTATAGAAAAACTCCAATAACACATTGCTCGACCGGGGAATCGAACCCAGGACCTCTAGCGTAGCGCTTCTGTTCATATTAACGCGCGACATAATGAACAAAATCGTATTTACTCCTACTTATATCTCGTGGGAAACAAAATGCTCTGTCTAGTGGTATTCCTAATATATCAGCCTGGCAAAGAAAAGAAAAAATCAAAATGAAAGAATCAAACTAATTGGTATCAAAGTATTTGTAACATAACGTCCCCAATATCCGCTCTATCTATACTAATATTATAAAGAGGAAAGATTTGTATGTATCAATGTATGTAACAAATAAACTCAAAAACTACTAGGCCGATTTCGAAAATTCTTTCACCATTTGAATGCTACATTATTCAAGATTAACATAGGCTATAGAATATGTATTTCGAAAAGTTTGCGATTTCTCTCACCCGTGCGTTTATTTTCCAATTACATAGTATGTTACACCTATTTATCTATACCTAAACAGTTCCTTTGTTTTGTATTTCATTAGCATGCAATAAGAGCATTGCATTGAAAATAATTATGACGCAAGATATTAAAAAGGTGTGTATGGATGATTTTAATTTTGCAAATAAATAATTACATATAAAAATAATTTGTAATGTTGTTACGTTTTTCTCCATTCTTCCTAAAATAATCTATCGATATATAATATCGACATAGTAGCTTCCTAATTATTTTTATTGTATTATACGTTCGTATTGTCGTCAATTCTTGTGTGTTGACGTATTTGACCTCTATGTGTGCGTAAATTGTGTTAGTGGTGAAGAATTTAACATGTGTGAGTTCGTGGCGATACAAAATGATTTTGAGTATGTGTGCAGCAATGTCTATGTAGTGTTTCCTCCCCCCGCACCAAAAGTGACAGACTTTTTTGTTCATAGAATTAAGCGCGTCACTTGTCCAGGGATAGATAGTCAAAGCGCGCTGCACAAATAATAAAATAATAATAATGAAACATTTATTTCAGACGATATAAATAGTCCATATTTGAGCATACATAATAATATAGTTAATAATAATAAATTAATATAGGTAGTTGAATAAATGAAAATGAATTAATGAAATATTCTACCTGCCCCAAGCCCTATATATGGGTGCATGTAAGGCCTGCCAGTGTTGTATGAAGGGCCCGTCCAACCTGTTGGCAATAACGGAAAGGAGACCGTTGCCGCTGCCTCGCACTCTACTCGCTATCGAGGTCGCTCTTTTGCGCATGCTGGCATAAAAACAGTCAATGCGGACCCTCGCAAAAATTCCTGATGCGCTGCAGAAGCGAGGCAGCCGCAGCAGTGCCCTCAGTGCGTTATTATATTGAACGTGGAGAGCACTGTAAGATCTCTGCAAATATGATACCCACAGGCTACTCGTATAAAAAGATGTGTAGTATGCTCGAAACAGGGTCACCTTCACATCTCTAGAGCTACGAGCAAACCTGCGGGCAATCATATTCGCCCTCACCGACAGCGCCCTCCTTTCTCGCTCAATATCCGCGTCGTCCTTCAGGTCGGAAGTCACAATATGGCCTAGATACTTAAAAGTATGTACCCGCTCCAAAGGTACTTTACATAGCCTTACTGGTGGAACCTCCGCTGGACACTTAGGACCCGCATTGAAAACTATAAGCTGACTCTTTTTGATATTGTATTTTAAGCCATGTGTAAGAGCATACGCCTCGCAAATGCTTATTAGCGCTCTGAGTCCCCCTATTGACGCGCTCAGCAGCACCATATTCAGCATTCAGCATATCAGCGTAGCTGATATTGTTAAAGCACACATCATCAATATGACATCCAATATGGCGGCTGCTGAGTTCGGCAACAAGTCCATCAATATACACATTGAAGAGCATTGGTGAGCTCAATCCTCCCTGCCACACCCCGCACTCCAACCTGTATGAGTCCGACAGAGCTCCCGACCATTTAACATTGTTAACCTGGTTCTCGTACCAGTGCTGGAAGATTTTAACAACTTCAGGCTCAACTTGTCTATCACGCAACTTTCTCCACAGCACTTTGTACGAAACAAAATTCAAGCCAAAAATTCTGCATTCTAGAGATTGTTTGCGTCCGCTCAATATGGGATTCATGCTGCTAATAGTCCTCTGGGTGGAAGCAACTAGTTTCACTAAACAGACTTTGTCCTCGGTGACTAATATTAGTCGTAAGATGTAATGGACTTCTTTATTTCACAATAAGAAAAAAGACCCAAGTACAACAAAACACCTCATACTTGATCATAAAAGAATCTTCAATTTGATTGAATATGAATACGTAGGCGTTATATTGATACAATTATGTTCAGGACAAACATAACAAAAGCCTTATCAGGATAAAAAAATCCCAATTGCATAGAAATAAAAATAAATAAAATTGCATATTCATTCATTTCATTGATAAAACTAATAGTCCGCTATACTGGCGGACAAGGCGAGCTGAAGGGAACGGGGCACTACCAACCATTTCTTAAAACTTTTTAATGTAATAATATGTTAAACATTCAAGTTCTCAGAATAAAGTGTAAGCCAGTGTTGCCAGGGCCCCTGAGTCGAAAGTTACGTTTCGTTTCCTGAAAAGTAACATTTTTGGTGCAAAAGTAACATTTTGGGATGTATGATGTCGAATGACCTTTTTTTTTTTTTTTTAGCTCCTTCTTTTTCATTACTTGTTAAAAATTTGAGTTCAATTTGGATGCGTTCGTGTACTTATCTCGTTGTTCTCAAAAGTTACGAAAATTGCCTTAAATATAAAAATTACTTACATGTTACGCGAGGGGGTCAAAAGTTACGAAAAATGTAAGAAATGTAACCATCTGGCAACGCTGGTGTAAGCTTGCCTGCGAGTCGAATTTTTCCTTCACTAAAATAACTTTATAATCTTAGCCTGAAAAATGCAAAAAAATCACAAAAAGATAAAATGTAAGCCTGTCGAAAATATATGAACACTAATTTATTTATTTTTCAAACCTATGACAATTCTACCTCAAGATTTCTTGTAATATCTGGAGGTCGAAATAGTTTATGGCTTGCTTGGTAATGCACTTTGATATAGAGGAAGATGAAAAACATGTTGGTGATGTTACCTTAAATTAAAATCCGTATTCATACGGATTTTAATCCCGTAATCGTATCGATAAAATGAAATATCTCATGTCATATCTCATATCATGATCTAGTGTTTATGATTCTAGGTTTAGAAGTAAGCTTTGGGTGTCTGAAAGCCTACTACTAAATCTATACGAATACTGGACCAATGTAGTTTGTTTTTCAATTACTTATTTTCTTTTGCTGTCGATTCGATAAAAAGAAGAAGTAGACTAAATGGGTACACGAGTTGCTTAGTTGTATCATCGTCACCATAGTTATAATGTTTAAACGTACTAATGCCTTCTATATCTATTGCAGTAACAAGATTGAGAAAGGAATGTTCAGGTGGTTTGGTGTAGGGAGGATGGGTGAACACCCATCCAATCAGGAGATAGACGAATCGAGTATAAGTGGCGAGTACGAAAAGAAGGGATAGAATGGTCTGACCGTTTATTAGACTGAAATAAAAAACAATTGTAATCATTTAAATTTTAATGATTCCAGAAAATAACATTAATTAGCTTACTCTTCTGTTTTTTTAATGTGATAGCAGGCAAACGAGCAGACGGATCGCCTGATGGTAAGCGATCACCGCCGCCCATGGACACCTGCACCACCAGAGGAGTCACAAGTGCGCTGCCGGCCTTTTAAAAGGGAGTACGCAGTCTTACACGACCTTTCTGCCGTAATGACTTTATTTTCAACAGACATCGCAAATACGATGATATTTTTTCCATTCGCAATTAATCCGTGCAATTGCATGAAAGTACAATCTGACGAATAATAATACGATAAATTGTAAGCAGTATGTTACGGCTCACAATCTTTCGACAGTTCACAATCTCGTGAGATAGATTATAATCTAACGTTATTTACAATTATACGGTGACATTATATAGATATATATTTACCTTCAGCTTCAACCCCCGTTTCCTCCCCTTGAAATGCTAAAATCCATAAATCATTTAAACTCGTCACTGCTCACTCACTAGGTATCTATTTGTAATGAGTAACTCCATCATTATTTAAATAAGATTTAAGAAATTTTTTTCATACATTAACTGCACGTATCGGTATTTAGCATAGGATAGATAGATAGAATATCCTTTATTGTACATAGAGTATTTGTGACAAACTTACTGAGCGAAAACAAGTCTGTATATGAAAAATCGATTCCGAAAACAGTTCTTAGAAACTTAGATTTTTTAATTCACTACCTTGACAAAGGGGAATGATCGTGAGAGGTGTCCATTGGATAAATAGTCTAAGATTGTGAATAATCAAAGATTTATATCGATAATTTTAAAATAAATAAATAAATAAATATTCAGCGACATTTAATTAAAATATAGATTTTGTGTGTATTTCGATCTTTATTACCTACTCAGTCCTAGCGACAAAAACTACACCGTTTAGACGTAATGACGTAATCTGAGGCTACAACAAACAACAAAAAGAAAGGCCAAAAGCGAGGCAAAAACATCACTGTACTTCAATAGACTAATAAAATCCTTTAGATACATAAAAAAAAAATGTAGTGTACATGCGTATGCATCTCTTAGTAGTTTGTGGTACCTACATAAATAGTTACCACATTAACACTACCTACCTTATTTTGATTTGATTAATTATCATAGAAGGTGTAAACATAATAAAAAATGACCGAAGACGAATTCATTGGCGCCATGTACTTTTTACCACCAGAAATTTTACAAAATATTTTTATTTATTTACCCGCCAAGGATTTGATAAGATCCCGGGGAGTAAGTGTAAGGTGGAAATTACTAATCGACGACCTGTGTAATAATCAAAATCTGTGGCTCAAGAAGTGTAAAGAGGACTTCAGTACTATTTACTTGACCGCTCGTAAAAAAGCGAGGCCTGGCTTGACCTGGTCTGACTTATACCGTTCTTTAGTTCTTTGGAATAAGTTAAGCCAATCCAAAGAAGATCATGACGAGTTTGCCTCTGCAACATGTTCAAGTCAAGAGATATCCAACTTTAAAATATTACCTGATGGCATTATAGGTGTCCTTAAAAGAGGGGCTATTGTGTATTACAATATTGAAACCTTAGCGATATGCCCTCGCAAACCCATCACTGGCAGCTATTCAAGATACACAGAGAATGATGAGATGATTGTCGTACTGAGTTATAGTCTGCAATTATACATCATACGCAAAGTACTGACACAGTCATTTGGTCAGGAGAGTAAAATCACTTTTAATAATGTCAGACTGTTTATGCTAAGAGAAGATGAATTATTCTTTGTGAATATAATTGATGAAATATTTGTATGTGACTTGCACAGCAAGGGTTTAACAGCTGATTATCTGGCAAAGATAGATAATGGAATCATGTCCCTAAGTTACAGTCATGGTGCATTGAATATTCTGACATGTCAGCGGGAAATACATTCAGTGGTAAACAATAATCTTGTGCTCAGGTGTACCTTGGGTTCAAACAGTAATTTGCTTGACCAGCTACAAAAATTCAACTTTCTGGAGTATTTAGATTGGCGCGTCTACTTTCAATGGACATATGTATTCAGCCATGCAGTTCCTGATGGACCTTTAAGAGATATTATCATAATAAGGCCGTATGGAGACATCTATTTTGTTGGATCCAACTGGGGAGTATTACTCATATATAACTCTCCATATTCAGATGGGGAATTAGATATTTTCAATACTAGGCCAATGAGACAATACAATTTTATGGAGAGAGAAGACTGTCCTGTTCTTTGTGTATGCCCGATACTGCAAATTGATGTTATGGAAAAAAAGAATGGCCATACAGTTCTTGTAGGAATGCCTAAAAAGATTGCCCTACTGAATTTCACTCACAATTTTGAAGCACCAGCATCGGTGGAAATTGTATCAGTAAATACAGCAAAATAGACAATATCTTAGCTATATTATATTAGCAAGCCGGCTAGTTATATACAACTATTAGCTAGCCTATCTATAACATCATTTTCTTGTCAGGTCTGTCTGTCAATTCCATTTCTTTCTTTGTGCATTTATAAGAAAAAACAAAGGTATGATGAATCATACATTCCATTTATATGTACAGTACTCACCAATCATTTTGGCTGTGCTGAACATAGGCACGAGACGCTGCGCAGAATGCATATTAAGGTTTTCGTTATTGCTATTATTGTTTTGTTATTATTGTTTGTCGGTATTGTGTTATCGGATTGGAAGGCATTATCCAATAAAGAAGCATAACATAATATATATAATATATTATGTTATGCATAATGTATAAAATAAAAATCTATGTACTTACTGATCTAATACTAAATAGAATATTTGCATTAGTAATTTTCCACTCGACTGTACGTACCACGCACAAGAAGGCGGGTGCAACAACTTCAGCCCGGCCAAAAAGATTGGGGATTACTGTAAGTTTAAATTGCAGAAAAAAATATGATTTTTATTTTAGGATTCTTACTTTAAGTTCTAACTTGATTAATAAACATGGTGATTAAATAACATATCATCTACTCAAAGATCAAAAATCGGTCAGTAGTATTTGCCATCAATCAGCCTTTTACAGCTGAAATATACCTAGTGAAATAGTGAGTAGATGAGCTATATTTTTAAAATTAAGTACCTATTATTAAAAAATCATTGAGAGTGCTTTAACCTTTTAAGCGCTTGACACATTTTGTCTCTATTGTACCATACAATCATAATTATAATTTCAATAACATTAATTTCAGCATGATGTTGGGCGAGTCACTGCTAAGTTAGGGTCGAAACACAAAGCTGTGATTAGATGACGCATCGCAACAATTTGCAAATTGATTCACATAATTATATATCTAGTGTTTTATTTTCTGTACTTTAGGTATTGACGCGCATGTAAATTTTGTAACTACGCCCGTCGACGAGGTATTAGCTAATACAGTACCTACTGACTGACTGCAAATAGATCAAGTACAAATTACAGACAGACAGATCACAAAATCTACTATTCTTGTGTAACAGGAACCGAGCCCTCCGGGGCGGGGGCCCTTACGCGGTATGTTGAATTCAATATTAAAAGTAAGTAGATACCTACTTAATAGTAGGTACCTATACCGTTTCAATATCTAGCATTAATTAAGTATGATGTCAGATAAGTGGAGCTTAGTGGTATGACTTTTATTATTTTTACTTTGATAAACTTTTGCATAAGTTAATATTCACTTGAACTAATTTCAAGGAGAGCTTTGTACCACCAGTGGTACATAAACCAAAAAGTGTTATATTTAAATCAATAATTACTTGAAAGAGGATTACCTATGGTCGGAGCTCGGGTTTTTAATGAACAGTTTGTTGCTACCAAAGCAATGTATTTTTAATTGTAAGCACATCATTTATAATATGTATATTTAAAGAATTAAGTAGTGACCTAAATCAACTTTCTGTATTTCTGAAAACCATACCTATTTATAGACAAAAAGGAAGTGTTATGTTGTAGGTACATACCTAATGGATAATGGTAGGTACATGATCATTGATGTCATAAGTATGATCTATGACTGAATAATATGTATTGTACCATAGATTTAATACTCTCTGATCGGTTTATTATACATAGTAGTAACTACAACATTTGTACTATTATGTATGGGGGTCTTCCTCACAAAATTTTATATAATGTAGATTGACATTTACATATTATTTTTATCATTTCCAATTTTACAAAATTTGGAGCAAATGTGCTTTTATTGTGATGTTAAATATAAATATATAATACCTATATTATAATAGATTGGTATTACCTACATTGATGCATGCTTTCCTAAAAAACTGTCTTTTGTTAGAATTTTAAGAATAACAAGATTTGGTCTGCCGGCGTACCTATGCTGGCTAGGCTGTGCTGTGCTGGACTGCATGCAGAGATGCCTTGTCGACTGCCTATACATCGAGGTGCTGAGATGTCTGTATAAGGCCGCAAAGATGACCATCCAAGTACAAGATCAGAGCACAAAACCAATCCAACTGCGTCGAGGGGTAAGACAGGGAGACGTCATCTCTCCGAAACTGTTTACAAACGCGTTGGAGGACGTTTTCAAGACGATCAACTGGAAAGGAGGATGCATCAATATTAACGGTCAGTACATCTCGCACCTCCGATTTGCGGATGATATCATCATCATGGCAGCATCTCTGAAGGAGCTGGAGGTGATGCTGGACAGCCTAGCCATTCTTCATGGCGGGTGGGTTTCGGGATGAACTTGGATAAAACCAAAGTTATATACAATGACCATGTCACCCCGAGACCTGTATACGTAAATGGCGCTACCCTCTTATCTTATATCTTGACCAAATTATACAACTGGGGCGGCACAACTTCGAGAAGGAGGCGACCAGAGGAATTCGCTTGAGCTGGACGGCATTCGCGAAGCTGCGTGACGTCTGAATCGTCGATCCCACAGTCCCTAAAGACCAGGGTCTATAACCAGTGCTTCCTACCCGTGATGACTTACGGAGCCGAATCGTGGACACTCGCCATGGGACTGGTCCACAAATTTAGGATTGCTCAGCGTGCAATGGAGAGAGCAATGCTTGGGGTTTCTTTGGTGGATAGGATTCGCAACGAAGTCATTCGCCAAAGAGCTAAAGTTGCCGACATTGCGCGAAGAATAAGCACGCTGAAGTGGAAGTGGGCCGGTCATGTTTGCAGACGGACAGAATATCGATGGAGCAGACAAGTGCTAGAGTGGAGACCGCGTTTGGGCAAGCGTAGCGTGGGACGCCCTGCGACACGATTGACAGACTATTTAAAAAAGGTGTTGCCAAAGACCGGGATGGTTGGCGCTCTTTGGGAGGAGGCCTACATTCAGCAGTGGACGACATTAGGCTGACATGATGATGCAGATTTGGTCTGAAAGATAAATGTACCTTTGTAATGATTATTTATTATTTAGCATTAAACAAACTTAGTTCCTGTTATTTAAAAGAGAAGGTACACAGATAAGTTATTAGTTATTTGCTTTATTATACGAACCTTCTTGGGTTCTTTTGATCTCATGCTGTTTATTGTTAGTTAAATATTTAAAATTTACTGTTGATTTCCAATATTTATTGAAGTACATACCTATTTTGTTTTTTAGGTATACCATGGGTACTTATATACTATACTGTATCCTAAATTTTAATAATCTAGAGGCTCAAAGTGCAACAGTTATTATTAATTTTTAGTTTATTATTTACCATTGTTATTTATGTATTTGTCTGTTATACGTATTTACAATTTGTGTTAGTTTCTAATACGAAACTATTGTGAAACATCTACTTGGTAATTGTAAAATATAAATCTGGTTGTGAAATCTATGTTTTAATTATATCTGCCATTACAGGTCTATTGGTACACTAACATTTGAAAGTATATTTTTAGATCACTATTAGATTAGGGGGTCAGCCTATCACTATTGTCTGGACAATCATTGATCTTAAATAATTTAAAACCTGCCAAGGAGCTAGCAGACAATAGGAAAAATAATCGTTGCCATCTTCTGGAGATTAATCATTCTTTATTGAATTAATGGCAAAGTACCTAGGTATAGGCAAATCCACTATAGAATAAATTGTACGTTATTTAGCAGATTTTAGGTTCTTTTTGGCGTGCCAGCTAGCTGCCTACCTAATACATGACCAAAAATTGGGTTAGATTTCTTATTCTTTATATTTATATATTACTAGCCTTTGCCCGCGGCTTCGCTCACCTGAATCTATAGTAGGATTGGTAATGGATTCAAAAAATAATAAAAACCTACAGTGATGGTCTCTTCTTTGTATGGGCTTCTATACATCAGAGAGGTCAAACTATATCTCAGGATCCGATTAATTAATGTTATGAAGTTTACCAGTTTTTAAGTTGGAGCATATACTTACTTTCTAACAGTTGTAACAAAATTAAAATCTATTCAGTAGTATTTACTCCAACCCGTAACAAACATAGCTTTTTTACATTTTGTTTATAAAAAAAATAGGTATAGGTAAAGAGAAGAGAAGAGTACTATAATAGGTAATCTTAATAAATAAAATAAAACATTTATTTCAGACGATATAAATAGTCCATATTTTAACACATAGGTAATAATAAAAAAAAATATAATTGAATGAGTGAACATGATTCTACCTGCCCCAAGCCCTATATAAGGGTGCATGTAAGGCCTGCCAGTGTTCCCTCCCAGATTAGTAGACGTCACAATATGGCCCAGATACTTAAAAGTACCTATGTACCCGCTTCAAAGGTAGGTACTTTACATGGCCTTACTGGTGGAACCTCCGCCGGACACGGCGGGTCCTAAGACCCGCATTGAAAACCTTAGGCTGACTCTTTTTGATATTGTATTTTAAGCCATGTGTAAGAGCATACGCCTCACAAATGCTTATTAGCTCTCTGAGTCTCCCTATTGACGCGCTCAGCAGCACCATATCATCAGCGTAGCTGATATTGTTAAAGCACACATCATCAATATACAATATGGCGGCTGCTGAGCTCGGCAACAAGTCCGTCAATATGTCGAATAGGGCATTTAACGAGGAAGGTTAAGGCTATATAACATCACACTATGATAAATAGGAGCGGACCATGAAAGAAAAATGTTCTTTTGAGAGCTTCCGTTGCGTGCGCTACGTAAAAATGATATAAAAAATTGGACTCAAAATGGATCTCTCAATTTCCCCACATTGGATATGATTTTAGTACCATTAGGCGATTCAGTCTCCACATATTGTTCTCTGTCTGATAAATATGTTGAACCATTTGCAAGTGTCATTAGAGAAACCATAGTATGAAAGCTTTGCAATGAGCATACTAGGATTCAGACAATCGAAGGCTCGGCAGAAATCAATTAGGATTACGGCACTACTGAGACCCATATCGGAATCATCGGTTACTTGCAGAAATGCAGTTTCTGTAGGTACTATGTGCTTTCCTGAAACCTAACTGCAATGAGGGAAAAATGTTTGCTGTATACCTACACATATTTTTCCAATTGAGTATAAACCATCTCCAGCACCTTTGACAACAAGTACTGGGAGAATGCGCTTATTGGTCTCAAATGCTTATGCTGTTCTATAAACTAGGACTTAGCCATTGGTCTAACAAGCGCTCGTGTCCATGGCTGGGAATACATTTAATTTAATTGAGCGATTTATAATAGCCGTTATAATCAACAATGTCTCAGAGAGCGTAAGTCTTACCATGTCAGCGTTTAAGCGGTCATGCCCCATTGCGTTTGTATGTGTGGATATTTAAATATGTATGGATATGGATAACCAGAACAATTTTACTAATAGTTTCCTATCCACACACAGGCTCCAATGAAAACACATTATTACTTGCTTTATTCGATATAAGAAACTGTAGTCTCGGCATCTATGCTGCCGTCACCAGGGATATTAAGAAAATGTTTACCTACTCAAATTTGGATCATTCAAACTATCTGGGATCAATGTTGATTATTACATTTACCCTAGGTATACTATCTATGTATTTCCATATGTTTTTAGGCTGACGTAGATTTATTAACGGTAGTTATCTTAATCCGAATAATAACACAATTTGAAAATATATGTACGATTTATTTTGGTATTACGCTTTTGTGGGCAATTCAAGTTCCGCCGTAGCCTTATTCAGTAGCGGCTTAGCACTTGGGCAAAACGTCTTCCGGAAAAGACACCTACTCGAAAGTGTTTTTGATTGTTTTTTTTTTTTTTTTTTTATAATTATGGCGCCACACTGTTTGTGTATTTGCCAGTATCAAGTATAATATATTTTGTTCAGTTGCCCAATTAAAACGGTAGAAACTTTATTGAGGCTTCGATGTAGTTTAGGAGTGAACCCAAAAAGTCACGATTTTCAATTTTATATCATTTGCCTACACTCTCACACGTTCACGAACACTTAATGGTTAATTATCCACCATAATTACACATTAAACTTCGGAGAAATTCAAGTTTTGAAAAATAATATAAAATCGACAATGTGCACTTTTCATTTTCCCGCCTAAACTCCAAAAGAATTTTTGATTGTTTACTGTGATAAAACTTTAAAATAGTTTAGTATAATGGGCAGTTTGCGCGGTAAATGATCTTTATGACCGGTCCTTTGCTGAGTAAATGCGCCATAACTTCCAGGATAAGCTGACCTTTGAATTTTAAGATGATCGATGTCGTCATCTATCTATAAATAATAACATTAATAATTAATAAATAGGTATATATTCTGCGACATTTTTTACACAGCACCATAGAGTCCCAAACTAAGCAGAGCTTGTACTATGGGTACTAGACAATGGATATAATATGTACTTATATACTTTTTTTTTGTAAATACATACTTATAATACATAAGAAACACCCAGACGAACACAAACGCTTATATTCATCACATAAATATTTGTGTCCTGTGTGAATCGAACCCACGACCTCGTGCTCAGCAGTCCGGTAGGTACTCGAACACAGAGGTCGTATCAAAACAATATTAAGTACCCATATTATCATCAACTCAAACGGAACTGACAATGTCCATAGTCACCTTTACAAATTCCGGCAATGAACAGTTAAAAACATTTATTCTTCGCCCAACACCATTATTTATATTTATAGCTGACAGACATTGGAGTATATTTGGCTAGGTTAGTGCGGGCCGTGGGGATCTCGAATAGCCTCTGCCTTGAACAGAGTCTCAACCTACTGTTTGCGACAAGCAGCCTCAAAGAAGCCAATATAGATGGATTGTTAAGTTTACCCCGGAAGATCTCGAACACATTTTTAGCTAGTGCTTCCTCGCGCCTAACTTCCAACTTATTGTATCCAACCATACCTATGACAAATAAGGTTGGATACATAAGCGGATAATAAGGGTATACTCCATATTATTTAAGGTACACGTATCGCATAAATTTGATTTGCATCTTTTCTACCATGATACTATATTTAACATCATTTGGTTTCTAACCAATGCATTGTATTATTATTTTCCCTGAGGCCATAGTCTGTAACCGTCTGCAGGACGTGATTACTACCATCTTTAGGTTTGCTATTTAAAATGAACACCAGCATCAGACTGGCATCCTCAAAATAACTTTTTCGGTCGTAAACAAAATCCAAGAATGTTGTGAAATCTTATTCTGCCATAACAACATTTCAATCTATAAAGCTTTCTGAATCAATGCTATTAAGTACTCATTTTTAACTTTATCATTGTCATTGGCTGTCATAATGACTTTTTGCGCTAGGTCATGTCACAAAGTGTCACAAAGGTTGAAAATATTATTTATCACAAAATATTAATTTCCCAGTATTGTTACATTTTGAATTTCGAATTTCTTTCTTGCAGTTTAATATTATATCATTTTCAAAGTAAATGCACGCCTTTTCTAAAAAGTTTTATCACGATGTTATGAGAAGCGGTCAAGAAGATACGATTTTGGAATCTCACTCAGTAGACGAGGATGAGCAAGAAGACTCACGAAGTGGGAGATCGACGTCGGATGTTGGTTGCTCTGTTAGAAAGCACACGAAATCAAATGCTGTGCAAACACAGTGGAGCCGAGGTGGCCGGAATTTTCGCAACGAATACACTAATACGAGTGATCTAGGCTGTGATGCAACGTGCCCTAGAAGCTGTAACAGTAATCTTTACCCGATTCTCCAAAGCCTCAATTGTGAAGATATTACTCTTACGCGTGTTTGCGGCGTTCAAACCGCCCTCAATCACCCACCAAATTTTAATAGTGAAAGCGTTACCGTAGACTTTTTTGGCTTAGGAATTCTAAATAATATTATGTCGCCGACAGGCGAAAATCACGCAGTCGATAATGATTACGACCAACGATTTGATCAGTGTACTGGTACTGAGTGTCAACAATCTGATCAGTGTGAGTCCTGCAATTGCCCAGATGAGTTTGAGGCTGTACCGCGTAATAGAGGATTGGCTGCTTGTCGTAACTTTACCTTGGGTACAGCAGAATTTCGTCGTTATGAGAATGAAGTTTGCAGAACCAAGCTTATTGGAGGTACTCGTGTACCGGTGTGCAAGAGTCATATGAATAGCTTTTGAGCGTTGGTCTATTTTTATTTTTTATATTTTTTTATATTTTTATTATTATTACTTAGCCAATTGGTTTTACTTATTGGCCTATTCAAATAAAAACAAAAAGAACTCAACGTTAGTGTTTTATGCATAGGTACCAATAGATCTTTATTATCTTATCTTATATCTTCTACTATTATAAAATTGTAAAAAAGCTGTGTCTGTACATTGAAGATATTTAAAAATCAAGTGGGTTAGAGTATATAAAAGTCTCCGAACCCAAAAATGAGATTTTTAAAATTCTTGTCAGTTTGTTACGGGTTGGCGCAAAACTACTGAATAGATTTTAATTTTGTTATTACCTAGTTTTAGAGAGTATGTGCCCAAAATTAAAAACTGGTATACTTCTTATCTCAAATAATTAAACGGAACCTGAGATACAGCTTGACCGCTCTAATGTATAGAGACCCATACAAAGAAGAGATCATCACTTTTGGTTTTCAGCTTCAAGTGAGCGAAGCCGCGGGCAGAGGCTAGTATATATATAGTTAACTATTTATAACTTAAGAACGGCTGAACCGATTTGGCTGAAAATTGGTGGAGAGGTAGCTTAGAACCAGGAGACGGACATAGGATTTTTATCCCGTTCCCGTGGGATGTGATGACAGACCGAATTCCACGGGGGCGAAGCCGCGGGCAGAAGCTAGTTATTTATAAAATATACATGATCTGCATATCTCTGGTGATGTTCCTGAGACCAGCTCAGTTTATGAAACCAAATGAATGTTAAAAATATTTCTCGTTTTCGAACTGAAAAACTGAACTTTTTTGAATTTACACACATCGCTCGCTACTCGCTACACAGTTTTTGTGTAGATAGATGGGTACGACTCACTCACGCCATGACTCGCAGCGTAGGACAACCACTTACCGAGCTGTTGTCGAGAGCCTGTCAACAGGAGCCACTGTTCATCGCCAGATAAGCTCTGTGCCGTAATATCCGTGCTAAGTAATGTGCTCTGTGCCGGTTCTACTGAGAAGAAATAAGTATAAATACGTGTGCAAATATGTTTATACCTAAGTAGTTATAGGTCGCTACCTACCCTAAATAATATGGCCTAATTATATTCGTACAGATCTTTGGTTTATAAAATCAAGATAGGTTTTTTAAAAGGATGAGCGATGTAAGAAGTAGTAAGAAGGTGTTGGCAATTTGTAATAAAGGTACAATAAACAAGAGCGATACCTGTCCGTCAAGTGAAATAATAAACAAAACTATAAAGAGTTTATTAAAAAAACTATAAACAGCTTAATAACTACTAAAAATAAATCGTGTCTATTAATAATACATAAAACAATTTGAATAAATGAAAATAAAATAATTACTTATTAACATACTAAACTCGCTTACAAAATATTTAATTCTAGCAATTCACTAATGACTGTAATAAATATCCTACTGGTTTATATTTAATATATGGTAAGTACTTTAATGATCACTGTAATACGTATCCCATCAAAAACATTCTGTAAAAAACTAGCCAAGTCTCTATAGAACTGCTTGTTTATCTCTAAAAAGTAATGAAATCTAGCCAAAGTCATGCCATGTCTAAGGTTCCTTACTGCGATTTCTTTATCATTTATAGTTAATGTTGTGTGACTTGGCCGGTGACTTGTACCCTTGTTGTAAATTTAAAAAAATATTGAATGTTCAACACATTTTTACACAGAAGATTACGTAGTATGAATTTTCGTTGAGAATATAATTTGAACATTCTTTATACGTTAGTGGGTACAAGTCGAGCGCGAAGCAAACACTGCCGTACCATCCTTTACTGGAACCATTTCGCCGCATTTTCAGGCCCCTATTTGAGAACCTCTGGATAAAAAATTTTCGTCATCCAGTAAGCTATAATCACATACTTAAAATCCAAAATTTCAAGTCTGTAGGTCATTTAGTTCCGAAGTTAAGCGAAAGCAAAGTTTCGCATTTATGACACTCACTCAATCATGATCATCAAAATAGAACTAGTACTTCCCATAAGCTCAGAGAGCTGAAATTTGGTACAGAGTTAGGGTTTAATGGCCACATAAAGGGAAAACTATAAAAACTAGGATAATCGAAGATCTGGAGTACCTGGTGACCCTGATTAGAAAACACAAGAGCCCAACCAAACCATTAGAGATATCGCTAATAAAATAAATCAATGTTTCAAAAACTACCCACCTACATTATAGGTAGGTAACCTACCTATCTACCTTGCGTCATGGAAATAAAAATTACTATCTATTTAAATTAACTGACAGGAGATACTTAAATATCTTTGCTTTATCCGTTCTTCCATAGTCTAGATATGAATATTTCAATGATATAAATATTTTATTTTATACCTACTACTACAACCAATTATCTAAGTATATCTAAATAAATCTAAACGCGTATTATATAAACTAATTACGTATCTGTCTACATGAAAAGATCACTAAAGCAAAGGTTTGGTTAGGTTACAAAGTGAAGTAATTTCAGTAGCTTCTACTCTTCCATATGAAATCTCTCACTTGTCAACCTTTTTTATATGTATATACCTACCTACTTACAATATTACTGACTTACTGTACCTATCTTTGGGACATGTTTGTATTAAATAAACTGTCCGACCCGTCAAGGTATTGTTAGGTATCAAAGTAAAAAAAGTAGATACTTAACAACAACTTAACGCGATAACTGTATTGGCAATACTACGGTGCCGGTGGCAGGGTGCAGAAAGTGGGTGATCCATTTATCACATTTCAAAATTTGCTAGATTTCGGATTAATTGCGGCAATTTGCGTACGACAATAGTCAATTTTAAACTGTTTACTTTCATGAATAATTAATATTTGTTATTTTATTTGGTGCTGTGATTAGGATCCCTATGTATATGCCCCTTTTGGATCGAACAGTTTTTATTTATGTATATTAGATTATGTGTACCTATAATATGTGTAATATGTAATAATATTTGGTTCGTTGACTACGTTGATATTCACGCGGTTAGTTTTTGATGTACTAGTTATCAATATACGGGTCTATATTTTACATATAGGTAAGTAGGTACTAAGTATTGAACTTTACAATCCTTAATTTAATATATAAAGGAAATTGTCGAAAACTTTCCTTCCTTCGAAAGTTTATCAATACCTATTATATAAAAATTAATCCCTATTGGTCACACCATAACTTTTGAACAACTTTACCTCAGAACTTTACCGCTTTCATTCATCTTTTTTTTTAAGTTTTGTACAAAAGCAAAATAAAAATTTAAGAAAATTGGAAAATTTCAGAATACTAAAAAATATTTAACCTTTACAAATATATGTTGGCAACGGCCAAATAATATAAATAAGTAATCATGACGTATTTCAGGAATTTTGCATTTTCAGTTGATTTGATTACATTGAGAGTTAAAGTTTAACAACATCAACACACATGAGGTCGCGAGGGATACCGCGGAAAACAGCTAATAGATTTATAAAAAATGTCTTATCACTAGAAAGTACTTTTCACTGGTTTCATAAATGTAATTAGGTGGTTTAAGACTGCACACTGAACTTATCCAAGGTTATAGAACTAATACTAATGGCATTAGCATTACAAAGATCAACAGTTTTTATTTTTATGTCTTGGTAATTCAGTGAAACTTTTTAACATGAGATAGGTATAGGTACAGTTTTAGAGCCATTAGAGCAAAATAATAAATTGGGAAATGCGCACACTTAGATTCAACAAATTGAATTGGGAATTCATGTGGGTAAAACAATTGCTCGGATGTCCATAATCCGAGCAATTATTTTACTCAAGAGAATTATTCAGTTAAACGGGTCGCAAATTATGTTCCTAGTTATTTTTGCGTTTACTGCTCTATAGCTAAAGAATTGGACATGACACAATTGAATAGATCTCAATGAGCAATCAACTTTTGAAGTTTCAAGACTGGTTTCTCGAAAGAATTCATCCTCCACGACGAGTATTGTAAGTACCTGAGTATGTCCAGGATGTGAAGATATTTAAAAAGTATGAATATATATCTATTTTGCAATTTTTATGGTATGATGATGATACGCTGATGGTAAGCGATACTGCCGCCCACGGACACCCGCAGCACCAGCAGAGGTATTCTCACTCATTTGGCGAACCAAAACGTAAGCATTGTTTCACGCCAGTTTTCTGTGAGGCCGTGGTATCACTCCGGTCAAGTTGGCCCATTCGTGCCAAATGGCTCTCCCACGGTGAATACGCAGCACATGCATCAAGCAAGAAGAATAAACAGCACATGCTACTGCACAGTAGGTGCTACATTTACTATACGACTGTGTCAAAAATATACCCAAAGAATAAACTGCACTTTCGCGTTAGGTACCCGCATCGCAGTCTTACAGAACTCACTCATCTCGGTGGTTTATTCTATAAGTTCACCTTTTTAGACTAATTGGACCTAAAAAAGTAGATACAAAAAAGTTTATCAGCCTTATTAAATCAATAATGTACGCTGAAGCTGGCGTAATTTTTGAATTTAGAATGATAAGTACCGACATGTATCTACGAGCAATTTAATAGAGCGATAGTGATCGTCATACAATGTTTCAACGTATGTACCATAGGTACTTCATAGATAGATATAATGTGTATAGTATGTCACGAAAACACAAAACTCTTCTTAGCTGTTTTCAGTAGGACCTAAGTATGAGCCAAAAATTAAGAGCCACTTAGCTCTTAATTTTTTATGTAAATGGAAGATTTTATTTGTTAAAACTTCCCTCAAAGACACAATAATTTTTAAGAATCCAGCACTTTCCCTCTTTAAGAATATTGCCAAACGCCTGAACGGCGCTCCACGTGACCCTAAGGGTGGCGTATACTTTGGTCATAGAATCAGCATTGCCATCCAACATGGCAATGCAGCCAGCCTTCTGGGTACTCTACCGGCTGATAGCGATGGGGAGGAGTTCTTTGACGCCCTTTTTTAGTTTTATTTTTCTAAGTATTTATTATTCTATTGTTTTATTTGGATATTTAGGGCCACTTGCACATACTTTTTAAATACATTTAAATTGTATTTAAACACAATTTTTCATAGAAATTTCGCGTTAGATATATAGTAATTACTCGTATATATTTTAATATAGTGTAAAATTATTTATGGCATATAATACATAGTAATCATTTAGTGACTAAAAAAGATTTTTTTGCAACTTTCGACAAACACCAAATTATGACGATAACACTCAGTGATGGACTGTGGGCATAAAACAATCAAAATTTCAATTTATTGATTAAAATAATAATAGCAATTGAATGAATTCAATGGAATTTACTTAATTGCAATTAAAATACCAATCGATTAAAAAAATGACTTGATTAACGTATTTATCATGTTATGGGCAGCATAGCTTATGGCGCTGTAAAGAAAAAACGATAGATATGATAAAATCAGTAAACTGATTTTACTGCAATTCTAATTTTAAGTTGTTGAATAGCTTTTTTCATGACCACGTACCTACCACAGAATACTAATTGTAAAACAGTCTATCAATTATGTAAGTAGTTACTTACATCGAAATTTACATCCTACTTACATATGCAATAAGGAGACATTTAGTAATTCAAAAACTTAACCGCTTTTTAACAAAATGGATGACAATCATTCACATAACTAAATCTTTGTCTGTTTCCGAAGAATTTATGCAATTCATGTACATTATAACGCCCGGAGCGTGTATTTTAATATAAATTGATTAAATTATAATTAATTTAAAAACGAAACCCGATTATTACAATTAACGCCCTTTAAGTAAATCTGAAAACAAGATTATGATATAAATATCGGAATTCGCGATGTTATCCTGATGTCATGGCAGGTGTCATCACAACACACAATTTGTAGATGTCTTGGATACCAATAAAAAAAACATTGATCGCTTTTTTGGAAGGGCTTTCAAAGTAGGTACCTATTCCAGATTTAGTTTTTTATTGGTAGTATACAGAGCTGGATGTAGAGGGGGGCGGAAGAGACGTGGGCACTGACGCTGGTGATGGAAGGGTCGGCAGCGGCGTTGGCGGTGGCGAGGAGTACACCTTGCGGTCGGGGGGCAGAGCCGGCAGGGCTGACGACAGCCCGAAGCCCCCTAGACCGCTGATCGAGGACCCGCCGGACAGCATCTGACTGTGCACGCCGCGCATCCCCGCGAACATCGGTGTTGTGCCTGAAACGCAATTTTTTACTATTGTAAAATTACGGATGTAAGTATCAAGATTTACAATATATCGCCGAGTATCAAAGAGTTAATTGACGCATAGTCATAACGCTACGCAATACCTACATAAGGCAGTAAAATCTTAGTACTACAAAGTACCTAGAAGTCGGGAAAACTAACTTTCCTGTTGTTCTAATACAACAGTACAAGTTACCTACCATAACTATACTTTTTTATACTTCGAATATTTTTTTTCTTCCCCTTTTCCATTCATTCATATTTTTATTCATTCTTCTCCTAATTACGTTTCTCAATTTTAGAGTCCTTTATAAACTATATTATTTTCTACAATAAACATCGTTAAAAGAATATTCGCTAGACAACTCTACGGTTTTCGGAAACCACAAACTCCGTGGAAAAAATAACCAGTGCACCGCTGACAACGCGTTGATATAATAAATGTGAAGACGGCGTAAAACCTCACATACACCAGCATGTTCACATAAAATATGTGGATGTTAGGCTATAATTGCACACTACACAAGTTCCCATCGATCGCGCCTCGCCTGCTGCTCGTCTGTTGTCGGCCACATGCACGCCTCTGGTACCTAATCGCCATAATTTAAACAACCTAGCAACAGCTTCCAATTGGGCGGATTTAGGAATACAATCTTACTGCGTGTTAAAATCTTCGAAGAATTTTGATCATATTATTATCTAGTTTTATTATTTTGTGTAAATTCGTTTAGAACCAACAGAAACCCATTTTCTCGAAACAACGATTCCCAGAACTGAATGCAAATATAAATTCCGGAATAAAATCGTTTGATTACGACATTCATCATTTCACTTTGTTGGGTGAGACGGCAGAAGATTATCGATATTTTTCATCAGTTTATCTGGTATGATATAAGTATCTATGGCTAGCAATTTGGTTCCAAGAATGATAAAACTTGCTTTTATATTGTCTTTATAAACTCAATTATTTTTTGTACCGTAAAATAAAATTTTTGGTGTATACTCAACGAGCGTTCCATAAGCTTACATTCCGTTACTTGTCATCGCTTTTTAAAGCCCATAGATCACGCCAGAGCGAGGGCCTCGCCGATGGGATAAATAGCTCTCAAGTTGGCAGGCGACGAGAGATGCGCGCCGGCGCAGCAAGCCCGCGCCGACCCGATACCGAATTACATTAAGCGCTTTACCAGTTTAACTATAGATTTATTGGAATATAAGTGGCACACAGGTACGAGGAGCAAAGTCAAACAGCTGAAATTATATTCCTGATGCGGATATAAAAAGAATTCGCATAAGTCGCACAGCAATTGTACATAAAATAGGATTTACAAAATGTTATATGTTCGCCAGCGAATTATGTGAATCCTGAATGCCGGAAATTTATGACGGTAATCAAAATATTTTTTATGTCATTAAAGCAATAAAACTGGATAATTTTCATTTTATATTAGTCCATGCACGTTTCCCTAATTACATTCGTTAACGACGTCGAAAATGTATGTGAATGTGAGATAAGGAACGGTTTAGTTAAGTCGGATTCAATTAGGTGAGTTTCGCTGGCATTAAGGATTCACGAAGACGCAATATTCCAGAAAACAAGGACAAAATAATCCGTATTATAATAAACATGACTTCATCATTTAAATTTTTTGACTAAAGTAATCTTGGTTAAGTCAGATTAAGTATTTGATCACCAAAATTTGCGCAAAATCGGATACGATACAGGTTTTGAGATTTCACAGAATTCTACCCTTATATCGGATTACTTTGAACACATAAAATAGGTAGGTACTTAGAATTCGCGGAGATATCTTAGCATCTTGAAACTCTTGTTATGAAATACCTGATTGTAAAGAATCGTTGATGAGACCGTAAACTTTCAAGTCACAAACGCTGAAAGGTATTCTGGTATTGCGCCATCGATCCTCCCTAAATCAAGGAAAATTATTTTTGTATTAGGATGGTTTAAAAAATAATCACCTACATATGTATGTATAGCATGCCAAGCTGGAATACGATCCGGGAATTACATGAAATTAAAGAAATTGTAGCGACTGTTATTTTAAATTTCATTGCTGCTATAAAACGTTGAAATATGTATGTAATACTGATTTTACTAATCATCGAAAATTATAGTAAGTAATAAAGTAGACCGAACGGGAACCGTATAATGCTGAGTTATCTTAAAAACTGCTAGTTAATTGCTTACGAAATTCAAATTCTGCACGTTTTCAACCTTAAAATTACCCAAAATCAATGGTTGTAAAAGTCACCCATTTTTTATAAAAACAAGGTTGGCATATGAAAGGGTTAACTTTTTTATCCGCTCGGCACAGCAGAAGCTGAAGGGATGATCTGTTTTTACTTTTTTAGGATTGTGTGTTTATATTGGAAGCAAGCTGAATCTGTTTGTCGTATCTTGTCGGTGAAGGGACCACCCATATACGATGCTACAATCAATCAATCAATAAATATGCAGCTATTGATAGAGATCATAAAGAGATTGTTAACATTATTGTTTAATACAAAGTAATTAATTATGACAGATATTCAGTTATAATAATTTCGAGATTGAAAAATTATATTAAAAAGCTAAAAAGTTTTTTTTTGTATTGCTTTAGATATTGCTATATTTTTTGTTGCTTGAACAAATACTTGAAAAATAATAATTTCTATATTGATTTAGACTAGTTTTTTTTTTTTTTAAAAGCTTACTAGTCATGTGGGTCACACATTACTAGTATTCTTGTTAACCCCTCGTGCTAAGATAAATGCTTGTGTTACGAGTGGGTTCACGTCGGTAGTGCAATGGGTGGGGCTCGAACCGGCAACCACATGATCGCAAGTCCGACGCCCTCGCCATTAGGCCTCGCTATTAGGATACAGATTTCAAACTGAATAGACTAATTTACCTAGTCAACCCGAGCATGCTCCGTGCTCTATCTGGCAGTACAAAAATTGAGCGGTGACGTTGCTTTGTATTATGGCAATAATATTATTATTTCGCATTTTTCCCAGAACAAAGTTGGCCCCAGAATAATAGTGATCTAATTTATTTATTTATTTATTTATTTATTGGAAGACCAACAGCATTAACAAAGAAATTAAGCAACTTATATAAAAAGCACTTAGCCAATTACAGGTCTTCACTCATGAGTAGCACTCTAGAAACGACATGCGGTGAGAATAACATTAACAGTATAGGTACTACCTATAATATCTATCTATACTAATATATAAAGCTGAAGGGTTTGTTTGCTTGAACGCGCTAATCTCAGGAACTACTGGTCCGATTTGAAAAATTCTTTCATTGTTAGATAGCCCATTTATTGAGGAAAGTTATAGGCTATATATCATCATGCTACGCGGACGAAGTCGCGGGCAGAAGCTAGTACTAATATATAAAGCTGAAGAGTTTGTTTGTTTGTTTGTTTGCTTGAACGCGCTAATCTCAGGAACTACTGGTCCGATTTGAAAAATTCTTTCAATGTTAGATAGCCCATTTATTGAGGAAGGCTATAGGCTATATATCATCACGCTACGCGGACGAAGTCGCGGGCAGAAGCTAGTCATACATAATTTACTGAAGACAAACTAGAGAACTTACTTAATTGTCAACCAAGTGCCTATGTACCACATATGTTTCGTACAAAGAGGATAAATAAGTGATGCTTTTGCCTACTGACTTAGTCATGGTGTCATTTCTGTATGCACCTTACTCCGTGTAGAGATGTGGGGAAAGGGTCGAATTCGAATCGAGACCGCACACATTGAGTCAAATGCATCGATCTGTGTCAATTACTCCAGTTATTTATATCGAACACAAATACACTCATTCGTCCATCCTCCATCAGATCCTGCCTTAGATTAAATTTAGTTTTAGGCACGTGTGGTAGATTATATTCGAACCTCCCTGATATCAGAGAAGTCTCGTGTCAATGACAGATTGAAGGACTGTGAACGGGGTAATGTATGACGAATACCTATCGAAGTGAAGTCATTTAAGTGCTTAAAATCTGAATTTAAGTGATTAAAATCTAGACACGCGGCAGCTTGTCAAGCCAAGTTCAAGCTAGCCAGCGCCGAGTGTAATATTACACGAAACACTTGGTGCCATTAAAATTACACTATGAAATATCCAATTATTATAAAAACATGTGTAATATTAAACATGTGTAGTTAATACTACATTCAAAACACAATAGAAACCGCTACTGCTAATAAATTGAAACTCGATTTTTGTTTAAATTTTCCGTCTTTTAAGGGTTATTTTAGTTTTATAGCGTATAGGTTATTCTCTACTTAATGACTTAAGTATTTACCTAAGTTTAGACATTACCTTTGTGTCGTGAGCGTTGTTGGAAGACGAGATTAGCTACCATTAGTACAATTCAAAGTGAATAATGTACGGTTGGTTACTTCGCAGAATATCAAAAGTAATCGTACAAACAAACCTCAGAACGTCAGTCGTAAATTAAAAACACCTCATCTTTTGTGAAATTTGAGGCTTAGTCACGCCTTAGGAAGCCCGATTAAATACTGATAGGGACGAGTCGCTCCGCGTACTGTACTGAAATAAAATTTTCAAACAGACGTCAGTTACGTTAAATCAAAAAATACTCATAAACTGAGCACCTATAGTCGAGGATAAACAGAGTATCAAGGTTGTCGTTCTTAAAAATCATTCCCGATTTTTTTATTAAAGCGAGCGTTAGAGTTCCGCCGACGGCGATATTTTTGAAATACCTATTGCATTTATAAAGATCAAACGGTTTGAACAAACGGGCGTTCATGTAAACACATCATACTCGTAGCGGGCGCGTGCGCTGCTCGTAGTCATCGCGCGGCGCGTACGCAACGTAACGCGCCATTATCCCCACGTAAACTAAAATACATCACACCACGCTCTCTCCTCACAGTCGAGTTTTATATTTTTATGATGGTTTTGTATTCAAGTAAATTGTAATAAACACCCAGTGTCTGGTATTGGGTACCTATGTACTACGATTCCTTGTGTTAAATTTAGATTTGAGTCCTCAGAAAATATGCCCGATTTATAAAATTCCTGGAGTTTTAGAAAAACAAATGTAGGTATTAAACTTTTCACTTAACATCTAGAATGTTCAAGAGTCTGAAGAAGAATTCTGGTACTAAAAAAAATTCAAAACATATTTCAGTCTAGCAAGACAGAGCCTTTCAGTTTCAGTTTTGGGCCAATTTTCGATATCGATTCTATAAACTTTTTCGTGTTAGTCGTTGTTGTTTTTTAAATAGTAGGTACCTATCATACGTAACATAGTATTTTTAGTACGTACCTAACCTTCGTAGAAAGGGTAGCACCAAGATTGTAGAGGCTAGCGACACGGGGCCAATGTAGGCTAACGTGGGCTATGGTCACAATTCATAAATTACATTATAATTCGGACACGGACCAAACGTTCCAAACCTTTAGTATGTAGTACGTAGGTACCTATATGCAAATCCTAAACGCAATAAGACCAGCTCATTCTATACTATATAGAAACTGTTTTACACTTCACTATTCATTCCGGAAGAAAGAACTCGTTAAGATAAATCTATATAAAACACGTACCGAACCATGTTGTATCTTACCGGTGCCCGAACAACACAAAGACAAGCAGAGGAAAATCACAGGACCTTACATATTTATAATGAAGGTAGTTTTAAATGCAAACTCGACTGTATAAATGAAAAGTGAAGTGAAGTATAAAAGATCAGTGATAGTCTAGTGATATCTGCCAAGTCAAAGGTATTGAGTTCGAATCCAAGGCAGACACCTCCTAGACCTTATAGACACCTCTGATTTTACGAAGCTATGTGCGTATTAATTAATTATCATGCTCTTTAACGGCGAAGAAAAACATCGTGATGAAACCTGCATGCCTGAGAGATTTTCTCGACGGCTTGTGAAGTCTGCCAACCCGCATTAGGATGGATGCGTGCATGATTATAGGCTAAGAATATACTTAGTTATGCAAGACGTGACCAAATATGAAAAGAGATACATATGAAAATACGACAAAAATTATAAGGAACGTGACATACATAAATAATGATGAAGCGGAAACTGAAGGTTAATCTTAAGTAGGTAAAGCTTTTCATAAAAATGTGCGGTCAGTCTGTGTCTGATATCAAAACCAATATCATTTAATTAAAAAGTATTTAAATGAAATCAAGATTTTTTGCAATGTAAGTAAGTACCTACATAAATATGAAATTAGGATTTCAGGAATCAAGAATTAACGTGAACAAATGAAATACTTCACCAGCTCAATTTATACCGCATTCAAACTCGCATTTATTTACAAAATAATGGCATCAAGGGTCAGCAACTGCGAAAAGGCAACTTATTTTGAGACAAACATTTTAAAGCATTATTTACTTATCTTCCTAGTTGTATGTAAACTATATATTCATCATCAACACATTTATTGTCACCCGGCTGGGCATGACTCTCCTTTCAAAATGAGTAGGGTTAGGGTAGTTAGTTACTTAGTTCCACCACCTTCTGTGTACATGCGATGCAATGGCTAGGAGGCGAATGTGCCTTTTTGGTCAGGGTTATCCAAGACCAGAGGACTACAGACTCATACCTCATTATCCTCATGGAAGAGCTGTTTGTAGAACTGGGAGGGGATGCGGAATCGGTTATCTAAGGGAAGCACAAAAGATCCCATGGGTCGAAGTGCACTGAGTCGTTGCTGCCTCGGCCCTACACAAGATAAGATAAGATAGTTCCACCACGCTGGTCCTATGCGGGTTGGCAGGCTTCACACTGTCGAGAAAACCTTTCAGCCATGTTCTCCATTCCTCACAATTTTTCTTCAACGTTTTAGCGAATGATATTATGCAATGGTTTCGAACTCAAAACCTATGACTTTGACGTAATATCACCGAGAGCTTCCTGATGGGAATCTACATTTAAATGATTCTTTCAAAAACTTCCGTTATGTACAAGTTAGTTTTAAGTATATAAAAGTATATCCGGAATTACTAGGATCTTTATAGAATACTAGCTTCTGCCCGCGACTTCATCCGCATAGCGTGATGATATAGGTATAGCCTTCCTCAATAAATGAGCTATCTAACACTGAAATAATTTTTCAAATCGGACCAGTAGTTCCTGAGATTAGCGCGTTCAAGCAAACAAACAAACTCTTCAGCTTTATATAATAGTATAGAGTATAGATGAGAACGTTATAAGTAGTGTCGTATATACATTACATACTTAATATAACTTAGTTATTCTGTAACAATGTACAGTCAAGTGCATTAATAAATTTATGCACTGCCTATTTGGCTAATCTATTTAAAATCAAAATCAAGTATGCGTTAATCTTGCAAAAATACGATAATAGCTCGACAGATCATATTTTTGAAAATTTTTACGGCAATTCTGTTTATGCCAAGGTTTAAAACAAAGATAGAAATGAGGCGGTTCAACCACGGGGGCACAGCTAGTGTTTAATACAAGTATAAATAATGCAATTGAAAGAAGAAGACAATGTTACAGGGAGCAGTCACACAACACAAACGCAAATATCTGGCTCTTTAAATGTATATGAACCTTTAAAGCGTCAGAGCAGAGTCGGTCCGATGCAGGCGTTGCCATTGCACATGTTACCACAGCTTTTATGACCGTCGTAAGGGAGTGCTGAAGCTTCTCAGAAACGGGCCGACGTGCACATGGGCGGCAATAAACCAGCGATTATCCGGCCGTGCTCCGAACTCGGGATTTATTGGCCGCTCATGTACACTGCGCCTTAATCTTTGGTTGCTATATTTTAGCAGTTTAACACTGCACCGGATTTGTATATATATATGCATTTGTAAATGTATCGCTTCGATTCCAATGCATTTTTAACCGGGTAATTACGCAACATTGTATCTCTACTCGACCAGTGATCGGCTTAAGGACTCGGGTCACGGTTTCCATTCCCACAAAGAGCACAGAACAAATATTTGCTTGGTCTACCGGTAGTTGTTCCGGGTCTGGGTGATAATTTGTGTTTATAAACGGACCATCGTTGCAACGTTTTTAAAACAAATTACCCTCCGAACCAGTACATATACCTACCTACGAAAGTAAACACGTACGTAATTGTCCAGGAATACCTAAAACAGGTATATCGAACCTTGTTTCTATACAAATGTTTGATGACGTCATGACGTGCCGTCAAACAATCTAAAGAGTAAAACTTAGATAAACTCTAAGAACTTTCGTGCGAATTCTGCGTATGGTGGTATCTTAGTCACGCTCGCGCAATCTCTTTTCTCAACAGGCGATAAATTGAATGGTTTCGATTAGGTAAATGCTAAATTTGTTAGTCCCGTGCCCAAAATATTGAGCTGCATGCTAACGATGGCACGCGTGCCATTCGCCATCCCTGACATACCTTACAAAGTTCAAAATTCAACTAGACTAGACGAAGTTCCGTGCAAATGATTCGGTTGTCTACAGCGTGTTATGAAGAAATTAAATGTATGCACATTTTAAAAACGAAGTGAAGAAGATTAATATATTGTAACTAATACTTAATTATACTTAATCAAAGTTTTAATTAGGTAATAAATTGTTAAAAAATAGCTCGACATTTTATTTTTTAGATAAATTCTGGTTGGTTCTTTATGTTAGATTCGATATGATTTTCAGTTATTTGTCTACTACGAAATTTAAGTTTAAAAAGAAAAACAGAAATTCTAAGGTATCCAGAAGAAAGTGATTTTTTTCTGCGAAAAATGCTGGATATAAAATGACACCCCGATAGAAACAGTTGCAACCTTTAATCTCCTCGGTATAAACATAGACACCCATTTAAATTGGAAGTCACACATACAATACATAAAATCTAAATTATCTAAATTCACCTATGCCCTTTTCCAGTTAAAATACAGTACAGACTTAAAAACAGCACTATCAGCGTACCACGCATATGCTTACTCATGGCTTAGATACGGAGTTATGCTATGGGGAAACAGCGTTGATGCCAGTGAATTATTTATAATGCAGAAAAAATGTATAAGGATTCTGGCCCATATTGATAATACCGAAAGCTGTAAGCCTCACTTTAAAAAACTAAATCTTTTAACCTTACCGTCCATGTACATATATGACATTTGCTTATTTGTATACAAAAACCTCAACATTTTTCCAAAAGTCAAAGATACTCATACCCTAAATACGCGCCATAGAAATAGATTATATCTCCCACAATCTCGATTAAAAATGCTTAACCATAGCCCATACTATATGGCAGTTAAAATATATAACAAACTTCCACTACAAATTAAACAAGAATCCAAATTTATTTTATTTAATAAAAAATTGAAATGTTTTTTAATACAAAATTGCTTTTACTCTATAACAGAATATTTAGAAAATAAATTACCAAATACTGAATTATATAAATAATAATAAATAATAAAATGTAATGATTAATATTGTGTTGTCTCTTCTATGTAAAATATTACATATTGTATAAAAAACATACATTACGTTAAAATATAGTAAAATTCATATTCAATTGGCTTACAAAAATCTAAAATAATCCTATTATCTAATAATTTATTAAATACCTCATCCAAAAATTATGCAATATAGATTTATAATTCCAAATAGATTAAGAAATATCTACCTACTCAACATAAAATTGTATCAGAACTGTATGTACCAATTAGATTAATTAGAAAACTAATGTATGTATGTATTAAAGTATTAAGTACCTATAATTTAACTAATTATATTGCTGTACCCTTACCGGGTTTCATGTTGAAACTGATCAATATTTTGTAACATCTTTGTAACACATGAATGCAAATAAAGAACTTGAACTTGAACTTGAACTATAAAATGCCATAAGATGTGATTTTTCCTTAGACAATATATCAAGATTCCACCCGTCGTTGGATGGTCTTTAAAAACCATGCCTGACTAGGACCGCAGAAATACGAAGGAGATTACACTTCGCCACTGGCAGTATTATTCTGAAACATAGGCGCGTCTGTTATTTAAATGGTGCATTGAAATCAGTAAAAATATGTCGAATAATCAGATAAGGTTTTAAAGATACAGCATTATTTTCAATTTAGAATTTGCAACAGATAAATTTTTAGCAATTTATACGTGAATATAGATGGAATGTTCATACAAAATAAGACGTGCTCGAGAGCGTGTGAAATGTATAATTTTTTCCACCAGGAATACATGGACAGGAAGAGTTATCTGTCGACACATTGATAGTGAAAGTGGTACTGACGTCACTAACATTATCCATTGCTACACGATACGAAAAATGCATCCAAAAATTTCAATTTCTTGTCAGCGATTTCAGCGGGACCACTTAGTGGTTTTACAACTTCATTCATAAAATACAGTTTTCAATGTAGGTATCTGATGTTTGATTTATGATTTAAGATTCACGCATTGCATTGCAAATTGCACACGGATCTCATCATATTGCAAATACAGAGCGGACTACAGTTAGCCTCAGGTGAGATAGTAGTCAACGTACCTAATGCTAGCAACGCAAAGTGGTCAACCTACATATACAAAAAAGTTAGCAATTTTGTAAGACGCAGTTTTGCACTGCGTAGATGCTTCACTCCAATGCGGTTGTAATGTGGGCGAGCCTTCAACTTACCTATTATTAACATAAAAAAATTCACAGTGGCTTTGAACAGAACATGCATATAACGCGCCAGTAATTGTGTAACTTGTCCATAACTTAGAGGGCTTAATTAATTAAGAAGATCTTGAGATGGGGAGGAGAGCTTCAGGCTTAAAGACAGTTTTTTTAACGCTTGGCAAGATCTACTTAATAATTATATACAATTAGCCAGTCCGTAAGTTAATAACGAGGTAATTGATTTAATTGAGACGGGTGAAAGAGACGGTAATTTTATAGGAATGTCTCCACTTATGGAGGCTGATTAACTGAACCCACTTGAAACTTTACCTTTCTACTTATAGTAATTTCAAGTGGGTGCGTACGTTTAAAAGAAATATGATGATGGTATCGCCCTTTTAAACCGCAGTGGCAATGGATCAACAGCTAAGGTCGTAAGTTTAAATCCCACCCACATAAATGCACACTGATCTGTGATTAGGTATGGCATGGGAATTCCCTCCGCCGTCGGGCAATGCGGAGAAGAGAGCTTAGAGCTTTTTTACCCGACTGCCGAAGGAGGAGGGTTATGTGTTTTTAGTTATTAAAACACACAAAACTTTGATCAGAACTGGGACTCAAAGTCTGCAATTTATTATGTATAAAGTGCAAAACCGTAATTCGATCGAAACATATCGATTTTTGACAGTTTTTCCTACGAAGACTGTTACTTAGTTTTTATGTCATGTAGTGCCTTGGACGACCCTGAAGCCAACTGCAATTTCAATGTAATCAGGATGGTCGTGCAATATTGTAGTTGGTCCAGCAGAAAAGCTGCAATCTAACGAACATTTATGATCAAACGCGTTTGACTCGAAGCTTGCGAGAGCGCGCATTTAGGCTTTAGGTCTCGTACAACCGAAGCTTCCCTAGCCCTATAGACTATGAGATATGTCACATTCGCCACGACCAGGACGGGTTGTGATTTTGACATTGACGCCTACAATAAATAATAATAACTTTCTTTCCCCAATAAAACTTTAAAATAGAGTTTAGAATCTATTCCAAACTTTATTGTTATGTTGAAATACCTATAGAGTCGTGAATTTATAACAAACATTTATAAAATAGCAATAGGTTCATAAAAAATTTGGTAAAGCTGTCAATTACCTATAAATAAGTAGAACTCAATTGAAACGACGCTTTGGAAACGACTTTATCATGCGTACCGCCGAAATTTGGAATGCGCTATCGGAGCGGGTCTTCCCCGATAGATATAATCAGGGGGTCTTAAAATCACGAGAGAATCGGTTTCTTCTAGGCAAGCGCGATCCAGCGTAGATCGCAGAACTGGCGATCAAGCGTAAGCCTATCAAAAATAAAAGAATATTCTAGGATTGTAACTTAAATGACGGTATATTTATATAACTAGTAGGTACTACTTAAATAAAGTATAAGTAGCGAGCTTTTTATAAAAAAAGCAACCTCCTGCCATATATAACAACACGTAATTTTCTCTGGATGTTTTTGTATCACGTTTTTCACTTAAAATGAAAAGGAAACCGTAGTAAGTATACCTAAATGGGAATTAACTCTTTCGCTCCCAAGTCAAACTCAGAATTAAACATAGCTTATGTCACTCAGATTTCTTTTTGTAGTGTAGACTAAACAACAAGGATTCAAATAAGAAAAATATAATGACTCAAAAAATATTAGGATTCCCTTGCTTTTTGGTTTTGTATCTACATACACAATTCCATCACGTATAATATATGTATAGCTGTGCATTAAATGTATCTATATTAAATTACTTGTGCTTCACTGACAAAAAACGATAATATTTCTCGAAAGCAAAAAATTACAGACGAATTGAGAACCTCCTCCTTTTTAAAGTCAGTTAAAATATATCTGGACAGCATGGCGACACTGGAAACGTGCCGCTTTGACGTAGATCTCCTTACACATCATACAGTTCTAATACCACAGGCTATCTTTGAACTATATAAATCAATAACTGCATCTGAAGAGTGCAGCGCTATCATCCTTCATCTGTTACTGCAGGTATTGATTAGAGGAACCGAAGCGATTCCTGGCGCCTACTAGGAAACAAGCATTCTGTAGGTGGTAGACTTTTATAACTGTGGGTTAGTAGGTTGTACCTATGTAGGTACATGGTGTAAAAAGCGCGCGCCGTATCTATTATGACTCGCTTAAACGGCGAAAGAAAACATCGTGAGGAAACCTGCATGCCTGAAAGATTTAAACGTAAAATGTAATTTCTCATACTTAACAGCTAGTTTTATATGTAGGTATTTATCTCTACTATTATTAAATCTTTATAAAATTGTAAAAAAGCTGTGTCTGTACATTGAAGATATTTAAAAAATAACGTGCAGGAAGGAACACCGTGTGGTTTTTAGTCGGTAGGTCACCCACTCTGGGTGGAGTCCGACACGCCCCGCCGCCTCCCCGGGTGGCGGAAGTCCATGAGGATTTTCCACACGCACACAAAAAAAAAAAAAGATATATAAACGTCTCCGAACCCAAAAATGAGATTTTTAAAGTTCTTGTCTGTTTGTTACGCGTTGGCGCAAAAATTAATGAATAGATTTTAATTTTGTTATCACTGTTAGAAAGTATGTGCTCCAATTTAAAAACTGGTATACTTCTTATCTCAAATAATCAAGCGGAACCTTAGATACAGCTTGACCTCTCTAATGTATAGAGACCCATACAAAGAAGAGATCATCACTGTTGGTTTTTGAGCTTCAAGTGAGCGAAGCCGCGGTCTTAGGCTAGTGAATATATAAAAATAAATTGTATCAAAGATCATCACTTGAAAGCAGATCGATCGATTTGACTTTATTTGCTGTGTTTGTAATTGTCAGGACATTCTATTTAAAAATATTTGTTTTACAAAAGCCAGTGGAAAAATCGTTAGTTTTAATAAAATTATACACAAATTTGATCCCAATAACACTGCTCCACCCAAGAATCGTATTCAAAGTCTCTAGCGTAGCAGTGGCGATAATGGCCAATAGACCAATGAGGCAGATTTTTGTGAACACTTGAAGTACCTCTACGTACTTCATTTGAGTTAAACATGATTGAGTCCCCTTCTGTTAAAGTATTTAAGATGCTGATAAGCCTTAAGAGGTGGTCTTTAACACCTAATTGTTCGAGTATATTACTTACCTTATATTATGTAGGTGGTCTTCTTCTACTGGTCTTATGTAATTTAAAAAAAGTTATCTTATACCGTAAGTGGCTACGGCCTTTCTTATGGTCATACGAGCGGACGGATCGTCTGATGGTAAGCGATAATCGCCACCCATGGACACACGCAACACCAGCGGAGTCACAAGTGGGTTGCAGGCCTTTGAAAAGGGTTTGGGCCTCCGTCCGGTATCCTCACCGTCTCGGCGAAACACAACGTAGGCGTATGTTTCATGTAAAACACAACATAACATACCATCACGCCTGTATTTCCAAAAGGGGTTAGGCAGAGGTGTACTATGGTAGTATACATTAATACAACTCCGCGGAACCTTTGGGGATAGGTTTAAATAGTTCGCTGGTATGCTTAGGTCATGTAATAGAGGGCGAACTGCCATTAACCGTACACAAATCGAAACTCTTGGATGCTGCTTGATGGTATCTTATATTACGTCGAAAACGATTATCATATTTACTTAACTTTTTGTCAATTTCGTTAACTAAGAAGGTTGAGAAAGAATGGCCTAGCTTAACGCAAGCCGCTACAGAAATCAAAACTTTGAACATGAAATATTATAATGGCTTCAATTTGCATTGTTCTGTGAACTGTCACTTATCTTGAAATGGTGACGTGGCCCTGGATTGTGATTGTCAACACCACCGCCCTCAAGTGGCCAAAGCTCTGAAGGATGTCTGCTTCAGTGTGCGATAAATTACTGCAACGCGTGTGGCATACCTTGTCGTAATTACAACAAGGCGATATTCCTAATGTGTGTTTAACCTCATTCGTTATTAATAGATAAGCAAGCAGTTTTTTTTACAAACCGCAAGTTTCTTGGTGGTTTATGATTCTACTTTCTAGCAGAGTTTGAAATTGGAACCATTTTATTGTCAGTGGATAATGAGGTCTCTAATTATCTGAGGCTGCAGTGCTAACATTTAATTAATCTCTGAGACTTAGGCCCACTTGCACCAAATTCTTAAATGTGTTTAAGTCATATTTAAACACAATTTTTCATAGATATTTCGTGTTTAAATACAATTTAAACACATTTAAGAAGTTGGTGCAAGTGGGCCTTAATCTGAGGTGCTACTTAATGATTGATGTCAATCGTATGTCAATAATATGAGTGTTAATTCTAAACTATTACAATACTAGAAAGAAAAATCCATTTAAGTATTGAGACAAGATCCGTACAACACACAGATAAAATTAAAAATGAAAATAAAACAAAGTTTACTAAGTAGGATATGCTGTGCTTGCCCCGAATTTGCTTTTTGCTGGTTTGCCAGCTCACCATTATACTGGCTGTTTTTAAATTTGCATTAACGAATGTTACCACTTTCCAAAATTCGACTTTAGAGGAGATTTTAACTTGAGAGTTAACTACAAAAATGTAACGCCTAAACTTTGGTTGGAAACAAAACAATGAAGCAACAATTGATTATAGGTAATTATCAAATGACGAAGTATTAAACGCGACCAAAATTTGGAAATTGTTTTTTTTAATATCATGCGGTCCGTAGCACTTTCGTAGTAGAAAAACCAGTGGTACCAATATTATAAAATTGTAAGGTAAAGGCACCTAATTCCGCGGTATTTTCACCAAAACTCAGAAGGACATTAAAAATTAAGTATTTATAATGCCTTTCTGTAAAACTGGCTATTTTTATCAGATGCATTATTTATCTTATTTTTGAAATATACTCACATTTTTACAATAAAAGCTCAATATTTTTTAAAATAAGATAAAAACATGGAACAGTCAGAATCCCCTAATTCCGATGCAAAAATCCTAATTACGATGCATTTGGTTCCTAATTCCGAGTGTACAAAATTACGAAGAGATAATGATACATGGTGTTTTAAAATCAAGTATATTTATTTATTATCCTTATACTTTATTGGTTTGCATACTAAGTTATAACATCATAATTATATTAACTAAAACTCCTTTTTACAGTATACGTAAAAACAAAAACTTAAACCTATTACACTAATATACTTACACTATTTAGATAAAATTAATATATATATTATATAAACTAAAACTAAAAAACTGAGGCGCGGCTACGCGTCAAAGTATTCATCGGCATCACTGTCGTCAGGTAACGTGCCCAGATGGCTGGCAGCATTGGTACGTTATCCTACAACAAACGACATTAAATGAGTTTATGTTTTGATTAATTAAAATGTAATAAGTATATGTTTTAAAATATTTCAGTATATCAGATTAAGAAGATTTAACTAAAACTTAATTTAATATTAAGAGCAAACATTTATTTTTGCACTAAAACCATACATAACTGCTTAACATACTGCGTAAAATAATGAACATTCTGTATATAACGCGTATTAGCACCACGGAATTAGGTGCTCATATAACCTTATTCCGACGTATATACATCGGAAAAGCGATTTATAATACTCACTCATATCTTTTCAATTCCGAGTAATAAAAAGTAAAAGAATTTTTAATATTGTATAAACATAAATTTACGTACAATTGCGATGTTTCGAAAAATATATAAAATCCACTCAAAATTATATTTGAACACCTAAATAACTTAATTTTCTATTCTTAACTTTTGTACACAACAAATCAATAAAGTAATTAAATAGACTATCTTTGAAGCGCTATAATTAGTAAATTTGGCGTCATAATGTACCTCGGAAATAGATTTTTATATTTACGGGTTATTTAAGTAATCAGAGCTAAAATATTTAGGCCCTAATCAATAAGCTGCTTTCAAAATTCGTAAAAAAGACAACGTCCATAAAAATGCATTTCCGTGGTATACATCGGTAATTAGGAACCACTTAAAATATTTGGCACCTAATGCCGCGTTATTTTAAAAAGCTAATTTCTCCTTAATTTGAGGACAAAATACTCAAATGTCAATTGTTTTAGATACAAAATATAACGCTTCCAATATTTCAACAAACACAAAAACTTACACAGTAGAAAATTAACGTTTAAAACACTATTTAGTAAAACGTAGTACTCACGCGCACTGGGTCCAAAATGTATGAAGCGTGCACTGGGGACGGCTGCCCGCGTCAAACCAATCGTTTATTTTAAAATCTATTCACAGTAAAGCACTCCTTTGTTCAAAGAAGGACGAACATATAAATTATTAATTGAAAAGTATATTTTGTAGATAAAAAGAACTCGTAAATGGCTTTAAAATGCCGTTATTCTAAATACATCGGAATTAAGTGCCATTTTTAGAACCCCTCGGAATTAGGTGCATTTACCTTATGGAAGTGAATAATTATTGGGCATGAAAGTAGAATAAATACGATGGAATTGCGTTCCTTGTGAAGAACATACACACATCAAAAAAGTTTGCGATCACTTTGAAAAATCGAAATCTTTTTTGTTAATTTTTCATAAAAAATAAAAAGTAGTTTTATTTTTTACTTTCAAACAGGGTATTTTTAGAGAAAATTATTTAAAGAAAACACACAACAAATATTTTTTCTTGATATAGTTCAATTTAATAAATTATAATTATCAGCTTAAGCTAGTGATCGCAAACTTTTTTTGATGTGTGTATGTGCGCAATAATTTGGAATAATAGATTGAGAAACGGTGCGATAAGACAACGCTGCAGACTGAAAGATGGTTTGCGCATGTTGAGGGAGTGAATGAAAGACGATTCTTTAAAGGAATGTATAAAGGGGAGGTCGGCCCTAGAGCGACATTACGCTGAATCACTGTCCTTACTGGCCAGGTCTTTCAAAAAGGTCCGGTCCGGTGCGCAGTACTTGTAACCAGATCGTGAGTACGATGAAATGTATGAATGCGGAAAAAGAAATGTATGCAAGTATCGTTGCAAGTGGTGATCTGTAGTTAGTGCCTACCCCTGTGGGAGAAAGTCGTGAGTGTTGTAAGTATGTTGGTTAAAAATAATAGGTAATAATTGTAAGTGAAGTAGATAATTTTTTAATCAGGGAGATTAATCGAATCTCCCTGATTAAATATATAATATATAATTAAATATATAATATAACTACTTATAATTCCCCCGATAATATATAAAGCTGAAGAGTTTGTTTGTTTGTTTGTTTGTTTGCTTGAACGCGCTAATCTCAGGAACTACTGGTTCGATTTAAAAAATTCTTTCAGTGTTAGATAGCCCATTTATTGAGGAAGGCTATAGGCTATATATCATCACGCTACGCGGACGAAGTCGCGGGCAGAAGCTAGTATATAATATAACTACTTATAGTTCCCCCGAAACAAACCTCATTCTCTAAATTATAGAACCCTGTCAAAATCCGTTGCCGCAGAAGTAGTTAGCACAGAAACTGACAGAAGAAAACAGCGACTTTGCTTCATACTACTTATTTAGACATTCATTATAGCGTTCTTAATCATACATAACATAATCAACCCATTATATGTCCCACTGCTGGGCACGGGATTCCTCTTACAGTGAGAGGGATTCGGCTATAGTCCACCACACTGGCCTAATGCGGGTTGGCAGACTTATTCACACGCCGTCGACAAAATCTCTCAGGCATGCAGGTTTCCTCACGATGTTTTCCTTCACCGTTTAAGAGCGTCATAACTATAAGGTAATACGCGCATAACTTCGAAAGGTTAGAGGTGCATGCCTTGGATTTGAACTCGAGACCTTTGACTTGGCAGTCCAATGGTCATATCAGGCTATCACTGCTCTATAATCATATCTATCATAATATAATAGTCTATTTTTTTAATTGTTGCCTTGTACTAGGATTTAACCCGCATCCTGCGGTTGGAAAAAACACACCAACACAAATTTCCACATAGGTACACACGTATCCCGAACAACTACCCGTCACCGTTACCGAACCGTCAAGCAGTGCCAAGAACCCAATCGCTCAGCCACTATGCCATCAATTTTTTTTTTTTTTTATAAAAGATTACTAGCTATGTGGGTCGCACATTACTAGTATTCTTGTTAACCCCTCGTGCTAAGCTAAATGCTTGTGTTACGAGTGGGTTCACGTCGGTAGTGTAATGGGTGGGTTTCGAACCGGCAACCACATGATCGCAAGTCCGACGCCCTAGCCATTAGGCTACCACCGCTTTCATCATTATTATCAAAGTAGAAAAAAATCACCGGTTATCAATCAACTCATTTTTTTTTTAATTAATAAACTTGATAGTTTCCTAATTAACAATGAATATTTTTAAATACTAGATACGAGTAAATATTTCTATTTTCAATAGTGGATTATTTTTTTTTTGTAAATCGTAGATTTGAAGAGGGAATAAAGTGTCACAATTTACCTAAAGTGAGCTTAAAGTGAGAGACTACTTGGCCGAAATAGGTAGGTAGGTACATATTGATATTGACTTGTATTACTATTACGGGTCTCCAGGCCCTGAAGACTGATAAAACCGTATTGATTTTCAAATATTTACAAATTAAATTTAAAAGTTATTTTATCATCTAGCCTGGTAATAGGTTTTTATCATGATTGGAATTAATCTTTTGAACTGATATAAAATAATAAAAATAAAAGATCTTCTTCTGCTCAGCTTGTATTTCGAGATATTCATGCGTTTTCACGTCCCTTAGACAACTCCCTAACCGAAAGCGGCGAGCGCTTTTTTCAACTTAAAAATAAGTACCTATGTATATTCATTATTTTTTTATCAACATTATTTTCTACGGTCAGCTGCCATTATCCTGCTATATCGTTTTACGAAATAGTAATTCAATTTAAAAACTCACCGTGTTCGTTGGCAACAGGATATTGATAGTTGGGGATGAGGTCTGGCAAATCATGGTGCGGCGGTGGAGAGGTAGGCGGTGGCCGGTAGCCAGCCTCCATGCCGCCGTAAGCTAGCGGCCACTCGCGCTCGTTGATGGCGCCGTACGCGCAGTACTCGCCGCCGTATGCCAGCTGCTGGCCCGAGCTGACGTGCGAGTACGCACATGCTCCGTAGTCTATGCTCCCGCTGGCTCCTGAACCGCTCCCACCAGCTAGCTCGTAACCCGTCGGCTGCGATGGTGGCAGCGCCGGCACTCCATTCCCACAAAGATAACTCCCGCTTCCGAATTGAGGCTTCAGCGCCTGACACTTTCGACGGAATCCACGCGGCCTTCTTCTAAACGAACCTTCCTCAAACATGAACTCGGACGACGGGTCGATCGTCCAGTAGTGACCCTTCCCGGGCCTGCCGAGCCCCTTGGGCAGTTTCACAAAACATTCGTTTAAACTTAAATTATGTCTGACAGAATTTTTCCAGCCCTGGTAAGAGCTACGGAAAAATGGAAACTGTTGCTGAAGGAACGCATAAATTTCGCTGAGGGTAAGCCTTTTGTTTGGCGAGTGTCGTATGGCCATCACTATAAGGGCGATGTAGGAGAAGGGTGGTTTTTCCTGTCGCCGGGTGGTAGGCGCGCGGCGCGCCGCCTCCTCGGTAGTTTGATCCTCGGTCTTCATGCGTGCACGTGCGTGTGCGTCCGTGCGCGTGTGAGCTCACAATGCGCGCGCGCCGCCGCTTGCTGCGCCCGCCTCGCCGCGTCCGCCCAACACCGCCCCGCTGCCGCCCCACCGTTGAGCGCCACCACACCCACGTCCGCCTCTATACACCAGCTTATTGGCAAACCAACACTCGCCAAAGCGTTCAACCGTTACGCGCAAAAATTTAGGACTGACTGATATCAACCCGCTTCTGCCGGCGCACGAATGTATTGTGGCACTTAAGTTTTTCATTCGGTAAGAATGAAATGACGTTCTACTTTTAATATCTAAGTTTAAGCAGTGTGGTGAAAATTTTTCAAAAGGAAGCCTTGTAGAATCAAACTTTTGCGTTTTATTTTCTTATAAAAGTTTAGGCTAAGTGAAAGTGAACAGTGTAATAATTATGTAATTAAGATGATGATTGGATTGAATTGGATGTCCGCTGTATCTACGACCGTCATATACTTAATGATGGTGATTTAGAATTGGATAGGTTCTGTTAGAATGTGTGACCATTTATGTTTATGAGTGCGGTCATTGCACTAGCGGATCCCTTGTCTGTATCATCCACAAACTCATACAAACACCCAAACAGCGGAAAACCCGCTTAGACAATAATATTTACCCGTCGCAAGGACGCCTGTCGAACGCCCGCTCTTGACCTAGCACAATTAAACCAAACATTTTACTAGAACTATAAAACAGTTATACGACGTACACCAAATATTTACCATAAAGCGTAAACCAAAAGTTTTGCATTAAACTTGCCGGATTTATTTACTCGCACACGTGTAAACGAAAGAGCACAATCGAAAATCAACTATATTTTAACTGCATACGATTCAATTTAGTAACCAGAAAATTAAAAATCTATGGCGTTTGGCAGTTCTTCACACCATAGATACAAGAGAAGAGGTAGACAACCTTTACTTCAACTTTATTGCTGATTAAGCTATACAATCAATCAATAACTTTATTGGGTGAACGAAACACTACTATGACACTAGTAGAGTGTCTAATCTTTAGGTGATGGGTGTGCTCTCCCCTTGCAAAATACCACACCGAAACAATAAAAATTAAATTTAACCGGTTAATATATCGAAAAATTTTAAAGTTACGTCAAAGACCCGAATTTCGCAGCAAGAGTGATTTTTTGCTGTTATATTATTACACGTATACATAGTGACGTAATTTGAATGTCATGATAAATAAATCATTATTATCAAATGGAGCTATAAATACGGGTCGGCCGCCGTCACGGATGCGCCCGCGCGGGTTGCTGATCTCTCCTATAAACATCACTGCCACTGCTGTAGTAAACATTAACATAGTAACACTATTGTAATTTTTATTTTCTTTTAGTAAATTATATATCATCAAAAATGCATTTTAGCAAGCACATATTTTTTTGGTCATCTCTTCATTGAAATCCCCATGAAAATTTTAAAATATTAACTTTGAATTATCGATTATGTATGAATGACAAAAATCGGTTTATAAAAATGTATCTGCCACCGCCTTTTTTTTGAGTACAACAGGTAGGGAGAGTTGTGTTGAGATGACAAACGTAGTACTACATAGTTGATCAGTATTTCAAAGCTACTTTTCTCTTTCCAACGCGGTGTTTCCTGGGAATACAGAGTTAAAAGGAAGATGCGCTCCGTCACTAAACGGCTTTGTAAGCTCCGCCTACAACATGGCGCGGGCGCTAGTAGAGGCGCGCGCGCAGCCGGCGGATCATTGCCTGATCTTGAACCCTCCATTCATCACCTTTTACGATCTAGTGATGTTAGCTTTGAGGTTTTTACGGTTTCGCCTTAATTTTTGTAATGTAATTAGATATTTTATTGCTGATGTTTAATTGATTTTCCGACCATTATTACAAACCAAAAATTCGAGAAATCGCATTTGGAGCGACACGTTACGATTTATAGGACGTGTTACACATGTTGGTATAATAAACGTCGGCGTTTATTAGATGACTATGTAACGTAAGCCCGACACATTATTAATACTTAAAAGATAATGTCCCGTGCCTACTTAGCGCGAGTGACCGTGCCCTCCAACAGCTTGATACCTACACTAGTATTTGCAGCGACATTGCTTCTCATTTAGAAGGTACTAATTTACGAAACTGATAAGCAACTAGCCCGCTTTGTTATTGCAAAAGCATTTTATTTGAAAATATTTGACACGAAGATCAAGTCTACCTACCCACATAAATTAAATGTTTCAAACATATTTTGTTGATTAAGTAACAAATAATATAACAAAGCAGGTTATTTAAATCATTAGATTAAATATTATTGTTATATAATGAAATGTAGTCAAGCAGTATTTCGTGCTACGCTTGCGTAGACATTGTAGCTTGCGTTGCTACGAAAACCGTAGCCGCGTAGACCTTATGTGTATGTAGCTGCAATTTTCGGTTACTACTGAAGGCAGCGTGATGAGAATAGATTATAGTTATCGGATAACGACTCCTATGCCTGAATACTTGGTTTTAATATACCATGCAGTCGTTAAAAAGGGCTAATACAGCGTGGGGCCATGGACCATAGGACCATGTTATGACCAAATACACACGTTAAAACTATGTGTAATTAATTTGACTGTCAAGTAGTGCCCAAATATCATCAAATATTTGGGCACTATTTGACAGTCAAATTAATTACAAAATGTTCGATGTTTGAAATCTAACTTCTGAGAGACTTATAACAGAGACTTACATAAGTTACTGTTGTAATATATATGTTACAGTCAAAACTCATAACCAGTCAAAACCACTTTTGACTGTTTTTTGCAGTTAAAAGTACTTTTGACCAAAGTCCTTAGTTAAAAACACTTTTGTATTTTTATAGTTCCATTTTTTTGTTTTTAAAACGTTGCCCCACATTAGGGTTTTCTCCTGTATCGTGGGTGCATTTACAAACACAAATTCTCACATACACAAACACCCAGACCCGGAACAACTACCTGTAGACCATACAAATATTTGCACCGTGTGGGGATCGAACCCACGACACGTGTCGCACAAGCCGATCGCTCAGGCGATACGCCAAACGTGTCGTCGTCGTTGCAATTAATAGTTATATTTAAAAAATCTATTAGTCTAGAGAAAATGGATTTATATTTGCTAAGGGTACCTATCTGATCTGAGTGACTCGAATTAATCACTAAAGCTATTCATAAGTCATGAACAATGACAGACGTACTAAAAGCTGTCCACAAAATCGTTATCTGTGCTGACTGAGTGTACCTAATGACCGGATAATAACTATGTAGTGACTGTAGCCGACACATCGCGCCTCGACGGCTCCGTTTGACATCCGAGACTCATTGTTCTCTGAATTCATATTGCGATCACAGCCGCATGTCAGCGCAGAGTATTTCATGGCTATGGGAACACAACATAGATTTAGAACTTCTAGATTAGTTTATGTCTGGACATAGAAACGGGTGGTACAAATCAAATTCAAAAGTTTTTTTATAGGTAATTTTAAATAAGCTTTTACAAGCATTTATGAAGCGTTATTATAAGTCTAGTTGGACGGTTCGAAAAGATCCTGTGGAGTGGAGTGGGAGACTAATCCGACTAGAAACTCTATGAACACTCTTTTAAAATAAAATATTACAGTCGTCAATGGTTACATACATATATGTATACAATGATAATTATAATAAATTATATTTTAAATATACTAAACTGCCTCATTAGCCAAGTGCAAGTGGTCCTGAGCGCGACTGCTACGCTAGAGGTCCTGGGTTTTTCTGTGAAATTCCCAGTAGCAGCTCGGAGTTAGGAATTTGTGCCCGGCAATAGGCTCGCCCCCTATTACATGGGACCTAAACATATCGGTGAACTGTGGGTGTACATTAGTACGCCGCTGCCTAACCCTTCGGTGAATACAGGCGTGATGGTCTATAAAGTAATAATTGTACCTACAAGTAATGAGAACGGTGTAGGTTTACGGCGGTTGAACTGAAATGGTTGCTTATTTAATTCAATCATGGTCTTTAGCGTTTATAGTTTAAAAAATTGCTCAGGTAGAGTGTGTTTATAGGTTTTTTGTTAGGAAATACTGAATAGCAGCTATTTTTTGGATTTTGACAAACACTAATAGTTTCAATCCCTTTTCATCAAAACGAAGTTCATAACATTGTTTAGTTTAAACTAAATCATTACAAAAGATACCTTGTTACACTGAATATTACAAATCGCAATATTTTAATTTCGTTAAAATGAAACGTAAACAAATTCATATTATATTATGTATCATAATAAATATTTTTTAAGGTTACGGTTTGTGGAAATTTCCATTTTTATGGTATATGTTTGTTTACCTTTTAAAACAATGTTTACATATTTTCTTTGTAACTTCCACAAAAGCTTATAGTGGGTAATTTCACAATAGAAAATTTGTTGTTTATACGCCGACGGCGACGCATTACCTAAGTCTTGTACGCCACAAGACTATAGTAAGACGCACTTACATATATTTTTTATTTGTTGTTCAATACATGGACCACAGCTATAAAACGTCTATCTAGATCTAATTAACCGATTTAAAAAAGGAGTTTATCAATCAACCCGTATGTGCTTACGTAATTCTAATATTCGTCTACTTGTACAATTTTCGTAGATAGCCATGTTCCACGTTGGTACTTCAAAACATAAAATAAAGAATAGGTACTGAAGTATAGGTAAGTGAAGAGAGAAAAGTGGTATTATAACCTTTTAAGTCTTAATAAATAATTTTGAATTTGCGATAATTATGAAAAGTTCACATTGTCATTAGAATCTTCACATTATTATTAAAATTAAAAATGTTTAATTATAATATTTTCCCCTTTTCAGTTATTATTTATTACTTTTGTGTTGAAGCCAATTAAATCTTTTAAATCGCTTTTCTGGTGTTCTTAGATTGTAAAACAAAACTTTGAACATGGAGATATTAGATCTTTTGCCCCCGTAAACGTCTATGGTTTTAATATAACCTATTGAAATTGGCTGATTCAGAGAACATCATCAAAATCACAATCAAATAAATATTGTTACTTTAGTTACATGACCACAATAAATACCGATTCCCTCCTACCAATAACATGAAAGCGATTTGGCGGTTGAAATTCAGTAATAATGACTAGGAAATCATATTCGTGTAGGGGGTTCCGTATTGACCTCCGTGGCTCTCTGCAATCCTAGTACCGTAACCTAGGAAACAGCTCGTTATCGACGTCTGGAACTGCAGCTGCGCAGCATGCAGGCGGCTAGGACGGGTGGGGGAGGGGCATATCTACTATTAATTTCTTCCTTTCCTTTAATAAAATTAGATTGCATAATAATTATGTACATATTAGTAAGTAATCTTTTTTTTCAGGGTAGGTCAAAAGCGATTTGTCTTCAGCACCAATGTCATGGTACTGCAACTCGTTTATCATCAGCCCCTAAAACGTAAGATCTACTTATGTTTTTGTTAGAAATCTTCCGGTAAATAAAACGATATTTTCCAAGGTTTCCAACTTAACATTTTACCATGCGTATATTGGCCGAAGGATTAGGCAGAGGTATACTCATGAACACTCGAAGTTCGCCCGTATATTTAGGTTTCATGTATTAGAAGGCGAGCATACTTGTTGGCAGTAAGCAAGAACAAAATCCAAACAACTAATTACTTAATTAATACTCTTACATAAAAAGCTTGTAAAACAAAAAGCGAAATAGTACAAAACTTAAGTAACCACTTTCAAGAAATCATCAAGAGCTTACATATAGTCTATTATCGAAAAAGTTCCTCGTAGGAACTTTTTTGATAGAATTTATACAAAGTCACAATAATGGAGTAGGTACTTTCAGTTCAGTACAGCGATCAAAAATCTAAAATAAAAGAAAAACGCTCCGAGCAGTTACGCCAAAAGTTTTCGCTGACGTTTGCATGGCATTGCAACGTTAAGGAACAGTGATACCAAAATCCAAAAAAAAAATTGAGTCCTTGATGAGGTCTAAATGAGGATCTTATTAGCAGGCCGTGACTTTAATATTAGCTTTCTATGAATGGAATAATACACACATAATAGGTATCTGTGTACCTACTTACATAATAATTTCTTATAAAAATTTACGTGCTAAAAGATTGGGCAATTATGGTCTAGAAGGAACTCCTCATATAAATTCGCACTAAGAATATTTCTCCGACCACAGCGTGGTACGGTGTGCTGAGAGTGAGTCCTGGGTAATTTTGGTTTTATATTGCTTCTTTCCATATAATCAAGAAGTTTTAGTACTTGAATACTTCACAATCTTTGATCCAATAAAATTACGAAACAAATATTAGGCAACTGAATTATACAACCATCGCTCATTGTTGATTGTTGATTGGCATTTTTTTCTGAAGCGTAAGTTGAGTAAGACAGTTTTAAAGATTTCAGCATCTTGCAAAGTTGAAAACCTTTGCCCAATGATATTATATAGTTAATAGTATTATAACATTGCCTTTGCCTGAAAAGAGGGCCATGATATAACAGTGTAACCGCTACAATGGCATCATTTAAAGCATATTATAAAGTATATTAAGCTCCACGTAAACTTGTGCGCCTAGACTGCTACAAGCACTGTAATGGGTAGTGCGGTCCTAAATTTAATCTCCGCATGGATAAAGCTTTATTATTTGAATTATCAACTGCCTCGATTAGAGTTCGGAGTTTAGATTTGTGCCCGGTTAATGGCGATGGGCCCGCCACCTCTTCCATTCTCTTCTGAGAACGGAATACCAGCGTAGCAGTCGCGCTAGGGACCGCTAGACTATTGAGGCCTTCTTTTCCATTGATACATCAAAAGCGACCTTTTTAGAGATCTTTACGCTCAGCAGTTGTGCCAGCAATGGCTTAATCAAAGAGCAAGATAGAATTACTATTCAATCTTTAGCATTGAAGAGAGTACGGTAATGGCAGTAACATCACCAGGGGTGATGAAACTGCCTCATTAGCCAAGTGGTCCTGAGCGCGACTGCAACGCTAGAGGTCGATTTTCGATTCCCAGGTCGAGCAAAGTGTTATTGGGTTTTTCTATGAAATTCCCAGTAGCAGCTCGGAGTTTGGAATTTGTGCCTGGTTAATGGCAATAGGCTCGCCTCCTATTACATGGGACCTAAACATACCGGCGAACTGTGGGTGTACCTTAGTACACCTCTGCCTAACCCTTCGGGGACAACAGGCGTGATGGTACGATGGTATGATGATGATCACCAGGGGTAATAAATAAGCTTAAACAAAACTCCTCCATTATTTTTTCTACAATCAACGCCGGTCATGACACGATGAAAATGATAGCTGCAAGTATCTCATTACCTACTTTATTTAATTTATAAGCCTTATACAATTATTTGTTGTTAGATTAGACAATTATTTCTATAACAAAGTAAATTCGGTTTAATAATACCACCCAACTAACTAAGTATAGCAGACATAGAATTTTGTAAATATTTATAATTAAATGATTGTACAACATTATTGACTAAATGAATTATTATTAAAATATTAGGCATACAAAATATTTTATTTATATAAGTATAGGTAAATAAGTAAAAATGTAAAAAAATACAGTAGGATTATAGTTTATGTTCCTTTAGTTACAAATAAATATTGATAAGCAATGATATTACATAAAAGGTAATATAAAATCATTGCTAATAGATAAGTGACAATACTATAATCAATTAAAGTCTTGTAAATTTCGTTAAGTAATTTGGTCTCATATCCATAGTTTACATAAGTAAAATCATTTATTTTAAGGTACACTGTAGATAACTCCAGTCCAGACTGTAATTAGAGGCATTTATGAAAAGATAGATACAAAATTTACTACACTCATGTTGTTGAAAAGTTATACATTTGGTTTTAAAGTTAAAAGTAAAAAAATCAAGCTAAGTATTGTTATAATTTTTACCTACGAATAGGAAATTGATCTGAAGTTTGTATACGTAACATAAAACAATATACCTATGTATATTACTTTCAACTTATAATAGAGTCACACATCATCATGTTTACGACGCTCTTCAATACTTTGAATAGATACTATTGGTGGACTTATTCAGCTGGTACAAATTCAGCACAATCAAAATTTTACACAGGTTACTTCACACTATAAATAAAAAAAAAAATACATAAGTAGGTAAATCACATTATAAAATTATTTCCACAATATCAATCAGGCAGGAACAGTTCACTGCTGGTCAACACAGCTCTCCCAGCGTGAATCATAGCCCCCTCCAATACAATTAACCATAATTTTGGGTACAGACACTTCATCCAAACACGATCAGCATTAGCACGAGCTCATGAAAGCCACAAGTTCCTTTCGATGCAAAATATTCCCTCCTATATGAAGAAGTCGGTTTAAGAACGAAAATACATAGTTTATCATTCGCGCACTGGCGACGAGGCGGATTTTAACAATCATCAACACTGTTTGGACGAACATGGGGTCCAGTACTTGTGTATTATCACATTGGTAACACATCATAACTAACAACATCTTGGACACCCTTTGGTACAAACAAACCCCAAGATTCTTTATAATGACAGTTATGATTTTCCTGTTTGGTAAAAGTTACTCTCCACTTTATGTATGCAACAGTGCTACCATGCAGATGCAGTTTGAATAAAAACACGCATGCGCCGATGTTCCTGTACCTAAGTTCAGTTTGCATACCCTCTGGCATTTATGAGACCCTGGTACAAATATTCCGAATATATACAGTTATTTAACATAAACATAACATAACACACCATCACGCCTGTATTCCCCGAAGGGTTGGTTAGGCAGAGGCGACTAATGTACACCCACAGTTCGCCGGTATGTTTAGGTCCCATGTAATTAGGGGCGAGCCTAATGCCATTAAACGGGCACAAATTCCAAACTCCAAGCTGCTACTGGGAATTTCTTAGAGAAATCCAATAAAACTTTGCTCGACCAGGGAATCGAACCCAGGACCTCTAGCGTAGCAGTCGCGCTCAGGACCACTAGGCTAATGAGGCAGTTTTCCTGCTAAATTTACAATAACCTAGATATTATCGAGTTTTATATCTATACAATATTCTGCACGGCTGATGATAATATATAAGATATAGAATAATGATGATGATAACAATGATGATTTTATGGATAATTAATTAAGAGTATTTAATCAGCTAATAGCCCAGTTATTCCTCTTTAATCGACTTCAAAAAATTAGGTTCTATGTTTGTCTCTCTGATTTGACAGTTAACATAATTTATAATGTGTAAAAATAGCTGTGTACCTATATTAAACCAGCGTTGAATGAATTTCGTAATTAGCGTAACGAGACTACATAGTGGATCTTGCCTATTTATCACTCGTGACGTCAGACTTTAACCCCCCTCCCCCCATTAAACTGTGTAAAAACGATATCCCTGAAATACGCCATTATTTATTTACGATGAGTAACGACAATACCAACCTCCGAGCTCCGTTAAAATGTGAAAATAAAAAACCTGAAACGCATCTTTATTTATGATGAATTGATATATTACCAATTTTCAAGCTCCTATACTTACCACCCTTACTATACCAAGTTAAACTTTCACCCCCCCCCCCCCCCCGGTCAAACACGTTATTATTATTCTCAGTTACTGTAAAATTTCTGCTCCCATTTTTAACCCCGTTAAAATTGGAATTGACCAATGTCTTTAAGTTTCTGAAAAAATCTCTGCCCTATTTCTTAATTTTTCTTTCCTTATGGACAATTTTATGGACAAATAAAATATGAATGAAACCGATAAGTTATGGCGATATAACTATGTATATTAAGAGTCCTTACAACGCATGCACAGGTAGTACTAAATGTATGTGTCGCAGTAGAATTGTATAGGTAATTCGCTATTTTAAATAACTGCTAGGTAGCTGTTTCACAAAATAGCTCTTTATGTAAAATAGCTGAATGGCGTCCAGCTCGATTGCTATTGCGATACCTCGATAGGTTTCTCAAAACCGCTACCCACGTTTAGTTGTTTTTTAGAATGTCTTATTTGCAGTTACAATGAGCGTTTTGTGTAAAAAAAGCTATTGCAATTTAGTTTTGACGGAGTAAATTCGGGATGAAATATGTTTATATTGGTAAGGTTAGGTTAGAACTGTGACCAAACGACCAGAACCGAAATGTAGCCATTGTGCATAATTATATAGAAGAAATTTGGGTTAACTTGACGAGCTTATGCCATCGTTAAGCAACACAATGCCCCTAGCGCCCCTAGCCCCTAATTTTGGAACTTAACTTTACACTCCAACTTCAATTTCACGCTAAAATGCACTGTTTTACAAGACAGCTAAACATCCGCTATATTGATGAACGCAAAACGTTCATTCCATTCCGCGTTTTCACCAATTATGCAAACTGCTGAACGTCATTTACGTGTTACATGTGACCTAAACATACCGGCGAACTGTGGGTGTACCTACATTAGTACGCCTCTGCCTAACCCTTCGGGGAATACAGGCGTGATGGTATGTTTATGTAAATGTTACTTAAGATTTCAGAAAATAATAATATATACGTCCAGAAAAGGTCAAGGTTTTAACATTCAAACTCTGAATTGAAACACTGAATTCCCAAATAATCAGTTGATTACTTGGGAATTCAATTTGAATGTCATATATAACAATGACAAGTAAATCGGAACCTAGATTGATTGTACATATTCATTTCAGGGGGCATATCTTGTAGAATGATACATTGAGCAACCGATTGCCTTATTTTACGGACAGTAAATATAGTAGTAAATATAGCGCATACCTGTCAGAATAACCACCTAAAACTTGCTCCTAGAACCATGCATTGTTGTGCAAAAACACTATATAACCGGTGGTAGAATGACCGCTAACATTTACGTACATATTTATTATTTTCCGCCCGTGATAAGGTAGGTAATAAGAATGAGTACTTCCCTTATTTTCCCCCTAGCTAGATCCTAAATAATATTAAAATACCTACACATAAACCTAGCATTAACATTGTTGCGTTGGCTATATGGCACCTGCAATTAATTATATTGAAAATGTATGCTAAACTCCATAAGAGTCAAAATTAGATAACAATTAATAATTATTCAGTTTGCATCCGTCCGGTATCATTCGCTGCCACAAACTCTAAAGAGTCTACCTGGTAGGTAAACTGCCGCAATTGCCGCATCTCTGATCGTGCGACAGATAAAGCTAAAATAAAAATAATGCATTTTCATTTCTGATCACGCATGCGTACAAAGTCTAGGTCATCTAAAGTAAGTCTTTAGTTCTCCTGTACGTTCATATTATCCTGGTAAGTTACTACGGGTATAATCAATAAAGTGACCGGAGATTGAAGGGCGTGGCTCAAGGTGTGGTTCATATTTTTGGTTTTTCAGACTGGCAACAAATTTATTATATTTTCTTAGTTTTATTGTGAGACTCAAACAAAAAAAACCTAGTCTTATATTATTTATATAAATATTATACAGAATTTCTAATATTGAACATGAATTTGCTTTCGATTCCAAAAGATTCGAAATTAAAAAGCGGAAATGGAAGTTCGAATATCTTTATTACTTATTTTGGTTTTAAAATTTATAGTTATCTACTAATGAGAAATACTTATATTCTAATTATATTGGCAGGGTTTAATGTTTTCACAAACTTAGGTATTGGAATTATTAATGTAGGTAAGTAGTTAGAATAAAGATTTATTTGTAGGGGTAACTCTGCAGCTTAACGCATGCGTACAAATTTTTGATATGACAGACTGCAGTGAAGTTAAATGTCAATGCCAAAATCGAACAGGCAAATGAGGCAAACCATCTATTCTCAGGGCAAACCATTTCTAAAAAAGAAAAATTGAGAGGATTCCTTCCCCAAACCTCAGGCCCAAACAATTGAATAACTTTAAAATTGCATTTACTAAATTATTGCTGACATGATTTCTTCAGTAACAGATAGACATACAGAATTATCACATCATTATTACCTTCTGAAATATCACTTAACTTTACGTCAAGCTATCGAGAAATGATATATTAGTTTTCATGTTAACCGATGATAAAGAAATAATGACGCATATCTATAACTTGACTATGCATACATAAGTACCATGTTGTTCTTTGAAAGAGTATTATAACTTGTTATAACTTATTCAGAAAACCAAACCAATGGAGGAAATTAAAAATCAGAACACACACATATTTTGTTTAACGCTAGCCTTAAAGATACTTCGCCATACAGGATATATAATTTTCGCACAGCTCAAAGCAGCTCAGCATTAGGTGCATACCATTCAACAATATTTTCTTCAGAAACTCTGCGTTTCTGTAACTTTCAATAATGTGGAACCTGAAACAAAAATATATGTCGGAAACCAAGTGACGTTTCAAGCGTTTTCCTCGTGGTAACGTAACAGATCGATATTCTACGCGAGGCACTGTGCACTGTTAACGTTTTCGGAGTTAGTAATACATTTCACGGATTGAAATCATGAACGGTGAGGGGAACTGCATTATTTACGAAACCTTTAAAATAAACTTAAATAAATAACAGCATTTACTGGGTCAAAGTATTTTGTAAATAAATGATAGTTTGTTTGAAGAAATTGGCAACCCTTTCAGTCGCTTGCACAGCTTCTTCTGCTGTTCCTCGCTTGGACAAGAATAAGATCCTTATTTTTCGCAAGTAGACGGAGTATAAACGTCATCAGTCCAAATTATTGTTACACTCTGTTGTCAGAACAATAACTTCGTTAAATGGCTTCACTAGTGAAGGCAAGGAGAAGGTAACGTAAGACTTCTAAACAATCATACTAAATCTTAATAATGTCATTTCTTGTAAACATAACTTTGCTCTGGCTTGTGCATAAATAAAAGGCCACTGATGTTTTTTTAAAATAAATAATCTGGGACATTTTTACACAGCACCATCTAGTCCCAAACTAAGCAGAGCTTGTACTATGGGTACTAGACAATGGATATAATACATATATACTTGTTATATACATGTTCATATAACTCTAGATAATAGGTCTTTACCAATGAAATTGCCGTTCTGCAGTACTGGCCATTTCAAATCAAAATAATTTTAGTTTGGCTAAGAATTCTAATTTCAAATTAATTTTATTTTAAAAACATGGAATTCTTTTTCCAAAAGTAGTCATTTGTTTATTGATTAGTGTTACATTTTCATCGCATTTCAATCTTTTTAGTCATCATGGATACCTTAAAATTTCGAGTAATTATGGAATATGAGTACCGTCGTGGCAGCAACGCGGCACAAGCGGCACGCAACATCAACGACGTTTACGGAGCTAACACTACAAACCAACGCACCACCTGTTATTGGTTTGCTCGCTTCCGTTCTGGGAATTTCGACCTGAAAAATGAACCTCGCGGTCGACCGAAGACTTTGGTCGACAATGACGAATTACAGGCGATTGTGGAAGCTGATGAGACACAATCGACTGCTGAATTAGCAGCAGCTTTCGACGTTAGCGTCAAAACAATATTGGTCCATTTGCGTCAAATTGGCAAGGTAAAATAACTTGACAAATGGGTGCCCCACGAACTCAACAGACACACAAATGAAGGAATTTTGAACCGCATTGTTACCTGCGATGAAAAGTGGATTCTGTTTGATATCCGCAAGCGCTCAGCAAGTTGGTTGGATCCTGGTTCAGCACCTAAACAATGCCCTAAACGAAAGCTTACCCCTAGAAAAGTAATGGTCACTGTTTGGTGGTCTAGCGCCGGTGTGGTTCATCACAGCTTCTTACCAAACGGGGCGAGCATTACTACAGATGTGTACTATGAAGAACTGAACACAATGATGGAGAAGCTGGCACATCTCCAACCAGCATTGGTCAATCGCTCGTCTCCGCTGCTCCTGCACGATAACGCGCGACCTCATACTGTACAGCAGACGGTCTCCAAGTTGCAAGAACTGGGGTTGGAAGTATTCCGTCATCCGCCCTACTCACCAGACCTTGCGCCTACAGACTACTACTTTTTCCAGAATTTGGATAATTTCTTGGCGGGAAAAAAATTCAATACCCGAGAGGCAGTACAAAATGCCTTTGCAGAATTTGTTGCCTCCCGTCCAGCTGATTTCTTTAAGAAGGGCATCAATAAACTGCCACTGCGTTGGCAAAGATGCATTGATTGCATGGGTGATTACTTCGATTAATACAAATAAAAAATACTTACATGAAAAAAATTCGTTTAAATTTTTTCATACAAAACGGCAATTTCATAGGTAATATTATTTTCATAGGTAATATTATTATTAACCTAATATTATTTTAGAGTATAGTACCTAGTATGATGATTAGTGTAAAATTTTATAAAAAATCGAAAATGCTACTAGGTCCAGTAATTTGGACCTTATTCCCGCCATCGATGGGCTTGAATGTACTAAAAATACAAACATTGCATTCATATAAGAATGCAGGAAAAAAATATTTCTTCTAACATCAAAGCTATTAGATACTAAACGACAGACAGAGAGCTACAGACAGACCCATCTTCAATGGAAACTTGAACACAAAAGCTGCGTCTGAGTTGTCAATTAGAACATCACACTACACAATACATCATGACAAGAATGTTATGTTACATGAGGACAATGAAAACAGTGGTAACAAGAAAAAATAAAGGTACTGAATAAAGAAATTCGGGGGAACATATTTATAGATAACTAGCTTCTGCCCGCGACTTCGTCTGCCTAGACTTCAGAATTGGGTCCGACCTAGATAAAAAGAAGCCCATGTGTTATTCCAGACTATAATCTACCTCTGTGACAAAATTTACCCAGGATCTGGATAAATTTTGTCACAGAGGTTCAGCCGTTCTCGCGTGGAAGTGTAACAAACATCCATCCATCCATATAATAATATAGTAGGAATGTAAGTTGAAATTCAACATTAAGCAAATAAATATTAACTAAAACTACTTTTTACAGTATATGTAAAAAAAAACTAAAACATATTACACTATACACTTAGACTATTTACATAAAATTAATATATATATATATATATTATATAAACTAAAACTAAAAAACTGAGGCGCGGCTAAGCGTCAAAGTATTCATCGGCATCACTGTCGTCTGGTAACGTGCCCAGAAGGCTGGCAGCATTGCCACGTTGAATGGCAATGCTTATACGCTCCCCTAGAAACAAACCAGCCCTCTGGTCACGCGAATTGTCGACTAGTCTCCTTGAAAGTTCTTTATAAAGGAGACGAGCACTCGGACCCCACGACCCGAGCGTCTCGACCCCAAACGGCTCAAAAATATAGTTACCAGATAGGTTACTATATTTGCGCCGCTTGAGAGTCTCTGCAGCAGCAGCAGCAGCGCCAGCGCAGCCAGCTGAGCCTGAAAGATGTGATGGCGCAAGGGTATCAACACAGGTTGCGTCCCATACCAAAGGCCTACCCATTTTCCAAGGCAAAAGGGACATACCATCTGGTCTCTTCCCATCGTCTCGTACCAAGCCATTAGGTTCTAAAACAGCTGGTACGCCTGCGGTAGCAAGAGCACGACGAAGAATGTCGTTAATACTGGCATGCCGCGCTATGCGGCCTGCACTCCTGCAACACGATAGGCCATGATGTCCGAGGCTGTCGACAACCTCGCCACAGTGACAGCGATGCGGAGCAACACAAGGAGCGCCTAGACGTAGACAGGTAGCTAGCCGAAAAGTTGTGTCATCCAACATAGTCCCTGTATTGGATGATGGAAGTGCCCGAAGCCAGAGACCTGATTCCCATTCACCCACAGCCATCAGACGAGCACGCTCCGCAGTATTGACTGACGTATTAAGAAGTTCTTTCCGCGTCAAACTGCAAAGCGGCTCGTCCCAAAGCCTTTGGGAAGATGAGACCAGGGGTAAATCCGAACTGGGACAAGCCATTCTCCAAAAGTTCATTGCATCAGCCAAAAACGGTACTTCAAAATCAGCCAGAGAAGGTCCTAAGATATCTCTGACTAATTTTTCAGTACTGTGGACTGAGGAGATGAACGCGGGTAAACTAATACTAGAAATTTTGCGGATACCGAGGCCACCCAAACGAATGGGAAGCGTGGCTTGTAACCAAGCTCGGTCATCCAGAGCCACATTTAAAATAGAACAAAGAAAGTTTCGTAAAATTTTATCGACTTTTTCCAAAAGATGTGGGTGTGTCCACAAATGTGAACAGCGGAGTAAGTAAGTAAATTTTGGTCCAAAACAGCAGAATCGAATAATGGTAAAAGCTGAATGTGTATTAATTTTGAACAGTCTTTCCGAAATATCATTAAAATTTTGTATTTTTTCTTCGATAAAAATCGGAAAGGATTCTTCAAAGATTGGGGACCCTAAGAGGTGAAGACAGCCTTTTTCTACAATTTTAATATGAGGAGCAATTGCATTGAATTTTTGTATAGTCAGGTGTCTGTTAGTAGTGTCTGGGACAAATATTTCGCATTTGGAGGGATTGAGGTCAAGGCCAATAGAACTAAATTTACGTTTTAAAAATTTTAAATCTTCCAAAACTGTTTCTGCATCACCCCCTAAGGTCCCGTCATCTAAATACCATACGTTGAATTTTGAATTTAGTTCTTTAATAATGGGATTTATTGCCAAACTAAAAATGACTGGCCCCAGAGGGTCGCCTTGTTGACATCCGACGGCTGATTCCAAAAGGTCGTCCTTATACAATAATTTAGAGGGGTGCCTATAGCATTGCCAAAGGAAACTGTAAATTTGGGGCATTTCTTTTTTTACTTCGGTCAACAAAGCGTCCCTATTTACCGAATTGAAGGCATTCTTTATGTCAACCTTAAGGATGACCTCATCTTTCTTATATTTTAAAAAAGTTGATAGGGAATGTACGGCAGCCTCACAGCCCCCTTTGGACCCGAAACCCAGTTGTAGGGGCTGGAATTTGTGTTTAAGTTCTTCACTGTAAAAAGCACAGCAAATTTTGGCTGCCGTACGCCGATAAGTGCACCCTACTGCGATAGGACGAATGCCGCCATCCCTCTTGCGCAGGGCACATAGATTCGCCCCGTACAAGACGTCGATGACGGCTTCGTGCACATCGCCGGAGAGCATTAAGTTAATCAGAGCCGTAAGCTCCTTTAAAAGCGACTCACCAGCTTCCCCGGCGCTTGAACCCGTCAGGTCCTTTAGGTGCTGGGGTGTCAAGCCGTCGAGGCCACCGGCAGATCCATTTCGAAAAGAGCTGACGGCTGTGACCATTTGTCGGGCTGTAATTTTTAATGAATTTGTATCGGGGTCGGGGGGATCAGGGAAAGTTAGGTCATCCACTGGAGACGGGTGTTTACTCTCCAGAGCTGAAAGAGTCTCTGGAGAGTAAGGTGCAACCACGTCACTACTAAAAATTATTCTGGCAGCTCCACTTATGTCACCTTCACTTAATTTGGATTCCACATGGTGTAGTAAACCTTTATATTGTCTTTGCGCCGGTAATTTTGGGTCGAAAGTTGTGGAAGTATTGCAATTTTCTTTGATTTGGGATGTTAATGATTTTTTAGTAGCCAAATTTTTTTTTACATGCAAAATCCTGTAAGGGAAGGTGAGTAATTGTTCCCAAGCATTCGGCGAGTTCTCCTGGGTGGCAAGGCGAACACATCGAGCTAAGTAGTTATTAGGATAATTAGTTTCCGAGTTGTGTGGTGGAAGCTTATTTATCTGACGTAAGATACACTGCGTTTCACCGGTCGCGTAACGACGGGAAATGGTGCAGACAATAGAAAATAAAACATCCAAACAAATTTAATAATATCCAAAAAAATAATCCAATTTAACTAATATTTTAAGAGACCAGCGGAGTTTGAATTGCCCATATAAACGTTATACCAAAATAAATCGTAATCCAAACAATATTTTTTCAAATTGTTTTTTTTTTATGTGATAACAGGCAAACGAGCAGACGGATCGCCTGATGGTAAGCGATCACCGCCGCCCATGGACACCTGCAACACCAGAGGAGTCACAAGTGCGCTGCCGGCCTTTTAAAAGGGAGTACGCTTGTGTTGTTATTCTGGTTGAGATACCGGTACCATTTCGTCTACTACTATTTCACTGGAAATAAACAACAGAAAAAACGTTCCAAACTTGGTAAAGTTATTAAGAATTGCATTCGCTTACATTTCTTTCCGGTTAAGTATTTTGGACAAAATAGTAGAGCAGGAACCTGGATTAAACAGTATCGGAATCCGAAAAATAACACACTTTGAATTACGATTTATTTTGGTATTACGTTTGTACTGGAAATACTGTCCGTTCCTTGTTTATAATTTTATTTCCTAAGAATGTAGATATGTAATTTGTTATAGGTATACCTACCTAATTATAATAATTTGTGGATTAATATTTAATAAGCAACTTTAAGTCCCTACCTATTAGTTTTTTTCTATTATTTACCACGCCTGTCTCCCATTGGGGTAAGCAGAGACTATAGATACTAAAAAGTAGTTTACTTTGCGTAAGTGTCAGAAAAATCAGTTTGAAACTTATGTACCTTCGCAGAGGTATAACCGATCGTGCTTTAACCCCTATAACTGACTTCGCTAACGAAGTCTATCTAATGATGTTTAATAATATTATATTGTTCTTAGTAGACCTCTATATACTAATTATGCTAAATTAGGGTTGTTATTACATTAAGTCAAACTTAATAAAAAGCAAGTTACAAGTTACAGGTGCAAGTTATACTTTGCTTCTCAACCGACATGACTTACTTTGTAGTTAGTTCGATGTCGTACGATGCCACCTTATCTAGTAACTATCTTTTTGTAATTTTTGAGAAGCAAAGTAACTTGTTTTTCAATAGTTTTCACTGACGTCACCTTTAACACGTAAATTCAGAATGTGAAGGCAAATTTCGACATGGTGGGTGGGACTCGCGGTGGCTTAGTGGTCATAGCGTCTGGTGTGTCTAATCAGGAGATGCAAGTTCGAAACCTGCCCGCAAGTCGACTTTTTTCTCCACTAAAATAACTTTAGTGCTTAAGTACTTATGTAAATTAAGGATGGTCACTGAACTTTAGAATATTGTGTATAATAGAGTATCAAATATGAAGAACAGTGAGGATGGTGCATTTACAGCTTTGACACGCATGCATCGGCGTCTCGCGACGTGACGCCGTAACCAAGTAACCTAGAAACCGACATGCAATTTTACTAATGCACCCACCCCTTCTCCTCATATGATATCCTAGTACTCTTTGGCTGTGAAATGCAGTTTTGAGAGCGCAATGGAAACCTTGGCGAGAACCGTAGAAAATGCACTACTATGATCCTTCTTTTTGTGCAACTTTTAGATTTCTACAAGGAGATTTCTTAGGAGATAATATATTTTATTATCTGCTGACTAGTTAATGGTATAGTTAAATTTAAATATAAATATTCAATTATTCATAGCCAATTTTTAGGTATTATTTATTTATTATTCGTTTTATATAAAAATATACCTAATATATTTTTATAAAACTTGAGATTTGAGAACTTTCATAATAACTTACTGGTTTATAGTTATCCTCAGTAAGATAAAGTTAAATAAATGAAGGGACACATTAAGTACTAAAATCTAAGTTATTTATTGTTGTTTTAAATTGTAAAGGTACCAATAATAGATAATTAAAGTGGCGTATATCAATAAATCATAATAATGATAATTATTTATTAATAATTATTATTTAATATTTAACCCAGATGATAAATGTATCATCTTAGTTAAATATTAACGTGACGTCGCCGTTGTGCAAGCAATGCACAAAACCGCAACGGTGCACGTATTGGAATGGAACACTACCAGGGTAGCAAAACCTTGAAGCGTTAGTCAGACCATAGGTTTCCTAGGAAGGGGTTGGGGTGGGGGTGAGAGCGAGAAAACTGCAGTATGTCGGTGCATCATTGGGAGGAAAAGAGATGAAAATACAACAACAACCCACGGATAAAATGTATAAATACTACCGGCACCTATATCATTATCGCACCCAACAGTCGGCCACCGCACGGCAGTGCATCCAGTGGTTGATATGTGCATAGCTGATTTCCTGCAAAAAAATATTTAGTTAGATTCGTAATTATGTTATGTTTATTGAAGCCATGAATGTCATGCCCCTTACTAAAAAGTTTTGTGACTACCATACAGCGCATTGTTTTCTCTTATGATGACGTAAAGCCCTTTAGTAAATTTACAAAACACTTTGTTACGTAGAAAAAAACACAGTAAACAGTCTAGTCTAGAAATGAGCCAAGAACAACGTACTTTTAGAATTTAAGGGCCGATCATATATTTTTTTTTAACTTCAGTGCAGGTAAACTATTTCAATCAGTCCATTTTAAATTATTTTTACAGGTGAAAACTAATTCTTGAATGTGAGTCCGCGTCTTAATACCTCTTGATTTGCCTGTGCCCAGCAGTTAGAATAGTTAGGTACTATTTAAAACTGAAAATGTTACATCAATTTCAAAAACAGAAGAAAATCGGAATTAGCTGCAACATAATCCAACAATACCTACATGAAAGCTATCTGAGACTGAAGGCGTGTGCGCAAGAAACAGTTGTAAATTAAATTTTATGACGTGCAGGCCATGTGTGGAGCGTCCGTCAACAACGGGAAGCTCCGAGCAGACAAATTTGCGCGACCTAGCGCCTCTGTGAATGCTCCTTATGGACAGGGAATGAGAAACAGACTTTGGAAGCTGGAACGTTTCCATCACATTTTATGATACAGTTTTAGGAAACACACGTACCGATTTGATAACTTTCTGGTGGGTACCTAGGTACGGCGCTTGAGAGCGTGTGAAGTTATTTTTTAGCTTTGTACGACCTTTTTTTGTTTTACAAGTTTTTTTTTAAACCATCGTACAGATTGGAGACCCGTCAGTCTACTGAAATTTGACGATTTGTAGGTATTAAGTAAATTTGTTGTAAAGTAGTTGGAAGGAAGTAGTAGGTTGGAAGTTCGGTGTCTGGAATGTGGAATTACTAACAGCTATACCTGAGTAATCGATGCCCCATTTATCTGTCGGGCAATCTTAGCATCTTTTTCATAGTTCACATTATATATCGATAGCTACTTCTCGAAAGACCGATAAATCATACATACCTATTTATATTTTGTGAAGCACGCTGGTTCAAAGTTACAAAAGCTCGTTAAAATATTACTACAGAAGTCCAATAAATATTTAGAAAGCAAAGGACCCAAATGTGATAAATGTGCTACTTAACCTCTACTTATAGGTAGTTAATCAACAGTTAGCTGAGAGGGTCATAAAGTCATAAGTCCTACAATGACAAAAAGGTTACGCTATTTAAGTAGCCTAGCGGCGGTAGCCTAATGGCTAGGGCGCCGTACTTGCAATTATGTGGTTGCCGGTTCGAAACCCACCCATTGCACTACCGACGTAAACCCACTCGTAACACAAGCATTTTAGCTTAGCACGAGGGGTTAACAAGATGTAATGTGCGATCCACATTGCTAGTAAGCTTTTTTTTAAAAATAAAAGTATGATTTTGATGGCTCGAGTCAAGATAGTGCTTGCTTCTGGATTATATTTTTTACCCTGTATTGTTCCACTGCTGACCAAAACCCCGCTAAATATTCCACTTTTCTCGCGGTTGACTGGATTTCCCAAAAGTAACGTGGTATGGATGAAATCGGTAGTGCACAACGTTACTGTACCATTCTTTTTTTTCTAGGTTACACACTAGGTATTCTAGGTAGGTACCTATACGAGGCACCAAATATTAGGATTACAGCTAATTGGGAAGAAATGTTTAAGCTCTGATTCAGTACCTAAGGCTTTAATCTTAAGGCTTTACTGTAATCGCAGTGCTTGGAGTCCTTTAGAACATAAGTAGGACCGGCTAGGATTATCTCTGTTAACGCAGGCATAAATAAAACAAGTAGAAGAAAAAGAAGTTAAGTTTAAAAGGAAATAAATTAAGATGCTAATTTTGTTTACAACTATATATTATTGCTTTACTTCAATATAAAAAAATAAAAAGTGCTTCTCTAACTATTAAAAATAACTGAATTGCACTACATAGTGCAAATCTATCCGCTTTTCCGCCGTAGATATGTTAGCGTCTCGGCATTTTTCCAAAGAAAACACCTACAGATCGATGTTTTGTATCGAATTATCTATACAAAGTAATGTAATATGTAGTAGTCGATTTAGAAATCATATACATGTGTGTGTTGCATCGAATATTTTGTACCAGCTGCATCTATCTTTGCAATGTTCGCCAGAGAGCTTCGTTCGTGTCTATTTACATGTTTGTGTGATGAGGATGACAATGAGGGTCACCTTATACACGATATAAAGTAAAATGTCCGGAAATTATATCGGAATTCACCAAAAGTGGATATTATAAATGATGAGTATTATAAACTTCTTTTTGGCTTCACTCATGCTTGAAATGCGTTCATAGCATAGACATACCTCTTTTTCCTACGGCTAGACAGATATTTAAAAAAAATCGGGGCTCATATGCTCGTTGGTAGGTCCTCTTGGGGTATGACTGGCTGAGGACAACCCTTACGTCGGAGTCTGTCGTAAACCACCTGCTGTGTTTCGACTTTTGCAGTTAAGAGCCAGTTCCACCTCGGTTGCTGCAACTATAGCAGTTTGCAGTCCGCAGGCAACGCAACAGTGGCTCCTCTAGTGTTGCAGGTATCCATGGGCGACGAAGACTACTTACCACCAGGTGGCTCGTCAGCTTGTTTGCCAATAACATAACATACCATAACGCCTGTATTCCCCGAAGCGTTAGGCAGAGGCGTACTAATGTACAACCACAGTTCGCCGGTATGTTTTATGTCCCATGTAATAAGGGGCGAGCCATTAACCGGGCACAAATTGCTAACACCGGGCTGCTACTAGGAATTTCATAGAAAAACCCAATAACACTGCTCGACCTGGGAATCAAACCCAGGACCTCTAGCGTAGCAGTCGCGCTCAGGACCACTTGGCTAATGAGGCAGTCAATGAGGCAATAAAAAATAAAATTCTCATAAATGAAACAGGAACCGGTAAGAGTTACCAAGTTATCTTGCTCGACTTCTAAAATAAAATAACAGCTACATCGTATCGTCTATGTACCCATTTAGTTTCTATTTCTATGTGCGCAAAAGCAATTAGAATCAATTTTCTTAACACCTGGAAATACTTTTGATTACTTGTTTTGACTGGGTTTGTTGGAACAGTTTCCAACAACTAAGCGAAGTACTTACTACCACCGAACGGTCAGGCGTTTATCTCTACTATTTTAAAATTGTAATAAAACTGTGTCTGTACATTGAAGATATTTAAAAAACAAGTGTGTAAGGGTATACATACAAAGGTCTCCGAAACCAAAAATGAGTTTTTTAAAATTCTTATCTGATTGTTACGGGTTGGCGCAAAAACTACTGAATAGATTTCAATTTTGTTATCAATGTTAGAAATTATATGCTCCAACTAAAAAACAGGTGAATAGACCCATACAAAGAAGAGATCATCACTTTTGGTTTATTATTAAATTATTTTTGGGATCCATTTTTAATCCTAATATAGCTACAGGTGACCGAAGCCGCGGGCAAAACCTAGTATAGTATATAAATATATTAATATACATATATTGATGTAGGTAAGTAATAATGGGCCTGAGTAATATTAGACTTACTTCTATCACTACGCCTACATTTGCATGGAACTGGATCCATTAACGGACGGCAAATGTAAACAACACCATCGGCTGCCGGCGACTTAAAAGGCGTTAGGGGAGATATAAGTCTCTCGGACGCTTTTTGTACGAGCCGCACAAAGAGATTCAAGACAATGTAGCCACATTAGACATTCAGAATTCACATCACATTACGGCTAACCTGCCATAATTATCAGTACGATTAAAATAACTCTGGGTGTCTGCAATTAGCCTCTCTATATCACTTTTAAATGGTTTTTTTTATGGTCAATACACTGAATTATTTTCACCCACATAACGGCATATAAGACGAGTATAACCATGTCATTGCAAAAAAGGTACCTAAGTAAGAAGAAAATAATATTTAAAACTAGCTTCTGCCCGCGGCTTCGCCCCCGTGGAATTCGGTCTGTCATCACATCCCACGGGAACGGGACAAAAAGTATCCTATGTCCGTCTCCTGGTTCTAAGCTACCTCTCCACCAATTTTCAGCCAAATCGGTTCAGCCGTTCTTAAGTTATAAATAGTGTAACTAACACGACTTTCTTTTATATATATAGATATAAGATTTATTATTATGCGAATAATTAGGACCAAGTTTTCTTTACAGTTTTTATATTAAAACTAGCTGACCTGACAGACGTTGTCCTCTCCGAGTTTCAACTTACTACCTCGAAAAATCTCATTCAAAAGAGGATTCCGGTTTTCCATATTTTTAATACACTTAACGGCACTTACCTCTGAATACCTTATTTCTAACCTTTATATTACTTAATTTCAATAATAATAATAATAATTTGTTCACATGGTATTGACGTGTAGCAAGGAAATATAGACAGACATTCATAGATAAAAATCTCAAACTGTTTCGGCATCAGTAAAGCACATTGCAATTCGCACCTTCGGTAAGAGAAGGTCATAATTGCAGTTTTGCAGTTACTGCAATTATGCCCTTGTCTTACCGAAGGTGCGAATTATTATTATTAAATGACCTATTTTTTTATTTAATATACATACATACATGGTATATTATTTTATAATTTCATTATATGGAAACTTTAGTTTCTAAAATAAATTGTGCGCACTGTATCTACACTATGGAGGTTTTACATTATAAAATGAGTTACTTTATTATCAAAATTGTCAACTCAAAATGACACCTGATAAGAAATCAAATTTAATTGAGTTATTAGTTATTAATATTAGTTAGCATTAGTTTTTAAGTTTTCTTTACTACGTAATATTATAATGTATGGATGCTTTATATCTGAAATAAAGGTTTATTAATATTATTATTATTGTATCTCCTTTTGGGTATCACGGCATGCCTTCCGTGAGGAAGACATCCAGTACTTTGGAAGGCTTGCGGGGGGACACAGGTCCAACGCGCAGAGGCCCCTTGGAGAGCTTTAATCTAATATGGGATGGGGCATACACCCGGGACACTCCACAACTGTACTATGGAAGTACAATCATGAACTATTCCGGGCGGGTGCAGGACTATTGTAAAGTATGAATAAAAAAAAAAAAATGGGATTATGGATGGGGTGTTTGGTGGACCGATAACTTCTATTGCCGGAAGAAAACGGCGTCTGCCTTTGACCCTCGAAAAAATATCCTTAGGGATGGCAGACGGTGACTCGCCAACTCACTAGCTGGGCCCCCCGAAAAGCTGCCAGTACAGGCAAAAGGCGGCAACAGCGGCGTGAGCGGCTAAGGGTGTCGAGAGGTGTGGCCCCGGTTTCACCGTCGCGAGTCTCCAAGAGACCCGGATTGGGTTTCCCCGCTATTACGCCATTAGACACTTCCACCCCCAAGCATATAGCTCTGGCAGCCCCCCTCTGGCCAGCCGTTTAAGGCAAGACAGAGTTGAAAGTCCTGCGGGCACTCTTGGGTTTCCACTCCAGCTACCCAATATGGGCAAACTGGAGACGAGGCCCTGACTGACTCTCTGGGGCAATAAGGACCGCAGTGTCGCCACTCACCATCAGCTCGCCACAAGCTGCCCTGCGGTTTGTACGCTTTTCTTTAAACCTTATGACACATTTTTTGTTTTATTGTCTAAGGTTTGTAAAAAGCGATTCTAATCTACCCTCCAGTTTGACGTTAGTCTCATGATGAGGTAACGCTTGTCCCAGAGGGGGTTTATTATTATTATTATTAGCTATGTCGTGTCGTCTATAGAATAAGTTGTCATTCTTTGTTTACTTCTTTACCCTACTCAAATATTTAGTTTCAACGATAAGGACAACTCCTATCTATGTTTTCTTGTTTTATCTTATTTAGTACCTTTAAGTGTAATTTTTTAATTTTATTTCTTGATTCTGTTTTAATTTTGACCAGTGCCGAAGAAGTCTAGTACCGAAAACCTTAAAAAGGAAATTTACTTCAATGGTTATTTTTCAAATTCAACGTTTTCAATGGTTAAAATGTTAATAACTTTTGATAGAGTGAACCGATTTGAATGAAATATAGCCTAAATGTTAATCCAAGAAACAGGCTATGAATTCCTTTCCACTTCCTCCAAATCTATTCCGTAGTTATCATTTGATGCGTGTTCAGACGGGAGTGATATGAAGATTCGAATGACGTCATTGCGAAGCACGCTATTTCGAAAAAAATTAAGAGTGGTACGCCAGTTCGAAAACAAAACCGCTATATCGAATGACGTTGTCGCGGACACGCTGATTCGAAAAACTGTTTTAAATGGTATGTACCTACGGTTGTACAAAAGTCTTGGTATAGGAATCCACTGTTGCGAATAGCATATTCTGAATCCACAATCTGAATTTGTCTGGTATTAAAATTAACAAATAATCAATCAATATTTAAATTAAATTAATATTTGACATTGAATGACGTTTGAATTAAATTTTTGAGACCCTACCGAAGGGTTTGAGACAAACCCTTCGGGAAATACATACTTATGGTAGATATGTACATTTATAGAGACCCTGACTAGTAGATCATGTAGACCATGTGAAACTATGACATAATTTAATGGTACCTATTGTAACCAAAGTGGTACTGATTATTCCCCATATAGGTACTCCTGGTGGCTTTTTCTTATTCTGTAATCGGTTTTTTACTTTATTCGGAGTTAACCCTTACGCATAGGTAAAGTTTAACCCTCGGACAGCGGATGTAAACAAATGTAAATCACTGCGGGCGCAACTGCCACATGTGCGTCGTTTGAGGTTAAAAAACTTACTAATTGGTATCTGATACTGACACAAAAAAATCTGAACGTTTTACAACATGTCTGGTAAAAGATAAGCTCTGTGGAACATCGGGTGCGAAACAGAAAAAGCAAATATTGCAGAGCGAACTTAAAATTATAGCAGACTTCAAGTTGCGTACGATTGACAAAATGACTGTTTAATTTGTAGATAGGTACCTGTCTTCCTATAAGTAACCCTCAATGAAGCTTATTTAATTTTTATGTAAAAAACGTCTTAAATTATTAACGATTTTCTTCCGTATCGATAGTACCACAAGTACAATTTTTCAAGATAGGTACACAAACACTTATACACATACATCCCAAATATTTGCTTCTTCCGGGGATCAAACCAGTAAGGAAGAAGCCGGCCGCTCTGCTACGTCGCTAAACTTGCCTTATATACCTTTAAGCTTATGCCCAATATGTCAAAGTATAGAATTTTCAGCTTCCATAAGCTTGTGTCAGCAAAACTCAAACTAAAATTCCATTCTAATCAGTTAAGCCTTCCTCAATTGCATAATCTTTTATACATGCGGCGATTATTTTTATTTATTGATACCTATGATAGAATTGATAACACAAATTCGGTGCTTGTCATTTTACAACACCCAAGAAACAACAGGATGAAGTTCACGCGTTTATTCGTAGCATAGAAGCGTTTTATTGGTAGGATAAAAAGCCAACGTACACGTAACAAGCATTTAGTATACCTAGGTACCTACTATAAAACATTGTTGCGATATCAATAATAGGCCATCTAGCTAGATCATTACAAAGGTCAAGTCAAAACAAAAGGGTTGCACGTCGGTCAGGATGCAGCCATCATTGGATCCCTTTGTTTTCTTGGCGTGCCATCCGTGGCTCTAACAAAATATACAAGCGACCGAAATGTAACCAACATGCCGCGCCCACACGCCGGGAATACATGTTTTGACGACGCGTCATAGCAACAATACCTTTGTCTAAACCGATAGTATGCAAACATCATAACACAACCGCACTACTAACTTATAAATAAATGTTTCCGCAATTAATTCTCGGTACGCATCGGTAGTATGACTTATTCGACATCTTTGTCAGACTTCTAGAGATAAAATAAACTACCTTGCTATATAAGTATTAGGCACCTACCTATTCCGATAGCATTGATCTCTTTTCTTACTTTTTAAAGTATTTTATGGTTGCTGGACTCCTCTACTGGAAATGTAATACGCAGCATCAGCAACTCCTTTGATGTTACAAGTTCCATCGGTGTCGATGATTAATAATTATAATCATCGGATGACTCTTCTTCTTGTTTGCTAACTTAACTTAGGGTACACCTATACCTATTTAAAAACAAGATTATCGTGACACTGATATCATCATCATCATCAGCCTATACTAGTCTACTGCTGGACGTAGGCCTCCCCAATGTGCGCCACTTCGCCCTGTCCTCGGTCACTGATATGCGTGTGATAAATCTTATCGTTGTAACAACTTTGAATAAGACAATATTAGGGTTCCGGGCAAAGGTGAGACTGCAGATTTACTGACTTTTTATGGTTTGTACTGTACCTAATATTTTTTTATTATTGCTCGATTTATGAAATATTATTTCCACCTCCGAAATTTGCGAGCCTAGTAAAGTACATACCTGTGCTCCAAGAGTTAGAGGAACTCTTGGATCACAAATGTAGGACCTAGCTATCGGTTTTCATTACTGTAAAGTAAAATGACGTTTCGTGGATATAACACATTATCCAGAACACTTCGCTTGTTCTTAATATAGTAAAGTACCTCAAGAAAGTTATCCTACATAATATACTTAATATAACGTTCCTGGTATACCTATATGATCTTGAATCTGTGATATGGACATAAAAAACTAAAAATAAAAAAATATATCTGTATCAGGCAATAATTTTTCAGTAGTGTGTCTTGGAACGCACTCTTAGATAATATAGAGCTGATATTATTTTGTAAACACTGAAACCAAAACCAATACACTTTTACGGATATTATAATGCATATGAGAAGGTACTTAGGATTGTACTAGACATACGATTTTGGTATCGTTAGCAGTCTAAAATTCAAGCGCGACCATTTAATTATTATCATGATGATGACAGCGTGCTAGGTTATACAAACTGCATAAGGAACTAAAAGGCACAGACGTATATGCTGAAAAGAGACTGAAGGAATGCGTACTGCGCATCCTCCGATGCACCCAATACCAGCAAAGTGGAAGCAGGAACACTATAAAACTGAAACAAACTACTACTCCTATACGTACGAGTAGGAAAGGGCAATTAGCCTACGTTCTAGTGTTCATTCAACTACTTCGGTATATCAGCTCCTCGGCTATCATGTTTGCCTGGTACTTCAAATGCAATCGTTGCACTTCTGAGGGGCATTTTTGCAAGCGTAACCAGAACACACTTCACAGTAGATCGCGCATCACATGAACTTTTATATTTTTTTTGGCATCCTATCCATGGAGTTTCCTAGCAAATAATTTGGGGACATAATAATACAAAAAATATCTCGGTAGGAATCTACTTATTACATTTTTTTAAATTTATTTACATATGAAAAATATTTACAGACTTTGCATACGTCTGTCTACATCTGCCGGCAGTATGTTCTCGTGGATTTTTGTATTTAAACCTTACAAATATGAATATATATGTATCTCTAACCTTTTAATCTAATAATACACTTTTTTTTGCTGACTGGTGCTGAATCTATTGTCGCTACGTTGCACTAGCTCAACTATGGATACATTGACAGGTAGTGTTTCATTAGGACTTTTCTTAATAGTGCTTTCTTTTTACCCTTAGTTTTATTGGGAACCTCTTTTGGTAACTCATTGATGAATGTTGGTACGATACATCTTCTCGTAATTGTTATAATTGACCCTTGGTACATAAAATTTATTTTTCTTCGACGTGCGGGTTGGGTAGGGTAGTTATATTCTCGTTCTTTTTAATGTTTATTTATGTTTTGTTTGGGTTAGCTAGTTGAACACCGAATATAGGTACCTACAGATTAGTATTTGCAGTGTCAGGACCTATAACGCTGATTTTCAGCTGGCACGCCTGAGGTGGACAAGAACAACGCAAAGTAGGTACTACAGTAGGAATAAGTATAGTAAATTGTTAGTCTAAAAACCTATGGTGCTAAGCTGGCATGTATGTCAGCTCGCGCAAACACTGCAATATGCACTTTGCCCCGACCGTTGTGTGGGAGGCTAAAGAGGTCATTTTGCGTAATTCCACTAACTTATTACTTTTCTCTTCTACTATTATAAAATTTTAAAAAGGATGTCTGTATACATTGAAGATATTAAAATAAAAACAACTTCTAATCCAAAAAAGTATATGCTCCAACTTAAAAACTGGTGAACTTCTTATCTCAATTAATTAAACAAATCCTGAGATACAGCTTGACCTCTCTCTCAAAAAACCAACAGTGATGATCTCTTCTTTGTATGAGCCTCGATACATTCGAGGCTCCTACAAAGAAGAGATCATCACTGTTGGTTTTTTGGAACTATTTTTGGAATCCATTTCTAATCCTAATATAGTTTCAGGTGAGGGAAGCCGGGCAAAAGCTAGTGGAAGTATAACTTACTATACTTTATTTCTTTGTACCTACATATTTGTAACTCTCATCTTCATTTAGAATATCTTCAAGTAGGTATTAGCTGTGAACAATTTATTATTATTTATCCAAAGCGGCCGCTATGCGGCCAACAGGTAATCCGACATGCACGCACCATTCAAAAAAAGAAATAGAAATAGATAGAAGAAAATGATTTATTTTAATTCTTACTTAAACATGCCAACTATACAATTATATTTCATAAAATAAAATAAAAATAGAGTACCTATCTAGTCACGTACCTAGACTTTAAATTAAATGCAAAATTATACCGATAATTATATTATTTTAACCAACTACTTAATACTTAATTTACGTAGGTAATAGAAAAATGAATAATATATGCTATGCTTACAATAAACCTAACCGATCTAGCGACAATCACATCTCTGAAAAGCTGTATTATTTTTCAGTTTCCACGAAAAATTATAATGAAAGTTCATTTTCAGGGATAACTACAGGTGGCTGGAAAGAAAACGGGTTTTGATTTGTTGTCAGACCGGGCGCCAGTTCCGTCGCGTAGTATAAAGTATCGCCGTCTTGTACTGGATGCAAGTCCGCTAAGTTTAGGAATTCCATTTGATTGTCATGGCCAACCCCAGGTACATAATTCTCCAATACTATCGAACCGTCTCCAACATGCGAGCGCATATGGAAATTTAAATGGCTGCTTTGCTTGAACCTGCGGTTACAGACGGAGCACTCAAACGGTTGTATATTGGTATGAGTACGCATGTGTTGCCGAAGGTGAACCGACTGAGAGAAACACTTGTTGCAAATTACACACTTGAATGGCTTCACTTTGGTATGGGTACGGAGATGTTGGTCCAGTCCAGCTTTCTGGGTAAACGCTTTTGGGCAAAATGTGCACACAAAGGGGCGCACGCCCGTGTGCATCCGCATGTGTTGTTGTAGGCCGCCTTGTTGAGTGAATCGTTTAGCACAAATCGAGCATTGATGCGGTTTCATCTTAGCGTGTACGATACGATTGTGTGCGTCGTACTCGGTGCTATCCAGGAATATTTGACTGCAAATGCGACAAGAGAAGGTAAACCGATTTGCAGCATGAAGTTGGGCAGCGATGGTGTCGTTTGTGTAGATGTCTCGGTCGAGTCGTTTCTCGCACACTTGGCAGCGTAGGGCGGCCTTGCGTCTTTTAGTGTGCTCCTCCCGGTAGTGTACTGAATAATCACAGCAGTTGAAGAAAATCTGACGACACTGCAGGTCCGGACGCAGGGTTGAAGGAAAAGTGCAAGTAAAGGGGCCCCTGGTCAAAACAAATAAAAATAAGACCCCAGGTTCGTCTATAGAAATATCTAAATTAAGAAGTATGTAATAGAATCTTTTGTACCCTCTAACTAAAATGTCAATAGACCACTTAATTTCCTATTTAACTCTTTATCCAACTCCTTATCGCTATTCTTATCAAATCCATTTCACTAAAAACTTACCAACTTTCTAGTTACATACCGATTGGGTATAGTAGGTAAATACTTGCTTGTTGGAATTTTAGTTCTTCTCGGGCACTTCTAGTTTCGAAACAACATATTGAAATATCTTTTAGTGAAACGAGATGTGCCTTAGTAACCATCGGTTATAAATATAAGCTAAGGCCCACTTGCACCAACTTCAAAATTGTATTTAAACACGATTTTTCATAGAAATTTTGTGTTTAAATACAATTTAAACACATTTAATAAGTTGGTGCAAGTGGCACTTAGTCTAAGGATCTAAAGAAAATTAAAAACACCACAACTACGATAATGCTAATATGTTTTGTCATAAGTACCTAGGTACCGTATCTAATAAAACGTTGGTACCTCAGATCGATTGGTGGTTTTGCTTTAATTTGAGTTCTTTTGGCATCACCGTCTAGTCGTGACCGCTTCATGGCATCAGTGTCAATATCATCCCCCTCAACTTTTATGATCAAGTAAGTGGTGTCTTGAGAAAACGTTCGTGTGATAAATCCATCGCGTCCTGTGATCTGATCGTCACTGTTATTCTTAAGCGGTATAAACTTGAAACCGCAGAGTCCGTTAATATTCTGTGCAAGAATAATACATTACCTACTTAGTCTTACAACATATTGCTGCAACCTGGAAGTTGGGCCAAGTCCATACTGGAATGGTAGCAAATCAAATCGAGAAGACTGGAATAGCCCTGCATAGTTGTCACATTTTCAAGGGTACCTTTGAAGCCGAATAACTCGATAGCAACTTGCCTGATCATTCAGCCGAGTAGGTTTCTGTTGATAATCCCCGTCGCTGCCGGTAAACTCGTCATCATGTTGTGTGTTCTTATGATTTTGTAAAGCATTCTTGTTGTAGAATGTTTTCATACATAGCCTACAGGTGAAGTTCGCTGACGAGTCCTCGTCCCATACCATCGGATACTGCAACTGACAAAGTAAACTTGCATAATTAGAAGTATACGTTTGTCTCTATTCTCAGGGGAACCTCAAAGACGTTTAGACAAGTTACTTTCGTGGTTGTAAACACATCCGGACAATACACTGGCACATTCACAGTACCTACAAGAGAAAAATCATAGTGGGAGTTATATTAAAAGAAAAATCATAGTTACTTACTTGAACGTTTACTGGATTTCCTGGTAATATTACCAGCGGCTCCGTATTCGACATTATTTCTCCAATTTGATCCATGATAAGCAGTTTATTTGATCAGTTTTAATTGTGATGCACTCTGCAAAAGCCTAATGCCTGCTCTTGTTCTTCATAATTTCTTTATACTCCAGACCTTAAAAAAGTATTAAAATAATGGGTATTTCCCTTCTTTCTCGTGTAGCGTTGCTAGTCAAAACTATTTAAGTAGGTACAGTATACTGTTCTTTATTTTATTATATATACTATCAAAGTCTGCAAAAATATCTGAAATTTATAAAAAAAGTATGATTCAGCCTACGTCCAGCAATGTACTAGTTACTAATATACATAGGTTGATGATGATGATGATTGTGATTGGGCAAGAGAAAACATATTTTTTGAGCCCGAAAAAAAGTTGTGTAATAGAGACGTACATAAATCGAATTTTTTCCCCGAAGAATTATTTAAGCCGCGAAATATCACATTTACTTGACTGTTACGATCGAGGTCCTGGATTCGAATCTCATGTCGATCAGTGTTAGCTAATGGGTTTTTTTAAGAAATCGTCAGTAACAGGTCGGAGTTTGCGATTTGTGCCCATTTAATGGCAATAGGCTCGCCTCCTATTACCTACATAGGGCCTTAACATATCGTCGAACTGTGGGTGTCGTGTGGGTAGGTATACACCAGTACGCCTCTGCTTAACTATTTGGGAAATGAAGGCGTTATGATGGTGGTATGGTTATGACCATTGTTTATTTGATTATATTAATTACACTACATTATACTAGCCTGCTTGTCTGCCAGCTGTTTCTCCCGCATCCCTAAAAACGATGACAACAGCGCCACCTATGTACAGCCTACCGAGTCTAAGTATAGCTAAAAACTATTCAGTTGACCCAACAAGTCCAAACAGTCTAGGTAAAAAGTCATCATCATTTTGGTTTTTTTTTCATTTTACCGATAAAAGGTGAACATACCTACATTTAATTTAAATATAATAAATATTTTATGTTTGTTGGCACTATGACGTAGGTAGTGCCGCCGTATGAATTATCAAGCTTCCATAGTGTCCGCAGTTTTTCACAGCTAAAAAACGTATGTGTGTGCCTGAGTGGCCTTACTTACCTCTATTGGAGGAGATTATAAAATGATCTCTTTTTTCGCTGCTCTTCAAACTTACAGTAGGTAATACTAACGAGCATTGAAAAAGAAACCGACTGATTAACACACAGAATCAACCCACACAAAATTTCATAGCCAGCGGTCCATCTGAACTAAGTAGTCTAGACTGAATATCTCAATACAAAAATTAAGTAGATATGTACATGGCATTTTCAAAAAGTCCTTGTATTACATAAGTCTTGTATCGATAAAATAATAATACAATTAGAAGCAGACTTAATTCGAGAACTAAATACTAAAACAGGATACAGTATTTAAAAAATAACTCGTACGTAACTGAAAATAATCTTGAATTAATAATACAGTGGTTGCTAGGCAACATACATAAAAGAGAATTTATAGGATAGAATAAATACTTCATGGCTAGCAATGTGCTCTATGATTGTGCTAAACCGTACAACTAGGTATAGCAAAATACTCTTTGGCTTAACCTCTAAGGTCCATTGCTACACGGGAAACCATTGTGGCGGCGGCGGTATCCCCCCATCCCGCCGATAGCCTCCGCCATCTGAATGTAGACATGAGATGATGAGATATAATTGCATAATTCAATACCGAGGCTTTCAGTACGAGTATGTAAAAATACCAGGGTCGAAAACCAAGTATCAAAATACTTGAAAGAATTTGGCCACGGCCCGCCCCGCAGCGTGCGTCCCGGCAACGCGGTGAGTCTCCGAATCTGAAGGTTGAAAATACTCGATGTTTAAAGTTTTTTTTTTGGCAATACGATTATGCACCGTGTAGATATGTATCGTGATATGTAACGATTTTCTATGCATAGGCGTATTTTTTAATCCGCGTTGAGTCCTCGAGAGTTGAAAATAGTCGTTGTTCAAAGTATTTTTTTGCCAATACGATTATGCTCCTTGTATGTATCAAGATATGGATCGATTTTCTATGCATGCGAGTATTTTTAATCCGCGTCGTGTCCTCGAGAGCTGAAAATACTCGTTATTCAAAGTATTGTTTGCCAATACGATTATGCCAGTATTTTTTAATCCGCGTCGAGTCCTCGAGAGTAGAAATTACTCGTTGTTAAAAGTTTTTTTTGCCAACACGATTATTTGCTTTTTATGTACCTATAATGTTATGGATCGATTTCATAAGCATGCGTGTATTTTTTAATCCGCACAAGTAAATAATTTATACTTGCAAGTTTTTCGCACCCATACCAGGCCCTACTTCGACGCAAAGCCCCGGTTAAAACTAGTAAAGTATAGTACGCGCAAAATAACTTGACCCAAAACTAACGGAGAGGGGGAAAGTTTGTGCAGTGCATTTGCGTACAAAATGTACTAAAAAACGACTACTGCGCATCCACCATTTCGGTTCAAGTTATTTTGCGCCAACTGTAAATAAGTCTCATCAGAATATGTCGTCTTACAGTCGTCGGTCGTCGTGTATGGATTTAATAAAGGTAGAATAATAATGTTCAAACATTCTGTAATTTATTATATTTTAGTTTTAGGTTCATTGTTTTAAGCAGGTGTAGTTTATTTCATGGAAATTATTAAACATTTAAAAACTGTTTTTGTTGTGTTCAATGGAACATGCCTACAATAATCCACATGGTGAAAGAGTTCTGTAAGTAATGTTATTCTCTCAAATTAATAGCACCCATGTATCCAAATCCAGAAAACCGAACTGGTATGGACTGGCAGTAACATCATTAATGGGTGCTATTCATTTGAGAGAAACAGACTTCGTACTACGGACCAACTAATTTTGCTGAGGATCTTCTTCTATGACTACTGTAAAAAATGTCAAAATTGCTCTGAGCAAAATTCAATGGTGGCAGACAGTCGTGGCAGACTCTGGCAACCTCAGCTGGCAACTTTTGCAATTTCGTCACATCACAAAGTAACGTCAGTGTCAATGTCAATATTAATTATTACAACGTCAAACGAACGACGAATATTTTTTTTTTAAACTGCTTTGAGGTAATGTTCTCTTGCAATTTTAGATTTAGTTGATTTGATGTTTTTCTAACTTGCGTCAAAGAAAAGAGAGAGAGTGAGCTGATATGCTTATATTATTTCAATTCGCGTAACATTTGCAGTGCGCTACTTACAGCTGGAACCACAGCACCAGCACTCTTCTGTCAAAGGCAGGTCACAGCTTCGAGGTGTAACGTTTTGTTTTTGTCTTCGATGAAAATTATTTAAATAGCATATCATAGTTGCTGCATAAAACATGGCTGGTTCAGCGCTAAGGCGGCTCATGGCTGAATATAAACGTAAGTTTAAATAAATGTTGTATTAAGTTGGTGGACTTTCATATTTATATCATTATAATTGCCTATTCTTGTCAGTAGGTATTCAAACGAGAATAGTGTGTTAAACTTTCCTAGATTATGCTATAGGTACAAAATGTTATCATTTAATATTTTCTTTATTCACATTCAATATTTATAGGGTATTTCATCATTTAAATATTTTAGTAGGTAGGTTACCTATACTTATTCCAATTCCAGTCAAGTAAGGAAACATAGAATACATAAAAAGGAGAATCATAGTACTTAGGTGTCTTTTAAAATGATTTGATTTATCTTTTGTCTTTTATGCTGTACTCATTACACAAATATACAAAATTTTAAACAGTAGAGTACTTAAATAAATATTTAGTCGACCATAACCACATATTACATAGACGGGCAACACACTTGCAACTCCTCTGGTGTTGCGGGTGTCCATGGGCAGTGGTAATCGCATAACATCAGGTGATTCAGTCTATATTGTCAAGATCTTATAATGACCAGCTAAAGATGATAGCTGTGTTTGTAAGTGTACGTGTTATGGCAAATAGGAGTTGTGCAGACATTCTACAACTTCTATGTTCTAGGCAGCATCATGGATATTCATGGTAGACTCATAAAATTATATGTGTTATATGTATCAAATAGAAACTACACCAAATCATAGAAATTAAGCATTATCAAGAGCTTGGTTTACAATGTCAATGCTAGTTTATATATTATCACTAACAGGAAGCCTACTTAAAAAACATTTCTTTAATTACAGAGCTAACTCTTAATCCCCCAGAAGGCATAATTGCAGGACCTATCAATGAAGAGAACTTTTTTGAATGGGAGGCACTCATAACGTAAGTTTTACTTTATATGTATAGAAAACAGTAATATTTTATTTTATTTCTATTTGGTAGCCAGCAGTTTAGATATATAAAATATACTTTATAACACACCAAAAACTAACACTAGTATTAGTTAGTATTAGTTATAGAATATTAGTTATAGAATGGTACAAAGATAAGAGTATTAATTATAGAATGGTACAATGGGTAATCTATGTATAGTGTATCATAAATTAAAAATTATACTTTTATTACAAAACTAACTGTTACCTGTAATTTCACTAATATCCCAAAGGAATTTACCTACTTACTTTAGATGAAACATACCAGATTTTAAGTTATACCTCCAGCAATACAGCTGTTTATATCATCCTTTAGTGGTTTTTGTGTCATGCAGATACAGAAAAACAAACAGGCTTTTTGTCTTGTCTTCTGTTCCTCTTATACTTGTATGATTTTTTCTTAAATATCTTATCTACAGACAAGCCAGTCAGAATTTTATTATATCAATATGTAATTTGGACAACACCACTTAATTTTATTCCATCTTTACAGAGGTCCAGAAGGAACATGTTTTGAGGGTGGCATCTTTCCAGCAAAATTAGTCTTCCCTCCTGATTATCCACTAAGCCCCCCTAAGATGCAGTTCATTTGTGAAATGTTTCATCCTAACAGTAAGTGTGACATTCCAGAATTATTTGCATTGCATATGTGTACTTAATTTATAATTCAATTTCACCTATTGTTATTTCCGCTTCATCAAATTGATTGAATACTTACTTACATATAATATTTATTTTGCTACTGCTACTATTCTTGCATACTTCTTCCACATTCATAATATATCTTGTCATACTATTACAATTCTGCTGTGGTAATCGAGAGGGCAGTAAGTCAAAGGTGACAACCAGGTGACTTACTGCCCTCTCGTTTAACACGGCAGAATTGTTATCTATTTATTTTTGTATCTCCTAAATGCTAAAAAGTGACTTTGTTAAGTGTACAAATGCCGATAGCATGTGTGTGTATGTGCACTTCGCACGCGAATATTTAATGTATTATCGACCTGTCAGCAGGCATGGTCAATGCTAAGTGCCCAGCAACTGTTTATTATTTGTATCTTCCGGTCCTTTGGAAGGCTTGTGGGTGGACACAGGTCCAACATGCAGAGGTCCCCTGGAGAAATTTCATCGAATATGGGGTTGTTATTATTATTATAAGCCCGGTTTGTCCCACTCTGCAGTGGGACAAACTGGGCTTAAGTGGAAGAAGGTTCTTCAAAGAAGGAGTGGAAGAAGAAGGCTTCTTCCACTCCTCTGGGTTTAGTCCTTTTTGGCCCAATTTCCCAAATTGGAGTCCAGTTCGTCCTGCCATGCCCGTCTGGGCCTCTCACGTCTCGAGTCGAGTCGAGTTTGGTCTTTGACATATTCATCTTCTGTCCCACCTCGAGACTTGCTGTATTGAGGTCGTTATTCATCGAGCTGAGTTATACTGATGAGGAAAAGAGGACTATGTCATCGGTGAATCGAAGGTTTGTTAACCTATTATTGCCAATGGCAATGCCATTCACCCTCCAGTTGGGCGCTATATGGATCTAAAAATCTCTTCTAAAGTTGCTGTTATAAATTGTTATAAATTTTGGAGATGGCGGGTGTCCCTGTTTACTTAGGTGTTTTTCCCGCGATATCTTAGGCATTATATTTATTATTAATTCCATGCAAAATTTCAATTTTATAATATCACTAGCAATTGCATTGCCTTTGCATAGAAATGTCGAAGTGACTACCAATGTTGCCATATGGGCTACCTATGGAGCAGCCGGCAAGTATTAGAGCCGAATTTAACCCGTTGTGTAGCCGTGTCATAAAATAACAATAATTCTGAATCGTATTTACAGTAGCTTAAATCCACGATAAATAGTGACTAAGGACTTGCACCTACTTGATAAATGTGTTTAAATTGTATTTAAACACAATTTTCTATTGTCATTTTGGGTTTAAATTCAATTTAAACATATTTCAGAAGTTGGTGCAAGTTTGCAAGTTGGCTCTAAGATAAAGGATGGTATGGCGATATTTTTAGATTAACAGTGGCTGACCTAGTAAATTATGAGGACAATGGAGTTTTTTAGAGGAGAATAATGCTATTAAATATACGTCGTTATAATCAGCAGCCTTTCTGTTCTACGCTAGTACACTATACATTTTTTATTACCATTTACCATTCAATACTTGCAGTATATGCTGATGGTCGAGTGTGCATATCAATCCTGCACGCGCCGGGAGATGATCCCATGGGATATGAGAGCAGTGCCGAGCGATGGTCGCCAGTGCAAAGTGTAGAAAAAATATTGCTGTCTGTTGTCAGCATGTTGGCCGGTCAGTATATATAGAAATAACGCAAATAATAATAATGATAAATGATATTTATTTCTGTAAATAGATCATTATTTTTTAACTAGATGGCGCCGGCATTTCCTAGCTGATGACCTCTGAGAAGTAACACCGAAACAAACGCAGAGAATCATAGTCTCTTTTAAAGTCCAGTAGTACTAGTGTTATAAGATATGTGTGTTACGATGTAGGGCAATATCTTGAAGAAAGAGCCATAGCAGCCTTGAGATGACCTTTTTTTTCTGGTGGGGAAATGCGCCTTATGCATGCCGCCGCCCTGCTTCAGGGATGCAGGACGGTTATGTCGGGCTCTCCGGCCAGGTGGCCAGCATACCGACTAAAACCACCACCACTACCACCTTCCGCATAGTGGTGGGATTACGGGAATCGCTCTCGCATGCTCCGCGATCCCACCGCGGACGTCCAATGTTGGACCCTCCCGAGAGCCAACTGCAATGGGCGACGGACGACCCCGAGACCGTCGCCCAAGGCCCTCTATGGGGCGGGACAGGTTTGTAGGCCCGCCACCTCCACACTTCGGCCGCAGAGGGCAGGGAGAGCGGCGCATCGTAATCCGACACTCCTCTCCCCCTGCGGCCCCTTAAGCCTTCAGCCGCAGTGTCACCCAAACAACACCGCGGCCCGCCTCTGTTGCGGTGCCTCCCATATGATACCGCAACCTACACTGGCCGCTCCAATGCGGGCTTCCTGGGCCAAGCCCGCAGGAGCAGCCCCTCCCTGGGGTTCTACTTAGCTTCACCGTGGGGATCAAAGCCACGGTTACTAAGCCCCCCCGCCGCGACAAGGCGAGAACCCCTTGGGGGGGAGCCTTGAGTTGACCTGTCCTAACTGATGGCACGCATACATCAGTCGCATACATCAGTCGTGTAGCTCAACCATTATTTAGGGGGCGATACCCCCATGCAGCCTTTAAGTGTTTGTATTGTGGCAGCTTATGGCTGCGGGAAGCTAGCTTTATGACGCAAGATATTGTAACATCTCGCTACTCATTGAACCGGGAGAATGCATCGCTAATACCTGCATCGCATCATCCTGATGTGTGGCCATTTTTTGTATCACAATTTGATGCACTGACACACGTATACACAACTTACCATAATATGTCCAGTAGGTATATGGCACGCACTTACGGCCAAAATTAGAAACCTATCTCTAGATTGTTTTCTCTGCTGCAGATCGTAATTAGGCAGCTGTGTCGCTGATTCTTATTGTAATTCGTCAAAAGTGGCCATATTGTGCCTCCCCGTTCTATTATCACTACATATTATAAAACAAAGTCGCTTCCCGCTGTCTGTCCCTATGTATGCTTAGATCTTTAAAACTACGCAACGGATTTGATGCGGTTTTTTTTAATAGATAGATTGATTCAAGAGGAAGGTTTTAAGCTATTTAACATCACGTTACGACTCTTAGGGACGGGGCAGCGCGGGTGAAACCGCGGGCGGGTCGCTAGTTGCCAATAAACTGCTGATAATGCTATTTTTATATTCTGAGGCAATTCACTATATAACATACAAATGCGTTGGTGTCTCAGAATTGATTTAATATGATACTTTACTTTTACGTGAGAGCCATGCTTCGGCACGAATGGGCCGGCTCGACCGGAGTGATACCACGGCCTCACAGAAAACCGGCGTGAAACAACGCTTGCGTTGTCTTTCGCCGAGTGAATGAGGTTTTCCGGAGGCCCAAACCCTTTTAAAAGGCGGGCAACGCACTCGTGACTCCTCTGGTGTTGCGGGTGTCCATGGGCGGCGGTTATCGCTTACCATCAGGTGATCCGTGTGATCGTTTGCTCCCCTATCCCATAAAAAAAATACTAAAGTTAAACTATAATTGCGCCCCTTCGTTTCTTTCTGTTAGAAGGATTTGAAACCGTTAAAACAGCTGCCACTTATTGTTTATTCCAGAACCAAATGATGAGAGTGGCGCTAACGTTGACGCCGCAAAAATGTGGAGGGAAGATCGCGACCAATTCAATAAAATTGCTGAGCGGCTCGTCAGGAAAACTCTAGGTTTACCCTCGCCGTAATATCCAAGTTTAACAAACATTTTTCAGGGAGACGGCGATTATACATTATCCATTCTAATAGTTACAATGTATGCTCATATCTTAACGCAAGCCAAATATGGTGATAGGTTTCAAATTTTAGCATTAGCTAGTTAGTAGGTCGTATCGTAAGTTTTATGGAGACCGCGACGCGCACGCAGCTTGGTCTGCGTAAATTGTCCCATCCAAACTTTGATTTCTGGTGGTTAACATTTACGAATACAATAAAAGTATCAACTAAATCGCTAGAGCCTTTATCAAGTAATTATCGGTCATACTTGCGTCATATCTTTTATTTGACATCATTACTTAATTGATTTTAATTTAAGAAAATAACAAGAATCCTATATTGTTATTATTTATGTTTATGAATATTAGGAATTTATTCAAGTAAAATAAGTGCAATAATTGTAATAACTATGGTGAATTACTTACAAGTGACTGCGACAAACTCTTGTCTTGAAATTGACTACTTCCAAAGCAATAGTGGTATTCTGATGGTCATATCACTAAGATATGAACTTAAGGTCTAGAGTTTGAATCCAAGGCATTCTTTGACATAGTTTTTGCATGTTATTACGTGTTTAAACATTAAAGGAAAACATCGTCAGGAAACCTGCATACCTGAAACATTTTCTCGACGGCGAGTGAAGTCTGCCAACCCGCAGTCAGCCGGCGTGTTAGACTATGGCTCAAGCTCTTATTCTCATAATGAAAGCCTGCCGTTAATTGGTTTTTATATTGTCTCATACATTAATTGGTGTTTTCTACTCTATCGTGGGTACAAACACAAACACCCAGACCCAGAACCTGTAGGTTATACAAATACTTGTTACGTGCGAGTATCGCACCTATATACACCCATAACCCACGTAGCGTAGAAGCTCATCGCTGAATTATTGTTTTTTTTTTATTAATGATATAGTTTTATTTTTCTATTCAAACGACCTTTGCCATGAATTTTATTTGAAAGTTTTAATACGTAAGTATATGAGGTTCCGTTATTCATGAATGATCGTTTTACGCGCGGCAGAATACTTACGTAGCCAGTAATTGTTCTGTGTCAATTTTACAACGCTAAAGACATTAATCTCATCAAATCATCCATCACGTCTGTATTTCTCGAAGAGATAAGCAGACGTGTAGTAGTGCACACAATGTAACGTAAAGACAATTTGTCTTTAGTGGCAATAGGCTCGGTAGAAATACCTAGTGTGGTTCAAATTTTAATAAATGTTAATTAATGTGACTTGTTGCTTTGTTCTTCATGTAATCAAATCTTTTAAATCAACTATCTAATCTTCAGGTACGTAGATAAAGGTATACAGTACACATAAAAATATTCAAACCACTATAAAATTAGTACTTACACGAAAAGCGTAAACGTACCGTTTTCCATTAAACACAATGATGTACGTCTATGTGAAAATGTAATTCATTATCAAATGCGATGGAGCTACGCTGTATACAGGATAAATTAGTAGAACCCTATGGTATAACAAATCCTAAAGATACATTTAATTAACTCGCTTGTAGCAGTTCCAATAAGCCGTAATTTAAATATTTACTCTAATTATTACATAAGTAAGTAGTCAAGTAGCAAACAGATATTGTTTTTTGCATAAAATTGTATTTATTACTCCAATAGAATCACCTTCCTCGTACATATAAGACAACAAGTTATAATTTAATCTATTTTATTTAAAATTATTTTCAATTAAATATTTCCATTATTACTTCAATGGTTTTATTTATATTTTGACAATTACCACCTTAATAAAATTAAATATAACTAGCTTTTTCCCGCGGCTTCGCTCACATGAAGCTATATTAGGAGTAAAAATGGAGAAATCAACATTGATCTCTAGTTAGTTTGCGTCTGTATACATCAGAGAGGTCAAGCTGTATCTCAGGATCCGTTCAATTAACTGAGATAAGAAGTTCGCCAGTTTTTGAGTTGTTGCATATACTTTTGATAGTGATAACAAAATTAAAATCTATTCAGTAGTTTTGCGCCAACCCGTAAAAACCAGACAAGAATTTTAAAAATATTTTTTTTTGATTCGGAGACGTTTATGTATCCTAACACATTTGTTTTTATTTTATATCTTCTTTGTACAGACATAGTTTTTTTACACTGTTATAATAGTAGAGATTTACATTGTACTAGCTTCTGCCCGCGGCTTCGCTCACGTGAAGCTATATCAGGAGTAAAAATGAAAAACCATCATTGATGATCTCTTCATTGTATGGGCCTCCATACATCAGGGAGGTCAAGCTGTATCTCAGGATTCGTTTAATTAATTGAGATACGAAGTTCACCAGTTTTTAAGTTGGAGCATATTATTATACTTTAACAGTGATAATAAAATTAAAATATATTCAGTAGTTTTTGCTCCAACCCATAACAAACTGACAAACAGACAAGAATTTTAAAAATCACATTTTCGAATTCGAACTCGTAAATATACCATAACCCACCGTGTTTTTTTTAAATATCTTCAATGTACATACACAGCTTTTTTCAATTTTATAATAGTAGACATTCATATTGTATGAACGAGGGTGAAATATTTAATAACATAGTTGAATAAAGTGCAGAATGCTTCTCAAGAAATATAATTAACACTTAAATATGTTATGTATACATATATATACATCCTTGCGTATTAAAACATAATTCTTTACAGTTTTATACCTATATTTTGTTTGACTAATGATCACATTGTTTAAAGCAATCGCAACATAGCAATGTATCCTAAAGCACTGGACAGAAGATCTATTCTGGCACCGTGTAGAGAAAAGTAAAGTAAGATACCGATGTTTTTAATATCTGCAAATAAAAATTAAATCTTATAGCTTTACAATATAATCATTTGTGGCAGTATTGTTTTAGAACATAATTTTAGCATTCACAGCCTTTTTTATAGACATAGTACCTACGAAAAATCCTCATGGTTTGTCTGCTATTGGGCATATTTTGCTCGCAGTAAGAGGCGACGGAACGAAGGAGAAGATAATCCAGAGAATACCTACGCGTATAGTACATATAGGTCAGCCGGGAACTGAGGAGGTTGAGCCACTCCATGGTGGGTATATTTTTTTATAGAAGAGTGGCAAGTGATGGTAAGTGATCACCGCCGCTCATTGACACCCTACATTCTGACATTCCTACCGATACTATGGGCCGTAGTCTTATTTTTCTTTTAACTTGCACGAAAAATCCTCATGGATCGTCTGCAACCTGAGGAGGTGGCAGGATATGTCGGACTCGTACCGACTAAAAACCGATCTTGCCTTCGCTTGCCCTATAAACCGTGACGTGTGAAAAGGGGATTATTCTAAAGCGCCGAAAACGCGCGCATCGATCTGATAGAGCAGCGGACTAGTAGTAGAGCCTACAGCAGGCGGCATTGGGCCCCCGCAAATTGGGCAACAACCTCGAGACACAACGAAACTGCACAACATTCGGAAGTGATGTCCGAAGTACCATCGGCCGTCCAGGACAAGTTTAAGGTATTTATTCCATCGTCGACTCGAAGTCGATGTCGACACCTACTACAATATGGAATCCTAGATCCGGGGCTCATGAAAGTATAGGGCCTCAGATTTACTAAGAGCCACCCCAAGACCAAACGGCCGAATGGTGCGTGCGTGCCTAGTTCCTGTTCCCCTTGTTAGGTTCTTTTTATGTTATTTTATTTACATACCGTTGTCATAGTGACTACTCCAACGTCTATAATTCCCATGGCTTTTACGTGTATAGGTTCTTGAACGTTCATCAGGAAAAATAGGACTAACTTCCTGTTTTTGAGATCCATACATTCCCATGGCATATCATAGATGGCTACTTTAATTTTCTCGCTCTGTAATAAAGATTTTACATTAATTCAAGATGTAAATACCCTACCCATCATAATATAATGGGCTACCATACCATCCATTCTCTGACGAGCCAAATCACAGACGCGCTAGTTACCATGCTTTGACATTATGTTACCATTTCAGGGTACCATGAAAGAATTATAGTCCATTTCATGGTATCATGACATGGTCACCTTGAAACATGGTAACCATTGTGATGAATGGTAACATTTCAAAGGTGCTGCATGTTACTATTTGATTTTCTAATGTGCTACAACTCTTAGACGTGTTTACTATTCTCTGACACGTCTTCTGCATACCTACCGGCTTCGAGATCGATCATAAGAATTATTAGTTATTATTTCTTACCACAGTTCCTATGGTCTCAAATATTAAGGATATTTGTACTAGTGCCTGAAATACAATCAATGTAAGCGGCCCGTAGCGGATGAGTGCTTCTACAGTCTGAAACGAACCATCATATTAGAACAATTGATAATGATCAGGAATTGGAATTGTAAATCAAGTGCATCGGTACATATAGGTCGTAGCATCTGAGATTTTAGAAATACAGTCCGAACATAAAAAATCGAATACCTAAGTAGGTACCTAGTTACTCTACGACTCTACGAGTACCTACAAAGGGAGTACAGTCACGATCATAAAATAGGTAATGTATTTATGGCGTTACGCAGTATTATCCAAAAAATACTTTTGATATAATATGTACCTATCGTTGGTAAGTAGGTATCCCAAAGATGCAATAGTAATTTCGCGAAAAAACGTGTTTAGGTACATCATACTATTTGCTCTCGTTACTGTACCATGACGTGGTGAAGATTGTTATGTAATTGACACAATAATATGTACATAAGTAGCATAGTTATGTGCCTACCCAGAAAAGCTGAAATCGTATTTATAAGCTCAACCCTCACCATTCCAATGAGATTAACTCAGTAGATACATATCGGCATAAATATTAGGTAGTTACCTAGGTACTAGCTTTTTCCCGCGATTTTACTCGTGTTTAACTCAATTGGATAACGTAACATAGTCCTTAATGCAAAAGAATTTTTAAACTCGGTTTTGATATTTTTTTACTTTATCCATTACTAGCTTCTGCCAGCGGCTTCGCCCCCGTTGAATAAAAAAGTATCGGAACGGGATAAAAAGTATCCTATGTCCGTCTCCTGGTTCTAAGCTACCTCTCCACCAATTTTCAGCCAAATCGGTTCAGCCGTTCTTGAGTTATAAATGAAGTAACTAACACGACTTTCTTTTATATATATAACTAGCTTCTGCCCGCGGCTTCGCCCCCGTGGAATTCTGTATGTCATCACATCCCACGGGAACGGGATAAAAAGTAGCCTATGTCCGTCTCCTGGTTCTAAGCTACCTCTCCACCAATTTTCAGCCAAATCGGTTCAACCGTTCTTGAGTTATAAATGGAGTAACTAACACGACTTTCTTTTATATATATACTAGCTTCTGCCCGCGGCTTTGCCCCCGTGGAATTCGGTTTGGTGTGTCATCACATCCCACGGGAACGGGATATAGATTAGCGGCCCGCCCCGGCTAAGCACGGGAGGAGCCATTCCTAAGTTTCTCAAAATATTATGTAGCTTAATGTAGCATTTGTGCTTACCATTACAGAACATTCTAGAAGCAACAGACAACAAGAGGCTTGCTGAAAAGCAAAGTATATCAGCAACATTGGTCCAAAGGCACTAGACATGGAGTTGACGAATCTAGAACATAGTAGAATAAAAATTAATTATTAATTTTGCTGTACCTATTGATTTACACTTAAGACATAGGTAGGTATCTACTCATATTCTTACTCTATTAGAAACTTGTGGTAGTCAATGCATTCCTTTAGTTTCATATAGACGATCTCGCTCTCCGCCTCCGAAAACATTTGGTTACTTATCATCTTAACGTTGGAGTCACCGTCTTGCACTTTAGTGGCAGAAGGTCTTGGGAAGGAGCTCAACATGTTTAAAAGAATCTTAAAATGCCCGTAAACGTGGAACACCATCAAAAATAGTAAGAGATCATTCATACAAATAACGGTTGAACACTGGTATGAAGCGTACCTGAAAAGTGAACTCCTATTGTAAATATTCATTTATTTTGCCCTCATATACCTAGTATTATGAGTGCCAAAAGCCATACTTGAAATAATGACTACACACTGTATTTAAATAACATATACATACTATGAACAACAGAACAGTAACCATATTTCAAACTGTCAATTCCAAAACTTCTGTGATTTTGTTATGAAAACAACCCTAAAAACGTAACGCTAAGAGCGCTCGCGCACTTGTGATTTATTCGGGCGATAGTTTGATCGTTCGGGGATTCACTATGGAGTTATATGGCAGTGCGCGCATTGGACGATTAGAATTCGACATGAAATTATACACGACTACTACAGCGACTAAACTATCGGTAGACTAAAATCACAAGTGCGCGTTAGCCCTAAAATTATAATTTAGCCGAAGCCATTGGCATCGGACTCCGGTACTGGGGAGCACATTAAATAAAAATAAAGTATCTCACCAGTTGAAAGTAGCTAAAAAGTGATAGGAGTCGCGGTTCGTCGTAGCATCTTTAGGGTAGTACAAGTAAACAGACAGTTCAAACGTAGTATTTTCTAGCACACGGTGCTTCAATTTGCCTTTTGAAATGTTTAAATACATGGGAATAAGGTTGTATAGGCTAAGACCCATAAACATTTCAAATACTAAGAATATGGTCACTACGTGGCAAACCTTATGCATCCGAATATGCATCTGAAACATACATTTTACTGTAGTTAGGAGGACTGATTTACTTACAAGGAATAATCGAATAGAACAAAGTAAACTTTTACGTTATTTTATTGAAATTTATTTTATAATTTTAATTGAAAACAATTCAGCAAGTACATGGGCGTACCTAGCTGATACGGCACGCCAGGATATTGGCGGTTAGGCCCGTAAGGCTTGATTTCTTCCTACGCTGACGTCGGTCGCGTACGTCGGTCGAATCTACGAATATACACAACGATCTAATGGGACACTGCACAGTGACAACGACGTGACCGGCAGATTTTCTGTGTCATACGCGACTGACGCGACATTGCGCTCGATGGACATACGCGACCGACGTCACCGTAGGAGGAAATCAAGACTAATGGAGGATGGGCTGAAGAGAAGCCTGACGTGCTCAGTTCCCGCCTGACGCAGGTGCGGGACACAGGTATTTCGGGAAGTAGGTGTGTCACATACTTCAGGAACCAACGCCTAGCTTGGGCAGGCCAATGCTGTGATCTTGTAGCGGCAGTAGGTTTTCCGATCCATGGTCGGAAGTGAGAGGGCGAGCAAGTTATGCTTGCAAAAGAGGCGGCGGAGAGAGAGAGTAGATGTCCACCTCTCTACAGAATGAACTACTGAGCTCCCGGCGTATTTGACCAAGGTACTTCCTATAAAACCAGTGTGCAGAGAGCGCCTTCTTCAACCGGAAAATGAAGAGCCTTGGCGGCTCTTCAGCCCGTGGCTGAGTTCTGTAGTGGGTTGCGTCAAGCGTCTACACGACTGCTTTACGACGAGGGCAAAACTAGCACGGAGAACCCTGCTTAAGAAATTCCTGATTTACCTACCATTGGGCCAAGTATGCTGCTTCAAATAATTCTTATGTTCATCTTCATATGTAAGTATAATTAAGAAATTCATAAGTAATTCTAAATAATTTAATTTAATCTATTTATATCTTAAATATATATTTAATTGAAACAAACTTACCGACTTAGCATATTCAGATTTATTCGAATGATAGAAAAGGTGCATTGACTTAAAATAGCTCACTAGTATTTTCTTATACTTTGGGTTTAACGGCAAAATCACAGATCTTGACTGGAATTGATATGTAAATTATTATAACAATCCCTAGTTATTAATTATTCTAGTACATCCACTTTAATCGTGGCTTGCACTTTAGTTGTACTTGACGTCTCTGTCTTGTCCTGAGAGAGCAGAAGTGGTAATGAGCTGTTGTGTTTAGTAAGCGACCACCGCCGCCCATAGACACCCGCAACACCTGAGGAGTCACAAGTCTTTATCTTCGAATAGGTACAAATCATTGTCCGATGCTGTTACCTTTGAACCATCTCCCTCCAACCAAAAACAAGCGGCACGGCCGTACCATCCTTTTCTCGAAGCAGTTCAGACCATTTTCGAGCCCATAGAACTTCGTTGTGGATTAAACAACAAGCCTCAGTATACTTCGCGCAAAATAACTTGACCCAAAACTAACGGAGAGGGGGAAAGTTTGCGCAGTACATTTGCAACCAAAATGTACTAAAAAACGACTACTGCGCATCCGCCATTTTGGTTCAAGTTATTTTGCGCCAACTTTACCCATGCAAGCATTGTACCTATAGACACGGTATATTTCAAATTTCATTCAGTTTGCACCAGTAGTTTAAGAATGATAACTACCTAGTCAAAGTTTCTTAATTTTGTCGCTCGCTGACTGACCGATCATAATTTATAAACTCTAAGGCACTTCTAGCAAACCTAGAAGCTTCAAATTTAGAATACCTACAATTATTATTATTTAAATTCAATTTAAACACAAAATAACAATAGGAAATTGTGTTTAAGTACAATTTAAACACATTTATAAAGTTGGTGCAAGTGGGCCTTAAGTGTTTAAAAGGCAAACGTAACTAAAATATTTTGCAAATTCGCAATTTTGAAAAATTATGCAACTTTTCTGTTTTCTAGATACACCAACTGCTTAAATAAACTTTGTAAACCCATAGTTACCTACTGAATATTCAGGCTTCTAGTTTAATCCACAACGAAGTTATAGAGGATCGAAAATGGGCTGCAGGGAACTGCTTCGAGAAAGGAATGGTACGGCCCTGCCCCTGGTTTTATCTCGACTTTGGGGGAGATAGTTCAAAGGTAACAGCATCGGACAAAGATCTGTAGGTACTCTGTACCTATACGAAGATAAACACTTGTGACTCCTCTGGTGTTCCGCAGCATTTTTGGCGTCCATGGGCGGCTGTGATCGCTTACTATCAGGCGAAGGCGATCCGACTGCTCGTTTGCCCACTATCCCATAAAAAATAAAATGGAGTCTAGGTACCGCAAATAAAATTCCAAGAAATACAAGAAATTTCCATCGCAGAATACAAAGGAAATGTCTGTTATTTGTAGTTTTCTAGACGGATAAACTTATTTTATCAAAGATTGCATATTCCTATTTTGTATTGTTGTTATTTATTATGGTGTTAATTCAATGTTTGTTACAAGCTGTTAGTTTTACATGATCAATTAAATAGGTAATAATATTATTAAAAGGTACTACCAGAGATAACATTGTCAAGAACATAGTCAAATACATGTGTCCAATTTCAAGGAAGTTCAATTTCCCGCCGTGTGCCAATAAATAGGCAATGTTGGATGACAAAATCAGAACATTCAGTACTATGGGGTAAATACCCCTGTACTTAGTTATCTTCCGAGTATTTTCTTCAAATAGTTCAACAGGCCAGTAAAATATGCTTCTTAATATCATACGGAGTAATCTCACATATACATAGTCCAAAGGTGAGTTAATTCCCCTTAAATAAAAATCGTGATTATGACGTGCGCCTGGGCAATCCTTGCTCGACAGGAGACCATCACATTGACAACATTCTTAGATATCATTTTAGTGAAAGAAAATATCAACCCCAGACATTCATCGTGGGAGAGCCATGCTTCGGCACTAATGGGCCGGCTCGACCGGAGTGATACCATGGCCTCACAGAAAACCGGCGTCAAACAAAGCTTACGTTGTGTTAAGCCGAGTGATTGAGGATAACGGAGGCCCAAACCCTTTTAAAAGGCCGGCAAAGCACTTATGTCTCCTCAGGTGGTGCGGGTGTCCATGGGCGGCGGGAATCGCTTACCATCGTCTGCTCCGTCTGCTCCCCTATCCCATAAAAAATACAGTAGGTATTCGAACCGGTAACACATGATACCTAAACTGGACATTTTAAATTATTATTCGTAATCAAGTACAGTACGCTCGAAATAACTGTACGCATATAAAGTTATTCGTTCCGAACCGCCGCGCGAACGTTAAATTAATAAATAAACAGGCCTGGACTTAGAGGTCCAGGGCTCCTAGGCACTTGGCATTAATTGGGGCCCCTTCAAGCCAGGCTTTTGAGCTTAGAGCTGTTGATTCAGGGAATCTTAACAGCGTAACCGAACTTGGTGGCGAGGCACCGAATGCCTCCAGCCAGGTGTGTTTTTAGTGCCAAAGGACAATTGCAGGACCACTTACGGACAGACGAATCTTGTCTGGATCGATTTTTTTTTTCACTAAAATTATATTATAAATGTTGTGATTGTCCATGGTGTCCTGTCGAGTAAATCGTTGGATGCGAGTACTTGGTTGTTAAAATTAATAAGTAAATTAGTTATAAACTTTTATTTAGATAAATTACTTATATAATTATTACTTACTCTAAGGGATCTTCCATGAGAAACATAGTTGTGTCGTTATTGTCTAGGATCTACTCGTGCTTAAGTGATTTCACTTTGGTTAATCCCTAGATAATAAAAGTGCTATGCAATGCCTTTCAATGCGGAATAATAAGTTCTTATATATTATTAATTTTAGTCAATTCAAACCCACTCATTATAGGTACCTACCTTACTGTCAATGTATGTTTGAACTTTTTCCCCGCTACTAATTTTATCCGATTATATTTGCAAAGGCCATCAGTTTGACAGCTACTAATTACTAACTTTTGTCCTCGATTTCGACCTCGACTTAAGTAGGTTATTATTATATTAGAGATCCGTTATGCTTCGTATTGCCATAAACGAATATGTACCTACTTATCTAACCTACGTTGTCCAGGTTCCTTAGGTACCATTTCTGTTTTTCTCAAAAGGAGAAAATACCGATATAGGATCACTGAACTACGTGGTCCATCTATTTTTATGAGGAACGCGTGGGAATATAATGAATAGGTACCTGGCATTATAAGCTCCTAATGAACTATGAAAGGAATTTACCTACTACAGGATTGGCAACTGCGAGAGCAATGCGAGTAAAACTTTACAATATAATAGTAATCGTAAGCCCAACCGCTGAGCTGTAATTGTGATTATAAAGTATAAATTTGACAGAAATATTAAATACTAAAAATATTTATAGTGTACCTAGGTATTCTCAAAATTCAATGCTATTTATACTAAGTACTAGGTACATACTTAGGTACTTGTAAGTATTTATTTGCGTGGTTTGAAGTTTGAACAGCGTTTTGTGTATATACTTATATGCTTGATGGTCCAATTATAGAGAACTCACACAAATTATTATTTGACTCCAAAATAAAACATCAGAAGGTTAGGTAAAACTTGTTGTCTATAATGTTCGGTAAATTAATAACGTTACAAACACTGCACACGAAAGCTTGGAGACGACTGGAGGCGGGGAGCGATCGCTTTGCTACCAGCGTTTGCTAACTTGCAATTTCAATTACGATTGTGTCACTACAGAATTCCTCCCCTTTTTTTAAATTTTGCAAATATTTTAAGAATACAACATAAACTCTAATATTTTAAACTTACATTTAACAACAACCTGTATATAAATACATTGTGCTTCGCAACGAAACTTTTAACATTGGAATGTCGATGTATGAACACTTTACAATAACAAAAGTATTATGTTACATGAATGTTTTATGTTACAGAATTAGTTAACCGACATGATAAAAAAGGTAACGTTTGATGTTACAAGATGTACTATAGTACTATTGATACAAGTTTTACATTTTTCTACTTAAATCCTACGCACCTTTCCATAGAGGGACAGTTTGATAAGCACCACCTAGTATGTTTGCTGCACTGGCTGGGCTGAAGGTTGAGTGACAATCACTGGTTGTGGTTGAGCCTGACCTTTTTCTAACGTGGAAACGATATCTTTCACTAAAACTTTTCTTGTCTGTCGTCCACAGTATTTGCATCCTCTGAAAATAATAGCGGCCAATACGACGATGACCACCAGGATAGTAACAAAACTGTATACGTCCAATTTTCCCTCTAACGTCGATGTGCTTGCTCCGTTAGCACCACTTTGCGCGATAACCACTTCCGAAGTCTTACTTTTCGAGTTGCCCATATTATTAAAATATATGCTGTTACAATTTAATTATGAAAAACAAACTACTGCAATTAGCGTCCGTCTATGAAAATGTGCGATAATAATAACTGTACCTACTAACTTAAATACCAAACAGTATGCGCATACTATGCTAAACCTACTTTTACAAAAAATGTCATTTTGTTAAAACTTCGGATTGTGCAAGTGATCAGTTGGCGCAATCCTTTTTATCGACATGCGAAAACAATATAGTTGTATTCACTACTATTGTCAACTTAGCATTTGTCATACTGCAAATACATAACAGTAGTAACACTACGATGTTTTAACCTTACTTATAAACTTATACACTTATTATCTATAGTAACTAATCGTCATCGAAAAACCGTGTTTTCTTAACTACGCGACCGTGTAAAAACATGTAACTTTAGCGGTAGATTGCGGTTTATTGCTATTCTCGTCCGTTGGAACACTGTCTTTCGATGTCGACTGGTCCTTCTTATTTTCCCTGTATCTACAATTATTGTCATTATCCGAGTCGTTTTCGTCTAATAAAAATGCTGGTTTCAATCTGTCGCTTGAAATACATGCGTGTCTAACATTTTAAGTCTATGACGTAATGTTTATCACTCCTACTTATGACGCGGTACGGTCCGTCATATGGGGGCTGCAGAGGCTTACGCACCATATCATTACGTATAAAAACATATTTGCAAACCTTTAATTCGGGGTGTATAAACATAGAACGTGGTCTATATTCTCTAGTAGAACTTCTAAATTTACCTATCGTGTCGCGCAATTTATCTACATAAGTATCGAAATCCGAGTTGTCTGTTTTTCCACAGTCATATCCTCCTGGTAATCTCATAGTACGGCCGTAGATAAGTTCTGCTGCACTATAACCCGTGTCGCTTCTAACTGCAACACGTAATCCTAACAAAACTGTATGTAATTCGTTAACCCATGACTCTGAACTTAGCGTAGCCATTAATGCTGCTTTTAAACTTCTGTGCCATATTTCCGCTAGCCCATTACTCTGCGGATGGAAAGCTGTAGTTCTTACTCTACCTACTTATGCTTAATAATTTCATTAACTGTCTAAATAAGTTAATGTCGAACTGCCTTCCTTGGTCGCTAGTAAGCTTAATAGGACTACCAAATCGCGAGATCCACCCATCGTACAGCGCCCTAGCAACCGTCTCGGCTGTTATATCTTTTAAGGGTATGGCTTCCGGCCACCTAGTAAAACGATCTATTATTGTTAGGCAATACCTATACCCGTCTTCGGTAATCGTTAAAGGTCCTATCAAATCAATGTGGATGTGCTCAAATCTATCACACTTTGGAAAATGACCTAAGTTCGATACTGTGTGCCTTTGTACTTTTGCTCTTTGGCAACCTTTGCAACTTCTGGCCCACCTTGTTGTATCCTTGTTCATGCTAGGCCAAAAATATCTTTGCGAGACTAATTTCTCGCAAAGATATTTTTGGCCTAGCAAAAGTACAAAGGCACACAGTATCGAACTTAGGTTATTTTCCAAAGTGTGATAGATTTGGTTTATGGACACTGTCAAAAGCTGTCTTTCTAAAACAGGTAAATAAGGTCAGTTCAGGTAAATAAGGTCGTGCTACGGGTCCTGAAATCTCACAATACCTTACATTGTTCGAATGCTAAGTTTGCACTATTGTCCCAGGGTATTTTAGTCTTATCCTGTTTCTTAGAATGATGAATGAACTTATTAAGAACCGTCTGTGACTCTACTGCTTTCGGAATGTGTGGCCTATAAAAATTTAGTATCCCTAGAAATCTGCGTAATTGCCTATAATTATTGTCACTACAAGCGCTAATGCGCAAACTCGCAATTTGTGTTCGATTTCTTGGAGACTCAGATACCAGGAGAACAGATTTGTGTAGGAGTATTTCAGAAAATCTATGGCCATACAGAATAAGTACTGAGCCATAGTATAAAGTATACTATGACTGAGCTCTATCCAAACAATTCAAGGTGTAGTATTTAATAACGTGGTTCAGGATTCGTATCGTAGCTGTGTCAAGTAGTATGTATGTAGACCGGTACTTAGGTACTACTTGATACAGCTTTAGGGAGGTACATTTATCTTAGACTGGAATACCTAAGTAGGTACCTACCTATTCTTCTGTGCATATTTAGGGCCTTAAATTAAGTTTATAAGTATACCTATAGACCTCATATACATGGTAGGTGGGTACCTAGTTACCTACCATATAAAATACCTACTAGCAGCCCGCCCCAGCTTCACACTTCTTTTTATGGAATAAGGGGCAAACGAGCAGACGGATCACCTGATGGTAAGCGATAACCGCCGCCCATGGACACCCGCAACACTAGAGGAGCCACGAGTGCGTTGCCCGCCTTTTAAAAGGGTTTGGGCCTCCGGTAACCTCACTCACCCAGCGAAACAACGCAAGCGCTGCTTCACGCCGGTTTTCTGTGAGGCCGTGGTACCTATTACTCCGGTCGAGCCGGCCCATCCGTGCCGAAACATGGCTCTCCCACGTTGAAATGTAGCATTCAAATGATAAAATAATTTTTAATTCGGCCCAGTAGTTTTTGTATTTATTCGTTACATACATACAAATCTTTCCTCTTTTTATTATAAGTTTATAAACCTACTAGCTTCTGCCCCCGGCTTCGCTCACGTGAAGCTATGTCAGGAGTAAAAATGGAAAACCAACATTGATGACCTCTTCTTTGTATGGAATTTAAGTATTCAGTAGTTTTTGCTCCAACCCGTAACAAACAGACAAACAGACAAGAATTTTAAAAATCATATTTTCGGATTCGTAGACGTTTATATACCATAACCCACGTGTTTTTTTTTATAATATCTTCAATGTACAGACACAGCTTTTTTACAATTTTATAATAGTAGAGAAGAGAAGAAGAAGATGTAAGTTCCTTTAATATGAAATTCAGAACTATGTAGTTATTTTTTAACCGACTTAAAATAAAAAAGAAGGGACTATCAATTCGACCCGTAGGTATGTACATACAAATACATATAGTTACTTATGTAATAAATAAAAAGTTTATTTCTCATTCACAAAGGGAGGCACTTAAAGTTACTTACAATAGAATAGTGTATAAAGTCCATATTTCCTTTGTGAAGGACTGGTATCCGTACTAGGTTTCCCTAACAGATTACCAGGCCCCCTTCGACCTACAACGAACTGATAAGCATTGACGACAATATTATAAGCACCTACATTAACAAATAAGAAATTTTATGGGTATCTACACCTGTGCGCGAGTACTCGCGCGTGTGTGGTGTGTGTGGGCGCGTGGGTGTATGTGTATCCTTAATATTATTATATTTAGCTATTATTGAGATATTATTTTATAACTGTAACAAGGTCTTCAGTACTAGAGTAATCAAGCTTTAGGAACCAGGTTGTGAGGACTTGTTTACATTTAAACTTTGGGAGTGAATATATTTTAGAAATGAGTTTATTTTGTTATAAAGAAAGTTACCAAGGAAACAGAAAAAATTTTGCGCAAAACTTGTAATGCAGAATTTGGAAGAACAAATTACTTTTTTATTTGCCAGTAACGCAGGGTCGTATTTTTGGAGGGAATGTTTTTACAGTAGAAAGAATAAATTGTTGACGAACCGTAAGGACTTGGCAGGTGATAGATAAATCTTTGGTTGGATGGAAAAAAAGACAGATAGTAGCTAACCTTTAGTACTGCTCTTTGAGCACGGTCAAGCCTAATCAATGCAGTTTTTGAGGAGCGTCCCCAAACTGTTATACAATACGACAGCAACGACTGACAAAGGGCAAAATAGCTATGTCGATTTAATAATTATTGATTTTTTTATTGCTAAGAATCGGAAGTAAATTTTTAGTTCCGGCCTGGCTTCCTTCCGGCCTGGCGGTAGAGCGGTTGTCAGCTACATGACGGATATTTTTGAAGACGTAGATTAGCTTCCTGATCCTGGGTGTAACAAGGTCTATATGCTCATGAAAGTTTAGGTTCTTGTCACTATCAATTCCCAATTATTTGATTTTGTCCACTTGTTGTAGCGTTGGACATGCGCATGAATTTACTGACAAGGATTTACAGACATGAGCTCTTATGTTACAGTTGTTGGTTTCTGCGATGTTAAGCTTTCGGATAGTGAAAGACATGTATTTAGTTTTTTCAGTGTCAAATCCCTGCTGTGCGTATTGATACACTTCAGGCCAAAAATCACCGGTAAAAACCAGCGCTGTATCATCAGCGAAAGTTACAATCTTTCCGCCTATAAGATTTAGCCCGCAGAGGTCGTTAATATAAGCCAGAAAAAGGGTTGGCCCCAATATGCTCCCCTGAGGCACCCCATACGTTACTTCGATATCATTGCTAACATAATTCTCTATTTTCACACATTGAAATCGGTTTGTAAGATAACTTTTGAAAAAGTTTAGCTGATGACCTCTAATGTCTAGATTTTGAAGCTTCCTTAGTAAGAGTGGAATAGAGACCGTGTCAAACGCATTTGCAAAGTCCAGGAAGATAGCAATTACCTTTTTGTTATTGTCAATCTGACTTACTATGTGATCTATAAGTTCATGCGCAGCGTCACAAGTCGATTTATTTAGGTCACTGGACACTGATGGAATTGCACAATATTTGTACTTTCGTAGATGCCTGTAGGTACGTACCTACCTCTCGAGAAGTGGCGCGAGCGGCTACAACAGCCGCAATACTCGCGCAAGCGCCGTGTCGAAGCCATCCTGCCACACTTCGAAGCCTGGATCAAAAGAGGGGAGCGCTAGCGCATCACTTACAGGATGACTCAGGTACTGACCGGTCACAGTTGCTTCGGTGAGTACCTAAACAGGATTGGGCGAGAGGCCACGGCAAACTGTCACCATTATGATCGGAGCCTAGATTCCGCCAAGCATACGTTCAAGCAATGCCCCGCGTGGGTCTCCGAGTGACGGATCCTAGCTGGCAGGATCGGGCAAGATCTGTCCCTACCAGCAGTGGTGGGGCCATCCTGGCGGAACCAGATAACTGGACCGAAATGGCTTCCTTTTGTGAGGCTGTATTGGTCCAAAAGGAGGCTGCAGAGCGGGATCGTGAGAGAGCTGATCCTGCTCGGCGAAGAAGGCGCCGGGGGAGGTAACCGCCTTAGCGCCTTACACACCGAAACCCCGCCACACTACGTAAGGCCTTTAGAGTCGCATTCGCGCAGAGAGGGACTCTGTTCGACCATTGTGTGACTCCAGAGAAGACGTTAGAACAATGGTCACGTGTTACGTACACAATGAGGTTCAGGGGAGGGGAGACCCCTTTACAGTCTCCCAAGGGATGTGCGCAAACAGGCATTGCACAGGGGGGTTCTGGGGTGGTCTTATAAGAGGGCACAGTGCACCCCGTTTTTTGCTGATGGTGGCCACCGGGGTGGTTTTAGTGGGTAAAGATCCCACACTCCCCGATCTTAATCCCCAAAGACCGGCCGCTTTTTGAAGGTTTACGGTACGTAACTTATTTTTTGGTAAACAAAAAAAAAGGTACGTACCTACCTAATTAATAAAATACCTACAGATCTACCAGAAAAAGTAAAAAAGAAGTAGGTACCTACATAATAAAAAAGAAATAGAACCGATTTAGTTTAGATGTGGATTATCTTCTTTGACTGTTTCATTTTATTTGTCTTCCACCTTACTGCCACCCACCGACTCAAAATAATATTACTAAGTGACAATTTATTGTTATTGTTGTGAAGGTTTATAAAATATTATTTTTCTCTTTGCAGTGCTTTGACTATCTATCTATAAGGACCCGCCTCTCATGATCCTTCCCCTCTGTCAAGGTAGTGGATTAAAAAATCTAACGCGTTTATCAAAACTGTTTCCGAAATCGATTTTTCATTAACAGAATCGTTTCCGCTCAGTAAGGTCATCATAAATGCTCCGTGTAAATACCGATATACGTGTAGTTAATGTATGCAAAAAAATATCTAATATCTTATTTAGATAAAGATGGAGTTATTTTCCGTATGTAAGTATTAAAGTTAATTTATTTCTATTTAAATCACATAATACAATTTATTAATAAAGATCGAGGACGTTACCGATTCAATAATCGAGTATAAAATAATCGTTTAGTTCAAGCATGCACTCCCCACGAGACTACCCGCACTCCCCACGAGACTATCCGCACTCCCCACGAGACTAGCAAATTTTTTTTACTAACAATATCAGCCTTCTGCTAATACACGTAAGATTTAAATTTGAAATATCCATCAAAATGTAATTTTTTGATTTCAATTATATATCATCCAATAGGATGTCACCATTTCTGATTTCCAATTATAGGTCTTAATGCAGAATTACCGTTTTTTGGCAATTATAGGCCTTATATATATTATGACATAATGCATAAAACTCGAATTTTAAAAAGTGTAGCGAGACTATGTCCCTCTTTTGTTTTGTCATTTTAATTAATGATGTGATAGTGTTTGTTTACGATTTCGAATCGATATCGATATTATTTTCGTGTTCAATGTAAGACCAAATGATTATCATGAATTTATGATATCACTATATTTTAATAAAATTACATTTTTGGAAATGACGTAACTAAGATTATTGATTATTTTTGATATCCAGTATTAGATATTTTATTTGTTACTTTTTCAGATCTACAAAAGACCTTCATTTAAAATGATATAGGTGTGATTGATAAATAATAGCTTAAGCCGTTGCGGATAAATTTGTTGACAAAAGAATTTATAAATTAACATATTTAAATCGTATTTCAAAAATCATTGAAAATGATTTCTAAGATACGGTATGGTTAGAAGGTCTGGGGTTTCTTTTACCGCTTAGGTGGAAAACCAGCACATGTCCCGCCTGATGGTAAGTGTATATATAGTGTTAATGTACCCTATTATATGAACGCTTGCAACACCTGGGGTATCACTCGCCCGTTGCCGAACCTGTAAAAATCTTTTCACACCCGGTAGACAACCCACAACACCGGTACCCCCACTGCCAACATAACGCTTCCTCGCGGAGCTCTGGCGATCTTGCAGCACAAGGAAGGAAAACAACATAGTACAGTCACAGATAATAGAATACTAGTAGTACAGTGCTATGTTATTTGGCTACTATTTTCTGCAAAGTGTAGGTGTTTCCCCAGTTGGGCAGCTCCAATTGTAAGTGAGTTATTCAATTCCACTATGCCCTGCCTCTCGGGGTATTTCTTCAAATACATTATTTTCTTTTTTCGATATCCGGCTCAAAGAAATAACGAGAGTACGGAACACGACATACCATCACGTCTTTATTCCCCGAAGGGTTAGACAGATGCGTACTTAGGGGGCGAGCCTATTGCCATTAATCGGGCATCAACCCTTAATTTTATAGGAAAACTCCAATAACACATTGCTCGACCGGGGAATCGAACCCAGGACCTCTAGCGTAGCGCTTCTGTTCATATTAACGCGCGACATAATGAACAAAATCGTATTTACTCCTACTTATATCTCGTGGGAAACAAAATGCTCTGTCTAGTGTTATTCCTAATATATCAGCCTGGCAAAGAAAAGAAAAAATCAAATGAAAGAATCAAACTAATTGGTATCAAAGTATTTATAACATAACGTCCCCAATATCCGCTCTATCTGTACTAATATTATAAAGAGGAAAGATTTGTATGTATCAATGTATGTAACAAATAAACTCAAAAACTACTAGGCCGATTTCGAAAACTCTTTCACCATTTGAATGCTACATTATTCAAGATTAACATAGGCTATAGAATATGTAATTCGAAAAGTTTGCGATTTCTCTCACCCGTGCGTTAATTTTCCAATTACATAGTATGTTACACCTATTTATCTATACCTAAACAGTTCCTTTGTTTTGTATTTCATTAGCATGCAATGAGAGCGTTGCATTGAAAATAATTATGACGCAAGATATTAAAAAGGTGTGTATGGATGATTTTAATTTTGCAAATAAATGTTTAATAAAAATAATTTGTATTGTTGTTACGTTTTTCTCCATTCTTCCTAAAATAATCTATCGATATAAAATATCGACATAGTAGCTTCCTAATTATTTTTATTGTATTATACGTTCGTATTGTCGTCAATTCTTGTATGTTGACGTATTTAACCTCTATGTGTGCGTAAATTGTGTTAGTGGTGAAGAATTTAATATGTGTGAGTTCGTGGCGATACAAAATGATTTTGAGTATGTGTGCAGCAATGTCTATGTAGTGTTTCCTCCCCCCGCACCAAAAGTGACAGACTTTTTTGTTCATAGAATTAAGCGCGTCACTTGTCCAGGGATAGATAGTCAAAGTTGCAGTGTAATCTTTATTTCATACTTAATTATCATAATTACTGGAATAGTTTTTTTTTTAAATTTTGAATACTTTTATTGAAAAACCATACAATTATTGCGTAGATTGAAACGAACTTCATTGACGTCAAGTGAATTAAATACCCAATAACTAACAGTTTCCGAATTTATTGACCAATCACAATTATGTTAGGATGAGCTTGTGACGAATCGCATACAAGGAATCCACACAAAGTTTCAGACTTTCAGTGCTATAAGATTTTTTATAGTCATCTGGTGGCGTTTTTCGTAAATACTTTGCGTTCATTTTATCTTCTCTTGATAACATTTCATAATACTTAGATAACTAAATTGAAACAAATATCAATTATATTATTTGTTTTTTTTTAATCAAAATAAGTGTAAATATTTATTTGGACTTTGGAGTAACAAAAACCCATAACGCAGTGCTCTTCAAGATGTTGTTATTCGACCGCATTTTTTTTATTCGCTGCGTAAATGTGTGAAATAATATAAAGGTGCCCCTGTAGCTGTAATAAATGATAAGAAAATGGCAGCATCCAACGCGGAGTTGCAAGAAAGGTGTAAACTTTACTACAAGTTTACTAAGGTATTGACCCTGAAGGTGGCGCAAATTGTAGTTCAGAGTCGGCAGGGCAAGAAAATAACACATGATTGTAATGACAAGCTCCCGGACAATGGAGTCGAGTCCTCACCGCAATGGGTAAGCTATGCGTCGTCTGTTTATTGATATTCATTCTATACTGTATCACGAAATTAAATTTATACACTGCATCTCATTACGATTGTTTGTCTAACAAATTTCTAATGACAATGTTGTGATTATAAAATAGATGTGTGCATTGCTCCTTTGCCATTCATACAATAATTCTACTAGCATGGGATAGGTTTATGTCAGCCAGTTTTTTTACCCAGTTGATCAACAGGAAAAACAGAAATGTTCTTAATACCTGCCCTTTGTGCTTATGGTTGATGGATGTGTAAGAGATTCTTGTCTATTTGAAACTTGTTTCATTCTGTTGATAAGTAAAACAAAAATATTATGTTTACATTGCTGTAGTAGGTAGCAATTTATTACTTTACTTTACCAATGAATTAAGATTTGCATGAAAAAATCTTACTCCTACTTGCTTACTCCTATTAGCAGGGCTTGATCCCCTCGGAATGGATGAATTATTTCTGCTGAAAAAAATCCATGTCAGTTTTAACATTATTCCTAATAAGATATGTATTAATAATCTATGGATAAATCCAAATTAAATCGTGAATGATGATGAGGTATTGGAAAAAGAAGGGCCAATTTGGTCAGAGTCACCTTAGAGGTTTACTTAATTTGCTGACATGGAATAACATTTATGTAAAAATTTAAATGTTATTATAATAACAATTAATAATTATTTTTTATATCTGGCAATATTTTCACTGCTTGACTATGTGGTAATTCCAGTATCCCTATGTTAAATGCATTGACCTTTATTTTGTTTTCTCATAAGTCTTCACGGGCAAGCACACAACAACTCAATAAACATTCATCCCAGAAATTGGAACATGTAAATGCATACATTTATTTTTATATCTACATATATAATGTATATGTAAGGTATAAACTGCCTTATTTATCATTCATTAGCCTAGTGGTGCTGAGCGCTACTGCTACGCTAGAGGTCCTGGGTTTGATTCTCAGGTTGAGCAGTGATATTGGTATTTGCTACGAAATTCCCAGTAGCAGCTCGGAGTTTGGAATTTGTGCCCATTAATGGTGTCTACGCCTGAACGCAGCCTTTCTTCATATTACTATATTTACGAACGCACCCTAGCAACATCGCTCGCTGCGGGCTTCACGGCGCAGGAACGCTACCAACTTCACAATTTACAATGGAACACCGCCATTTTTTGTCTCGACACAATTATTGTACCTATATATAACAGAATAAACCTTTTTATCATACGGTGTGATCTTTTTGTATCGCCCACAAATGGCAATAGGCTTGCTCCCTATTACATGGGACCTAATCAGACCGGCGAAATCTGGGTGTACATTACTATCTCCCTAACCCGTCAAGGGAATACAGGTGTGATGGTATGTAGTATGATATATGATAGTATGTAATGTAGAAGATGTCATGTAAAAATATTTCAAGTTCTCTCATATGCTTTAACCGATCAAGTCCCATATTATAGACAATGCAAAATATTTTGTTGGGTCATTACAGGCATTGCAGAATTAAATAATTCTGTGCAATTTATGATCACAGTGATCACCTAAAAATAATTATAATTATGTTACCTACCTAATATATAATAAAATTTTGACTTACATTTGGACACCCTATTACCAAATATTGGACTGTGCGTCAATAAATATAATTTAACATACTATCAATTGCAGCTATGAACTTGCATTTATGATAGTGTAGTTGCCTAGGCTGGATATACATATAGCAGCCTCTTCTGCTGCTTTGAATTAAGCTTAAATTGGTACATTTATTGTTAATATGCCATTCATCTGCCTTTATTTTTATTGATGTACAAATTAATAATGTAATCCTTAAAAACTCAGCCATAACATGTGTTTGTAGACACACATGTATTGATGCTGTAACAGTGAAATACCTACATGAAGTAATAATGACTACCTATATTTTACTTCATACGTCTTGTGATTTGAAGTCCCTGGCAAGCGGTCCTGGGTTCAATTCTCAGATATAGCGGTGTTTTTGGGTTTTTCTATGAAATTCTCAGTAGCAGTAGACTGCCTCATTAGCCAAGTTGTCCTAAACGCGACTGCTACGCTAGAGGTCCAGGGTTCGATTCCCAGGTCGAGCAAAGTGTTATTGGGTTTTTCTATGAAATTCCCAGTAGCAGCTCGGAGTTAGGAATTTGTGCCCGGTTAATGGCAATAGGCTCGCCCCCTATTACATGGGACCTAAACATACCGGCGAACTGTGGGTGTACATTAGTACGCCTCTGCCTAACCCTTCGGGGACTACAGGCGTGATGGTATGTTATGTATGTTATTCTCAGTAGCAGCCTGAGTTCGGGATTTGTGCTGAGTTAAAGGCTCACCTACTATTACATGGGACCTAAACATACGGGTGAAATAATAAGATGTTATGTTACATTTTATCTAATGTGTCAGTTGTGTTAGTTATGCTTGTGCGAATGTAATAATATTTAACCATCATATGCAGTGCGATAAATAAACATGTATCTGTTAACTATCTCCCATTGTTCTGTGTCTTAGCATTGCATTTTCTGTTTTACTTAATATTATGTACATTTTTATGATACCTTTGTCATATATAATTTTCTATACAATATTTCCTTTGACATAGATGCAATGCAGAATTTGCTTAGTTGTGCTGTGTCAGAACTAATATTTATTGCTGATCAAATAACTATGCATATGCATTCAATTTATTTAAATACTAACTTCATAACATACATTCTTGCAAAGCAGTTTATAATGATAAATGTGCAAATGGCTTGGTTGTTTCTTGGTAAAGGTGACTAGTGCCAGTCAGGAGTGTTTCTTGTTTTCTATTTTGTGTATGAGTACAAAATTGTCCATTTTATTGGGTTCACATTATAACATACACAAGTATTGTGGATCCACAGTACACCTGAATGAAGTCCCATGTAATATGGAGCACATTTATTGCTGTTAACCTGACTGAAATCCAAAATTGCAGCTGCTATTGAGAATTTAGAGGACAACCCTGGTTGACCTTGAAACTGTACCTTCTAGTTATATTGTAATAGCTTAGAAGTAGCACTTGAGACAGCTAGCCAAATTCAAAATAACTAAATGTTATATTATTGTTATAGTTCAATCTGTCAATCCCCGACGAGCCTGGAGTTACTGAGGACACGAAGCGTGTTTTAAATGGGGAAGTAGTGGATGCGCTCACAAAAGTTCTGTGCATAGAAATATCCTTGCACACTGTTGATGGGGATGACATGGTCCTTGAGTTGTGGACTGTGAAGCTGTCTCCTGGCAGTGAGGTGTGCTCGCCCTCGACAGTATACTATCGCATGAGCGTGATGCTGAAGTCGACGCTGACCATATCCAGGATAACGCCAGCATACAAACTGTCTCGGACACAGCACAACGAGTCTTACAAAATATCGCATAAGATTTACGGTGGTGAACCCGATTATAATGTATTAGGTAAGCACTCCTTTAGTCTATAAGTTCCCTTTGAAAATAGGATTATAAGAAACAGGAAGCCTCGTAGTTCGTCTTTTCATCAATATGTCGTCGTTGATTATCGCCACGCTTAAAAAGCGTTGTCCATTTATCTCAAAGCTGACTACAATTAATTTATTTTACAAAATTATTCAATCAATGTATTGATTAATGAAGCATGCGTTTACGGTACCTTCCTACGTAAAGTAGATAGACTACCAACATTCCTTGTGATTTCCTGCATTCGTCACCCGGCAGAATGAGAATGTAAATCAAAGTGAATCTAAAACATTAAGTATTGTTTATACGAAAAGTTGCGATTAAAAATGCAGTACTGTGACAAAATCCATAAGTAGTAGTTTTGTTTTATGCTAAAACCGTAGTAGTATTAAATTCCCATATTGTCTTGACACTTACGCGAGACACGCGCGGATTTACTTATTTAAGTTTCACGTGTTTGGCATTTTTTTAAACTAATCAATATATATTAGCAACTATTATCAATAATTGCATTAATTCCTACTGGTTTCTAGGAGAAAAACGCAAGACTGTGAAAGTGAGTGAGTTGAACACGCCTATCGGGACGTTAATGATAGAAGTAGTGTACAGGACAAAGATGACGATCATGCCAGAAGTGCGGCAGAAGATTGAATACGAAGCCTCGCCTGCCACCACTGGAATAATGGTCAAAAGTGACCATTTCTATACAGAGAGCCCAAAGTAAGTTGATTTACCCGTTCTACAATACTTAAAACAGTTGATTGCTCCGAAAGAATGCTGCAAAAAAATTCTATCATAACAATATAATTTCAATTGACACTAACTTGAGTGAGACTTGGTAAGTAAGTATAAGTACTAAGAAACTAGAAAACTAGTAGTCATATTTATAAACGTTTGCGGTTTATTTCTTTCGTAAATAAATATAGTACAAATATAAACTTACGTAAATTCGATAAACATTTTAGAAAGAATCGTAATGAGAAGAAAGAATTAGATTTGTCGAAGCCATTGACAGCTGGAGCATTTGTTGATACAAAAAAGATCCAAGAGTTACACAGGACCCTCAGCGAACAACTACCACCGGAACCGCCCATGGCTTGGTTACTTGCCGAGAAAGAGAAAATGGAAAATGTAAGCAAATTTCAAAACCTCCCTGTATGGCATGTGATTTTTTTTTTTGTAAAGGAGACCACTCAATGGTTCCTGAAGATCGCAGGCGCCGTCGAGGCTAGCCTAGCAAGAGGTGGTGGGATGGGTTGGTTCAAGGAGGTGCAGGAAAAGATTACTTGAAGGACTTGGGGGAGGCCTCTGCCTAGCAGTGGGACCAGTTTAATTTTATGGCCATAGTTCTAAACAAATTAAGATAACAATCAAATGCTCTTTTCTAAGCATTTATCCATGCATTATTTGTGGGCGGGGTTAAGACTTAACTTTAAAAAACCTGGCTCATTTTGTTATTTGAAAATATGAAGTTGAAACTCTTAAGATGCTTGATTTAAGTACATGTGCTAATAATCTTTTTCTTAATATTTCTGGTACTTAGAAACATCATTATAAAGGCATTTACTATATGAAATTGTAGATAATTGAGAATGTATTATTAACCAATTAAAATCGCAATCTACAAGACTTTGTATAATCGGAAACTAAGGAGTTTCTAGCAGTGTCTTCGCCATAAGACGTATTTGACAAGTATAGACTTGTAATAATTTTCTGATTGAAATAAAATATGTATAATAAAATGTGTAAATATGACTTTGATTATAGTCAAAATCAATTAATATAATAACATATTACAGAAAATGAAAACGCTAACGACATCGGATAACGAGAATGCGAATAATCCGAGTTGCAGTACCAGTATTCCGAGCTCATCAGCTCACGCTATCAGCCGAGCCATTGAAGTGCCCAAGCCCAAGAACGGAGACAGATACTCAGGACTGATGGTAATCTTGACTAAAGACAGGTTTACTTATAAAACTGCCTACAGGACGGCCACTCTTTCGTCCCTCCCTAACTATGTAGATACCCTATCATACTTACTCCATACACTTCTTGCAGTCTTCGTCGTAAGTTGCTCTGCATATAGAACAGCTAGAAATACTCGGGGATATAGCTATCTATAGATATTTTTTAGATATAGATTTATTTAATATAAACATCTATATGTATATATTATTGAAAATCAGAAGTGAAACAATATACAATCAAATTGCTTGATTGAGTGACAATTTAAATTTATTTTAGTGAAGGAAAAATCCTGCCAGCAGGTCGAATTCTTCCTTTATTAAAATATATATCTTAACATGAAAAATGCAAAATAAAATGACAAAAAGACAAATAACAGGTAAAGTGGAATTTTATTGTACCTACGACATCGAACTAACTGCAAAGTAAGTCATGTTGTTTGAGAAGCAAAGTTGCTGAACTTGCTTTTCAATAGTTGTCACTGACGTCACCTTTAAGACGTAAATTCAGAATGTGAAGGCAAATTTCGACATGGTGGTTGGGACTCTCGGTTGCTTAGTGGTCATAGCGTCTGGTGTATCTAACCAGACGACGCAGGTTCGAATTAGGATTTTTCAAAAATCAAGGTTTCTTCAAAATAATCTAGCAGTACCATAATGCCTACTTAGAACACCTAAGCTCTGCCTCATTGCCGTGCACGGTCCATTCAAAACGGTTGGTCACCGTCGAATGCCTCTTTTTATTTAATTGCAATTTAATCTATATAATATTTCATTCATTCATAGCTTTAATATCCCTATCCATCGCCGACTTTATATTATATTCTACCCTACAGTAATCCAGTTACAGGTATAGCAAGTTCTTCCGCTCAACGAAGCCATCCCATGATCGATAATGTCCGATAATATTGGTGTTTATTTATGTACGTCTTTATCGATAGCAATATTATTGTACATTATCATGTACCTATTCACTATCGCCAACCATAACTAGAGCAATATCTGATATAAACTAATTGTTTGTTATGTTTTGTTACAAACATCCATAATAGCATCGTTTCATTAATGAGTAGATGCGCTTTATAATACTAGATGGTGCCCGCAGTTTCACTCGCATCTTAAAGGAAATTTCGAGGAAAAGCTCCTAATACAACATATTATGTCTTTCCTCCAAGATCTTATCGTATTAGTATACAAATGTCATCAAAATTAACATTAGGTTTTTGTGATGATTTCCAGGAGTTCCCATTCGCTGACGGCAGCCCAATAGCTGAATTGGCTAACTTCTATCAGGAATGTCTCCAAGCGAGGTCTATCAGTGACGAGTGGACTGACGTAGTAATCGACGCTTCGGGATCGACGGACTCCGAGTCTCTTTCCAAACAACTGAAGATGTTCGAAGACGCTGTGCCAGAGTTCGATAACATGGTCGCCTCCATGTTCAGCAACTCTGAAGGCTCCGACCGCTCCTAGACTGGACTGGATGTAAGACTGTATGATTGTAATTATAATAGTGTGCATAGCCATTGCGCAGTGCGAATAAAATATCCGAAAGTATGGGCGATTTTAAATTATAAAATTGAGAGTTGGACTGGGTGTTAGACGGCGAACTTCGCATTTATTTTAACAATACATATTTTTATTGGATGATTGACTATTATATAATGACCACCTTCATTTTGAAGAAGTAACAGATTTTTATAGTTCGCTTAAAATAACTGAGTGTCTGAAGTTAGCCGTACTGAACGGCCGCGCAGATAAAATCAGTCACACATAATTTAGTGCATTTGTGCAAAAATAACGATATAACAATAATCACAAATGACAAACATTTACAAACAAATTAATATTTACTCCGAGTTGTCATCGTTAAATTTACCATTTGCATACAACTTAAGACTAGCGCAGTTATTTTGACCGAAAGATTTGCATAGTTTTATGTTATTTTAAAAGTAAAGTATACAATTCTCCTTGATTCTGATTGTTTGAGGAATATTGTCAGGAGCCACCGCATCGCATTGCATGAGTTACGTTTAGAAAAGCTACTTGAGTAACTAGTAGCTTATAATCACGTTTTATTGCTGATTTTAATTTTTTATTGTTATACTTATGTATGAGTCATACAAATCAATCAGAAACATTCTTGTACTAAACATTTGATATGTAGACTAGAATTTATAATTCAGCGATAGGTAGTCGAACCTTCTTGTGATCGCATCTTTACAAGTTTTATTGTAAAACACAATAAGAAAATAGTGACGGAAATAAAATCACAAAAAGATTCTAAATTGGTAATATGCTTACATTATGGATTTATTTAACCAAATTATTTTTAACAATTGGCTGGCTTGTCGTGTATTTTAAAATCGCAGTTGCAAACAATTCGGGAAATAATATTTTTATTTTTCAATCATTATGGTGAATAGTTAATCAGCTGTAGTGTAGTTGTATTACAAATTCTCATAAATACATACTCGGAATAACTACTTGTACTTCATACAAATATTTGTTCTTTGCCGTTCTCTGGACAACATGTTCCGAGAATTTGTGTTTGTAAATAAAGTAACCACAAAACAGGAGAAAATCCTAGTGTGGAGTAATGTTCTTATTTTCAACAAAAAGAAATCTAACCTGAGCTGGTTAGCGCAAACTCCATCAGCCAGTCTCTGCCTCGTTTGTAGTCATTCTACTGGAACTTATAAACTTAATTAGAGACCACCAAAAGCATTGGAAGGGTTGACTGTCACTGTTTTTAGTTCTATAATCAACTCGGACATGGTAACATCACACTGCAATGCTCATAATACAATCACTGATGCTTGGTAGGCTAGTTTTGTATTATAGATAGTTAAATCCAACTTTGACTTCAATGTCATTTTTATCCAAATTTCAATAAAAATATAAACTTCTTAGCCTCCCCGGGTCGAAATTTGCCTTGAAATTATGTATTTACGTGAATAAGGTGAAAAACAAAGTTACTTTACTTCACAACCGAAATGACTTACCTTGACAATTAGTTCGTTATGTCGTACGATGCTACTACCTCTTAACTATCTTTTTGTGTTTTTTTTTTTTGCAGTTTTTGCATGCTAATGCTTCAATTTAATCATTTACCCACGAAATTAGGTTCGTGGGTAAATTAATTAGATTAAAATTAAATATTATGATGCTGATGAATAAATGATTTTAATGTTGATCGGCTATATACATTTTTAGTATTCGGCTGTCAATATATTAATGATTTCGATTATTGAGCGAATATGACTACCAGTACCGCCATTATGATTAATGTTTTTTTATCAAATTATATTAATATTCATTTTTTTTAAATTATCATAGTTTCTTGTTTTTAATGTAAAAATATATATAGAAACTTGACTCGCTTCTCGTTACGAAAATCGTCGGTGACTGTATAATACACTTAAATCTATATCAATATTCATTGTAAATAAATTATTATATATTAAGATAAAATTATAATTTATTCGACCGAAAAAGGTCACTGTAGACTAGTATTTTACATATTATTATGTAGCTTAGATGTTTTGTAGGATAATGTGACGTAGTATTTTTTTTATTATTAGTTTAAGAGAACTATAAATAATATGCAAATTTTACTCCATCTGTATGATATTTCTGAAATGAACTTCATTTTAAAATTAGTATGCTATGATACTAAAACTAGGTTGTTTAGACACCCTAAAATAAAAAACTCACAGAAAATGTATGTTAGCTTTTTCCGCGTGACCTAATAAATACATAACTATAATATTTAAATGTAAGTACGTGTACCTTTATAGTTTCTTATACGATATTTTATACTATTTAACAGTATGGCATCAGCAGTGGCCTTTTGCAACTGTAAAAATATGTAGTGCTAGTTCACATATAATATATATGAATAAAAAAATAGATGATCTTAATAAGTGGAGTGCCTTCATCCAACGACTGAGATCTCGCGTTTCACGTAACGTGCCAACCTTTGATACACTTTACAACATTATAAACTTATTTCAGATCACTGCATTGAATGTAAAGTTCTCTTATGGTGTTCGAATGTTATTTGCGTTATGTTAAATGTATCAATTTGATGTATTTGTAACCATACGTGTCGCTAGTCAGTCGTTAATGGTCAAATATATTAGAATAAATTATATTTTTAATTATATGAATTATATACCTATATAGTTCTATAATGCGCTATAGAATATAATATTGGGCAACGTTACAAATAAATTCGTACTTATATAAAGGGAAATAAGTTATGTGTGTGAAAATCTAAGACAATCCTACCTGTTCACACATATAGATACATTTGCGTGTATACAAGTGCCATCTTGATGAGATCGGTACAGGAAATAGAAAGGATCGATGTATCCGAAATGTAGCAGGGGAAATAGTTGTTAGTCTATTCGTAAAAACGTGCAACATCCTTCATTCTCACTCGCGTACTTATTTGGCGATTGTGTGTACTATCCAATATCTCAAATTTATATACCTATCGATAAGATCGATAAGACATTACACAAGGCGCATATACATACAGATAATAATTAGGGAATATTGTATTAGTTTACATTGCTTAGGCTTGATGGAAATATTTTATGAAATATAAATCGTCGATAATTATTAATAAAATTATATTCAGTCCATGCGATACTAGTGTCGGCATAATCTTTACATATTTTTTTCCTCGTTTCTTCATGTTGCTTTAGTTGACCCTCCAAGGAAAAGTTCTTCTGTATATTAGTCGCATTACGGGATAACTAACTTCGTTGTTTACAAAAATGATTCATTGGTTTAGTGTTTCCCGTGTTATAGTTATTATATAAAAATCTCAATAGCAGCTCACGATCTTCTGTAAACGGTAAATGGCAATAGATTCCTCCCCTATAACATGGAACCTAAGTTTAAAACTTGCGAACACCCACAGGTCGCGGGTATTTTAGTTACCATGTAATAGGGCGCGAGTCTATTGCCATTAATCAAAACACGAATTCGATACTCCGAGCTGCTACTGAGAATTTCATAGAAAACCCCAATAACATAGTCCTCGACCTGGGAATCGAACCCAGGACTTTTAGCGTAGCAGTTGCGTTTGGGACCACTAGACTATTGAGGCAGTTCACATGCTTCATTCACCTGCAAACTCAGTAAAATATTCTCGCTTTATACCCAGTTTGCTATTGAGACGTTTTTGGAACTTATTAAACTTAAATAATATTTTTTACAGTTATAAAATCGGGTGTTCTATTTCCATTATGTAAAATTTAAATCACTTTCTTATCTGCTCAAATTTTTGTTTTAACGCTTGGTAAAAATTAACAATTTTTTTTGTGTTTACTTCTTTTAGTTGGGGATAATGCGTATTATTCATATAATTATGTAAGTAAATAATTTTTATTTGTAATTAAGTACTATCTTTATTGCTATTGAATTATAAATAAATTAATAATAAATTGTTATATTTGACTCAATCGCCTACTTAATAACAATGTTAAAATGTGAATATATTGCAAAAGGGAACTTACGGTTATGACGTCATCATCCACGTTTAGATTGTCACATGTTTCCTCCCAGTTTCAAAATACAATTCAAAAATGCATATTCCCTGTTGTGTTGAATCTACTTTTTAATAAATCAATTTCACACAGATTAATAAAAATATCTTTTGAGTATTAATTTTAATACTATTCGACTTGTTATAATGATGCCAGTCAACGTGAGGTATAAACATTTAAAAATCGCCATATATCAAAGTATAAACGACGTTATCATAACTGAATAAAGTTTATAAAAAACTTTATGAAGAATAGTTATTTAAGGTACTTATTTGCCCAGACCACCATAACGATAATAATATTAATAACTAAAACTATTATAATATTATATTATAGTTATTTTAGTTTAAATGCTTAACTGACAAAATCCGGAGTGAATCGGTTTCTTCTAGGCAAGCGCACTCCATCGTAGATCGCAGTGTCGCATAACATCAGGTGAACTGGCGGTCAAGCCTATCAAGATTAATACTAGACAAATATTCTTAACCTCTAATATTCTCAAGTAACTAAGTAGAGACACCATGCAAAATTTATCGTGAGTGGTGATGGAACATTCAATGTGCTTAGGTTTTAAGGTACAAGGATTTGCAAAACCATTACCAAGTGTCTATTCAAATTACTTGTCTTTGTTAGTGTCATGCCAAGATACAGTAAGCTGAAAAATATAATTTCCACTATAACGGTCTCTTAGCTAATGAGTGTTTATGGAATTAGGGTTTTAATTTTTAATAAGAAATCATAAAAGTTCTGTAGTTGCTAAGATAAACTCGGACAATAGGACGGACGTGTTAGGAGAACTTGTGTTATCCTATTTAAGTCGGTTACTATATTCTTGAAATGTTAAATGCTTGCAATTAATACATAATCATAATATTATATTATGCTTGTTACATTGGTACAGTCAGCATCAATTATATCGGAACGAACAGGCTGTTTATAATATCTACACAACTAATAAAATTAAACTGTGTTTTAATGGGATACAATAAGGTACCATTTACAGTGTTTATCCTAAAACATTCTTTGTGTTATAGATAATTTTGAACAGTTTGTACGTTGAGAGCAAATCCTCTATGTTGTTTAAGTAGAAAGTAGTTACTGCTGTGCATTTAATATGAACACCAATAATATCATTAAATAGAAGATAAGTAATATACCAATACACCAATATCATAGATACTACTATACTAGATAATTCTGAAGCCTCAAAATGCCCCCAGTTGATATTTGAGTTGTCTATGAAATCTGTTAGTTCTTATGTCACTTAAACTGGTTCCCACTATCAAATCCGTCGATAGATTAGCTTATTAAAGATACGATTTTGACATTACTTGTATGGACCATACGTCAAAAACTTTGACTGTGAAATCCTATCTCTAGTAAGCGAATCCACTGACTGGGAGTGGCCTGTTAGTGCCACCATTACGATATAATTGAAATAACAGAGGCCCAGCCCAGGTTTTTATGAAAATAATATAAAAATCGATTATCGATTTGCATTGCAACACTAGTCGAGTTCCACAATTTCGAAATATATCTTAGTAACGTGTGATCATACACAAATCCGGCTGAATTAAACAGTAATAAAAAAAACACAAAAACGTGATGAATCAATAGTTTAATAACACCAATTATATAGTAAGCGAAGTCCTGCCGATAGTTTTCAATAGTAGTTTATAGCATAATATGGCAATGATTTTGTCAAAATAAACACGTCATGAATGGAACTGGTTATTTTAATAAGCATTAAAAAAAGGTGTCATCCTGTTTTATTAACGTCAGTGGATTTACGGTATTTAATTATTTATTATTACTAAATCGTTTTATAATATTTTTTTAAAAGATAATAAGTTTATAGATGCACTACACCTGTTTTTATTGTTTTGTTGGTGCTTAATTGCTCACTGTCAATAAAGGTCGGATTTATTTTTGTTTTGTTTAGTGTACTGCTACACACACGAATATTGGACATTGAAATAAAACTACTTTGCCCGTATGTACTACGTCCATACGTTTACTATATGGTTTACGCGTGACCATATGAATTCTGTAAAGGATCCAAAACGTCGAGAATAATACATTAACACAACGCGATAAAATCCATAAAATGTAGTTTTATTTCAATGTATGTTCTATAACACTGATTACTTAGCTACGTACTCACACAAACGTAAGCCCCATGTCCACATAGGGTTTACGTTTGTGTGTACTATTGAGCGTTTGTGGCTACATACTTCCAGTAGAAGCTGACCTCTCATTTTACGAAGTGCCTATGTGATGCCTGGTCAGCTTAGGCCCCATTTTCACTGCAATACATAGTGCCACACATTGAGTATAGAACCGTTGATTCGTAGTTTATTACTGCAAAAAGAACGTACACACGTTTATCAAATACACAACGGACTTAAGCAAACTGAATGAACTGGGGGTGACTGTTGGTTGAATGATGCGTCTATTCCTCTATTACGCGAATGGAAATGTGAACTGTGGACAATTGGACATCCTGCTGTTTATCCGTCAAAATCAGATACTGTAAAAGACGTGCGGTGTATCGCCGTGTGAACGGGGCCTAACACTGAAAATGTATAGCTAATATTATGTGGCTATGTCTATGAGTTAAAGGCGTACCAATACTTGACCTAGGTTTTAAACATTTTTATGTGATCAACATGAATGTATGTATCAGTTGTATATTCAAATATTTGCAACAAAAGCAAAAAATCTACAGCATTGTATGGTTTGAGTAATACTAGCGTATTAATTAGTATACTTTGGGAATAAAATTATATACATATGTATTTATCATAATTATATTATGTGGCTTTTTGAAACGGTTAAGTAAAAGAAACCACCAAATTGTTAAACGATAAATTTTAATGGAATTTAATAGTAATGTATTTGTATTTCATTGTTTTCCGAATTAGGAACGTATTGTATTGTATGTTTTATATAACTAGATATCTAAATTAGTTAGGTAATTAAATGAATGTGGAAGAAATCTAAAGCTGTATGTATTCTATACTTGTAGGTAGCAGATTGTACTTTGTACACATACCTTTAAGTTGTGACGTTATCATAATTATGTAATTATATTAGTGTTTAAGACATCACGTTATGTGTTGCATGATACAAGCTTGATATTATTATAACAAAGGTTTACACATTTTCATTAATGGCTTCTGAAATAAAATACGGATGTTTTACAAATATGTTTTATTTTAACCACAATTTCAGCTTTGACAGAACGAAATAACTGAAGCCACTTTTCATCAAAAGAGGGATTGCATTTCAGTGCTTCAAGAATTTATCAGGATCAGGTATCATATTATCATGATTGAAATATACGTCTTACATTCCTACATTTGTGTGGATGTTGTGGGTCCTACTAAATTTAGAAAAAGGAGCATAATGTCGAACTTTTATTTTTAATATGACATATTAAAAATAAACAATGTCCAAATATACACATAATTATGCATAATACATGTTCGCATGGCATGAGACTGATGTAGAATTGGGTACTTAACTACATGACTGTGTTTGATTTGATAAAAAATTGCTACCCGTACGCAGCTCCGCCTGTGTAAATATTCCGACGTATCCTTTATTTTTTTATTCTGTCATACAAACCGTGTCCGAACAATAATGAATACGACATAAAAAGAAGTGTCCAATTTGGTGCAGCCGTTCGGAAGTTAAGCGCGTACCTACATACATTTCGGCGATTAATTTTTAAGGTGTAGGTGTTAGGTATTTTATCTTATCTTGTTTAGGGCCGAGGCAACAAGGCCTCAGTGCACTTCGACCCATGCTATGGTAACTGGGAACATTCAGCAATTTCGTTTTTTTTCTGAGAAGAGCGCCATCTCTGAACCAGGTACCCGAAAGAAAAATACCGTGTTGCAATATTAAATATATAATTTTGATGCGGGGAAATGTTATTAAACACAAACACATAAATAAAACAATTCTCTCAAAATATTCGGCAATAAACTACAAAAAAAAATATTTAACCCCAAATCAAGTTTATAAACGGTCTCAAAGTGAATATTATTGTCATAGTTGTTAAATCATAATGGGAATTTATAATAGTTGTAGTGGGAATACTTAAATACTAATTGCAAATGGCCGTTTGCGCAGGAGTACAGGTTTCGCTGTTTTTTGTGCAGATTTTGCTTTTGTAATTAAATATTGGTTGTTTTGTAAGTGTTGCCGTGCCGCATTACAATCATCTGTTTCCTACGTCCACGTTGAATAGAGCCCTCCTCCGCGCCGGCGTTTCGAAATAAAATTGTGAAGTTCGGCACTCTTTTGAGTTTGGACCAATAATTGCGAATAGTGAATAGAACATTGATTGAATTTCCATCATGTCACAAAACTCTTGCTGTGTGCCTGTATGCCAAGTGAATAGGCACTAGTCAAAAAATAAAGGGAGGAAGAGGATTAGACAAAATATGTCTGTGTAGTGTTTAAGAAAAACCGCAATACATATTTAAAAGAAATAAACTGTTGTTTTATTTATTAATTATGTTCATGTAAGTAAAATCTGGAATGTGTACATTGGCGTATAAATTATTGTTTACATAGTAAATAATACTTTATAGGTACGCCAATGTACTCATACTATACAATTTCAACAGCATACTATAGCATGTATATCGATATATATAGCTATAGCGTGGATCTATATACATACCTATAGCGTTTATATAGCTACCCATAGGCAATAGTTTTGGTTAGCTGACACAAAGATGGCGCCTGTATCCTGTCAACAAAAAAGACGAGAGTTGCCTGTCTATCTCCTATATTATATTGTAGTCTTTGCTTCGACCCAATGGGATCTTTTGTGCTTCCTTTAGATAACCTATTCCTCATCCCCTGCCAGTTCTGCAAATAGCTCTTCTATGAGCTTTATAATGAGGCCTGGGCGTACGAGTCTGTAGTCCTTTTGTCTTAAAGGCACATTCGCTTTCTACACGCATGTACACAGAAGGTGTTCCATGCTCTCAATATCCCTTTTGCAGGCCCTGCAGGCTGATGTCTCCATCAAGCCCATCTTTTGTAGGACAGCGTTAGTCCCGAAATGTCCGGTCAGCGCCCCCATCAAAAGACGGGCCTGCCGCCTGCTTCAGTTCCAAATGGTTCTTTGCCACCTCGATGAGAGACCTATGAATTTCTTGGAGTGAGCAAGTCCCGTGAGGCTCAACCACTCATCCGTGTGCCTCGCCCTTGCTTACTCCCGAAATACCGTTTTGGCTGTGCTTGGGGCCAGTGCTACAAATGGTTCCGGTCCAATTAGTGAGGTCCCAGAACCTTCCCTAGCCAGCTCGTCAGCATGCTCTTTGCCCACAATACCCCTGCGACCAGCGACCCAAACAAGCCTGACTTGTTTCGCTTTCCCAACTCATTAGAGTCCGGGCAGCGTCCATGATCAGCCTTGAATCGATCCTGTAGGTGGTCAGGGCCATGAGTGCCGCTTGGCTGTCACTAAGAATGTCGATGGACCTACCTATGGTACCACTATTTTCTATCTGTTGTGCACAGGCAAGAATAGCATATTATTATGTTTCCGCTTGGAAAACTGTAGCTAATTTGCCCTGACTGACCTTATGGTCCCTTGCATATATGGCGCCCCTGTACCCGACATTAGGTACTAGGTATAGATAGATAACATATTTAGTGAAAAATTTAATTAAATATAATTCGTATTCTGAAAAAATCGGTTAATAAAGTTTCAATAATAAGTCTGGCAATATCAAGAGGTTTGTCTGCGCGGGCGCTTAGGCCATGTTTGGATAATTTTAAATAGCACGCCGAATGTTTATTACTCAGACACACCTCGTTCTAAAACTAAGTAAGTAAGTATTCTTACTTTATTGTTCCTCCAAAAAAGAAATCTCAAGAATACTTATCATAGACTAAAGTATATGCTCATAGACTAAATTTAAACAGAAATTAATGGGTCGTTCGTGAGTACCTACCTATTTAACGAGTTATTCACTAGTTTGTGTATCTTCTGATGATATCTGATCCTCCCGAATCTTCGGTAGATGTTTTGGATGGATGCTAGTCACCTTTACATTCTGGCCGGTTATATTCTGAAATATAAAATTTAATAGGTCTGTCCGAAGTTAACCTAATACATGATAACTAATGAATAATAGGATTAAATGGAAAATGCCGATATAAAAAATGATTTCGCAAAACAGCAATTTCCATTGATAAATTTTTGCTTTATACAAAATTATACAACATAATTTTTAGTACCTTTATGCGAAACGTGAATACGGTTTGTTCAGAATAAAACTGACTCGATTCCAATATTTTTTACACCATGCTAGATTTTGTCCCAAAATAATTTAAAAAAGATTACAGGTGGGACACCAAGCGGCACTAAGTATAGTCATTCTATCTCACGAAGTCCTATAAGATGACCTTTATGTAATTGAAATAAAGTTCAAATTTCAATAATTTAACGGCCTTCGTGAAATAGAATATCTATATCTTTCCGCTATTATACATGCACAACCCAAGTTACGGCAGGACATTGCAGCACTAGGTGCGGTCCCACAGCGGGGTGGAGGCAATAACACTTGGTGAGCATGTTTTTGTAGGTGATTAACAAACATAACTTTGTGTTTTTACGTGATACAGTTTTCAAATTTTGTGCATAGATTCTTTACATAAAAATACTCGTCGGCACGAAAAATACGGCACGTGTCTCGGTTTTCCCTTCTACTAAAACTAAGGTTTCTATATACCTTTTTTTAGCTTTCACAACATAGCAAACTAGTTATTTAATTCGATGACAAATTTGTATAAGTATGCGATTATAGTACGGAAAAGAACATAAAAATGAATACCTGGTCATCCAAACTGGGTTTATATGTTCGCAATAGCGACGCATCGTTCTTTTTCGCGAACACATTGCGTCGGTGGTGTGCGAACACTGCATCGTGCAACATAGCGTGTGTTACACGGTCGCGGTCCGTCGAACGTGACACGCAACGCACCGCCCGCAACGCGTCGAGCGCTATGTTCAGACGTATACGACCCAGAAACGCGTACAGAGAACGTTCTTCTTCATGCGCCTATGCAATAGAATACAATAATTTTGGTTGTTAATTAGAACATTAGTTAGTATATAAACGAAATACAGAGATCCTCGGATTCTTTTTCTAATTGTCAACTCTTGACTTCTTGACGAGGAAATATTACCTTATTGTGGTCTTTTGCTATAACTTCTTCTTGCTGACGCTTTATTTCAATAGCCCAGCCCCTGAAATTACGATTAGCAAAACTCTATACTTAAGTATCTACTAGTCTCAGCCTCGCTAAGAAACTTCTGTAATTCCGTTATTCAAATAGGGATGTCTCTAAAGCACTAAAGTTACTGTACTTAATAAGCTGCTACTTGAAACATTATTTGCATAGCATTTTTTGAGATTTGTCTATCGGTTATATCATTGTCTACTATGAACTTACTTGCCAATATTCACGAAATCTTCCAAAATATCATTGTCTCTCTCAAACATTGCAACGCTCTGTATCTTTATTTCCTTCCAAACTTCATTCAATTTCAAAGTCAGGTAATGGGAGCAAAGTACCAGTATCACCTATGACACCATTTATTTCACAATTGCGCGAGGCATTTATGACTATCTTTAAATATTATCTAAAGATAGCCATAAATTATGTGCCTACTTACTTAATATTATGTTTAATTTACAAAGTACAGTATAGGTAGGTACTAATAAATACGTATTCAAAATCGGTTCAGTATTTCAAGAAATAACTGCCTGCAAACATACATTGGTATATATTTGCTTACATCTATCTCTTTATAATATTGGTATAGAAAAACAAAACCTCGTCTTCCAAGTCCAATTTTATGTTCTTGTACAAATTGTAAGCTTCATCTGCTAGAGACACCTTGTATTCTAGATCTTCAGAGAGCATGTGCAAAATAGCAAAAGCCTGCAACAATCTTGTAATTTAATAGGTACATATATATAATAAACTACCTAATTATTATTTTCAACTTTATTGGGTATATTTTTAGATGTATCATTTTGGATGCTGTTCTGTAGCGCTTATCACCAGAACCTATTATATCTATAGACTTAGGTAGGTACAGTTCTTTGCAGCAAGGATTTAAAAGCAATAATATTTAGTTCTTAGTTAGGTATTCTTTTACCTTAACACATACCTAGTTGATAGTATACATGAATACAGCTTATAATTATTGAAAACTAAACAAAACCAAGCACCACGGTGCAAGCGCGGCAGATGAGCATATTTCTCTTGCGGCACTTGATCTGCCTCGCTTTGACGCGCGAGGAAATATTGAATGGTTTGCCGCGATAGTAGCATTTCTATCTATCTAATTCTTACCTTAGACATACACGATCCCGCCAAGTCGGCTGCAGCCAAGCAGATTGGAGTAGTATGACTTTTAAATGACTGGTAGTCGGTGCGGGTCAGCTCATACTGTGCATCCAACGACATGATAGGGAAGTCCAGGTCTATTGGAAAGTATTAGGTATGAAGATAAGCTGGCAATTGACAGTACATAATAATATAGTTAGTAGGTATACTGGATATTATGGCGAGTCTGTTTCGTAAGGAGAAGAACTTTAAGGGAATAAGCCTCCCCCCTCCCGCTAAAAAGCTACTTCAACGTAAAGTTGTTACTTATAGGCTGGGCCAAATTTCTAACCCTTCCCTCCACCGAAATTACCGCTCTCTCTGGCTAGAGCTCTTCCTTGGTACGGACTCGGGCATAGTTCTCCGGCTAAGCAGTAAGCTGTTGAGGGCTTAAATTGAAAATAATAAATATTATTTTGCAGGAGATAATAAAGAATAGAATAGAGATAATAACTGCCTCATTAGCCAAGTGGTCCTGAGCGCGACTGCTACGCTAGAGGTCCTGGGTTCGATTCCCAGGTCGAGCAAAGTGTTATTGGGTTTTTCTATGAAATTCCCAGTAGCAGCTCGGAGTTAGGAATTTGTGCCCGGTTAATGGCAATAGGCTCGCCCCCTATTACATGGGACCTAAACATACCGGCGAACTGTGGGTGTACATTAGTACGCCTCTGCCTAACCCTTCGCGGAATACAGGCGTGATGGTATGTTATGTTATGTGTTGCAGCGTTGCAGTAGATATTTTTGTACCAATTATTAGAAGATGCAAGATCTGAAGAATGTGTTGCTTAATTCGCTGCAAGATGCTATAGTCCTATTGATTTAAAATTTTCAAACCCTGTAGTACGCCGTATTCGTCCAAGCGTACGCCTGATGATAAGCAGCCTTCACGGAAGACTGCTGCCAGCAGGCTCGCAATGGTCGCACCACGTCTCACCACGTTCGGGTGCTGGAAAATAACAGGCAATCTTTAGATGATCCAATGTATCTTCTCACGTTGGTCCAAAGGCCATCTTCGTTTGGCTGAAGAACTGGAGGAAACCTTACGAAAAATTTAATAAATAAGTCTCCATGGTCACAGGTAGACGCTATATGCTTTCTCTTAATTATCTACCGTAACTAAAGTAGATAATTATGAACAATACCTATGTTACACTATATTTGAAGCTGACTCCAAGGGAAGAAGGGTGTTGAACATATTGTTCGTTAATCTATGACTTTGAGGTGTTTATTTATTTATTACTCATATACTTTATTGTACAACAAATTAAACATGGGACAGGACGACATTGTATGTTTTTTGTCTCACTTAAAACATACAATGTTGTAGATGTTATTTGACTAGGTTCTTTAATTGACTTCGATAGTTCCCGTTGTATACCGTTGATATACCGATTTGCTTACTACTTTTGATGGTTTGTTCCTGAGCAAAGGCGGTGCTAAGGACGCGTGCGTTAATCAGACTTCAAAGTGTGAAATTGTGTCGGCTCAACTCTGCATTATTATTTTCAATTATTATTAGTTGAAAACAACAAAACGGAGCACATATGTTGGGTTAGAGTTGAAGGGACGAAGGGGAGCAATGTTGCCAATCTATAAAAATATATTTTATCCATATTAGTCCTTGGTGGTGTTGCCAACACTCGTACAATGTATTAAGATGACTCAAAGAAAGAATACATACAGACGAACATAGAACCTCCTTGTTTTTGTAATAAAGGGGATGTATCGTTATAAAATCTACGTGAAAGTCAATTTTACTTTCACCCAGTGTTTACAGAAAACTAATCGTTTGTAGCACGATTAACATTGATACTATCATCTCACGTAACTGCGACGAGGTACGACTGGCGGGCAGCGCCGGACAATGACTAAGGTATTGTCTGTGGTGTTATTTAGTAACAAGTAGAGATCACTAATGGAAGGTGGAACCTCTGACAAAGGAAATGACTCAATGGCTGGAACAAATCAAAATAGACCAAATTTTAACGTTAAATTCAACTGTAGGTAAGTATTAATTGTGATAGCTCTCGAGTTCGAATTTCGCGGACCTCTGTTCGCAATCATGTTTCTAGCTAATAAATAATTGAAGAAAAATATCATGAGGAAACATGCCTGAGAAAGCCATCTCCGAAGTATTGGGAAAGGTGTACCTAATAATAAATACACCCCGCAGGTACGGTATTTTTAGGTCACAAATATTAGGAGGCTATTGCATTAATGGACACAAATCCAACCTCTGAGCTAAAGAATAACTACAATAACATCTGCTTAGCTTGACCTGGGAATCGAACCCAGGACCACTAGAGCAATCGCGCTTGGGACCATTATACTGACGGGGCACTCCGAATTTATATGAACATAAAAACAAATCCTAGATTTCCTAAATCGCGAATGGATCTTGCGTGGATGTGCTCTCATAGCGGCTTCTGACTTAATTTCTGTTAAGATTCGACAGTACTTACCGCATTAGAGGCCCCAAGATTAGCGCGCCAGGATACCAGCTGCCCGACCGCGTCGCCAGCACGAGCGACGTCGCACACCAAGGCGAGGGCAATGCACTGCACCGGGGGCCGCGTCATCTGAAAATATCCATAAATTCCAAATTTAAACATCATTATCAAACACACCCCCTTATTCATAAAAGAACAAAATTTCAATTAAGAAACCATCAATTAATTTCAATCAGAAAATAATGAATTTGTTATGAGAAAGCAACGTTAGCACCGTGGCACAGCTGTTATGTCGCAGCAATGCGGGTTGTATTCCACACGGGAAATGTATGGGTTGTTCCGGATCTGGACAAATCTTCTACGACACAGCGGCGGTTAGGCCGCGCGTTGTCAATCAGCTAACCCCATTATTCATAAAAATATAAAACGATAATTATTAAACTTTCCATAGCTATAATGTGTTTTGTCTTGTATGACAGGGAAAGACGGCAAAGCTATAAGAACTTTTGATACCTCTTATAGTTTTAATATTTATGGTAATTAAAACGTATTAGCATCGTCGCAATGCGGAACACATCTGTAGAAATTAAGTAAGTTTATCTCCATTAGATACTAGACCTCAATATCCTAGTGGTCCTACGCTAGAGGTCCTGGGTTCAATTCGCAGTTCGAGCAGTGATAATATTACATTTTTCTATGAATTTGAACTTAAATTGCTTTTGGTATTACTTTTGTACTAGAAATTCGATCCGCCGGACTCTTTCTACGTCTAATAAGTAAAATTTTAGTAGGTAGGTATTACCAATCCGTTTCCTATGCGGGATTACCTAGCAAATTTAAGTAGATGTTCAACATGAGAGTCCACCCGTTACCGTGTTGAGAATATGATTTAAATCCACGGCGTCCGCTTCAACGGTTTTCTCACATCCTCTATGCCTTTCTGACCTATTTACATGTTATGAACAAAGTCAGTAGTTCTCAAACTAAGCACCTTTCTTATTGAAACTCAAGACACGAATAGATAGTATGCCCCAACTCCTCCAAAAATAGGTAGTAGTAGGTAGTATATTATATTATTGGAACCAAATTAAATTCAGCAATAAGTTGATAAATGTCAATTGGTGCCGATTTATTCTAGGTATAGTTCTACACGAAACAGAATATTGAGAACCATAATGTCGTAGCAAAAAGACTGTTACTACCAACGTTTACTTCAATTAAATAGTCAAAGTAGGAAGTCACGATTCCCCTGCGCGAATGCACGCGTGTCTTTCACAGCGATATTAATAGCTCTGTCCGTTGGTATGAGCTAAACGAATTGCCACAAGTGTCCCTCGTCCAAACGTGATTACATCCCATAATTACAAGATTAGAGAGAATTGATATTAGCCTGTGCATAAATCAACGCCGTGAAAGTGGGTGCCTTGAACATTTGAACCTATCCTTAGAATGTGGCCGCTCTCTGCGTCCGTTCACTTTGGATTCTGTGCGGACAATCCCTATGATTACGTAGGACCACTGTCATTTTTCGTGGATCATTTCCGTATTTGTATCAATCCGGCAGAATACCACTAATTATTTAAATCGACTACTACGTCTGAAGGAGTTTCCACCAGCCCGTGATAGGCGATGCAATAAAAAAGGAACAATTCCCATTATAAAGAAATTGTCTTTGAGATTAAATATTTTTTATGGATAGTTGGGCTAACGAGCAGATTGATCACCTGATGGTAAGCATTTACCGCCCCACCATGGACACCCGTAACACCAGAGAAGTAGCGTGTGCGTTGACCGCTTTTGAAAAGGTTTTAGGCCTCCGGTATCCTCACTCACTCGGCGAAACACAATGCAAGTGTTGTTTCACGCCGGTTTTCTGTGAGGCGGTGTTCTCGGGTCAAGCCGGCCCATTCGTGCCGATATTTAGTTATATCCACGATCGACATTTCAAACTTGGTTATAATGATAGAAGAAATATCTTAAAATAGATAACAAAGAATTGTCGTTAGTTAAATTTTGTCCAAGTCCTACCTATAGCGATTAAGAACCATATTATAGGGCAACTGTACCTATTGAGGGAAATTAAAGTTAATAGTAGGTAAAGATACTTACCTCACTCTCTCCACCAACGGCCTACATTACATCTATCTACATAATACTAATTTCTCTTACCGTAATTACATCCAGCAGCTTGTAAATTCCATCGTTTACAACAAATTGCTCCCTATATTCTTGTTTCCATACAATCGATTCCCATATGAAGTTTAATAGTGATATTAACCATCTGTAATTACAAAATTTATCTATTTTAAGAAGAAACTGGCCCACACTTAGATTTTTTCCTGAATAATGGGTGCGTTATTTTTTCCAGAAAATATAATGACAAAGCCTGAAACTATAGCCCCGTAATCCATCAATGGCTCTAGTTATGAAAAAACTGAAACCTTCTTGCACATATTGTTATTGTGTGCTCGTGCACACCGATATAATATTCGTTTTGGGTATACTTCTGATTTCTTGAAAAAAAAATGCTTAAGTATTGTCTTAAACCCTAAGGTAATTTTAAGACTCTTAAAATGACCTTAGGGTTTCGTTATCATAATAATGTCTCGACATTCTAATCGACGTTTGCACTTATTCATTTACACGTTGTAACTGTAGATATACCTATTTACATAAGCTTTGCACTTGCCTGTCACTGACAATGTAGTGTTTATCTAGCGAGAACAGAACTACATCGAGCATTTTCCTCGCAAGGGAGTTGACAGTAGCTGGCCACTTGATGTGGGGGTATACGCAGCAAGACACACGCTTATTCAAGTTCACTGCGCTGGTCAGCAAACGCAGGCTCAAGGCTATGACCGCCTGACTTTTCTCCATCGGTGGAAGTTTCTGATCCATGAGTGTATAGCATAGATCTGCACAAAGAAACAATAGTTGTTTTTAAAAGGTTTCTCCCACATTATGGAACAAGACTTGTGTCAGGAGATCACTTCAGAACATCGTCACACATTAAAGTAAATTTGGTAATTTATGCTTTCTGAAGTCCTGACCACAAAATAGTGCCAAGCCTACAGATCATAAGCGGAAAAGGCGCTTTACCAACAAACTTGCTTGACTATCTGGGTAGGCGTCAAAATGTATCATCATCATAAACCTATTTAATTGAATTTAATTTTAGAATTTATGTGTGAAACAGGTAATACTTTCTTTATAAATATCACTGATGTCACCTTTAAAACGTAAATTCAGAATGAGAAGGCAAATTTCGACAAGGGAAGCGCACTCACGGTAGCTTAGTGGTCATAGTGTCTGGTGTACCTATCTAACCAGAAGACGTAGGTTCGAATCTTACACGCAAGTCGATTTTGTCCTGCACTAAATTCTATACTAATATATAAAGCTGAAGAGTTTGTTTGTTTGCTTGAACGCGCTAATCTCGGGAACTACTGGTCCGATTTGAAAAAATATTTCATTGTTAGATAGCCCATTTATTGAAGAAGGCTATTTATCATCACGCTAAGATTAAGTAACTATTCCACGCGGACGAAGTCGCGGGCGGAAGCTAGTAACTTTATAATCTTAGCATGGAAAATACAAAAAAGATAAGTAATATCGTACTAAATAGTTTTCTCTTACGAATAAGTATAATAATGCCGTGTGTATCAAACAGGTCTTTCATGGCCTTCTCGCGTTCGGGATCACGGTGGCAATAAATGCCGACTTGTAACACCCTCATGCACCAGTACAACACGGGGATTTCATACGGACTCTCTGAATACCACTCAATATACCACATGATTCTGGAAAATAAAAGATCTCAAGTAAGTGACGTAAATATGTTTTATTGAGAATAAAGTTTTTTTAACCTATCTCGTTACTTTGTGATTGACACTGAACTAATGACGTCAATCTATGACGTACAGCATTGAGACTTCTTTACCTAAGAACATTTTGTAAATTAATTTAGATAGTTAATAATTGACAGTCACGAATTAGCTTCGTGATTGTAGATATACCTATATAGCATAATACTTAGTGGATACCAAAATTCAAAGTCAACATAATCAACCAATTATTTTGTCCCACAGCTGGGCACGGCTCTGCTCTCAGAATGGGAAGAGTCGCTGGCCGGGTTAGAACATTTCACACGCCGTCGAAAAATCTCTCAGCCTTACTGGTTTCCACACGATGTTTTCCTTCACCGCTTATGCGCGTGATAATAATTAATTAGTAATATGCGCATGGCTTCGAAAAGTCAGAGGTGCGTCCTCTTTGAATTCGGATTTGAACTCGAGAACTTTGACATGGCAGTCCAATGGTCATATCACTAGGCTATGACTGCTCTAAAGTCAATAGCCAAAATATTAAATACAAAATGGTTGCTCTTTTGGATCGTCGAAGCCCTTTACTTTCTAGTGCTGCGTGAGAGTACCTAAGATAAGCAACTATTTTGGACAAAGAACAAGAAAATGGATCACGCCATCAATAAATAACGAATTGGATCCAAGGATCCCAACCCAAGGATCTCATAAATAGAGTTAGGTAAATCAAAACGACAACTAAAAAGAATTCTCATGAAACACTATTTAAGACTATGCCCATAAAATGTTGCAGGTTGTGTCTCATTCATTCATTTATATGTTATCATTTAAAATAATTTAGTTAATTTACTTTAATTTTATTTTCTGCCCTCTCAATCTTAAAACAAATTTCATTAAATTAAGAGAACTCTTTGCCGACAAACTGCGATGTATTTTGGCATATTATCTGTAAGATTATGCATGTAAAAAATTGTTTATAAAATAAAAAAGAAGAAACTAGTATCGTATAATGTTAATTATAGTTAAAGTAAAAACTATGAAATAAATGTTCACCTTCTTATTAATCCGTATTGTTTCACCAATGTACGCTGAGCCAAAGGTATGGTGCAAACTAAAGCCTGCAGGGCAGTTTTTCGGATCTCTGCAAATAGGGACTGTGACCAACGTGATCTGAGGTAGCACAGTCCTGGATCTAGCAAGTACATAATACCCAACAGCCAATGCCTAGACACGAGCATCTGAAAGATGATAATGAGAGAAATTAAATATATAGATCAATTAGCTTTTGCCCGCGGCTTCGCTCACCTGAAGCTATATTAGGATTTGAAATGGATTCCAAAAATAATTTAATCAAAAATAGTAATGCCCTCTTCTTTGTATGGGCCTTATACATGAGAGAGGTCAAGGTCTCTCAGTATCCGTTTAATTGAGATACGAAGTTCATCAGTTTTTAAGTTGGAGCATATAGGTACTATCCAACAGTGATAACAAAATTAAAATCTATTCAGTCGTTTTTGCGCCAACCCATGACAAACAGACAAGAATTTTAAACATCACATTTTTGTGGTTCTGAGACGTTTATATACCACTAGCTTTTGCCAGCGACTTCGTCCGCGTGGAATAGTTACTTTGTCTTAGCGTGATGATATATAGCCTATAGCCTTCCTCAATAAATGGGCTATCTAACACGGAAATAATTTTTCAAATCGGACCAGTAGTTCGTCAGATTAGCGCGTTCAAGCAAACAAACAAACAAACTCTTTACCTTTATTATATTTGTATTTAAAGAAGTATAGATAACCCACTTTTTTATATCTTCAATGTACAGACACAGCTTATTTACGATTTTATAATAGTAGAGACTTACAAATTTATTGTAAGGAAAAACTTTGAGTAGATCAACAACGAAGTAGATCAATATTTTTTTGAACTGTACATCTTGCTGTGCTGTGTTGAAGTTGACAGTTGCCGTCCAGTCATCTCTAGGGGGTAGTTCAGTCAAAACAGATAGTGACATCACATCTGCGAACGAAACACAGATGGGCTAAAATGATACACCGTGACATAAGGGTGCTTTTAGACCGGCGAGCGTAGAATTGGATAGGCGATTTTTGTAAGTCAAAATTTCTGTTTGACACCACGCTGATTTTTAATGTAAAAGATGTCAATTACATGCGCGTGGATGTGCGCGGTGATAATTGAAATATTTATAAGTACAATATTGAACCCTACAGCTGCAAGCATACACATTTTTGTACACATTTAGTTTAAAAAAGGATTGGGCAGGTCATGTCAGCCGCATGTACAGTAATCGATAATATTAAAAGTCAAAGTCATGGCTGGCCCAGAAAGAGGTGACAGGATGATTTGGATGCCTACCGCAAGGGTTGGTTCCAAGGAGCGCATGAAAAGAGGAATTGGGAGTTGGGACATTAAAAATAAAAATAAAACAGATACCTACACAAATCTCACCCGGTCTCTATTCGTTAGCTGTCAAACGTAGATGCGCACGCACATCCCAGCCCATTCTATCCACCTCGGTTTAAAACTACCTAAGTACCTATATTGTCAATTATTGTCCAGTTATAACCTGACCTTTAGGTGTAAAGTGAAAAGCCTAGGTATATGTCAGCTTACACTGGAGATATATGGCACGTCATTTTTTTTTTATTCATCCGTTATCGTCCCACTGCAGGGCAAAGGCCTCCCTACCCTTCTTCCACTCTTCACGGTTTAGAGCCTTCTGTGGCAATCCTTACAAAAGATGTCTAGCTCATCCCATATTACAACATCACAAGTGATTTTAGCCCTTCAGGTCCCAACAAGTAAAGATAATGACGTAACTCTGGATGAACCAGATTACCGACTCAGATTCGGCGGGACACGGTTCAACGACGTCCATTCTTCAAGCAAAGCAATTATATCAGACGGAAGTGAAAGTGTTCAAACTATGGCTCGCGAACCCGCAAATGGAACTGATTATGATTTCAATATCCCATTGGTGCATGTTCTACTTAATTATTTTTGGTAAAATCGGAATAATTAGTGTTTGACTATGATAGTTTAGTTTCTGGATATTTTTTTTTATTCTGCGACATTTTACAGATCTTGTACTATGGGTACTAGACAATGGTTATAATACTTATATACTCTTTTTTTGTAAATACATACTTATAATACATAAGAAACACCCAGACGAACACAAACACTTATATTCATCACATAAACTAGTTGTGTCCTGTGGGAATCGAACCCACGACCTCGTTGTCAGCAGTCTGGTACTCGAACCACTAAACCACAGAGGTCGTCCGATTTATTTATGCAAAGAGTACCTAATGACAGAAAGACATACCATCACGTCAGTATTTTCCGCAGGATAAGGCAGAGGTGTATAGCGAGCCTTTAACCTTTAACCAGGCATAAATCCTAACTCCGTGTTGCTACTGAGAATTTCATAGAAAACCCCAATAACTGTCTAGTCAACTTCTAGCGGAGTAGTTGCTTAGAACCTTAAGAGAGTTAGTTATATATAAACAAGCATTAAAGTCAGGATAGCCTAGTGATATGACCATTGGACTGCCAAGTCAAAGGTCTCGAGTTCAAATCAAATGCACGCATCTCTGACTTTTCGAAGTTATGTGCGTATTAATAGTTAATTATCACGCGCTTAAAGGAAAATATCGCGAGGAAACCTGCATGCCTGAGATATTTTCTCGGTAGCGTGTGAAGTCTGCCAATCACCATTAGGCTAGCGTGGTAGACTATAACCGAATCTCTCTCAAGTGTGAGAAGACCCGTGCCCAGCTGTGGGACATTATATTGGGTTGACTATGTTAATTAAGTCCTTACCTGGCATCAAAATAGAAGAGAAGAGAAGCAGACGATCTCCAAAGCACTTGACTAGGACAGCTGCTATCACAGTGAGGGTGATCCTCTCATGGCGGTGCTCCCGCGCACGACACTCATACCGGTAGGCCCAGATGAAACATCTGTGGTGGGATTACGTCAAACGAATTACAACGACGCCCAAAAAAACCCGCACGTCTAGTCCAATAGTAAAATAATCAAAATAATTTGAGACTACCGAGGTTAAATGGTATTTTTAATGACATTATAGACAGCCCAACACACCCGTTCTAGTGGTTTTGCTGGGAAGAAGAAACGGCGCAACAAACTCCTCTGGAACACATTTTGTGTGTGTTAAGTAACTAAGGCATTCAAAAGTTACATAACAACAGAATTTTAATACAAACACAAACTCCAAATAATGATAGAACTTTGATAGACAACAATAGTAATTTAGGATTGCAGATATGGACATTTAAGGAAAAAATCTCAAATCCGGCCTGCAACGCACTTACTTACTACCTCTGGTGTTGCGGTGTTAATCGGTTACCATCAGGCGACAGGTCTGCACGATTGCCTCCCTAACCCACAAAAAATCTTTGCATATTATAAAATAAAGTTCTCCGCCGCATCTTTATATCTGTATGTTCGCGAACTCAAAAAATACTGAACGGATTTTCATGAGGTTTCACTAATGGACAGCTTGATTCATGAGGAAGGTTTTAAGCTAGTTAACATCGCGCTATGACTTCTAGGAACGGGGCAACGCGGGTTGAAACCGTGAGCGCGTCGATAGTTAAGAATATAATAAAATTGACTTAAGTACCTTTGTGAATAACAGTCAGGCACGGGAAGCAGTAGTTGGTATTTTGGATTCTCTTCCAAGTACTGTTTAGTGGTTTTCAAGAGAACCAGCAGGAGAGAGAGGATTGTGGACAAGTTGACACTGCTGTCCCCTAAAGTCACATTTAGTATCTTTTTAAATTATTTTTTTGACTGTAATTGATTTTTACTTACAAATTGGTCTCTCTCTCTCATCTTTTAGTGAAAAAAAAAATTCAAATTATGTTGAGTTGAGACTGAGTTGATCTCACTCAACTGCTGCTGGAATAGGTATGTAACGATTTACCAAGACAGTCAAAATCACAATTAGCTTTAAAATGTTGTATAATTTGATTTGTGGCATATTATGCGCAACCTAGAGAATAGAAATCGCATATAACGACCATATCAAATACGAGAAAACATTGAGAATTTCTTAGAAAACTCGACAACACTTTGCTCAACTTGGGAATCGAACCCAGCTCCTCGAGAGTAGCAGTCGCGCTTAGGATCACTAGGCTTATGAGGCTGTTAAAAAGACCCAATATTAAATTTAAGAATACCTTTCTCAACGCATATCTTTTTAAAGGTAAGCGCATGGATAAATTGTAATATACCTAGTAATTTTTAAAGAACAAAAAACATAAAGAATAGATACCACGTCTCACCTAATTTTACGTTATCGTCCTGGCAATCCATTGGATTAATATCATAACTGGGCAAATCCCTTTCAGGAAAATATGGATTGAAACGGTAGAAGACGTTCTCTACGATATTTTCTTTCATCATTTCAATGCCTGCAATATCAACAATATGCTATTTGAATATCTACAACGAAAGGACAACCATAGAAATTCTTAACATTAGGTCCATTACGTGGAATAATTATAATAGGATTGCATAATTCAATAGGATCACCACCGATTCGCGTCGAAAACCATTTTTTTTGTTTTTTTTTCAAGGATATCTAATAATCGTAATGATGTAATAATGAAAGATGAAGTATACAGCCAACCCGTAAAAATATTTAAAAAATAACTATTTATACATAGAAATATGTTTTGTATCCTGTTCCCTGTCACAGAATATCACGTGTCAAAACAAGAGAAATTATTATATTTATATGAAGTTTATAAAATGTTTCTTAATTTTATGAATAACGGGGAAAGTGTATGATAAATTATTAACCCATAATTAAAGTATTTAATTACAGACAATGCAAAATCATTACTGAATTAGCGAAGACTAAATTTTTGTAGAATATACTTCATAGCGTAATTTACGAAAATATGGACCTATTATAGGACCTCATACTCCTCAACCTGGATTTCAATCAATAAATCCGCCTCCAGAAATTACTTTTGATGCAGATTTGGTTAACTCACAATTATCCATCGTATCGCAAGCCAGCAGGAGAGCTATCTCCAAAAAAGTGGGGAATCTATGTGATGAGGCGATAGCTATCATCCTGACGGTGGTCTGCTGTAGCACCGGCGCCCCTGCAGCTAGGGCGTGGCGCAGCTGAACTGTCCCCGGACCCCGCAGGTTGTCCGGCGACGACAGGTGCCAGATTATGGCTTGGGACACTATGTCGAAGAGATCGTCGTCTTCTAACCTAATTAGGAGGTATCCTGAAAATCATACATTATTCATGATTCTCTGAGTTTGCTTCAGTGTTTCTTCTCAGAGGTCGTCAATAAGAAAATGTCGGTAACATGTAGTTAAAAATGTAAAACATTTACTTTAAAAGTGTCTTTAAAATATCATTTAAAGACGACTAGCGTTTTACAGTATTCGTGATTGTGGTTTCAAATTTCAGACAAGTATTGCTGCCTTGTTTTATTACAATCGCCTCTAGCTAAGAGAAAGGTGGACCTAACATGAATCAATATTGATTCCCGTAGGGTGATTCTGGCATTAAAAATCGTTCCAAATTTAATTCCGTCCAATTACAGTCTATGAGGACGTCATAAACGTTACAAATGTCACCTTAAGGTAATTTATGTCAATTTTCGAACTCTAATTTGTCCGCATTTGAATTTTTTTTTTACTCTCAACTCAGTTTTAAGGTTTCATAAACATATATATTTTTAGCTCGCCTGACAGATGAAATACATTCTACTAATTATGACCTACATCGAACCTAAATCATACCGGCGAACTATATGTGTACCACTGCCGAATCTTTCGGTGCTACAGGCGGCTATGTTAGGTTATCTTTATGTAGTTTTACGAATACAAAAAAAAATCTTTAATCCAATGTTATTGCCATTCAAGCCGAGCCGTCGCAACAAAGTCATTTGCTTTATGTCAATGAGGTTTCCGTTAATGAAAATTCTTCCATTCATTTTCCTACATATATTTTGTAGGTACTCTCTCAGAGAGTAAATAGTGATTTGCTTTCATTCAAACGATGAAGCTTGAAATGTTTATTGACATTGAAAGAGAAAACAGTTTACGATTGTCAATATCTTGTTTTATTTACATATTCATGCTATGCCTACACAAAATAGGCATGCATTGTGTTGCTCGCCAGTGTGCCTACCTAAGAATTAGACGAATAGAAGAAGAATTAAGACTGAAAGTCACCTCCATTATAATACTGGGAATGAGCAAAAAACCCAACAAAACACAGTGTTTTAATGCTACATAAATGTGACAAAGAAAAAAAATCTATAAAACTAATTGACTGCACGTTGGTGCAGCGGTTATAAGGTCAATTCGCCTAGATACTACTATTGCACAGCGTACCGTTCCCTGCCAAGGCAAATATTTGAGTTCTCCAAACTAAACTAATATTGAATGAACCTAGGTACCTACATTTGTACAATCATTCGCGACACAGAGCATGTTCCCTAGAATTGGAGGTGTTTTCCATCGCTAGTATCTTCAAGTGACGTTGACGGTTCCTGGCCTACTAGACCGGAGACACTGTTCGACACTAGCCTAGCAAATTGATACGTTCAGCACGTGCATAGTCCATAAATCATATCGCCTCAAAAGGAGTAAAATTCCCTCGAGTGACAACGACATTGTCCTCTTTAACATCTACCACAAAATGGCGTGGCGATATTGTCTTGACCTCAATAATACAAATATTACGAACACGAAACTCTACTTAATAGAATTCTGATTCAATTGATTCCTGACGTATTTTATAGTTTCTTGTGTTCAGAAAATAATAATTGCTTCTTGACTTCTTGTTATTGTAGCTATCGACTGGGTATCATTTGATTTGAAAGCTGTAATATTATCTATACTTGAGATATTCTCAGAAGGCTTGGCTGTGCAACGCCTTTACTGCTACTTATACTTCTAAATATTTAATCTGATTTCTGATCGGAAACGAATTTATTAAAGACGGAAGCATACTTCAGTTTGCAGCTGAATGCTTCCCCAGCAATATACCCATGGCTGCGCCCTAGTCTCCTCCCTAAATGAGAGAAGTTAGGCCTTCGAAGCTGGCCTAATGTGGGTTGCCAGAATGTCGTAAAAATACTTAAAAACTTTTAAGTAGGGTAACGTATAAACATAATTATATTGTTACTTATCAATGCTTCGGTAGACACTTTTGAAAATAAGGGTTACGTCAACAAAGGGTATAGGATAGGTTTGCCGTGCGCTTACCCATAAAGCCCAAGAAGTGCCTGATCATATCGAAATACGTGATGACGTCAGAAGATGCTTTTAAGAGTATAGGTTTCCTTAAGTTCTTGAGCAACAGAACAAGTCCTTCCTTTAGAAATGGCTTTCGGGACACTGATTCCAACATGTAATCTAATATTGTGCAGAAGCTGGCAAGCGTGTCAATCCGCTGAAGTATATACTAAGAAATATATTTGCGTTATATTGTAATAATGTTCAGGCGAAGGGTATTCGAGACTCTTAAGGGCCGGCTACGCATCAGCAACTCCTCTGGTGTTGCAGGTGTCCTTGAGTGACAATGACTACTCACCATCAGGTGGTTCCTCTATTCGTTTACTGGCGTCTAATTACATAAAAACCAAAAATCATCTCTAAATATTAATTGCCTTAGAGGATTAAGATATTAATTAAACTTTTTTCGTTTATTTGATAGAATCACCAAACGTGGGGGTGGGAGAACCATGCTTCGGCACGAATGGGCCGGCTCGACCGGAGTGATACGATGACCTCACAGAAAACCGGCGTGAAACAACGCTTGCGTTGTGTATCGCCGAGTGAGTGAGGTGACCGGAGGACCAAACCCTTTTAAAAGGCGCAATGCACTTTTGACTCCTCTGGTATTGCGGGTGTCCATGGGCGGCGGTTATCGCTTACCATGAGGTGATCCGTCGGCTCGTTTGCTCACCTATCCCATAAAAAAAGAGTTTTGCATTTTCCGGGCAACTTTTCAATATTTTCTTTCGAACATTTCAAAAATAATAAAATTGGACCAGCCGTTCTCAAAGGAAGTACCTATCTACTTATTAACAAACCGCTAATAAACTCTCTAAATAATGTACTTAACAATTTTATAAGTTTGGATATAGATAACGCCATCTTAATAATTATCATTAAAAAGATACATAGCCATTGCTGCTAGTCCTAGCGAAGTCGCGTAAATGTGCTTGCAGACGATCTGTCTGCTCTTCCACTGTTGGGCTTAAGACCATGATCTCAAGCTTCTGAGCCAATTCCCAGTCGAAAGCTGCAGGACATTCATCGTTCCATTTCCGATCTGTAACAAAAGAGGAATTAAGGAGAAAGGAGTTCAAGGAGAAGAGGGAGTTTCGTCAAGTTTATCAGAGGAATTGGAAGTGGATTAGAGCATCAGATTTTTTAAACATTTTGAGAATCTTTAGCAACAGTAGAATATACCTATATATTATGTATGTAGTATCCTGTTTTATTTTTAAATTATATTCCTAAAAATGCTGCTTTTAGGGTTATAGAAAACCCGCAAACGTACTTACTTCCATTATTATCACATGTATAACACAAAATTATTTGACGCTTTCTTAAATTAAAGTTAATTGTAATTCGTCAAAAAGGAAATCTCGAGATGAACCACTAACCGTTATTAAGTCAGTCACGATTTTATAGACACTAAACATGCAACACTTATTCCGACTAGATTTAACTACCGACTTAATTGTTTAACTGTCGTGTCCTCCACATGAATAGAAATCATGAATAACTGCAAATGCCTGGAGTAAATAACAAACAGATATATCTTTGGTACTACTATACTTAAATACATTTCAGAGGCTTGGGCGTTGTTCAGAAATATCTGAATTAATTTAAGAATGTTATTTTCTTTAACAACTTCAATAACAGCCAATATATAAAGATACTATAGAAGCGGCGGTAGCCTAATGGCTAGGGCATCGGACTTGTGATCATGTGGTTGCCGGTTCGAAACCCACCCATTACACTACCGACGTGAACCCACTCGTAACACAAGCATTTTAGCTTAGCACGAGGGGTTAACAAGAATACTAGTAATGTGCGATCCACATTGCTAGTAAGCTTTATTAAAAAAAAAAAACTATAACTAAGTAAAACAGTAGCATTGGTTGTAAGTTCTAGAAATAATGGGTTCGCGGAGATCACAATGATTGGTGGAACTGTTTATCGTCTTAATTAGTCGCAATGCATACTTTATTGTATTGTAAGCACTGACAATCTAATTAATTGTTACAAACCTCTCCACTTGTAACATAAAAACCAATGAACATTATCATTAAATTGCCAAGTAAATCTATCCAAGCAAGTCCGAGATAGAATACATTTCAAATACTTAGTATAACAACAAAATTATTAGTTTTTTTCTGGTTTTGCAAGCCAATGAAATGACGAAGGTGTAAATGAAAACAATGGATAGTTTTCAGGTCAGGTCAATGTCGTTCGAGAAATTATAAGGGTAAGTGGGCGAGAGAAAGCGCACTTCAATTTAATAAAAGGACAACCGCCCTATTTGTTGACATCGTGTACTTTCATAAATACCGTGTCATTTGATAATTCAAGTCATGACGATACAGATAGAGTGATATACATAGGAAGCTAATTGAAAGATTTCTCATTAAGAAATATTTATTAGCGGAAAGTAAGTTCTATGGAAGATTCACAGATCATAGCTTATGAAGGACACAGCAACGAAGAGTTTGATGATCTTTATTTTTTACTTTGGGAATCGTCTCACAATATCTAGCCTGTATAATTCCGATGTTGGAACAGCTTTGTCGATAAAACTTAAAGTGATTTTTAAGAATCATAGGAATGGATCATCAAGGTATTGCAATTTAATGGTTCTGACGGAAATTGCATTAACCATTCTTCTGGTTTCAATTAGGTAGGTACTATTACATTGCCAAACATTAAAGCACCTAAATATCAAATAACACTTGGATTAACAGAAGTCAAAGACACAAATGTGTCTTATTAAATACTTTCGTGGTAGAAAAACGATTCGTCAGCCAAAGTTCGTATTCCCCATAATGTTATTGATGCTAATGCAATACAAGATGTTTCCTTTACAAAACCTAGTACTTATTTATGCTAATAGGTTTAATAAAAAAAAAAATTATACCATAGATCTAGAACTAAAAATGAACCAAAACGTGAAACGGTGTTTAAAAACAACTAACTACGTATTGCTTTTTAAAACGTAAATTACCAACAGGAATAGGGTCCAGACGCTTTAAAATATTCCTTTTCAGTAAGCCCTTTTCTGTATACTTTTTCCCTTCTGGCCCGTGAACGCAATGGTAAGTGTCTGATGATCCTGACATTGACTCTGATATGCTATAGAACTCCTTCCTGGTAACATTTTTGAATTCCTCTGCACCTCTATATTTCTTATAAAACTTTGTATGTGATGATTGTTCGGAAACGTTGTAATAATCTTTCTGAGTCTTCTTCTTTACTTCTGGACCTAACTTCTCTGGTGATTCCTTACTCTTATAATCCTTGCTAGTATCAGCAGAAGCTGCAACAGAATTTTGTTTCTCCAAACTAGATTCTTTAGCCGGTTCTCCGGATGGATTCATGTTTTATTTGCGTGTGGGACTTAGGAATCCTAAACTTTACTGAAAAACTGAAACAGAACTAAATTCAATTGACAAAATATTTGACTGTCACTTTGGCGTTACACTTTTTAATGATTGACCATAAAAAAGGTTTAATTAGATCCGTCCATATTATTGCAATGGATTTATTGAAATTCGGCAAAATGTTCGGATCGAATTATGCAATGTATTTCATAGTTGCCGACATCTCGTTGTTTGAGTAGCCAGTAGTAGGCGAGGCAAATCGGTCAGGTCCCTCCTGCGCTGGCGCAGCTTTGCGTTGCGCGGTGCGCCGCTGAATTTGTTTGACTGGAGGGACCAACGGATAGACTGACACGCTTAACGCTTGCTCCCTCACTCAGTACTCAGTCGCACCTCCACGCCGGCGGACGACGGTCGTGTGCCTCACGCACGCACTCGCCAGTACCCACTATACGATACTTCATTCGTTTTCCGCTCGAGAAAACCAAGTGAAATAAAAACTATTTTACCGCGTCAGTGGACGAGCAGTGAGTGGATTTGTCGCTAGTGTTTATTTAAAGCAGCATCTACACATCGGTGAGTGTTACCATGTCAGATTTTCTTTAAATCGCGGCCAAACGTTAGACGTTTGTTTTGTTGACATTACTACGTAGTGATAATGGAAATATTGTGAACGGTAAATGCCGAAACCTTAACTAGATAAAAGTTAATCAATGATTATGGTTTATGCAGTGGAAGTCATAAAAACAATATTATCTTGGTTCATATTCGAAGGTTCTGCTTGATGCATCAGTGTATTTTTACTAACGAGAAGGTATGTTCTCATGTGGTAGGTACTTTATAAAAAGTGAAAACACGATCTAAAGTAGGAGACAAACAAGTAATAAAGCTATTTAACAACGCTATAGCAATTGTTGAAGTCTGAATGACAGGTGTATGAATAGGGCAATGGTGACGCAAGTTTCAGGTCGTTCTGTAATTCTAAATGACAAAGATACATACAGTATTTTCCTTAATTTTGTCATATATTGACACTAAAATGTGGCTTATACATTATATACTTAATAGGTGTCATTACATACATCGATAAATAGCCAAGTATGGAAAACAATAAATGGTCGAGCTGATATCACTCAGTTCATAACTTAATTATACACTTATTACAAAATTGTCCAGGCTAAAAGTCGATTCGATGAATCATAAGTGATTCACCTTAGAAAACTGATAAGCCTAATTATTCTAAGTCCTAATTAAGAATTTTATTGACTCCAGAGGAATTGGTCAATATTATGTTCTCTTTAGAACATCCGAACATACCTACAATACTGCAATATCCGGCTGATTCATTCCTTTAATAATTACATAAAAAATCATTCCAGCGGTCAAATAATCTACCTACAAATAAATAAGAATAATAACTGTACCTACCATAAGAATAAACACTGCATCTCCCTACAGGTTCCTACCAAGTTAATGAAGTGTCCCCCTTTATTTTAATCACATGTTATTTAAAGTGATGAAGGTTTTCTTAACGGAGTATCGTTTAATCTTTACACTCGCTAATTATTTATCGATATGATCTTGCGAATTCTCATTTATCATCTAGGTATAGGTACTTATATTCATAATCTCAACAACATTAACCTATTTATTTAAATACAGTAGATAAATGACTTCAAACTCTGAATAAAAACTTGGACTGCGTAAAGTATTCTTTAAAAAAGTCAAAGTAATTTAGGTAATTTGATAATATTCCATTTCATCAATTAATTTATCCCGTATCTCCATAACTATTCATTTTACATTGGTAATTTGGTAGTTGCTTAACATAGAACTGAGAAACAAGAGCTTTAACAAGAATAATCAGGACATAACATTGCTCAAGTTTTACTGAACTTTCTCGTTATAAGTTACTCAATGTGATTGTAGAAATCATCGTATACTGTGACAGGTGATAAAGAATTGCAAGAACTAATGTATAATGATATCTGAAACATTCATTGGGAAATAAAAACTGGTCGATGGTTTCTTATGGAATTCCTATATATTTTTATGAGGACTTTGGATAGATCAGAAGGTTCGAGTAAGGGACATCCCGGATTATTCTATACGGAACCTTGCGATGGAACTCACTGTGAGCACGATAAAACGGGCGACGTCTTTTTTAACGTTGAGAATTTTGTCTCTCTGTTTCCAAGCTGCTCATTTGATCGCGTAGTCGACAGTATGCATTTCACGGTCAAGGTCACAAGAATCATTGGATTGCGCATAAACCTATTCTGGAGAGTTCGCATCCTATGGATCGTTAAGCCTTTGACCATAGCGGTCTCAACGTCGTTATCAAGCAGGCATTAAGCCCTTATTGGACAACGATGTAAGGTCCTCATCACAATGTACAAGTTCTCTTCAAATTTCAAAATTAAGCTCAAGAATATTAGTTAAAAGATTGAGCGATAAGGTGCGCTTTATTTTTAGAAATGATTTAAGTTTTCTCAACCTTACATTATTTCTGATAAAATTATAATAATTAAGATTGATGGCTTATCAAGTTTCCATTACAAAACATGGTCTACCTGAATTAAGTCCACAAAGTGTTGTAATATCTCACATCATTATCCCGAATTCTTTCACTATTGGATTGTTACGTATTGTTGCTACTGCAATTTCCGACCACCTTCTATTTTCTTCTATTTTACTAAATGTTATTCTTCTTCTTCGTCGTTCCGTCATAGCTGAGGATGGTGACCTCGTACAAAATACGCCTTGAGGCTATGCGGTCATCTGAACGTTCAGAATATGCTGTTCGTGACACCCTCCTTAAAGCCAGCCTCTGACCATCATGGCTGGTCTTTACATTTGAATAGTGAGTGCGTTTTGTTAATAACCGACCCAGTATCCTGAGCCTTTCCAGATATCACCTAGACTCGCTGTTAGCAGATTATCGATAATCGCATGGTGATGTGGAATTCATCCAGTATAGATTCATTGTTTCCCATTCCGGTTCCAAGATATACGAAGTAATTTATCTCCACCAGCAGCACATATGGACGGCATCGATATTAAGGGTGATCAGTTAATAATTGTCATTAATGGTGCAGCTTCGGATAACATCAATATTGATCACAATTGGGGAGTAAGAGGGTTGTTGTTACCATATCACATGTATATTTTTGCAAAATAATTCTAGAGAATGCCTGTGATTGATCATGCCGTTGATATTTGTAAAATCATATTACCTTCGCTACATTAAGTTCTGACATGGATAATCAAATCAAGTTATATTTTACAAAAAATAAAGTCACTTCAAACCCTCATGTGATTTAATGGACGACTTTTTACTAATGACCCGTTTTAATATAAATGTACTATGTAATATGATTTTGATGTACCTAAGTACAAAATTATTCACTACAACGTAAGTACCAATTTTACTATTGTGTATAACGCACCAACACAATGATGCTTCTTACCATGGTAAAAAGTTTAGCTAGATTATGTAACATATGATTCAGCAAGTTGGTATCCATCCCGACTGATACGATTATTAAGATCGTACTTCATGGAATTGTACATGATGGACGTAATGTAATACACCCATCGTCATCTTCATCTTCGAAGCCTTTTTCCTCAACTATGTTGGGGTCAGCTTCCAGTCTACCCAGATGCGGCTGAATATCAGTATTTTACACGAAGTGACTCCCGTCACACCTCAGCAACTCAATTTTTGGGTAATACCGATATTCAGAGGATAGACTGGTTGTCAGGCTTTTTTGGGCTCTGACAAATGTCATAGATGTATGACAACCGGGACCGACGACTTTACGTGCTTTCTGTGTCACGGAGGGGTCTCGGATGTGTTAAGAATGATCACCCATCCACACACTGACCGCGGCGAGAGCAGCTTAAGCTTGCAGTTCAGTTGATCAGCTTACTTACTTGTAATACACCCTTAACTAATTAAATTCCCTACTTTCACCTGTCATTGCTTTCTGTACTTATACTAAACGTCTGTGACCCCTACACGGGGTAAGTATCTGATATCGTATATTTATTTATTTATTTATTTACAACCATACACATACAACTTTACAGTTACACCAAAACGTTGCAGTGCTTAAAATTACAATAATAATATAGATACACACAAAACAAAAGACTATTACTATAAAAAAAAATAGGTACTTGTATATAAACAAAAAAAAAAAAAACAATACCTTTTACCTCTTATCCATCTTCTCACAAAATATGACAAACCTACTTATTGATTCTACCTAGCCTTTCTATGGTTAGACAAACGTGGCGGTTGGAATGTTCAACCAAACGCCATAATAATGTAAGTACTTCTTATCTCTAATAATTGTCTATCTACTATTATAAAATCGTAAAAAAGCTGTGTCTGTACATTGAAGATATTAAAAAAACAAGAAGGTTAGGGTATAAAACGTCTCCAAACTTAATAATTAGATTTTTAAAATTCTTGTCTGTTTGTTACGTATTGTAAACGCCTTCGTTGCAATCGAAACGAAGCAATACAACTTCAGTCACTTGTGGCTCGTGTGACACTAATGTGTCACTGCATTACCTACACACTTTTTAGTTCAGTGTTTTTCAACCTGTGGGTCGCGACCCCCCGGGGGGTCGAGATGCTTCTGTACTGAGCAGTAATGACACAATTCTTCTTTCAAATTATCTAACACCATTTTCATACCAGGTCTAAGTATATGTTTATCTCACGTCCGACTTCTTCAGTAAAAGATTGTGTCGACGAAAATACATCGAAGTTATTTTGATTTATAGACGACGGCCACAAGTAATTTTTTTTGTATAGCCATGTATTTTGTCCTTTGCAGTGATGACATTTTCATCTCACCCTTGAAGACTTTTATTAGCGTTGGCGTTAGTTAGTTATCAATTGGCGACGTATTCGATGTATGTAATTGTAAAATAATGTGTTTTACGTACCTACTATTTTATGTACTTATATCCGAATCCTAATTATGGAGACGCATAATAACGTCGTATGGAATGAATATTTGTAACACTGTAACATACACATACATGCATGATAAAAAAGCGAAGGGTCGGGGAGTCGCGAAATATTTTTTCATACCAGGGGGGCCTCATCATGAAAAAGGTTGAAAAACACTGTTTTAGTTTAATTACACGAAGCCACATAAAAGGATAATGATCGAATTTAATTTCATAGATAACAATGTTTACTTTATATAAAACTAGCTTTTGCCCGTGGCTTCAATCACCTGAAGCTATAGTAGGATTAGAAATGTATTCCAAACATAATTTAATAAAACCAACAGTGATGATCTCGTCTTTGTATGGGTCTCTATACATATAAGTATGCCTCAAAATGTCTATTTTGTCCAATGTTGGATAAAGATATTTTAGCTTGAGGACGACAGTCTTGTACCTAATGTTAACTTACCCCTAGGGCATTTTATTGGCTCCATGGCCTTGCGAATGCTTTTCTCTGTAACTTCAAAACAAGCATGTTACCCGGACATTTAGATATAGGACATAGGCACCTGTTTTTAGTTTAATTAAGTTAAAATGTAGTTTCGGTAGTCGTGGTTGACGTCAGATACGTTCAGTTCGAATTACCGCAATGAGTCACCTTTATATAAGTATGTATAAACAAAATTATTTGGATCTGTAGGAAAACAGTGAAATATATTTTCCTGATAAATGTACATGTAAGGCAACTAGCACACCATAATTAGGTACCTACATTAAGTAGCTAACTACTTATCCATTATTTTTGTAACGTCTATTATCGTACCTAATGAAATTAATTAATGAACTTTAACGCCAAATTGACTATCTAATTATCAATTAAATTTAATATAAAGTAGGTTGTAGACAAGTAATAAATTTTCAAAAAAGTGTAAGGACTGCCGCTCTTAAACATTTTCGTTAAAAAAAAAAACAAAAAAACTCGAAAGTTTGCATTTTTTTAAGTTCCCGCCAAAACGCTATCATGTCACTGTCAACTGTCGCGTATCTAGGTTTGACGTAACGTTACGGTCATTGAACCTTGTCCGCGAGAATAAAAAAAATGAATTAGAACTTCAATAAATAATAAACATAATCTTTATCTATTTATAATCTATATATATAAAAGAAAGTCGTGTTAGTTACTCCATTTATAACTCAAGAACGGCTGAACCGATTTGGCTGAAAATTGGTGGAGAGCTAGCTTAGAACCAGGAGACGGACATAAGATTTTTTGTCCCGTTCCCGTGGGATGTGATGACAGACCGCATTCCACGGGGGCGAAGCCGTGGGCAGAAGCTAGTATAATATAATATTTGTCTGATTAATTAGCTTTTATACTACTGTAATATGTATAATGTATACCACATTACTGGAGAAGGATTAGGATATAATGTAAGTATAAGAAACTTCGATAAGTAATGCCGTTATATAATATTAGGTAAATAGGTATTAGGTCATAAACGTCAAAAATTATAAAAAATCATGATTTATGTGATGTTATGTGTTGCGGTTGTAATAAAGGTAAAAAATTGCATATTATTTAAATAACCAAAGTATGGATAATATTGCTTTATTTTTACATAAAACCTGTTCCAGTTGTTTTTTTCTACAAAAACATTAGAACGTAAGTAGGTCCTACTTGTTAAGTATTTTTAATAAAGGAAAAAAAATACAGTTCTTTTTCCAATTAGGTATTCGGCTGTGTCTGTACATTGAAGATATTTAAAAAAAAGTGGGTGAGGGTATAATATACCCTAACCCACTTGTTTTTTTTAAACCGAACCCAAAAATGTGATTTATGAAATTCGTCTGTTTTTTTTTCGTTACGGGTTGGCGCAAAAACTACTGAATAGATTTTAATTTTGTAATCACTGTTAGAAAGTACACACTCCAAATTAAAAACTGGTATAAGTACTTCTTATCTCAAATAATTAAAGGGAACATGAGATACAGCTTGACCTCTCTAATGTATAGAGAATTAGAGACCAATACAAAGAAGAGATCATCAGAATACACCAATTAAATGTAGGTAGGTACCATGGTTTCTATGCAAGATACCGGTTGGAATAGCGCCAATACAAGTATTTTTGTTACTTAAACTAATATAACTGCTAAGAGAAACAAACAGAGACAGACGCAGATACTCGGTTACCTGCGTAATACTACATGCTTTTTTATCGCTTTTGTATTAATTACCAGATATCTAACGTAGAAAATCGATTGTCTATTCTTATCGAATACCAAGTAGCTTTGACGTTTATTTTTCTCTTCATCACGCCTGTATTCCCTGAAGAGTAAGTTATAGGTGTACAGAATACTTATACATTCAAAGTTCGGCGGTTTGTTTATGTCCCGTGTAATAGGGGACGAGCCTATTATTAGGTAATACTTACATATAAGGTACAACACAATAACACTGCTCGTTGTTAACCCTTCGGAGAATACAGGCATGATGGTAGGTATGTGTGTTATATACAATAAAAAAAATAATATATCTTGTACGAATTTCCTTTCACTTGTGCAATTAATGTAAGCATGCCTACCTACTTATTTATAATATCTACAAGAATATGAGTACATGAGTTATTATCATTTTTTTATTCAAGTACATATTACCCCAAATACTATAATCTATTTATTGCAATTGGGTTGTATAATTCGCTTTTTTACATAACGGCTAGATATTTTACAAAACAGCTACAATAAGTAAAATAGCTGTATAACGCCCAGCCATTGTCATTGTGCCATCAGATGTGCCGTACCTAGACTAAATAAGAGTTATTTTGACTAGTTTTGACTGTTGTTATGCTATACCTACAAAATACAATCCAACGTTTCATTTCTAGATGTTTTAAATACCCTTAATTGTTAACGTGCTGTATTGATGAACGCAAAAAGTTCATTCAATTCCTCGTAATGAAAGTCAGCAATTATGACAAACTACTGAATGCCATTCAGCTGTTTTACATAATTGAGCTGTTTTAGAAAACAGCTAGCGGTTATCTAAATCTTCAAATAATACAATCTTCATTTTATACTTATCGATTGTAATTAAAAACCTTAAGTAATATTCATAGTTACAAACATTTAAATCTCTACTACTGCTCAAGGATATAATACATTCGAAATACGTTCATAATCATCAAAACTGGAGTTAAATTGTTAACATTGCATACTTACTTTTATAAATACGAGTAGCATTGTACTGACCTTAAGTATGAATCCGCCAGGGCCAAAGTACGAGCAAAAAATGTCTTAGTTATAATCGAGATATTCAAAATATATAAATAGGGAAATAGCTGGGATAATAAACTAGCATTATTTTACGTTTATACTCTCAGCTGAAATACATTGACGACAAGTTCGGCGTAGCGGCTGAGCGATTAGCATCTTCGACACGTGTTGTGGGTTCGATCCCGACACGGAGCAAATATTTGTATGATCTACAGGTAGATGTTCCCGGTCCGGGTGTTTGTGTATGTGAGAATTTGTGTTAGTAAACGCACCCACGATACAGGAGCAAAACTTAGTGTGGGGTAACGTTTAAAAAAAAATACATACTAGGTACCTAGGCAGCTGCGAAGAGCGAAATTCGAATCTAACTCCGAAGCTGACCAAACAACAACCAATATACCTCATCTGACTATTAAAAAGTAAGGTAAATTTACATAGGTTTTAAAGTAAATTGTCACAATAATATAGTATTGAATGTGTATCTTCTTGTAGTACAATCTTTGACGAAAAGATTCACTCCTACTTTACAACAGTTAATTATAATATGTTTTAAATAAAAAAGTAATAACAAAAACAAATAACGATGTCAGTAGTAAAGAATATAATTATGTATATTTATTATTTTTCATAAACGTGCCGCTGTTTTGCATTATAATATCATTTCAACTGTAGCGCTGAGCAGTTGGCAGACAAAAGATACAATGGATAGGTATATTTCCACAAAACGATGCAATGGGCGTCGATACGTAAGGCATAATGTAAGAATTTACAAAAGGACAGTTTGTTACAACACTTGAATACAATGTACGGAAAGCAAATGATACCAACAGATACATAAGATATACCAGCAAACATCAAAAACTCAGACCACGACACTCATAGACAGTGCCAGGTTTTTAAACTAGTTGGTTTTTACCGTAGGAGAGCCACGCTTCCGAATGTGGCGCTTGACCGGTACCATAATACCACCTCACAGAAAACCTGCGTGAAAAAACGCTTACGTTGTGTTTCGCCTAGTGAGTGAGGATACCGGAGGACCAAACTCTTTTAAAAGGCTGGCAACGCACTTGCGACTCCTCTGGTGTTGACGGTGTTTATGGGCGGCGGTATCACTTTCCATCAGGCTATCCGTCGGATCGTTTGCCCCCCTCTGCCATAAAAAAAAATGTAATTGGTCACAAAACCTATGATCAAAATAGAAGACAAGCCACAACACAACAAAACCTTTCAACTTAACTCTTTGACTTTAAGACCATTCCATGGACTGGCAAATAGTTTGTAATTTGTAGATCGATATCGTCAAAATCTATCAACACAATCGGCTATACCTTACAACATTCGTTTGTTTGGTTTTTACGTTCAATTTTGCAAGCCTATGAAGGCTTAATTAGCCTTCGTAATCTCATCTCAACGCAATTTTAAATGACAGAAAATTACGATACCATGTCATTGTCATCATTGATATAATTTCCACAATGCGTGCATTTTCCATTTTTGTCTCCGAGTCGGTTTGCGAATTGGCCTTCTCAATTATCTCGCATGCTTCTATCAAAAGCGCGAGATAAGTGGCATGTCTGCATGATTGACATGTTGTTCTAAGATTATAGCTCTGATAAATGTTAAGAATACCCCGATCTGTCACGATAACACCTTCTCTTAGATAGTAAGCTTTAGCAATGGGCTAAGGACGCCGTGTACATAGTGCTATTTTTTTAATATTGGACGATTTTTTTCATGGCGACGAAGTTTTGGTCATGGCGAATTATTTAAAAAGGTAATGTATTTTTGTTCTGTGTTTTTTTATGCATCATGCATGATGTGATATGATTCATTAACGTATGTGTGACGTAACTTTTTCCAGTAAACCTGTTACGGTTAACTTATTTGGATTGATGCAAAAATTGTATTGTCTGAAGTGTCATTAAGAGATTTTTATAGAAAGCCCGAACCTAATTAAGTTTGTTAGCTTTGTCTTTCGCTAGAGTTTGGTTAGATAAAAATCTTCTTTCCGTGTCTACTTTTGTTTGCTTAATTATTTGTATCTGAAAAGAAACATTTTATCATATATTTGTATATGAATTGTCGTTAATGAAATTATTCTTATTTATTTTTAAAGATCCACTTTTTGATAATAGCCATAAATTTATCGTACAAACCACATTATTAATTTTACCCGAATAGAAAGCCAAGCGCAAATATAAGTTAAGAGTTTACTTACGTAGATTTAATCAAATTATGGTTCTCAAACTTTTTAAAAATATAGCATCTCGATGTTAATAAAAATAACGTCGAACAAGTAATTGAGACACGTCAAAATCAAGAGTTATCTTCTATAATACATAATCGTACTCCAACTGGCGTTTACGCATCTACAGATGCGTTATTTTAACCCAACATTGGTTACACGCGACATCCACGCGTGGGTATGCCGTGGGTATTAATATCTAGCCACACAAATAACACACGCTAATTAATTGCGAAATAACTAACTTACCTTCATAGAGGTCGCTAATACGTAGGCAGCCATCGTTATGAGGGCTGTCATTAAAAAAAATCGATAATGTTAAATAACTATTTATCATTATCGATTGATGATAATGATAAATAGTTATTTATCATTATCGATTAAAAATATAATTAATTAATATAATATCATAAATTATAATTTTAAATAAAACTACATTATTATACTATACTGAAACCTGAAATCTTTTAGATGAAAGTTAAAATTATTCAAGAATATTTGATTATTTTTTATGGTTAACAAAATCCACCAGTGGCACTGGCGAAGGCTCCCTAAGAATCCAAAGATACCTACCGGTTACCTTTCTGATCACTGACTTATAGTATCATCCTATAATCATAATAACGTCGTTAACATCGTAAAGTCCTTTTCATAGTTAAGTTTTGTAAATGAAAATCGTGATTCAGTAAATGCTTACCCGATATGACAAAGATTACAAAGGCGAACGTATTATTAATATAATAATATGTTTGCGTCAAGGTGAGCACTTTTTAGTTCGGCTAAAAGTTGACATCATGAAGCTATCTAGACTTTTGCTCAAGGTAACACGTGACGAGTATATCTTGGAGAAGTAAACACAGTCGTAGATATAATATATATAGGTACAATATATATAGGAGAAGAATGGAAAATGTTTGGAGGCTTTTTCCAAAAGGCGCACAGACTAAATACAAACCTAATTATCAGAACAAAATTTAAATATATATATATCTGAAAAAGGCTATAAATAAATAAATCAAATAAATACAAACGAAAGATGAAAACAGGTACCTACACTCATAAGCAATTTTATTAAGGAGCGATGAATATCTGTTTGGTTACAGCGTAAAGTAATAGTGACAACCCTATCCACTGCAAGTATGTACAAGCTTCATACATATTTTAGAATTACTAATTGACTTTTTTATGTTGTATGTAAGCAATAATTTTATTTGATAAGTTTCTCCAAAGTGAAACTTGAAAGTAAGCTTAAAGGTTTGAGTTATGCAATATTCTAAATACAATATATATTGTATAAAAATATTCATAGTTATATTTTTTTAAACATATACCTTGGTTTTAGGCTGCACAGACCCAGGGCCTGACCCCTGTTTGTAATGGGCCGTAGGAGGTCTATAAAAATAATCATACAATTATTCACTTTTTAAAAGGGCCCCAAAGTCGGTTATGCCCAAGGGCCCCTGGATGGTCTAAGACACCGGGTTTTCGGCTACTATCGTACTTACTTCATTATCGACAATTATTCTTCTAAGTACTTATTCTTTTGCAAATTATGATGTTTTTAACTAAGATAAGGTTACCTACGCCTGTTAACTTGAGTGCTTTTTTGTCTCATTAGAACAAAGAAAATGTTTACTCTCTGCATACAATCTTACAGATTTTCCAATATAACTTCTTCGAAATAATTAATTGCAAATATTGAAACTGTTTATGTATTTTACTGATGTGATTACTGATGCTGCTTTTACCCGATGACTCCATTCGTTTGCCATGGCTTCGGTCTGCATACATTGACGTTGCTGCAATTATTTTACTCATTACAAAATATACTGACAACATGGCGAGTATTGCATTTCGTCCGACGACATCGTAACGTAATATCAAGTCGCTTGTCCAGTCCCAACCGAACATTATAACTTGGCCTGCCGTGGTGGCGCTGTTGGCTAAGATAAAAAGCAACTCTAGGCTTAGTTGCGTCCAGTTTTTGTTACGTCTTTCTCACCGCATATCAAGATACAATGGCCGCTCTGTACGCGAAGCTACAAGGTGATTGAGTGATATTTGGAACGTAGCCTGACAAACAGAGAATAACGCATGTATTTATTAATTTAATTAATTTCCGATACTTAATCCTGACTTGATTGAACAATAACCTTGGTTTCGATTAACGAGGAAATTAGTATTTGCTTCCCTTACCGATCTGTAAACAGAAAAAAATCTGCATCAAGTTTTGATTTTTTTATTTTTTTTTTATTCATGATAGGCTTACGCTTGATCGCCAGTTCACCTGATGTTAAGCGACACTACGAGCTAAGATGGAGCGCGCTTGCCAAGAAGAAACCGTTTCACTCGTGATTTAAAGCCACCCAGATTATATCTATCGGGGAAGACCCACTCGGGAAGCGCATTCCACATTTCCGCGGTACGCATGATAAATGTGGACTTGATGATGACACTATGACTTGTTTGGGGAAAGATTTCTCTTGGGTGTTTTCGATAATCAGAAATCTAGTTATCTACGGCTTAATTTATATTTTAACGTTCATGAACTAATTATCCATCAAACATTCCGATGCTTATTTTATTTGCATATTATATTTACTGATCATATTCCAACAGTTTTTTTTACTTTCTATAATAATTAGAGTCGAAAATAGGTGTTTAATTTGAATAAATAAATTACAGACAATTCATATTTAGAATTTACCTTATTCTTTTTAATTCTTTTAAGAGTTATATAAAACGCTGTACATAAAGACGCTGTTTATGATAATAGCTTATCTATTTAATGTTAATTTACCTACACCTATATTTTTCTGCAAACATAGACTTCCTTTTGCCTATAACAAAGCCAAAGAAACCAGAATCATATTCATGGAAGTAAAAGGAAAAAGATATGTATCGTCAATCAATTTCCAAACGTCTTACTCTTACTCTCGTTAAGCGCACGAGCAGTGTGAAAGGACGAGCATTTCATTATCAACTACACTGAAACGTACCAAAACCGTTCTCAATTCCACATTAAGATGAAATTTTGCATACAAATAGCTGGTATTTCGAGGCGAGCTGACGCGAAGCTGACAAATCTTATGCAATTAAGTGTACTTACATGTATTGCTTTCACCCGCAAAGTATTATGTTACAAGATATTGCGTTAAACTTTGTTTAATATTACAACTGCAGTTAACCTTAGTAATTTCTGAACATGGATTTGTATATTACTATGTCAATATTCTTTTGTTTTCTGACTTGTGCCATTTAAATCTCGCAGCTTCCAGCTTTTTTAAATAAGTTTGTTTGGATCGTATCTCATGATTTCCCCAGTACTCAATTTACTCAAACGACAATAGGTAGATACAATAAAGCATTAACTGAATTCAATAGTGGTACAGTTTAGTTATGAATTCAATATTTTGGAGCAGGAAGTTGGTTCTTTAATGCATACAATTATGTAATAATATATTTATTTTGACTTGTGTTACTACTGAATTCAGTCAACAAAATCAGAGTTAGTTTGACCACATGGCTAGTCTACAAACTTCTAAACTCCTAAAAGAATTAGGAATATGACAGTCGTTGTGTAAGAGACCGATAAGCCCAAGAATTCTTTAACTAAACATTACATAAGTAGTATCTGTGCCGGCAGTAAGACAATAGGTATTATTTGAAAAGGGCACTTGTGTAAATTTCATTGACCTGTTAGAGCGGTGCACTGTGTACCTACATCTGAGTCGTACCACTACTTGCCCTCCTAATATTTAGGCCAGTCAATTTGCTTAACAGTTAGCTACTCGTGCGTTAGTTTAATAGATTTTATAGTTTAACACGTAGATATTGACGGCACATGTACATTGAAGATATTAAAAAAAAAACAAGTGGGTATAAAACGTCTACGAACCCAAATATGTGATTTTTAAAATGCTTGTTACGGGTTGGTCCAAAAACTGCAGAATAGATTTTAATTTTGTTCATATTATTATTCGAAATTTAGAAAGTATATGCTCCAACTTAAAAACTGGTGAACGTCTTATCTTAATTAATTAAACCGATCCTGAGATACAGCTTGACCTCTATAACGTATAAAGACCCATACAAAGAAGAGATCATCACTGTTGGTTTTTGTAATTTTTTGCGATCATTTTCTAATCCTACTATATCTTCACGTGACCATAGTGGCGGGTAAATTAATACACAAAGCGGTACTCCAGGATACCATGCGAATTATATATCTAGGTTAATAGGTTTCTCTTTCTATCTATATGTTTATCTAAATTGGAGAACATAACGTAGGCCGAAATGTTCTGATATACTAGGTATAGCCAGTTTGAAAATATACGGATTTTAGATCCCATGAAGGTAGTATTTACTAGGCGGTGAATCTCTTGCCAAAATGAGCTCAAAATCTGTATGTATGAGCTGGTTGAAGAAGTATTACAATTATTTTGAAGTTAGGTAATCACAATAACTTTCGTACAGGATGTAAAATATATGAAACGTGAAATTAAATTCAGCATTGCTTACCATTAACCTAATATTAACTCTGTAAATTTATCTCAACATAACTTAGAAATTATAATGCAATTTGAATAGAAATCGAGCGAATCTCTCGTTCCACTTATGAACGCAGTGGTCCATGATGGGGCGCATAGTGGCGGCCTGATGGACCGTGGAAGAAGATGGATGGATGCTTTAAATACATATATTGCATCCATGCTGCATCCATTCATACACTCACGCCTTTTTTATAGGGGTGAGCATAAACCACAAGACATCACTTGCTACAGTTGTTACCATTCTTGAATACTTCTTTTGCATCGTCCATGGGCTAATTCTACGTATCTGACCTTTTTGAAGGACCTCACCAATAAGGTGCTGCAATATGGGCTGATGTCTGTCTAAGGAGCCACCGCTGTCAATCAGACATTTTTTAATCTGTTTATCTGAAAATAAGTTTGTAGATCTATATCATGTGGAATTGGCTAAGATATCATGAGATATGATATATAACTAAGATATAATGCTCATTGGGGCAATTTCTTCAACCACTCGTATGTAGAATTCCAAGCATTTAGCATTTTACTAATGTGCATCATAATTTGGTTTACCTATAGATAGATGTCTCTATACTTTTGTGAAAAACTCACGACTACGTCTTAGGACGTTTTGTAGGGTCGATCTCCGTACAGGAAGAATATTTTATGACCACATGCAACTGTTCCTGGTCTGAGTGTTCCTGAGTGAACATTTATGTTTTTGTAAATGCAAGATTGTGAATACGATACAAGTTTAGGTCGTAATGATAGTTCCTGTAAGATTAGAGCACGCGAATGACCCTAAAGTACTTACTTTACATTTTCCCCAGCAGACAGTTATATTGGAGAACAAGCGGCCGCATAATGCACTATTCAAATGTTTCAAAGAAATTTTACTGTTGTGTGGTATGTCTGTGTACAGCTGAATGAATAATAAACGTTATTGAATACCTAATATATCTATTGTTTTGAATATAAAGGTTTAGGGTTCTGGACAGACATGATCTAATTCTTAAGGGAAACCTGACAAAATATCTTCGATACTTCATTATCATCATGCTAGCCTTTTATCAACTGTATTGGGTATGGCTGCCAGTCTGATGCGACACAATTTCTGGGCGATATTGGTATCCTAAGGATTTACTGTTTGAAGTTTGTCGAGCTTCTGATTACCATTAATCCTTATGATAGATCTTTGTGATAATCGGGAACGACAGCTTAAATTGCTCCATGAGGCACAGAGCGGTCCTAATGTACACGTGGGAGAGCCATGCTTCGGCACGTATGGGCCGGCTCGACCGTAGTGATACCACGGCCTCTCAGAAAACCGGCGTGAAACCACGCTCGCGTTGTTTCGCCGAGTGAGTGTGGTTACCGGAGGCCCAAACCCTTTTAAAAGGCGGGCAACGCACTTGCGACTCCTCTGGTGTTACCGTCAGGTGATCCGCCTGCTAGTATGCCCCCCAATCCCATTAAAAAAAAACATAATATGGTCATCCATCCGTAGACTGACCGAAGAAGAAAAGTAAATGATGTCAAATTATTGTGAATGAAGAAGCTCTGCCAATTGAAACTTTTTTATCATTTTTTCCTGTAGTTAATTTATATTATAACTTACTTTTGCTTTAGTACCTATCGCATTCTATATGACGTATGTAGGTGTGGCCTTGCCCTCATGCTACATATATGTGGTATCCCGTATACACAACTTACATCAATAACACTATGCGTTCTTTTGCATATTGTTTACCATAAGTGCGCTACACAGTTAGAGCTCGGGCCTAGTCCAATTAGTCTGAAACTAGGTAAAGAAGTCAACGTGCCTATAATCTGCCTCTCGAAAGGGTGACAATCAATTTGGCGGATGGTTAGCCTGTCCTACTGGCCTCGGATTACGTAAATTACATAACACCCGAACATTTTCCTCTCACAAACAGCGAGACTATCTGTACAACATTAATTTCAAACGAGAAATTTATATTTTGTGATAAATGTTACGCAATAAATGCAAATATTAGAGTTAAATCGTGTCTGAATAAATCATTATTTGTGTTTATTAGTGGTGATTTGTGTTGCTCCTCCATATTTGAATTTTAATTCACAGTTATTTGATTTAGTATTTTGTGTCAATTGACAGTACCTACGATTCGCGATGGTTGAGCGATGGACTTTTTCGCTACGGGTCTACTGAACAAATATTTGCAAGACGTACAAACACGTACTTAGTTGTGATGTTAGTGTATGTGAAAATTTGTATTAGTAAACCCACCCACAATACAGTCTTACTGTATGTACGTGTACAATGTCATAAGATGGTTTTCTTTATGACGTTGCGTTTTTGTGAAGTTTTTTGTGTAAAGTAGGAAGTATTTCTACTTCAAATGGACTACGAAATTTGTAAAACAAATGTCTCATTTGAGGGACATATTATAGTATGTTATGGTAATTAATTTCACGCACTATCTTTTGTTAACAATGTTTTCCGAGTAAAAATATGAAATATCAGTGTATGATGGTCGCGGCATTCGTCGTCATAGGACTAGACACTAGACTGTAATATAGATTATATTATATACACACGACGACACAATAATTATCAAGCAATGTAATTTAGGTAGATACACTACAGAAATCACCGCTAGTGCGACGGAATACGGTCCTCATGGCAAACTTCTGGTACTTACGCTGATTTCTATGCTTTTTGTGTTGTTAGCATATTACAATAACTGCTCCATAATTAATTTTAGTCTATTTAATTATCCATCCGTTGCCTGGAAAGGTGTTAAGATAAGTCTATGATCTTTTAGACCACTCATTGTTACTAACTATATTGCTTTTTGTTGGTGTAAAAAAGCCACTAAGGGCCACTTGCACCAACTTCTGAAATATGTTTAAATTATTTAAACACAAAATGACAATAGAAAATTGTGTTTAAATACAATTTAAACACATTTAAGAAGTTGGTGCAAGTAGCCATAAGTATTCATTTACTTTCGGTACTATAAAAATTAAGAAATTTGGTTCAATTTTCGATCGGTCTTATTTCGAATTTATACGCAACAGTCGTAAGAAGCATAACCTTTTACATAACTGATATATTCATTTAATTAGGTATTCTTCTAGGCGGAAATTTATAAATATTAATTAAATAGCAGTTTGTAGAACGGAACATTTAAGGCTTTTGCTTTTTAAACTTCACAATTACCACTGACCTCCATAATATTATCCTCTATAGACTACCTACACAGCATAGAGTAATTCGAGTAATTCAGTCTTTATGATAATAATTCTTCTTCAGCTTAACTTTTGCAGGTCAGCTTAGTTATAGCCACGAGTCCATTGGGAGAATGACATTTATGGTAGTTAGATACACTTATATCAACAAGGTAACGTAAACTTCCAACTGTACGCCTGCGCACTGTTTTAAATAACCTTAGATATTTAGATTCAGACGGTATAAAAAAGTTCTATAAATATTTGTAGCGCATCGGGATATCTCGCACGTCTGGCTTAGACTAGATATTTTGCTAGTTCCTAGAAGTGTAATATATAAACAAGTGTATTATGACTAGTTAGAACATAATAAAGACGTAGTACGTGCTAAAATTTTGCTCAGCGAAGGGAAAATAGAAAATATTTACAATTTCTTACATCGCTATTATCTTCCGTGTCTATGATTATGACTCTTGTAATAATAGGTAACATCAGAACGTATAATGAGACCGGTTATAAATTTGAATTGATTCCAGATTTATTGTCAATGCGGTCTTTTTATACTGTACCTACTTGGGCCTAAACCACTGACCTCTATAATACTATCCTCTTCATCATAATCAAGCTATACTGTTCCACTGCTGGAAGTAGGCCTCCCCCAAAATGCGCCATTTCGTTTTTTCCTCGGCTTGTCGCATCCAGCTTCAATGTCGACTATCTACTTAGCATAGAGAAATATAGAGATCAGTGCTCCAAACCTGATCTCTTAAACAGAGAAGAGTACTTGGTTACTACTTGGTTCATTTTGAGGGATTATGGCGATCGTTAAAGCCACGTATGCCAGATTTTTGATTTTTCATCATCGTTTTGGAATAAGTAACCTGTCCGAGTTCAAGTAAATAGCTCGATTACCTCCACTTACTTTACCCCACTTAAATTAATTATTTTCGCCGTATTGCTATTGCTTCTCTACTTCTAAATTCTGTTTTGAATTTTGAAATATATTTCTTTCGATAGTTTATATTTGTCTTTCGAGGGCTGACGACAACAACCGTCCAAATTCCGATTCTGATCAGAATTGTAACGAAATTACAGATTTCAAAAAATCGCAAGATCCTTTCACACGATATTACGAAATTACACTGGAAATTAGATCACACAAGAAAGATAAATTATATTTTTATTACATAGGTATTCACAGCTTCGTATTAAAAGTTAATCTGTCGCAAAAGTATATTGGAAGTAAAATAAGGATGTATGCACGTAATTACTTTCCGGTGTACAAGCCGCGGCTAATGATGGCGGACGCTGGTGCAGCTTCCCGTATCCACAGCACGCACCACGCTCACTAGTACTGGAAAATTAGTCTTACATGTGGTATCTACATTGAAATTAGATCACAAATCTAGATTCTAGATTAATCTTCGTTCAAACTAATCCACTGGATCAGATCGATCAGATTTTTGATTAGATTATATTAAAATGATTCTTCGATGCTCATCTAATCTAGACAATTGGTTAGTTGACCTCTATCATTAAAATTTCCCGTTCAACCTCTTTCGTTGTCATTGAAAGTCCTGGCTTCTCATAGCAATTCCCGTTCGTACGTACAACATAAATTATTCTCAACAGGTTTTTGTCTGACTCTTTTGAATCCAATTCAGATATCAACAATAAGATACATTATAAGCAAAGAGACGATGTTCATAACAGTTTACGGTTCAGTTTATATTCTCCCTATTAAATCCTTAATGACTTATGTTTATCATAAACATATCGGTTGGCTTCGTTCAACTTTCCATTCAATCGTAGTGTCGTGTCAATTATCTCATTTAATTTATCTGCATTCAGATTCATTTATCTGATATTCTAACAAGCTTTACAAGTTTATACATCATAAGAAAGCCCTTTGCTTTCATTGCAATTATCGGAGATAAATGATGTCATAAAATTTTTGAATCTTAATGTTAATTGTAGGTATTTCTACGCTATTTCGCGCGTATAATCTTACTGTATATTTTAGACATAATCTGCCACTCAACAGACACCTGTATACTCGTACATTATTCAATGTAATTTAAACTCAATGACCGTTACAACAGGTACAAACTGACAGGACGCCATATTAAGATTTCGTATCCGGCCTTGACATTCCAATACGCAGTAACGTAATGACGTAACAGAATCAAATGATCAACCACAACTCTGATCACCTTACTGATTCCACGTGCTAGGTGTTATTACGGACGATCGGTCATATGAGTACCCAGGAATATTATGTATTCCCAAACCTTGTGGATAGACTATGTATATATATTGTAGCAGTCGGAAAGTGGAGTAAATGGTATAAATGGGAATAGAGGATTTTCGCTAAAGTGTTTCTTTTTCTTGAAGTTCTAAGACGACAAATAAGCGTACAGCCTATAGAAGCACCATCTGTATCGCTTGTAAGGGTATGCTGCCTAAATTAGGTATTCAGCAATCGATGATTGTTCCTAATTTGCGGGCGTTTATTTATTGCTAAAACTAAATAGGCCTCTAAACGCGCAGGGTGCAATTTTTGGAGCACAGACGTGGAACTTATGGAGCAGTCTATCGCTTTGGCTTATAAGTAATAAGTACTGCTACTTTTCCTCCTATCATACATGTTTGGCAGAGCATTCACCTTTGTTCTGAAGCTTCTATAACAATACGGCCCGCTTCCCAAGAGTTCATTAAAGATGAATAAGTAACTGTATTGTTAAAATAAATGCTCCCGAAATTGTTTGTGGTTCTAGTTAATTTAAAATCTCGAAATGTTTAATTTGAATTAGCATCCTGAGAATTTGCGAAATCAAGTCAAATGATGAATGAGATTTTATTATTCTCTCTATTATGATATCAAATGTCTATTCGGGTCTGTCTATCTAATTGTCTATCAAATGTCTAAAGGGCTAGGTAAATCTATTTTGTAACCACATTTGCAATATCAGGTAGAGACATCATTGTTTTTTATACTTAGATGAATAATTTATCTCTGTCAAAAAATGTTCATAAAACAAATCATCGTTTTAACAAACAATAAAGATAAGTTATCAACCGTCACCCAAGCAGCAAGGTTGTTGCGTCTGTTTTGTAAACACAAACCTCTCATTGTCTAACATTTTCATTGTGTTGTACACAGGAAACGTGTGTCCATTGGGTGCTATTCGCACGCCTCATGCACGACCCCAGCAAAAAATATATACTTACAAACGTACCAATATAATACATACGACACCTTTCTAAACTGCGTAGAACGCCCTGCAATCCCCCATCTGACCAAACAGTTGCTACAACTGTACGATTAAAACAATAGTTACCTTTTATTGTACATTTGTTATCTACGGCATGCATATCGGCGTGCCCTAATACCGGCGGCTTTTATTTGTTCAAGATCCAAGTGTTAGTTGTAGGCGCACGCCGTAAATTCTACTGACCCAGTTCATGGCATTAGCGTCTCCACGACGTCGGCTATCCGTCAACCGGCTGTACAGTTACAATGTAACCACCGAGGGACCGAGAACCCGATATAAACCAGCACCAACACAATGATATCACTCGATACGCCCAGACAACTTTCCACTTACGAAATTAGTGCTATTTTCTCTACGGTGCAGTCTATTTTTGTGTCCCTAACGCTCGTTAAACGCTGAAATCTCTATAATCTACAAACCGACGGTTCTATTTCGATTTACTTGGATATTCGTAAAGAGCCTTTCTCCGAACCTTGCGCCGGTTAGTATTAAAACTGGGGTCAGTGTTACACATTAGGAGAGCGTCGCTAATGTAATTACCGCGATCTTTCTATTAAACTCAATTGACCATCATAATGTGGCGCATTAAACATATCTTTGTGTTGTTTTAGCATTTTATGTTATTGTGAAATGAACAGACCGTTAGCGTGATGTGTGCGCCTGCGACGATGCGCGTGACACGATGTCGTCAGCGCTCATTACACCAATTTGCAGGTGATTAGGTTGACAAAAGGCATCTGAGCAATCGATTGTTCGGCATGTGATCGTCTCAAAAGCCAGTATTAATCTCAAACATTGTTACGTAAAGACAGTTGAAATAATACCTTGAATAATTCAATTTCACGTGGGCATCTACATTAGCATAACCCGGGCCGTGTGCAGAAGTCTACTGGTAATAACATATAATTGGAGAGCGTCTGACGGCACCCAATTAAGTTTGCATTAAAATACTTTCCCCTAACGCAGGTATTATTCGAGGTTTCATAATGAGACAGAGATAAGGCGGAGAAGAGGGGGGGGGGGGCAAAATTGTAAGAATGGTGAAAGCACATTTTGTTTATTGCCCTAGCGAAAATAGAAACTTGATATTTTTCATGAGCTCTTGGTTGTTTTAGTACGTCTAGTTTTTTTAGCCATAATACCTAAGTCATCTGGACTGGCCAAATATAATTACTACACTATTCTAACACTATAAAAATCGCCTCGTGTCGCATCTATCTGTACATCTGAACTCAATAATCTCAGAAAGCACCAAATGGATTTTCAAACGGTTTTCATCAATGGACGGTATGATACATTAGGACGGTTATACGCTATGTATATATCATACTACGATCCAGAACGGAGCAAAGCGGTCGAAACGGCGAGGTACAGTTAGTGACGCAATAAAAACATATAATGAAGTGAAATCTAATCGCATTTATTTATGGGTAGTATGAACCTAACAACTTTTAATTATATGCAAAACATTCAGTTGAAATTACAGAGATGTAAATAATGTGTGTTTCATAAGAGCGGAAGTCTAACCGAGCTGGTCTGAACTTAGCTTATCATAGACTCGAGTCCGCAGTTGTGTGCTAACCGCAGACAAACTAGGAAACCGCGAGTACGCAATCGTGATATTCTCTTCAAAGAAACACATTTAGAACTCACCCGCATTGTGCTATAATAACTTTCTGTTTTGATGATCATATACATACTATCACGCCTGTGATTCTCCGAAGGGTTAGGCAGAGGCGGACTTATGTGCACCCGCAGTTCACCGGTGTGCAATAACACTACCGGGAATCGAGTCTAGGACCACTAGCGTAGCAGTCGCGCGTAGGACCACAAGACCAACAAACGCAGTTAAAATAATGAGAAAATAATGAAGCTCTAAGCCTCTGTCTGGTAGAAGTCAGTATATCGTAGTTAACCAAATTAACTTTCGGTTTCATTGGGCGAAGTCATCACCACACATCTGCCGAGACGTTGAATGAACAAAATAACTAATAAAACGGTTCTTTATGAAATCAAACTTGATTGGATCACTTGTGTTCGAGTCATAGCCTAATAAAGTGAGGAAAGGATACGGGTGGCTTGCCTGACACCTGCTGTGAGCAGCTGCGGGATAACCCCCACGATATTGTAAAGGTGACAATAATTCGTTAGGCTACTTGTACAAGAAATAGCGAGCAAGTGAAATAATCTATAGCCGTGATAGCCTAGTGATGTGACCATTGGACTGCCAAGTCAAAGGTCTCGAGGTCAAATCCCAGGCACGCACCTCTGACTTTTCGAAGTTATGTGCGTATTAATAGTTATTTATCACGCGCTTAAAACGGTGAAGGAAAACATCGTGAGGAAACCTGCACGTCTGAGCGATTTTCTCGACGGCGTGTAATGTCTGCTAACCCGCATTAGGCTAGCGTGGTGGACTATAGCCTAATCCCTCTTATTGTGAGAGGAGACCCGTGCCCTGCAGTGGGACATATACTGGGTTGATTATGAAATAATCTGTTACGTGGATATGAGTCCCACCAAAACCAGAATGACTAATATTATCTACTACACTATACCAAGACTAAACATACTATAGGTAGTAGTTTGCCTGTAAAAGACCGCTTTTGAATTGATGAATCTTAATATATAAATAAATATTCTACGACATTTTACACAGCACCATCTAGTCCCAAACTAAGCAGAGCTTGTACTATGGGTACTAGACAATGGATATTAATACTTATTTACTTTTTTTTGTAAATACATACTTATAATAAATAAGAAACACCCAGACGAACACAAACACTTATATTCATCACATATATATTTGTGTCCTGTGGGAATCGAGCCCACGACCTCGTGGTCAGCAGTCCGGTACTCGAACCACTAAACCACAGATATCGTCAATATGATGATTACACACTTATTTCTTGCACTTTACGGCCCTTTCGCTTGGGAAGTTTCATATTTAGATCTCAAAGCAAAATTAGACCCTGGACGAAAAAGGCCGATAATTGTGAATTGATTCTAGAGAAATTGCTATGTGGCCTCTTTACTAATATAGAAGTAGATTAGATATGTTAAAGTTAAAATAAGTAATTGGTTTTCTTACACTGACCGTCTGATGTCTAAAATTTATAACAATATAGGTACTAAAACAATCTATACTTCTAATAAAATGTAACGGGCCGATGTCTGTACATTAAAGATATTTCGCACAAGCGCCGGGATGTTTTATGTTTTATCTGTCGCGCTCCATTCTTAATTATGCTTATATTAATTGGCATAGAGATGTTCGGAATAAGGTTTTAGTCTCATCTAATCGAATCACAGTGATGACGTTTAAGCACTACATAGGTTATGAATGGTTTTCGAGAATTAAGAATTAAAAACTAACCAAAATTACTGGTGATATCTTTGATGTAACGGGTGACTATCCGTTTCGCGAAAATCACGTAACGATCCACGCCTTTCAAATAGTTAAAACCATCATCATGTTATTTTATCACTCCATGTGTTCATAGCTCCGTATTCTGTGTTCTGTGACGGGTATCGGAGCAGAACCGACCGCTACCACACCAACCAATAGACAACAAACCTGTCACTTGTGATGCACCGTGATTTATAACATCACATGCGATCGAAACAGTTGAATATTACACGAATTTTTGTAATATACCATTGCAAGTATCTCTACTGTGACGCAAATTATGTAACACGTCACGCTTCACTGTGTAGGGAACTGCTGAGTGCTGGTTTTAACGACATGGCCCGTAAACACCAGACTGATTTTATTATTTATAAAATTATTTTAATCAATCATTGTATAGGACCTTGCCTTGGAGGATTTTGTATTACAGAAATTAATAATATAAAGAGCAACTTATAACTTTTGTCTTACCTGAAAAAAAGTTAAAAGGTATAATTTTTATGGACGTTCAGCTTTCATGAAAATACCTTTTAATGTAGTTATTTTCCCTGTAATTCGGAAGTAAATTGTAATTGTAACAAAAAGTTTATTTTAGCTAGAAAGAAATACGCTAAAGTATCTACATAAAACTATAACTGATAAATTTTACATAATTATGGTCGCAATCAAAACTTAACTCTTCGTGAGGGCCCGGACGCATGGCCAGAAAAAAAAAGAAGTGCCATGTGCACACATGTGCACCCAAGTGTGTGTCAATGTCAAAACGTAGCGATGACGTCATCTCCGGCGCAACAACCGCAGCCAGGAAGTACGTCAGTGCCCTCATGGAATTGTACACTAGCATCAGCATCACACATGTCCTATAACCCGTTCCGCTTCTAACTTTTCGTATCTGTTTAACGGTCTTCTAAAAAATCCATTGAGAGTGGTTGCGGCTGCGGATAGAAACATATTACGTTCTAAAGAACGTCACCGATTTTATCCTTCTCACTTTCAACTATATACAGCATATTAGCCTCAATAACTACACTTACGTATTATAATATGTAGGTATGTATGAACTTAAACCTTTCCATAAGTGTTCTGCTATCAACCTTGTCCGACACTGTAATTTCTTAGTTCCGGAAGGATGCCACAGTTTCGCATGTCATTACGTTTATAATTACATCATTCTACAATGGTGGACTGGCCAGTGAGGCAGTGTAATTTGTACTGAATTTGTCATGTTATTGTCATTTTCTTGTGCAGTCCGCAGTATCTACACTGTTGTATCTGCAGTATCTGCTGTTACACTGTTAGTCAGTACATCAGTAAACCAGGGAGAGTTGTTTTATTACCTACAAACTTTACCTACATCAGTTATGTTCCATTTTCCCACGACACGATTGGATTACCTACATGAACATATCAATTTGAAAGTAATTCTAATTTTTATAATGTGTTTGCTAGCAGTTATGAGTTATTGACTGGTAAGCCAATTACCCTATCGTCTAAGTGTTCATATATTTCTTTAATGCTTATAAACAAGCATTAAATGAAAGTATATTATTTACTTGGGAATTTATTCTTAGTTTTTAGTATTTACCTACCTAGTGCATCCACAAAATAAACATGAGTAGGTACCTACATAATCGATTAACATCAAAAATAATAAAATGTTTATTCGTGGAAATAATGGGCCATGAAGGAAAAGTGACATTAATACATTTAAAACTTCAGCACAAATAACTTCCACATAACTTTTAAGGCAAATGCTAAAAATCGTACCCTTTTCTTCCGTTCTTTCTATAGCCTTTGTAAATGGTATTTGTAAAGGCGATTTTTAAGGGAGCTGCAAGAGCCTTAAGAATTTGATCGAATCTTTGAATATTTTTATTCTATGCACAGATAACAATACAATATAGTAACTTCATTGATAATATCCACTACGGGTACTCCCACGCAATTACAAACACATTATCAAACATTGTTATTTAAACGTTTGATTCAAATGTTGTTATACAACATAAATATTGGCACGAGTCTTTGAATGCGCTTGTTTTAATAACAATAGGTACAAACGCATATATGACATACAGTCAATATACCCAATAGTTTATTTAACATGGTTTTATTTACATCTTTGACTTTGGTGTTTATTATGTCTGTTGGGTGTTGGGTTTATAAGCTAAGTAGGTACTGTTTTCAATAATAAACCATTATGACCAGCGATTTGTCCTAATATAGGAATTATAATTCGCACCTTTTAGCACCGCATTTAGCGTTTGTCATATTTCTGTAATACGTATACATACATACATACTTTTGCCCGTGTCTTCGCTCAATTTTTTTTTAAATTTATTATAATCAACAAAAATAAGTATAGTACAATTTGTTCAGTAATTACAATGTCGCCAAACTGCTTGATACAGTTTGTTGGCGGAAGAGGCGCTCTGTTTTATCTAGTACCTAACTAGTCTTAGGTTTAATTATAATATTCTTATGATCTAATATACATGAAGCTATAATAGCAGTAAAAATAGAAAAACCAACATTGATGATCTCTTCTTTGTATGGATGAATGGGTCTACACATCAGAGAGGTCAAGCTGTATCTCAAAAATTTTAAAAATCTCATTTTTGGGTTAGGAAATGTTTATAGACCTACCCTAACCTACTTGCTTTTTTTAAAATATCTTTAGTGTACAGACACAGCTTTTTCCAATTTTATAATAGTAGAGAAGAAGAAGATAACTATGTAATATACTTGAAAAGTATATTACATAAGGCATATAAGGCAGGGTTAAAAATATTCACTAAAAGTAACATTAACTTTTAAGCACAAACGATCCCACTGGGTCGAAGTGCTCTGAGGCCTTGCTGCCTCGGCCCCACACAAATTAACTTAAAAATAGTTATATTGTAGCATGATACCGAAGTAATACTGTACTCGATAATATTGTAATATTATTTCTCATTCATTGAAATCTGCGGTTACGCACGTTGTCGAGCAGCCTCCATATACGGTTTCACAAGTCGAAAATCCGATCGAACCGAAGGTCAATTCGGTATCGATGCGATACAATCATGAAAATTCTCGGTACGAATTTTTGGTTTATTATAATTGACAGGTATGTTACCGATAACGGTACTCGGTACATTGGCCACAATAAGTATAGAGACTGAAATGCATTGAAAGGTGCGCAATTAGCGATGTTGATGATATCTACTTAATTTGTCTGTTTATTTTGAAACTAAAAAATAAAATGTATAGTTTTTGAAACAAGCATAGACAAAATAATGGTTGTGCTTTGTTTTTTTTTTGGGTTAAGGTTGTAGGTAGTTGCTTAAGGAATGTGGAAGCATTATGCTTATTTGTTACTGTTATTAGATCTTAAAATATAATGCACATGACGATTCTTGATTGTAATTATTTTTGCAATTAATTGTTTACTTGTAAAACCTGCGCTTACGCACTATGCCAGTGTTGTGTACTCTTGAACAATAAGTTAACTGATCTGGGTACAGTTTTTTATCAAGAGTCATCATCTTTAAATGTCAAATGCATTTAGGTATAAATAACATGTTGCGGTTTTGGAATTGTGCAGACAAGTCTAACAGATTTTTTGATCGATCCCGGATCGATTTTCGAATGCACAGTCCGGAGTGTTCCCACGATGGCTATCTCTGATATAGGTAACGTAAAACATACTTCAGTAACATAATATAAAAAACATTGCGTTGCGTCTGTTGTCCGTGTGAATGCTGTAAATCTCATTATAAGCGAACTGTTTTTGTTCTTTATGAGAATAAATGTCTTGAAACCGAATGCTATAAACACATAACGCAAATATCTACATAAAAACATAATTTTTTCATCCATAAATTTGATTTAAGGATACTTTGGTAGTAAATTACACTACTCCGAATATGTAACTTTACTTGCAAGAATATGTACTTACCATATTATACATGCACGAATGACTATATTATTATATTTCAAATAGCCTTATTTATTTATTTATACGTTATTGTACACCAAATTAAACACGGTACAGGACATATTCAGAAAAAAAACATACAATGAGCGGCCTTAATACTTTGTCGTATAAATGTCAGATATTATAAGTGCTAACAGATAATTTTGTCGTGAACATTCATTAAAATTTATTCGAAATTAAATCGATCTTGTATTACAAGCTGTGCACGCGCACGTCACCAAGGTATTGGTGGTGCATTAATGCAACACGAAAGTTCAAATTGCTCTGTTTGTCTTATTTTTATCCAAATCTCAAGGGCAGCTGGTGTACTCATGTCTGTTTAATACTTTCAACACTCGACGTTCCTTATAGTGAAGGGATATATTTATAAATATTACTAAATATAAAGTTTCGAAACGTTTTTCTTACTTTCTGAAACAATAATAAGTATCTAGTAGTAGTATAAGTAGATATTTTTGACAGTCAAAATTAGGAATAAAGTTCGAAATGCTTTTGCAATTTACATGAGAAAGTTTATGTAATTCTTAATTAAAATTGTAATAAATCAATTTATTTATATTTATAATTAAAGACACGGGCTTCCTGACTATAATGACGTCTACTTAAGGCTTAGTAGCACGGATATGCGTGTATAATTGAATTAATTTAGAATAATTTAAAATTGAAATTAGTATTACGTGTTCATAATTAGAGAATCCTCTGCAGTTAAGGAAGTGGAGATCTAAACTACATAATATACTTCCTCTGCTTTTAAGGACTTTCAGATCTTCTTAGATCTAAAGTTAGCTTGTCAATTCAATCACTAAAAAATACCAATCGAATTGAGAACCTCCTCTTTTTTGAAGTCGGTAAAAAATTGTAAACGTTCTTTGGTGGTCGCAAAAATTTTACGCCCAAGCCCTAAAATTTTGTTATAGGAAAATTTAGGTAACTCATAGCATATCGCAAAAAAAAACATAACTATCAGCCTATAGTAGGTACGCAGCTCCTACGTAAATATGTATCTAACGAAGATAAGAAACTTTTCTCGTTCACAGTCTCGGTGAGATTACCATGGAAACATAGTACAGATAAGAGTCCCGTAAGGTTGTCTCATCGTTCATAATGATAATTTTCAACGGCGCGGGCGCATTGTACACTGTGACGTCAGATGACGGCATGTTTTTAACGTGAGCGACGGCGGAACCATTGTCTCTATGATAATTCTATCTTGACCTGGCCTCATTCATAAAAGTGTATAAATGTTTACTTGCTAGTTCTATGGCTTTTTTTTAAACTAAGGAGAACTTTTCTAACTTTCAATTGAGTAGCAATAAACCTCGCGAAATATGAAGGCCAAGAACTACTTCTCTAAGAAAATTCAATGTCTGTAGAGGTCACAGTGTGATTTTTCTATAACAATAATACAAGGTGTCGCGTGCGTTATTCGAAATTGACAGAATAAATGCGTGACGTTACGAAGTTTTCTATTTGGAGTGGTTGGTGTGACGACTGAGGACATAATTTAATGTCCCGTAGTCAATCGTCGTCCGTACTTACCTATAGTATTATAAATTTAAGGCAGGTCATACACGAAACGTCAAGTCCCTTAGAAATAATCATAAAAATTACGATTTATTAATTTGAAATCAGCTGTTTTACTCACATCCCGAAGGTTTTAACGGGTCGGCAACGCGCGAGCACCTCTGGTGTGGCAGACGTTCATAGTCTATGGTAACTGCTTAACATCAGGCGGAAATAAGCTTGTAGTAAGCTAGTTTGCCACCTCAGTGGTATAAAAAAAAGTTTTTTGAGAAAAAGTATACCTTCCTTAAGATGCTATATAATCATGTTAATAATATTTTTTACGGCATTGGCATGAAAAGGTAACAGATAAACACAGTTGTAACAATTTATAATATGAGGTATAGTACCTACCTACCTACCAAATTTTTTTTTAACTCTCTCCACGCGCCGTTGTCTCCCGTAAATGCTGCATAAATGCCGAAAGAAAGATGGAAATGTGAAACCAAATAGTTTTTTATCTTTTAGTAGATTGAAATGGTATCTCTAAAGTGAGTTACGTAAGTATGGCCCGTAGTTAGTACTTAATTTTTATGTGAAACGATAAAATACGACGTAAAAATTAAAGCATTAACACCAAAGTGAGTGTGTAATCTAATTAAGGGAACGCTGCCCAATTGATCGGCTCTAGCCGCTCGGCGACGCCTTAATGACATTACAATAATGTTTCTTTATATTCCACAATGTTCCACATAAACTACTTACGAATAAGCTTCTGCCTACCTACATAGTTAATAGGTCTTAGTAGTATTAATATTATCTATAGAGTATAAATAACTTATTCCGCCCTATTAAAAACCAAATACTTATTTAAATCAAGGTCTTATCAACCCGTTTAGGAAATATTATCTAGTACTTAATCTGCCGAGTGGAAATACTAAAAGTCGTCTGAAGTCACCTTTAAGACGTAAATTCAGAATGTGAAGGCAAGTTTCGGCCTGGTGGTCTCGCCTCGCGGTGGCTTAGTCGTAACAGCGTCTGGTGTATCTAACAAGAAGACGCAGTATTTCGAATATTTCCTTCACTAAAAGATACTGTTATTTCAACATCTGGGTATTTCTGAGTCACCTAGGATCTTAGTTTTCTTTTCCTTATTTCATTTTAATATTGTCATGAGGAAGTAGTACCTAAGTATAGTTATGAATAAACGAAATATAAATTATATTGGACTGTAGATTACTTTTGAGTAAAAAATTATAATTATAGGCATGACAGTTATTATTATCAATAAGCTATCAATATCGACTATTGAACGAGCGTGCTATACAATACAATACCAATGGCCCAACACGGATAAAAAATATGTAAGGTGAACTTAATATTGATATTTTTATTACTGTGAAGGTCGCCAAATGTGTGACTTTGTAGTTTAGAAATTAGTAGGCGAAACAAAAGAAGTAAGCACTGCAGGGTAAATAACTTTAGAATTCACGGTTACAGTCTTCCATTATAAGCTGTACCTCATTGTTGCAAGCTACTACAATGCCAGGTCCGCGATACTGGAAATATATAGCAATTCGTCAATCATATTGTGGAGGATGCCCTGTGACACTCGACTTTACAGTGGTCACGCGCTGTTGAGGTCCAGGCAAGACCCCTTCACAGTGTCCCTATGGTTCAGGTCGAAGGGAAGGGTAGTATTCAAAGAGGACAGGGTCCTCTATCTAGGTTCTACTGGGATGGTTTTAGCCATGTAAGAATTCTACACTCAATTGTATCGATTTCACAATCTAATATCAATTTCACATTTTAATCCGTAGTCCGGTAGTATTTCGAGAGTTTCCTCTAGGAACAATGAAATGCTAAGTAATTACACATGTAAACAGTTTCAAAGAATGTATTCTAGAAAAAGCGGCAATGCTACGACATAAAACAAGTCTTCCGAAAAATTCTGCACTTGCCTTACGTACGAACTTAATTATTTTGCCTACCATACACAAATATAAATACCAATTGGCGATCTAATAAATTATTATGTCATTAACGAATGACTAAACTTAATCAAGATTTTCTTTTATTAGTATTTATCTTTTAATTAATAAATGTCTTTGCTATTACCCTTTCAGGAAGCTGGCGTTCGATCGAATCAAACTTTTCTATTATTCAATTCTTAGAGGTCAGTTTCATAAAACGATTTCACGGCAACTGTTAATGGAATAGGTAGTCGACTTCCTGCTGTTCAGATATTGCTCACAGAGCTGAACCAAGATGAAACCTTACTATTTGTGATTGTAGCCGTCAGCGGAAAATAACAATTAGTTATTTTCATTGTTGATTTGAATGCGATTTGCACTAACTTTGCTGGGAAGCAAAAGGTACCTTTGGGCTTTTTCCTATTGAGTATGTAAGATTGCATTATTAGGACAGTTGGCACTCGCTAACAGAGAGCATGGTCTTAGGCATAGGGGGCAAGAGTGTGGGAGTTCAAACCCCATTACGGACTGTTGAGTCATCAACACCATCTGCATTAAGTGGCAGGTCCGAGTTGACTTTTCAAATCATCTCGTGATTCCACTGTACGTGATCTTGGCACAAACTTTGACTCTCATATCACCTTTAATAATCACATCATACAAATTTGTAACAAAGCCCGAAAAAATCTTGGTTTCGTCTTGCGACAGGCAAAAATATTCAACAACAGACAGGCCATCACAATACTCTACAACTCATTCGTCCGCAGTTTATTAGAAACAAATAATGTAATCTGGAACCCGCATGAAAAAGTCTACACCCTGCTCATAGAGCAAGTTCAGAAGTCCTTTGCTCGCTATCTCTACCTTAAGCTATATGGATATTACCCATACATGTACCCGACACCATTCGTGCTAGGGATGGTTACTTACCAGAGTTTAGAGGTTAGACGGAATCTTACACTCGTGAAATATTTCATCCTTCTAATTCGTGGTTCCATCTTCAACTCTTCCTTACTGCAATACATTTCTATCAACGTTCCACTACCAATTAGACATACGCTTCGCCATCGCCAACGACCTCTATTTTCGGTGCCTCAATCCAGTACTATGTGCCTTAAAACAAGTCCCTTGTACTTAGCCCTTACCCTCATCAATAACATATTACAACATGATCAATCCCTAGATGCCTTTACAAGCACTGAACTGAGTTTTCTGAGTACAGCAAATCATTACTTGGAGTCCATTGCCACTCCCAGTACTATTTCTCCGTCTTAGGTTAATATTTTTATGTTGTATTGATTATATTAATTTTATTTTCAAAATTTAATTTAATTTATAATAGATAATGTAAGCACTATGTTTATGACATTCTTTTGATAGGTACATGCATGACATAATTATCTACTTCTGACCTATAACTTGTACGTGTAGAATAGTCTGTAAGTATAAGTTGGTTATTGAATAAATAAATAAAATAAATATATCTATGAAAACCAAAATTGAAGGATTTACCAACGAGAAGACGACTGAATTACTTCCCTTACCTATATTCCACTAACCTTGTCTAGTAAAACATAATCGCATGTTGGATTCAATAGCTATTGATAACAAAAAGAGAAGAATGATTTACAAATGAGAATATAGTAGTTACCTCATTTATTATCTTGCTTTTTGATGGTGTTGAAGTGAGAATATTGTATAATCTATTTCAATATGTTCAAGTATCTTTCGCATTATTAACAAGGATTTAGAAACTTCTTAGCTGTATACAAATGAAAATATTTCATTTTGAGATCAATGTAAATGAAAAATAAAAGTGTTATTGAAATATCGTAATCTGTTCTAGTCCAATATTGTAACCAGCATGAAATTCAGATCAATAGCCGTCATTGAAATCTACACCGGTAATCTATCCTCCAATTAAGGGCACTGTCACACGGCCGGTTCGTGCGGTGCACTCAATATATTAAACCTTCGGGACCGAACAATATATTCAGTTCGCCGGTACCAGTTTTTAATGTGGAACAACTAGGTTTTTCCTTTCCGTTAATTGTTATGTCCGTAGGTAGCTGTAGGCTATTGTTGCAATCCGCTCAGGGACGAAGAACAGTTGATTTTAATATGGCAACCTTCATAGCCGCGATATCTGAGGTGGTTGACACTTACGAAATAACTGGGCTTCATGCCTGACAGCCGTTTTAATTCTAATTTCCTGCAATTTTAGAAATGTATTGTTTCGCTCGAGATATTTTGTTTCTGGTCTGTTTCTGTTTTGAGTCCGTAATATATGTATTAGTGATACTTAAATATTGATAAGAGGTTATGCGGTTAATCATTCATCTCCATTGTTGAACTTTTAGATGAAATAAGTATCTTGTTAAAATTACAAGAAAATAAAAATCCAACCTTTACGAATTTGGGAGCAACTCGATAAGGTTATACCACTACCTACGTGAATACACAACCTTGAGAGTTATAAGAAAACGGAAAACGTGTGCTGGTGCGCCAGCCTTAGTCGAAGCTCCGTGTAATATTAGCAATCACAGCAATTGCAGGAGTGACCAGTATAATTTGACACATCACTGGCGCTGCTTGGAAAAGTACGTAATCGTAACAATACATTTGAAATATATACACAGCAAAATAAATATAAAAATAGGTCCCTTATTTGGCATGCTTAGGAATTTCCCAAAAACCACACGGTTGGGGATTGAGTGCTAATTTTAAAGAACAAAATTTTACTTTACGAATAATTACTCTACCTACACCTACCTACAGTAGTCAATGGATTGACTTGAAATTTTTACACAAAGTTTCAATTCTTAGTTTTTAACCCATAGTTTCCATTGGAACAGGAAATTAATATAATAATTATATAATATAATAATAATTAATTAATATATAGGTACATAAAAATAAACTATTAACTCGTAAAGGAAACATATTTCGGTTTGGTTTGACCTATTTCTCATTAGACACTTGATACCCTTAGATCTACCTGTGATCTGGCTGTCAGCACACCGCTTAATAACCCTGATTATGATTAATTCCAATTAATGTACTTATCATATACTTATGATATAATTAATAAACTAGTCTCAAAGAATCCACGTTGCAGTTACGCCAACAAAAGTTAAATAACACGTATTATATTATTACGTTGTAAGCAATTACGTTTGTGTTGTTTGAATTACTATAAATATTAATTTTGTCGGTCAGTGTTTTCCTTGTGCACGATAAAGTTTTTGTCACACTATATTTATTTTTCATATAGCCGTTAAGGAAGTCAATACGTTGATGATCAATTGAGTTGTAGTGAGTGAAAAATTCGACCGCGGGCAGGAACCGACCGCGAACCTTCTTCGAACCTGCGCCTTTTTGGTTCATACAAATATGAAACGTCATAAAAACTTCATACAGCTCTAATAAGATTTGTGTTTTGTCTTCTTTTCCCTGTCACAGAATATCACAAGTGTCAAACAAAACAAAACATCCTAATCCTACTAATATTATAAATGCGAATGTTTGTGAGGATGGATGGATGTTTGTTACTCTTTCACGACAGAATGGCTGAACGGATCTGGATAAAATTTGGCACAGAGATAGATTATAGTCTGGAATAACACATGGGCTACTTTTTATCTGAAGTCCACGCAGACGAAGTCGCGTGCAGAAGCTAGTTAACTATAAACAAATAAGTTTTAAATTTTATATTATATGTTTTGACTTCTGTTGCTCTAATAATGTAATAGGCTCGCCCCCTATTACATGGGACCTAAATATACCGGTGAAATGTAGGTGTACATTAAGTACGCCTCTGCCAAACCCTTCGGGGAATCCAGGCGTGATGGTATGTTATGTTACTCTATTTTAAATGACTAAGTACTGCGTTTATAAAAATAAAGGTGTGCATTACTAACGATTTGCGGTTTTAATGTTCCATAATAATCAATCAATCTTATTCTTTAAAGTGTTTGCACAATTACATTGCAATGAACCTAATGTACCTAGCCTGCCTAATTAAATTATCGAATTAGTTTCTGATTATTTGTTTTTAACCTTGCGCAATTAAGTTTGGAGGAATATGAATGGGCTTGATAGCAGTAGGTGTATATACTTACATGAAAAGGTGAACAGTAATACTTGCGTGAGAAAACAAAGGCTTTTGAAATAATATTCTCTCATAATTTTCAAGGAGATATTTATGACAAAATAGCAAACAACTTGGTCAAGATTGCCATCGCTTGTACACACGGCGACACATCCAAATATACTATTTACCATTTGGACGCAATAGTTGTAATTTTTGTATAGCATTTCACATAGTGTTGTCGTGTACATACGACGATTTTTTTCTAAATACTGCAATCGAGTGAATGATCGAACGTCGTTTCTTTGGGCTCTCGGGCACGCATAAAAACTTGTATCGATATATCGATATAGTTGTCTATTCTCGACGCTTCCAGTTTCCCACCTAGGCATCCCCTTCACGCAGCATCGGCCGTGACCACCGATCCACTAGTGTTGCCTCACTCAACTAATGAGTGTTACGCCACTTACTTAATAAAATAACGCACCAATCGATTTGTTACACGTCATATTAACGTACAAGTTTCCAAATAAAGTTTGACTGTCCTTTTGGTGTCTCGAATTAAAGACCTTAAATCTTTGTTTTTAGATCAGACATAATAATTTTAAAACGTGTATGGTTTCTGTTCCTACTGCAAGGAGTATAGTATTTAAATGGATTCCAAAATTCTCAATTATCAGTACCTCGGAGAACAGAAGGATATGCCTGTGATCCTTGATAACCATGAAACCTAACTACCTAGTAACTATTGCTAAAGCTCATTCACACTCTTTGCTAGTAAAAATAAACCTCCATACTGATAATTATCTTTAACTATTTGTTACGTTTTCACGACTCAGCTAAACCAATTGTGATAGATTTTGGTGCAGAGAGACTGAACCTTGGAGACGGACATCGATATTTCAAGTCCTTTGAATTGCGAGTGACACTGCGAGAAACAGCTAGTATTAAATATAAAAATGGATGGAAGCTTGATACAAACAGGTAAGCCAAATAACTGAAGTGTCTCGTTAAGTTTCAGCTGAAACCAACTCTAAATATTCGTGTCGCATTCGTCACCTCGCCTCGGTCTGAAGTGCTAATCGCCTAGTCAGGCATAGTGACAGCAGACGTCAAACCACAAATGACGTTTCGCACACATTTGAATATAGATCCCAGACATGCCATATTCGCAGCTTAAGATTGGCACACGGATTAACAAGAAGTGGATCCAATCTCGGCGGTCGTTTTAATGTGGTATTGTTTCGACGATCTATGTCGCCCGTGAGTGACCCGTGATCGTCACATCGGCACGCGATTTCGCTGAATAGATCAGTGTTTGTAGGTCGAAATTTGCACCGAGATTAATTTCTTTTAATAAGGATCATGTCACGTGGTTACTTTTTACAATATCATATGTCTTTTGTTTCTTAGAATGCTAGACAGCACTTATTGAGACAATACGAGACAGTCTATCTGATTTCTTATCATGAACTCTCTCTAGCCTCTTTTTTTTAATTGTTAGGCTCTCTTTGTTATTTTCTCATAAACCTTCGTATCCACACACCAAAGTTTAATCGCAATCGCAACGATGGTATGGCAATGCTTAGAGCAGTATTTCTTTACCAAGGACCCCCTTAATTTAAAAAGAAACAATAAATTTCGGACCATTCTTTTAGATATTGTTAAATGCCCTATACAAGAGACTGCCGGCACCCAGCGGATCGCGGACCTCAGATTAAGAAACCTGGCATGGAGGATACACAAAATAAATACTTTATATTTAAATTTAGAATCAGATATGGCATTGAGTCTAAGACAATTTGAAAAATCCTTCCTTCTTCCTGCCCTTGAACCAATTTATTTGGGTCGACGCTACATGCCATTTTCTTCTATTCATCCCCGTCATCCATCACTTCGTCTTTCATCGTGTTAAGGCCGATATGATTGGGGTCCCTCTCCCATCAAATCGGCTTTAACACAGTCCATCCATCTTTTCCTTGGTCTCCCTCTACCTCTCTGTCCCTTCACATTCATATCCACCACTCTTTTAATCATGCGTTTCAGAGAGTTGGAAATATACTGCCTCATACAGACAGACAGACAGACAGAATAGACTCACTAACCTGTCAGAATTCACATTCCAACGATTCTTAGACGCTGTGAATTAAGCGAAACGCAGCCTTTATTCAAAGACATTTATTTTGAAAGTGCAAAGTACCTACGTCGTGGGAAACGGACGAACAATCTCTACACTCATTAGATAAATTTACAATGAATGAGTCTAAACTAGAACTGATTATGGAAAGAAAATATATTATACTAGCTTCTGCCCGCGACTTCGTCCGCGTAGTATGATGATATATAGCCTATAGCCTTCCTCAATAAATGGGCTATCTAACACTGAAAGAATTTTTCAAATCGGACCAGTAGTTCCTGAGATTAGCGCGTTCAAGCAAACAAACAAACTCTTCAGCTTTATATATTAGTATATATAGATGAAGGCGCAAAGCTTTATAATGAAATACCTGACTAAGTAACCAAAAGCGATAGCTTGCTTAAATTCAAAAAGGGTCTAGAAAACTACATTAGAAAAAAATATTAACACTAAAAAATTACATCATAATCTAAATCTATTCTTGTGATCACAGAGATACTTATACACAATACATTTTAATACATTTTCACATTTCTCATTATGTAAGTGAAATGTAATGTTCTTTTTTTTTTAAGAAATAAATGTCTCTGACTATCTCCTACCAATACTAAATCTTGGAATGAGATAGTTTTACTTTACATTCAAACATCGAAATAGGCTATTTTTATGGACACAACAAAATGTTAATCATAAACAAAAAAGCCCATCAACAAAAAGAAAATTAAAGGCTACATTATTGTAAAGTTACATTATAATCCATACAGCAGTTTTTACGTGAAATAGTAACAGACATCCATACACAGTTCTATTACATCCTTGCTGAATTACACTCGCATTTCGGGTCTGCTTACTGTATGTTGATAGAAATTTGCTATTTGTACAGGTACTCACGCCTTTCTACAAGGGTAGGCAGCAATCAAGACCGCCACTTGTTACGATTCTTGCATACTTCTTCTGCTTCTGCCACATTAATACATCTCCTCAATAATGTATTTTTAGTAGACAAAATTATAATGTTTCTGTCGGAAGTAAGTATCATTTTGCAACACTGCAACTAATAAAAAAATAAAGCCTTCCTCACTAATTCTATAAAATACTATTCGTAATGTGTCATATTTTTAAGCTTATTTTGAAAAATAATTAAGTAATTCGTTATGTACTTTATTAAAAACTTTTTTGGCATTCACATATCTAGTTTTGTAACCAGCCTTATTTATTTAAATCCACACCAATAAAATTACTTTAATATTATAGTTCAAAGGTCATATTGAACATATTTTTATTACAACTTTGACTGCACAGAATATATTAATAAAATCACAGAATATGACTTTCAATTCAATAATAATTAATTCTAAGGTCTCTTGTCAAAGTGACAATATGTCATTGAATTGTACAATCTTGTCGAATTTGTCGTACGTACTTACTTCAGTTTTTAAATAACTACTCGCAATTGAGAAATCAATAGGTAGGTATTGCGTAAAAACGTAATTTTGTAGTAGTCCTGTATATAATACTTAACGTTTCTCCTGGATTCCCTTGCATCTCAAAGAACATTATGAGGCAAACAATTGCCTATGTCCTTCTATCTATCTCTATGCCAAAATTCATCAACATTGGTTCTGCGGTTAAGGTGTGATCATATATGTAAAAGACAGTTACTTTCGCATTAATAATATGACTAGGAACTTCAGGTAATTTTTATTAAGCTGGCCCCTAAATTACTTTCCGATGACTATCTACTATCTACTATATATAAATTTTCTTTGACTTTAAAATATAAAGATAAAATAATACGTAGGTACCTAATATTCCTATCGTTTCGTAACATAATAAAATCTTTATGCTTGTAGTTACATGTCTAAATAATGTTACAGATTTCAATTTTGGTTTGGTACATTTGTTAAATTGTAAAGTCAATATGCCAAGGAACTCTAAAACGAAACTTGCACCTATGTAGAGAATCCAGTATCGATTAGACTAGGTCATTTAAAACAACGATTACCATCTATTTAAAGTCGATCTTTGCGTTCGATATTAATCCGTTGTACGTACTTGTAACACATGCCAGTAACACAGTCGAATTATCGGGAATAATAATCAATATGTCAAATCTAGTAATAATAATTCAAGGCTTCTACTTTAATTTCACTGCAGCATTCACAACGTGACCATCAAACGTTTTTCGAATCGATTTTGTAACGAACGATCGATTGCGTGTTCATCGATAAACTAAAGAAAGTGAACTCACTACTAGTGATGACAAAATGTCTACACGTTATTACTACCGCACTTCTGACATTTCTTACGATTTAAATGACGTGAATAATTCATGATAGCTTATTTACATGATTATCGAATAATGAATGGCTAATCTTCAATCGGCACGATGAGTTATTGTTTGTCAAACATCAACAATCGGTACATTCGATCAATCAGTGTCGAGGCGAGATGACGTCGAGGCGGTCACTGGCACTTAGTGAAAGTCGCCAAATCGTTGCTATAGAAGCATCAATCTGCAACACTTTCGTCGCAGTAAATCGATTGTCATTCGGAGGCCGATCCTCGCGACCGATTTCCCTCGACTAGATCGAACCAGATAGCTGAAACCCATTTACCCTTAATTCCCTATGTAGCCACAGGTCTATTTATAATGGTCGTACGTAGTATTCGATCGCATACTTGACGTGCGGTAGGAAGGAAGTTACTATGTTTAATTCTAAGTACCTAGTTGAAATTGTTTTGGCACAAGGTTGTAAATAAGCTTTTTTATCTTACATCACTTCTTATGTGCTTAATTGAGGCAGTATTGCGTAAATTCGTACGTCACCCATTTCTTACAGCACCGACCCCACGTGGCTGGAATATGTCACAATAATTAGTTTGATAGCTATCGCTTTAGTGCCACCATCATAAGTACAAATAATATATTATTTATTAAAGGTATTCAGTAGATACAATGGTTTTATAGAAATTGTGAGGCAGACTAAATAAACCAATAATTTGCACTTGAACTATTAGGTAAAGTCATTTAAGTAACTTAGATTCAAAGAGATAAAATACTGAATTATTGGTTCTTGACCATTTTTTTAGCAAAGGACTAGGTAGCTATACTGTTTCAGGAATTATTAGAGATCAGGACATATTTCAGAAATTGCAAACATTTTTGTCAATCAACTATTTCAGAAACACTAAACAGTTTTATAAACGAATCATTCTTGCTAGTAAAAATACTTATTTAATTTTATTACCTATCATTCGTTTTTGTTAACTTGTAATATAGTAATTACTATCGCTATATCAAGATTGGCAATCTTTAGCTTTGCAAAATTGAAAAAAGTCGATAATGCCAAGATTCAGCTTACGAAACTGACCATAACAAGTTTGTAAATACACATACATTATTATCTTGGACTTCAAGCTTTATAGAGGTGAAGATAAAGATGATTTTTGCATATCATTAATGTCTATCATGATTTGCCAATGTAAAAAAGTGTCTCTTTATTGACATGGCTCCGATGTTTGTACATTACGAGTATATTCATAGCGGGTTCATATATTGCGTGCTAAATTTCCTCAATTTCTCGAGAACTAGTGCGCCGGCGCACCTACATAAGCTTATTACACTAACATTTGCACAGATGTGCGGTTCTACCAAGTGCCCTGTTTCGATCACATTCTATTCAAATTATAAGTAATAAACAGTAGGTACCGTATAAAATGTTCAAATGTTCAATTATATTACTTACAAAAATATGCGTGGAACGTGGGAAGTTAAATAAAAATCTGGGTGCACGCAGTGCATCGCCAAGTTTGAATTAAGACATTGTATCTTTATATAGAAAGGATTAAACTTGACCGCCAACGTTCGTTCCAAGCACCTAAGTATAACTAAGCTTCAGCGTAGGAATCAAAATTATGACATGTTTAAGCCAAAAGATAAAATATGTTGTAACCGTAGTAACTAGTAATTGCAAATTGCAATATAACACTTGCAGCGACTGGTTGCTTGTCTAGTTGCTCGCCTACGAAGTCTAGGTAGCCTAGACACCTCTAAGTACCTAATCCATTTCGCCGAACAACGACCAAAGATTTGCGCGGGTAGTTAGCTGTTTAGCATCTAATCTAATTACTTCTTGCGTTTAGTCGTAAAAAAGAACGGTTGGTTCGCAAAAGCATATTATTTTACCTATTTAATACATGGCGAAATATAAAAAAAACTGCAGTGATTTTAAATAGATACGATTCATATATTAATCATCACAGCTAAGTCGTTACTAAGGTTGCCTTTCCACTAATCTATGAGACAACATAATTAAAGTCGTCAATTCCGACATGGTTATAAGCAACATCCCCAACTCGGAATATTATTTTGGGGTACACACACTAGCAAATAATAAAAAAAACCCAGGATTATTTATGTATTAACTGACATTCACATATAACATTACTCACCTACTTGAACCGAAACAAAAACTGAACATGGAAACAACTGTGGACATTGCAAACAATTATTATTTTTCTATAGAAAACATACCTATACTTAATGCTTAATAAAAAAACGCAAACGGTGCGATGATTAGCAATAAATATAGGTAGTGCTATTGTTTGACATATTAATGTTTATACCCTGTGAATTCGATTTTGATCAATTTTGATCAATGACGACCTCTGTGGCTTAGTGGTTCGGGTACCGGACTGCTGACCATGAGGTCGTGGGTTCGATTCCCACAGGACACAAAAAAATATGTGATGAATATAAGTGTTTGTGTTCGTCTGGGTGTTTCTTATGTATTATAAGTACGTATTTACAAAAAAATATATATATATAAGTATTATATCCATTGTCTAGTACCCATAGTACAAGCTCTGCTTAGTTTGGGACTAGATGGTGCTGTGTAAAGAAAGTCCCAGAATAAAAAAAAAAAAAAAATTAGGAATAAGTCTCTATTTTAGTAAACTGCAGTCATCTCAAAAATAAACTAAAAACCACATGAGTAGATACGTACTAAAAACACAGCACAAAAAGGTAGAGCATTGTAAAATAATACTACCTATCTCTATATCTATGACTCAACACAGATCCACAAAATGCATACGATGAATATTAATTCTAAAATATGGCAAAATGACTTGTTCTCTAAGAATAAAGTGTGATTAAATCATTCAGTGCTTTATTTTTCCAAGCTTATTTTCGTACAAAACAAGTTATACATATCACACAATGATAAAAGTCAAATTCGATGATAGGCTAAAAAGCTGAATCTAGAAGACGAAGCAATACTTAATAAACATTTTCAAGTTACATAAGTTGGTACAAGAAAACTAAGTACAACCAAAAAGTAGGACACCTTTTTGATAACACATGCTTCCTATATTCAAACCGAATATTCAAGTGTATAAAGGTAGAATATGGCGAAACAAGTCGCTCAATATGCTAATCATTATAATAATACCGATGTTCACATTAAGTAAATAACTTTGAACTTTGAATAAGTTTTTATAATGTGAGAAATCGTTATTTAAATTAAAGAGAAACAACATATAAACACGCGCTATGTATCGCCGCGCCGCTTATCTTCGCAATAGTCAGCAGTTCAGCACCCCAGGATTGATTGATAAAATACTCGTGGTGGCCAGTGTCGGCGGATTGCCAACGGTCACCGGAGCGGTTACATTATGTAACGGCCGGCCGGCGCGGGCGCTGTGAAACAGCAACAGAATCGCCTCGCTTAAGGCTATGTGTGGCAAGTAGTAGGTATCTAGAAACTGGAGAAGATAATTGAACTTGGAACGATTGGATTTCAAATACGCTGGTCAGTATTCTGCATTTCTGTACAAATATGATAATTTCAAAACTATACCTGTATATAACAAGGTATCTAATTTTAATACTAATAAAAGTGTAAATGTCAAAATAATAATAAATAATTCAAATGTCAAGAACGGTAGGTTCGTTTGTATTACACGAAGAACTTTCCAATAATTTCCTACTGGAATAATACCGTTTTTAAGCAATAAAATACTCACAGGTCAACAGGTGGCACATTCTACTGAGAAAATGACAATGTCAAACGCAGTCTTCCAATCGAAACTGCACTTAAACTTGTCAATCGGCAGAAGTCTTATAAATTGTAGAATTCGTCTTATTTTGCTCTCCATGCCAAGTGAATGGTTAAAGGTTAAGGTTTATGGTGCCTTACCACGCCAGTCTTATCCTGTTAGCTGCAGCTGACCAGAGGCTTGCTTTATTAGCTTTCGCCCAAATACAAATAACACCATTGTTATACGTTGTACACAGTAATGGAAACGTTCCAAATGAACTGGCTTCAAAATCTGCAAGACTACATGGGGTTCTTTGGAAAAAGGACCGCAAAGGTTTTTACGGGGTCTCGGGGAAGCGCGAGCGCCACCTCTGTTGTTGTAGACGTTCAAAGGCTACGGTTGCTTCGTATAAAAAAAATATCTTATCACCTTCAAAACCATAATGGTGATTTCCGTAAAGTATGAAAAGCTACACAATGTGCCTATTCAATGGAAATGCGGTTAAACAAAACGTCCACTCCGGGATGTTTTGTTTTGTTACACTAGCCTTAAAGTTATTTTCATATATGTCTATATGAAAATAACTTTAAGGCTAGTGTGGGCATAAGTTGTAGAAAACAAAATATCGATAAATTTAAATTACTGGATTATTGTAGCTTGTTTTAGTGACAATCACTCGACTTTATACTAACATTAAGCTCTTGCTGCGTGATAGATGGACAGACGACCTGGTAAAGGTCGATCGGGAGTCGTTAGGTGCAGGCGTAATATAACTGGTCCTTGTGGAAGTCTATGGGGGAGGCCTTTGTTCAGCAGTTGGAGATCCAATCTCCGCTTTTGGACGATTATTATGCATATACATACATGAGAATGATGCCATTGCTAATTTGCCTCAAGTATAAAAATATCTTTACGCATAACAGCCCGTAGTTTGACCAGTATTGAACAACAATGATAGTCGTCAATAATCCCTTAAACTTTATCACGCTTGATAAACTGAATTGAGGCAAGTAAGTATCACATGGCCATCTCTTAAAAACATATTAGTTTTGTTTTACTTCAGGAAAGGAAACAGTTAAAACTAACTATTAGTTATTCTAAAATTTTAGCAAAATTGAATACCTACATAGCTATGCATCAATTTCAGCACTGAGATCACACAGCAACGAATTAAAGATAGGTAAGGTTCTTTTAAGAATAGGTTTCGATATCGATGAAAAATATTAAAGCCTCGGCAGTCAAAATAATCGACTGTATCCCAGCTCTGCCTTGAAAAGTTTTACTCGAAGTCATAACATTTTTCTATCGGTTCGCGTTTCGCTGCCATAATTAGGGTCAGGGCTACTTTCGTACTTAACTTTAAACGATAATGATGTAACTACGTAGTTTTCTTTTACGCTGCTATCTAAACAGGAAATGGTGTTCTAAAAATTAGTATTTAAATACCAATTTTGTGTACTTAGTAGTTTTTGTACCTAAATTGAATATTATCTTGTATAAATGTACTTACTAGTATTATTGAGATATTTTAATCTATTGTCAATACTGACAGCTCAACGCGATTTACTTCCTGACTCTGTTACGGTAATTTTAAATACATAGTTATATTTATTTTTTATTAAAGCACCTATTGATGCAGATCGAGCACGGATTTAAATTGAAACTGGTACAGCACAGTACAGAAAAATCTGCTCATCATGCGATTGCGAGCCTTGGGGCATAACTACATAGAGTATGTAATTAAAATAAGCGATTAAACATTCTCTTTGATTATAGGAATTATAGTAACGATAATGGTATCCGACCTTCGCAGCATCGCGTAAATAATAGAGCGTGGTCCGAAAATGTTCCCGCTGAACATCACAGCCATCCGTAGTGTTGTGTTATTATTTATCAAAATGAGGTCGTGTATGTCGGTCGATCATTTCGAAATGGAGTAGGTATAACCCGTTTCTATTGCCTGTAGTGCTGTGATATTATGAATGCGAATAAAAGCGAACGCAAATTGTTATTCGAATTAACCTTTTTACAAAAAGTTCACACGGGCCGGTTTTTGTGGATGTGCTGTTTTTTTGTTTCAGTATGTCTACCTATATATTTATATTATAGTATTAGGATTTCACTTTGCATGAAAAAACACAAGTCTTTACTATATGAGGAACTACATAGTTCTATCCATTTCCACGTTTCCACTTTCATTTATGTCCATCCTAAGGTTGCCTGGAAAAATGCTAATTGTACATTTGTAAATAGAAAACTCTCTATTTTAAAAATACTAGGTACCGTGTCAACAAAACAAAAATTAATTGTGCGGAGGACATATTTCATTAGATAATTTTATTCTAAGTCTAGAGCAAAATTAATTTATCGAAATCGCGCATGATAAAAGCGATCATCACCGTTCGAATAAATGAAATGTCGAGTAACTAGTCATTAGCATGGACCGTCACTATGGATTCTGCTCATAATTTAGCAGACACCGAGATGATATATCGTTCCACTTACAGATGTGCAAACATAATGGAACTAAATATGGATGTCGGATCACCCGCGTGGTACACCGAGACGAATGATAGTTTTACTATTAGTATTAGGCAAATTACGCAATTATAACCTTTATGTTCAAGTGGTTAATGTTAATTTTGGTATACATGGCTGAAAATTATATTCAGCATTGCGTACATAATAGATAAAATTAATTACTTAATGTTTTTAGAAAGTGTTTAAAATTCCTGAGAAAGAATACAGAAATGCTATACCACGATCGTGTTACGCATGAATACATTGCATAAACACGCTAATTATTATATCAATTATTCGTTTACTAATTGCAAAGATTGTACATGCTTACACGGAAATGTGTCTTTGTATACTTGGGATGCATAAATCTATATGAACAGAAAAAATACAAGAAAAACATACACATCTTGCTCTCAAGATACTTTTGTTTAAGTAACCGGATTCGGTACATTTTGTTATTTAAAAATATGCACGTATTTGTTTTATATAAGGTGATCTAGTAAAATAATTAGAGTTTTATATAATTGTTTTGTATAAAATCTACAATTATTGTTGTATTGTATGACTCCGACCCAATCGTGCCGAAGCATGCCTCTCCCACGGTAAAAATAATCATCTATTGTAATTAAAAAAATTATAAGCTTGAAGATTTTTTGTATTATTCAAATTATAACATGTTAATAGTGTCATATTCATTTTACTTATATTACCTACAGTTAAATAGGGTTATGTACAAGTCACACTCTTCCAGCGCAGATGCATTGACTTGTGGGTATGGGTATGACCACAGAACAAAGAATACATAATTATGTTCCGTAGGTATGGTATGGTATGGTTCCGTGGGTCACTAACAGTATCTAATCCAAGGTCGGATTAGGGATTACCAAACAGTGTCAAAGAGTTTCGACTAAGTACTAATATCAGATCAGATTAAAATATGGATATACCAAATCAGAAATGAGAAGAACCACAGAAGAGCTGCCATGTGGCTGCTCTTCTGTGGTTGCTGTGGTTGCTGTGGTCGCTTGTAGAACTGATGGCCGTTTGGTTTCTCGAGTGGAAACGCACGGGAAAGTGCATCGTAGAAGAACGAGTGACGATCTGGTAAAGATTAATGGAAGTTTGGTAGGTCTATTGACCTAAATTATGACTAGAGTTTAACTTATGATGCACCTCTACCGCCTGCACAATGATTTCACCAATCACTTAGAAAACTCGTATTTTGCCCAATTTCTAATGTTTGCATTGACTCACGACGTTAGTGTGAGTAAGATGGTAATTACGTAATTTGCCAGTATTACTTAATGGCTAGTAATTTACTAATGTTAATAAGAATATTAACTGTTTTTGAAGCGCTCTAAATCTTTAGCGTAACCTCAAAAGGTGTCTGCTGAATTATTTTTTTATTACGGCAGCTGCACATCTTGAATTCTTGTGTAACGACGTAATATGTTATAATATATTATTAATGCTACATTAAAATAAGTAGCACCATCTGTAATCAGTTCAGTGTTTTAATGCTAATAAATTCTTGCATGAGTAATAATATACTTAATTATCTTACTTGAAGTTCGTGGTTTTTTCTCTGCTAGGTAAGTATAGCTCATTTTATTTATCCTTTTATAATAATGAAACGTTTCCCTACACTAGAATTACCCCCTGTTACATGTGCTTTTACACCCAGACAAACGCCTAGACCCGGTACAACTATTTGGCATTCTAAATAAATCTGCTCTATTGAAATAATCACATTTTATAGTGGCCAGAGTGGATCTTCGTACTCAAAGTGGTAGATGCAGAACCAATATGTAGCAAATGGATACGTGTTTAAAAAGATCACATTAAAGCTGAGTGACGGACGGGAGTGGATATTTATAGATTAACTCTCGCTTCTGACTGCTCGAATTGTTTCCAATGACGAACGTAGTCTCCTATTGACTGTCACAATAGTAGAATCCCAAAGATTCTTATAGGTTCTTTTCTCAATATAGTTCGCAAACAAACGCTCTTTTAATTATAGGAAACGGTGAGTAAGAAATGTGTTACGCATCCACAAGGAAGTATGATTCAGATGCCTCCACAACTTGCCCGACAGCGGTCGCGTTAGTTTTCAATAAACAGTTTGATTAATTAATTTAGTTGAACTTGCTATTGAACTTCGAAAATTTTAAACTAATTGTTTGATCTCGTGCTGGCGGTCGTGCTTGATAAACGATTTATATTTTTTTTTTACTTTCAACTTCATTTTTATTGTAGGTAATTAAAACTGAATTTTTAATTTATTATACGTAGATTTTATTGAAAATTGTAGTCCAGAGAAGTTAGGTAGGTATATGTATCTAGATTGTAGATTAAGGCCAAGTATTTGATTAAATTTCTTTATACTTTACTATTCATGACCATTTTGTAAACGTTAACTCTCTTGTTACAGGACATTCAGTGCCATAGGCCGCGAGGGCAAGGACTCAGGGTCTTCAGGCAGTCGGGAGCCGAGCAGCAGTGATGCTGCGCTCAAAGCTGACGAGCCCGAGGCGAGCATGAACCGGGAGAACGTGTCCAACAAGATAGCCGCCGGCATGGACCGGTGGCAGAACACCCTCGAGGACATGATTAACCTGAGGTCCTCCAATAACACAGTGTTTAAAGACTATTATTGGGTGAGTACTTAACAATAATTTGTATTTTGTGAGTGCACGGTTAAGGGTGATGGGAAACGTCTTCCTTTACTTAAAATTGATATCAATCAAGTGTCACTTTGACACAAATACATATATATATTCAGGCCAGCCTCCCAATGGGGTAGGCAGAGAACATATACTTACGTATGCAAGTAGTTTGGTTATTTTAAATAACTATTTTTTTATCTGTAGTATACCCACCTTACTCTATGGCAACATTGGCAACCTTGCAATAGAATCACAAACAACCTAGACGATGATGGATCATTACATTATCATCAACGTGGTAATGAATGGGTAGGTACATACATTACCACATATATAACTGGTGGTTCAGTCTTGACCAGTGGTTCCGCGGAAAACTTAATATATAATCCGTGCAAAGATCTCAAAATCTTCTATAAATTAAGTTTCGATTAAAGTTTAATTTCATAACATACATACCATCACGCCTTGTTTCCCCGAAGGTTTAGGCAGAGACGTACTAGTGTACACCCAAGGTTCGCCGGTATGTTTATGTCCCATATAATGGAGCGAGCCTATTGCCATTAACCAGGCACAAATTACAAACTTTGAGCTGCTACTGGGAGTTTCATAGAAAAACCCAATAACACTTTGTAGGACCTCTAGCGTAGCAGTCGCACTCTGGACCACTAGGCTAATGAGTAAGTTTAATTTCAGATTGACATAAGTATTTTTTTACTTAAAAAAATGTAGTCCCTGCTAACAATAATTAAATCAAAGTGGTCCCTGGTCAAAAAAGTTTGTTAGATTAGATTTTTTTTATACGTTGCCCCACACTAGGATTTTCTCCTGATACGTGGGTGCGTTTACAAACACAAATGCCCGGACCCGGAACAACTACCTGTAGATCATATAAATATTTGCTCCGTGTGGGGATCGAACCCACAACACGTGTCGCAGAAGCCGATTGCTCAGCCGCTTCGCCAAACGTGTCGTCGTGTCGGGTGTAGTTTTCGGAAATATTATGCACTAATTACCTTCTTATGTCATCAAACTTATTCAAAAAATACTATAGTAAAATCAGTCGAAATGAAGGTAGGTAATATGGTTTGATTAAATAAAACACCTGAGTAGGTATTCAAATTCCTACTTATCCATTTTTTCGAGAGCACCACGTGTTTTAACATAACAGATCATCACGCCTGTATTCACCGAAGGGTTAGGCAAAGGTGTACTAATTGACAATTGTACACCCTTACTTTGCGAGTATAGTTTTGGTCTTATGTTATAGGATGGTGTATCACTACATATTATAAAACAAAGTCGCTTCCCGCTGTCTGTCCCTATGTATGCTTAGATCTTTAAAACTACGCAACGGATTTTGATGCGGTTTTTTTAATAGATAGATTGATTCAAGAGGAAGGTTTTAAGCTATTTAACATCACGCTACGACTCTTAGGGACTGGGCAGCGCGGGTGAAACCGCGGGCGGGTCGCTAGTCTATAATAATAAATACTATCTATAATCCCGAAAGAAGCCCATTTTTATCACGCGTACTGCCGAAATGTGGAACGTGCTCGAGTGGATTTTCCTCGATAGATAAATCTGGAATCGGTTCTTCAAGGCAAGCGCGTTTCATAGCAGATCAAAGTGACCTTGGAATTGAACCCAGGCCCTCTAGCGTAGCAGTCGCGTTTGGGACCACTAGATTATTGAGGCAGCCAGTTTTAGACATGTCAAAATGAACGTAATATGTAATTACAGTAACAGTGTGATCGTAATACCGCGCAATCATTGTTAAGCGAAGGTTTAACACGTAACGTAACTGCTTGACGAGATTGCTACAACAATGGTTCGTTCATACAAACTAGCTAGCATAGTTATCATTTTGTGGTTTTTTTTGCCATTTTTCATGCTGATTTCTAGAATCACAAAAAGATAGTTAACAGTAGCCCAAGCAGTAAGCACGAACACTTTCGAAAAGGTATTCGTATCGAAATCGAGAATAATTTGTATGAGAAGGAGGTTAATGGACGTAGATGAAGCCAAAGTGGTGTGCCAGGATCGTAGCAAGTGTAGTCTCTGCCTACCCCAATGAGAGACAGATATGAAAATATTTATGTATGTATGAGATTTGTAGCAGAAAAAAACTCATTCGTTTACGAAACGAATTCGATAGTTATTCGTGCTCGGGCTACTGGTATGGTAGCACCGTACGACATAGAACTAACCGTAAGGTAAGTCATGTCAGTTGAGAGACAAAGTAACCAGCTTTTCAATAAATGGTACTGACGTAAGTTCAGAATGTGAAGGCAAATTTCGACATGGAAGGTGACTCGCGGTGGCTTAGTAACCAGAAGACGCAGGTTCGAGTCCTATCTGCGAGTCGAATTTTTCCTTCACTAAAATATTTAGCTAGCATAGAATAATTGGCAGACAAATTAGGGGAAAAGGACCTCTCCTATCTCTATCTTGCTTATCAAACGGAAGTGAGACTTTTTCTCCATTTGGGGACGGGTTAGAATACTCTTCCTCACTGCAATTCAGATACGCTGCCTATCATAATTGCACTGAGGAACATTGCTACAATACAATATACATTGTTACAATATTGCTTGTAAGTATTTAAAACCCTTAGAAAGTCTCTATTGCGTCATGGTTGTATGTATCTTGCAATTTGTAAATATTATTACAAGTCTTACAACTCAAAAGCGACTTTACGATTTTGCGAAATGTAACGTCATTGTACTTACTGAAAACATATCCGTAATGTTCCATCCAATCCATTTTCCGCGTTGTATAAGTTTCTACCAAAACCTACTACTATAGAATTAATTACTTACTATACTACAAAAACAAACGTAGGTGCATGTAATTAAAATGTAAGTACCTCCTCCAAGTAAATAAGGTATAGTTTCCTTTATCATGCATGCGTATGCGATCATAATAAACTACAAATGCTTCCGTAAAATATTTTAATGGTCTATACCGTACTGATTCAACCATAGCAGATTCAAGAAGCAAATCATTGGTTTTATAATACTATGATTTTTTGGCGAATACCTACCTAATTAACCATATTTTTACCCGACTGCCGAAGGAGGAGGGTTATGTGTTTGACGAGTATGTATGTATGTATGTATGTATGTCCGTTCCTATGTCCGCTCGTAACTATTCAACGGTGCAACCGATTTAGATAAATGATACCTCATTAGATTTGTCTTGATGGCACGAGTGTCACTGGGTACATGAAATTAAAAAAAAACAAAATGGCGGATTTTATGCGCTTTAATGCGTGGGCTGAAAAATATGTTTTGAGCATTCCGTAACAGTATTGTATAAATCTTGCACAAGTAAATAACACACCTTAGTTTTAAATTAAGCGTCTGCAGATTTTTCGTAGTTTTGCACTAAAAATCCGGAAACAAGTTACGTAATTAAAATAACTAAAAAACCCGACTGCATAAAAACACTTTAAAAAAACTAAAAAGACAAAAACAAGTCTATGGGTCCCGACGGCAAGATCATGAAAACATTTAAATGGTGTAGTTATTCAATATTACTTTACATAGGTCTGGACTACTAGACTTGTTTTTGTCTTTTTTAGTTTTTTTAAAGTGTTTTTTTTTATAACAAACAAACATATAAGAATGGGTGGGCTTCAGCGGAGTGATACCACGGTCTCACAGAAAACCGGCGTGAAACAACACTCACGTTGTGTTTTGCCCAGTGAGTGAGGATACCGGAGGCCCAAACCCTTTTAAAGGGCCTTCAACTTATCTGTGACTCCTCTGGTGTTGCGGGTGTCCATGGGCGGTGGTTATCGATTACCACCAGGCGATCCGTCTGCTCGTTTGCCCCACTATCCCATAAAAAAAACTTGTTGGCAACGGGTTATTATGAAAACAAAATATAATATTATGCACCGCATTTTTTCTGGTTCACCAGATGTAAAACGTAACAAGAACAAAAACGAATTAAAACTGTCATTATGGTTGCGCGACCACAATTCGATTGTTAGTGGGTGAAAGTGAAATCACTGGGGTAATTGGGGTAATGGAAAAAGTGAAGTTTTTTTTTACCAGTTTATCAGAAAAAAATAGTGAAAGTTTTCCAACCACTATGGATGGAAGGATGAATGGTAGCCTTGAGCCCCCAATTCTACTATTTTATTGTTTGCAAATTACCATTAAATGGCTTCACAATTGTTGATTTTTGTCAGATTCGCCTTTAAAATTTGTCAGTTCTTATGTCATTTAGAACTGAGTTTAGACCATATAAAAACCATTATACTTCGTCCCCTAATTAAGGAAAATTTAGAGGATGATAATTATATTCTTAATATAATTATACTTCCCCAAAATCAGTAAAAAATATACTTTTCCATTACCCTAATTAGGTACCCCAGTGAATATTTAATTTTAGGTAAGATATTTTCTGGGACGCAAAGTTTTTATCAAAATTGATGGTCGAACTATCCATAATCGTATTTAATACAGGGTGTTCCATGAAATTTATATGTATTTTATTAATCAGTAGGTATTTAATATGAGGTAAGTTGATATTACACATATGTATAAATAAATAGACCCGAAACAATTATTACCATCATCATCTTCTTTGCCAAAAGAGGTCCACTGCTGAACAAAGTCCTCCTCCATCCAGCCTTCCCAAAGACTTCCACAAAGTCTGGATGTACGCTGCATATATAGACCAATTTGATTTAATTGTGTAACAAAATATTAGACCCTAATTCACCTAATTCGGGTCCGGTCCGTTTACATTTCATAATGCGCGCACTTCCCGGGGCGGGCGGAAGCGCGTGCGCAGTTCGACATTCAAATCATGCGCACCAACCATATTAAAATCAACTTCATAGTACCCCATCACAAAATGAACTTTACACTGTTATATTTAGGTGGTTATTTGCGTACAGTGAAAGCTATCTTGTAAAGAAAGTTATTGTGTTTAGTTTGCTCGTTCGAATAATGTATGGGTAGGTATAATTTAATCCATTGATGTACACCACTGTGGCGCGTGACTTGTGGATAAAGGAGTATTTGTTGGTGACTGACGCGCATGCGATAATAGCGACTTTTCATTACGACAACTAATAGAAAATGCTGGTGTAGTACCGAGCGGATATCTGAATAAATAAGCACTACTTATATAAATTTTTCACTTATGTGTCCGGTGTTAAGTAATAGTAATAAACCGTATAGTATAAGAAATAATTCCTATATTTGCAAGTACAGACTAAAAACTCACAAATAGACATATCCTTTCTTATGAATATATATCTTCCTCACCATCACACACTTCTCTTTTAATTCGTTGTCACCTTTCTCTGGGTCTCCAGCATGTATTATAACTTCTGCAAATAGACAGAACGACATAGTATTCTACTAATTATATAGAATCATTTCCATTGCGGAAAACGTAACGTAACTGTTATACATCACCGTCTTATCTTTCCGCGAAAGTTAGATCTAATTGAGGGAAATATACTTCGTCGATGTGTAAACAATTTATCATTATTTCAACACTACTGCGATAATGAATTCAGAAAACACTCATACCAACGCGTAGAATTTGTTTTACTTAGTCAGTTGTATATCTGTCTCTGTATGTTTGTTTGTTACGTTCTCAAATCTAAACCGCTAAACCAATTTTGATGAATTTTGGTATACTTAGAGATAGAATGGACCTTGGAAAAGGGGTAGTAAAACTGCAGGTAAAAACTAATATATTTATATCACCCCACGGTGTTAAGTACTCATACATGCGTTAATCTCCCCAATACTGTGTTAAAAGATGGAACATTATCTACATTCATATCCCAGAGTAGACCAACGTAAAAGATGAAAAGATTAGGCAGTAACACATTACATTCTGCTGGTATGTTTTTTAGAATTCTTGTGATAAATGGCGAGCCTGTTGCCATTTAACCGAGAATAAATTTAAAACCTTGTGAGATGTTTTTCAAAATTTCATAGAAATACAATATCTAAGAAATATAATAAAGGACAATAATTAATACTTGAGTGGATCTGGGAAGCGAACCAACTTGACGTTAAGCACCAACTCTTGCGGCCACTAGTTTAAGGAGGTCCAATTAGACCACTCTTTCGCATAAAATTATTAATTTCCTCTGGACCGATCAGGAGCGCACATTCGCTCCTTTTAGGATATCTGTAATATTAATAGAATAGTGAAATAGGTATAAGTTTTGTACTTATTTTACATACATATGTAGGTACATATTTGGAAAGTAGCCCCAAAATATAATACATAATGACTTAACACCCTTTAAGTTATTTACTTTACTATACATATAATATGTATAATTAGCAAATCATATTTATTTCTGTAAACACATCTTCTAAAAACAGGTCAATGGCTTATTTTTAAGTACTAGATGGGCTGATAATTGCGCTAATACCCATATGTAGAACTCGTAGTGCTTAATTAGGTACTTACACAGTTTTTTTTATGGGATAGGGCAGCAAAGGAGCAGACGGATCACCTGATGGTAAGCGATAACCGCCGCCCGTGGACACCCGCAACACCAGTAGACACAAGTGCGTTGCCCACCTTTTAAAAGGGTTTATGCCTCCGGTTACCTTACGAACGCAAGCGTTCTTTCACGCCGGTTTTCTGTGAGGCTCCAGTCGAGCCGGCCCATTTGTGCCGAAGCATGGCTCTCTCACGTGATGACAATTTGCTACAGTACTTATGATTTAAATTTCACAAAAGCGACCTTTTCCAAGATGCCTGGAGTATTTCCCAAGCCAAAAAGAAAATAACTACGGTAATGTTCCGCGATCATGGCCTAGACATTGAAAACTGAAGTTCATATTAATTAACACACATGTTAAAAGGTCTTAATTGCTCAAAATACTCCATTTTAAGCGATCGAACCGCTGATAGTCCTAATTGAACATGTACTTCCTTCCGTATAGTTAATCTAATAAAAACACAATATCTTTATTTATTTAGACCTTTTAATATACCGTCACGCCTGTATTCCCCGAAGGGTTAGGCAGATGCATAGGTACTAATGTATACCCACAGTTCACCGGTATGTTTAGGTCCCATATAATAGGGGGCGAGCCTATTACTGCACAAATTCCAAAATTCCGCCCTGCTAGTGGTAATTTCATAGAAAAACCCAATAACACTGCTCGACCTGGGAACCGAACCCAGGACCTCTAGCTTAGCAGTCGTGCTATTTATACGTGGCACAGTATATAGGTACGTTTTGGTTCTGTTTGTATGAGTATTCGTTTGTAAATCACACCCACGAAGCACAATTCAGGAAAAATCTAAGTGCGGGGCAATGTTTATCGGTGATCAAGTGGAAATTCATAAGATTGAAGATATCTACATACTTACCTGCTGCACTAATTTAAATACACCTAGTTATGCATATACTAATGACTGCTAGCTATCATTATCACTTGCGAACACGACGTTCTCGTTTCGTTCTATTATAAATTCAACCTTATATCGATTGGGAAAGAGTATAAAAAGAGTATTATTGCCATGATAAGTTGTCGTGATGTCGCATAACTAATTACAGCGAATTGTCGCTGGTGTTTACTTTTTATCTCAAGGCACTGAAGATGTCGGCCTCAATGCCATCTAACGCATCATCATTCATCATTTCTCACTATCGTGTTCGCAATCTTCGAATACTTTCTTACTGTTGTCGTGAGTTATAATAGTATTGGGGCTAATCTTGTCCGTCTTTCGCTGGCTATCAGTAAACTTCGACAAAACTCCCTCCCTGACACCCGTGAAAGCGTTAACGGCTAATTTACGTCCTTTTATGTCATGCCTGTTCCCCCAAATGGTTAGGCAGAAGCATACTAATGTAGATACCTACTGCCGTTAACCGAGAACTAATCCTAAACTCCGAGCTCCTACTTAGAATATCATAATTAGGAAAACCCACTTTGCTTGACCTGAGGTCTGATCCAGGAACTCAACAGTCTCTCAGGGCTAGGCTAATGAGCCAGTAAAGATTTATCTATAATTCTATACTAATATTATAAAGAAGAAAGATTTGTATGTAAGTATGTTTGTAACGAACTGGCTCAAAAAATACTGGGCCGATTTCAAAAATTCTTTCACCATTTGAATGCTACGTTATTCCAAATTAACATAGGCTATAGAATATCTTGAAAAAAAATAGGGATTTCTCCACCCGTGCGAAGCCGGGGCGGGCCGCTAGTTTTCTATAAAATATAAGTAATATGTAGGTATATGTTATATGTAAGACTAGACAAACTATTTATATAGTATTTATATAAGTTAACTAACAGCAAAAAAATGAAAGTCGCACAAATTTATTACAGCATAAGTATAATAAATAAACATAACCTAAAATACTCACATATCTATAATATTAAGGAAATGCTAAATTATTAAGGAAATGCTCTAGTTTAACAAATACATATTTTTTCAAATCATTAACACTACTCGTTTCGACGTTATCTTTAATTTAAAAACGAATTTAGAATATCATAATATATTATGAGTACCATATTTAGTACGTAAATGCTAAGCTCTCTAATTTTGCCCATGATGGTCTTATGGGCAGAACTAGGGAGACCATACAGGCTCATATCCCGAGGCCTCATTATAAAGCTCATAGAAGAGCTAGCCTGTTTGAAGACCTGGGAGAGGATGAGGATTATGTAGTTCAAGTTCAAGTTCAAATGTTTTTATTTCAAATAAGCTTTTACAAGCGTTTATGATACGTTAATTCTAGTTGCACGGTTCCAAATGGTCGATCCTATGGAGAAGAATCCGGCGAGAAACTCCATGGACACTGTATAGGTATAGGGGAAGCACAAAAGAAGTTCGAAGTACACTGATGCATGCTACCTCGGCCCCACATAAGATAAGGGAGGTAGTAGGATTACTTTAGGCAAGACACCCTATACCGGACGTCGGAGAGCGCGTGGCAAAGGCAGCGGAAATGGAGAGACAATTATCCACTTCTCTCCCGAATTCTTATAGACTGACCTTCAGCCCCAATGAACCGTAGCCAACAGGCATCTTACTGTCCAACCATCGTGGCGGGTATCAGCATCTCCTCGCCTAAATAACATTGCAATATTACACTCATTGTCTTGCAGATACATACTCGTACACGTCACACAACACACACACACACAGGGTGACAGAGTTTCCCTAGTGCAGATACCATCTCTCAAAAAGGAATAGAAATAGCATACAGCAGTAGCTTTTCATAACATAATTTTGTCCTTAACCTTTGTGGAAGAGGAATTAATATTATTTTATTATTATTTACTACATTAGTTTCTAGTTAGCTAAAACCTATCTATATCTAATACTATGCCATCGTAATGGTGGGAAAAAACTACAGTAAAAGAACATTGTTTGGTCATTGGTCGTATATAGGGTTGCTAGGCGTCCGGGTAAAGCCGGACATAATGCCGGCCAAAATAAACGGTGTCCGGTTTTTCCGGCTTTTGACATATCGCAAACGGGCGAGCACCGAGAGTGGCCAAGATGAAGAGAGAAAAGGCGGTCGCTCCCGTAGGCCGCCCGCCCCCACGCGCGGACACAAAATCCTCAATAATTCAAATTCAAATGTTTTTATTTCCAATTTAAGCTTTTACAAGCGTTTATGAAACGTTATGATTCTAGTTGCACGGTTCCAAAAGTTTGATCTTATGGAGAAGAATCCGGCAAGAAACTCTATGTAATGTAGGGTGTCCGGGCTTTCTACCCAAATTTCCGGCCAAACTGGCTGATATGTCCGGCTATTAGGATTGGCGACCTGGCAACCCTAGTCGTATATAATAAGAAGTACATATAAACGTGCAGTAAAACAGTACCAAGATGTGATTAGTTGATTACTTTACTACGCCGACGTAATAACAGGATGATTAGATGTGTGACATAACACAGCCTTTTGTTCTGTCCACCCAGTGATCGTGATCTAGTGCTTCGCGAGAACTGAAAAATTACATACACACACAATTATTTTTCTCCCAGAATAATGGGTAACTTTTCCACAACATTCTTGGGGTAAAAATTCAACATAAACAACCCGCAGGTCATAGAATAGTTAATTATCATGCGCCTAAACGGTGAAGGAAAACATCGTGAGGAAACCTGCACGTCTGAAAGATTTTCTCGACGGCGTGTGAAGTTTGCCAGCCCGCATTGCTCTAGCGTGGTGGACTATAGCCTAATCCCTCTCATTGTGAGAGGAGATGCTACTTGCCCAGCAGTGGGACACATAATGGGTTGATAGGTATGCAATATTATGCAATATGAATTATGCACTACTTACATATACTTACCTAAATATTGATACGATTATACAGGGTGGCGATTTAATCACCTGCATCCTTCTAGCATTGATTGATTTGGGTAGTATTTCGTTTTCTGATTCACACAACGAAATACTACCCAAATCAATAAAAAAAATACCTTAATATTTCATCAAAATGTTTTTTTTAAAGTTTGTATGCAAAGAGTCAAAGACATAGCGCGGACGTTGAACTCATTGTAGATATGTATCTATCTAGAGATAGCGAGTCAAGCAACTACTTGATCGGACCGTCCGCATAAGGTCAACGTACTGCAGGGTGCATATCGTTTTATGAAAATTTTGAATAATTATCAAGTCCTTTAACACGGGATTGCTTAAAGATACAAATTATAAATTATGTCTAATATGTTATATGTTATCAATACTACACCATGTGGAAGCAGTGCAGGTGATTAAATCGCCACCCTGTATATAATTGATCCCACAGTCTAACATGTACAGTTTTGTGGGGCTCTGTATTTTTATAAGACCTATCTGCCTCCTAAAATACAATAAATAAAATAACATTAAAAAAATAATTGTATCTATTTTGAAATGTAAGTATTCTTTCTCTTTCAGGCCCAAAATGGTTTCGACGAGCTCCGCCGCTACGTGAAGCAAGGAAGCGACTTCAGTAAAGAACTATCATCTATATTACAAGAGAGGTAACACCTACATAGTATGTTGAAGCCTTATTAAAAAAAAAAGTAAATCTTACTTATAAAGTTATAATCATGTGAAATGTTTACAAAATACATTTTATTATTCATATATTATTACAAACCCACGAAATACCGTCTCGGTGCTGCCAGTCCCACCTCTACTTCCAATTTTAATAATAATATTTTCGTAGAGATGATTCCTTATACTGCGTCATTAGCCTAGCGCGACTGCTACGCTAGAGGTCCTGGGTTCGATTCCCAGGTCGAGTAGTGTTAAGTATTGAGTTTTTCTATGAAATTCTCAGTAGCAGCTCGGAGTGTGGAATTTGTGCCCAATTAATGGCAATAGAGGACCTAAACATACCGGCGAACTATGGGTGTACCTTATTACGCCTTTGCCTAACCCTTCGGGTAATACAGGCATGATGGTATGTTATATGATCCCTTATCCCACTTATCTATCCCCCCCCCACCCCTATGCCTCAAATCTATGGATGACCTCTTTTTAGCTTGTAGTTGAGAGCACGAGAACCACGGAACATTGTTCTGTGACGAGAACAAACTTTGTTCCTTTATTCCCTAGTCGTGATGGTAGTGACTTATTATGTATATAATTTCATGCTTTTAAAACTGCCGACATTGTCTGTCAGTCAATCAGTGTTCATGACGACTATAACCATACACAATACAAATATTTAAAATAAATAAGCCTAACATGTTTACAAATAACATGTACTTGCGTAATTTTCAGTCGTTAACTTCTAATTGTGTTTTGCCCTATCTGTAATGAAAGTAATATCTATTTGATAGTGTAACGCTTAAGAAATTTGTTATTTTAGTTTTGAAACTCTAATGAACTTCTTTGCATGTAACAATGCGATTCTTAGTTTTATCCACATAACCTACTTATTAGGTAAAAATGCATCTGCATATTTAGATAACATAACTTTACATTCACGCCTGCATACCCCGAAGTATTAATGCAACACCCATAGTTCGCTGGTCCCATGTAATGGGGGTGAGCGCATTGCCAATCCAAACTCCGAGAGGCCACTGAAAATTTCCTAAAAAAACAATTCTCGATAACATTGCTCGACCTGGGAATTGAACCAAGGAGTATAGATATTCTATTTCACGAAGGCCTATAAATTATTGATATTTAAACTTTATTTCAATTACATAAAGGTCATCATACAGGACTTCGTGAGGTAGAATGACAATAGTAGAATACAGCGTTTGGTACTAATGAGGAAGTAGATGTATTAGATACGTAAGCTCCTTTATTTTCGACTTTCAATCACAACATCAAAGTCTAATATTATAGGAGTTTAGTACCGGTAACAATGAGTGTACAGTGTACACACATCAAAAAAAGATTGTGATCACTAGTTTAAGCTGATATAATTTTTTAAATTGATCTTTATCAAGAAAAATTCTTTGTTGTGTGTTTTCTTTAAATAGAAATACCCTGTTAAAGAAAACACACAACAAAGCTTTTTTCAACAGCTTAAGCTAGTGATCGTAATCTTTTTTTGATGTGTGTATGTGCATAACAATGCTCATAATAACGGTACTATCACTTTTCTAATAACTGGCAAAATTGTTACGCATCATTAGGCTGCATGCGCCCGCGCAGCCCGCGCCGCCTCCGCCGCGCCTGCCCAGCCTCAATGCAAGTCGTGCACGCACCAGATTAACTATATCTTATCGTCATTTCTTCGTAACATTTACTTTCCAGACATTACTATAAAACAATGCCTTATTGTTTACGAGCAAATCGCTCGAGCGATCCTTCGTTCCGCGAACGGGCCGACACAACACCGGCGCAGGCGCAGGGACATTATGAAAGTTCTCGTCATGCTGTATAATTGATATTACATTGTTTCATACGCACGCTTATGGCTTTCCCCGCGATATACAGATATCGAGCACGTCGTAAAATAATATGGCAAACGAAAGTAAGGGCGTGGCAATGGCCACAAAATCAAAAATAGCTCGTCGCGATGTTCCGCCAAGTGGGCCAAGACGCAACACACAAATATCGCGCGCTCTAAAAATGAATAACCTCCCATTGGCCGACACTGCATTATCATCGCTTTTACACAACCACAAAGACGATCAGACGTAAAAACAAATCATTACGCCACCGCGATTATTTCCTATGAACACTCGCTTCCGTCACAGATTGTGAAACACCTCAGATATTTATGTACTATATCGGTTCTTTGTAGAATTGAAGCAGAAATATACTACTCAAAATGCTTAGCAAAGCTTGGCACCAAGTTGACGAAAGCTTGCAAGGAGAGCGTTGGCTCCTGCGCCGAAGCGTGGAAACACGTCGCCATAGAGATGGAGAAACGGTCGGAAATACACAGGTACATAATTGCCCTAATTGGACAAAGTAGGTACAGCTACTTAAATCTCAGCTAAATCGTTATTTCACAAGGAATTTAAACGCTAGTAACGCTGAAAATTGCTCTATTTCAGAAATTACTCAAGTTCTTTATCCGACGAACTAGTGAAACCAATGAAACATGTAATCGACAATCAGTTGAAACTTAGAAAGAAGGTGAGTTGCTCAAGACATTCGAAATGCGGCATTCAAAACGACTTCACTTAATGCACAGAATATATAATAGTGGTCAGGTAGTTAAGGTTCATTATTAATTTAATTATAATTGCAGATCGAAGGTAATGTTGACAAGACCACGCGATCTCTCGGTGAGTGGAGAACAGCGGAGGCAAAGTCAAAGAAACATTCTCATGCAGCGGCGCGGGAGAACGAAAAGCTACAAGACGCCACGCTGGATATTAGGTCTGCCTCTTGCGATTCACTTGACGATGCTAATGTCCTTTTTTTGTTTGTAATAGTAGATTATAGGGACATTACATCGCTCAAGTCATTACGGAAGGATCCTTCATTTATTGCGATTGCGAAGTGCCTAGCGAATATTTGTTTTGCGAATGTTATATGAGGGAGCGTTTAGAATTAGTCACTAGCTCCCGTGTTTGTTTACAGCCGTCTATCACGTAGTTCAAGCGTGGGACACATACCACATGCTCACTCCATCCTAAGTGCTGCGCGGGCCGAGCGACTGCCTAACGCGACCAGTGAGAAGGACGCAGCCAAACTTCAGGTCAAGAAGAGGAAGACAGAAGATGCTGTGAAGAAAACTGAAGTAGAATATTATAATGTGTGCGTGCACGCAGAACGAGCTAGGTAAACAGAACATAGATATCTTTAACTGCGTAGGCATCTAAATCTTTTGTTGACTGTGGAAATTATTATGATAAATGCTGCTTTTTTATCCAGGTTAGAATGGGAGACAAGCGTGGTGAAAGGCGCTGGCATGCTGGAATCTCTTGAAGAGGAGAGACTTGCCCAGCTGAAGACTGCTGCCGACTGCTACCTCAGACTGACGGCTGCAGTGCCGGCTCAATTAGCAGAGGTAATTAACAAGTTTCCTTACTCATCTCCACATTTTTAGAGAACCGCTTTTAATTTCCACGAGTCCGCTTTGGTCAGACTGAAGTTATAAATATATGACTCTTACCCCACTTAGATGCAAGAGCCACATTAGGTATTCAAAAGTACTTTTTTAAATGTATAAAAGCGCGACGCTATACTTCCGCCCTCAAAAACGATTAGATCATACATCGTACATAATATAAACACGTACATAAGATCGTACCTAATATAAATACATATATTTTCTTCAAGAAGATAAGGTAAAATTACAACTTTGCGGAGCATTCATGTATTATTTTCTTAAAATCCTACTAAATATCCCTTGAATTATCATTAATATAAAGAATTTAAAGAAATTATCATTAAGATAAGGATTAGTACTGAATAAGAGTAAAAAGCCTCGCAAGCAAAGAAATTTTTAATTAAAAGTCTTAATGAAATTTATGGTTACTAACTGTGAGTCAACCGTAACAGCACAGATAACAGAATACTAGTAAACAGAGAGAGATAGCACCGTTGCAGAGTTTTGTTTAGGATTTTTGTAGAACTATATTTATCTAGTACTTACGTCATTTTTATGTAACTCAAGGTTAAGCTTACTTGCAAAATATTGATTTTCTTTCTACTTATAATTATTTATATTTTAAAAAATATTAGGTTATATAAATAAGTATTAAACATATAAACCTCTACTTACCTGATGATGAAAAAAAATTATCTACTTACCTGATGATGAAAACCCGATAGGAGGATTTAACGGGTATACCTACAGATAGACAGAAGCGGAAAGCAACTTTGTTTTATACTATGTAGAGATAGAGATAAAGCAGAATATACATATAGTTATGTACCTACCAAATATTTACAAGTTTTTTTTTCGTAATAGCATAGAAATGCAACTCTGCAATAATTGTAGCGATTGTCAATGCTCAATCGATTAAACTTTACTGTGATTATATCAATTACGGAGTTGTGTAATTGACATCGTTACACGAAGCCGATAGCTAACGGTGATAGGCAAGTCGAAACTGTTTCCTATGCACACTAAAACAACGATCATGGCCGAAGATTTAAATTAACAAGCGAATTCTTGTTAGATTCATTAAACTATACGTAAGCTCAGTTTTACAGTCTTGAAGTAGGTACATTTGTGTGAATAGTGTACACAGTAGGCTAGATATTGAATTCCTTTCTCTCGTCAGTCCGTACCTTAGGGTTAAGATTAATCTTTTAGACCGCCACGTCAAAACAGAAACGGGTGCACTCGGCGTCAAGCTTCGAATTTATCCTTATAAATCTGTCAACCATTCACGACCATAGCCTTCAGGGCTCATTTTGGTTTGTGGTCTATACATGACTATAGCGGTCAAAAGGTTAAGGCAGATTAAAAAAAATTCCGCGGACGAATGCTACGGCTCCAAAGTGGTGACGCGAAACGCCGAGGTTGGTTTTAGTCGGTAGATCGCTCTTTTCACTGCGGAGTCCAACACACCCCACCGCTCTCCCCGCAGTGGTGTATAGTGCATAAAGCATTTCCAACAACAAAGATAAGCACAAAAATCATCTAAACGAATCATAAGATTATATTATACTAGCCTATTATATTATGAGCGCCCCTATGACTACGCAAAAGTTATCAAGCGCGGTCGCACAATTTTAAATATTATTGCTAAGATAATCCTATTCGTAGGTACGGCGACGGCCGCCCGAAACCTTTCAAGTTGTTAGTGAACGTCCTAACGCTCTGTATCAGGTCGATTCATATTATTTGTTCGAGACTTTCATTTGTATCAGACATCGATCGTTTCATTTGTATATCTCTAGTATACTCGGAATTTACCTTATTTAAATAAGGAATTGAATTATCCGTGGGAAAATCCTGAAGCATTTTTTTCCCTGTAATGGCCGTTACTTAATATTGCCGCTATAACATTCATTAAAAAATATTTTTTTATATTAAATTTTAGGTATTATTATATGTCTTTAGGCTACAAACGTGTTAGTGAATCCTATTAAGAATGCAAACGCGAACACGGATATGAGGGTAGTTCGCGGCGTGCGTTCGGCGCCAACCGGGGCCAGCGAGCAGTTGCTACCAGACTTCTACTGCGAGCACACCACGCTTGCTATGAACCGGGAACGACGTAAACAGGTGCGTTTAACCTTATCACCTTACCAAAAAAAACTTCCTTAATAGTTTTAGGTTCAATTCCCAGGTCGAGCAATTAGTTATTTATTAGTTATTGTATTCAGTAGGAGCTCGGAAGTTTGGATTTGCTGCCGGCGAACTGTGGGAGGACCTTGCCTCTTCCTTACCCTATGGGGAATTGATAAACCCAAACTGAATTATATATATATTTTTTTTTAATAAAGAATTATGCTATAAGCTAAGAAAAATACTCGTAAAGCCTCTGTTTTAAAAAAATGCGCTGTGATGGCGGTTCATTTCTATTCATTTTTAGAATCCGATGCCATTTCATAGCAATTTTGTAACATATGAATCATAAATACATATGATTCATCGATAGAACGACCTTTTCAGCTAAGAATGCAGCAGTGAAAATAAAATTAGGTAAATGTATAAAGTCGGTGTACCCGCAATGAGTAGACAATCTTCATACACTTTTTCTTCACTTATTTCTTACTTTGGGAATTTATATTTTGCTTCTGGCCTGATTTTTAATACGGAAGCCCCTCACTGATAGAAAATCTTGCTCATAATTTACAGGCGCTGCTAAAAATACTCCAGTTAGTAAAACAGGACATCGACAGGGAACGCAAATCCAAGCAGGGTCTGGAGAAGCTGTCCATGGCGATCAAACAAACACCAACTTTCGGCAACGACGATTCACAGCAAAATGTTGCTGACAAATTGTACCATGTAAGTATGAATCATTAGACATAATAAAATGTGTGAAGATATTGTGAAGTATCGATATAGATATCCAGGTCTTTATTATAAGATAGATTTTACATTTCAAGTAAAAAAATACCCTGCATTTTTAAAAACCAGAATGGCAACACTTAGGCTTGATTTCCTTAATCAATTGAATTTGAGTAGATACTTTTTTTAAATAACGTTGTCCCACACTAGGACTTTCTCCTGTATTGTGGGTGCGTTTACAAAAACAAATTCTCACATACACAAACACCCAGACCCGGAACAACTTCTTGTAGATCATACAAATATTGCTCCGCGTGGGGATCGAGCCCACAACATATGGTACAGAAGCCGACGAAGCGTGTGAAGTCTGCCAACCCGCATTAGGCAAACGTGGTGGACTACGGCCTAATCCCTCTCATAGTGACAGGAGACCCGAGCCCAGCAATGGGACATATAATGGGTTGATTATGTTGCGATCCAAAATCCTTACAGTTGCAATAAAATTGTTTCAGATGAGAAGTATGTTGACGTACTTGGAGGCTGTAAGATACAAGATCACTGCGAGTCTGAACGAGCTGGACAGCAGGCCGCCCGTGCAGCACCCACTGGCAGCACACATACAAATCATCAGGGACAAACAAGGATTGCAACAGAGTATATTAAAAGTGAGTAATTTTTATACACAGGGTCTTTGAAAACACGCGACAAATCGAAATGGGAGGTTCAGTAATGATTTCTTATTAGTTTTATACCTGTTTTCAAAAGATAACTTATTATTCATCTTAGATGGTGCAAACCAAGCCATTGTCTTCAGTTAGGTATGAATTAGCGGTATTTAACTAAAAAAAACAATAAATCAATTACCAAAGTTGTTCTATTCACAGAAATGTAGCAGCAAAAATACAAAAATAATGATAATCCTTAATCACGTGTTCAAAACTTGACGTACCTAACGTGTTATCCATAGAACCATACCTATATTTTAATTTGTTGCCTCTATTTAATGTTAACCTGTACATTCAACACTAACTTCTCCCTGCGAATTCGTCTGCGATGACTTCAATTTTAGTTCCAACTTGGATAAAATTCACATCCTATGTGTTAGTCTAGGTTATAAACTATATAGCACACAGTGCCCCCTTCATGTGGTGATAGTGGCCACCAGCGTGATTTTAGTGGATAAGAACCCCCCGGTCTAATCCCCTAAGACCTTTGCCTTTTCCCCGTAAACAATAAAAGCATATAAACAATGTGTTTCTGCCAAATTTCATCTCAATCCGATCAGCAGTTTTTGCGCGATTGAGAAATATATATATCGAAATATACAAACTTACTTTAGTAAGATAACAGAGTTAATGGCAGGCACAAAGTCACCTTCCAACAAAGATAAATTTGAAGTAAACGTTATCTCGATACAAAACAAACATAAGTAGATAACATTCACTTCCCTAATATTTCTTACTTTGGAGGTGTTTGGAAATTTTGGTATAACAAGTATACAATTATACGTCAGTTCAATATAATAATATATGATATCTTTCGTAGGTTTTTGGTAAATAATGTTCTAAATCCTATATTATTATAATTATGAACAATATCTTTAGGTGACAATTACAGCTCTCCGCGGTTTCATGCGCGTTGCCCCGTACCTAAGAGACGTGACGTGATTGTAATACCTTAAAACAATAATAACTCCGTTCATAATTGAAATCCACATGAATAACGCGACAAGCACTAGAATAATGAGGCAGTTATTATATATTTCGGACTTTATGGACCTATTTATTTTGTTTTTACTTATTCGTGTTTTCGACAAGGTTGCAGCGATTTTGCCACTTGTACCAACTTCTTAAATATGTTTAAGTTGCATTTAAACACAATATTTCATAGAAATTTCGTGTTAAATTGTATTTAAACACCTTTAACAAGTTGGTGCAAGTGGGCCAGTATAGGAATTTAAAGGGCGAAACATCAATCTCCCTAGGTGTCATTTCCGGAAACAATTGTTTTCTCCGTATTTTGGTGAAAGGCAAAACTTTTTTAATATAGGTACATACCTATATATATATATATATTTAATATGTGTGTATATACCTAGTGATTATTACAATCTACCTAGTATACCTTTTACCTCTCCAGGTTCCTCCATGGCTTCAAGCTGACTACCAAAACGAGGTAAACAAAAACCTTACCCCAAACTACACGGCGTTGACGAAGAGCGTTAACGGCGGCGAAGAGAGGGAGCGACGGGACTCCATTATGAGTAGAGCTTCCAGCAAACTGAGGATAGAGCACCTCTCGTTCAGAAGAAACGCTGATAACAAGAGTGCGCCGGCGACGCCCGTCGTCGATCTCCCCACTCCGACGCTGCAGACGCAAACGTTGGATGAACCTCATCCACCAGAGAGTCCTTTGGACTGGAGCGAACGTGGCGCTGGTGATGGACTGTCTAATCAACAGGACAGTGATTTTGGTAAGAATATTTTCACATATTTCTTTTTGTGACTTAGGCTGTTGATTCAGGGAATCTTAACAGCTTAACCGAGCTTGGTGATATCAAACGTTTCGTTTAGGATTTCCTTTAACGGGGTTAGCATGTTATTCCCTTATTAAAACCTCTAAAGATGTAAACAACTTTCTAAACATAGATTTCTCACATAGATACAATATTTCTACAAAGGAAGATACAAGCTTAAACTACAGTTATTACGTAGGTAGGTCCTAAAATTTAATGAGTCAATTCCTGAACAAAATTTACTGTTTGATTTAGGGGGTATGATAAAAGTTCTACACGATCAGCCAATAAACTTTGATGGGACATGTTTAACAAAATAACTGTGATATTGACACTCCGAGGACGGAGCAGACGCTCAGAGCGAGCGGTCCGCGACGGAACGACCGATCTTCCGCGTAGTGTGCTGTGTGCCCGCTATTTGTAATTAATATGCAATAATATTTATCGACGTTCCGTCGCGGATCTTACGCGACGGAGTTTCCGCCAAGTGTGGCGAAGGCCTAAAGCGGGCACACATTGTTAGTCTCCTTATTTTAAAAGAATTGGCAAGAATTATCTGTCCCTACCTTTAGGTATGACTATTATTTTTAAATATGTGGCCTCGTTTATGTCCTACTGCTGGGCAAAGGTCTCTTCTAACTCTGTCTAGAATATCCTAAACTGGAAACTGACTGAACCTGAACTGTCTAGAATATCCTTTCTTCAAATAATGATTTCTTTTTCATTTATGTATTTTGTGCAAATTTACAACTAAGTACTTCTAATAGAACGAAAATTTTCAGATGAATTCTCATCGCAAAGTGATAGTTCTACGGATTTGACTGATATAATAAAGAATGAGAACGGTGATGGGGTTGCGCAGACGCCGTCCTTGGGAAAGTGCCGAGCTCTGTACACTTACGAGGCGAGACTGAACGACGAACTTACTTTAACGCCAGGTAACTATTGCATTATAGGAAACATACCTACTGTAAGTCGAAAAGAGCATAGCCAAGCACGAACAACTACCGAATTAGTATCGTAAACGAATGAGTTTTTTTTTCATTTTCACATCTGTCTCCCATTGGGGTAGGCAGGCAGAGACTACACTTGCTACGATTCTGGCACACCACTTTCGCTGCATCTCCCTTCTCGTTCTCGATTTCGATACGAATACATTTTCGAAAGTGTTCGTGCTTCGGCTAGTTTTTGCAGTAGTAAAAGTCTCTGTTTTCCGAAAGCAAGGATATAATATTTTTGCAGTCGTTGCAGTGTGTCCGACTGCATTGAAGCTAAACTATACTAAAGTAGGTACCTACTCACTAATGATGCTTTATAAAAACAGCTTGCACATAAGAAATGCAAACGTTCTGTGTAGAATAGAAAAGTAATACATGTAAGTATTCTGGTTAATGCAGTTTAATTGTCCGGATGGCTTTCAGTCGGGACCATAACAAACTGTCGCAATAGTTCTCACAAGCGCGGCCGCTAAGCGTGAAGTACGGGCTTGATTTTTGTTTCTTGGTGCTGTCTACCAAATTCTACGAGTAACAGCTAATATATAGGTACACTCCCATAATTTTTAGAATTTTTCTTATCAAAAAGGTTGTTGAAATATTCTAAAAATTATGGCAGTAGTATCAAGTAGTCAAGTATCAAGTATACCTATCCATCGGCAATTTCCATCGAAATAAATATTATTGAAACCGAGCTCATCTGATGTTACACCATTATTGTTAAATCAAACTGGTTCAAGGAATTCCTGAAACAATTGTTCGATTACTTAGGGCCACTTGCACCAAATTCTATTTAAATCATTCTTTTATGCATTTAGTTAAATATGTTTAACTCCATAAACATAACACATTTAAGATCGTCTTGCACCAAGTCTGTCTTATGTCAATTTAGTTAAATGAATTGAACATGTCGATTAAACAGTTCTCTACGTTCCGTTTTTACATTACATCTACATTACATCATAGTAATGTGAAAAATCTATTTAAAAAATTATGTTATGAATAATAGATATAAAATTAAATCAAATTTAATAATTATTATAATTAATTAATTTCAATTAATGATAAATCGATGATTTTTATTGAAAATAGTATGCATATAACGAAACTTACACCATTATTTTGACTTTTCGCTGCCATGACAACCAATCCTAACAAAGTCATAATTATTTGTTGTGTTTTTTATTTGATAAAATGAAAAAATAATCTTAAATAGGTGAATAATCTCTCATAGAAATTATTACAAGGCTTCTAGTAGTATTTTATCTCAAAATAAACTCCATTCGTCAGATGACAGTTCAATAAACGGCCATTCGTATTTAAGTATGATGTAAATAGGGTCTTCAGCGTATTTAACTTTGACAGGTCTTTCAACGTATTTAACACGGAAATTATTTTGGTGCAAGACGAATGTTTGACTTAAATCAAAAATCGTGTTTAAATACAATTTTAACGTATTTAAGAAGTTGGTGCAAGTGGCCCTTAGGCCCACTTGCACCAACTTCACAAATGTGTTTAATTTGCATTTAAACACGAAATTTCTATGAAAAATTGTGTTTAAATACGATTTAAACATATTTAAGAAGTTGGTGCAAGTGGCCCTTAATCTGTTAATTTTTTTAGGTAACGTTACATTGTTAACATAATTGCCAAGCGAATTTTTGTACATCTATAAAAAGTGTTTCGAGAGTTCCGTATACTTTTTCCCTCGTTTTTTCAATAGAAACGTACGATATTCTTTACATTTTTCACGTAGATAAGAAGTTTTGAAGTAGGTATGTTCAGCCAACAAAAGAGAATAGACAGCTCTCTATTCGCTTGTTTGGCAAAAATTCTGGATCACGAATTACGCAATCCAAGTTTGTGCTCATTCGCTGCCTGTATATTAAATTTTTTTGTCAACTGTAAAATAAAATAAAATAAAAATAATAAACTGTACTTGCCTACCTTTCGAAGCGGTTTTCTATCACTGATCCTACCTACAATGTAATTATAAATTATTTTTTCGCATGTAACATGAAACTGTTGGAAATATAGTTTATCGTTGAAATATTTATAAAATGCAAAATGTGTAGTTTTTTGTTGCTAGGTATGTATTTTGTATATATGAAGGTATGCAGGAAGAGCAGTGATACCAGAGATATGACCATGAGACTGCCAAGTCAAAGGTTCCGAGTTCGAATCCATGGCTTCTGACTTTTCGAAGTCATGTGTATTTTTATAGCTAATTATCGCCCGTAAACGGTGAAGGAAAACATCGTGAGGAAACCTTCCTAAGAGATTTCCTCGACGACGTGTAAATTCTGCCAACCAGCACTGGGCCAGCTGGACTAAAGCCTGAGAGTCAGTCTCTTCTCAGTCTCATTCTGAGAGTAGACCCGTTCCAGCAGTGGGTTGGCTATGTTATGTTATTATATATGTACTTATAGCTATCTATAGGTACAGTCTTCACTTTCAAAGTTGTATAATATCAACCAGTGTTCATTTTCAGGTCTTGGATTTGATTTCAGTCCTGTGTATAATTCTTTACCTAGCCTATATGGATAGTTTTAAGTAGTGTAATACATACCTATTAATATTATAAACGTGAAAGTAACTCAGTCTGTTTGTTTGTTACATTTTGACGCTTAAACCTCTGAACTAATTTGATGATTTAATTCGCTTTGAGAAATTATAGGTTAAAAATATGGATAATTTTAAATAAAGCAAAATATTTATATTTTATTGCAAGTGTTGTGTACCTATTTATTATCTCATTTTATGGTTATTCATTAACTGTTACTGACTGCGATATTCCCGTAGTTTATTTAGTTTTCCGAAATGTTTAAATCATGTCAAAACCTCAGACAAAAAAGGGAAATAAAAATACTTAATACTGCAGGGACCTATTAATATTATGAGTAGGTATTAAAGCCATGTTATGAAAGTTCTACTACTGACCTTCTCGCTCCCTTATTCTCTAGGTAGGTACCTACTATGTGCACTTCACTAAGCTTAGCTCATTATTTTAAAAGTGTCACAAGTTAATAGAGGTTTGATAAGCATCTTGGAAGAAGGCCTTTGGTGCGGCCATCAAAAAACTTTCACAAAAGTTTATGTACTTGTTAAAATACTCCGTAATTGTACTAATTTGCAGGCGACATAATAATAATACATGAGAAACAAGACGACGGCTGGTGGAGCGGCGACCTCAATGGCATCTACGGAATTTTCCCGTCTTCCTACGTGGAGGAGATTACCACGTGCATATAAGTATATACCCCAAGCAATGCAATCAAACAAGATGGTTAAGAACCAATTCAGAGATCCGAAGTTAATACGGACCTTTAAATACAAAATTCTTGTAAGTAAAAGTGATTTATCTAAAATTATGTCCACAATATTTCAGGATAGTGTATAAGCGACATGCGGGCTATGTTGGATTATATTTAACATAGTAATTTATTACTTCAAAGATATAACTACTAGATAGACTAGAGAATCATCGCAATTGGGTTGTTGTTATTTAAAATCATCCATTTTACTGTTGTAAAAACGTTAATTGTTAGCTAGAATTCAACTTGGGGACAACAAAGAGTTGTTTAATGGTAAAACCAACATATAGGTTGTTTAGTCACATATAAGATCACGGAAAAACTCACATCACGTTTAAATGTACCTAAGAGACATCATTTTTACGTAATTCATCAAAAAATATGTAAATAAATAATTAACAAAGATGTTGTCAATATTGTATAATGTGGGATCGCGCAAACCATGTATTTTTACTGATTACGATTATTTATTCGATAATCGACTTGTGGTAGATGAGACGTGTCGTTTACATCTTTTCATAATATTTATGTACTTATACAAGAATGAACCTGTATGTCTGAAATATAATAATTTATTTCAATCCAATTAACTAGTTGATTACCTACTAGCTTGAGTCGAAATCGAAGTCGTATATGAATTGTGATTGAGACTATCAATTTCAATTACCTAGGTACTAACAAAGTTATTGTTTCACGAGCATTGTTAAAATAATAATATTGTTAATATATTGTTAAGGAAAGCAAATTCAGAATCGTAAATACAAGATTACTATCTCATCTTTTTGCAAGACCTATGTGATTACTTACAAAATTATTAAATAATACATCTAAAATTCGTGAGTTTATAAATTCAAAATATATTGTTCTAATACACCGTGTCAAATAATTCCTACTCTGCCCTCTGGGGATTTGTCGTTAAGATAATGGAGAAAACGGCATTAAAATAACATTCTCCTAATAATCTGTGTAATGCACTGACATTTATGATGTATCCTACACTCAATATTTAACTAAAAACGTGACACGAATATCTAGACATAAGTATTAAAAATGTAAAGCGTGGAGTTTCTAAGTTGTACCATAAGATAAACACATTAAGTTTAACAAAGTTTATATACTTAGCATTATATATGTACCTACACTGAAAATGTAAATTATACGATAAATAAAATTAAACCAAAGTGTTGTTATATAAATAAAAATTGTTTAAGAATAACATATTGTATTTATTCAATGAAACTCGTATGTGAGATGACAACAAAATATTTATTAAAATAACCTTACATTACAGTTTTGGCAAGAAAGGACTTTAGCCCAAAATATCTATTACTAATCCGTGTTAAGCTAACTTTTATTATCATCCGACATTTTATAGACCATAGGTATAGAACCACACATTCCAATCAGAATTAACTTGGTAGCAGAATAAGTAAGAAGTCTCAAAACAAGAAACCAACTTATCTTATAAATAAATTATATGTACTTAAGTCATTTCACATAAATGTTAAGATTTTATCCAAGTGTAGCTGTGTCCAAAAATAATTACCGGCAAAAATACAATACGACAAAATATTTTTTTTTATGTGCTGAAATCCTACTCAAAAAGCTATTCTGCCATGCAGTAACATTCCCTTACCCTCAATTTTGCGACGCATCTTCATTTTAACGTCCCTAGTAGTGATCCATGGTTCCACGAGACTTTCTTGCCTTGAAGTGTCAATGGGAAGCGAATCCGATACATAGGTATGTATCGGATTCGCTTCCCATCCCTATAAGTAGGTACTTATAGGGATTTTCTATAAGATTCCATAAGTAAAAAACATAATATTATTATACAACCTTGGTTTTAGTATATGCGAACCCAAGACACGCGTGTCTAGTATTTTTACACAAAGTTGTTGTTATTGTTGCTTGTTATTTTACGTAGTTATCCGTACAAAAACATGCTCACTACGTCTTATTATCCCTGCCCCGTTGTGTAACTGCGCCTAGTGCCGCTATGACCTGCCGTGACTTATGTTGTGTGTCTAGTGTCTATAATAGCGGAAAGATACTTAGCGCCACTTGCACTAACTTCTTAAATGTGTTTAAATTCTGTTTAAACACAAGTTTTCATTGTAATTTTGTGTTTAAATCCAATTTAAATATATTTAAGAAGTGCAAGTGGCCCTTAGAGTCGCTCAGTGTCCCACATGTAACTTTGTTAAATATTTTGGGACAAAATATAACCTAGGTTGTAAAAATTATTGAAGTCGATTCAGCTACTTATTCTGAACAAATCGTATTCAGGTTTCACATTATACTAAAATAATGTTGTATAAATGCGAGTAAAGTATTATTATTATTAATAAGAGTAAAGTAACTCTCCCTGTCTCTGTTTGTTACGTTTTCAGGTCTAATAAGCTGAAACAATTTTGAAAAATTTTGATCTACAGATAGATTGGTGTTTGGAGAAGAGCATAGACTAACTTTTGTCGCAAAAAGTACTTTGGTAACAGCTAGTTATCTATATACAAGTGCCTGCTGTGAGATTGTCCAATACTCTAATAATCGACCTTCTGGGGTAGTGGTGGTGGGAACAAAAATATTGGCCTAGTGATTGTTCGCGTCTGGGAGTTTGTATTTGTAATGTTCCTATCTTCCATACAGGAGAAAAAGGTTTACACAGAACAAGTTTGTAAGGCATTATGCAGTCTAGCTTTATGCATGCTTTAACAAGACGGGGTGTCTTGTTAAAGCATGCATACAAGTATCACGTACAAGTTACTTGGAGAAGGACGAAATATATCGAGATGTGTGGTAGGCCTACTTTTATTGGAGTAATGAGAAAAAAAGTACATTATAACACATTTCTACATATCGAATTCGTCCATAATATAAAGTAAGACAAATTAAGAAAAATAAACATCAATTCCGTTTGAGAGATAATTATCCACGATATCAGCTTACCATTTAGACCGCCTCCAGCCAAATACAGTATTTAAAAACATTTGATTACTACGACACCTATTCTACTATTTAAACATCAATTAGAAACAAATCCAGACGTGTTAGACCGCTTGTGCAAGCAACACAACATAATGAACAATTTTTACCACAATTTATCAATTTGCAAGGCTACCAAGTCTTCATTTAGAATAACATTTGAGCGGAATGAGGCGAGTTATTATATTTACAAGAATTTTTTTTTTTATGCGAACAAAAACTTGTCTTGCCCATACAGGGTTCCCTATTTAAGTATTATTTATTTGCGATCTCGATTATGTACCTAATAACTCAATACCTCCTTAATTTTAATAAAATTACTTACATAAAGATGTCATCACAAAGAATATAATTTTAAATACAATTACTTAATCATTAAAAACCAAATTCATAGTATAATTTCGCCGACCTACGCAACTATTGGCCGAATTTATTCGAAAATATAATTTTAGATCCGTATCTTCCCTATGTACAAAAATAGCATTACATATTTAATTCTATGTATCATTAAGTCCAGCAATGCTGTGTCAGCGATAGGCCCTCTCGGACACCAAACTAAAAGTAAAACACATATTACTTTAACAAACTTGCACCCGTTAGAAGGGTGATTTAACCTAGAACTTTTCATACATGTCTTAAATCATATTCTTCACACATACATAGGTTTCATACAGTATAAAAAATACATACAGACGAACATAGAACCTCATCCTTTTTTGAATTTTAAAGTCGGTTAAAAATCATTACTATATTATCAATAAAATATTATCCCAGTCAGCGAAAACGTCAGGCCGAATGAAATGATCCAAGATCGAATTATTTTTCAAAACAAAACCCTTTTTTTAAACCAATATAAAGTGAAGGGGTCCGAGGTACGTGCCATCGATCTCTTCTCCTATGAGTTTGGTGAAGCTTCGCCGTGACTTGTGGATCCTATGTCAGCGCCAGCCTATTCATTACATTATAACCTTATGTGATTGTCTAGTTGAAACTACCGCCACCAAACTCACCTCTGTGTTAACTTACCTACATAGCATAACCTAGCGTCCTAGCTGATAAACTTGAGTACTCGAATAAATGAAGCCGTTGAAAATATTGGATGAGGACCATAGACTTAGATATTTGTTGAACGAACGGATATTTGAGGCTGATATTATGGCTACTTACACTTGTAAAAACTTACCTAATCTGTATATTTCGTAAGTAAATTATTGTGGAATTCATATAAGACCACGTTACTGAAGGTATTTGAATACGCTATCGTAATTATGTTTAAATACTCTATGAAACGACTAACTCAGTCTAGATTGACTCTCGTTCGTTTACTACTTTTATTTTTCATTAAATATTCGGCAGTGTTCGTTCCATACAAAATTAACGGTACATACATAGTATCATAGATGGGGATAATACGAGAGCCGCTGTAACAAGCATGAGAAAAAGTAACATTAAGGTGAGTATACACTAGAGCATTTCTACGTAATGTAACTAACGATCTTAGATACGAATGGTACTAAACAAAAGCTCAATTTGTAAATACATTTACATGTAATGTAACGTTCTTGCAAATTGTCGGTGCTGTGTTCGACATTACGCTCATGTGGCATGTACCTTTTACCTGAAACGTCCTTTCTGTAATTTCGCCACTGATAGAACTTGAAAGTGACGACCTGCCAGATGTTTTGTCCGGAATCGTATCTTTGTTATATAGAATGTTAGACCTAATTGCTCAATATTTGTAAAATCAAGTTACAACAAAAAGTCGAGCATAATCACTCAATGTTAAAATTGGACAGTTGTAATAACTTACAAACATGCTGCCCTATTTTCACACTTTTCTTACACGATATCACAGATAACAGAATACTAGTAACGATATGGAGAAAAGTGATATATCAGAATGGATCAATAATGTCACAAGTTAATGCTCTAGTGTGCACTTGTCTCTATAGCGATCTAGTTTATTAATATAATTTTATTATGTAGAACATACATATTACAGCAATAAAGTAGTTTAATATTTCTACGGCGTAATACGTTTTACTGCAAAGTGCGGGTATGGTAGATAGACAGAAGGCAGACAGGTATTGCTTATTGTATCTTATTATATCTCAATGTATGTATCTATTTCAAAATATATGTTTGTAACCTTTTGACCGCTACAATACAATATTTAGAACAAACATTCGGCTTACTACGGCTGCTACAACAGAGCTCGTTTACTGTAATTACTTTCATTAAATATTTAAATCTATGAGAAAACTATGGATATATTTATATAAAACTTGTAATTGAAATAATATATTAATTGTCATTTAGTAATGACGTCAACGTATTGAGATGGCTTTGGTCAGCAGCGATGACTGTGGTGGTCAAAAGATTAAAATAAAGCGAGAAGATAATTGTAATTCGAATACCTATTCTATGTGGCAATATTTGTGTAAGTATATCATAATTATTATTTAACCCACGGCATTCATGCCACTGGGCCTATAGACAAGTTGCGTTCGACAAATCTGAAGTTCAAATAGACAAACGAATAAAAACAAAAGTATGCAAATGACATAAGTTTTCGACAAATCGAGCATGCACAACTGTCATCTTTTTGTTTCAATTCGTTGTGCGATTGGAGCGATAGATTGCACGTTGTATAGTCCCCTGACATGCACGACACGAAATAATGTTGTCGTCGCTTATCTCGTGCCGAAACTATGGTGGAAAGCAAGATAATATGATGAGAAAAGTATGTCGCGGCATGCATGCTAGAGGCGACAAGCCGAGGACAGGGTATAAAGCATTGGGGGAGGCTACTATAGTCTGATGGTGCATCTATTTCCTGCTGGTCTAACCTACTTTTACGGTTCGGGTTTTTTGATTTACGACAACGATTATTCCGACTGTAAAATTAAACGGGGATAAATATAATCACAAAAAAAAAAATGAATTGATCTCCAAAATGAAAATGATAAATATTTACCATGTGGTTTAGATTAGGCTAGTACTGCAACCGAATTCTACCTATTATGCTCTAGTTGGTGAATTTATTTGGATTAGACAATCATAAATTGTAGTTGGCTGTTTTAAGTGGATTGTAAGTTGTAGAATTTTTGGTTCTAATTTCACGCTAAAATGGGGATTGTTTTTGGTGATCATTTGACTAGTGACAGGTGGTTAGTTAAACAAGCCTAATTAAATGGTGGGATTTAAATAAAATTAAAACAACAAATCATATAAAAATTGAATGTCGATTATAAATTTATATTAGAAAACATAACAGAGAAAAATACTTTGTAAAGTGGATAAAATTTTGTATAGTGTTTATAAAATAAAAGGTATTATGGTCGATAAATTATGAAAATATTAAAACTATGTATAATAAAACGAACATAATATACATTGATTTCTTTAACTGAACAGCGTTAGGAAATCCGATTTTAACCTTTTTTTTACCTTGTTGTTATAATAGAAAAGTAAATCCGGTGAATCATAAAATTGCTAGGGATTGCTCTATATTCTAAATATGAATTTCTTAAATACAGAGTAATTGTTCAAAGCAAAGAACCTTTTTAGTCCTGCGGAACGGTTGGACGAAATAATCTTTTGGACGAATAATTCATATCATAACATTATTCATCATTTAAAAATTGGTGATGAGCTGCTATGAGTTCGAAATATGAATTAATTCCAGAGAATTTTTAAATGCTAATTAATATATTGAAATTTTTATAAACATAATATTTTCTACCTTTCCTAAAATAATAAAATTCTTAGCCCCCTATATTAATATTGCACATTCAAGACTAATGTACATTTTTATAACAGATTAATAATTGTGTAAATGATTTATTTTAGCTATCAAAATTAATAAATAAATAAAATATTTTTTTACTTTCCCTTCTTAATAGAGCTTAGAATACATATTGACAGCATGACATTTTTATATAAAGATCCCAAAAATATACCTAATAGTTCTCTTGGTTCATAGATTTCCTTAGACTGACCCAGTCAAAAAAACCATGTATAGAAAAAAATCTAAATAATTTGATTGGTAGGTACATGCAACAATGAACATTCATACTAATGAAATACAATACAAAATAAAGACTAGAAATTGAGCGTTCAAGTGGGCAATGTTCAGAGACAGAAAGGGACAAAGAATATTATATAGTTATCTCTTAAACGCGCCACGTTATCCTAAGCTAGTTATACAAATCCTACTTTATTTATGTCCTACAATATTTATATACATCTATTCCTTTCACACAAACATGCTGGAACTTTGAGGTCGGGATTCAGTGTATAAAATAACAGTACGTAAACTTACATGAATGCGGTTATTGGCGGAAAAAAGGAAGAGTAAGAACCATAAATATGAAGACTTCAACATAAAGGAGTCTGTGCACTACACCGTCTCATACCACGACCGTACTAGTAACGTGCGAGTATAAAAAGATGGGCGAGAGATGAGATGAGAGAAAAACAGAACCTGTAAATGTCTGTATATTTTAGCATGTCTAAGTAGACCCCTAGTTTCATTTGCCTACTTTGATGGTGTGTGTTTTTACCACATAGTTTATTTATTCTCTTAAAATGACATCGGGTTCTCAAATAATGTGGACCTTCATTTCATATTATCGACTTCGGTCAAACTTGGACATCCATATTGTACCAGTGAAGTTTGTAACATAAGAGTGTCCATGGAGTTTCTTGCCGGATTATTATCCACAGGATCAACCTTTAGGAACCGTGCAAATAGAATCATAATATTTCACAAACGCTTGTAAAAGCCTTTCTAAATAGATCCACTTGAACTTCGACTTGTAAACCGTTCCGTCACCGACCAACAGTGTCGTATGCACGAAGCGTATCCGACGCTCCGTGTATAGCATAGTCTCGAACTTCTCAATACAAATCATATTTTTTGAACAGGAAACATACGGATTTGACGCGCGCATGACACGCGGATGCTACGGTCACTAACACTGTTATGTACGGGTATGATACAATGTTGAGCTCGTCGACGTTTCCTCACCTCATACGTTCCTCTTGGTAAGAGACGGTGTAGTGGGCAGGCTCCTTTATAAGTAGCATGGTGTGTTAGAACAGTAGGAATTGCCAGTAATGTCTTGATATTTTTAGTCTTTGTATATCAAACTTTTTAAATGTCTATTTTGCTCATCTCCCTGCATTTCTCGCTGTGATAACCAAATTATCTAACTCTCAGTGACAAATGTACCGTGTTCTTTATCAAGCTGCTTGATTGTTATCATTATAGCGGCTACATTAAAATTAATGCTAGTCCTATGATATACTGAGATGCCATAAACTTTTTAAATCTTAAAACTATCTATACAGAGCTTCCCAACCTCAAAGATTAGCACCAGAAAATACATACACTTCACATTTCAGGCCATTTTGACCTGATCTCAAAAAGTACTACTACTTGCACAATTCTCATCAGTACAATTACAAAAACCAATACATATTACAATGTTTAAATCTTGACAATTAATATTTTTTTAAATACCTGTTTTACAATAAATCATTTATGTATACATAAGAAGAAACATACAAGGTAAAAATAACTTAATATGCTTTAAAGCCATGTAACAACTTAAATAAACTTTGGCGAAATATTAAAATTATCACACTGTGCGTAGAATGTACGATGTCGACAACTGACCATTTGAGCAGATGTTATATTTTGCGTGTTTGCTTTTAGCACATAATTGTTCCCTTCGATTAATTGAACAAAAACATATTAAACTATCACAATTTACGTCAGCTTTGCTCATAATTTTAAACGCCAAACGATCAAAAGTTTATAATTCTAAACAAAAATAATTATTACATTAAAATAACTGCATTATGCTTTGCATTGGCGTCGAAAGCCTTCTAACAAATGAACAAAAGGGCTAACAGTACAAGATACTTTTATAAGTAATTCGATCTCTACTTATACACTTTTAGTAATAATAATTAATCTATCTTAAATCTAGACTCTTCTTAAGAGTTTACCCGTTCATCACATCCAAATCGCATTGTGCTCTACAAGACTCGCATAGATATTCATATAAATACTTTTTAGAATTGGACAGTTGTAGCAATTTTGCCACTCCCGAGGGGAGGAAGAATTTGGCAAGAAATAATGTAAGAATGTACATAACTATCACAGGGATGTTGGTATAGCTGTGCCGACGGCTCCGTTCAACTTATAATTACGTTTTGTAATGTCATCTACTATATACGTGATGTATTTTAATGCTATTTACTTTTTGGTGTCATTCCTATAAGCTAATAAAACACCGTTTCAGTTCGTACATTATGCATATGTTATAATCGTTGAATCAAAACGTTTTGAAGTAATTTACACTAAACTCTTATTTCGTCATCTACTTTAGCATTTTATATTAAAATATATATCATATGTTACGGGCTCATACCAATCATGATGTCGGTTTCATCTTACGAAGCCGTCATAATCAATACTTATCCAGAAATGTATAGAGTATAGTCCAACTTAACACAACCATATCGCAAGGAGTTCAAGACCGTTTTTATAGGACAGTGTTATATGTTTCATATCAATGGCAGTGATTGTGAATATAAAAAGTATAGAAAATCGAGCAGTTCGCCTCAAAATAACTTCTAAATAATTCTTAGCACTAACTTATGTATTCATCTTACCTTTGGAATGTTTAGCATTATATAAAATCCGATCGAAATAGACGGTTCTGTTTACTTTGATAAAAATTCATCCAAAGTTCAGCCAAAATTGACATAAAAGTATTATACTTAAAACTAACTTATATTTGGCAATAAATAAATGTAGGCCTTGAACTCCGTCATCGAATCACGCGACATTTCAATTACAACTAATACAATAATATAGTCACATTAAATACAAATATGCGATTACTAATAATGATAAACACTAATATGTAATAATTATATGAGTGGATTCGTCTTACAATAATACTGGGTATTTAGAATGAAAATAAACTGCGATCCGCTTTTACCTGTCCTCACACCTTACGTTCTGTAAAGAAAATGAACAAATTAACTTTAAGAACTTTGAGAACACTTATATATCAGCCCAGACTGAATGCGTCTATTATGTAAAAACTGCTGCATAATCAACGTTAGCTTATTTCTTCATTAATTTAATTTATTCATATTTATAACGGATATCTCGTCTACCTACGCTTATGCAATTCTATAAAAAGCAAGATCTGTGTGTAATCATAGTTTTATTTTAATTACGTAACATTTCATTTAAATTTCTTATTAAGCTCGTAGAATCTAGGTTGAATCAGCACGTCGCCAATGTTTACGTGCTATTTAGCGCACAGCCTAATAGCGATGTCTGTGGTATTCGAGGTAAAGGGGCATTTGGTTTATCTGTTTTTTCTCTAGTGCGGAAAATCCTCATGAACGTAAGACGGACTGTAGGCCGGTATAAAAAACTGACCTAATCAAGAGACAAAGCTTTGCATCGCCTCTTACTAAACGCAGGAGACTCAAATCATTGAAATACAGGATCAAATAAAAATTATTGAGTACAGAATCATCTTCTGATAATTGTGTGGCAGCAACAAACAATCTACAATTAATATTTCTATCGATGTATGGACAAAGTCAACACATTCTTCGCCTGGTTCGTCGTGTTCTTATAAAGTTCTATTTTATAATCACATCGTCATCATTATCAGTTAAGTTGCGGGGTTTCAACCTCTCCCCGAAGGATCTCCCTCTAGGATCCCCTCCTAGTAGTAGTCTAGGACCGGAAGAGGGGGGGGGGGGGATTTAAAGAGCGCCTGTTTTTCAACTCTACGTACCAAAGTTAATGCGCAGCTCTGATCTGGTTGAGATCGTCGTCTGAGTCAGTGGGCGGCGCGTGCTCGGAGCCGGCGAGGACCGTCAGGTGTGTGGAGTCACTCTGCAGCGTGCTGCACTCACCGCCGCCCCCGGTGCCGCTCCAATTGCCGCACTGAGCCTTCTTCTGCAAGGCTTGCACGTAAGACTGGAAATAACAACGTTATTACAATTGATGTTTGACGCAGTGGCTGCCCGATCGACGTTTTCGCCACTACTAATATTTGCTCCGTGTGGGGATCGAACCCACAACACGTGTCGCAGAAGCCAATTGCTCAGCCGCTACGCCAAACGTGTCGTCTAAATTGTTTGTCACCTAATTCCTCCTAAACTTTGGATGAAATGTTGTTTGTATATTTGAGTGGGTCCCTTTGAGTGGGTTTGAAAATATAATTGCCAAAGTCGAGTTCTAGAGCTTTATTTATGTTCAGGGCAGGACAAAGTCTGCTGGGCCTGCTTTTACGTGCTTCGAATCCAGATACTATATTAGCGCACAGATTAATAGCGATGTCTGTGGTGTTCGAGGTATATAGGCATTTGATTTGACTATTTTTTGTAATGCGGCAAATCTTCATGAACGTAAGACACGACCAGGACGGACTGTAGGTCGGTATAAAAACCTGACCTAATTAAGAGAAATGGCTTTACATCGCCTCTTATTTAACGCAGGTGACTCAAAGCATTGAATTGGGTTCTAGAACTTTATTTATTTTCAGGGGATGACAAAGCCTGCTAGTTAATTTAAAAATAATTACTCGCTTAAATTGCGAAATGATATATCGTGAAGCAACCTACATGCATGAGAGATTTTCTCGACGGTATGTGAAATCAGACAGCGATTTGGAAAGAGGGATGAGGCCTTTGCCAAGCAGTGGAACGAAATGGCCTAGAAAAAAACAAATATCTGCCAACCCGCACTACGTCAGCGTGGTGGACTATGATCAACTCGTCTCATTCTGGGAGCAGACCCCTGCCCGGGAGTGGTAGTTCTTCCAGTTCTAGATGTTTATGTTCACAGGAGGAAATCCTAGTGTGAAGCAGTAAAAAAAAAGGAAAAACATTGTAAACATTAATTAATTAAAGGAGTATCTACAAATGTCCATAACGGTACTTATTTGTAAGACGTATATTTTAAACCGTAATAGAATTTCCTTTGAAGATCGCAACTGCTGAAATAATTCTCCTTTAATGTCAACTATATCAAAATATTTTTATTTAAAACTCACTGCCTCATTATCCTATTGATCGTTATGACCACTGCTGAGCGTGAGATCTCAGATTCAATTCCCAGGATCAGGTCAGGTCAGGTCAATTTTGTAGCAGGGCAGTAGATTCTCGGAGTTTTGATTTAAAGTATGTAATGACAGTGATCCTGGCCCTATTACATAAGATCTTAAACATATCGGCTAACTGTGGTTGTCCATGAGTAAAACTCGATCAATCTCGGAAAACAATCATAATAGTAGGTAAGTATGTATATGTGCGTGCACTGTATTTAAACATTTAAAACATGTACATTTACATTTTTGAACGCCAAATTTTAGATTGGGTCTCAATTTTGATACTTTTAATACAAACCCGATACAAATAGAACATAATCCAGATAGATGGAAAGGGCACACCAGGGTCGAAGTCTGCTATTTCGGTTTGTCAGAATGGTCGTTGAATAAGAGTTGAAAGATTTCAGACAAAAGTAGAAGACGTAAAAATTTTTTTTTAGTCTTTGAATGACTATTGTGACCTAATAAAAAAAAACAAAAATGTTGATCAACTAGACTAGAATTTTTCGAGCTAAAATTACCTGTGAGATAACGTCTCCATGTGCGGTGCGTACTTGATACAGGTATCTGTATTTGCGCTGCTTCAACTCAGCGCGTTGCTCGCGGGTGATCGGGCGCGTCTGTTGGGCCTTCAAGCGACGTTTCTGCGCGCTTATACCTTTTGAAGAAATATTGCGTTCGTCTATGTAATTTGGGGAATAAACAGAATATAATTATAATCGTAACTAAGGCTAGTGCGCTCTAAGGCTTTTTGTGATGTTAAAATGTTATGTCATAATAATAATAAAAAACTCATAGAACATACATTTAAGCAAGCCATGGCACATGGAATAATATATTGCGAGTAACCAAATGAAAACAAGTGGAGTGATGGAACGATTCGTATTATTGGACAATCACACTTCGACCATCAAATGGCCCGGTTCGTTTTTCATAGGATTTGCGAGAATAATAAATAATTAATACCCTAAATTTTACATCATTTAACATTAAAGTTACTTCTATGAATCTGGCTGTTCATACGCCCCTGCCCTCTCCTCCTTCCCAGGCAGGTGCAAAACTCACGAAAGTTTCAACGCAATAGGATGAATGATTTAGGAACGCATAGAGGACAAACATACAAAGAAACGTTAATAATATCTTGTAGGTAGATTGGCAAATATAAATGGTCAACAAAGTAAATCTTACAAATGTGTAATCCTGGGGATAAGCAGCTGGCAACGAAAACTTTAAAGAATGCTTCTAAAGCTTCTTCACTGTACTATTCTTCTGTGTTTCTTTTGTTTTAACGTATATTCAATGTACATAAATACAATTAGATACATGTCTCACTTGTTGCAGGTGAATAAATGTTTCTTTCTTCAAATAAAAATGAATAGTAGTCAAGGCGCGGGCCCACCGCGGTGCACGGAGATGCTACGCACGTGTATTAAGCTTCGCTTTGTAAGAAAATGTATGTGGTTGTGTCCACTGCAACCCACGGAGAGGCCACGCATGAATTGACGTCATTGATACATGCGTGATTTGATGCTTGCTCGAATAGGCGGTTACATAGTTCAACGCTGTCGACATGGGTCTACGTTTCCACTGACCCATGACTGTGTACAGCTCGCTTATCGCAGAGCAGTTTTGCCCGTGTCCGTGGATTGCAGTGGCACGTGTGTAACCTCTCCGTGCGTCGTGCCATGCTATACATAGTCGTGGGTCTTCGTGTAGGTACTCTAGTGGAAACGTAGACCCACGTTGTCAAACAAATTATTACACGCAGCTAAAATGCGCCGCGTGCTCGTGCTCAGCATGCGCCGTGGTGGGCTCGCGCCTTAAAGCTGTGTTTTCACTCACTCTGTTCGTGATAAATCCCGGTGGCGGTGAGCGCGCACTGTGCGGTGAGCCCTACGATGGCGGCGGCCGGCCATGCCGCCAGCGTCAGCCACGACAGCCGACATGGCGGCGCCACGACTGGCTCAAGTTTCGCGCGTTCCCACAGCTAAATTTATGAAAAAAAACGAAGATTTTAACTCGACTTGACTATATTACACATTTATTTTATTTCGCATATGAAAAATCTATACTAATATTATGCGGAGGGGATGAGGAATAAGTTATCTAGGGGAAGCACAAAAGATCCCATTGGGTCGAAGTGCACTGAGGCCGTGCTGCCTCGGCCCTACACAAGATAAGATATATTATGAGCTACTTGAACGCGCTAATCTCAGTAATCGGACCATTAGTACTGGATTTGAAAAAATATTTCAGTGTTAGATAGCCCATTTATTGAGGAAGGCTATAGGCTATATAATCATCACGCTAAGACCAAATAACTATTCCACGCATCCGCGTGGAATTTCAGTTCATCCGAAGTCGCGGACAGAAGCTAGTTTAAGACTTATTCCATTAAAATAGTAACCAAATCCACTAATAACTAAATTACCTCAAAAGTTATATCTGCCAGTAACATAAATAATCACTTATTTATGTTACTGGCAGATATAACTTTTTCAACCGTTGATTAATTGATTTTTCATTGGTTTGATTGGTTGATTTTTCAATCGTTAGATGATCTTTTAACCGAGGAATAGAATTGACGTTTAACCAATTTTGTATTGAACAATTGTCTTAAATTGGAATTTATTTCTCCTATAAAGTTACCTGGCGTTGAAAAAATCGGCTCTAAAACAATAAACTAACTAAAATAAATGTAAATAATACTGTCAACTTAAAAATAATACCAATCAGTTTTTTTATGGCTGGGTTAAACGACCAAATATATTATTATGGTTGTGTTAAATCTACCAATTTGCACTTATCCTGCATTGTGGACTGTACAGTCACGAGCATCAATATGTATACACTTACTAAAATTCGAAAGCGTTTTTTTATGAAATAACTATTGCAAACTTTAAGATAATAACAATATCATTAAAGCATTTGTTCGAAAATACTATGTTCATAACATCATAAAATTTCAATTAATACATTAAGAGAAAATCGCTTTTAAAATTTGCCAAGTGTATACATATCTGTGCTCGTGACTGTACCCTGTTCCCTCTTAATTGGAGATTAACCGGCAGTGAAACATTGAACGGGTTAATGGTGCTGAAGTAATGCCTTATGTAAATAATGTGCTGAAGGAATGTCTAATGTATTCATAAGTAATCGTAGTATTCACGTCGAAAAATTAATCAGCGTGGATACATGTCTAGTTTAGCATTTTAAAATGTCCTTAACAGCATTATCCTGGCCCAAGTTAATGCAGATGTGTTAACAGTTGCAGGCAGTGAAAGATTTTGTTGTTTTTTGTATCGTAGGTGCTTACAAACACAATTCTCACATACACAAACACCCAGACCCGAACTACCTGAGGGTCATACAAATAATTGCTGAGTGTTCATCGAATCCACAATTATACCTCTTATTACTTATATTATTGCTAGCGACCTGCGTAGCTTAACCTGCGTAAAATTTTCCGACTTTTCCAGCGGATTAAAAATACTGAAGTGTTATCTCAATCTTTCACACATGCGGTAATTCTGTCTCAAGCTGCGGGGCCCTCTGACTGAAGCCATTCCCGCAGGCTACATTAACATTATACAAGTCCGGCCCTGTCTGCATACATATAAATAAATAACAGTACTGACCCACTTAAGCATCATCATTCGTTCGAAGAAGTAATCAAGCGACGTCGCAATCACTGCACCGCCATAAACACTTGTACCAAAGATTGTAAGCACTGGAACACAAATAAACACATCGTTAATTGAAGAACGTAAACACAATTTACTTGTAAAATAGAGAAGTTAGCCGCAATGTGGGGAAGCCACAACTTTAGTATTAAATAACAGTACATTTAATCTGCAATGTTTACTGAACACGAGGATTTCCTGGAACCGTTCTCGAATAAAAGAGGACTGGAATATTAACGGAAAATTGTGACTGTAAGTTCATAACTTTTCGGGAATGTATCACTACATTAATAGAACATAAAATAATATACCTATAAATATAATAAACCTGTGGTGAGAACCTCACAGAAATTGAAGTATTATCAATACAGTGTGGGATGACCTACTTTTCCGGAAACCACACGGATAAAAGCATTAAAAGCACATAATGGAGTATTTCAATAGATATTTCCTACAATATTAATAAAAGCTACAGCATATAGATAGATGCATTCATTTCGTTGGCTTTTATCTCTCTACCTAACTTTATTGTATCTACTTAGGTACTTGGGTGTAAGTGTAGTAGAACTAATATCCGTAGAAAGGTTTTAATAAATAACTAGATGTTACTTGTATGACTTGTATCCCATATTTAAGACATTGCAAAAATATTAATTCCATCTATTATTTATTGTTGATGTAGTGGTCCTTTTCTATGTAATTCGCAGCTTGTATTTTGTTTGGATTTGGGCCCGGTTAATGGCAATGGGCTCGCTACCAATTAAATGTATACATGTATATAAAACGTGGGAGAGCCATGCTTCGGCTCGACCGGAGTGATACCACAGCCTCACTGAAAACCGGCGTGAAAAAGACTTCCGTTGTGTTTCGCCGAGTGAGTGAGGATACGGAAACCCTTTTAAAAGGCGGGCAATGCACTTGCGATTCCTCTGGTGTTGTGAGTGTCGGTGATCGTTGGCTCGTTTGCCCCCTATCCCATAAAAAAACATGTGCCCTAAACATACCGGCAAAGTGCGAGTGTAAAGCAGTAAACCTCTGCCTAAACCCTAGGGCCCCTACCCTATATAGGCGTGATGGTATGATAATGTATCCTATAGCAAATTGTGAAAAAAATAGGTATATTATCAAGTATACTTGGACATCTTACTTATTACTGCTTAGCTTACATTGTAATCTTATACGTCATGTCACGTATCGCGAAAGAAATACTCATAATATACTGTCACTCCTATCACATTATTATCAGTGGAGATAAGATAGCGGCCTTACCTTTCTTCCAATAAAGGTTGATGACTGCGAAGAATATGCCTGAACAGAGCAGCACTACCACACAGAGCCAGTACTGAAACAAATGATTATCGATTTAAAAAAATGCGAAATGTCAATGACCCTTGCGTAAACACGAGGATCGTTTGTCTACTATTTTAATAAGTGAAAATCGTCACTCAATGACATCAGAATTATTAATTTTAGACTAAAACTATCAAAAATCAACAATTATTCTCAAACTCCTCAACTCTTTCAAAATCTCTCTGTTTTTATGTCATTTAGAACCATTGTGATATAATTGTAATAGTAGACTTAGATCCCTGGGGGGCTTAAATGACTAAAGGGATTGCTGGATATGGTGATTTATTTATTTGGAAACCATAGTAGCTCTTAAATTATAGGGTTAAATAAAAAATACCGGAATTTTAAAACCGTAATAGATACAATTGTGGAAAAACTCGCTAGGACCATATTGGTACTTGCTTCCAAGGTTTAACTTCAATGTTATATGTTTGACAATGATAATAAAATACAATCTAAATATAATTCCTCATTGGTCTCGTGGTCCTAAGTGCGACTACTACGCTAGAGGTCTTTGGTTAATTTATTGGGTTTTTCTATGAAATTCTTAGATAGTAATAGCTGGGAGTTTGGTACCTAGGACCCAAACATACCGCTAAATCGCTGAATGCATTAGTACATCTCTGCCTATCCATGCGGTAAATACAGGCGAGATAGTATGTTGTTTAAAATATTAATATACCATATTATGTTTTTCTAGAACTGGTTATGGCCAGCGATGATATTAAGCATGCTTAAATTGCCTACAGGTTTTGTGACGTCACATTTAATGTCAGGCCATTCCATCACGGATCAGATGGAGTAATAAATAGAAAATAACATGCATGGTAGCAAGATATCCTATTTCTGCTTGGCATTTAAACGTATCGATCGGACCTTTTCTTTGGTGTTTAATGAAAGCAGAGCTCTGAACAATACTGGTATAAAAACGAGTATGTATAATGTACTCAAGTGCAGCAAGGTGTTAAATTACAGACACCCAATACATAAGGAGAAACACGGCGGTACCTCATTCATATTCATACCTCAAAAACAAAGCTATTAAGTAACCAGTCGAGTACAAATGCATAACAACATAACAGACGCTTGCAAAGCAAGTAGCAGGAAAAATAAAATTAAAATAAAGTTCATAATTCGTGAAGCAATGATACTCATAAGCAGATACCGTACGCACACTTCAGCTAAATATAGAACAACCCTTTATGGTTATGTTTGACACAGCCAAGGCATTAAGGCATAGGCACTGGTAATATTGTTAGAAAAGTTTTTAATAAATATTATAAAGAGAAAATATCTGCATTTTGTGTGTAATAAATAAATAAAAAACTACTGGAACGATTTTTAAAATTTTTCACTAATAAAATCCTACATTATAAAAAACAATACGCCTAAACCGCTGAACCAATCTTGATGAATTTTGGTACACAGATAGTTTATACATTGAAGAAGGACATAGGCTCCATTTGTCTCACGAAGTACGCAACAGTCAGTGTTAAAATAATGTGGGATAACAATTAAATAAGACTCAATCACAGACTCAACAACATAGTTAAATAAACACTTTCAGTTAAATACGTATATTTGGACAGTGTGTAATAATTGAATTTCATTCGCTGCGCAGTAATGTGATTTAATATTGTTTGGAGTAATGTATAATGTACAATGGAAACTATAACATTCGCCTGCAGCAATGCCCGCAATGCCCACGCTTTAATATCTTAACAACTTTAGTGACACACAAACAGAGCCATTAGATCGTAACTTCATTATTTTGACGTTCCATGTCGCATGCTCCATGAATTGTGCACAATGATACAATTTCCGCGCCTATGAATAGGTGCATCCGTTTTAGTAAAACAATGCATGTTGCTAAAGTTTATTAAAATTAAGCTTTTATAACAGACGTCACATGGATCATTATTGACTACTTTTATTTTGGTGCCAATTAATTATTCCGATTATAAAAAGTTACAGTTCTATAGCTGTCAGTACACCTTTATCTTAAAGAATACGCTAATATAATGGAAATTATTTTATCGATCCTTAAATCTGATATGACATCATTATTATATATATATTTTCGCTAGCGGCTAGCAATATCTACTGAACTATTTCTGGGGCCCGAATCTGTTATTTCAATTGTATCAGAATGGTCGTTCAATTTCACTTAATAAATATAAATTAATAATTTATAATTTTTATTGTCACAATCGATCAATGACTTGTTGATTTTTGACAGAGTTGCCTTCAAAATTCTTATGTCAAGTTCTGATGTCATTTTGAATCACTGGAAGACCATTCTGATACAACTGAAATACCGACTTCAGCCCCTGGTTAGTTACCAACTGAGTTTAACAACCCACTGGGCAGAATTGCAAAATTGCATTCGATTGCTTCCTACCAATTCTGGTGACATATAAATCCACTACAATCAAAGCAATTGGTCTAAGCCTAAGGCCGACTAAGTTTATAGATAAACTGTTCAATCGATGCCTATGAATTATTAGTTACTGTCTGAATAATTAAAGTAAACTATTTCTGAACTAATTAATATTTCTATTTCATCATCCAAGCCTTTTCCCAATTATATTGGGATCGGCTACTCTTGTTACAATCTCTCAACTAAATTTCTGCGCAATTTATCTCAATGGCAACCTGGTGTGGTTCGGCTTTTCAGGCTTGTAACTATCACTAATGACTGTCATAGGAGTCCGTATGACTACCAGGACCGATGGCTTTTATTTTCCTTGGCGCCTCCGAGACAAGGGGCGGTCCAGTCCACAGCTTTACTACGGCAAGCTTTTCATTTAGCCTTCGATTGTTAAGCATAATTATTACTTAGCAGGTCCTACTGTTTCTGATCACACTGTATCAGAGAATATGTAAAATATAAATATGTACCTGGTTTACAATAACAACTGAGTACTCGTAGCTATAATGATAAAATCGCTATGACATTAAAATACCTTCGCTTAAAACACAAACACATTAGTTTATCGGAACTCGCAAAGCTAAAGCATTATTTCTTCATGTCGCAATAAGGCAGTTTTGAGGTGCTCTCGAAAAACTATCATCCAGAATATAATTATATTATTGTGTATAAGATTATACTAGCTTCTGCCAGCGACTTCGTCTGCGTGGACTTCAGAATGCGGTTCGACATGGATAAAAGTAGCCTATGTGTCATTACAGACTATAATCTATCTCCTTGCCAAATTTTATTCAGATCCTTTCAGCCGTTCTGGCGTGAAAGAGTAACAAACATCCATCCATTCATATATCCTTCGATCCATCCATCCTTACAAACTTTCACCATTTATAATATTAGTAGGATTATTAGTAGGATCACAGCTTATTTACTTAACTATCTTACTGCAACATCATTGTCTATTTTATAATAATAGATTTTCTTCAATAGACTAATTATCGTTATATCATTTGAATAAATATCGCTCACAGAAGTATTCAACCAAATTCAATATAGGTATAATAAAATATTGTGAATAAATATAAAATAAAATTTATTAACTGTAGTTTATATCGAATCGTGTCCATGAATAAATTCGGTACATTTATAGTAAATGCTGCTTTTTATAACTACTCACAGAGGGAATAAACTTTCGGCACGAGAAAAAACAATATTTTCTATATACTACATACACACGCCTTTCTCCCTCCAGGGATAGCTACTGTAGGCAGAAACTATAGACCGCCACTTGCTACGACTCTTGCATACTTCTTTTGCTTCTGCCACATTGGTACATCTTCTCATACATACGCGCCAGTTGCGGGTACGACGCACCTGACCTTTTTGAAGGACCTCGCCGATAAGATCGGCGTATGTCCTTCTAGGACGACCTATTCCTTTTTTCTTTATGATAATAATCATTGAAATTGGTTAGGGTTGGCTCTGGATTCATACCTGACTGTAGTTGCTAGGTACATCTATATCTACGTTCAGATACTGTGTCTAGAGATTGCTGTTGGTTGTTGCATATAAGAATGAGCTACACTATGACTGATGCATGCATTCCGTTATGTAAGACAAATTTCCTCAAAGCCTCAAAGGCTTATTTTTTTTTCAGTTCTCCTGATGTTATGCGACACTGCGACCTACGATAGAGCGCGCTTGTCTAGAAGAAACCGATTCACTCGTGAGTTAAAGACACCCAGATTACATCTATCGGGGAAGACCCGAAGAAAAGCGCATTCCACATTTCGGCTGTACTGAATGGTGAAAATGGAATTAAAGCGTCTCGTTCGGCTTATTATTCAAAAGACCATTTCAAGAGACCAAAGTACGACGAGGCTATCATACAAGTATTTGCAAATAAAGTCAGTAGAATGTATGCACGTAATAAATAAATAATCGCTTAGATTTCACTGTCGAGTTTTGCTTTCACCTAACTTGATTAATAAACTATTATAAGGTATTATAACAGCTTAAGTAGCTATATAAATTCGCATTCAAAAATGAACATTATACTTCAATGATAAAGTTAAATTTTAAGTTGATTGGCAGTGTTTTAGAAGTTTTCAAAAATCTTTAATTGCGGTCCCCTGTTCCCCGGTGCTTTTTACTAATATATAATTTATGATACGTCAACCAACAACTCTTAGATTTTGAGGAAATATTAATCATTGCCTACGTCATTTGGTTGCCTTGGTTGAATCCGCTCGGTTACGTAAACCAAACATCAGCAATACAGGTATTGCGATGAGCTAACCTAACGAGTTTATCTTAGCTGTCTAAATAAAGTTTACATGAACTGTATAGGCAACACAAACAACCTAGGAATGTGGAGGTGGAAAATACGAAAGTGGTAAATATTTCCCTTCCTAAAATTCCTGATAAACGAAATTGGGAATACAATTATTATAACACAAGAAGTACTTACGTAGCTCAACCATATGCAATAATACAGCCGTGTTCCTACATGAACACAATATTCATTACCCGTAGATGCTTTAACTGTGTGGACGCACGAGGAACCCTAATTGTGTAAATACACACAATTAAGGCTCCACTAAAATTTAATGCATGTAGGTAATTGAGAACAGCAAACACTGAACTCAAGTAGCAGACAGTAAACAAGACGCGATTGTATAACTACATCTATGATTGTAAGTGTCTGCCACCCCTAGGCGACTGAAAGTACCTTGAGTGCCATTGAAAACTTTGGCCCTAGACAAGAAAAATAGAATTATAAATAACTATGCGACATCATACTTCGTAGTTATCTGTTCGTTTTGGAATCATTTTGGAAAAAACAATCATAGTTGATCATTTCAGCCCTATTAAACGACAGAGCATTTACACCTTGAATTTGAAATATAAACGATAGTTGTAGGTGTACCTACACATTACATTTCTACTTCGTCGTACGAAATACTTCGTCGAGAAAGAGCAACATTAAAGGACTCGTCCTACATATACCATCCTTTTCTCGAAGCAATTCAGCCCATTTTCGAGCCCCTATAACTTCGTTTTGGATAAACTAGAAGCTTTAATTTTCAGTTCCCATGCAGGCATTGTATAGACACGGCATATTTCAAATTTCATTCAATTTGAACCAGTAGTTTAAAAATTATAACTAGTCAAAGTTTCTTAATTTTGACACTCACTGACTGACCGATCATATAAACTCTAAGGCACTTCTAGCAGACCTAGAAGCTTCAAATTTAGAATACAATTAGTGTTTAGTGTATAAATCAAGGAAAAACTAAAACATAAAGCTATTTAGCAAAATAAAAAAAATGCAATTTTCCAGTTTTCTTGATACATACAACTGCATAAATAACTAATCCCATATTAACATAGGACCATGGGCTTTGAGGAAAACTGTAGCTAAAGCTCAAGAATTAGTAACGGAAAAGAAAAAAAAGGAAGATTACCTACAAAATGAAATGAAATGCCACTAAAACATAACTCGTAAAAAACCCAAGTCTCGCAACTCATCTAAACAATATAATTTAATATAAGATGTATTACTTGTGTGATACATTATGTTTTCGTGCGATGGCCAAATCAATCTATTTATTTAAAACATATTTTTTTAAATATTGATACCGACTTGGTATTGGACATGGATCTCACAACTTTTTACGATAGAAGAACTGAGTTGCGAGACTTGTTTTTTTTACGAGTTATGTTTTAGTGGCATAGGTATATTCTCAAAAGATATTAGCTCAAATTGTTAAGAATAAATTTATTGATTTTGTATTAATTTAATTCGGTACACGTGTAGGTCTCAGACGAAACGGATTCAACCTAAAACTCAACAATGCTCTCGATACGCGTTCGACGACTTGGCAACGATATTTATTTTGATTGAATAAGATCAGCAACCATTGTGTCGGAGGAGTCTGTCAAGGCAAATTGAAAACGCAAAAGGCCCACTTGTACCAACTTCTTAAATGTGTTTAAATTGCATTTAAACTCAATTTTTCATAGAAATTTCGTGTTTATATAAAATTTTAACACCTTTAAGAAGTTGGTGCAAGTGGGCCTAAGTGTTCTCTCCTTCGTTAAAAAGCTTCGTTAACTCTCTCGAAAGAGGCGAGAAAATATCTGCTCCTTGGTCGGTGGTAAGACCTTCTTGGGTGTTCAGGTTGGCGACTGCCCTTACGTCGAAATCTTAGGTAAAAGCATCTAGGTTTATGATTTGACTTTTGCATATGAAAGTCACTTTGCCTTCGGATGTTGCGGACCAGTCCATTGGGGCCCCTGAGGCTCGGCAACTCCTAACCAACTCCTTGTGTTGTAGGTGTCCATGGGCAGCGCGACTGCTTAGTAAGACTGCTTATTCCGGGTCTCGGCGATTGTGTATGTAACAATTTACGTTTGAAAGTACCCACTACACAGGATAATATCCGAATCCCTATTTTCTTTTTAAAAAAAGTAGTCGCCGTACTCGTTTACCATCATGTCGCTTGTCTGATCTTTTGGCGTAATAGTAACTTAACCTATTTAAAACTTACATTTCCTTATTTCAACTGAACTGAATGTTGACATGCAGCAACAAAGTTAACGCTCAGAATGGTCTCTAAATGTGAACCTAAGGCCTTCAGATCAACGGTTACGTAAAAATGCAAATGGTAATTTTCAAATAAATTATGCATGGCTTCATTTGGAAACTTCTTGCCGAGTGAGTGCTCATTTAGTTTATTTTAAGTTTACAAGACCTTTTCTTGCAAGGTAAAACTTTAAAAAGTACGGTAACTTTAAAAGTTTTCGAGGCACAGAAAACATTTATTTCCAGCTGTTCTTCAACTAAAAATTAATTGATCACTAAATTAGTATAAACGTGAAAATAGGTAGGTATATGCCGCTCTCACTGTTTGCTGGATTGCCTGTCTGCCGGCCGGATATTGGTATGTAATACTGTTGTGATACTGTCACTGTTCCCTATAGGCTATAGGGAACAGTGACAGTATCACAACTAAATACGATTTGCTATAGGCTATAGCAAATTGTATTTTCTGACGTCATCTTTAGGAACCTTAAATATATCTGAACGTGAAAATTTTTAATGTGGTACACTCACAATATTCTTATTAGAAATCTTAATATCATCATTCATTAACCCATTGATTGTTGCTTGGTCTTGCAAAGTGCATACTTACCGTCGATGCACGTTTTACTGTATTTATCCCACTACATAATATCAATGATATTATTTTATGCTGACGTTACGGATCCTTAGGCCAGTCTGTCATTTACCACGTGGCACAACTATCTCTACTATTATAAAATTGTAAAAAAGCTGTGTCTGTACATTGAAGATATTAAAAAAAAAAAGTGGGTTATGGGTGGGATTTTTAAAATTCTTGTCTGTTTGTCTGTTTGTTACGGGTTGGCGCAAAAACTACTGAATAGATTTTAATTTGATTATCATTGTTAGAAAGTATGTGCTCCAAATTAAAAACTGGTATACTTCTTATATCATATAATTAAACAGAACCTGAGATACAGCTTGACCTCTCAAATGTATAGACTCACTGTTGAGTTGAGATCATGAGAACATCACTGTTGGTTTTTGAGCTTCATGCGAGCGAAGCCGCGGGCAGAAGCAGCTAGTGTCTAATATTTGCATAAGTATCAGAAATCAGTATGAACAAAATGTTTAATTGTTACAACGAAAAACTAACACTGAACGTATTGAGTACGCTATTGTTAATAAACCGATCAAATCAAACGATTGTTACTCACATTCACGATTACAATACTTTCGCTAATAAGTAACAATGTTAATCTGAATCAATTATGAATTTATGCGCACGTTTTATTGAGAAAATCCGATTAAGACTAGGTACTCCAATTGCTTTAATAGAAAACATCTGGTTATTTAAAACAAGGCATTTTTGTAACACACCCAAAGGGTCGGGCAGAACACTTAGGTCGACTATTTCAGGCTTCGTTTTCTAAACAAAAACTCTTTTATTCATACTTCACGTAGTGCTTCTTTATTCAAAAGCTTTTTGTTTGCGTTTTGTAAAGGTTGCTCGGGACTCAGAAATGTGTTAATTTAATAATACACTTTTAAAAACAACATAAAACTTCTCACACCATACCTTTATAGCTGGTGTTGCATTCTTCCATGCAGAAAAAACGTGACTATGAAAGAACTATGAAATCCAACGCACATATAAATACAGATAATAAGTACGCTCATAAATAGTTGGAGAGTGCATAGCGGTTTGTTACGCATGTGGGAGTAGAACACATCAGAGCATGCAATTGAGTTCACGTTATATTGTTAGATACACCTACAGCGCATCCTACTGTGTACTATACACAAATCACTCTGCACAGGATAAGCAAGACAGTTAGGTTTATGTACATATAATGGTTCAAAACATCATCGATTAAGAAAAATCACGGCGGAAACATCACAAATGCTATTTAAAATGTACCATAAACTTGCCTCGTTAACATTATTGTTTAATCAACAATAACGCGTAGACCATAATTATGAAACTGGTATCAGCACCACCTTTGCAAAGATAGGATGTCACGTACGTCGGAGGCATAAAGCCACAGCAGAGTCGAGCATCCAGGAATGGGTTTTTGGCTCAAATTAGTGACTAAATTTAAAGTTATGAATATTGTCGGAACTGTGATTCAATTGAAAAATAATTTCACGATTGTGTCACCGAATCATCTATATATATAAAAGAAAGTCGTGTTAGTTACTTCATTTATAACTCAAGAACGGCTGGACCGATTTGGCTGAAAATTGGTGGAGAGGTAGCTTAGAACCAGGAAACGGACATAGGATACTTTTTATCCCGTTCCCGATACTTTTTATTCCACGGGGGCGAAGCCGCGGGCAGAAGCTAGTTTCACCTAAAAACAAATATTATGAAAACCAAAATGTGGATTGCAAAAGCGATATTTTGTATGAATCAACACTTCATTTTTATGTCCTTCGGATCAACAGTGTTGTTTAATAATGTGTGTCAAACTGCGACCGAGTTTGCACCTACACGAGATAACAATGAATCACTTTACAACGAATCAATGGGTCTGATGACGGTACGAACATTGAAAAACAATATTTTTCAAATTCTGTATATAATTATGTTCTTCCTTCTCTCTTAAATAAATGTAATATTATTTACCAAAGTTTGCTCAAATGTGATTTCTGCTTATATGACCATGGCGAGTTAACCCGCGTTGATCTCGTTCTTGTATGAATGTCGCAGAAGCCAAAAGAAGTATTCAAGAATCTTAGCAAGTGGCGGTCTATAGTTTCTGCCTACAGCGTGAGTGTATGTATGTATGATCCCGTAGTTGCCGAGCTTGCCAACAAACAGCATTTCATTTTGATTTATGTAGAAAAGTGCCAATCACATCCTAGTCATAAAAAAATACGTCCAGGCCTAATTGGTATTCATTGTGATCGCGACCTACATAAACATGGACACGATACGATCACGCACAAAGTATGGTAGATTACACATTAACGTATGGTGTGAGGATATGCAAATACTTACTGTAGTCGGGCGGGAGTCCAGGAAATGATCATAGATGGCCAGGCCGGCGATAGCGAGCAGCACGCCGGTGTGGAAGCCGGTCATGAACAGACCCACGTACTGGATCAGCATAGTGATGAGGCCGAACAGGAGACCAGCGCATAGGGCTACACCTAAGCAGACCACAAAACGGTTAACAAACTTAATTTACGGAAACGAACACGAATCGATAATCTTACTACTTATATTGATTTTACAGAAATAGAATTCTTTCTTCGTACGATGCACAGCATATCAATGAGGTAATAAAGCATAATGCAGTTCGATGTACCTACGTTACTTACATGATTTAGTAGGTGTGTTTTATACGAAACGATTGTTCTAATGGATGCTACTGCATGGAAAAAATAAGACTAAAATTTCATGTCGTCAATTTATTTTAAATGGAGTATTCGAACACCTACCTAATACAAACGCGTGAGATCTTTACATTGTTATTATAGAGTGAAACGTAAATAGGTAATTGGTCTGGCCATTAATATGCTTCAAATTTTTTTATAATTTGAACTGCCGCAATAGCCAAGTTGTCCTGACCGCGACTGCTACGCTAGAGGTCCTGGGTTCGATTCCCAGGTCGAGCAAAGTGTTATTGGGTTTTTCTATGAAATTACCAGTAGCACCTCGGAGTTAGGAATTTGTGCCCGGTTAATGGCAATAGGCTCGCCCCCTATTACATGGGACCTAAACATACCGGCTGTGGGTGAACATTAGTACGCCGCTGCCTAACCCTTCGGGGAATACAGGCGTGATGGTATGTAATGTTTTTATAATTTCAGGTAATGAATGAAGACTGCTAAGGTGTTCTCCTTTTCATCTGAAAATTAGAAATATAGAGGGGATTGTTCACTTACCAACGTTTCCGTATGCAGGCATCAGATATTCCTGAAGGCAAATTAGATACACGATAGCCGAACCAAAAGTAAATCCCGTGAGGAACATACTAGCTTTAAAACACCGATAACCTGAAACAGACATTCTAATAAATACAATAAAAACATTACAGGGCTGTTTTTTTAAATCCATAGGATTTAATCCTTTTTCCGGAATATGGAGGGTAGAAGAAAGGAGAACCGACTCAGATTCGGGACACATCGAAAGTGTCCAGCTGTCAGCTATAATATGTAGTAAATAATATTTCAGAAACCCTCCAAAATGGCGCTAGCATGGGCATGGTTTAGGCACCCTTTCTTTGCCTTTAAATACCATAGTTATACATAATCAACCCATTATATGTCCCACTGCTGGGCACGGGTCTCCTCTCACAATGAGAGGGATTATACTATAGTCCACCACGCTAGCCTAATGCGGGTTGGCAGACTTCACACGCCGTCGTGAAAATCTCTGAGACGTGCAGGTTTCCTCACGATGTTTTCCTTCACCGTTTCACGCGTGATAATTAACTATTAATACGCACATAACTTCGAAAAGTCAGAGGTGTGTGCCTCGGATTTGAACTCGAGACCTTTGACTTGGCAGTCCAATGGTCATATTACTAGGCTATCACGGCAAGTTATACCTTGAGTGTTTTTAGGGTTCCGTACCTCAAAAGGACAAATACGGAACCCTTAAAGGATCACTTTAATGTCTGTCTGTATGTTTGTCAAGACCCAAGGGAATCAAAACCTAAGTTTCAGATCCTTTACGGCATACATGGTCAAGGGTAGACAGAGGGGACATCTTAATTTTAAAATTACTAACAGATACCTTACTGATTTTTGTTAATTATTAGCGATCCAAATCACGCAAAATGAACTCACTGTGGCCTTTGGTCTTCCATAATATATTCTAAACAATTTAAATCCAAGTCCAAAACTGCAAGACCAAAGGACATGGTGCTCATTATAGTACAAGGCTATAACTCACCAAACAATGTATAGACAATCCCAAATGCAATATACATTGCACATAGTACACTTATAATAGGGTCATAGTTAGTATCGATGGATGTGCAGAAGGACCCCTCTATATGGGGTCCATTAAACTTGATTGTCATGTTTGGGGGGCTCCTCGTCACCTGGGGAACTAGCTGTCCCACTGATGACATCTTTATATCCCACTGATAATTTAATTATTCTAATTGACTGGTGTAAGAGGAGTTCTGTAAAAAAAAAGAGTTCTTTAGTTACGAAAGTCAAGAGCTGATGGAAACACAATGTGTTCATGTTAATGATGACATCATCATTATCATCATCAAATTCACTGTCCCAATGCTGGGCATGGGTCTCATCTCAGGATTAGAGTGGTTTGGAAATAGAGCATCATGCTAGCTTAATGCCGGGTAGGAAGACTTCACACACCACCAAGAAAATTTTTCAACCATGCAGGTTTCCTCACTATGTTTTCCTTCGTTGTTTAAATGAGTAATAATGTATCAATTAATATGCATATTATTCTGTTAGGTTTGAAATATGAGCCCTGGATTCAAACTCAAGACCTTTGATGTGTCAGATCGCTTCAAAAATGGAACAGCATTTTATTTTGAACAGTTGTCTGTGGATAAAAATCTGTCTATCTTAGTTTGTGCAAAGATATGGACAAGTTAAGCTAAACAGCTTCCTCTTTGGCTACCCATTATTGAGAAACTTTTTCTACAAAATGAATAATAACACCTGTTGACCTACTGTTGCCACAGACATGTCAAAAAACAATGCACTCAACATATTTTTAAGTAAAATTATTGAAAGCCAAACCTATACTAAATGAATTATTGCAATTTACAGCATTAGCATAAAAATAAAGTGCACTGAGACGAGACAATAGTAAACCTTTAATATGAAACAATTGTAAATGGGTATCAACAAAGTAATTGGCTATTGTTACATTAAAATGGTTATTTTAGACCTTCAGTAATTTCTTAAGATATAGTTTTTTATGTGATATTCCCCCCCAGCAAACCAGCAGATGGATCACCTGATGGTAAGCAATTACTGCTATCCATGCACATCTGCAACACCAGAGGAGGTGCAAGTGCATTGCTCGCTTTTTAAAAATGTTTGATCCTCTAGGTATCCTCACTCAGTTGGCTTCAAGTAACAGAAAGTTATACCTATAATGCAGATAAAGTTATGACACAGTAGTCTTGCACTGACTTGCAGTCTACTTATCACAACCCATTCTATTTAAAAGTTATTCAAAGTCAGGCTGAATTATACCACACAATTTTTTAATAAGAATTAATTTAGTTATGTATGACAATCATAATACTACAGTAATTTCAAATACCAAATTTTGTTGAAACATTGCAGAAGTCTAAATGAATAAAAAATATCCTACAATGTTTTTTTTTCATAGAATGTAGGTAGGTACTCAGTGGACATTACTGAAACAAAAACCTGGACAAAGGCGTGACAAAAAGCCTCAAGTAAGTCACTAACAAAAGATTTATTTGGGTAGATATCGTTATCTTCGCATTTTTGTGTACTACTTGCATAGCTTTCGCTCCACAAAAAATCAATGACAAAGTAACAAAGCACTAAATAAAATTCGAGCACACATCAATATTTAATTATTTTGGCTATTAAGTAATTGCTAGAATTGTAATTAAATAGAATGGAATAAAAAAAACACTCACCATTATACGTCATGTGCCTATTTCACATTGTAAATTTAAAAATCCGGAGCACTCGTTTATTATACCAATAACAATCACAAAGTAAATTCGTATATTAAAAATATCGCATTGTTTTTAAGTTAAAGAATACGCACCAAAGCTTACACACCTTACTCGCGACTACTTACGACCCTACAACTAAAATAAAATTAATTTGCAAAGAAGATGTTTCCAATGTTTCAACTGCTTTTCACAGTTTTCTATTCTCGACAGCGACACTCAACAGTCAACACTTCGTTCGACAACCAACTTCGGTCAAGTCAGTCGAGGAGTCGACCAGCCAGAGTCGACCGACTTTCTATCGTTTAGAACTAGTGTTGTGTCATATGCCACAGACGTAAAATACCTCAGATGAAGTTATATACCGAATAATATAATTATTTAATGGGTTGACATCGATTGTCACAAATTTCCCATAAATTAAAAAAATATATTCAATGTCAAATTTATACGAAATTATATATACTTTAACATTCTTTTAACAAGAAATAAAATAATTATGTACATGTACGCAAAAATGGGTGTCAAAATAAAAATACCGTTAACCAAGCGCAAAACGTAGGAATTAGCCAGTTATCCAGTGCAATTACAACCCTATCCGTAACCGAGTCCACCTTTGAGAAATCTACCTACTTTTGTTGTAATGATATTATATATCGCAGGGAACAAGTTCCAATAGTATTATTTCGCTTGTGTAGTGTACACAAAACAAGTGTATTCGAGAGGATATTATTGTCACAAACAAGATCTAAAATGTTTTGGCCAGTCATCCCCGAAGTATAAATCAAACAACACGTATTTACCTCAGTGATCACAGTTCATTCGCAGTAGCCGCATCATCCAAATTTCACAATGAAAGTTACAATTACAACTCTGAATGATGAAATCTTCGTCTTAGACGTGTCTGAAGATTTAGAGTTGGAAAATTTTAAAGCATTTTGTGAAATAGAATCCGGGTTCCCTGCTAAAGACATCATCCTGAATTACAATGGCAAACCGCTTTTGGACGATAAAAAGTCTCTAAAAGATCACGGCGTGCACGACGGGGACGTCGTCGTGCTCCTCCACATGATGCAGACCGCATCCAACCTCAACCAGAATGACTCCAGTCAAGGTACATGTTGCTAACACTATCTTATTTTCACTGTGCATATCAAATTGCATTGTCATGCCCATTGTCATTGTATGACAATAATAATTTTGACAAAATACCAACTGGCAGCCAAGATCCAAACAAAGAGAGTTCACAACAGCTTGATAAAATAAAAGCATGACATTAGATGTCATTTAATATTTTTTTATATTTAGAGGTTGAGTAACTTTTTTACTAAAATAAAATATAACCATCATCTCCCTTGCAGCTTTGCCAACTGGCTTAGCAAGTTTAGACTTCAGTGGCATCAGGGTACCACCAGTAGCCAGCACTTCAATGGCAGCAAGGAATCCACCAGTTGAAGAGGACCCACGCATCATCAGAGAGATGTTCCTAGCTAATCCAGATCAACTAGCTCTTCTAAAGCAAAATAATCCAAGATTAGCTGATGCTCTCCTCAGTGGCAACTTAGGTAAGTAGTTGCTAAGTTATCTGTTAATAGTAATTAAATATGAGGTTAAAATCAAATAAGAAGTATACCTAAATAAAGGTTTAGTAAAATCAATATATAACTAAGTACTGGGGGTATAAACTTAGTTATTAATAATTATTTATAATAGATTAGGGTCGACAAGCCGGCTTGATTGATTTTTTATTTTGTTTTGCAAACTTAGCAAAAATCTATTGATAAACATAGGGTTTGAATATCATGTGCCATAACACTTAGTAAAGATATTTTTCTTATATAATATCAGATATTCAGAAAAAGGAAATGTTTCTGTAGGTTAGATATAGGTACATCTATAACTACAATGAAATAAAGCAATTTTACAAACAAACCTTAATATTTTCCACTTATTGGCCAGGTACCTACACATTTGTAGTTCCCTAAGAATTAATCAATTTATCAACTAAGTTAATAACACACCCAACATTTCCTGTCTGTGGAATATTAAAATAAATTCACACCATCATCTAGTTATGCATATTATCATTGCTCGTGTAGGCAGGTTCAATGTTTTTAATAGTTAAAATTGTCATTTAAACTACAAGAAAGGAGGCTTGCTAATATTATAAATACTGCTTGAAAATTAATAATAATAACATGTGCGCCAGCTGACAGTAGCAATTAATAAATTATTAAGTAATCGCCCAAACAATGATTTGAAATCATGTATATACGCCTTAGTAACTTAACAGACAGAAATGTGTTTGCTGGGGAGTTTGTTGCGCCGCTTCTTCTTCCCAGCGAAAACACTAGGAAGCCGTGAAGGGCGGGCGTTTTCGGGGCTGAATGTAAAAATGACGTTCAAAAAGTACTACCCAGTAGTCTATATTGAATAAATGATTTTGACTTTGACTTTGACATGGTGATGATGGTGTGAATTTATTTATTTATATGGCACTTAGGTATAGTCCAAATTAAAATGTAATAATATTTTCAAAACAATAATATTTGCACCAATAACTATTTGATATTAGTTATGGACAAAATTTACACCATAATTAAGGGATTATAACAAACAGTGCTTAATATCATATATATTTAATTACATATACTGCATATTTTGTAAATTTGAATCTTGTTTCATAGATACATTTGCTTCTGTGCTTCGTGAACAGATCTTAGCTAGAACGGAACGTCAACAACAGCGTATAAGGTGAAAATATATCAGATTAGTTTGATGAGATAGGTGTCAATAGGGAACATAACTTACAAAGCTAGACTTATTTCAGGATGATGAATTCAGATCCATTTGATACAGAAGCGCAGCGTATGATTGCTGAGGAGATTCGCCAGAAGAACATTGAAGCCAACATGGAGGCGGCCATGGAGTATAACCCAGAAACATTTGGCACTGTGGTGATGCTGTACATCAACTGTCATGTGAATGGGTATGCTATTTCATTCCATATCTTTTCTGTATTATTAACATGATCTTGTAAACATTTATTTGGATTTCAAGTTGTTTATATCTGTTTTATTTACATTCATTATCTATATTATTAAAGTCAGAGTTGTATTGAGTAGATAACAAAAATGGTACAATTCAAGTATAGTAAAGATCACCGAGCTATTTTGTGCATCACACCCTAGTTAGTTTAATTGCTTTTCTCACTTTTTTAGGTGTGTATCTTAATGCAGATTATATAATACAATAAATTAGAAAGAATTATGATTGCATTCTAATTGGATGCTTGTCTAATTCATTCTTTCATAACATTATCTTGGCAATACTTCCGTAAAAGATTTATATCATTAATTGGTATCATTTATTTTTCATAAATAATTATCAATTGTGAGTTTTCTATAATAAGCAGTATGTAATAGTAGTCCAATACCTATTTTTATTCATAAGAGTCTACATACCTATATTGACACAGTCCAATATAATATGTAATGACAGTGTAGGACAGTGACGGGGAAATAATATTAGTTTAAATGGTGGAGCTTAGTCAAGAAACCACCGAAAATCATACAGATGATTTCTTTTTAATAAATGAATTTACACAATCTTTCTTTGTTGTAGATTCCCCGTGAAAGCCTTCATAGACTCTGGTGCTCAGACAACTATAATGTCAGCTGCTTGTGCTGAGCGGTGCAACATTATGCGACTGGTCGACACTAGGTGAGCAACATCATGTTATTATGAAATTAGTATGGTTAGGGCTTGCTAGGTATCAACTGAAAATCAGCTCAGGATGCAACTCGACCTAGGAAATTGCTGAGTTAGTACCTTTTTAGTATGTTTGTTTGTGCTTTATTACATAAAGATGAAGAAGATTTTGATTGTATCGGTCTGAAAATAAAATAATTTGTAATTAAGCTTATAAAAACAAAAAAGTACAAAATTCTTATTTATTAATTTGTAGATTTTTTATTTGCAACCATTCTCCCAAATGTCCTCCATGTTATGCCCAGTGGTCAGTTCTTGGAGTGTGGTGTTGATAAAATATTATAGGAAACGTAACAGCAAATTTAATTATAATATACAGTCTTATATCATGGAAACAATAAATTTAATTTGGCTTCATTTAATCATGCTCTGTAACTTCATAACTTCTTTTAAAAAGTTCAATGTACTTGGTATTTATACGTTTGAATTTAAGACAAAATCAAACTGTGATATAGAATTACAAATGGGTAATTTGTAATTACCCATTTACAAATTTATTGAATTATAATATAATTCAATAAATTATATTATAATATTTGTTCCGGATAGTCTACGGAGTGGTTCGGCCGTTACATTAGAATATTTTCAATGTTAAAATATGTTTGTGAAAATACACTTCAACACTGTTTTTATGATTCGAACATGATCAAAAGCTCCCCAATTTTACACCAATAGAATAGTGTGTTGATATTTAAAATCGTCATTAACACACTCACGCCGCTGGGCAAGGGTCAGCTCTCAATATCAGACAGATAAGATTATAGTAACACCTCGGAGTTTGGGATTTATGCCCGATTAATGGCAATAAGCTCGCCCCATATCACATGGGACTTAAAAATACCGTCGAACTTTAGATATACATTAGCACGCCTCTGACTAACCCTGCTGAGAATACAGGTGTGATGGTATGTTATGATATGAATGAGATGAGTTTAAAAATCAATACGAAAATGGGAGTAGGTAAGCTTGGTGTCTTCCTCAAAAAGATTTTATTAAATTCTTGCTGGCACTAATCACAATACTAATGCTGCTGGCATACCTTAATATTAGTCAGGTATACAAGTGCTGCGATTTGCGATGGGGACAATTTTATTGCCCTGCAATCGATACAAGTTTGGTGTGATATACATCATATAATCATTTTATTTTTGTCATAGGTGGGCAGGTATCGCGAAAGGTGTTGGCGTACAGAGAATCATAGGAAGAATCCACATGGTGCAGATGAGAATCGAGAAAGACTTCCTCACCACATCGTTCTCCGTACTTGAGGAGCAGCCGATGGACATGCTGCTGGGTTTGGATATGCTCAAAAGACATCAGGTAACTAATTCAAAAATATATTAATTACTTGTTGTTGTTTACTTTCATAATTTTATTTTTAAAATGTTTGACCTTATTTATTTTGCAGTAGGTAATTGACATTGGGATGAATAACTTATGCATTCTAGTTTTATATTGAGAGCTGTCTTCATCTTCAGTATTATATTTACGTTTTTTACATAGTGCAACATAGATTTGAAACGGAACGTTCTTCGTATCGGCACAACAGGCACCGAAACACCTTTCTTGGCCGAGTCCGATTTGCCGGAGTGCGCTCGGCTATCTGGATATTCTGAAGATGAAATCGTTAACCAGTCCATGAGAGACCACGAGGAGCGGCAAGTCAAAGAAGCTATGGAGAAATCAAAGCAAGGTGGGCGTTCCAAAAAGAAATAACAACTACAATTATTTATAAAATACATTGTGGCGATACTGTCAGTCGTTTTGCACCGTAATAAAAATAGTAACGTATCATTTAAAATAATAAAAATCGTAAAACTAATCCCTTGTTTCTGTGTAGTTGATTGCATGCACGGAGTAGCTAACAGCTTGTCGGTAATGCGTGCATATTTGTCGGGAAAGTCGGGTCAGTGAATGGAAACGGTAATGAAACTGCCATGTTGAGAAACTAATGAAACAAGGGGACTTTACTCGACGTGCATGGGGATAACACGAATTTAGCGTTAATATAGAGGAATTTAACTGCGTTTATCTAATTAAGGATGAAACACAATTCCGGTACGTTTTATTTTATCATGATTTTTTCATAATCTCATTGACTGTACTTTTTCGATTTAATTTTAGTTGAAATACAGTACTATACAGTGCGATTATTGAATTAGTTCCTATTAGTCATATCATTTAGATCTAGAATCATGATTGGTAAAAACGGCTTCATCGCATCGTAAACTTTGTAAAGTAGACATAACTGCAAAACCGCCGTATCAACCCTAAAAACCGCAATAAATATTGTTTATGCCGAACGTGCCCACGTGAAAAAGAAGAAATAATACTTCCTAATAATAATATCTCGGGTATTTTGTTATTGAATTTGAATTTCATGACTTCAAAACATTTTGAGGTGTATACCCGACACTTACTGAATATGGGTCCGTCTAGCTCTATCAACAATAATGTAATATACATAAAGATAATTATATAATATACCGAGGAATTGAACCTTCTTGATTAAAAAGGTTCGGACAAAAAGATAAATTCGGTTTGTTGCTAGAGGGTACAACACCATGTTCTTTATTGTTCATTTACGTCTTCCAATTATTGGATGACCTACGGTTAAGTGGTCGGTACGGCGGGCCAGCTTGTTAGCGTATTGTAAACAACTTGTGATTCAGTGAGAGTGGGCTTTAAAATAACATATGTAACATTGAACAGAGTCTGGCGGCAACTCGAGTAATAAACCGACAGCTAGCGGCCAATCACCATCAGTGCCAATGCAAATCAATAACCAGAGAATGGGTAAGTAGCCAAAGAAATTTCTATCGATCTACTAAATAATACTGATTGTTTTTTTTTAGTTAGAGCCTGTTCACCATGTCTGAGTGTCCTCTATCAGATAAATAAATAAATATTCTATGACATGTTACACAGCACCACAAATTAAGCAGAGCTTGTACTATGGGTACCAGACAATGGATATAATACTTATATACTTTTTTTTGTAAATACATATTTATAATACATAAGAAACACCCAGACGAACACAAACACTTATATTCTTCACATAAATATTTGTGTTCTGTGGGAATCCAACCCACGACCTCGTACCTCCTCGGGAAGGTCTGATGGCTGTCATGCTTTGATTTACACAAACGCACAGACCCGGGACAACTTCCATATTCATACAAATATTTGGTGCGTGTGGGGATTGAACCCAGAATACATGGCGTAGATAGTTCGTGGCGTAGGTAGCCGATAGTTCAGCCGCTACCGCCGAACGGGTCGTCGTTGGGAAAAGCCCTTAGCATGAAGATGATGTTTTTTTTTTGTGGGATGAGGGGGGGTAAACGAGCAGACGGATCGCCTGATGGTAAGCAATTACCTCCGCCCATGGACACCCACATGACCAGAGGAATCGCAAGTGCGTTGCTAGCCTTTTAAAAGGTCTTGGGCCTCCGGTATACTCACTCACTCGGTTGAAACACAACGTAAGGTTGTTTCACGCCGGTTTTCTGGGTCGATACGGAGCATGGCTTTCCCACGATAAATAAACTTTATAAATATACTTTATATTTATTATTCTATTAACTATATAAATATATTTTCAGTACTCGGCGACCCTAGCCAGACCATCATGCCTAATGACAATTTTGGGGAGCCCGAAGTGGAAGAAATAGTTTCGTTAGGATTCACCAGGGAACAGGTATAATGGTATAATGATTTATTATAATCCTGATTTTAAATTTAAGCGGCGGTAGCCTAATGGCTAGGGCGTCGGGTTTGCGATCATGTGGTTGCCGGTTCGAATCCCACCATTGCAGTACCGACGTGAACTCACTCGTAATATAAGCAATTAGCTTAGCACGAGGGGTAAACAAGAATACTAGTAATGTGCGACCGACATTGCTAGTAAGCTTTTTAAAAAAAACAGCAAAAATCAATTAAAATATTTGTGCTTCACTGACTTAGGCCCACTTGCACCAACTCCTTAAAGGTATTTCATGTAAATTGTATTTAAACACGAAATTTCTATGAAAAATTGTGTTTAAATATAATTTAAACATATTTATGAAGTTGGTGCAAGTGGCCCTTCATTGAACTAGAGCAGTCGTTCTTAAATTTTTAGTGATGCAGGGATCATTTTTCAACACGTTGTCTCGCCATGGGCCACTAAATGTTCGGCAGTACGATATGTTCTTGGCACATCGAACATCGCCGTCATTTTATTTCATAAGGATAACTTTACGGATCACTTCGGGTGCTCTAAGGAACCCACGCGGTTGAGAACCACTGATATAGAGTATCTGAACTATATTTATCTCAAAATTAAAATAAATATACTCAATTTTTTTGTTCTGATATCTAACCACGATATTATATTTTCCTTTAATTTCAATTGATTGTTGTTATGTGACCTTTACTTTAACTTCATATTCCAGGCTATCGTGGAGCTGAGACGTTTCAACGGCGACAAGACTCAAGCCACCGTTGCGCTCTTCGCCAAGTCTCTCAAGTTCTAAAAAGTGCTTTAAGCAACCCCAGACAGACTGTCGACCAATGGTCAAACCAACAATGGTAATAATGTCGACTTACGTTATCCTAATTATGGAATACATTGACATGAATTTAATATAATTTCTATTTATATTTAGTCAAAAAAACATTATGAGAATATTCTTATTTTTGTCTAAATAAGCTAAAAGTGACATAGATTATATTACTGTGATCATCAGCAATAATAATTATGTAGTCTAATGTCATATAACTGCATAAGTTACAGCCTCTGCATTTTCGGAACTTGCTTATGCAGATTATTGTGTTCATAGATCAGTTCGAAGGTGTCCAACTTCAGGTATCACAGACTTAATGTTGGGTATATCATTAGATTTGCGTTTACAACGTTAAATGCCTTATTTTTAATGTCTAAGGGCTTAAAAGTAATCCGGCTTCTCACTATCCGGTAACTAATTAGTGTATTTCATGTCTCAGAGATAATAGTCTAAAATTAGACTTATCAGACTACCTCAGACTATTTGCACCTTGTTATATAGATTATAACAGTACAGTAATTATATGCAAGTTATCTTTATTGTTTTGAATAGTTATTTACCTACCTAAAGAAGTTACATTAAAAATCTTAGAAAAAATTGTTACGCTTTGGGGCTTTTGTTTCTGAGACTATTTTAGCCTGTTTAGTAACATGTCTTAAACTTATCACTCGATTTATTTTTTCTTGTGGCCTGTACGGCTTTCTTATTTTCTAATTTACTGGTTAACCAACGGTTTTGTGGGGTATTTGATTTATTAGAAAATACAACAAATAGGTACATTATATTATTATAGTAAGGAAATATTTTTTACTTGACATTTTCTGTTTTCGTCATTATATGAAGTAAAAATTTTTACTTACTTTAAGTTGACATTTTCTATGTTTTCGTCATTAAATGAAGTAAAATTAAACTTAGTTTTATTGTTTCAACGAATATATATTAGAGCTGATCACGTGCAACCCTTTTTTCATCTTCATTCAGTGATTAAGTTGCATTTCGCTTGCTCTTTATCCTGTATTTCACAGGAACTGGAGCAATAACGCGCACAAATATTTATCTGAGATTAACATATAACATAAATATACATACACGTATTCCCCGAAGGGTTAGGCAGAGGCGTACTAATGGACACCAGTTCGCCGGTATGTTTAGGTCCTAGGTAATAGGGGGACAGCCTATTGCCATTTACCGGGCACAAATTCTAAACTCCGAGCTGCTACTGGGAATTTCATAGAAACACCCAATAACTCTGGTCGACCTGGGAATCGAACCCAGGACCTCTAGCGTAGCAGTCGCGCTCAGGACTAGAGGCTATATTGATCTATGTCATTGATGAATAATTTTATTCCTTTCGTTATTTTTCTGAGGATTTTATGGAAAAATTGCCAATTTTGTGACGTCACTCTCGCACGCACAGTACCTAGTATACCTACTATATTGCATTATCAACTATTCTACTTATACTACATGCAGAGATGGTAGGTACAAGACTATGATAGGAATATTTTCGTATCTCCTACGTCATACGAGTTAATAAAAAAAGAGTAATTTTATGATACTGTTTATTTATATTCACGTTATGTATAAATGTATAACAAATATAACTTAGACATAAGGTACCTATAATAATACTAATTAATTGTTTTTACCACGTCGTTTGGGTGATGACGCGTCGCATGCGTCATCTTGCGCGAAATTGACGTTACTCAACGAGAGGTTATATTTGAGATCAAAGTACATGGCAGTGACGATTAAACTCTCCTACAAAAATCGGCCTAACTGACATTCAAATTGCCAGTTATATTTTTTTCACTTCTGAAAGATAAAAACAGTAAATCAATGTTATTCAGATCGCATAGGTACCATATTCAAACGAAATAAATTGGGGTTCTTGTGATATGGTAATATCCTAAAAAATATAGCTAAGTGCCTAAACAGTATCGTCTGCATCTGGCGGCTGACTTGCTAATTTATTTGCCATCGCTGTCAAGATATCTGTCAATCGAGCGAATCTCTGGTTTGGAGTCGTGAGAGCTCCTCTCTCTCCCCACAGGAAGTTTATGTGGAACTCCGTTCTGAATAGTTCGAGGAGAGTGGGGTCTAACATCGGTCCTAAAGAGGACATCTCCTGCACTACCGTCCTAGCATTGCGTTTGAACATGTCGATTTGGTTGGGAAAATGCCGAGCTGCATCCAAGTGTGCTGCTGTCGCATTAAAGTCAAACTCCAAGCTGTTCATCAAGCTGCCCGGGAATGTGTCATCTGGCTGCATAAGGCCTCCGCCTTCGCCATCTATCAAAGCAAAATAAAATTAGTTTTTAAGGAGTGGCAAGGTTTATTTCTAAGATACACGTTTGGCTGTTACAAAGACCATGCCAATAAAAACACAATACACATTTGGCCTGTAGATATCGGTTAAATTGTCACCTCACCATTACCGTTGCGACGTGTCGTAGATTCGATTCCCACCGAAAGCAAATATTCGTGTGGTTCAGTTTTGACTTGAGTGTAGGTACTCCGTCAGCTGAATGTAGTCTTTTGCCACACTAGGCTTGTTCCGTTAGTGGTGTTATCTTTATGTCGCCGTCAGTCGGTAATCGAACCTGCGTCACTTAAACCTTCCGGCGTAGGTACCGAGGTTAAAGTTTTCTTTGGACTGATATTTAATTTTTATCTTGCGTCTATGCTTATTAAAATTACAAGTAGATAGGTACTTGGACTACCCAGTAATGTGGCAAGACATCCATTGCAAAGGGTGGTCTTTTAAGAGGACAATCATATACTGATGGTGAAAATGACACACTTTCCGATCTAACCCCCATAGACCGGAAACCTTTTGAAGGTTTCCCCCCAGTAAACAGAAAAAACTAGGGTAGTAGTTTATCAAAATACCTTTTTGTTTTGTGTATTGGGGGAAACCTTCATAGGAGGAATTTTTATCCACTAAAACAAACCTCCGTGGCCATCAACAGCAAAACAAGGAGCACTGTGCCCCCTTAAAAAACTAACCCAGAACCGCCTGTTAGGAAGCATCATCTACCTACTAGTACCCTATTGTACGAAGCACCGGATGCGTGTGTGATGTGATTAAGTACGACGTATGGGTACTTACCAAATAAATGGAAGCACAGAACTGGCGGTAGAATATAAGGCGTCGTTGTGTTGGGCGGCAAAGGATTGTTGCCTTCGTTCATACTTTTGAAGCAAGGCCGTAGTTTTGCCTCGAACATGAACGCGTTATCCGTGTATACTCGTCTCAGAATGTTCCAAGCATTCTCCAAACACTCCACCTTAAGAAAAACAGAGGTTTCATTCGCCTGCATACTCTAAATGGGCCTGTCATTTATATTGTACCTTCCTACTTTATTTCGGGTCTGCATAGCTACTTTTGAAGAAATATATACCTACTACTAGCTTCTGCCCGCGACTTCGTCTGCGTGGACTTCAGATAAAACGTAGCCCATATTTTATTCCAGACTATAATCTATCTCTGTGCCAAATTTTATCCAGATCCGTTCAGCCGTTCTGGCGTGTAAGAGTAACAAACATCCATCCATCAGTCCTCACAAACTTTCGCTTTTATAATATTAGTAGGATTCAAGTCAGTTATAAGGATTTTTGTAAATCGAAACTAAAACAAACAGAGCCCTGACTCATAACTAATTTTTTTGTCATGAACTTCTTTCTAGGATTAGGTATATAATAATTATGTAATATTCGGGCGAAAAAATGTTGGTTCCTAGGTAGGTATCTAATTAGTTATAACTACTTGATTCTAAAATAATTATTATTATACCTGCGGCATACACAATCCAAACATGATAGCTGAAAACCCGTATAGATTCCCCAAGGCAGTCTTCGTTTCAACTGCTAGGAGAATCCAGTCGTTGATGGTGTCAGCTCGCTGTCTGTCAGTCTGGCAGGTTAATATTGTCACGGCTATCAGTAGGCGAAAAGTCTCGAGCCTGAAAATAGGAATCTCATGTCATTGAAGTTTTATCCCGTAAGTATCCGCAGTCCGCACTAACTTCAACCAGAGTAGGTGCAGGGACCGACGACGGTGTAAGCGAAATCGAAAAAAAAACGATACGTCAATATTCGATAATCTAATGCTACCCCTACCTGCATCTCAGCTTCAGAATTTAACGATCGATGCATTTTTTTATAGGTACGGTAAAATGTAAGTTCCATCCTAAGCGGTGTATAAAATGGTGTAATAAATTCTCTACGATTTACGATAAAAATCGACTTTATTCCCTTGACGATAAGAAGACGAAGAAACTGATAAACAAATGCTTTATCGGTCAATAAAAACGATAAAATAATATAATGCTCCCATACATGTAGGTACCTACCTTTCAAGAACATCTAAGCGTAGAGGTCGACCCTGTGGCAAAAATAATAATTCTAGTCCTGAAGCCGTTTTCTCAAGTCCTTCAATTTGAATAGCATCATCAAAAAAGAAATACAAATCCACTTTTGTCATGTGATTTGCTAGAATCCTTGGCCCAGAAGTACGTAACAACAGCTTGATAGTGTGCAAAGTTTCAGATTCGAGTGGTTTTGTTAATCCCGTTGGTATAATTTGCGACTGGAAGTTTTCAAGGTTTATTCTTGAATCCACAACATAATCCAGATTTTCTGTCTGCAAAAGTTTGGCTTCAGTGAGTTCGTAGTCAAACTGGTTCTTCATGGTCGGTGTCACCAAATTGTAGTCGGAATCCATCCTCGATTTAGTAGGATCACTATGTGCTGAGCTTTGGGTAGAATCTCCAGATCCATTGCCTGAATCTGAACCAGAAACGTGGTATAATCTTTGGAGTTCTAGTCGTCTTTCATCTGCTTTCGGGCCGTCGTATCGGGCTGGCTTTGCTGGAGGACTAGTCGGAAGATTGGCATCCCACGTACTCGAGCTGGAGTTAGATTCACTGCAGAAGTTTTTCCCGAGCTTATTAGTTTGGCTCTGAATAACTCCATCGGCACTGGCGCTTTTGCCGTGTGTGACGTGTTGTCCCATGTCGATCGGGGTTAGAGAGTGAGATCGTTGTTTTTTAAAAGGCACTCGCAGTTGCATTCCTGGTTTGGATGCAAAATGACTGTATAGACTATATGGGTTCCCGTAGGAGCCGTCGCCAACAGGAGAAACGACTAAATTCATGTCGTCGTTCTGAATATAATTGGTCAACGGCGTCACACGGTTGGCTGGATATTGGATCCTCGCCCCAGATGCTGCAGATATTGGTTTCCCTGAGCCGACGTAGGAGGTGATGAGATCAGCCACTGTGTCGTAGGCTTCGTCTTCAAATTGATATTGGTGCCTCTCGTAGACAGTGTCTGGGTGAACCACAATCTGAAATGGTCATTTTGATACTTGTTTAAAAAGAAAGTACATCACACTTGTAATAAAAACACAATCTGAGTAGTGATTTTCCTTACCCGTTGTATTACGAAGTGTAAATGTTGTCCATTGGACCTACAGCTGAGGACATAGTTATCGGGTTGTGACGATGAATCCCTCACTAGGAACTCGCGGTCTTGTTGGAGAAGACTTTCGGCAGATGTCCTACTGAGTGCACCATGATACCAGCCGTGGGAGATGATCTGATCGGATGGTAAAGAAAACTCCCACTCCAATAGACCCGACGAGGTCAGAACATTTGGATCCTGCAAAACGGGCAAATGTCTAATCATGAAAAGCCGCAAATAGGTGTGCTGACATAATTTAACTTTCGTGAGTCTTGTGCAAATCAAAACTTAGAACTATAATTGACTTAGATCCTATAAACACATTTACATTAGGTATATTTATTTGTTGTACCTACGCAATGACATAGTAAAATTACAGTTTATTAAGTTGTACGTCTTAGTAGTTGTAAGTATAAACACATTAATCCATAATATGTTTTACGCAATGGAGTAATTATCAACATCTTGAATTCAATACACTTGCGTATTAAATTTTGATTTAATTCACATGTATTTATGAAAGAGAGATAAATAAATTATATTTCGGAACATATACTTAATTCTATACCTACCTCCATACTTATGGAAGTAAGTATTACATTCGGGTGTAGGCAGCGAGAAAGCTTGAGCAACGCATATTATAATATGTCAACAACTAATTAAGTATGAGAAATCACTTCGCTTTGGATAGATAATATTAATTGAAACTTAACACAACTACACACAAACAACACTTTCCACTTACCATTTTTATTCACTATATAAAAATATTTAGCGACATTTACATTTGGCAGTGATCGTGTTTTTAGGGAGAGAGCGAGGTCTCAACACGCAATCACGCATTAGGGGATGAGGGTCGATCAATAAAATAAATATCCCGCCCATTTCTAACTTTATGTTGGTAGCGAAAGGTGCCGCTAACTTCATGCCTCACTATCGCGCATGCGTACCATCTAATCACACCTTTAGAATTAAACTGACGTAGTTATTTCAAATTTTTCTTAAATACACCTAGTTAAAAATTGTATCCTACTTTAGGGGTACCTAACCAAATAATACTTTGTGACCAAACATATGATTATTATCTATATTATAATTTATGTGTTTTCCTAAAAACAAGAATTTTGTTTGACTTCAATTAATTCTAAAGGTGCGATTATGGTAATGAGTTAGTGTAAGGTAAGGCATTATGACTTACCTACGTAGCTGAAATGCGGACACCTACCGCTGAACTAATTAATCCACAAGATGGATTAGTCATGTTATAGAACGTGGTACCTACCTATGCTTAGAATAATAATTGCTCTAAAGGGTAGAACCCGTAACAAGGATATCGGGACGAGAGCTAACGAGTGATGACCGAAATAGCTCAAATAATTAATGTGATTAAGCCAAAACCGTAGGTACGATTTGCAATAGTTTACAACTTTTGCTAAATAGTTATGTAGGTACCTCACTACCTGCTTACGTATATTACGCAATGTTATATTCATTGAAATTAAACATTTTGACTATGTGCAACTAGGGCAATCTATTGTTTTGTTTTATGAATAAGCATAAATCGGTGTCATGTTTTGTTTAATGAAAAACAAAGTCAACTTCGACCTCTTTAAAAACATCAAACAGCCGTGTTCAAATCCAAAAATATTTGCATACAAGAAATCCGCCCGCTGTACGTAACATGACTCTGTATGTAAACAGTGTGAAGTTGAAGGAATATTTTTCCAAACAACGGAATAATGGATGCCTCAATTAGTTCGTCAACGGCAATGGCCAGTATACTCCGCGTGTCGTGCGTAACCATCCTAACTGCGCTTTTCCTGGCGTCGGAAGTTGCGTGCTATGAGAAAAGTAAGAAACTTTCGAATTCAAATATGTTGTAGTATTTATTTAAAATAAGTGCTTCTCGTTGTAATACAGAGATATAGTAAGAATAAGTTGGGAAATCTGGTCATAACAATAAATTACTTATTACCTAAATACTCACACCAACATTGAAGCTATTCATTAAAAAAAAATGCAGATATAGTACATACTCGAACGCACTAATAAATTTAAACAAATTTACAATTTCCAGCATTACGCAAAATCGTTCGTAACCACTCAAAAATGGTACAAAGACCATTTAGTGAGAATACTGGCCCAGAAGGAATGTGGAAAAATATCAGCAATCCACATAGCGTACGTATGAATGAAGCATTGCTTTTCCCAGGAATAGCTCAAATGAAGACAGTGTTCCATAACATACAGAGGCCAAAGATATCGACCATATTGACATCACTTGAGACGAGTAAAGGCAAAACATCATACTCCAAAATGAAAATTTCAAAACCCGAGACACCAAATGAACTAAGACTAACTAGGAATACTTTTGTGGACTTTAACGTAACTGCTCAACCACCTAAAGACTTACAAGATATATATCACAACATAAGCAACTTAGAAAATATCAAATTAGCTATTAAAAACTACTATCAAATACCAACACCATCCAGGTTTTTTCCACCCATTGAAGAACACGATGTACAAAGCGTTGAACAAAGAGGAAACAGTAAAGAAAATACTATTATTATTCCTGATTTTCACGATACAGCTAAAGATAATGATACTTTGCAAGTGAAAGGTATATTAATTCCAAAATCAAAAATAAAAACCCAAACTGAAGATACGATTGTTCGTAGAGAAACGATGCATAGTATAATAGACATCGATCCTGATAATGAAAAAGCTGATTTCCTTATTGAAGGTTTGCCAATGGATAGTACAATGTTTAGTTATAATTTAACATTAGATACGTTCACTTGTTCTATTATAAGAGAAACGACTGCTGATATCGATGCACAAGAAAAGTTTTTGGAGTTTAATATAGAGGTATGCTCCCGTGTCTACCTATATAAACTATTGTATATGTATCTCATAAGTCTACAACTTAACTAATTTAAAATAATTTTGCAGCCATTCTGGATGATTAAGAGGCATTTCTGGAATCACATTTTTGACAGTCGTTACGAATCTTTAATGAGAAATCCGAAATGGCCTCCTTTGAAGGTAACCCTACTTTAAAGCACAATAAGTTATTCAAAAAACAATTTATTATCGTCACAATGTTTATAAGAATATTTTCTTCAGGTAATATTAATACCTCGTACCCATGTCGATACGATATGGAAACTAACATTCGAACAATACCATAAAGATAGCGTCAGTAAAATATTATCTAATATTGTGAAAAAGCTGCAATTCTATGGTAAACTAACATTTAGTTGGAATGAAGTTTCGCATTTGAGTTACTGGTGGAGAAGGACCACACATAGAAATCGAGCGGTAAGAAAATAGAAATGTTTGTTATTCAATTAGTACAAAAAATACATTAAAAAATAGACTACTATTTCTGTTGTTTAGGCATTTCGGAGACTCATAAAGTCTGGTCGACTTGAAATAACAACAGGAGGTTGGGTTGAACCAGATGAAGCGACAACTCATTTGTTTGGACTTGTGCATCAACTCGTTGAAGGTGATTATGAATTAATTATTGATAAAAATAGTGCTTTTGGGTACTGTTTAATTAAAATCTGCTAACATAATTTTATCCAAAATAGTAAAGAGTAGGTAAAAGCTTTTGCCTTAAGTGTTGAATTTTTTATTTATTATGGTGACTATCTAGTTGTGTAGAAAATCATTATTTTCAGGTCATCAGTGGCTGAAACAACATTTAAATTATACGCCTAAGGTAGCATGGCTTACTAACAGCGTTAGCCATAGCCCCACAATGACATACATCCTCGCCGCGTCGAATATAAATGATTTGGTCTTTACAAATGTTCATTACACTTGGGAACAATTTTTTGCTGAGTATCAATACAGTGACTTTATTTGGCTCCAAAATTGGGATGAGGATAAATCATATCCTTCAAATATTAATGAGGAATTAAACAAGATCGGTAATGATCGGTATCCAAAAAATGCGGTTTTAACACACTATCTACAATTCAATTCAGCTGGATTTAAAGCCTGCGGTCCGAATGGCCCTCTTTGTGTTTTGGAATATAATTTTGCTACAAATCATAAAAACCTAGACGTCAGCGCCTATAATGTGAAAGAAAAGGCGGAATTACTTTTAGAACAATACTCCAAAACAGGCACATTATCGCCACACAATGTTATAATCGCACCTATTGGTGGTTTTTATCGTTACGAAATGCAGTCTGAATTTGATTTCCAATACAACAATTACCAAAAAATTGCTGATTTTGTTACAGCAAACAAAGATATTTATAAAGCTACTATTGAATTTGGTACAGTTAAAGATTATTTCGATACCATTAAGGAGAAATATAAAAATTATCACACACTGAAAGGTGACTTTTTAAATTTTGCTGATATCAGTTCTGGAAGTCCCGCATATTGGACCGGGTTTTATACATCAAGACCATTCAGCAAAATTTTATTAAGACGGTTGCAATCAACCCTTCGGACAACGGAAATATTATTTTCATTTGCTTTGAATTTAAACGTTCTTCGGGCCTCAAACACTTCTAAAATTTTTGAACTACTTATAAAAGCAAGAGAAACAGTGGCACGGCTTGTTGACCGCAATGTTGTAAGTGGAACAGTTTCAGCAAACACCTTGAAATATGTGCATAATCAAATTTTGATGACTGTCAAAGACTGCTGGTATATACAAGAAATATCTGCAAGTTTTTTGAGTCTTAAACCCGAACAACACTTGCCTTACCTGCAGAAGTATGTGTATAGAGACGGTGAATTCATTTCTGCATTTAGAACAGTCTCCCCAGGAGATCAAATATATGTTTTTAATTCATTGAGTCATGAACGGACCGAAATTGTGGAACTTATAACCAGAAACCCTAACATTAGAATAGTGGACCACAATAAAAAAGACGTAACCGTACAGATAAATCCTATCTGGAAACATAATTCCGACAATATTATCAAAATATCTAGGAGGTTCTTCAAAATTATTTTTGCCGTGATGGTTCCTCCTATGACGCTAGAATTATTTAAAATAAAAGAAACATACGACGCATCGCAAAACGCGGCTACAATATATTGTTTATCTTGTATTGTTGACGATGATTTCAACAACGGGTCAACATTATTTCCGTTTAACATTCAACCGATACAATCAGGTGACATACAGCTCGAAAGTTACAAACATCGCATCTTGTTCGACGAATTCACGGGTTTCATGAAAACTGTGATTGAGAAAGAAACAAACATCGAGAAAACAGTTTATGTTGATTATGGTGCCTTCAGAGACTCCGATGTTAATTCAGGAATGTTTCTGTTTAATACGAATATTACAAAACCTTTGCAAGACATTTTGTCGGGATACAGGTTGGGAATGAAGACGAAAATAATGCTAATAGTGTCAGGACTGGTTACGACAGAACTGACTTCAATTTATGGCCGGTTACTGCAACATACGACCAAAATATTTAATCTCTTAAGAAGCCCTTTATCAAATGCTATTTATATTGAAAGCAAAATAGATTATGAAGTATCTCCTAAGAACAGGGAATTAGAACTTTTTCTTTCCATACAGACGGACATAGCGAATGGCAATCCGCCACAGATTTATACAGATAACAATGGTTTCCAATATACAGCTCGTGTTTTGAATATTAGTCGCCGCATTGAATCCAATATGTATCCAATTACAACTATGGCATTTATACAAGACAGAAGAAGTCGGCTAACTTTTATAACCGATCATGCACAAGGAGTTACTGCTCTGCAAGAGGGCCAATTACTTTTTATGTTGGATAGACGCGTTCTATATAATGATGGACGAGGAACACACGAAGGATTAGCGGATAGTAGCGCAACCTGCCATAGAAACTTTATATTACTGGAAAATATTGTTGATTCAGGTACTAGCTTCAATCGGTTTTCACAGCAAGATGAATTAAAGTTACCCAGTTTATCTGCATTGTACCTAGCCAACACTTTAGATTACCTTTTAGACATATTTCTAATTGATAAAAATCACACAAATCTTTGCTATTATACGTTTTTGCCGTTAGTTAAAACTTCATTTCCATGTGACGTTGCTCTTGTCAATTTTAGAGTAAATTTGCACAGGAATATGCTCCGAAATATTGCTCCCAACTCTGCTCTCATGATTCTACACCGGCAAAGCTTTTCATGTCAAATAGATAATACAGCAAGTATTCATTGTAGTGGAGATCCTACATTCGCTTTAAACAAGATATTGCGTAATATAAAGTCAGTTTATCAAACTAATCTTCCGGGTACTGATGAAGGCGTTCCCTTGTATCTTCTGAGCCATTCAAATTTTCCACCAATGGAATTAACTACATTGCGGATCCATTTTTAAAATGGTCCTTTAAGTATGTTTATGGTTAATATGGAATGAGAAGTGTTGTAGAAAGTCAATGTTATGTACCTCCAAAAGGTAGGTACCGACACTGCACTTTACAGGAGGAAGAATAAACGATATAAGTTTGATATCTACTATTACTCTGATATTGTGTTTAAGACCAACAATCATATTATTATTATATAAGAACTAACTATTAAAAGACTGAAAATCAACCGATAACGCCACTATGAGAAACTGAACTTAGATATAGATAGGTAGGTACTATTTTAAGAACTTAGCTTTAAGAAATTGTTAGTCATAAGTAGCTTTATGTACCAAAATTAATCCTACAAATCAAGGAAAGTATTATCAATATTAATAAGTGCCTAATAAAAATATTTTTCTACTTGTTCATGCTCGAAAATACTATTTTATAGAAAATTAGAAACACTACACAATACGCATGTACCTACTTACCTATGTTTGAAGTTTTGAACCATGCTTTGACCTGAAGTTTAAACTGTTTCAAGATTTTGTATTTGATTACTTTTTATGTTGGTTATACCCAAATGGTTTCATAAAAAAAATGGTACTACTTATTAACGTTTTTTCTTCATTTTACTATACTTATTCTTGCAAAATTAGCTCTTGTTTCGTACTTAAACTTAGCTAAGAAAAATACTGATGTCCAAGGGATTGACATTTTTGAAAGTTTACTTTATTGACCTCTGTGATATCAGTTAGGCAGGTATTACAGAGTCCCCTTATAACTATGGTAGATAGTAGGACAGTGTTCTGCCCAAAGTTTGAATATATTTCTCTTTGGCAGTCTCAGTCTTCGAGTTTTTAACTAACTTCCCATCGCATTTAAAATCTCGTTTCAATAGTCTCGATCTCGAGATAACAAGAATTCGCTATCAAAAATGTACCAAGGTGATTGTCTACTGATGAAGCGGTTCTGCATTTGCGACGCGATATACCTAGGTAACCTATTACTATGTTGATACATGCAATTATTCTGGATTAGCAGAACAATCAACACTATCCCACAAAGTGGCACGGTGGTTCGTACTCTATACTATTATAGTAGGTACTAGATTCCGCCCGCGACTTCGTCCGCATGGAATAGTTACTTAGTCTTAGCGGGATAATAGCCTATAGCCTTCCTCAATAAATGGACTATCTAACACCGAAAGATTTTTTCTAATCGGACCAATAGTTCCTGAGATTATCGCGTTCAAGCAAACTTGGCAGGTGGCACTTGACAGGTGGTAAGAAGATGATGATCCCCTTCAGCGGCTTGTAGTAGGTATGTTTTGATTGAAGCTCACTTCAAGATATAGCCAATATTGTTAGTTGATAATTGAGTATTGATTATCCGAACGGAACTTTAGTAAAATATGTCACGGGAACAGGAATAATAAAATAAATAAATAAATATTCTTCGACATTTTACACAGCAAGAACGCTAAATGAGGATAATTATGTCCTTTAGAGCGTTTGTTGAGTCCGAGCGGACCCAAGCTCGGTCCGCTTGGATACAAAACAAATGCTCTAAAGGCTGATGAATAACGTATTTATTTGGATAAGGATTAATATCATGTTTATAAAAACACCTTCGCAAATAATGCACTTGGAATTTTAGAACAAAGTTAGCATAAAAAAGTTTATAGTGAGCCAACCTTAAAAGATAGACTGCATATGCCGTCGCGGCTTTTTTTTAGAACTTTTAAAGAGGAACAATTCTGTCATTATGATTTTTGCGAAACTTTAATCGTTTACGCAGCGCATGCATCGGAAGCTCTCAAAAGGAAAAAAACCCCGATTTTGAAACATTCTTCATTGATGCTCCGCTCCTATTGGTCTTAGCGTGATGATAATTATATAGCCTAAAGCCTTCCTCGATAAATGAGCTATCTTATCTAACACTGAAAGAATTTTTCAAATCGAACCAGTAGTTCCTGAGATTAGCGCGTTCAAGCAAACAAACAAACAAACTCTCCAGCTTTATATATTAGTATAGATTAGAGCAGATCAGTGGGGGAGTCCAACACCCCAAGTAGCGCTCGCTGGTTGTGGATGCGGTGGAAACAAAGCCACCTACATACCTATCTACTTATATAAGTTTAAAATAAAGGTTATTCATATCTATACTTAATACCTACTAGCTTCTGCCCGCGACGTCGTCCGCGTAGCGTGATGATATATAGCCTATAGCCTTCCTCAGTAAATGGGCTATCTAACACTGAAAGATTTTTTCAATACGTACCAGTAGTTCCTAAGATTAGCGAGTTCAAGCAAACAACAAACTCTTCAGCTTTATATATTAGTAGGTATATAGATATAAAGCTGAAGAGTTTGTTTGTTTGCTTGAACGACATACCTAATTATGCTCGTCTAGACCCAAATTTCTTCTAATCAATCATGCACAATGGCTACATTTCGGTTCTGCCAATCGCCAGCCGCTGCCGCGGCCCCGCTCGCTCGGCTCTTGCGTCGTTTGGTCTCAATTCTAAATAACCAATTTACACATATTTCATTAGGTTTTTTACACAAACCGTTCATTGCAAATAAGTCATTCTACAAAACAACTAAACGTGGGTAGCAGTTTTGATAAACGTATCGCAATGGCAATCTACCTGGAAGCCATTCAGCTATTTTTTTTTATTTTGGCGCCACCCTCAGATTATTATTACCTATAGGTACCTACTTACTTAATCTGAGCGCCACCCACACTTTTTTTGTATTTGCCAGTGTCAAGTATTACAGTACTTACCTAATCAAATAAGTACAGATTAAATACGCTACTCCAAATTGATGATGTAGGTAGACGACTATCTTCTACATTATTTTATATTTTGTCAGACAAGTTTGTCACACTATACAAAATTTGCTTTTAGCGGCAAGAATACTTATGTGACGCTGACGACGGCCTGACGCGACGACGGTCGGTTGCCCGGCAAGGATGTCGGGCAAATTTGAGTCTAGTGTTCCTGTAACTATCAAAACATCATTTTTAGAAATATTAGTATCAAAGTGTGTCTCAGGAGGATGTATTGACCAAGTTTGAATTTGTAGGTAGCGCCACTAGTCCCTTAATTTCAGGCAAGGTTACAGCGGAGGGCGGAGCCTACTTGTCATTCTTCACTTTTCTTAACGTCGAGCGTCGCCGTCGTCACTTGAAACATGTTTCTATTTATGTTTATGTTCACTATTTGGCAACTTTATTTTTAGTTATGTCATTAAAAAAATATTGTCTATGTCTATATTTTATTTTATCTGTGGAGTGTGGTCCTGTCTTGTTGCTTTGATTTTGTTCGTCGTCAAACTCGTCGATCCGTCGTCTGTCGTCGCTCGTTGTATGGAAAAGTGTGAAGACGGGACCAAACATATTTTTGCTGCATTTGCTAGTAACAATGCAATATAGTGAAATATTATAGTGAAGCAGAGCGTGAAAGGAGTTTACTAAGTAGTATGCAGTGGAATTTTAAGTCATAACACTGCGTATACTTGTACAAATTTCTTCAACAATGAGAATAAATAAGTAGATTACCTTACATTCATTGTCTCCTTGATCTTTTTAGTTGAAAGTGGTGTAAAGTTTTGAGTATGGGTTTGCTTATATCAAAGATCTGGAGTCTGTTCGGAAATGAGGGTAAGTAACCAAACCAGTTTTAAATGAAAGCGTATTTTGGACGTAAATTCATTGATAAGATAATGTAAGATGTACCTATTACGATTTACGAGGCGCCCAAATTTACGTTCAAGTAAAATTTTCTACTGATAAAGCAATTTGCTCTTTGTGCTGCGTCGCGACCCACTTTATTTATGGCACAAGTAACAGATTATCCAATGTACAAAATGTACATTCCTAATATACAAAAGTATCCAGTTATTACTACATATTATGTTATCTATTACTGCCCACTGTTAACTTAAGTAAGTTATGTACTTAAGAAAATTCTTCTACCCTGAAATACATAAAAAACAATGTGGGTAGTTAAAATTACAAAGAAGTAAGAGAAATTATAGAAAATATGATATGTCACTGAACCCTTTCAAATCACTGCCTTCTTTGATATTTGTCTTCAGTTAAATTTACATATCATCTAAATATTGCTTACTAAAAGAAAGTGGGAATATGCTAAAGTTGGTAAATCATGAATATATATTATATATATTACTAGCTTCTGCCTGCGGCTTCGCTCACATGAAGCTATATCAGGAGTAATTATGAAAAACCAACATTGATGATCTCTTCTTTGTATGGACCTCTATACATCAGGGAGGTCAAGCTGTATCTCAGAATTCATTTAAGTAATTAAGATAAAAAGTTCACCAGTTTTTAAGTTGGAGCATATACTTTCTAACAGTGAAAATAAAATTAAAATCTATTCAGTAGTTTTTTGCTCCAACCCGTAACAAACAGACAAGAATTTTAAAAATCACATTTTCGGATTCGTAGACGTTTATATACCATAACCCACATGTTTTTTTTAAATATTTCAATGTACAGACACAGCTTTTTTACAATTTTATAATAGTAGAGAAGAGATTATCGGTATTTATTATTTTGCATGTAATTGTTCCCTTCATTTAGTATGTAATACATAATTTGTTAATTATTATTTGAGGAGTATGATTATGATTAACTTTGTTGGAGATAATTAAAACTCGTAACACAAGGGATTAACAAGAATACTAGTAGTATGAGACCCACATTGCTAAGTAAGCATTAAAAAAAGGTAGGTATATAAAAATTTCCAAAGCATTTTCCTTTCAAACCTGTACTGATATGATATTATGTAAAGAATACTAGAAATTATATTTATTATTTTGTTTCTTGGTAATTTACAGAACACAAACTGGTCCTAGTAGGCTTGGATAATGCTGGCAAAACCACAATACTATACCAGCTGCTCTTGGGGGAGGCAGTTCACACTAGGCCAACCATTGGCTCCAATGTTGAGGAGGTTGTCTGGAGAAACCTTCGCTTTGTCATGTGGGACCTAGGCGGGCAACAAAGTTTGAGATCAGCTTGGAACACCTACTATACTAACAGTGAGGTAACATTATCCTATATTTGAGTATAATTATGCTTAATAGTGGTCAAATATGTTCTTTTAATGATATGCATGATTTAACTTTATTATTTAGTAGGTTTTTCCATTATCTACCTAATCCATTCCATTATTAGTTACACATATATCTGCTGCAGTTTGAAGAGCATTTAGTGTAAGACCTTTCAATAGACAATGCTTATTTAAGAAATAAATAAACTTGCTTTTTATGAATGTAATGAATATACAATTGAATTCATCATCAACCCATCACAAAGCCATGGTACAGTGTTGTGCTGTGCATGGGACTCCTTAGAATGAGCAGGTTTAAGCTATCTCTAGTCTATTAGTGTGGGAAAAGCAGACAACTTTAAAAAATCTAGATATAATCAGCCTTTGCTCTCGTTTTTTGCTACTCTCTTCATGCCAATGAAGGCTGAATATAATAGATAGTAGTATTTAAGAATTGTTTTGGAAAATGAAAGTTTTATATGTTGTTGCATTTCTAAATACTATAATATTATCAAAAAGTAAGACGGAAATCTTGTCTTTGATATCACCATCATACTCTTTTTGTAAGTTTAAGCTGTATATACTTATGTAACCCAGCCTAGTTAACGTCTGGTGTACTTATAAGCCTTCAGTAAGGCTAATTAAATTTGTCATATAACAATTTACACAGCCGTACACAAAAATGCTGGCGTGTGTTATTGTCATTTAAAAATACTATTGACTTATGTTAATATCCAGTATTGACACGGAACAAGAGAATTTTATTATAAGTTTAATATATATAAATATATATATACATTTTTTAATGCTCAGTTGTGAATATTGTATAGCTAATGTCGCAATTACTACAGCTAGGAATCTAGAATGTGTTATAGACCTACAAATTGCGAAAAACCAATTGAAATTTGAATTTGGCGGGCTCAGGTGAACGATCCGCCTTAACAGGATAAGACCTAGTCTATAAATATAAAACTGAATGTACAGCCTCTATGCATTCCTAATAAATTCATCCCATTGCAAAGTAACTTAGATGATTAATTTTATGCTTGTTGGAAGGTTTATGTTAAAAAATAGTATGACAACGCAATGCGACGGGGACAGCTAGTAAAATTATAAAGTTTTTGTGTTATTTCAATTAATGTCAATTTAATTAGGAAGTATCCTACATTGTCATATCTAATATTAAATGGCTACTTGCGAATTGCGATCTCGGTAAATCTGTAGGCAAGACGAGTATAAAGATAACATGATTACAATTATATAGTACCTAATACATACCTACGTACTGTGGCTCAAGCGTGGTGAACTCAATTTTTTGCATTTTCAGCGATATTTATTTATTTGATGAAGACTGCTGGCGTTCTTAGATATTATTGTCGAATATTATAGGTACCTATAGGTACATTACACAAGAAAACTAATATTTGTTAAGTTTGGTAAAACTGGAGACTTCAATGTAACTAATTAGTATAAATAATTACGATATACTACTAAACTTTACCTCACCTGAATATGAAAAATGTTCATACTAGAAACGCGTATTGCGGATATATCATCGTAATTGCAGTAGGTCACGTAGTGTTTGCTCCCAAGGTTACTTGAAGTGCAAACATATTTTACAGTTTGATTGACTATGCTACTAGCAGTAAAAGCCTAGTGATATGACCATTGGACTGCTAAGTCAAAAGTCCCGAGTTCGAATCCAAGGCACGCACTGACTTTTCGAAATCTTGTCACGTGTCACGCGCTTAAACGGTGAAGGAAAACATCGTGAGGAAATCTGCATGCCTGAGTCGTTTTTTCGAGGCCGTGTTAAGTCTGCCAACCTGCATGCTAGGCCAGCATGGTGGACTATAGCCTAATCCTTCTTATTCTGAGAGGAGACCCGTGCCCAGGACAGAATAATGGGTTGATTATGACTATCCTCACTTTGTAATTGATGTGTTGCAGTATTAATTTATTTGTGTCATTTTAGCGAATTCACTCAACCGCCTTTTACGTGCTCTATGCGAGATATAATATGTTAGCTGGTTACTGCAACAAGTTTATCCTCAATATTATGTAACAGGTTAACGATGCCTACGTGATATTTTGCTTAATTGCAAGTGATGAGCTAAATTACAGTTATTATTCATAAAATGTTTAACATACCATCACGCCTGCTCGCCGAAAGGTTAGGTAACCCACAGTTCACCAATATGAGCCTATTGTCATTAGCCGGGCACAAATCCAAACTCTGAGCTGCTACTGAGCAATTCATAGAAATATCCATTAACACTTCGCTCTACCTGGGAATCGATCCCAGGATCTCTAGCGTACCAGTCGTGCTCACGACCGTTAGATGAATTAGGCATTTAATAAATGTCAACGATGATTGATGTACTGCCTTCCAGCTAAACAGGTTTTAAAACCTTGCCCTAAACTTCAGCGACTGTATTTAAACAATATTATAATGTAATCAATGACTTGCGTTTTATGTGTGCGTTAATGTTAATTGTGTTATTGAGGCAAATCATTTTATTGGTAATTTTTCTGTTAATCCAGTTTGTGATCATGGTAATTGACTCTACGGATCGGCAGCGATTGAATATAAGTCGAGAGGAGTTGCATCAAATGTTGAAACATGAAGAACTGAGCCGAGCCTGCTTACTGGTGTACGCCAACAAACAGGTACGCACTTAACACACAAATAACTAAGCAATATTATGAAACCTTCAAATCTATCCGTGGAATGTGAAAGTACAATGTAATAATGTTTCAAGTCAATACTATGTTCTGTCACGTCGTAATATGGTTCAAGGTTCTAAAGTTTTGTTTGACCGTCAATAAATTCTTAAAAACAACGTACAAATATTCTTTCTTAAAATTAATACGGCAGGATTATATCACATGACAATATATTTCTGAACCATTAATTGGTTTACTCATATGTTGAGTGACCCAGATACTTTTTGACGTGTACAAGCAATAAAAAATGTAGAGAATAGTATAATTATTAATATTATGCACTAATTTGCTACACATGTAGATGTGGTTAAAGAGACTTATTATTCCTCAAAAGAAATTCACAACAAATTTCACTTAATGATATACCAATTGAGATACCATCTGTATCAATCTTATCGCGTCATCATTATTTCTATAGGTTTTGTAAAACCAAACAGTGATATCCTTGAACGTACGTGTTTACTCTGTGAGATAAATAGATGCAGACACACTGTAACCTCTAAATACAATACATATAGCACTTTAAAAATCTCTTTTTGCAAGGGTTTATTAAGAGAGAAGGATGAGAAGACCTTGAAATATATAAGTACCTATTTAAGTCACTCATTGAATTATCGTATTCCTATATAAACGATTGAGTCTCGGGCTATTGAGGATGATACATTTGAGGATGTACGCTAAGTACAAATAATTTTACTAGTAATAATGACGTCATAGGACTGCGCATTTATATAAGTAAATACAGTTTTGTTACGACAAAATATAAGAGCGTAAAAAGTAGTCAGACACTGAAATTTACTCTACTTTAGTTAGCTCTAAAATCTGGTAATTAGCACATAGAACATGACGACCCCGGATTTTGAAGATTAGAACTCACACGTACATGGGAGTCCCCGGGACTTGGCTCGACCGCCCAGTGGCGGGTGGTCACTTATAACCTTTAAACCCGGCCTACAAATGAAACCCCATCCAGACGCTCCCCGGACGCCCTCTAAACTCCGGGGAGCGTCCCGGCGGATAGCAACCCTACTAATATGTAGAAGAAAGGCTTACTGAAAAATTCTCTAAATTAATTTATTTTTCGCAATTCCTGGCACTCGTAACAATTTTTTTAGCTTTGTAGGTAAATGATTTGTCTATGAGTAGAATTTCCTTTTTTATAATATAAATATATGCTAGATTTAGATATTCATTGGTGTTGCGTGCAATATTTTATTAACCCGTGACAGAAGGGAGCTGAGTGCCAGCAATGATTTAACGGAAGCAGCACATGGAAGGTCACAGGGGATCTAATGTGCCTTGTTATTAGTACTTTCGGTATCACAGTCGCGCTAACAACACAACACGTGAATTAGTATAAAAAACATGGTTACCGATTATAAAAGAGTTATCTAGATATCCCCCAAAGCAATGCGGTTGTGTACTCCAAGTTGCCGGTATGATTAGGTAGGTTAGGTAATAGGGGATGAGCCCATAGCTGTTAACAAAATCGAATTACTGCTATTGAGAATTTCGTAGAAAATGCAGTTTACACTGGAATCTGTAAATCGAACCCAAGACCTCTAATGTTTGCGACCACTAGACTTCATTGCCACACACTAGAATTTTCTTCTGAATCGTGGGTGAGTTTACAAACAAAAATTGTTGAACAACTACCTGTAGGTCATATAAATATTTGCTCTGTGGGGATGCGCAGAAGCCAATCGCTCAGCCGCTACGCCAGTCTAATGAGGGAATTTACAAAATAGGTCTTCAAAATAACATACAATCATCAAGTATTTTCGCTATGTTATTAGAAACATCTACCTACAGCATCGATGACATCATTGACAATGTATATGTGAGACTCGCTCGTTTACGTGTATTACATGTAGACCTCGAATGAGCGGGGTACAGGAAAGAAAGCGTAGAATGTAAAGTCAAATCTGTAAAAGTGTACATACATACATACACACATAAAAAAAAATTCGCGATCACTAGCTTAAGTTGATATATTTTTTTAAATTGAAATTTATCTAGAAAAATTCTTTGTTGTGTTTTGTTTCAGGATATTTCTATTTAAAGAAAACACACAACAAAGATTTTTTCTTGATAAAGTTCAATTTAAAAGATTATATCAGCTTTAGCAATTTATTAATACCATGTTCATTATATCATATATTTATTAGTCTGTAAGCCTTCTGTAAAATAAAATAAATAAATAAAAATAAATAAGCTAGTGATCGCAAACTTTTTTTGATGTGTGTACATCATACATACACTGACGCCTTTCTCCTACAGAGGTAGACAGAAACTATAATAGACCGCCACTTGTTACTATTCTTTCATTATTTTACTTCTTTTGCTTCTGCCACATTCATACATCTTCTCATTGACCGCATTTGACCTTTTTGAAATTTGGCAAATATTTTTAATCCTAATATAGCTTCACGTGAATGAAGTAATGTGAACGCCTTAGGTCAAGCAGCAGCAGCAGCAGGTTTTATAAAAAAAAGTACTTTCAACAGCATTCTTACACTGTGTAGTCAGCACCAGATATATCTGGACAAACAAACTGTTCAAAATTATCTAAAACAACTTAAACGATATAACAACATGGTCCTGACACGTATTATGTCCAGTTAAAATATATATATTTAATGCTGATTGTACCTGTGAGCGAAACCTGTTTGTTTTAAATTCTGACAGTAATGAAAGAAATTTTTCTTTGTTTTCAGGATGTGAAAGGCTCGATGACGGCAGCAGAGATATCAGAACAATTAGACTTGACATCAATAAAACAGCATCCATGGCACATACAAGCATGTTGTGCGCTCACCGGAGAAGGGTACGGTCGAGTATAAACACATTCACATCTACCTACATGAAACTGTCATATCTAGTCGAATTGTATGTCAAAAAGTTGTAGGTCAAATGTATCAAAAATCCCAGAAACTCAATTTTTGTATGGATGGATCGCCTGATGGTAAGCGATCACCGCCGCCCATGGACACCCGCAGCTCCAGACGAGTCTCAAGTGCGTTGCCCGTCCTTTGAAAGGGTTTGGGCCTCCGGTATCCTCACTCACTCGGCGAAAAACAACGTAAACAGTGTGGTTTCACGACGGTTTTCTGTGAGGCCGTGGTATCACCCCGGTCGAGCCAGCCCCTTGCCGAAGCATAGTTCTCCCACGGCAGAATCAGTTCAAATCAGTTGTTGCGTTTAAGTTTCGGTTTGACTCGGGTTTTTTTGACTAGTAGGAACAGCTTAAAGACTTATATATAAATTGACAATTGTGGCAGTTGGCACAATTATAATAGCGGTATACATGGGTGAAGCTATACTAGACTTCAGATGTGTGTTAGTTACTTAGCCAGTCCCGCCATGAAAGGAGTGAAAGTTAGGACAAGCGTAACGTATTAATTACCCGAGAGTCGAGACCTAGCTAGGTCTAGCACCATGACGAACGATAGATGCCAAACGCCCTAGCTCTCATCACTTTGAAGTCTTTGAACTTTACATTAACGAACTATACTATATAGATGTTGTCATTTGCCATCTAATTAATGTGTAAATATAGTTTATCACACACAAATATTAGTTTCAAGCATGGTAGAACAATTTATTCTCGTCACGTGATTGCCCCGCTCTAACGTCATCGTTTCATTGAAATTCCCAATTAAAAGTGGCAACAATTCAAAATTAACTTTTTCAACTACGTTATGCAATAGAAGCAGACGAGAAAAAAATTTTGAACTTAATAAACTATTTATTTTATTCACGATGAATTAAAGGTCCTGGGTTCGATTCTCAGGTAGCAGCTCGGAGTTAGGAATTTGTGCCCGGTTAATGGCAATAGGCTCGCCCCCTATTACATGGGACCTAAACATACCGGCGAACTGTGGGTGTACATTAGTACGCCTCTGCCTAACCCTTCGGGGAATACAGGCGTGATGGTATGTTATGTTAAAGGTTTCCCATAATTGTATTGAAGATGTCAGTTGACGGTAATACTGATTGCGACATCCGTGAAGTAGTAGCGCGGCTTCGTGGGAAGAGTATATGTATCTGGCGTAGTCATTATTATTCTACCATGGTTTTAAGTTGTAATTATTTTGATGTAGTCCAGAAATTATTATCTGTGTAGTAAAATATTTAATCGCAATTCTAAGTCGGATTCTTAATAATATCTTATCAAAGAGTTTATTCAAATAATTTATCACTCCTAATATAAATAACCAACGTCAACTTTAATAACGTGTTCTTCAATGCCGTTCAAAACACGTCATGCCTCATAAATTTAATTAATATATTTTGACACATCTATATATATAAAAGAAAGTCGTGTTAGTTACTCCATTTATAACTCAATAACGGCTGAACCGATTTGGCTGAAAATTGGTGGAGAGAGGTAGCTTAGAACCAGGAAACGGACATAGGATACTTTTTATCCCGTTCCCGATACTTTTTATTCCACGGGGGCGAAGCCGCGGGCAGAAGCTAGTTTTATCTAAAATGACACGAATCTCGCTTTTTAACCTATGATTTAATCTAAAATGACACGAATCTCGCTTTTTAACCTATGAGCGCAGCAAGCGGCGTTCTAGAGTTTCTGCATACCCCTGTGACAAAAAGATGCAGTGTATAGACGTGCCTAATTGCTTTGGTGGACTACGTACGTGGGTAACATCGTAAACATGAATATCATCGTATCATATAAACACGTGTGCTGCACAAATTTTGAGTGCTGCCTGTGCTTTTCGGTGACTAGTCGCCTCGCTGGCAATCCCACTCATTTCAATCTCACCTACTCCAAAGTTGACTAAATATCCTTATGGGTCTTAGGTTTTTTTCTTTTTTTAAAAGCTTACTAGCAATGTGGGTCGCACATTACTAGTATTCTTGTTAACCCCTCGTGCTAAGCTAGATTGCTTGTGTTACGAGTGGGTTCACGTCAGTAGTGCAATGGGTGGGGTTCGAACCGGCAACCACATGATCGCAAGTCCGACGCCCTAGCCATTAGGCTACCGCCGCTTATTATGTTATCATGCATATGTATATCTTGAAGGCTGGCAGTCCACATCTGTGCGTTTCTCTAGAAATTGAGGAACTGCCTCGCAGAACAAAACTGTGGAATGAACTGTCGCCTGCAGTAATTCCGGACCAATACTACCTTCAAACTTTCAAGAAAAGAGCGTAGTCCAAGGCCGGGAGCGCACTTGTGACTCCTCTCTGGTGATCGCTTGCCAACTGGCGATCCGTTTTACCCGTGAGAGCAGATTCACCGTTTCTAAAATGGGAGTATGTACAGTACACTAATATCATTGTTATTATATGGAAGAAGATACAATTCGAATTTTGATGATCATAATGGCATTATACTATGAACTTATGCGATCATCTTCACTCAAGACAAAATAAGTTTATGTTGTGAAATAAAAATTATTCCATTTATCTATATATAACGTGTGTATCAGCTGACATGTAGCAATGAAAAATAATTAAGTACTTACCCATAACAAAAAGTAAAATTCCGTTATTATGTAACTTAACAGACAGAAATGTGGTGCTGGGGAGTGTATTGCGCCGTTCCTTCTTTCTAGCAAATACACTATGGTTGGGAGGTTGAGAAACTGTTTATAATGTAAAAATTACGCTAAAGAAGTACTTACTTAGTAGTATATCTTGAATAAATGATTTTAACTTTGGACTAATATTACAGTAATGCATTATACATTATATAACACATTTTGTATATAGGACTGCTTTCCCAATTTTTTGTTGCATCCTTTTTTACTATGTGAATTTATGATTGTTCATAAGAGCAGTTTGTGTGACCGTGCACGCCATAAAATTGTTATTAAGTAAGTATAATTTTCAGTGTTTTCTTTATTTCATGTAGTCCTACGTATTTTTCATTTTCTAATTGTAATCTATATTAGTAGTTACACCAAAAATAATGCAGAACACACACATTGTTTCACAGTAGAGTAGTGCTTTCTGTAACACAAAATGCGTAATTCTATATTGTTTTATTTTTTCAGGTAGCCTGCATTATTTTTATTCTATGAAAGAACTCACGAGAAATTCCACGACAAATTCTGAAGCAACATTGTACTGAAGAAACATGCATGCCTCAGCGCTAGACCTGCATAGTGGATTTTAGACTAATAGTTAATAACTTTGTGTGGGGAAATAATATTCATTTCGTTAAAATCTTACTTAGCTATAACTTGTATAATCTTTCTCAATTATTGTGTAGCTGTATCATTATATTATAGTGTTGAATATAGGTAGTGTTGAATGCCTATACTATATTATGTACTATACTAGATTTCATAATCGTATTTTGAAGAAAATTAATTCGTTATTTATTAGCCAAAAGAAGACCACTGATGAACAAAGGCGTCCCCCAAAGACTTATATAAGGACCGGTTGTATGCCGCATGCATCCAACGACAAAATTCGCACATTCGTGGTTAATTCGTAAATAATTTTGATTTTATGAATTTGATAACCGCACAAACGTCCGCTGGTCTCATCATCAGTATCATTCATGATAATTTGGGACATTACTATGTTCTTTAAGCTGGGCTATGTATCTATATAGTTTTACACAAGAAGTAAATAGTATAATATAATGAAAAGTATTTAGACTAAGAAACGTTACACAACCACAAAAATATTAGAACTTAAACTTGTTAATTATCATATGCTATGCTTTAGGTAAATATATAAAAAGTAAAGACGTCTAAAAAAATAAAATAAGAATTATTCTTTTGCAATGCATGTTGACGCATTGCAATTTATTGTATTATTTAATTTGACTTTGATGGAATTTTACTAATGAAAAAACCTGGAATGGAATTGTGCTTATCTTTAAGCAAGGCTTTGTACCTTACCTGTTTTTTCGGAATGCGGTAAATCTTCTTGAGTCCTCTTGATGTAAGCCTCTTGTGGGCAAGGATGCATCCAGACTTCAAGTAAGGAGGAGTCATAAAGTCTTAGGTACAGTCAAGGCGGATTCTCATCCATCACATACAGGGTTTTAACCACGCCCTCGGTCCGCCCTTGCTAGTACGGAACCCTAAGTAACTATAAAACCCTAGTTGGAAATAGATCTGCCTGTTTTTGTAATTTTATTCAAGTTCTACGAGCTTTTTAATGACAGTTTACTAAACAAATTGTATTGATATTTTTAAATCGCCGATGTTCTGTGATTTGTATTAAAATTTTATTTTATTTATTAAAGCTTTTTTATTGAGTCTAAGAACTCCTATCTACCCTTATAGCGTCCATCAAACAATGTATGACTAGTCTAACAGTAACAAATTACTAAAATTTAAAGTAAACAATATTATTATCCAGTAGGTACCTACTAGGTTATGAAATGTAAGTCAGATTTCCGCGGTTTTTTAAACGCCATGCAGTTGGAAGTTACGTGCAGGTGCACTAGATGGCAATAGGTGTATCGCCAGTGGCGAGTCAAAATAAAGTTGTCAAAGTTGAACTGCAAAGTTTGAATCACGTCAAGAACTTTGTATAGTCTGCGTAGTTTTGTGTGATAATGTAGTATTAGCACAAATATTGTTTTAAATCAGGTGCTTTACGCAGTGACAAAATTACCATTTTTTTTATCGTAAATGGAGTCTCCATTTATAAATAAAACATAGATACAGATATCTTGCTTATACTTACGTATAGCTAATGTGCGATAACTTACTGCGCCCCGCATTTTGGTGTAGCTTTTGTTGTCTGCTAAAAAAGCGCATAATCACGATCTACTATCAGACGAGCAGATAGTGATCTGCTCGTCTCTGTACTAAGTCATTTCTCTGAAGTTTAAATTCTTCAACGCTGTCACTTGCTACAATTTTATCCAGTACCTAAACACCTGACTATCGTTTTTGTCGAACGATAATTATAGTAGAGTATATTTGTTAAGTGCGAAGTTCAAACCCTCACTTATCCACATTATTATAACTCAATAAAATATATGGTTTGCATATACGATTAACGTTATTCCGGGCAGCAATTCATGATAAACTTAAACGTAGTATTTTTGGGTTTTTGAGATTAATTTTGACAACAATTTTTAAATATTAATTACTTCTGCCACTCCAACAGTCGCCCGATCTGCTATTTCATGAGCATGGTATAAGGACTGGCAGATTTCGTAGACAAAAATGAACAATCCTGAAATAACTGATTAATGATTGATAACAGATTGACGAATTAATGATTGATAACAGATTTGGGCTACGGGACATCTCAATCAACTAATTAACTTTCGTAATCGAATTTTCTCTGATTTACCAAGAGGTAGGTAGTCTTCTGTCATTTTTTATGTTTTTGCATTAAGAATAAATATATTTTTTCTTTTCAGGTTACATTTAGGGTTAGAGTGGATTGCTAGTAGAATAAAGAAGAAATGACATCACAACCTGGGTCAGGACGAGTAATTTTATAAATAGGTACATGCTATTGTTAAAGTTACATAAAATTATAATGATTGACTGTGTTTGCATAAATTTTACTACATATACTCTACAAAAAATGACCTATCAGGATCTACGTCCGTTGTTTTCCATAAATGGAATATTAATATAATAAACATGTTCTTATATATTTTATTATTTTTATTTCAACTACAAGTTTTCAGACAAAATTGTACACACAATTTTAGCAGCTATTTTATGTCTATGATTGAATTACATCAAATACAACCAAATTATACAACGAAAAATTACTGGATACTAAACAAAACAAATTCAAGAACTAATAAACATTTCCATAAAATAAGTTTCGATTATTTTATGCTTTAGTCCATAAACGACCTAATTTTCACTGACTAAACATTATCGATGGTAATGATTTCAAGTTATACATTATCACAATAATACAACTATTCGAATGGAGTACATACATAATAAATTATACAAATGATTAAGTATATGATACTCAAAAATATAGTCAATAGTTTTGAGGTCATGAAGCCATAAATTATTAGTCACCTTGATTGAATTGTACTAAAGCTAAATTATTAGTGGCAATATTAAAATATAACAAGTCTTTAAAAAATATACACATAATTTATATACAAACAAGGAATATTAACAAAGCAGGAATTATGAGATTTTGTTAAAGTTGAATATTTTGTTAAAAGAACAAGACGCACATACATTATACAACTACCTAATGAAAATTAATGTTTGGTCCATCAAATGCATTAAAAGTAAACAGCCTTATTAAATAAATCCTACACAGATCTGTAAGTTTATTGAAAGAATTCAGTTAAATATTACTTATTTGTTCTTTTAGAACTGCATATTTTTTAATAATAAGGCATAAAAATTACTAAGGACAGGGTGAACGAAATGTCAAATTCATTAGATTTACTGCACCCTTCCTTTTATTTTAAATTGATTAATGCCTAGCTTATGGATTAAATTATAGCTTACAATATTAAATGTAACTCAAATATCACTTTCATACTTAAAAATAAATCACTTCAAAAAATAAGAAACACAACCTACAATTTTTTGTTACTTATACAGATCATAAAAAATATAATTAATATGAGAATTTTGATAGGCTAGACTCAATATCCATAATAATATGCATATTCATCTCATCATTACAGTAAGATACAATATAGTACAATGTATAACGACATCGGTAACTAAAATTTAATTATAAAATACATTCAGTTATGTCATGAATGCTATCACAGCAACCTATTATGAATGTAAGAAGTTATGATGACTATACGTCCAAACGAAAATCTAGAACTTAAACGTTACATAACATAACATGTTAAAATAGAGAAGTTAGATTATACATAGAAAACATTTTTTACAAAAGTTAGTTTTAAAATTCAGATTAATAATAGGAGATTCAAGGGAGACTATAATTAATTGAACTAGTATTAATCATTTGCTATAGAATCAATTAAAAGATGAACAGGTATAACATTTGGTCCTGAGGTAGATTTATCTAGTAGTCGAGATTTCCTTCGAACTTAAATAGCCATTGGGTGGACAATAAATTATTATACTATAATAATTTCATGTAATATCAAGAATTATGATGACTTCGTGAGAGTGCATAACGTGAATCGAACATAACTTCACAAATACAAGTAACTTTAGGAATAGTTAAACTGACGCGATCGGTTCAGATGCAGATATTGCTAAAGTACCATCAAAATTGCATCTTCCTACTTACACCACTAAAATACATTAAGCTTCGCCGAAGAATGTTGTGGCAAGTAAGTTCACTAGAGGGTTGTAAATTATTATAAAATTACAAATGTGTTAAACTAGCAGTCTTTAAAACCTGATCTTAAATGTTTTTACCTCCATTGCATCCAGGTGAATGTCATTCATACCCGTAAGAGATTTGTATGTCTTTAAGCCCGTTAGACTGACTGAAGTTATATTATTAATGCTAAGACCATTAAATCTGGTTTTGGACGAAAACTTAGGGGACTTTTTCTTTGGTTTCTCCCCTACGGCGCAGCTATAACCAGGTCTATGAAGCACCATGTAGCTTTCGGAACTGGGGAAAAGCTCAAGTACACTGTCAGTTATCGTGCGCAGATTCACCAAGTGAATGCCTGCAGGAAAGTTTTGTAAGAACGACTGAGAAGCCTTCACTTCAATGTCACCCACCTCGCTGGTGTCCAACAAATAAACGTTTACGGGGTAATTCAACGTTCTACTCAGATAATCGGCAGTTTGAGACGGCATTTGGTATGGGCTATCTTTTTGATCGGGACTAAAGCGGCGTTCGTTCACAAATTTGAATCCCCCCTCGCTTGTGTCTCTCTTTGCTCGGGTGACGCCGGGCATTGATTCTATTAAAAGCCAATTTTGGAAGGTTGTCGGTTTGTTATCAACTACTCCCTCACCGATTCCTCTGAAGTCGTCATATAGAGTTCTTCGGTCAAGCATTACTTCCAGGCGTCCAGGTTCAAACGCCGCTGCACCCTGAGCGTGGTTTGTTATCAATGTCAATCTGGTCTCCTCGTCCTGCAGCCACGCCATGGTCGTGATCGGGTAGTAGTTCCCTTCTATACCCAGTTTGTCTACCTTTACTCTCTTCTGATATTGGAACCCGTTCTGGTCGGTGTAAAATTCTGGGATGTCACCATTTTGTATATCAGTCTGTATCCTCATAAACAACTCAGTTTCTCTATTTTTGGGTGGGCTTTCGAAATCTACTATGTTCTCTACGAGTATAGCACGTGAAAGTACCGTGTCATCTATGTTGTATATTCTTATCGTGTGCACTAAAAATGGTAAATACATTGTAGTTATTTCAGTAGAAATCGGTCCGGAGACTATTATTATGTTGTCATCTTGGAGGTTGTTGGAATTAGCATAGGGATGCAGTACATTTTTCTCGGGTGAATCGTAGTCAGGCATAAAAAGATAAGCTCCTGAATGCCTCTGAGCACTCTGATACGCGCCGAACTGTACATCAAGGACTGTCCTTTTTCTTATATCTTTCCTGTATACCTGTCTCAAGAATCCGGTATTTCTATTAACAAGGAGTTTTAACACTGTATTTTCCAATTGTATGTCACCAGGCATCATTTTCTTTATTGAAAATACTTCAGATTTCTGAGCATTGTCACAATTATTACAGAATATCACGCAGTGGTTGGAAGTGTTGGTGTGCTCTTGCAGATTGAATGTGATCGACGTTAGAGGTGGAATAGTGGCCACAAACATAACGTCAAAGTTAGTATCGCTAACAACACGCCTACCGTTGTCTTGCACGTCGATACTGGGTGTGATCTGGTAAATCACGTGTTGCTTTTTGTGGGTATCGAAAACTCTAATTTTAGATGTGTTGGACCTCACTGTGATGACTTCGGTACGGATTTCTGCTAAGGGGTTAAATAGAACAATTTTCTTCTTGTCGACGTAAGACACTTGCAGTTTCTTGACCGGTTTCCCGTACGTTTCCCACTCTACTTCACTTTGTAGAATACTTTTCGAGTGCAAGGACCGATCGGCAATCATAATTGTGGTAAGAGCAACCTCTTGCAAGCGAATGCAATGATATAAACTAGTGAACAACTTAGTACCATAATCGTACATCACGCTAGCTTTGGATGTGCCAGTAATCGCATCATGATGTTGGAATAGACCCAAATTCCTCCTAGCATAGATGAGCTGTTCGTAAAATTTTTCTAACTTTTTCTCAGAAGCTACGAAACCTCGATTACCCGCCTGTTTTATATAGTTCGACACGAGTGTGAATAAAATTTCAGCAGATCGCAGCTGATGTTCAAACTGGCGTGCGAGAATTTTCAGATACGGTCGTGTCGTGTAATAACCGGACCAGTAAGCAGGTTTTCCCTCGCTAAAGATATCCGAATACACAAAGAAATCACCCTTTAAGGTTGGTATAGTATGATGCCTCTCTTTCATGGCATTAAAGTAATCGAGTGGTGTTCCGAACTGTACTTCAGCATTAAAGACTTCTTTGTGAGCATTTATGTAATTGAACATTTTCATATAGTTTACGTATTGAGCATCAAACTCCACGGCATACTCGTATCTGAAGTCGTCTCCCAGCGGTACCAGCACTACATTATGCGGTGTGAGAGATCCGATGCGATCGTATTCCTCGACCAAAGTCTTGGCCTTGCTGTGCAAATTGTGCTCAGTAATATCTTCGTGTTTAGCTGTGTATTCGGAATATTCGCCGGGGATTTTTCTAAAGTCGAAGCTCAAACAGATAGAGGGGTGGGGTCCGCACGTGCTCTTTATAGAGTAGATATCGAAGGGTTGGTTGTGAACTATCATGGTAGGTTTCTTGGTGGCCCACCCTGCCATCCAATAGAACTCCTCGATCTGCCGCTGGGCCAACCATTGTTTCCACGCGTAGTGGATTCTTTGAATGATTGTTCCTTCAAGACCACTTTTATCCAGCAAGTAAGGCACGGTTGGCCCGTGTCCGAATGGATCGATCGACCAGCCAGTCTTCGGAATCACGTCAAGATTGGTTTTCACCCAGTGATGGCCTATAGAATAAAAATAGAAGATTTTTTTTTTAAAGATCATTGGTACCTGGAAACAGTAGGTAGATATCAAATAACATACCATACCAGCAAGCCTGTATTCCCCCAAAGGGTAAGGCAGAGGTGTGCTAATGTACACCCACATTTAGCCGTTATGTTTAGGTCCCATGTAGGTAATAGGGAGGGGTGAGCCTATTGCCATTAGCCGGGCGAAAATCCAAACCCCGAGCTACTACTGAGAATTTCATAGAAAATCCAGACTGCACGACCTGAGAATCGAACCCAGGACCAAGCGTTGGAATTGCGCTTGGGACCTCTACACTAATGGAACATTTATATTACATAAATATTTACTTTAAACATTCATTACCTTCGATAAATTGGTCGATTAACGCATAAATGTGTGTGCACGCTTCATCGGGCATCACCCAGCCACCCGTGGTGATTTCAAGACGTCCTTCCTTGATTAACTTTTTCAAGGCCTATAGATAAAATAAAACCAATTGTTATATCTCGATGGTACGTATATAAAAAAATAGCATTTTCACTTCATGATTTACCTGTCTTTATTTTATTGATACACATATTCTCACATATTTTTTTATTAAGCACTAGCTTCTGCCCGCGACTTCGTCCGCGTAGCGTGATGATATATAGCCTATAGCCTTCCTCAATAAATAGGCTATCTAACGCCGAAAGAATTTTTCAAATCGGCCCAGTAGTTCCTGAGATTAGCGCGTTCAAGCAAACAAACAAACAAACTCTTCAGCTTTATTATTAGTAATAGATTATTTCAAAATATACGTTAATAAAAACACAAAATGAAGACTAATATCAAAGTTCTAAAGGTTTTAATTTAATTAAAACTTTAATGTCTAGTATTGACATGTACAAAAGGGATCGTCAATCTGTTTGTAATAGTAACAGGTGCGTACTGAAATCGCCTTTCTATATTGAGTGATCATTTTGTAGATATTGTGTTGATGTTGTTAATTTACAAAAATGAGAATCTTGGTATACGAACGATAATAATAATATGAACGAATATCTTTAAATGTCCTGTAAATGTAGTTAGTATGCCTACCAAATTTAATTCACCCCAAACAGTACTGCAGTTGCTTTTTGTGATAATAAATCCCGGCATTGCTGGCGCGTTCGAACGCACAAATCCTCGTGAAATGAAAGGGTTACTCTTTACAAAGGCACCAATAATACTCTGACGTAATTGAATAGGTTTCCAACCAGTATTTAATTTTGGAAACGTAGATATAAAATCACAGTAAAGCCTTAATTTAATATTTTGAAAAAAATGCACCTAATATATGACCGTCCAGCCGAATATCTTAATTGATGTGAAATAAATTGATTTCTTGATATTTATCCGTTCCTCTTTCTGTACTTTTTTTTCAAGCACAAACAGTTTTCAACTTAGATCTTTTACACTTAAATGTATTTATTACTTAAAGCCGAAATGCCTATTCAAAACATGAAATGGGAAAAATTTAGTGACCGTGAAATTAATTGTCAACGACAAAATTCGGAAGGTTTACTTAGCAAACAATGTACCTTTTGTTTGACGGGATGCGACCTTTCCCACCAAGCGTTCAAAAACGATATCTCTGTCCAAATGAAGGTCATATTGGAGTATTCGTGCAGCTTGTTTACGATGTTGTTGATGATATTCTTTGTCTTCCATTCGAAGTACTGCTCGAAGGTTTTCAGCCAACCTGGGTCGTTGTGGGAGTGAGGTACCACTATTACCTGTGACCGGCGGCAAAAATGATAATTACAGTACAATTTCACAAGACAAACAAATCAATTGCTTATTTTTTTTAAGAGACGACGATTTTAAATAAATTTATTAGATAATACTGTCCTATTTAACATTACAATAGAGCTGATTAAGTGATTAAGTGCTTACCTTCAATTTAGGGCGTTTCGTATCGTTGTGTATCTTTTCATAGCGATCCTCAAATGACTTGTCCCAAAATTCCTTTGTACGCAACCAGCTCGGCTAAAAATAAGAATATTTTAATTAAAAGGAATAATATAAGGAATAAAATAAATAAAAGGGTTTTTTTTAATAAAATTAAAAAAAAAAACCTTTTATAAAAGATAATAATTATAATGTTTTTCTAACTTAAAATTAATAAATCAATCAGAGAATACAGAAGGATGTAAGTATTATATGGTTCTCATAAAAGTAATGATTACAATTTATGGCTATTCAAAACAAAGGCTAGTTCTAGAGGCTAGAAAATCGATAGTTCTTCGTAATCGAAGTAGCGTTCAGAATTTAATTACCCATAAACGTTGAGCGAGTAACACGAGATAAAACCGATCGCGTACTAATTAGGAGAACTTTCATCTGTTTACTTTACTGAAAGCGAACGTTTAAAATGCGCTGTGTATTGCACGTCTACAGATAATGATGCAAATGAATATCAGTGAATATACACGCCGCTTATTTTATTTTCAGTCCTCGTATCATTTCGTTTAACTCGACACAAAAGCATAATTATAAAAACATGCAAACAATTCATAAAGGACAGTTTTTTCATAATTTACTTGTAATTTAGGCCCTTATTTTGATAAGGAACTCCTAAATTATTTATGCACAACGGTGTAGGCGGTATACAAATAAGCCCAACCAATAGCTGGTCCCACCGAATTGTTAGATACTTTTATGCCACATACATAATTTATTCCTTCAATTAATTTACCTTGACTACGCAGTAAAATCAAAGTAGCGATCTCTTCTGGGATTATAGGATAAAACTTTGAAAGTAAGGGTAGAGAAATAGGTATCACGTGGTCAGATTCCTACTTTTTACGATCTTAAAGAAAAAGAAGTAAAGAATTTACTTGGGTGGATTAAAGGCACGCGCATTCATTCACATGAAACTGGATTCCTTCACAAACGCAAAGTTCACATTGGTATGGAAGTTACTGGGTTCGACCCGGTCTCAGTCAATTTAATCACCCAGTTCCTTGAAGGAAAGTTGTCTATATTATTTGAATATGTAGGTAGGACAATGGAATTTGGATTTTGTGGTCGTGAAATAAATCCCATGAGGGATTCTTTTGAAAGAATCCCTCATGGGATCTATTTCACGACCAAAACAAACGACAAACAAATTTTTTTTAAAAAAAAAAATTGTCTTTTTTTACTTGTAGGTACGACTACAACGTGTTCATCTAATTTATCGAGGGATATTTGAGACCCGCTGCCCGAACTGTTTCAAACTGCGTATGAAAAAATTTAAACAATAAATTACTTATAAGAAAAAAAGGTTATTTATAAAGTAAGCTTAAGTTAATTTCATAGAGTTAGTTTAGGCGGCTACCAATATGCCCGAAAAGTATCAAATAGTAATTTTCCTAGTTTTAACGCGGACACAAATGATGCGTATCATGTATGTAGAAAGTATGAAACTTTTGTACTGATTGTTCATGAAATCCCAAACGCTAACGTATATTCAATAAATGATTAAGGCAGGTAAGATATGGATTCAATAAAAGCTCCCTCATAAAAGCTCCCTACTATCAGTAGATACTCTTCCGCTTTTTTCGTCAAGTGTTATTTCGGGGGCAGTCATGTGCAAATCAAATAATGCAGAACGAGAGAAGACCGCTGAGGTAATGCGTCTACATATTTCGCCTTCAGTTCGTCTCGTTTCATCAGATGCACCTAATAAAACTGGATAACCGGCAAGGGTCAGCGATCAAAGAAGAGGCTCCAGGACTAGGCTAGCTGTCCTCGAGTATTTGGAAGACTGTATAACTATCGGCTGCAGACAGAAAACTGTACTGTGTTCCTTCAAGTCTTCGCTATCAATCATCTCTGGGTTGGTAGACCAACCACCTCAGAAATGTCAATTTATGATTTTTTCGCAGTTATATTAATGGATCCTGGATTTTAGTTGGTTAGAATAATAAAGTTATTGTAGTGAAGAAAAAATTCGCCTTGCGGGCAGGATTCCAACCTGCGTCTTCTGGTTAGATACTTTTCAATATTTGTCAATGACGTCACCTTTAAGACGTAAATTCAGAATGCGAAGGTAAACTTCGACATGGCGAGTGGGATTCGCTGTGGCTTAGTGGTCCTCGTCTGGTGTATCTAACCAGAATCCTGCCTGCAAGTCGAATTTTTCATAACTATTATCGTAGCATGGAAAATACAAAACAAGTACAAAAAGATCGATAGAATAAGTCAAGACAGAATCACGACAGGTTCGCTTCTTTACTTTTCACATGCTCGGAAACACTTTTTCCATCGACTGTATCATTAGTACAGCTACAATTTGCTATCTCTTGCTTGCCTATGTAAGTACATAAATATACAAAAGCTGTGGATATACAACGCTATTGTTAATTCAAAAGGCAACAGCTGCATCAAGTTTGCAACGAGAACCGGGAATAACTACACGACCACGAGTCAAATGAATATTCGATTGGCTGCATTTCGTACAAATTAGCAAAAAGCGTTAGTACCTGTTAGTACCTACTGCTGAATCATTTTGTGAAAAAACTCGTGAACTGGGTGTAATGAAGAGCATTTTTGTTCGATTTTCAACTGTGCGGCCTTTGAATTCTTTTCATCGACTAAATACATTGAAGCGACATTGTGATCGGTTAATGTTGCGTGTACTATGGTGTACTACATCTACTGCCCTGCACTCGTGTGTTAACTGTTACCTACACTGACGTAAGTCTGGTTGATGTGTGGCCAACCGAAGCAATTGGCGGCAAGATGAAGTTTCCATTACTTTCGCGCTCACTATTCTTCGCATGAGTTAAGATAGTGTCAAGAGTCCGGCGGAGCGAATTTCCAATACAAACTTAATAACAAAATAAATCGTATTTCAAACACAATTTACAAGTTTATCATTATTCGGATTCCGATACCGTTAATCTAGGTTCCTGGTCTACCATTTCATCCAAAATACTTCACTGGAAATAAATGTAAGCGAATGCAATTCTTGATAACTTTACCAAGTTTGGAACGATTTTCCGATCGTTTATTTTCAGTGAAGTAGTGGAAGACGAAATGGTGCGGTAGGAACCAAGGATTAACAGTATTTCAATCCGAATAAAAAAATTAATTTGAAATAAAATATTGTTAGAATTACGATTTATTTTGGTATTACGTTTTTGTGTGCAATAATAGCTCTCATACACAATCTAATAAGATCACAGTCACAACTACGTATTTAATTAATGAGTTAATCTTCGTGACACGTAGTAATATCATGAAGTAATTTAACCTACGCAAATGAGGGCTCTTGTACATTACCTTTAATTACATAACATGAGGTCATTGTTCGCACAACAATTTGAAATTAACAATGATATTATTAATTAGTCTTAAGTAAAACTAATCCATACAATGTTACATAAAACAAACCATAATAACTACGAATATACAACGTAAACACAGCAGTGGACATTGGAAGATATTTTTTCTCTACAATAATATTTGTAAAACTATATCTGTTTTATATCTATAACTGCCTCATTAGCTAAGTGGTGGTATTAGTCCTGGGTTCGATTCCCAGGTCGAGCAAAGTGTTATTGGGTTTTTCTATTAAATTCCCAGTAGCAGCTCGGAGTTAGGAATTTGTGCCCGGTTAATGGCAATAGGCTCGCCCCCTATTACATGGGACCTAAACATACCGGCGAACTGTGGGTGTACATTAGTACGCCTCTGCCTAACCCTTCGGGGAATATAGGCGTGATGGTATGTTATGTTTATATCTGTTTTTAACGTAGCTGTCGTGGTCCAATACCAATAATAATTGTAATAGGTAGTAGGTAATTATATTTGTTCGGGGATAACTTCTCCGTAACCTGAAATTATGTTAAATCAGACGAATTTAGGGCTTCAACTTCCAGAGAAGTCTAAAAATATTCCGTATCAACAACCAACCAAAAAAATTGAGAAATTTGTGATCCTTCTGTTTTTGAAGTCAGTTAAAAATGGCACTAAACTAGGAAAGTTTGCAGATCGTCTAGAAAGTTTTAACGTGTAAAATGAAATACACAAATAGTAAGAAGCCTTGACATGCTCTGGAGAATATTAGATTGAAAACCAGATCAATACGGAAATTTTCAGCTGTTACACCGACCAGCCGAGATGAGAATGTTAAGGGGAATGTCTGGTGTAACAATTGACAGGATAAGGAATGAGTATATCCTACTAATATTATAAACTTGATTTTTTTGGGGATGTATTATATTTGTTATTCTTTCATTCAAAAACTATTGATCTGAAATATAGAGAACTGTATCTATAAATTTAAATGAATTGTTATCTTACATATAATAAGAATGTAAGTGAGCCGTGTCTGTACATTGCTTATATTTACAAAAAAACTAATTTGGGGGACTCAGAATCGGTAACACAATCCATTTCTATTATTTTTGGAACTTTTGTCTGTCTGTTTGTCTGTCGGTTTGTCTGTCTGTTTGTCTGTCGGTTTGTCTGTATGTTTGACCGCGCATCAAATGATAACTACTGAAGAGATTTGGAGGAAGTGGGCAGGAATTCATAGCCTGTTTCTTGGATTAACATTTAGGCTATTTTGAATTCAAATCGGTTCTCTCTAACAAAAGTTATTAACATTATAAGCATTGAAAACGTTGAATTTTAGAAATAACCATTGAAGTCAATTTCTTTTTCAAGTATTTCTGTACTAGACTAGCACGGATCAAAGATTGTAACAGAATCAAGTAATAAAATTTAAAAAATACACTTACAGGGACTAAATAAGATAAAACAAGAAAATAAAGCAGATCAATCAGAAACCATTATAGTGACCAGGAATTGATTATTAGAACAGTTATTCTAACTCTACTTATACAGGGAATCACGGGACATACATAGGATTTATTAAAAAACTAAATATTTGAGTAGGTTAAAGAAGTAAACCAAGAATGACAACTTATTTTCTAGCGAACTAACACGACATCGTTATTACCTCAATGAAATTTGATTCGATAACAGGTGTCATTTTGAGTTGACAATTTTGACAATTATTGTTTTCTTCTTTACAGCATCCAGCCATATAGTAACTCATTCTATAATGTGAAACCTCCATAGTGTACAATGCGCACACTTTATTTGAGAAACTAAAGAGTTTGCATCTAATAAAATAATTAAATAATTTATCCAAAGAATATACCACGTATGTATGTATAATAATAATAAAAAATGCAACATGCGTTAATCTTTACTGATGCCGAAACAGTTATTTGAGATTTTTATCTATGTAGGTATGTCTTATTATGATTCCATGCTTCACGTCAATACTATGTGAACACATTTTTGAAATTAAGTAATTTATAGGTCAGAAATAAGGTATTCAGAGGTCAATGGTGCTAAGTGTATTAAAAATATGGAAAACCAGATTTTTCGAGGTGGTTAGTTGAAACTTGGAGAGGACAACGTCTCTCAGGTCAGCTAGTATAATCTAAAATATAAAAATGAATCGCCAAATGTGTTGCTAAGCGCAAATCTCGAGAGCAGCTGAACCGATTTCGCTAATTCTTTTTTTATAATATTCCTTGAAGTACGAGGGTGGTTCTTACGGAGAGAAAAATTAAAAAACACCTGAAAAAGTCTAAAAACAACTCTTTTCTATATTCCCATACGAAAGATTCGTAATAATACTTAAAAGTCAATTTGAACTTTAATACCATACCATAAAGTTTAAGTGTAAGTGGAGGGGTTCCGGGAAGGCAAAACAATTGAGTGACGTTCGTTTCAGAATCGACTGTTAGGCTGTACGAAGTTCGCCGGGTCAGCTAGTATAGAATAAAAATACTACTATATGGTACAAAAGGGACCAGTTATAATAAGATGACAGCTGATAGATCCGTTTGAAAAAGACGTACTTACTTACTGCGCCAACCGTAAGTTATTAGCGATTAGGACAAGAAGGTGGTGATGATGACACCGATCAAGTTCTTTTTTCAGTTATCTAAGTGGCCACGGCTCCAGTACCAAACAAGTTGTTTGGTACTGGAGCCGTGGCCACTTAGATAACCATTTTACAGTCACTAAAGAAAAAACCTTCCTTCCAAGAGAAATAATAAAAATAAAAGTCATGTAGGTAATTCAGTTATGCGGCGTGTTTGTTAAAATTGGATTTTTCAGATATTATATTACGCGTGCGTCAAAGCAATTTTAGATGCGGCTTCCCTCATACTAAAATTAAATTTTCTTCGCTGTAACATATTTAAAACGTTATAATTTTAATATAACTAAACTTTTTAACTATTCTAGTTTTTAGTTTACATTTCAGAAAAAATATCAAGATTGTATAAGCTCAGGATAAATCTATGATATAATTGTTCAGTGAGTGTCGTTTATATTGTCATTATTATATAGCAAAAAGAAAATTGTTTTGCACGTAAATACTTCCTTTTGTTTTACCTAGGCGTCACAAAAAATAATATACATAACATACCATCACGCTTGTTTTCCCCGAAGGGTTAGGCAGAGCCGTACTAATGTACACCCACAGTTCGCCGGTAAGTATGTCTAGGTGCCATGTAATAGGGGGTGAGCCTATTGCCATTAACCGGGCACAAATTCCAAAATCTGAGCACTTTGCTCGACCTGGGAATCGCACCCAGGACCTCAAGCGTAGCAGTCGCGCTCAGGACCACCAGGCTAATGAGGCAAAAATAATATACAAAAAGAAAGATATGCAAAATATTTTTCATGGTGTAGAGTCAGACGCAATAAGTTCGCATGTATTCCAATCCAAAACCTCATAACATAATATTAAGGTGATATTGTATAAAGGCCTTATGCAACGCAATAATAATATGAATCTCGTATACGGGGTTGACATTATCTACGAGTACACCATATTGCCTAAGCAATGGAATAAGGATAGGATTATAATATGTATTGAGATAAAACCACTTTACGGTTTTTATCGCGTTATATTTATATTATTAACTCCGTAAAATTCGTTATATATTGCAATATGTATAAATTTTCGACACCTTCTTTATTTTTCAATCTGCTGCTTATATTTATTGGCAGAGATAATATTCTAGGATTGATGAAATAATATTTATAAGATGACTTTTTTTTTTCATTTTCAGTAGATTTGATTCTCAAATGTTTAAGAGTTAAACATATAATTATGTAACAATTGTTTTAAGCATTTGCGAATTGGAATGCTTCTAATGAAGTAAGATTGACGAGAAATTAACCCGAAACTTCCCCGCTTAAAACTTTTCTGTGTACTATTACGGCCACATACACATGTAAATCAACATTACAATTCATATAATTGTATCTCAAATTATATTTTTCCAGGATTTGCAATGTAAAACTGACCTGTCAACCTATATTTAAGACATTTTTCTACGAACGGTGCCACACATTATACTGGTGTTATTTTGCTGAATGAGTTAATCTGGGTGCTAACCAAAGTAATTACGGCTTGAAATATCACCAGCAAAATTCACTTATAAAGCAGAACTGACGTCACTGGGTAACAAGACACGGATGCTTGATTACTAAGTAGCTGATTGAGATTTTGTTTGACAACAAAAGTATCTATATGTTTTTAACTCAAGCATATTCTGCTCGAGCAAAGGCAGTGGACGGCATGGTGCTCAATACTTCCTAAATAATTAATTAATGACGAATAAAGAAAGTCTTTCCTAAAGTTATTGAGCCTACGATGAATTGGGCCAAATTCACGATATCTAATAATATTGAACCGAATTGAATGTTTTCGGTAAAAAGCTTTCGTGTTTTGTACCCAAAATAGTAGCTATGTAGTACATTATTCTGTTAGTATTTGGTGAAATTAAACCTTAAACTAGCTCTGACACTTGTTTTTACATTTCTTTCAATATTAGGTCTGAGATGAGCCCGACAGAAAGCTGTATGAGTATTCGGCGGCAATTCTTCGATCTACAATACTTAAGTACAACGGAAAACTCTATAATGAAAACAAACATAGTTGTGTTATTACAAATCTTGTTATAACACACAAGTGATGTAAAATTAGTAATGCGTGAGATTATATTAAGTAGGCCGAGAGTTGCGTAGCGTGGAACGCGACGGGCGTGCCGCGAACATACAACAAATGTATTGACACGCTAACTATACATACCCGAATATGTAATTTCACATCTGACATATTTTTTGCTACGAACATTTAATAGTCAATAAAGGTCCTATTTCAACTCAGAGTTATAAGATAAGAACCACGTTCAGTCCGAACCTACCAGCGGACTCACCTATTGAAACATTTATGACCCCTCAAAAAGGTTTTTTATAACTTTAACGACATCATTAGTGATTTAAGTCCAGATGGGACATCTACAGCCCCATCGGCAACTAAGTTAGTTACATACCTGAAATTCAAAAGTCGGATATATAGCGACGGTATCGATGTCCGCTACGCTTTCTTTCAGCACTGGGCATTGGTCCAGAGATAGCTGTAAACAAACTTTATTTTAATATGGGCAATGACATTATACATACTAAATATATCATTGAATACGGGCATCAAAATTGAACGAACTGCATTTTGATGTAAAGGAAATCAAGCAGCAAAGGGATTTAAACGGTTTTATTTACGTCATAAGTTACCTCACATCAAAGACGTTTAAATTTCACGAACGATAGTTAAAAAAAATATCTCTACTACTGTGTGTATAATAGGCTCCTTAAATTATTAATTGTAAGAAAATTCCTCGAAGAAGATTGGCTTTGTCAATTTGTTAAAATTTTAGTAGCTCCTATACATAATTTAATTTTTATAATAATGCTACCTGATACATAGGATTACCCAGTTCAAGCTTCAGGGACACGTAATATTATAATAATTATAAACTTTGTGTTAGTTATTTCATCTTGTAGGCCAGAAGTTATCTGAATATATTGTATTTATACTACGACGGGATTACGGAAAATTCCTCGAGGCAAAACAAGAGATCATTGCGGTAAACATCGCTGACACAAAACTATTAAAGAAATAAATATGTGGGCGCTTTCAAATGAATTGTCCACCTGAGGCGATACCGTTTTGCAAGTTAATTAAGACGATAGTTTACCTGCGTTATATATTTTTTTAAAAGCTATATTTACCGGTATGCGTTTTTTAGAAGATCATTGTTTGCATAAATACTAATAGCGACTAAGGAATAAATACTAGTTTCCAGAGGTCACTTGCAGCCGGCTGATGTTTAGATTGAAATCACGCACGAGGCGAGTGAAGATCGCCAGAAGTGAAAGATTGTTGTTAGTGTGCGGATAAAACCAATTATTGGATTTTCTGACTCTTCGAGAAATACATAGGCGTAAATAGATTACAAAATAAGGATTGTGTTTTGATTCTTAGTTAAACTAAAATGGATCTTTTCAACTTATTTCATTAAACATCTCCCATATACATAAACATCAATTAAAATAAGCTGTGAGAGTGCCCTAGGCATCAAAGAGTAGTGCCACAAAGTTCTTGAATGTGTGTCTAGTCTGACAACACTGTGGTTTTAGGGAGTTCAAGCCTATCCAATGTCATTCTGTTCTACCGAAGTTGAAATTGAGTAGATAAGTTAACAAATACAAACTATGTGCTACAACTTTTTAATATTTATTTATTAGAAATACTATAAATAAAGAAATAAATAATTATTTATTGACATATGTGGCCATAAACAAAAAAACATAGGTAATTTAAAAGCTTAGGCCCACTTGCACCAACTTCTTAAATGTTAAATTATTCATAGAAATTTCGTGTTTAAATACAATTTAAACACCTTTAAGAAGTTGGTGCAAGTGGGCCTTAAACTATGAAATTTAAATATTGAATTATATTGCCATATTTCCTATCGTTGATAATGACATATAAAGTAAATAAGGATGGGATTGATTATAATGTAGGTATCCAATAATATAAAATTACTTCACAATAATAAATTAAGATACTTGCCTCCTCTTTATGTGCGACGTCGTGGATCAACGGTGGAGATTTCAATCGTATGCTCTCACTAGCGGTAAGACCATTTCCTGTAACAAAAAAAAAATATATATATATTGTATTGTACAATCCGTGCAATATTGTTGTTTAAATCACGATAATAGGGTTACGTTTATCTAGTATAATATGCCAACTAAGTATTTCAATATATGTATTAACTAGCTTTTTTCCACGGCTTCGCTCACATGAAGCTATATTAGGATTCAAAATGGATCCCAATAATAATTTAATCAAAAACCAACAGTGATGATCTCTTATTTGCATGGGTCTATCTGTATTCATCAGAGAGGTCAAGCTGTAACTCAGGATCCGTTCAATTAAGTAAGATAAGAAGTTCAACAGTCTTTAAGTTGGAGCATATACTTTCTAACAGTGATAACAAAATTAAAATCTATTCAGTAGTTTTTACGCCAACCCGTAACAAACAGACAAAAACCTTGTTATTTTTAAAATCTTCAATGTACAGACAGCTTAATTACAATTTTATAATAGTAGAGAAGAAAATGTAACAGTCAATACACATGTGATTAGGAAATTTATTTATTTATTTGGAAGAGTACACTCCTCCCATTCAAATTTGGTGAAAATTTGATCACAAAATTTAACACAACATGACACTATCGAGTATGGACAAAATTTTACTCGCCACTCAAGATATTGATATAAAATAATTTTAATTAAAATGACACCCACCTTCATAAACAGAAGAAAAATTATGTGCAAATCAGTATCGGAAGTCGATTCCGAAAACAAAAAATCTGACCAAACCGAAGGCACTGACTCCTGAAACTTGTTTGAAGGCGCTTTTAATGATTCTTTGCCATAGCATAGCAATTAAAACAACATACCCGGAACTTTTGAGTACCGGAACTTTTCAGAGATTGTGTGGTGACGCGGCAGTGGACGACGACTGCCGCGTCACTGCCACACGAATGAAAATTGTATATTTACAAGCCCACGCACACATAGGGCCGCGCGCACAACTGAGTTGAACTATCTGTACTATTGTATGCGACAATAAAATTGCACATCATACATATATAATGGCCTATTATGATTTTTATATTTCCTCTATTTTTACAGTGTAAATTGTGCTTATCATCACCCTGAGTCTATGAATTGTGTTTCATATAGCAACTGCTAGTTGTCTGATTTCCTGCACGAACGTTACAGTACAGGGTGACTTTAAAAACATGCGACAAATTGAAATGGGAGGTTCAGTAACCGTTACTTATTCATTTTAAAATGGAATCGCTATAATCTAAATTGTAATAAAATACTTGAAAAATACATACCTATATGAAAAATAATGACCACCTACATTGGCAAAGAAACTAAGCTGCTGTCTTCACCTACAGGATAAATGAGTTATCGGTATTTAACTAAGAAACGCAGATACTTACTACGTAAAGTATTACCAATTCCGATCACTTACATATGTATATTTTTACAGATTTAACTATATATTTAAATTTGTCGCATCTATTCAATTTCAGCGTGTATAGAAAATGTTTACCGCGCATCCGCCCAGTGATCGCGACCAATCATCAATACATTTTTGATGCACACAGAACATATTGTGTCAACAATTTGCTTCTGACCATTGATAGCTTAGCACCTAAGCTATCAACGGTATATTAGATACAATCACGTAACAAGATATTGTTTCCAATTTACGGGAAGTTAATAGTGCAAGTAAACGGCCCTAGTATACTCTCGCAGAACTGCATGAGACTAAAGAGCAACGTTCATATTGCATTACGTAGTACAGTGTTAGTAACTAAATTGATTTCTTGGGGAAAGGGATGGGAGGGCGCAACGATGACAGTTTAAATGCAATTAGCGTTGAAAAATAACTACAGCTTTTAGTTAAATAAGAATATCGTTATTCTTGTTTCAAGTTAAATCAGGTGACAAGCACTTCCTTATCAATATCTGAATAGCGCGTGGGCGAGTCTTCAGAAGGCGTAGGTGGTATAGAACAAAATTAAAAGGAATTCACTAAGACGATTAAGCCCTTTAAATTATAGTGAAAAAGCTTTTATAAATAGACACAAACGCATTATTTTTTATAATCTCTCTGACACTTTTGAACGTATTTTTTATGGACTCACGTTTGCGAAGTAACCATAATGTAGGTTAATCAGATGCAAACTTTAAAGTAGTGTAAAACTAGTTAAAACTTCAGCTTTGCATCCAGACGACTCATCATCTCCTTGTCTTGACTAACTGATCTAACCACGAACAGACAAACCTACAAAGTTTAGAAAGCTAAAATTTTGAATAAATGTTTATTTTCATTACGTTAGCGTCCGCTAAGAACGGATTTTAAGAGATTTAAATTTTAAGGAGGAAAATGGGATGATGTATGTATGAAAGAAACGAATATTGCGAGGTGCAATAATTTATTTAAAGTTAGAAACATGAAAATTTGAGTAACAGTTAGTGGGAATAAATAAATAATTAAGAAAGTTTATAAGTACAAGTTATAAGAAAGTTAGTAGTAGTACCTACTTATTAGAGAAAAATTGAAAACTGATATGAAGACGTGTTTCAGGGTATTGGGAATTTCACATTTTAGGGGGGCAACGGAGGCTGTATGTTTGTAAGTGAGAAACCGGTGTTTTTGAAGATATGAACCTGAACTACTCATAAACTAATTAACGACATATTGCCGGGATCACTTTAGGTCGTGAGTGAAGCCGCGGGGCACAGCCAGTATAATTGTAATCGTGTCTCACAGTAGTGACAGATCTCCGCGCTACGTAATACACACACACAAACAATACACGGCCCAGTTAACCAAGACATTCCATTTCCCGAATATTTTGTCCACAAAATTGGAATTTCTCTGAACACTCAGTACGAATATTGCGAGTTGCAGTAATATTATTGATTTGCTTTAATTTGATTAACCAAAATCGAGCTGTGAGCTTCCTGGTAAAATAAACAAATTTTATTATACACGCCAAATGTTGATTAATTTTTTGAGTACATTTTTAACATTGAATTCCAAAAAATTCTGTAATTACCATCCATCATGGCATTATTATGTTCACGCGCAGTAACTATAGTTTCATGCAATATAGGTAGTACTGTGATGGATCCAATTAATTCAATTTAATAGGTATTCGAAACACATGACAATTGATTCCATGAATTGCAATTATTTGAACAATCCATTATATGCGCTGATCAATGTCAAAGGAGCTTTGATTACCATTGTTAACATGAACATTGCACAATATTCATGATAATATAGGAGAGTCTGTAACAGTTCTGAATATCATGATATTCCGAGGTCAAAGCATATGACAATAATTGATTTAAATTTATCAACTTAGCGATTCTGCTTGACAAATACATAGTATAAAACAAAGTCGCTTCCCGCTGTCTGTCTGTCCCTATGTATGCTTAGATCTTTAAAACTACGCAACGGATTTTGATACGGTTTTTTTAATACATAGAGTGATTCAAGAGGAAGGTTTTAAGCTATTTAACATAACCCTACGACTTCGGAACGGGGCAGCGTGGGTGAAACCGCGGGCGGGTCGCTAGTAACTGATATATTGATGATAAACGGAACAAGCAATAAAGTATATATAATAAAGCAAATAAAGTATCGTACCAGGACCGTACCGTCAAAATATTCTCGACGACTATTGTTGACGCTCCGCGCATGGCATTATCTCATACTTCTAAATTTTTTTTATAACGGGATCCATACGGTTTTTCCCTGTTGGTACATTCTATTGGGCATAGCAGCTCGTGTCGTGCTTGTTTCCGTACGTGTAGCAAGTATGTTAAAATCGAGAATAATTTGTAAGAGAAGGAGGTTAATGAACGTAGATGAAGCGAAGTGGTGTGCCAGAATCGTAGCAAGTTGTAATCTATAGTCTCTGCCTACAATGCAATGGGAGACAGGCGTGAAAATATGTATGAGATTTGTAGCAGAAAATAGTCAATACGTTTACGATACGAATTCGATAGTTCTTCATGCTTGTGATTCTTTCATAGCGCGGCCATAGTATGAGACGCTTTAGTGGGCAGACTGCTTATATGTTTTATTTTGTTGTATTTTTTGTAGAAAAAATTATGAGGACGATTACGATTAGGATTAAAGCGCTCACGTTATTTCATGTAGATTCTAATAACCCAACAAAGAGATTTACTGGGCACAAAGGGTAGCTTAATACCTACTTAGCTTAGCCCGTGAAATTGTGGTTTTAGTATTATTGTTACGTAGCAATCCTCGGTAGGTACTTATGTGTTATGTTCAGCATTGGTAATATTAAACCATCTACCACTGCCTCATTAGTTTAGCGGTCCCAAACGCTACTGCTACGCTTGGGGTCCCGGGTTTGCTTCCCAGGTCGAGCAAAGTGTTATTCGGTTTTCCTATGAAATTTTCAATAGCAGCTCGGAGATTGAGATTTGCCCGGTTAATAATAATGGGCTGGTATTAGTATTACATGGGACCTTAACATACCAGCGAACTGTAGGTGTAGGTATAACAGTACATCTCTGCCTAAGCCCTCGGGGAATGCAGGTTTATGTTATCACAAGCTATCCACCATTATAGCTATGGATAAAATTATTGCATATTATCTCGTAGTTTAAACACAAATAAAACACTATAAGAAGCCTATACTTTTTCTAAATATACATCTATATATATAAAAGAAAGTCGTGTTAGTTACTTCATTTATAACTCAAGAACGGCCGAACCGATTTGGCTGAAAATTGGTGGAGAGGTAGCTTAGAACCAGGAGACGGACATAGGATACTTTTTGTCCCGTTCCCGGGGGATGTGATGACAGACCGAATTCCACGGGGGCGAAGACGCGGGCAGAAGCTAGTTATGTATATAATAAAGAAGTATCAGCTGACAGGTATTACCTAGTTTAAGAAAATAAAAGTTCTTATATATTTTTAATACTATGAATAATGGTGCACAGGCTACATTGTATTAAGTAAAGTGCGATTTAGTATTTAGAAAAAAATAGACCGTAATCTTTTTCTCTAAGTCTAGAAAATATCCTTAAAAGTAACTGAGACTGGTAAAATACTTTTTGTGTAAATATCAAGGTACTTAGAGACTTTTTACTCTTGTCTGCCTTTTATCTTGTTGTTTAATATTGGCAAGGAACTTACTCTGTGTTAGTAATTCTGACTTCAGACTACATACTTTTGTGGCCGACGTAGAAAGCATCAACTCATTCGACCGAATCCGCTTTACCTACACTGAAATCCTCTTAGGGATGCTAGCTGAATTCCCTTCTCGCATTTAATTAATACAAATTTAAATAACATCATAATTAATGGTAAGTAGAAAACGCTTTAGAGTATTTAACGCGTGAGCCACAAGGCGAAAAACCATCAAGTTACAGCTTTGGTATTTCCAGTATGTACGAACTGTAGCGTGTAAGTTTATAATTACGAGGCGAAAATCGAACGAAGCTATGATAGTTCCTGATGTACGAGTTTTAATTAGAACTCAGTTACAAAATTAATCCCGTGCGCTATTTCAAAACTATTATTTATGTTAGATAAACATACCGAGAGATGAAAACTTGACTATAGAAAATAATTATTTTTCGATAGAGTGCGGGGCCAATTTCGAACTGTAGCCTAAGCACAAGAAACTATCAAATTCGTATCGTAAACAAATGAGTTTTTTTCTGCTACAAATGTCATACATACATACATATTTTCACATCTGTCTCCCATTGGAGTAGGCACTTTTGCTTCATCTACGTTCATTAACCTCCTCCTCATACAAATTATTCTCGTTTTTTTTATGGGATAGGGGGGCAAACGAGCAGACGGATCACCTATCACCGGATGGTAAGCTATAACCGCTGCCCATGGACACCCGCAACACCAGAGGAGTCGAGAGTGCGTTGCCCGCCTTTTAAAAGGGTTTGGGCCTCCGGTAACCTCACTCACCCAGCGAAACACAACGCAAGCGCTGCTTCACGGCGGTTTTCTGTGAGGCCGTGGTATCACTCCGGTGGAGCCGGCCCATTCGTGCCGAAGCATGGCTCTCCCACGTTAAAATTCGATACGAATACGTTTTCGAAAGTATTCATGCTTGGGCTACTGATTCCTACTCGGTATTTCCATGTGTTTTATATTATAGTCAATTTATTTATATTTTAGTTACTGGTAGTGAAAACAGAATGGTCCATTGTTATGTCCCGGGCATTTCAATTAATTTTGGTCATTTCCGCATGACACAGGTGTCGCGTCGTTGCCGAAAATAATAAATTTATAATGTTCCTTGTTTTACAAAAAAAAAAAAATTCGTTCAGTGTGACGACAGTGTAGTTGCACACAGTAACATAATTAGACCTGTGTTCCATGAATTCTTTTGGGTAGTAGTTTACAATTATTTTATATTTTAATGCTATTGTATTCCTCGTATTCTTGGGAAAATATTTAGTAATGGTATTTAAAATTACGAGAAATGTTTGTACCTACTACTTAAATTTATTTTTCTCTCTCTCTTTTTGATAATAATAATCACAATCGAGACACAATGACGTTACGTCATTACAGCAAAATCATCAATTGCGTGTCACATCAGCGACCAGTTTTATTTAGCAATGTTTCAGTACCTATTCACGCATAAAAAATCCAGGATACGCTTAATATAATATATAATATCACGATTGGAAATATTTCAATTATTAATATTTAAATTAAATTAGTTTTGATAATAGTTAACAGTTGCAAATTGCAAAACTTTTTATTAACATACATGAATAATCATTATCATCTTCCCGCCTCATTAGCCTAGTGGTCCTGAGCGCGACTGCTACGCTAGAGGTCTTAGGTTAGATTTCCAGGTCGAGCAGTGTTATTTTATGAAAGACAGTTTTTTTATGAAATGTTCCAGTAGCAGCTCGGGATTTGGAAGTTGTGCCCGGTTAACTTGACTATGACTTTTTATTCCAACCATCGCTCGCCAGACCTTATTAGTTACTTGTCTCTACTATTATAAAATTGTAAAAAAGCTGTGTCTGTACATTGAAGATATTTAAAAAAAACAAGCGGGTTAGGGTATATTATAAACGTCTCCGAACCCAGAAATATGATTTATAAAATTCTTGTCTGTTTGTCTGTTTGTTACGGTTGGCGCAAAAACTACTGAATAGATTTTATAACCCATACAACTTGTAACATCTTCAATGTGTTTTCTTTAAATAAATTGTGAATTGATAATATATTTTGAAATAGGAAAAATTATGTAAAATGTTAAAAGTTTTCCATCAGTATCAAAGGGGATCCTTTCCTTTGCAGTGGCCTTCCTACCCAGCTGATATGATTATGTATCCATCGTTAGGCAACGTAGACGTAAAATCGGCCAATTAAAAGTTTTGTCGTGGGTGAGTTCTGCATATAAGTTGTCGTTACTAATGAATGGGATGGAATTAATGAGACTACAACCAGTTTCTAGTGTTCGCGGTATTGATCCTTAATCATGCAGCGACATTGCTTGTATTTGAACGGCAATTATGTAGTACCGACGTGAAATTGAATTCATGCGAGTTATTAACGCGGTCTATGAAATTGCATACGAGAATTTGGCCTTGGTTTCTTGCTAATCTGATAACAAACTCCGCATCGTGTAGACTGACGTTACACCTTAACTTGGTGAATTACAGATATAAATGGTGGTAGTCACTTTGTATGAAAGACTTCTTGGAAGCTAGAACAATGAAAACAATAACAACTACTGAGCTTATATAAAAAAGTACGTGTTTTAGGATTTTGGGGATATTTGTATGGGAGTATCGCTTTTCTTAATGCCATTTATGTTTATTATATTGATAATACTATAACTGGCTGATGTCAGCGCACATAAAACATAATTATATAAGAAAAACTAACATGAGGGTTTTTTTAAAAGCAACAGGCAAAAAACAGCAACAGAAAGGTCAGGTGCGTCGCACCTATTTTCAAAATACCTAGTCACCTATGCAGATTTATGTGAAATTAATTAATAAATTAATTTATTTCAAATAAATTGACATTCTTTCTGGGTTTGTCACCATTTATTTTGGGCTTAGAATAGCCCTTCCTTTTCTTCACCGCAATTACAAAAGTTTTATTACATTTATCGATAAATTTTAGAAAAGGAATCATACCATCACCATCACGCCATTTCGCCTGAATTCCTCGAAGGGTGTACTAAGGTTCACCCACAGTTCGCCGGTATGTTTAGGTCCCATGTATTAGAGGGCGAGCCTATTGCCATTAACCGGGCCCAAATTCCAAATTCCGAGCTGCTACTGAGAATTTCATAGAAAAGCCAATAACACTTTGCTCGAATAGGGAATCGAACCCAAGACCTCTAGCGTAGCAGTCGCATTTGGGACCGCTAGACTAACGAGACAGAAAAGGAACAATAATATCATTAAAATAAATCATCCTTACAAAATGAAGATATTATTCACAAATTATAAGGCAAAAGTACCCAATTGTTTTTTTTATTATGCGCAGGCTCGCGAAATAACGACCGATCGAAAAGTTCGTAACAAGTCTCAATTGATAAGATGTCTCCGCATAAGTCCTAATAGACCCTCGATACTTCAGTTTGTTTCTTCCGCTCCCTAATAAAGCACACGCTAGGTTCGCTGTGCAGGGGTGAACGTACCCATTCAGCTGTACAAACAAGTCATAGCTTGAGGCACTTGGCAGATAGTACGCAACGTAAACATAAACATGTTTGGTTCACTTGTTGGGGAAAATGCGAATCGCACCGCAGACGCACTTCATACATCTGAGAAACATTATTTTTCCAAAAAAATATTGAAACGGTCCGCAATAACAATGACAATGAAGTTCATTTAATTTAAGATTCATTTTCATTTGTAATAATTTGAGTTTAACCGTCTCATTGATTTCTTGATTTTTTTTATTTAGAACGGTTCAGGAGGAATTTGTCGCTAGAAAATATTATAATAGAACATGACATGAAGCGTAATTGCAGATTACATTCGTTTAAATGTAGATACTACTGTGTCATTTGCTACATATAGATAGTTTTTTTATTTTTTTATTAAGTAAACGTTTTGCAACAGAAATTTAAATTTTGCAGAATTGCGAGCCTTTAATAGCTTTAACTGTAAACATTGTTGAAATCTAAATATTACTTTCAAAAGAATATAATGTAACAAATTTTTTTTCGTGGGAGAGCCATGTTCGGCGCGAATGGGCCGGCTGGACCGGAGTGATACCACGGCCCCACAGAAAACTAGTCTGAAACAACGTTGTGTTTCGCCGAGTAAATGACGATACCGGAGGCCCAACCTCTTTTAAATAGGCGAGCAACGCACTTGCGACTCCACTGGTGATGCGAGTGTCCATGGGCGCCGGAAATTGCTTACTATCAGGTGTCTCCTCCGATCGTTAGCCCCCCTATCCCATAAAAAAAATTGGACGAAGTCTAGTAAATGTTTGTAAAATCCTGGTACAAAATATTTGATATTTGTAATTTATGATATTTTCCTACAGGGAATCTATTAGACTATAAAATATATTCCATGTAGAATAAAAACATGTTTTCCACGAAGGTACGATTAATTTCGGTTTCGTCATTCTAACAATATTTTATGAGCTATATACGAGTATATATTTCTGCGAAATCTACAGATATACTCCAATCAAAAACATGGTATTCTACATTTACTTATGTTAATATTTATAGTGCCAATTCAATAGAGATTATATTGAAGGAGGAATAAGAGGAAATTGATTAAGAGGAATAAGAGGAAATTGATTAAAAAGAATACAGGCTACATACTAGTATCAAGGTAGATAAGCTATAAAAAAAAACAAGCATTAATACGGGCTGCCTGACGGTAAGAGGCATACGCAGCTTACAAACGCCAACGATGCCAGTTGTGGGTATCTCACTTGCGCTTTTTCATCATGAGTCCGCCCTCGCCGAACGTGCCACAACTAAATTGCGGAATTTCTCAAAAAAGTCAGGTAAAGAGCACCCTAAATCGACGATCATGCATGAGGAGGTTAATGAATGTAGATGCAGCGATAGTGGTGTGCCAGGATCGCAGTAATTGGAAATCTCTGCCTACCCCAATGGGAGACAGGAGTAAAAATATGAATGTATGTGAGTATCGTGAGAATGTAGTAGTTAATTCTCATTTTGCCATTATTACCGGTACTTTACTTGATACGATATGTGATACGTAAAGAACTTTGATCTTCCATCAACCTTATAGCACTTCAATGTGTACCTACATATATTATGTGAATACTTATAAAGCGAATGTCAGCGGTAGAGATAGCCCTAGAAGGACATACGACGAAGCTTTTGTCCTTCAAAAAGGTTAGGAGCGTAGTACTCGCAACTGGCGCGTGGGAGATGATACATTTATCTATGACTAGCTGACCCGGCGAACTACGTACCGCGCCAGATTTTTTTTCATATTTACTTACCTTTAAAACCTTCCCTGGACTTCCACAAACATTTCAAAACCAAAATCAACTAAATCTGCCCAGCCGTTCTTGAGTTTTAGTGTGACTAACGAACAGCAATTGATTTTTATGTATATATACATAGATGAATATGGAAGAAGTAAAAGTAGGTATGTAAGTCCAGTCATAGCGGTCTGTAGTTTCTGATGCAGAAAGGCGTGAGTGTATTGTGTGCTTTAGAGTTTAGATATACAGTAGCGGGTTACGTACATACATTTCGGACTGTGTTCGTAGTCGTGTTAGCTGACCTGTGGCTCTGTCTCCTCAAGTGCTTACAATGCGTTCGACAACTTGGGCATTCAGATGTTACGTTGGATTAATTATTGCGTACCTATATGTATGTGATTGATCATGTGTAAATTTCACTGTGACAATTAATACCTACACAAATTCTTCCGAGTGTTGCAAGTTATATCTGTTGTGTTATCTGTTATTAAGTTGTGTCTGTCTAACTCTTTGAGCGTAATACAGGCGTGGTAGTGTTTTTTAAACCTTAGACATCTGGAAAAGAATTATTTATTTTCATAAATTGTTGCTCGCTTGCTGGAGATATTAAATAAGTTACTGGCCCAGGTCGAGCAAAGTGTTATTGGGTTTTTCTATGAAATTCTCAATAGCATATATCAGTTTGGAATTGAGCTCGGTTAATGGCAATAGGCTCGCCACTTATTACTTGGAAATAAACATACTGGCGAACTGTGGGTGTCTGCTCAACCCTTCGGGGAATACAGGCGTGATGGAATTACATAAAGGGGGACATAAATGGGAATAACGTTAGATGTATCATGATGGCTGCCGGAGACATTAGCTAGCAGTGTTTGGTTTCGTGCGTACTGTAACCGATTCAAAGCTACATTCATCCTCAACCGTGTACATTCGTGCAACGAGATTAAGCATGATTTCTACCTAGGGTTGCCAATATCTATTCTTACTTATAAAAACGTTTGTCCTTACGACTGACTGATCAAACAAAGCGCAGCAAAAACTACAAGGTTTAGAAAGCTCAGATTTGCAACATGCTTCATTTTATTGAAATAAACGGATTATATCGCATTATATTAATAAAATCAAATCCCGACGTTTCGGACCCTTTACAGAATTACAGCGTACATGGCCAAGGGCAGATCGGTGACTGGGCACACGGTCAGAATTGTCATAATTACCGATTTTACGCAAACGACCAGATAAACATTAAAAAGATAAATAATTCGTAATTTTGCTAGCTGAATAGTTTTATATTTTACGGTGATTGTTTTCTCCTATATCAATGGAAACACCAAAGATATAATAATATAAATTTATTTTCTCATCATCACATAACAGAATCACAGTACATAACAATTTAAATAGGGACTGGTGTCAGTGAGTGGTGTCAATTAAGAGTTAAAAAATTTTGAACATTAACAGACTAGTAGATAGTGTGAGTGTAAGTGTGTGTGTGTGTGTGTGTGTGAGTAAATAAGTAAAGTAAGTATAAATTAATGAATGTTCGATTGTAAGTGAAGATGTTAATGATTGGATATCATGTAGGTATCATCATTATATCATATACAAGCTTAACTCTGTTAGTCAACCATTCGCTTCCTTATTAAGTAAATATTTTATGATTTAGCCAGTTCGCGGGCAATGAGGCTAAACTCATAAAAAAATCCATTTTATTATATATCTACTGTTATGTTCGGCACCCGAAATGGAAATTTGCACACACAATTTTTTGGCAACCCTAGTTTTTACCATTCGTCTAGATGAAGGTGAATAACCTCGCACTTTAAATATTTTGACTATGACTACTCCTTCCACAATAAATGGGCTATCTAACACTGAAAGAATTTTTCAAATCGGTCCAGTAGTTCCTGAGATTAGCGCGTTCAAGCAAACAAACAAACAAACTCTTCAGCTTTATATATTAAGTATAGATAGATAATCAAGCTGAAGTTTGTTTGTTTGAACGCGGTAGGTATTCACTGGTGCTTCCCGTCGGATTTGAAATCTTTTTGCCTCTGGATGGCAAGAAATACGACCATAACCTCCTGGTTATGGTGGTGTTTTAAAATTATTAAAATAGGGGATATAATTAGGCGAAATATAAGAAAAACAGTATTCGATTTATTAGTTAAAATGCATAGAACCATGCCACAGTTAATTAGTAAGAATAAATACTTCATCCAATTCTATTCGTTTCATTACGAAACCTTAAACATATTTAAAGATGTGCACTTGCCCGTTGATCATAAACTATTTATATTCAGCATACCGGAATAACCGAGAGGGATCTGCCTCATGAAGAATTAATTATGCCCTAAGATACTCTGAATACAAAATTCATCTGATCTGTACTTGAAATGCTTAGATAAACTCCATTTTCAAAAACTCGCCTTATATGTACCCACCCACATTGAATGAGGAGGTTTAAGTGAATTAAGCAAGCGGAAATCTATAGTCTCTGCCTACCCCAATGGGACAGGCATGAAAATATGTATGTAAGTATAGAATTTCAAAAGTAACGTCATCGTGTGGTTCCACATCCATAGTGGAAATAAACATAAAATGGTCTTGGTAATTCGACAAACAATATCAGCGACATTGAATGAAATGAAATGATATTTATTTCTGTAAGTAGATCATTAGAGACACTTTTACAAGTCAATGGTTTGTTTTTTTTTTATAGCTAGATGGCTTCGGCATTTCCTAACTGACGACCTCTGAGAAGAAACACCGAAACAAACTCAGAGAATCATGGTCTCTTTTAAAGTCCAGACATAAAATAATGCAAATAATGTGAGTGGGACAATGCAGGGCAATGTCTGAAATGGCCTTTTGAGAAAGAACCATAGCAGCTTTGAGTAGACCAGTCCTAACTGACGGCAAGCATGCATCAGTCATCGTGTAGTACAACCATAATTAAGGGAGCTCAACGACCCGTCACACGACAATACCAGATCAGTAGGACATTCGTGTAGGTCGTATAAAATTCCCAAAGCCTCCAGACTATAGAAACTGGTATAATAAAATTAAGCCTACATGGTACTCACATTTACAAAAGAAAAATGACTAGAATAGACTTAGATGTCAAAATAAATGTCAGTATAAATTGTAATGTCACAACAAAATATTAATAAAATTCATAAATGTCAAAATTCAATTCACTAATAACAAGAGAATCTTTATAATCAAAATAATGTCAGTACAAAATAATGGCAATAATCAAAATAATGTCATTATATCACAGTGTCTGACTAGCATAGTAATAGCCCGGTTCATCAGAGCAGCTCAATCCCAAGCATTTTTATCGTTCAAATAGTCTATCACTTTATAAAAACCTTTTTTGCATAGTCTATTTTTAATATAAGATGAAATTGTATGAGATGAAATGATTATTTTTAATGAATAACCTCACACACCAATATGCAACGCGAAGTACGAAGTGTGAAAAGTTCTTTTCAGTTTGCCGTTGTGTAATTTGGTTTGAAAAACTGTAACTAGTATTGACGTGAATTGTACCGAATTGGCTTTTTAATTCTATTAGTATTTATTGCATAATCTGAGGAAAACCTGTTCAAACAATGGGTGAAGTTAGATTGTCAAGTATGACGATTGAATACTGTTTTCATGCGTATTGAAAGCCCAAAATTTAGCAGTGATAGGCTAGTGATATGGCCGTGTCACTGCTAAGTCAATGGTGCCTATCGAGTTCCAATCCAAGGCCTCTGCGAATCATATTTTTCTTTTCTTCGAATTTATAAATCTCTCGCTTAATTAAACGGTGAAGAAAAACATCGTAAGGAAACCTGCACGCTGGCATACAATTCCATCAAATACGTAGAATATAACATACCATATTGTCTGTTTGACTACATGAAATTAGAAACGAAGTATAAAGTCATATTGTAAAATAAATTAGTTCTGATAAACATGTAAATATTGATAATGTAATTACGTTAACTCTCGTTCTAACTGCGCCTTGAGCAAAGTGAACCGATTAGCGGCGCTGCGTCTGCCGTAATTTAAATATTCGCTACCTCCCTATACAACACCTAAACGGTTTTATTTCACCTAACTCGATACCGGTAGCATTGAGTGTTTCCCCCCTGGGTGGAAACAAATATTGACTAACCATACGTTCTTTAAAACAGATGTTGCATCTTCGCTTTTCTGTAGTCACAGATCTTTGCCAGGATATTGTGAACGCATGAAGTATAAGTGTGACCAACTATAATTATATGATCATAAAGATCATGTGTCACGTACTCGTGCATTTAAAGACTGAGTTAATTTTTCCGCAAACCAAATCACCTTAGAGGTCGCACAAGTTCAAGGACCGCAGAACAAAATTACGAGCAGAGATCAACGCTGAGTTGAGACGTCATGTCATTCATTTGATGGGGCGTCTGCGATCCTCCCCTGTATAGATACACAATGTTTGTGAACCGACTTATTGTTGGCCAGTAATTGCATTATACTTAGCGTATTATGGCCACGTTATAAGATTATAAACTGCACGTAGTAAGTACTCGGAAAATGTAAATACGTTGCTATTAATTTAGAGTAAAATGTTCTAGTGTCTGTGAAGATACATTTTATTTTATACTCGACATACATACCATCGCGCCTGTATTGCCCAAAAGGAAGGTGTGCTGTGTATGGCATACCTCAATTCTCCACGTTACGCGGGAACAAATCCGAACTCTGCGATGTTACTGAGATTTTTATAATGTGTAAACCCGATAACATTTTGCTGTACCGGTGAAACGAAGCTAACACTTCACGTTCAGCGGTAGTGCTACCAAACACTAGACCTAATGTATTATGTAGCACATGCGATTTTCAATGGCAGAATATTGCGAAGTGATGATGAGCGCAAAAGGAAAAAATGATTTCATATTATTTGAAAATAATTGATATCAAATGTCCAAAAATGCAATGCATTCTTACCAAGATCTGGCAACGAAGGTAAGACTGATGAAGAGATAGGTATACATACAAATAAATCGTTATAGCTTGTTAGTTTATGTTTGGAAGAAAGGTAACTTACCGAATAAGAAAATTCAAAGTTAGGCAGAAGACTACGCGTGAAAAAAGACAATGTGAAAGCCTTGGCTGAACTCAACAAGGCATCAAATAGAACTTATCAATGAGATTATTTAAAAAAATTCAAGCGGGTCTTAGTTTGGGATTTGTGCCCGGTTAATGGCATTAGCCCCGCCCCCTATTACATTACATGGGACCTAAACATCCGGCGAACTGTGGGTGTGCATTAGTACGCCTCTGCCTAGCCTTTCGGGGAATACAGGCGTGATGGTATGTTATTTAAATAGTTTTCTTGCAATGCAGGGTCCTAAGTGCGTTATCGCGTAAAATGTAAGAATGAGAAGTCAGCAAGCTGCCTCCGTTGGCGCACTACGATTTCCGAGAATTTCTCCCATTCTTTGGCTAACACGTAAGTTAATATTTTCGCACCTCAGTGCTACTCAAAGCTTGAGATGATGCAATAATGTTCAGTACTTTGTACATAAAACTTTTACTGGCTGCTTTATACAAACTTTCATCCCCTATTCCCTATTGTTATTTTACACCCTTGAGGGTAAAACTTTTACAAACTTTGAATGTCATATTTATTTGTATCGAATCATTAACCTAAAAAATAAGTTTCAAGCTTCTAGCTCTAAAAAGACGAAATTCCATACAACTTTTCATCTCCCCTTTCAACCACAATCAATTTTTCGCATTAAAAAGTAGCCTATGGCCTTCGCCACACTTGGCGGAAACTCCGTCGCGTAAGATCCGCGACGGAACGTCGATACATGTTATTTATTGCATATAAATTACAAATAGCGGGCACACTACGCGGAAGATCGGTCGTTCCGTTATTTGTTATTTATATGCAATAACATGTATCGACGTTAAAAATCGTAAACTCCGTCGCGTAAGATCCGCGACGGAGTTTCCGCCAAGTGTGGCGAAGGCCTAAGACTTTCTCAGACTATCTGCGCGACAGATAGAGTTACTTTTGCATTTACAATATTAGTAAGGTTGATAAACCTGCGATAAGCTATAGTGAGTTTTATCTTCTTTTACCCTATCACAAAATATAACGTGTCAAAACCTAAATAACACCTACAACACGAACCAACCTTAGTTACTAGTACCAACTATAGTATCTACATATTATTATGTATGTATAACATTTCAGTTGTAATAAAAACTATCTGCTTGCATGTAATACCATCTTCGATATACATATACAAACTGGCAGACACATTAATATAATTGAAACTGATAAAAAATTACATAACCGAACTGAAGTAAATAATATCTATCTATATGCTTCTCACGCTGACGCTGTCTCAACTCGATACATAAAAAACCTTAGTGTTGAATTAAAAACACAGATTTTATTATTGTAAATATATTAAAGAAACACCGTGGTGTTTCAGCATTCAAGATGCACAATAATCATCATCAATTTATTCTGGCTTAAAAACCAACTCAAACTCTGAAGTTCTGCGTATAAAAAAGCGACTTAATAAAAATTAAATTAATAAATTAAGGAAACTCACGACACAACAATCTAAAAAAAATACTAAAAATATCTAAAAATTGTCGCTATACGTTTAATATAAGCAGAATCTTTTAATCCGAGTGTTGTTGTGTCGGGGGACCGCTAAGATCTACAAGAAAAGCGGTGATGATCTTCAAACGGCTGGGCAGCTGTTCAAGAATAAGTTTGAATTTGGAGCGTGTATCTTTATCTATCTTGTGCATTATTCGTGAAATGTAATTAATATGCCCTAAATGACAACTAATATAATCGCATGATAGATCGGTGACCATTCAGCGTTCGTTCGAATGATAATATATGAGCTTATTTGTAATTAATCACACTTAGTTGAGGAGAAATATATTTAAATCATTAATGTTTTTTACGCCGTACATACCCTATGTACCAGGTACATAGACAGTGTTGGGGATTAAACAATTTAAATCTCAATATTTTAAACAATTAATTTAAAAAAATATCGATTGAATTCTCAATTTATTTATGTCCAATTAAGTTATAAACTAATCCAGAACCAATGATCACCCAATAAGTTTGAACTTATTGGATGATTGGTTCAAACAAGTGATCGCCATTCGCTCACAAAAAGATTTGAGCTTTTTACTACCGACAGTTTCGTAGCAGAATAATGAATAAAACACTACCTGATTTGGAACTGTAACAACTTCAATTACCGATTAGGTAATTACTAACATGCCTTATTTATGTAAAAGTAAAGGTATAAATAGCTTTTAGACAAGTATGCAAACAAATATTATTATTTTATCCAGTAACACCCAGTTAAGTTTCGGGGCAGCAACGGATGGTTATTAAAAGAAACCAAGAGTTGTAATTACGACGATTTATTACAGACTAACTAGAAACTAGATACATAGTGCTATGCGATGCGATTATAATACTTTGCCTCGATACAGCATGCATAATTACCTACCGTGTGTGCTTTAGCAAAAACAACCCATCGCAAGTACACACAACATACGAGTAGTTGGGTACATTATCATATATAAACAATGTGGATAAATATTATTATACTTACTTATAGAAATGTTGTTTGAACCAAGTTTGTTTTGTCATGCAAATTATTTTCTGGAAGTCAGAGGTTTGGATTCGAAAAAGAGACCCATTATGCTTGTATGAATCGAAGGGTACGTTTAGGTCTCATGTAATAGGGGGATTCCCAACCCTAAGGTCACCACGGGCACAATTCTAAACTCCAACCTGCTACTAAGCTCGACCTGGGAATCGAACCTAGGACCACTAGAGTAGCAGCTACGCTTGGAAGCATTAGACTAGGCGCAAAAATTAAGGCCCACTTGCACCAACTTCTTAAAGAAAAACGAAATTTCTGTTAAAAATTGTGTTTGAATACAATTTAAACACATTTTTGGTGAAGATACACACACAAGAAGTTGGTGCAAGTGGGCCTAAATCTACATCTGTATAATTTAACCTGCACTACATAATTAGTACTATTTAATTTTCCGAAGTTGCCAACGAAATGTAGAACTAAGTAGTACTGGCAGTTCAGCTTACCATTGCAATTGAATTGTAAGTCAATTCATCAGCGTAGTCGTTAGTAAGGATTGAGCGTTTTCAGAGGATATTATTTTGAGATCTTTCAAGACAAATTTAAAGACACTAAAGAAAATAATGCCTATATGTTAGGCATTATTTTATGATGAATAGCTCAGAAAGATTCGTAAACAGAATATGCGATCAATAAATCTACGTGATAGTTATTCGCTGACAGTATTTAGTCGACGTACATATTTACTGTACAAATATGACCCTAATTAACCGGCCCTTCACTCACTAGTTGAGTTGCCCTATTTTTACAAAATAGTCTGACGGGTGTGAGAGGCGGGCCTCGCATCCAGTATGACAACGGTAACACCACAATACAACATTATTATTAAGTTCGTTAAGGGAGCTCATACAACGGGTTTTTCAGAAAACACCGTACCCTAAAGGAGGTTATATTAAGTACCTAGGACGATGAACGTCACTAGTTCTAAAAATTTTTGAAACGTCATTAAATTTATCGTCTTCTCATCCAAAATTTTTGATTAAGCTGATATTTTCAATTAAATCTTAAAATCTTTACTATACGTAATATTCTTTGAACCAAAGCAGCGCAGCAAAGGGAGTAAACATGGTAATGGGTATATTAAAAGCAACAGCAAAGGAATACTACTTTAAAGTCTACGCTTCTTTCAAAGCGCAACTTTATTAATCAAGTGTATTGAAAAGAGTATTCGAGAGCAACACAAAATAAATAAACTATCCTAATATTCACTCAGGTTTCCAACGGCTTATGTTGACTTTTTAATTAAAATCAAAGAAAGTTAAATACTGGATCAGGTTTATCTTTTACCAGTGCAAGGGGATTATTTTACATAGACGTGTATTTTTAATATAGCAGTAATTGCAAACTTCTCGGAAGTTAAAATAATTTTAACAAGCTGAAGAAGGTACGTCTTTTCTTCACTTTCAATTCTTCTTACGTATATTTACACACTTGTTTCAAGACGTCTCCGAACAATATGTCAACCTAAACTAAAAAATTCATATATTTTCCATTTGCAGGATTTAATGTACCTAGTAAACCATCAATGGAATACCAATGGAATGGAATTTAAAAAGTTTTCAATCCAAAATTCAATTAAAAACACGGTTTAAAAAATAATGTCATATAGGATTCAACGAAACAATCAACAAAAGCTCTCCCGGACTGTGAATCGAAATGGCCGATGTGGCAGACACTATCGTACCAGCCTACAGAGCTACGGCTTACAACACCCTCCCCCTGTCACCGTACTCGTCTCAAGCTATGGATTTTATATCATATCAAAAGTAGAGCAAATTAACGTTCTTTAATTATATATTTAGAATGTTTTATTTATAGGTATTGTGATTTGAAACGTTATAATACTGATAAAATCAAATCTAGTTTAAAGTTATTTTTAGGAAATCACTAGCATCTGCTTCTGTGTCTTATTTTTTCATAAATCCAGGCGGGCGCGCACATGTAGCTGTATTTAGCTCACAGTATCATCGTCATCGAAAAAATCGTATTGGATCTCATAACAGGCGAACAAACAAACGAATATCCATTTTTATATTATGAAAAGATAACATGCACTTGAAGTAAATACGTTTGTCTGTTTATAATCTAATTAATATTGTTTTCCTAAAATTGGTAGAAATATCACACAGTTCAACTAGGAACACACTGAGAGCGTTTGTGTTGAACTTACTACTACCGGAACTAGAGAGAATTCATTTGTCGGACTCTGGACTTTATGAAAGAGGAACGGTTCCCTAATAACGGAAATTGTTTTTTAGTGCCTGTTGCTGAACGTAATGAGATTTCGCAGCGTTTACAAACTGTAACTCGGCTGTCATAACCTAGTCTGGTTATATCGCTGGCTTGCCGTAGTAGTCCAAGTTTGAATACTGTAAAGGGACGTACACTTCCGACTTTTCCAGTTCATACGAAGAAACCTTGATAAAACCGGAAATTTATATCCTGTCCGTATTAATATGTCTTTGGTGTACAATAAAGAGTATCCCATCAAAAACATTCTGTAAAAAACTAGCCAAGTCTCGATGGAGCTCTCTAAAAAGTAATGAAATCTAGACAAAGTCGTGCCAAGTCTAAGGTTCCTTACTGCGATTTCTTTATTATTTATAGTTAATGTTGCGTGACTTGGCCGTTAACTTGTACCCCACTAACGTATAAAGAATGTTCAAATTCTATTCTCAACGAACATTCATACTACGTAATCCTCTGTGTAAAAATGTTTTGAACATTCACCTTTATATTTAAATTTACAACAAGGGTACAAGTCAACGGCCAAGTCACACAACATTAACTATAAATAATAAAGAAATCGCAGTAAGGAACCTTAGACTTGTCACGACTTTGTCTAGATTTCATTACTTTTTAGAGAGCTCCATCGAGACTTGGCTAGTTTTTTACAGAATGTTTTTGATGGGATTTCACTTCTTTTGTAGAAACGTGGGCTTATTAGCAGTAACTGGCATTTCCAGTAAAGGATAATAATAATCCTTTACTGGAAAATATCCTAGTTTGGTTGGGCTCTTGTGTTTTCTAATCAGGGTCACCAGGTACTCCAAATCTTCAATTATCTTAGTTTTTATAGTTTTCCCTTTATGTGGCCATTAAACCCTAACTCTGTACCAAATTTCAGCTCTCTGAGTTTATGGGAAGTACTAGTTCTATTTTTATAATCATGAGTGAGTGAGTGTCATAAATGCGAAACTTTGCTTTCGCTTAACTTCGGAAGTATAGACTTGAAATTTTGGATTTTGAGTATGTGATTATAGCTTACTGGATGACGAAAATTTCTGCGTACTGGTCTTATACAAAGATTCTCAAAAAGGGGCCTCAAATGCGGCGAAATGGTTCCAGTAAAGGATGGTACGGCAGTGTTTGCTTCGCGCTCGACTTGACGGGGGCACTGCCGTGCCCCCAAATATAAATAAATAAATCGATGAAGACTCAAATTCTTGAACGGGTAACATATTCCAGTAACATATAATGGAATTTAAAACTTAAATCGTCACCAATACGATTGTTATTGGTGCCACTGTTACAGTAAAGCACGGTTTTTCATCTTGATATTTTACTATCAATTATTATGCTAATAAAGATAATGTATATGTTAACGATTTATCCTGTTGTTTACATAAAAAAGAAAACATTTATGATAAGTTCATTACTTCACTAAGTTTATTTTCACGCCGTCTATTACGGATTTGAGTGAAAGTTTTATTATTATTATTGATAGGTTTACGTACCTACGCTTGACCGCCAATTGACCAATAAAAGTATACCATCGTAGATCGCAGTGTTGCACTGCGATCTACGATGAAATGGAACGCGCTTGCCTAAAAGAAACCGATTTAATCGCAATTTAAAGGCACCCAGATTATATCTATCAGCGAAGACCCACTTGGCAAGTGCATTCCACATTTCAGCGGTACTCGGAATATACACCATGAATCGGTGTCGCTCTTTCGTTCTTCTGAGCGTCCGATAGTAGAAAGTAGCGTACTCCCTTTTAAGAAGCCGGCATCGCACTTCTGACTCCTCTGTTGTTGCGGGTGTCCATGGGCGGTGGTGATCGCTTACCATCAGGCGATCCGTCTGACCGGTTGCCCGCTATCACATAAAAAAGGTACAAGGGGGAATAAGGTATATTATAGTATATAGTAAGCCTCTACCTAACCCACGACCCGCTCTAGGAACTACTTCTGTGTCGCGGGGAATTCACTACTATATAAATAAAGGACACAAAGTATACAAATATTTGTGGAACATACAAATATTTACCTAGAGTGAGTATGAAACTAAACCTGGAGTCAAAGTCAAGTTGCATGCTTACATACTCCTAACTTAACTAAAGGATTTATTTAATCTTTGACAAAAGCAATGCCAGTCGCAGCTTTCAGACGGTACAACAATCTAATTAGGAGATTCTTCAACTTTTAATTGTAAACTTTGTTTGCGACCTCTAGTTGAGTTATTGTTTATTGTACTCTACACAGGAATAATAGCAAACATTATTTCATTACTGGTAATGAATTTGAAAATAGCAATTTATATTCTTGCTTTTGATTACGGTCCTTGGTACCGTGTGATGCTAGTAAAATATCCCTAGTAATAATTATTGGATTCTACAGACATTAACCGCATAAAAGATAACGCTTGAAGTAAACTGTGTTCTCTGTTAATCCTATACTATATTACAACATTATGATATTGACGACCAGTTGACGACACGTTTGGCGTAGCGGCTGAGCAATTGGTTTCTGCGACACGTGTTGTGGGTTCGATCCTCACACGGAGCAAATATTTGTATGATCTACATGTAGTTGTTCCGGGTCTGGGTGTTTGTGTATGTGAGAATTTGTGTTTGTAAACGCACCCACGATACAGGAGAAAATCCTAGTGTGGGGCAAAGCTTAATTTAAAAAAAATGCCCGATAATCTGTCGGCTAGTACCTAAGGACGGTTGGACTGCAAATATCGGGGATTTAGATAGAGACGGTGGTGAATATCTACAAAATCTGGAAGTATTTACACTGGATAGTCTAGACTAGTTTAGGCCTTAAAGTACGCGATGTATATGCATGGTTTGATAAAAAAGAGGATAAACGCTAAGCTCACCAATTCCAATAAACGTCAGAATTGATTTGTTACTAAATATTCTGACGTTTGTAATACAAGTTTTTGAGTAAAAGCAAAGGCGCTAGTTGTAATACACTTAATTTGTGATACATTAGTCAAAATTATAAATACCATTGTGTTTATTTATGTATAAATAAACACAATGGTATTTATATGTGTTTATTTATGTATAAATAAACACAATGTATGTCGTGTTTTATGCAAATAAATAATTAATATTACATTCAGCCTTTTGCCCATTGCTTTGGCGAGCAAAAAACTGTCAATCCCGGTTTCGTAAACGTTTGTCGTAATTAGAAAATACTTCAGAACTACTTAATCTTGAGGATATCGATATAGCCCCGAAATTGGGATGCGGAAGTCTGATGACAGAATGTCAAATACTTAGATTCAAACTCATCTGGATGGACGAGGAGGAGTTAACTTGTAAATTCAATCATAAATTAATACACTGTTGCTCTCCGAAGAGGTCACACACGGATTTGCTCAAGACCATGCTATCGGAGTGTTGCTGATAGCCTATCGACCTTCTGCATCCAACATTGTGTTATTGTAACTGTCATTAAAATTCCAATTATTGTAATAGTCTGGGTACAATGTACATAAGGATAAATATGCAACAAATAATATAATGGTCTCAAACTTGCAATCGTCAGAGTCAAAAAAATATCTGTGGATCATCAAAGATACGTCTCAGTTGGGAATCGAACTTACGGCAGTCAGCGCAATTGCAAGGCAAAGTAGCGGGGAAACTGCTTAATTAAACGATTCGTAAAATATAAATAGACTCTAAAGATCATGTGACGACGCACTAGTTCTTTTTTACATTGATCTATGGTTTTATACCCAAGACTTTTTACTCAGCAGCCTGCCGTGCCCCACTTTTAAGTCGAACAGCGCTATAGGGTTTCCTTTAATGAAATTCTCAGTAGCAGCTCGGAGTTTGTACTTGTACCCGATTAATGGCTCGGTCCCTATTAAATGACACATATCGGCGAACTATCAGGACATGAGTGATGTTATGTTATATATATTTTTTAAATTACACGTATACAGTAATTAAAGCTACAATTTGAAGTAGAACATTATTTAGTTTTATTAAATTATATTATTCACTATGCCTATAAATTTTACTAGTGACCCGCCCCGGCTTCGCACATCTCTATATCATAGTGACGTATCAAAAATGCGCGTTTTAGAAGAAGTTCGAAAAGCATCAAAACAGACAGACGAAAACAACGACTTTGCTTAGGTAATAAAAGAGAAATGGTGCTTGACATCTGAAATCACACAATCACGTCACCAATAAGATAGAGAATTATAGAGTAGTTAGTTATACCTTTATAAAACTCTGCTTCATAGTAATGTCTGAAGCCAATTAAATATGCATGACGTCGCGGATATAATTTAACTGAACCTGCGCAACGTGAAGACTGTGTGGTTAATTCTTTATGAAAGATACTTCATATATAACAATGTTTTTAAGTACCGGTATATGTACGGTAGTCGTCAGATCTATTTTCTATTCTTAACATAAGATTTTCCACTGGCAATGGCAGTTTAAATATAAGTACAAACCGAGAAATTGTCGCCGAGAACATGAAAGATAAAGTTTTTCAATTCTTCAACAGTTCGATGAAAATGTATTTTACATACGTATTTTTATAAAAACTTTGTGTAGGATATGATTTCAAAGGGAATATACTCAGCATTATCGGCATTATCTGTAGTTCTGATGCCTTTGTGCGCCTCCTTCCCGTTTTACTTATTATTAGAAAAGTTTCTATTTAGATATTCAGAATAATGATTCTGTGAGAAGGCTAGGCTCGTGGCTAGGAAATAACTAAGCTGATCTACTGATCTGCAAGGTTAAGCTGCGCTCGCTGCGGTAGTGTGTGGATGGGTCACCATTCTTAACACATCGAGACCCCTTCGTGACTCAAAGAGCACGCAAAGCCGCTTCGTGTAGAATAGCATAACATATGTAGTTGGGAAAAGGCTCGGAGGAGGAGTAGGAAAATAATTACTCTGAAAATCTTAGATTAGTTATATATCTAAGCAATTTTTCGATCCATACAAAAAACTAAATCATGCACATAATTAAAGCGATCGATAAGTAGGCAATGGATTACGAAAGTCGTAGTCATGAACTGTTCATGTACTGGATCAATAAGTATTGACTATACTACAGGTATAAATAAGTACCTAGAGCCGCCACGATAGCGGCGGTAAGACCTGTCCCGGCCCTATGAAAGGATCCAACGAACTGGACCACAACCTGTGAAGGTTGTACCGAATACATCGAATTATGGCCATAACCAATGGGGCAAGTTACTAATCGGTACGAGTTCAACAGTCTGTCGCGTCTCCAGAGTAGCAAACGATCCATGAAGACTTTCCTTACTATTATTTTTTCTTTAAAAAGACAATTCGCGCTAGGAACAATCTCTGTGCCGCGGGACACTTTGTAAACAATTTATTGACACAAAAAAACCGCTATGGGAATATACTTACATACTTTTTTGCTATTTTCGTCTTAATTGGCATAATACATGGCTTTTCGCGGGATTGGTTTCACGCGGCCAACCTTTGATGTGAACAAAGCCCGCTTCGGTGAATGGGATGACACATACAGAGAATTTATTTTTACAAAAACCAATTAATTAGCGTACCACTTTACATCAGTTAACAACTCATATTGTGATGAATATAATTCTGCGTACTTTTAATGCAATATGAATGCAACATATAGTAGCAAATTAACGCGCCAAAAATACATAAAATTTAATATTGAGCTTGATAATTGGGTAAAATATAACCAATCACCACTAGAGTCGAGTTCAATTGAGTGAAATCACAAAGAGTACTGTGATGCGAATAATAAAGTCACTGAATTCCTGCATTCATTAAAATAATATTCAGGAGGTAACAGAATATAAACATAACATTTAGAATTAATTAAATAGATGTTAATAATTATTTGATTTACTGTTTAATATCAAAATAGCGTTGTCATCTTGAGACCTCAAGTCTAATTTGTCCAGTAATTTCACTGGCTTCATTACTCTTCAAACCGGAACACAATAATGTTAGCACATTATTACTTAGCGGCAGAATATTATGTGGTAATGCAGTGGTAACTCCATACGAACGCCAGCAGCGGAGTACTACCGCGTGAAAAATCTATTGAATCTAGGAGAATAAAAATACGACAGGCGAGAGGAACGGGAATTTCAACCTTAAGTAAAAGTCCTAAGAATAGTCGTGAGGTTTCGATAAAAAAAGTGTTGTCAAATTGAATTAAACTTTTAAGAAAAAAGGGGTTGTAAAAGTTGGCGTTTTTGTACGTTTTTCTTCGCAAACTCGTCCCATTGGAACGAGAATGTCAGTACTCCAAAAACCGCTAATACACATACATAATAGTCAATGTAATTATGCGGTGCACTATTAAGTCGTGTGTGAAAGTACAATTGTCATTACCTTTCTACCAGCAATTATGTATGATTTTAATCACAAAGTGGAAATAGACAGACAACGTCTTCGTGTAAGTAAATATATAGGTACGTATTGTATAAATAATGGTAAATAGAATATCATTTAGGTAAAACTCATACGAGGATAGTAAAATTCATTTCAGGTAGAGCCACTCTTGAGTCTTGTATCAGAGTAAATAAAAGTATTTTTTCAACAACTGCACATATTTTAATTGGCCTATCGCTACAGTGTACAACAGCGCGTGCCTTTTAACCGGATATGTGATAGATTTTTGGGCAAACAAAAAGAAAAGGCAACTAGATATTTGACAAATGAATACACCTCGCAACATGCATTCGCGATAGAGTAAACAAAAATAAACTACGTAAATAAAACATGCAGGTTCATAGTAGCAGTAACAAAATGAAAGTTAGCTGGTACGGCACGAGGCTCGGGAAATCTTCTCTGGTTTTATTAATGGCTTTATACGGTAATCCGTCGCTGATGCATTGAAGTGTCAGATGACACAGCTCAACATTTTAATAACTCAGGTATGATATAGGATTTTAAAATCCTAAAATCCATTCAAAGTAATTCAAGGATTGTACAGTTCATTCTACAAGTTTACTTTGTTATTTTCATTAATCCTAAAGAAATGGACTATATCCGTCGCATACGACACCAATCCATTATCATTCATGTAAACATCCATAAAACTGAGATCACTGCAAGACGTCGCCTGTTGACGAACAGTAATTGTACTTTTAGATGGGACCTTGAACTCAACAATAGAATAATGGGTATTACTGTCGACGAAAAAAAACAACTCGCATTGCAATTTCAGACGACACAGAATAAAAGCGAAAACATCAATGCACAAAAAACATTCGCATGGAACAACAATCTACAAGAAATAAAACAATGAACATAACAGCGTACGCGACTACTCAGTTATTTACGTAACTTTAAGGTAGGTAATCCTTCGTGATGTGTGTCATTGCATACAATCTTATAGCTATTGTCTTAATAAGCTACTTATTAAAACCACTTCAAGTTGAACTACGCTATCCATTCCACGCTCAGCTTGTTTTATGAAAATTCAAAGAAAGTTAAACAATATGAGAAAAGTCGAATGAAATAGGAAATTAGCACAGCTAAATCTAAAGAGTTGATTATCTTCGAAGCCCAAAGACATGATTAAAAGAGAGAATGCTCGATACGAGACGGGTTGTAACTAGGTTAAAAAAACAGATGAAATTCAGACAGCTGTGTGAAGTCATTAAAAAGTATAAACTTAGCAATTTAAAAAAAAATACTATACTATATCTAATCATTATGTGACTATATTTAAGCATGCAGATATTGACTCTGATCCAAAATACATATACATGATGATATTGAATAGAAGCTACTAATAAAAATATATGATTTTATTATGTAAAATATATTAGGAACACGTAATTTAAAAACAGGTAAATGATAGTAAGTATAAAGCGTTAATACTTCACGTAGTACTTGCTTGAAACGATTCATTTGTATATTTTTAGTTAAATACCGATAATTCATGCCTATCATCAGCTTAGTTTGCATCATTTAAGATAAAAAATAAGATTATTTCTTAATTGAAATTACATTTTGAAATTAACTTCCCATTTCGATGTGTCGCATTTTTTCAAAGTCACCGTGTATCCACCGAAGGGTGTAGCGGAGGTGTGATGCTATAGAGCCTATGCCCATTATCTAGGTACAAGTCCAATCTCCAATAACAAAAACCCAATGCTCAACCTAAGAATTCAGTGCAAGCGATGAGACAGCAGCTGGCCATGATTGAAAATAACTTTTCAAATAAAGTAAAACCGCCTTCAAGAAACAAAGAAATAATCTTATGTGCGAAACAGTTTCGGAAGTCGGTGACTAAATAAAAGATCCGACCATAACGGCACTGACTTCTCACCACCTCTCACAATTATTTCTTTGTTTTTCTGAAGGCACTTTTAATTTTTTTGAAAGTTATTTCATCGATATAGAATGTTTAATGGAGATCATCTACTGCATCAATCAGAGCCAGTGTTTTAAAGCGCGGACTGCTGTCTAAAAGTTATTTTAATTCAACATTTTGAGTGGCCAGCGATAGATCGATAACTTTTATCATGGATGCCATTGTCAGAACTGGACCAATTAAAACGGGACCGCACGGCAAGCACCAGCTTTCAAATAAAAAAAGAATCATCAAAATCGGTTCTGCCAGTCGAAAGTTCTGAGGAAACAAACAGAAAAAGTTCATAAAATGAAAACTACTGGGTCAAACTATGTTAAATGGCAACTATTCCGCATCAAAGTAAAGAAGAATCACGTAAATCGGATCATAAATCTCAGAGTAATCGGTCTACATACATAAAAAAAAATACCAATCAACTCCCATGAAAAATTTTCACGAGCCGCCTCGTCCTTACATATTATATAACAAAGTACTCCGCCGCGTCGGTCTGTCTTTTTGCGATAAACTCAAAAACTACTGAACAGATTTTCCTGCCGTTTTTAAATACTCCGCATCTAATGGAGTGATCAATCAAGAAGGTTTTAAGCTATTTCATATCACGCTACGACTCTTAGGAACGGGACAACGCGGGAGAAACCGCGGGTTGGTCGCTCTTAATAAATAATGGATAGACTGAAAGTAGGTTGTATATTTATAGAATAATGACACATTTATTGCTTTAATTAACTATAACACTACTATATGTTTTCAACTATATTTTATATATTTTTTATCAATTTTAATGTCTCACCAGATAAAATTATGATCTCATGCTTACATTATTAAGCCGCATGTGACCACGATAAACTCAAAAACAATTGAACAGATATTTATGCGGTTTTCGCTAATGCATGCAAGTGATTAATGAGCAAGGTTTTAAGCTATATAACATCATACTAAAACTCTGGAACGGCGTGGAACCGCGGTCGGGTCGCTATACATAAATATATCACGCATCAAGTCATTGGCCCTTTGAATAACCTTGACCTTAAAGGTCGTGGTAAAGTTCAAAGAAAACAAGCAAATAAAGTCGATAAGACATGAACGGCCTTCCATAGTTATCAAACTCGTCTATTTTGGTGGTTTCAAAGTTCACATCTAGTAAATACTAATATTATGCCAACTGAGCGATTCAATAACTTCCTTTATGAATACTATAACGTAAATGGCAACAATAGGCATGTTCTGTTTTAATAAGTAATTTAACGGCTATATCATTTGTTTGGGCCAGTAATTAATTATCTGAAGGGTTAATTAGTTACCCAACGTGATTTTTATAGTCATAAAGGCATGGTTAACATGGTTAAGCAAAGGTAACAGTTGAAGCCCAAAAAATAATTTTAAGGAAACGGATACTACATTATTGTCCTTTATTTAAAGCAACTCTGCTAAAAATATATATCTACCATAACGTCTGTCTTTCTCAAAGGAATAAAGCAGAGGTGTACTAACGTAACACAATTTGCCGGTATTTTTGGGTCCCATGACTCCCATGTAATATGGATGAGCTTAGAGCCAACAGAGCAGAAATATAAAATCCGAGCTGTAACTAAGAATTTCATAGAAAAACCCAATATTTTTTTAACCTCGATATTGAATCCAGGCTAGACTAATAAATTCTATCAAAGACAAAGTACCTAAGCTAATTCTCTTGAATCTCACTCCCCATCTTACAATATTCCTCCATTCCTTTGAAAATTCCTTCACTTCCTGAGTTGGCAATATTGGCATAATATTAAACCGTATTTTCCAATCTAACTTTACTCCAGTGACTACGGATATCCGCATATTATAAGTACAGTACAAACAGTGATTACAAAGTGTTTACATTTCTTTTAAAAGTACCTACGTTACTTATTCGTTTTGTTATTCAGAGGACATATAACTACAATCTATATAGCAGTATTATATTTACACTAGCTTTTGCCAGCAGCATCGCTCACCTGAAGCTATATTAGGATTAGCTGAAGCTATATTATGATTAGAAATGGATCCCAAAAAATATTTAATCAAATACCTCTTAAGATCTCTTCCTTGTATGGGTCTGTAATCATCAGAGTGGTCAAGCTGTATCTCAGGATCCGTTTAATTAATTGACATAAGATTTTCACCAGTTTTTATGTTGGAGCATATACTTTCTTACAGTGATAACAAAATTAAAATCTATTCAGTAGTTTTTGCGCCAACCCGTCACAAACAGGCAAGTCAAATTTTTGGGTTCGGCGACATTTATATATCCTAACCCATTAGATTGATACCACTTAATATTTTGATGATTGATAGATACCAATTTATAGACAGCTTTTCAGACGATTTTATAATTGGTCGGCCGGTGTTCGATGCCTCCATAGTATACTCCATACTTTCAACCTTCATACGTTGACCATAAAATAATAAAATGAGGGTGTCAAACGCATGGTTGTGTAGTGTGTGCAATGTTTTTGTTTTTTTTTTTGTATTTTTAAAGCAGTATTAAAAAAAATAGTATTCTGCACATCTCTCCATATCATACCATAGTATCTCCTCCATATAAACTTTAACTATGAACAATCTCACATACCTCCATGCGAGCTAATATGCTTAAAGAGAGGTACAAAGTTTTCTCTTATTATGATTGTGCGTGAGTATGTAGTGCGACGAATCACGTGTCCCGCATTTAGTTAACATACGTATTTCGGGTTAATCTCGCTAATTGCCTAGGCCAGTTAGGTAGAAGTTCATTAAAGCTAATAAACACGAGTCTCGAGAGATCAATCGATCTTCAAGGTTAAGCGACGGTTGCCGAGTTTAGTTTATGGATGGGTGATCGTTAACACAATCACGTAAAGGTATCGATTCCGGTTGTCATACGAACACCTATGACTATCGGGTAATCAGATCAGAGTAATTAGGTATGGTAATCAGAAGTCTAAAACGTCTGTTTACCTTATTTAGTCTATTAGTCTATCCTTGGATATCGGTAGTTTTTGTTTTTTTTTACGTACAGATATTACATATACAGTCGCATCTGGTTAGTCTGGACCCCAACATAGTGGGGAAATGCTATGGGAATGAGGATCATCATATGCCTACCTGTGCTAAATAGTTTTTTCAAGAATCCAACAATGTATTCTATACGTGGTACCTTCCATGTTATACTGCGATAGCCATTTACTAACACAATATAGTTGCGATAAAAATCCCATTAATAGCAAAGATTATTTAAAAGTTTGTTTGATTTAATAAATTCTGATACTGTGTTGCTAACAAAACGGAAAGTAAGTACTATTTTGATTGCATAATCGTTCTTAAAATTGTTCAACTACACCTTTACTTGATTATTATGATATTTATAAAAACTCATCCATAAGTGGCTATGCACTAGTCCGCAACTCCTATACAACACACAACTGATTTAATTATATTAATTACATAACGACTTGAGCCCTATTGAAATTGATCCTTCTACTATGTACACCTTTTGCTTTAGAATAGAGTAAGCTTAACTTATAGACTAAAGAACTAAATCCCATGGAAAAATCGTGGTTTGCGGTAACTTAAACAGCACAAAAACCACTTCCCGTATTGAAATACAGTCAGGCGTAAATTTTACACTCTAGTTGTGTAATAGAAAATGTAGGCAGGTATTAAAAACAAGCTTTTTCAATTACGAGGTAGAAAAATCTTTATCAACGTTTACTTTAGTTTTCTAACGACCACCTAACAACGATGCAAACAAAACTATTATAATAGAACACTACAAATCATGTTTAACAGACGAATTGATGATCGAATAGCAATAGCTTTACTTAGCCTCCGTATGAACAATCGACTTAACAATGTAATCCGCATGAATCGAATCGGCCCGTTATGTATTGATATGGCACTTCACCTGTCGAATATCGAGTCTACAAACCACTGCCTGATTTAAGCTGTATAGAAATATCGAATTCAATACCTAAACTGAAAACAATCTAAGAATTTGTTGAGATAATTAGAATAAAAATCGAGATAAGGTTGTGAATGGTCTACTGATCAAAATAGCGCGATATACATGCAATAGCATATACCGTATTGGTCCATAGAATAAGCTCTGTTGGTGGGCATTATAGCAGATTAGTTAAGAAAAAAATAGGAAAGTTCTAACGAAGCCAAGCACCACAAATCTCCAGTGATAATGGCAGACTATCTGGTAAAGCTACTGTCCGGAGTTTTACGGTTACAGCACAAATCCGGCCCATCTATCTATACTAATATATAAAGCTGAAGAGTTTGTTTGATTGTTTGCTTGAACGCGCTAATCTCAGGAACTACTGGTCCGATTAGAAAAATTATTTCAGTGTTAGATAGCCCATTTATTGAGGAAGGCTATAGGCTATATATCATCACGCGGAAAAAGTCACGGGCAGAAGCTAGTATGGATATATAGGGAAAGAGAATCTATGAAAGGAAAATAAAAAAGGAATGACCTGCTGATTCTAAACCGTAAACAAGTTGCCTCCTCATGTCGGACGGGCTGCTAATGTCGGTCAAGGTCGTGAGCCCATGTACTGTAGCGACATTTTTTAGGTTGTGGGAAAAGAATTGAGCTATTAAACTTGTAGAGAACCAACTCACATTAATAAACGATCACCAACGATCCTTTCGTACCGCAGTTGAATTGGTCCGTATTCGGAGTATATCTTACATATAATAAGAATGTAAGTGAGGCTTGTCTGTACATTGCTTATATTTAAAAAAATAACAATTTGGGGGACTCAGAATCAGTAACACAATCCATTTCTATTATTTTTGAAACTTTTGTCTGTCGGTTTGTCTGTGTGTTTGACGACGCATCAAATGATAACTACTGAAGAGATTTGGAAGTAGTGAGCAGGAATTTATAGCCTGTTTCTTGGATTAACATTTAAGCTATTTTTAATTCAAATCGGTGCTCTCTATCAAAAGTTATTAACATTTTAACCATTGAAAACGTTGAATTTGAAAAATAACCATTGAAATAATTTTTTTTCAAGTATATCTGTAGGTACTAGACTAGCACGGATCAAAAATTATAACTGAATCAAGTAAAGTTAAAAAAGGGGAATTTTTAACTGCACCTCTATTTAGAAAATTAAGCAAACAAAATTTACAAATAAATGACTGTACTATAATTTAACTAAGTACTTGATTACCTAAACAAGTTGTACTAAAAAACAAAAAACAAGGTTTTTTGTAAAAAAAACTGATTTGCACACAAAAAAAAGTAAAATAATTATAATTAAAAGTATTTTGGCGCGCTTTTGTCGGTACTACTCCCATGATGGGGGAAGTATTATTAGTTGATAGTTACTGTACATTTAAATTAGGGGTTAAATAAATAATGACCAAAAATATGTACCTATATAAAGGTACTTAACATCAGAAAAATAAATTCGTTATTCTTTTTAATTTGGTTAGGTTAGGTTAGAACTGTAACCAACGACACACGAGCCGAGCGAGCGAAGTTTAATTTCGAATATTTTGATTGAAAATAGGGGATTTACAGTTAAGGTATTAAATACCACCCTTAAAAAAATACACTTACAGGGACCAAATAAGATAAAACTAGAAAATAAAGCAGATCAATCAGAAACCATTATTGTGACCAGGAATTGATTATTAGTACAGTTATTCTAACTCTACTTATACAGGGAATCACGGGACATACATAGGATTTATCAAGCGAGGACAAACCGGTGTAAAAACTAAATATTTCAGTAGGTTAAAGAAGTAAACAACGAATGACAACTTATTTTCTAGCGGACTAACACGACATCGTTATTACCTCAATGAAATTTGAATTTCGATAACAGGTGTCATTTTGAGTTGTCAATTTTGACAATTATTGTTTTCTTCTTTAAAGCATCCAGCCATTATAGTAACCCATTTTATAATGTGAAACCTCCATAGTGTAGACACAGTGCGCACACTTTATTTGAGAAACTAAAGAGTTTCCATGTAATCAAATAATTAAAGAATATACCACGTATGTACTATGTATAATAATAAAAAAATGCAACGTGCGAAAAAATGCAATAAGGTATTCAGAAGTCAATGATGGCGCTAAGTGTATTAGTTATTTTTCGAGGTGGTTAGTTGAAACTTGGAGAGGACAACGTCTGTCAGGTCAGCTAGTCACAAATAAACTAACAGCGATTGATTTAAGCCCGGACGTTTAACTATGAGTCATTACACGTCCGGGTTTAGAGGGTTAGGGAGGTATATAGTCTTAATGGTTCGGATTGTGAAAGACCGAAACACGACGAGCTAGGTAACCTTTATTTGCGACTGTTTACGTAGACTATCACGACAATAGACCAGAAGTTGAATGGGCTTTGTATTGTATGCTTTCAAGCTACGAATGGTCTTTGACGGTAATCTCTTTGGTATGTTTACTTACATATCTACAAAAGGAACCGATAAGCCGGTTGTACCATCTTACAAAGTAATACCTTTAATGGAATATGATCTACCTGAAGGGACTTTGTATATTCTGATGTGATTTCTTTTATGTCGGATCCTTTTAAACCCTATTGTGTAGGATATATGGAATCACACAAATGTTCAGGTATCGGCAGATATGGCAATGCGGTAAGTCCCTCCGTCACAGAACTTATCAAATACCAGTACAAAATTTGTCAATTTGGTAATTATCTGTTCTGGCTAGATTTCGGGCAGATTTCAGAGACCACTCAGTCGCTTTGTCGGGAACTTCTGTGAAGCAGTAATGCACGTAGCGCCCAAGTCAGATTTATCCGAAAAAAAAAATCTTAGTTATTCAGTCTGGCTGTGTCTATGATATCGTTTGTAAAGTTATTTTTTACCAACCTGCGCGGTTAAAAACGATTAATGTATCACCGGGATTTAGGTACCAAGTCAATTCATTTCGGTACAATCATTCTTAATTGTATGAAGTAGATAACAATAAAATATTGTCTTATTAAACAGATTCTACTGATTGGTTGTCAGGAGTGTTTAGGTAATTCAGCAATAACTAAGTTAGTGCACAAATCACAGAGCTATCTGATAAGGAAAGCCAGTCAGGCGCAATGAACCAAACCCTTTTAAAAGGCGGCCAACGCAATTGTGACTCCTCTGGTGTTGCGATAACCGCCGCCCATGGACACCTCCATGGGCGGCGGTTATCGCTTACCATCAGGTGATCCGTCTGCTCGTTTGCTCGTCTGTTTTTTATGGGATAGGCCCATAAAAAAAATTAATAGATAACTTGAGGTATCTTCAATGTGCGAATTAATTGAAATGAGTTTCTATGTATATAGTATTATATAAAACGATATTAATGAGATATAATACTGAAATACTAGTTTAAAATGTGATAAGGTACAAACATACATATTTTCACGCCTGTCTCCCATTGGGGTAGGCAGAGACTTCCACTTGCTACGATCCCGGCATACTACTTTCGCTTCATCTACGTTCATTATAATATAAGATACTAGTTTCTAAATAAGATCTACTAAATTTTCAATATTTTTAGTGAACGAATTAAATCTTAAATAATTACGACATTATTAAATTGGCATAATTGACATTGCCACCACGAGGTATCCTATAAATAATAAACGAAACGACAAAGCCTCATAAATTAATAAAAACTAAGAAGACGAATAAATAAAATCTTACTTACACGACTCTGCATAATATAATTTCAACGTCGAAATTAAGTTCCTGTTGACAGTAAAGTGAACTTTGCAAAGCTTCGTCACACCATTAATGTAGTGTTAATATAGTGCCCATTATCATGTCACAGCCTATACTGATATAGCAGATATGTTTGTCTAATGTGCCGGTCGCCACGCTACGGCGGACGCAGACGTTCGAGGGGGCAGAGACAGTTTGATGGAAAATTAATGTACTCTGCATCACCTACACACACCATATACATCTTTGAGTCATATATGCATGATAATACCTGTGTTAAAGTTAGAAGGATTAAAATAACTAAAATTCAAATCGTAAGATGGGTACTAGACGGTGAATTTGAAGGAAAACAAGAATTTTGTGGAACAAGTGAAGCAAAGGGTTGCGATCGAGTCGTATCAAGAGGTAAAACGGAAAGCAGAATATAGAGAACAGGCGTTTGCGGCACCGAAAAGAGCGGAGCTCTTACATTAAAGCAAATATGGGTACCTAAACTAGATATATAAGATCAAATTGTATAGGAAATTTATCTGTCACGAAAATAGGGACTCATTTTATATAAGTATTGATTAAACATACACGTGGATTTCACGTTAATGTAGAATTTCACAAGTGGGTATACTACTTTAATATTTGATATGGAAAACCTGAAGCATAGCGATCAACTGAAAATATAGGTTTTTCATAGATACCAAAAATATTATAGATTCGATAGTGACAAACGTTTATTAAAGTTAGGTTAGGTTACAGACGCTACAGCCAAGATATTTTTGTCACTAAAAATGTAAATCTGCTTCACTGAGCGCGACTGCTACGCTTGAGGTCGTGGATTCGATTCCCAGATCGAGTAAAAGTTAGAAATAGTAGCAGTTCGAATTTGTACCCGGTCAATGGCAATAGGCTCTCCTCCTATATAATGGACCTAAATATACCGGCGAACTGTAATATACACCCACAGTTCACCGGTATAAAGAGACGTAGGTACTAATAATTACACCTCTGCCACTCTCTTCGGGGAATACAGGTGTGTGAGTGTGTTTAAAAATTGAAGAAACTCCTCTTAGGTAGCATCACTTAATTGCATAGCTCATGATTACAACTCTTCTACAGCTTAATATGATTACAACTCATGTTCCGCACTTTCACCTTTATGCAATGTTTCCGTTACTGAGACGGTAACTGCAACATAAATGCATTATCTATTACAAAGAAAATTAGTCTATTACTTCGAAGACTACATATTGCATTCATGTTACTCCTAAGAAGTTTGTCCTACGAACACAGAAAGTAAGATTCTTCATAAGGAACACCTATCTTGTCCCTTTAAATTTCGTTGAAACACATAATAAAAATACATTACTAAAATGTAGCTACGCAAGGCCCAGCCATTTTTTTCTTTAAAATGCATATAAATATTATCTATCACCTAGTCTTTGTCCAACTTTGCTGGGGTCAGGGTGGCTAATCAGATGGAGACTGAATGACAGGCTATTTTACAAGGAAAACGATTTGTATAACATGCAGAATATTTTTTTCTAGACTAAAACTAATTCTTCGAAAAACGTCACAAATTGCCTATTGTTTCACTTTTTGTTGGGGAATAATTACTTACGACGCAAAGGAAACGGTATATGCGTTTAGGGTGAGAGGCTGTTTGTTTGTGTGTTCCAACGAATGTTGCCATTTATTTCCAGAGCTGTTTGACCGATTGAGACGCGGGTTTCTGTAACGAATTCGTAATTCATCAGTGATTGTTTGCAGAGGTAACTAAAATAAACATTTAACAACAAAAAATATAATGGGCATTACAATTTTAAGCCCTCTATAGTTTTATTACAATGATAAGTCATAACAAAAAAATTATCCATTTTTAGTTTATTTTAGCCATTGATTAGTTGCCAATGGGGAAATTGTTTATCATTTTATGATGATACAGTGCCTACAGTTTATTTCAGAAAATTATCACTTAAAACAAAATTTCAACTGTTTTAGTCAGAAGTCCCTTAATGAGTTCAGTTTTTAAAGGAATTCTCTAAAAAGTTTAAAATAAGCTCAAAATAAAACATTTTGGAAAAAGCTACGGCGAATCTAATCGTAAAATGATTAAATAGGTAACATTTTCGAAACCCCCAACTAAATGAGTACGTACACATACATACCTATTCTCTTACCTATAAGAAAATCCGGCGGGGGCTGCATTTTGTTCTACAAGAAACATCATAGCATTTCTCTACAATTTAATTAAAATTCAGAACAGAGGTGGGAATGGCAGCCCCGGCGGATTTTCTTGTATGTGCATCATAACTTGTACTCTACGCTAAAGATATGTCGCCTTTGAATAGTTTTAGGCCCAGTTTCTCCTGAATGTGTTTCCATCAATGCACTCAGTGTAAGTCAATACAGTTACAAAGGATAGCTCGTATATTATTGTAAGCACAAAAGAATTCTTCGAAGGTTCTTCGAATCCTAAAAATAATTCTGTAGGAAAGAATCTAAAACAAAATTTTCTGACAAATCAAATATTTTATTTAAAGCTGAAGATACGAGTTAGGATAAACACTGATTACACTGTGATGCGTATTTCAGATGCCTGTTAGAAAATAGATTATTATTCATTCTAACACGAGCTAAATGGGACGATTAGAAGTGGTTTTTATTTTTGACAATAAGTCTTAGATATATTTAAGGCTGATTTGAAACGCTACATTGAAAATATGTGTGTATGATGCATACTGTAGAGACTACTCCAAGAAGGAGATAATATGAAGGGTTGACTGGCAGGTAGCAGACTAAAGAACAAACATTCAAATATGTGAAGTAGAATGTGTAGCAAATGACGTGCAGAAAAATAGATTGTCTTTCCTTTCTTGATTTTCTTCTAATACAGTCTAATCAATATTAATCGAGCATTTTTTCATTAAAATAAAACCCCCATAATTCCAAGGTGCCATCAAGTGGTGGAGGCGCCGGGTAGGCTAAAAGAGCAGATATTGATGAGTGATTAATTATATGCTGCAGTTGTAAAAGTGAAAGTCTTAGGCCCACTTGCACCAACTTAAATGTGTTTAAATACAATTTAAACATATTTAAGAAGTTGGTGCAAGTGGGCCTTAGTCTTAGTCACTCCAAATATCATACGTCATAGAAAATTGCATGCAAATTAACCTTTCTCTTTCTCATAATTTCATGTTTTAAATCATCCAATCGGTTCTAACCACGGAGTAAAATCTATATATATATCTTCTATACATAACTCTACAAAATTATAGATCACGTCCGCCTCCGCAATAAGGAAATAAGGGTTTCTAAAGGTTGCATTCAACAGTTCCAATATCCTTTAGGTACAACATAATGGCCACAAAGATACACAGTCGTTCGTCGCCAGCCTTATGTCTCTTTATATTGGCTTTGTCGCTGCTGCTGTGCAGATAACCAGCGAACGGCGGGTGTACAACTGTACATATTAAGATCCCACACACCTCTGCCTAACCGTTAGGGCCTAACCTATATTTATAAATAGATTTAAGTTCACGGTCCTACATAAAATAAGTTTATGCGAAATCTTTGGAATTGTACGATTCTACTACTTATAAGAAAAAACTAAGTTGAAATAACTGTCAATTTCTTGAAAAAATTGGGGCGAGCGCTTTCATCAGAAATTGAGAAGCCTTTATCATTGATTTATTTATAAACTATATCGTCGTAAATAGAAAGTTTCAATATTAGCGTATTTATAAGTATTATGTTTTGGATATTACTAGAAATCTTTCAGAAACAGAATATTAGGCAGCGAAAAGGTACCATTCCAACAAAACAACAGTATAATCCCGATTATCTAGATCAAATAAAACCAAGGTAATAATCCGTATAATCAAAAATAAGTATTTTTGTAATTTAAATCCCATCCCATGCGATCTTAAAGTAGGTTAGATTTGATTAATATCCCTGCTGTCAAGCATTAAGTACAGTATTGCATTCAGGACAGGTCGAAATTTGCCTTCACATTCTGAAAGTGACGTAAATTCAGAATGTTAAGGCAAATTTCGAACTGGCCTCTGGCACTCGCAGTGCTATTCCTCATCATAGCGTTTGGTGTGTTAACCAGAAGACGCAGATCCCAATGCCCGCTGTCTAATTTTTTCTTCACTAAAATACTTTCGCATTTATAAAATTATAATGGGAGCATGGATTAGATGTATATTTATTCAAATCTATACTACTAATAAAGCTGAAGAGTTTGTTTGTCTGTTTGCTTGAACGCGGTAATCTCAGGAACTACTGGTCCGATTTGAAAAATTATTTCAGTTTTAGATGTCAGTTTTCTTTCAGGCTATATATATATCATCACGCTACGCGGACGAAGTCGCGGGCAGAAGCTAGTATATTATAATGCCGACATTAAACCCGAAGCATGTGTCCTCAACCATCGAGAGCAATTGTATATACACGTAAGTCACGTGTATATTTAGGGGCAGACCAACGTTTATAGTTTTGGAGTTATGATCACGAGGCAAGTTTGCCTTCGCGAGTTCCACGAATCGGTCTCTACTCCCGACTATTTCCAATTTCAGAACGAAATACGTATAATACATACATATAAGCAATATAAAATTGTAAAAAAGCTGTGTCTGTACATTGAAAATATTAAAAAAACACGTGTGTGGTATATAAACGTCTCCGAAAATGTGATTTATAAAATTCTTATCTGTTTGTCTGTTTGTTACGGGTTGGAGCAAAAACTACTGAATAGATTTTAATTTTATTATCACTGTTAGAAAGTATATGCTCCAACTTAAAAACTGGTGAACTTTTTATCTCAATTAATTAAACGAATACTGAGATACAGCTTGACCTCCCTGATGTATAGAGAGAGGCCCATACAAAGAAGAGATCATCAGTTTTTCATTTTTACTCCTGATATAGCTTCACGTGAGCGTAGCCGTGGGCAGAAGCTAGTAAAATATATTAGTAAAAGTGTGTTGGAGATAGTTTTATTCAATTCAATAGGTACCGTCGTATATCTCACGTATTCTTATTCTCCATTGATATCAAATAGATAGTTCTGCTTACAGTCACTATGAACTTTGTAAGCCTTTAAACCTGATATTTGCCTACTTTAGACAAAGAGTAAGTGGTTTTATTGGGACGAGGTAATAATACGTCATAGATGAAAATCAATAAATGAAAGGAAGACGTGGATTCGATTCGATGCTAACGTAACAATGCCCATTGTTACTTATTGACAATATTTTATTATAAAACTCGTGCGCAAAATTTTGTATGCAATAGACTACTATCGTGGATTCGTGGGTGTGTATTTACTCATAGATACGCAAACACCCAAACGCGTAACAACCTGTGGATAATTCAAATAATTGTTCCGTGCGAGAATTGAAACCACAACCCGTGGCGCAGAACCTGATCCCTCGACAACTACGCTAAACATGCCGTCAAAATGTTCTTATTTTTGTATACGTAATCAAACCATTATACTGTCCCATTCCGTGCCTCACAGAGTGAGACAGATTAGGCTAAAGTTCACCACAATTTTGATGTTTATAAAATATATCCCGCTTATATATAAAAATATTTTAAAACCAGATTTCAGTTTCGTAGTAGCTATTGCTGAAACTTTGCGGACTACCCATAAAAAATTAAGTTCGTTTTTGTTAAGCGATACACAAAGGTTCTAAATGCAAAACTTTTCAACGGTTTGCCTTAAACTTTCTCCATAACCACATTGTTGTGGAGCAAATGTGAAAATTATAATTATGAATAAAATGAATGGAATTAAGTAACAAAAAAGTTTTGTTAATTATGTTCGTACAGTACAGAGGCTTTAAACGGGATTGGGTAAAGTGTATTTGGAGAGTTCCATAGAAGACATCAAAGATTGCCCGATTGACAGTGAAAAAACGACACTGCTGACATTTTGGATGCCATTTTCCGGACAAAGTGAATTAGTATCGTTTCGCTAAAATTAATGTCTAAACCTTCTAAGAAACCAATCAAAAATATAAAGTCGTTTTTTTTATAAAATAAGAAGTGATAACCCAGTGATATAACCATTGCACTGCCAAGTCCCAAGATCTCTAGTTCGAATTGAAGACACGCACCTCTGACTTGTCACAGTGCGTATAACTAGTTAATTTATCACGCACTGAAACGATGACTGCCTCATTAGCTAAGTTAGCTAAACGCGACTGCTACGCTAGAGGTCCAGGGTTCGATTCAGTTCCCAGGTCGAGCAAAGTTTTATTGGGTTTTTCTATGAAATTCCCAGTAGTAGCTCGGAGTTAGGAATTTGTGCCCGGTGAATGGCAATAGGCTCGCCCCCTATTACATGGGACCTAAACATACCGGCGAACTGTGGGTGTACATTAGTACGCCTCTGCCTAACCCTTCGGGGAATAAAGGCGTGATGGTATGAAACGATGAAGGAAAACATTGTGCGGAAACCTGCATGCTTGAGAGATTTTGCTTGATTTTTCCAACATGGTGGACTATAGCCTCGCATTTTGAGAGGATTTTATTTTATAATCCCTCGCATTTTGAGAGGAGACCCGTGCCCAGCTGTGGGACATTATAACGGGTTTATTATGATATTGTAAACGGATTAAAAATTTAATAGTAACTAACAGAAACCAAGTCCACTTATAAAATTAGTAAGTTATTTTGTTGGCAGCTGGATAAGGCAGCCATGTAACGATAACAACAATTAGTATTGTTACTTGTTATATTCCAGATTTTTTATATTTTCTGTGTTCGAACTAATTGACAGCAGTTGAATAATATCGACGTGGTTATACCGTCACAGAACCTACTTTCAAAACAACTAGTTATTTATATACTATATACATAAACCACCCATTATTATGTCCCACTGCTGGGCACGGGTCTCCTCCCACAATGAGAGGGATTTGGTTATAGTCCACCACGCTGGCCTAATGCGGGTTGGCAGACTTCACACGCCGTCGAGAAAATCTCTCAGGCATGCAGGTTTCCTCATGATGTTTTCCTTCACCGTTTAAGCGCGTGATAATTAAATATACATACGCACATGACTACGAAACTTTAATGATGCCTTAGATTCGAACTAGAGACCTCTGTTTGGGAATTGGGAAAAAGCTGATACATAAAAAATACGTATACGTTATGTACTTATACGCTTGGTATATATGCGAAACCAACTAGTTATGACTTTTTAAAAGTACTTTCTATAATGGTCTAATTCAGGGGTGTCCTAACTTTGAAGCCTTGGGGCCATAATATTTTTTTCGGTATGTTGCAAGGGCCATAACTATTTAAATTTTTCTACCCACCTAAGCAAACATAGGCTTTTATTTCATTTCAATTACTATTGATTGTGTATTGTGACACGTAACGCTGTCCGGGCCGGATTGATGGCAGTGGCGGGCCGGATTTGGCCCGCGAGCCGTAGTTTGGAGACCCCTGGTCCAATTGAAATAATACATTTTGACTTTGACTTTGAACCCGAGACACGTGTCTAGTTTTTTTTATGTAAAGAATCTATATACAAAATTTCAAAACTGTATCACGAAAAATCACAGTCATCACAAAACGCAACATGGAAAATTATTGGAATCGATTCAAGTTACTTATTCTACAATATACAGGTGAACAATGTTGTAGGTATATTGTTATTTTGTTCCATTAAAAAACACTGCAATTCTTGCTTCCTGATATATACCAAAAAAGTGTCAAATAAAACGAAAGACAAAAAAATAAAGCCCGAAATCAAAAAATCTCTACAACTCAACTGAATATTTTGGCTTGTTTATTATCGCGCATCGTAATCTGTCGTTTAATTTGGCCAATACTTTTACCGGTGCCTTTGCCCGCCGGCAGTCCCCGTGTGGAAAGCTTTCAAAATGTAAAGGCTCTACTATGAAACCGTTCAGCTCAAGCCAAAAGTAAACACTAAATATTTATTCGCAACGTTACATTGGCGTCCACGTCAAAGTGAAGCCCTTTTTTTATTTTTCATCATACGCTTTTATCGACTTGAAAAGTTCAAAATGGAGCTTCCATGAAATAAAAACATGTTTTCACATAATTCAGTCATCACATTAATTATACGAGCACTGGAAATACTATTTGATTTTTGCATCTTACGGTGTGATATCGTTCTTATTGTTTAATTTGTTTTAGACTTTTACCATCAAGCCTGTATTATCGAATAATTAAGCAAACGTAAAGCAAACTATAATGTACACCCACAGTTCTACCGCTATATTTAGGTTCCACATAGTAGGTGGCGAGCCTATTGCCATTCTATCAGACACAAATCTGAACTCCGCGCTGCTACTAAGAATATCATAATTTCCATTTGGGAATCACTTCTAGACTGTGTATGACTTAAAAACTGCATGAGGTAATATTATATAGGGTACGATTTATATGTTTATATACAACGCACTGTGCCTACGATGTTTAAATAATTATTCTTCATATGAGTCATTAGTATTTAGTGCGCGCGCCATGGATTCATGATGATAGTTATTACACAGAGTATTGGACAATCGAACACCAATTAAGGATGGCGATTAATGTCCAACTACGATTTCGATTTATTTATCCGTCTCAAACGAGTTCAACAAGTTTCTACTTACGACACGAGTGAATCGACAGATTGGACGGATGGTCGCGTATTATACGAGTACTTGTCGCATTCACTGTGCGAGTATTTGGCAGGTCCAACGAAAATATTCGTCTGCCTTATTTCTTAAACATTATTATGTACATATTTTCGCGCTTGGTACACACTAAGTTAAGTGGATCTTAAGCTCTTTTAATCTGAATAAAATTTAATATAAATACAGGTATGAGGATATACGTACGCTCCGGAGCGTGCTCATAAACTTGGTGCGAATAAATTCTCAAATTTTATGCGCGTCGTAAAATCACTCTTGGATTGCATAGCATTGAGATATTATGACAGCTAAGGTATTTATATATACGATGAGTTTTTTACTAAGGATCTCTATAGAAACTTGATAGGTAGATATATTCTTTGAAATCCATTAAGAGGTTTTCACGCAATTTTCCTGCTTTCATTTCCCAGATATTTATCTACTAGTATATAGCCACAGATACCTATTGTATTTTTCCGCTTAACACTTACTTATTTATTACTTATTAGTAAACACATTTTTTCAAGTATTAACGAAATATTAAAATCAAATATTTCGATTTTCACGCATTATGACATTTCTTAATTATGTAATTTAAAAATGTTTGTTTTTCTCAATTAAATTTTTTCTTTGTTTTGTATTCCGCATAATATTTTAAATGGGTATTGAACTTTAATATTATTATTTAAAAACTACACTGCTCAGGTTGAATTTTATTGTTAAGTTGAATCGTTAATTGGCAAAATGTTTCCTACTTCTTTTACTGCCATAAAGTTAGATTGCTGTGTTTGATTGCTAATTGGATTTTCCGACAAAGATTTTAACACATTGAATAAATGTAATAAGTTTAGCAACCATTTTACGAAAGGGTTTTACATAAAAAAATCATATTACGAGAGCTCAATAGCTGTCTTACTAGAGATAAAATTAATTATTTATTACTAATCTTCACATATAAATAACTTAGTAAGCAATTGCTCCAAAATTTCTTATTCAGATCAAATCTGGCGATTAAAGCTGGATGATAAAACATACCCGTATTCCGAAAAGGGTTAGGCAGAGGTGTGCTAATGTACACTCTTAGTTCGCTGGTATGTTGAGATCCTATGTAATTGGGGGATTATAAATTGTTTAAATCAGCGGTTGAATAAATTAACCTGAAGTGCCTGCCTCATTAGGGTAATAGTGCGACTTGGTTTGATTCCCAGGGTATTGTGTTTTTCCATTCAGCTTGGACTTTTGGAGTTGTGCCCGGTTAATGGAAATAGCCTCGCTCGCCCACTATATCATGGCACCTAATCAAATTGTGGGTGTATATATTAGTACGCTTCTGCCTATACCCTTCGGGCAATATAGACCCGATGGTATGTAACCTCTAATATGTATTCTAAAAGACACTCCAGACTTAATTAGTATTAGGTAATTTCTTATCAAATATAATATAGTTCGTATTCTAAACGAAATTCGGTAAGCTTTTAGGAAAAACATTCCAATTTATTGAAATACCTGAGATAGGAACTTTGATCTTCAGTTCTTTCATGTTGTGGGTAATTCGTAATCGTAAGTAGGTTGATGTGGTTGTGAACTCATATATATATTTTTTTATAATATTTCGTTTCTATGAAGATTATTTCAACTGTTGTATCATTTATGCTATGTAACCATGTGATTCCGTGTACCTATATCTTATCCTTACTTTTTATTACATTTACATACCATCAGGATAGTATAATTACACCCAACGTTTTATGTTTTGGTCCCATGTTAAAGGGGCCGAATATTTTGCTGGACACAAGTCGCACTTGTGACCACTAGACCATTGAGGCATTTTTTTTTCAATTTACGCTCACATTAGTAAATCTCTACTATTATAAAATTGTAAAAAAGCTGTGTCTGTACATTGAAGATATTTAAAAATGTGATTTTTAAAATTCTTGTCTGTTTGTTACGGGTTGGATAAAAAACTACTGAATAGATTTTAATTTTACTATCACTGTAAGAAAGTATATATTTTTTTTTTTAGTAGCCCGTAGGGATGCCACTGCTGGGCAAGGGCCTCTCCCAAACATTTGGGAGGAATTGCCATAATCGCCACGCTTGGCAGGCGGGTTGGCGATCGCAGTAAGATGTCAAACGGTTCAGAGACGCTGCTGCCCGTCTTCTGTGTTCCTTTATTCCCTTAGTCGCCTTTTACGACACCCACGGGATGAAATGGGTTGGTACTATTCGCCGCCGGCACCACACAGCTTCCGCCGGCACCACACAGCTTAAGAAAGTATATGCTCCAACTTAAAAACAGGTGAACGAATCCTGAGATACAGCTTGACCTCCCTGATGTATAGAGGCCCATACAAAGAAAAGATCAACAATGTTGGTTTATCTATTTTTACTCCTGATATAGCTTCACGTGAGCGAAGCCGCGGGCAGATGCTAGTATAACTATATAATAAGTTACATAGTGCCTAGAACTACTGTGCCGTGGGGTGCGTGCACGTCCTCTATTTGCCATCACCTCTTGTTGCACTAATGCAGGCTTACAAGCGCCTCTACGCAGACTTACAACTAACTACAACAAACTATTCCATCATATTGATATGTTTTCCCTTTCCGCTAACATATTAAAAAAAAACATTTTTATGTCGATTAAGTAGTTATATTGTACAGTATTAATATTGTACTGTATTTTTTTTATAGAACATGTTATTTGTTTTCGTTTGTAGGCATTTACGTATAAAAACCACATGTTATTAAAAAAGTATTTCTAGTATTGGTTTCACATTTACTTACATTTTGTCTGTATGTTTATATCAAATATTATGTAATGTGTTACTGCTTATTGTCCCTTTTTTTAAAAAAAATATTGTGTTTGTTTCTAGATTACATAGGTACGTGTATAATACTACTATTACATAGCTATCATATCATATTATGATAAAAATGCCTGGAAAAGTAACTGCTGGCCCAGCTCTACAAGCTTACAGGATAATTTTACATTGAAATAATAAAAAGTATTAATTTATCGTTTTTCTGACGTGACAATGTTACTAATCTATTAGCAACTTTATGTGAATAGCAACAATTTGACTTAATTAAGTAGTTACACACATGTTATCTTATAACATTGATGACGACAATGTCATTGTTTAAACTATGTATAATGTCATTGTTGCTTTATATATTTTTTATTTTTACATATATTTATGATAACGAAATGACTGCAATATATGAGTATTCAGGCTATGATAGACGATGCATTTAGTGGTACATACCGGCGACCCGCGGTTTTAGCTGCGTTGCCCCGGTTTTAAGAGTCGTAGCGGTATGGTAAATAGCTTAAAACCTTCCTCATGAATCATTCCGTCCATTAGTGAAAACCGTTTGTTTTTGCGTTCATCTCGAACAGACAGACAGACGCAGGGGGAGAAATGAGGGAATGTGTAAGGATATTATGCCTATCGGTTGCTTGGTAGTCAGAGCTAGTCATGTTTACTAAAAAGTCTTGTTAGTGGTGGCGTTGTGTCACGTCGTTTTATCATCTTAAACATGGTTGACTCAAACGACGCTGATAAACACGTCATGCTCGTAAACTAGCGCTGTCTGTTGGGATTGGTCAGTTCTTACATGCTATGTTAGGTATCTTTTGCGTTTGTTCTTTAGAAAAGCCAATGAGCTTAGTCTATTAAAATCTCGCACATCAAGTTGCATAATTCTCACATTTTAACAACAATTTATTCAAAAGCTAACAGGTATTAAAAAAATATTCAACGGAGTAGCTGTATCTATGGAGTTTCTTGTTGGTTCTTCTCTATAAACCCCACTACTTGGAACCGAGCGACTCGTTTTCACAATTGACTTTTGTATTACGAATGTGTCTAGGTACACTATGCTAGGACACGCCATTGTAGCAGCAGTAAGTCCTGTCATCATGGAAGAGTGGAGTAGTGCCGCGACATCATCAGCTTCCCACTGACGGAGAGTTGCAGATAGGTACTTTAACGTCAATAGCTAGAGAGCGTGTTGTGAAATAGCTGGCAGCTACTGTCCTAGATTTTATTCTCCGTCTCTGGGTTCCACGAGACCCCAAACCAGCTCTTCTTTGAAATGGCTACCCACACATTATTGAACAATAACAATAATCAGATCTTTTCAATAATCTCATTTGACATCTCTTCTAGTCTCTGTTAAAGACGGTTAAATTATGACTAAATATGAAGTGCAGAAAAAGTTAATCGCTTTACGCATTAACTGACTCAAGATAAAGAAATAATATTGGTACATCTTCTTATTTAGCTAATTCTTTTCGTCGGAACATTTTTCGTAGCCATGTAAAATTATATAGTCGTGACACTACGAATTACGGGATGCATGCATAATGCACACTACATGAGTTCCCAAACGATTTATCGATTTTATTCGAGTTAATCGCTATAAATACTTTCCTAGAGTTTTACCAAACCAAATTTCAATCTCGGTTTTGGTGTCAAAGCGAAATTAATGGATCGCTTGTTGTGTACGTGCGTATGTTTTCATCATCATCATTGGCAGCTTTTTTCGTCCCACTGCAGGGCATATGTCTCCTTCTTTTTACGCATTCAACCCTGTTTTGCGAATCACTTTATCATGTCGGCCGATGGCCAGGTGGGTTGATGACTCGCGGAGGAATGAAATCTCGCTCCCGTAACCCCAACAAAAAGTGGTGAGGCGAAGCACCCGTGTGGTTTTAGTCGGTAGGTCACCCACTCTGGGTGGAGTCCGATACACCTCGCCACCTTCCCCGGGCGGCGGATGTCCATGAGGATTTCCACACGCACAAAAAAAAAGTGGGTTGATGATAGAAATAGAGTAAGCACACGGAGTGTAGGGACACTCCGTGTGCTCACTCTATTTCTATTATATTCATATTCTACTGTATGTTTTCGCTCTTACATAATTTATTAACAGAACGATCGTGATTTTGTATTTGCTTTCAATTATGCAGATAATTTGCACTATTAAAAATCATTACCATAAGTTTTGATTACTTATAGTACCTATTACAGGCACGAGTTTTTGTGTCGACTATAATTTAATTGATGTGTGGAAAATTGTTGAGTGCTTTATTAGTGCAGATGTAATATTTTTTTAACATATTATCATACAACTGTGTTAAACGGTATATATCTGCCCTTGTGAAGCCAGGGCGAGCCCATAAGTTGACGACACAATTGTTCAGAGTTTCTTATAAATTACATGGTACAAAAAGGTCGTGGCATAACTAGTATAAATTATCTGATCGCGTAGTCATCGTGTAGTGTTAATCAATGAGCAAATTAGGCTTGGTCAAAGTACCCTAGTCACCTTAATGACTCCTTTTGATGTAGATTGCGAGGCGCGGATATCGATTGGTCAAATAAGCAAATTAAGAGACACTCACTGCTTGGCTTTGTATATTTTAGGAATCGAAATGTATCACCATTATCTATTTGTGGATTTGCAGCTTTTCTGCTCAATTTTCAATAGGATAATTCAATTGAGCTTAACAACGAGTTGTTTTAGGGTATATAATATTAAAGTTAATATTGGAAAGTAATAAATCTACTTTTTACGCATTTTTATCGAGTTGTATTGATATTATTTAATTCCCGACGTTTCGGAAGTCTTAATGTTAAAATTACTAACAGCTGTCTGTGTATTTCAATGTCTTATATTCGCGTAAGTGACAGAAATCAGTATTATTAACTTGTTCAAAGCATACTATCGAACTTTGATTGACGCAATTAAAGTTTGCATGGTGTCACTGAATAGGTATAGCACAAAAGATTCGTTCAAGTACCTAGTTGGACAAGAATTTGGACACTTCAGCTTTATAATATTAGATTTATAAACTAAACATAACCGATATTGGGTGCTGATTTAGCATAGCATAATCTATCACGGGTCTCTTCTCAGAATAAGAGCGATTAGGCTATAGTCCATCACGCTTCCTAATGAGGGTTGGCAGATTTCACACGCCCCGTCGAATAAATCTGTCAGGCATGCAGGTTTCCTCACGTTGTTTTCCTTCACCGTTTAAGCGCGCGATAATTAACTATTACTTAAAAAAGTCAGAGGTGCGTGCCTTCGATTCGAATTCAAAACCTTTGACTTGACAGTCCAATGGTCATATCACTATGCTATCACTGCTAATAACCAATAAGTGATACTTGAAAAAAACTGACGAATTTTCATATTTTTGAAGAAACCCTTGCTCTAGCATAGGTTTCAAAGGAAGAATTTTCCAGTATGATGGGTAGCATATCCTTTTAACTTGAGCAGCTGACGAAATCGTCAACCTGTATATCGATAAAATATTTTATTCTTCAAATTCCTACATAACTTCATATTACTCTGTGGCGGAAGCGAAGCGTCAATGAATCTTCAAGCACAGAAATTGACTAAATACGAAACAATTTCATGGTAGGTAGGTACCTAAAATAATTTTTGTTCGTTCCCGCCCACGTGTCGTGAGATGCATACAGGTCGCCTTTCTACTCCATTGAATATTTTTGTATGACTCGATACTGACGGTTTTAATATCATAGCTGTTTATAGACTCAGACATAGCGGCCGATTTTAATGGGATTTTACTGGAGGATGGCCAACACTCGGAGCAAGATTTCATGGGAGAATGGGAGGGTTAGATTAATTTTTAAAAAGCGAATTATAATCGGTGTGAACTGTTTCGTGTTTGCTATGTTCGTGTATCCTTCCGCTCTACATTATACGTAATATTCATAATCTTTACAACTTCTTAACCAGTGAAATGACTCATCAATTTAAAAGTGTCAGGTCCGAGTATAGCGTGGCTGTATACACCTACTGGACGATAATACAGGTCTGACGTTAATACTTTGAATAAAATTAAAATCGCGAGTCACAAATGAGAGGTTCCCTCAAGGTTAAAAGAAACAGCTAACAAACTATCTTAGCATGGTCAAGGTCATTTTAGTACACAAGCTATACTCATTGTTAAAGTAACACGTAATTTGTAGGTACCGTAATACCGCCTTTTTTGTATGATAAGACAGATGTTTTAAATTACTAGAATGGTCTTTATAAAATGCAACAATGATATTAGCTGCATAATTATGTATTGGATTATATTGATATCCATAACTGTGATAAATAAATAATGAGGTCTATTCAATATACTACTACACTATAGATTTGATCTGATCTGCGAAGGTAGTTGACCAAGTTTCTTTCTTTCTATGTGGACTAAAAATATTAAATTATTAATATGATTCCTGAAAATATTGGAGAAAGTACTAACAATAAAACGAAATAATACAAATCAAATAAATATTGTATCTAAACATAAATAAGATTAAATAAATAATATTAGAAAACAATTTTTTTTTACAAATATTTTAAAAGTTAGATTTTAAGTTATAAGAGCACTTACTTGGCTTAGTAAAGTTCTGAGGTGATGTGTTGTAGAAATAGCAGTAGACTCCAAAGGCAAATACAAAGAGTAGCAGGAGCAGAATCCTGGTTGAAAATGGCCGGCAACGAAGGACCCGGGTCCTCATTGTGGATTCTGAAATATAAGTATTGGTATTAGTAATTTTTATCACACATAATATATATTAAATTTATATTAAAACAATATTGATAGAGCTATTATAATTACATTCTAGCTACCTACTTAACACAAATTGCTGCAAAAATAATAGGTAGTAGGTAAGTAACTTTTTAAATTATCCAAACTCAATAAAAATAAGGTGATCTTTTAGGGTTATCAATCATTCCAGGAGATAAGATTTCATGTATTCATAATTTTGCAATAAAATAGCTTGAAAAATGATAAGTAATTAATAATCTTTCCAAGCACACAATCGTGATCTCAATAATACTTACGAGATGTATTTCTATTAATTAAAGAAAGCCATTGTACCTACTATTGTTTACTTTTAAAACTTAATACGAATTCATTAGGTACCTACTTATTTAAATTCAAATGATAATAAAATAATAAAACAATTTAATCTGAATATACTTATTCTTATGTTTGTAGAATAATAAAAAAAAAATATAGGTACTCCACAAAAAACTCAAGCTAAGTACGAAAGATCACTTTTGTAATACCATTCCAGTAAACAGAAGCCCTCAGTCACTGTAACTAAAAGTTATAACTAAAAGTAATAAAAATTATCAAAAACTTAAATTTTAAAACTAAGATCGTGAGATCTAAAGTTTATGCACAAAAAAGTCACAACAAAAAATATTGGCTCATCTTCAATAGACTGCGGAAACTGTAAACACGAAAGATGCGGCAAACACTTTTAATTATTTACGAATAAACATACTCACTTATATCAGTTACGATTTATAATACGGCACTGTTTACATTTTATGTTACTCGAAATAATCTCGATTATTTATTTATCTGCAGTGTAAGTTTATGAACTCACGCTAACAATCACAAACTGAAAACCAAGCGCTGATGCGTACTCTACTACCGCACGGCTATTACCGATTGGCAACTTGTTACGGTGTTACCAATCTTGTCCGAAAAAGCTACCATGGCCCTGTCAATTCAATGATCAAGGAATTGAAATGTTATATTTCTTTATTTGATTTCCAGCCATGATGAGGTACATAATAATTGTTAAACCTTTAAAACAAATTACTCAGCCTTCGTTACTTAGGCGAGAATTTTTTCAACTAGCAACAATTTAGAAATTCGTCCGAAAGCATGCAGAGACTTATAACGTTATCCATAACAGAATTCGTAACGATACAATAACGTTATAATAGTATCGATACCTCGGCCAACATATCGTTTTCAATATTTTGCATAACGTTATACGGGTAACAGAACGAAATTCAGAACGAAACAAACATCAACAGCCTCCAACGTAATGAAGAAATATCACTTATCTGCAACAATTGTTTCTGGAGATGGGTTGTAAAAAATAGATAGTGCAGATATTTTAATCTTGATGAAAGAATAAGACGATAATATACCCTCTCCAATGTTACGGCCATTTCGCGCAAGATGATGCATGCGTTATGTCATCCGCCAAATGACGTGGGTGGTCCGCCGCGGGTCATTAAGATAACGATATCTCGAAACTGTTGTATGCGACTGTATATGAATTATAAATATCGTTTGAATCGCTATTAAAAAAAATAATAACATCATTATTTATATTATTACATTTTATAACAATATTATAGTAACGTTAAATTGTATGATAACGATGTTTTTCATTTTGATTACTTTGGATCAAATGAGTCCTACTAGGTAATAATATTGATAAAAATATTTAACTTAGACATATGGTATAGTGAATGTGTTTAAATAAGTGTACAGTACACATGTAAAAGAAATAAATTATTTAAATATTGAAGTAAGAATCAGTTTAACTGAAGATGATCAAACAATAAACAAAGAATCTTTCTTTAAGCTATCTTTAGAACGCACCGCGGTCACAACGTCAAACGCAACGCAGTGGGCCAGAGTCGGCCTGAAAAAGGCTACCAAACTGGTAGAAATCCAATTTCCACAATGACCAAAGTTGTATATATCATTTTAGGAAAATTGGAGTCGCAGTTTTTAATACATGTTGTTATGTAATGTTTTCCAGTTACTTGTTTACCCAAAATGAGCACCTTGGCTTACTAAGATGAATCATTCCAGGCCTGAATGATTTAATTTAATTGCAAGTTTAAATAACATTATGTCCCTATAAATAAATTAGGTTTATAATTACCAAGGTGCCTTGATAGCTATTTTATAGATCTTAATTTTTATTTTGTAGTGGTATTAAATATAGCAACCTTATCAGTGCTAGATAACACGGCCAACTCAATCTGTCACAAGTTTGCGAAAGAGTATACTGTGTATCGCGTGTCGCTATTTGTTTATTTGTTTGTTTGATTAATTAACATGAGATATAACGAACTCGGCACTACCGGCATGGAAGTCTCACATGTCAGCTTGGGAGGTGCTGCATTCAGTAACTTTTACGGGTAAATTATTTACAGAATTATTACTACGTACGTAATTTATAAATAATTACTACATACCTACGTATAAAGCGTTCATTTTACATGACGCGACTTACCTATAAGTAGGTACCTACCTACCAAGTTTGTTTTCTTTGCCTGTGCTCATTCATGTGCTGTGGACGCTGTGGTACCAATTACCCGCTAAATAATTATGAACGTAAACATGTCTGGATGAGTTATTTTTAAATTCAGATTCATCAAGGATTTGTAAAAGCGACTGTGATGATACATAATTCAACATTGCTTATAGGTATTAATTTTATCTTCTCATGCTAAATCAAGTTGTACTCATACTCATTGTTTGTTGCTTGTTGCCATTTATTTTATTATTAACTTTTATGCAGTGTTGACCTGTAACTCGGATAACTTTGTTTCCTTTGAGCCATTTTATTCCCACTGATTTGATTTTTTAATGTCAAGGTGAACGTTGATATTGACTTTGAACAGCATAAAACGACCTGACCTTGATGTATCCAATACATCGCCATCGTTGTGGAGTCGTTGTAATTATTAAATTAAATATTGGAAGAACTTGTTTAGAATTAAGTTGAAAATAGGTGCCTACCTACCTACTTACCTAAGTATCTTATTTTGCGTTGCGTTGCGTACCCACCTACTTAGTTTGCGCACAGAGTAGTAGGTATTATGTGACTCAGTTTGCGTTTGCGCATGGTAATAGGTAGGTACCTTATACCTACTTTGTTGTAGGAAGAGGTAGTAGACAGTAGGTTCCTAACAATAGTTTTAAACACTTAGGTAGTGTTTAACCTCTGGATAGCTGAGGCTAATTCTGGGGATTGACTTCTTCAATGAAAACCAGGATCCTCTTGGGACGACTTGGATGGATACTCCAAGCCTGATTTATTAGGTGGTTAGGTCTTACATATGTCAGTCTAACTTCTTATACAACGGGCGGAGGATCTTAACACCGTATTTCACAATGTGACGTAAAATGTACACTGCCATCTTGTTGTACCAAAAATACATTATAATATATAAAAGTCATGGGTGTCATAATATGCTACTATTATTTACCAATAGATGGCTTCAACAGGTAGGTATAAGTAGGGACCTACGTAATCTATAGATCGTCGACCTACTTCATTAGTTAGGTAAGTACTTACCTATTAATTAGGTACCTACCTACTTACCTACCAAATATAAAAATTGGAAATACTATAAATAGCATACGATAGATACCTAGGTATTATCTTCTCATATAGGTAGTACTTAATCAATTCTTTTCGATCGATCGATTTAAAAAAGTTATATAATAATTATCAGTAAGTATTCAAATTAAACAGCCCATAAATAAGCCATCAACGTCTTTAATTAACAAAACTTTAATACCCGTAATTAGAGTATTTATTTTTGTATAGATAGATCGTTATTCGAATATATTGGTAGTCTAGGTGTCCTGAGTGACTGCTACACTAGAGGTCATGGGTTTGATTCCCAGGTCGAGCAAAGTGTTATTGGGCTTTTCTATGAAATTCTCAGTAGCAGCTTGGAGTTTAGAATTTGTGCCCGGTTAATGTCAATGGGCTCGCCCCCTACTACATGGAACCTAAACATACCGGTGAACTGTACCTTAGTACGCCTCTGCCTAGCCCTTCGGGGAAAACAGGCGTGATGGTATGTTTAAATCGTTTTATTTTCTTTTCTTTCTTCCTTGAATATCCGTTCCTTTTATTTCTTGCATGACGACACTGACGTGTGTTTTGTTTCGTATTATTTTCTTTTCTTTTTTCCTTGATTATCCATCCCTTTCATTTCATCGTCACGTGCATGACGCCATTGGCGTGTCTTTTGTTTCTCGGTTGGTGAAACTTGGTTCGAATCATTTATCATAACCATAACTAACAAAATGAGGCTGGCAATGAATCTGTATTCGTGTCCTATAGTATAAAAAAATAAGGCTGGACACACACATGCCATAGATTTTGAAGTTAGGTTTCCCAACGCATCTATTGAATACTGGCCGGACACTTAATCCACACTATAGGTGTGGGTCCAACCACCCCGGTGCTTCCGCCCCGGTAACGGTACAGCTGGGATTTTTTTTATCAACTCCGGTAGTGCCAACACCGTCGTTTAATGGGGTGGATGGTACAGATCAAGTATCCGGTGTATTTTAACGGGGCGGATATCACATTGAGTAGCATACGCCCCGGTAGTGCTTAAAGCGGGAAGAATGGGACTATTATGTTAATTTCAAGGTTTCTCGGGGTGCTTATTACGAAAATGACATTAATTTTACTGATTTCTGACACTTACGCGAATATTAGACATTGAAATGAAACTACTTTATAAGGAATGTATCGCGTTGTATTGATATTATTTAATTCCCGACGTTCCTTCACAGAATCTATGGTCACGGGTAGACTAAGGTGTTGGATAATTAATTTTGATATACAAGACGGCGAAAATTAGTTTTTTAAATAAATTTATACAGGTCTATAAAATGAAAACAAAGCTATAAAAATTAAACGTATATCATGTGTCAAACCATCAAATCAAGTATTTTATATACAATTAAAAATTTTAACTGCCTCATTAGCTAAGTGGTCCTGAGTGCGACTGCTACGCTAGAGGTCCTGGGTTCGATTCCCAGGTCGAGCAAAGTGTTATTGGGTTTTTCGATGAAATTCCTAGTAAGTAGCAGCTCGGAGTTAGGAATTTGTGCCCGGTTAATGGCAATAGGCTCGCCCGCTATTACATGGGACCTAAACATACCGGCGAACTGTGGGTGTACATTAGTACGCCTCTGCCTAACCCTTCAGGGAATACAGGCGTGATGGTATGTTATGTTATGTAAAAATTATTGGTTTTGTCCTTCAGAGTCATTGCGAGCGTTACTGAATAAAAATTAAACAACAAGTAGGTGTTTATTTTCAGAACTGTAAACTTAAAAGCCAAATCATTTGTGTTGAAAAAAAATCCAATACCTAAACTTTTCTAAGTATATAGTATACTAAATGATCAAACGAACTTACCTGTTGTGAAGTTCGATCATTATTATATGAAGTGCCCTGCTCGAAGATATATATTTAAACAAGCAGCTCTCATCATTCACTGGCAACTCTGCGCAATTTAGAAGTAGCAACCCCGATCCTAAAATTTGCTTAATCTGTGCTCGGTGAACGCTTTCATTCTTTTTAGAGTCGCGAATTATCTCAAATTTTACCCGGGGTGGGATGGGTAGGGACCATATATCTTCGAGCAGGGCACTTCATATAATAATGATCGAACTTCACAACAGGTAAGTTCGTTTGATCATTTATTATATTGCGTGCCCTGCTCTCGATATATATTTAAACAAGCAGATGTTTAGAGTATTGGTAAATTTGAGATAAGCCGAAAGCATAGCATGTATTCCTGTAAAATAAATCTGTTATAATCACATTGCATTATTTTAAAACATATCAGTCTCTTGACTTTCTGTTAAGGACCAATTAGCTAACACAAAGCCGACCAGCTACAATTGCTGTGACCCTCCAGAGGGTCAGGGTTCATCAATCATTTTTTTAAATATGTAAGAAACTGATTCCCTTAGATAGTATTTACGGTAGGTACCTGGAACTTGAAAATAAATGTTAATGATCATTCTTAATATTGTTGGAGAATAATGAATTTCGTAGTAGGACTACATATGGCATGAATCAGCAAGATCAGTGCCTGATATTAAGTTCTAAGTAATAATTCTGGATTAAGCACAGGATAAACAATAACAAAATGTTATTAAAATATCAGAATTAATATCATATCAAATCAATATAAATCTGCTGAATCGTGAATCGGTCAGTTTCAATCATAACTATTTATAACTAATTAGTTATAAATATTCGTAAGTTAAAAGGCCGACCAGCAGTCTGTGTGATTACAGCTTATGAAATTTCTTTTGTCATAGTCCTGAATGTAAAGACATGGCGCCTACCAGGTTCCAGTATGGCTCTGGTATCTATAATACTGACTCGAATAAACTTTGAAGAATACTTTATTTGACGATGTAAAACATGGTTATAGTAAGGTAGATAGGTACTTTTAAAATAATTACATTAAAATTTCAGAGCTGTACTCTACACTACTTTCTAATCACACAATTTTCCCTTCAATGTAATTTACAGTAAAATATGAATATAGAACTTTGTTTGGCACAGTCCTACATATATATATTGATATTTACCAATATTAGTTTGGACTTATACATTCCCTAGAGACTCCCTTACGAACATTCCCCCCCAATTTTAGAGCAAGGATGAAACTGACTTATGACGGACAGTCTATAGGCAGCCGCAAATCCAATGATTTTTTCATAAAATACCTACTTAATATCTGGTATGGATAGAGGAGATCTCCCTGAGAATGGGTTCGCCATATACTATAGGTGCTTATCTATGTTAATATTATAAAGAGCAAAGATTTGTATGTACATATGTTTGTAACGAATTGGCTCAAAAAATACTGGGCCTATTCCAAAATTTCTTTCACGGTTTGAATGTTACATTGTTCCAGATTAACATAGGCTATAGAATACTTTGAAAAAGTTTAGGATTTCTGGCAATGAGAATTGTTGGTGGATGAGGTTTCTGTAGGAAGACTGTAACCTTTATTTTTGGTGAGATTATCAGTTTGTTCTAAATCTTCTAATCAAAAGGTGTTTGGAAGGACACCATAACAAAACAAAGAAAAGATAATATATCCAAGTCCAAGTGAAAGTTTCAATATTCATTGGCTTTAAATGTTTCCAGAAGACTAAGGCAATGCATTTATTTATTATGAGTCTAGCCCAGCTTTATCCTAGTAGAGGCACCTAATATTGTAGTTCTAAACAATGTAGGTATGTACCTATTTGTATCTAAATTCTCCTTATAAATGTGAACTTTGATAAGTACAAACTGTTCAAAGACTCAATATTTTTATCAGTATAATATTTTCTGAATAAATGTAATTATCACTACTATATAAACATTGGTGTAAGGTTTAACAAGCAACAACCAGAATCTTTTCCAGGTCAAATACCATATTTCTGGGTTCATTATGTAGTTCTCTTGTTTAAAAATAAAGTACTAAATAAACTTTATTTTTAATGATGTCCTGTGACCAAAATGTGCTAGCATTTGTTAACCCTTTGCACTACTGCCATATGAATGTGGCCAAGGCAATTTAAATGAACATAGAAATGTCTATGTATAATAAATGAAATGTTTATTAGAAAATTTACTAGGGTATATGATACATGACACCTATGTCTTGTTAAACAATAGGATGATTTATGATGTTGCTTAACATGCACAAAAAAAAATAAAAAACTATATAAATATGTTATATATTATGATGTAGGTATTGTTACTACCTACACCTCTTATCTTTTCTAAAATCAATGGTATGCACATAAGGGAATTTATGCACTATACAAATGTTACAACCTAACCTGGATTGGTTAAATGATTTTCGGTTGCTTGTCCACATTTTTTTGCAAAATCCATGGGCTTCAAAGTCTAGGTCAAAATTGATTTATTTCAATTAGACCAATATAATAGTTGAAAGGTTGAACTACTTGTCAAACTGGATGCTTGTTAACACAAACAGCACTGGATTAGGTGATATAGACTTTACCAAGTAAATGCTATGTCATAATACATAAGTTATGCAATACTTCTATTTTACATGATAGGTACTCCTATAATAAACAGGAATTTTATTACAACATTTTAGTTTATCTTATCTTGTGTATAATGTACCTATTCACTGTGGCCCAGAATTTGGTGCTGGGCAAGCTGCAATAAATATTGCTAAATATTATTATAATGACATATTTCTGGTAGATATCATACAGGAGCTAAGAAATTATCAAGACAATGATAACTGGAATTTTAACTGATAAATTCTAAGCATTTCTAGAGCTAAAGTTTCTATAATCCTATCATCTCATCTCAATGTATATAATATAAGGAATACTTTATATTAATAACTAGATTCTATACATATTAATGTATTGATTGTCTTGTAATGTCCCCATCTTGTAAAATTATTACGCATCTGAGCGACCCAATGTAGGAATTACTTTATTATAACAATATAGGCAATACTATATTCTGAATAAACATTTACTAATAAATGTGGTTTTCCAATAACTTTTATTAAAATGAACACAGAGAAACGCAGAATCAGTTGCCGCGCAAACGAAAAGAATGAAAGCGTTCACCGAGCACAGATTAAGCAAATTTTAGGATCGGGGTTGCTACTTCTAAATTGCGCAGAGTTGCCAGTGAATGATGAGAGCTGCTTGTTTAAATATATATCGAGAGCAGGGCACGCAATATAATAACTTTCACCCGAGGCTTTGCACGTGAACTAGTTTACGCTCCAAACCATAATAAACATAGAAACACAGACAGCTTTTTTACAATGTTATGATAGTAGAGAAGATTTCTATTTAGATTTTAGATTTTATTTCTACTTATTTACAGAAATAAATTTCTATACTTAAGTACATGTTTTTTAAAATATCGGCAAATTTGAATAACTTCAGTAGCTTTATAAGTGCATACTATTAATGCTTCGTTGGTGTAGCAGTTAGGTAAGGTTTGTACCGTGCTTGTGAATAAAGTACAAAAATAGTTATAATGTTTACATTTTATTTTTAAAAACTACATTGTATACATTATGACGTGTAACGTGTACACTTATATTTGATTCGGATTCGTATACAATTCATAGATAACACCGTGTACTTAATTCTGACACAATATATGATGGTTATATTGAAGCACAGCTTGTATAGTTTCTTTTAGAATGTAGTGTGTTGATATAAATTTGAAAACTTGTTTTTGTTATATATTTCATTGCAGCTGACTGTACATTGGTACGCCTCTGCCTAACCCTTCGGGGAATACAGGCGTGATGGTATGTTATGTTATGTTATATAACCATAACCTTGCTGAAAAATATAATCTATAATAATATATAAAAGAAAGTCGTGTTAGTTACACTACTAGTATTCTGTTATCTGTGGTTACACTATTTATAACTTAAGAACGGCTGAACCGATTTGGCTGAAAATTGGTGGAGAGGTAGCTTAGAACCAGGAGACGGACATAGGATACTTTCTATCCCATTCCCGTGGGATGTGATGACAGACCGAATTCCACGGGGGCGAAGCCGCGGGCAGAAGCTAGTCTATATATATAAAAGAAAGTCGTGTTAGTTACACTATTTATAACTTAAGAACGGCTGAACCGATTTGACTTAAAATTGGTGGAGAGGTAGCTTAGAACCAGGAGACGGACATAGGATAATTTTTATCCCGTTCCCGTGGGATGTGATGAGAGACCCAATTCCACGGGGGCGAAGCCGTGGGCAGAAGCTAGTAAGACAATAAAAACCTACCTCCATAAAGGTCAATAAATATTAATTATTATTGCAATTACGTCATTGGTGTTCATTAATCAGTAATATGCCGTTATGCCCATTCATTTCATTTGTGAATTAAGTAGGTACTTACTCATTTGAAAACTAAGTGCAAGTGGCCCTAAATCTAAGTACTACTTAGATTTAGGGCCACTTGCACCTATGTACTTCTGAAATATGTTGACATAAATTGAATTTAAACACATTTAAGAAGTTGTTGCTATTTTTATGGATGATGAATCCATAAAAATAATACTTATTGAAAAAGTATTTTATTTTTCTATTAGTATTACTTATATTGTATGCTTTCTGTGGCTTTATATTAGCTACTTGACTATTTTTTTTATACATATAGCAATGAAAAATGCTTAAATCAATATAATTAAATAGTTAACTATATATAGACATCACAAAAAACGAAACTAAATCGGTTCATAAGAAGGAAGTTTTTAATTTTATGTTAGACTGAACACGCACTAAGTATAGAATTGTGACGTCATAGCTGACTGCGCCATACAAATCATTACCGTGGGAGAGCCATGCTTCGGTCTCAAAGAAAACCGGCGTGAAACAACGCTTACGTTGTGTTTCGCCGAGTGAGTGAGAATACCGGAATACACTTAAAATGCGGGCAACGCACTTGCGACTACACTGGTGTTGCGGGTGTCCATGTGCGTCGGTAATTGCTTACCATCAGGTGATCCGTTGGTTCGCTTGCTCCCCTATCACATAAAAAAATCTACTGGTATATTTCAGTTTTAGTAATAAGTTAACCTATAGTATTACTTCGAACTAAAACGAACGCCCACACTATCAACCTCCCATTTATATGAAAATACAAAGAGGACTATAATATTTCCTATCATTAAAGTATATAATTATCGTCCTGCTCTGGTCCTTTTATTTCGATTCCTGATTAAATTTTATTAATAGTTTATCATTTAATAGTATCCTATAATTGATCGATTTATGCCCGCCAAATATTTTTATTCTTAGATTCCGCCCGCGACTTCGTCCTATATAATGTTGAACCGACCTGTTAGTAATATTCATGCAAAATTTGAAGTAAATCCATGCAGTACTTTTTGAGTTAAGCCCAGACATACATACCTACAGACAAACAGACAAAAATTCTAAAAACTATATTTTTGGCTTCGATTTCGATTGTAGATCACGCACCAAGTATTCTTTAAAAAAAATATTCAATGTACAGTTTTGACTTTCCTACGATTTTATTATTATTTTTATTCGTAGACTAGCTGACCCAGCGAACTACGTACCGCATCAGAAAATCATTTTTGTCATATTTACTCACCTTTTAAACCTTCCCTGGACTTCCACAAACATTTCAAAACCAAAATCAGCTAAATCGGCCCAGCAGTTCTTGAGTTTTAGCAAGACTAACGAACAGCAATTAATTTATATATATATATGTAGATAGATAAGCTGAGCCAACACTCGTGGTCTTGTCTTGTCGTTCATACAAAATTTCCATAGAATAATAATTAATAAATAATAATAATCAATTTTCCGACAGCGAACGTTTTATATTATAACATAAAAAAAGGCTAAATTATTCCAGCCATTCTCGATGAAATCTTGTTCTTTGGTGCGCGTACCAGAATTTGATTTTTGTTTTTTATAGAAGTCAAGTCCTAAGCTATTTTTGGCAACTTATATTTTTCATTTTACAAAATAACTTTCTACCGTATTACAGGTGTATCTTAAATCGTGGGTGTAGAGACACCCAGATCTGGAACAATTTAATTACCTAAAGGCGCTAATTCTTTTCCGAGCGAGAATCGAACCTACAACCCTTCGCCATTAGTGTCGTCTAAAGTTCTAGTTTCTGATATTTAGCTTGTAGAATAGAATAGAATAGAATATCCTTTATTGTACACCAAAAACTAATGTCAAGTATAAGTTATCAATTATTTTAGAATAAGCTTGTTCTGAATTAGATCAATGGCCAAGTCTTATTATTGATGTTTGTATGACTGACTGCGTCATCGATTGAAGATTGTTTTGCTTACATTTATTTATGTCTCGTCTTTATCCATGAATTTATACATACTACAGAGCCAATGTCCAACTGGAATAATATGTCTTTTAAATAGTGAAATAATTTTTCAAGTAAGTTTGTGTATATAGTGTATAGTATATATATTGGTTCCGTCTTTTAAACTCCACGTAATTATATACGTATATAAATAATCTTGCAAATCCCTCTTTTCTCTCAAATATTAATGTACAATATTGAAATATAGGAGTATAGTTACACTCTGAACATAGAAAATACATCAACATTTTGACTACCTATATCGAAGTTATGCCGCATAGTTAGCTGTGCAGGTCTACCTATCTGTTACTAGTTACTACAGCGTATAAAGGTATGGTAGAGCTATTTGCAACAAGAGCAAATTCTAAACTATGCCACCAGATGTGATAGCATCTTGAATAGCTATTGGAAACTTGACCAGCTTTCTGTTTACAAAATGCCTACCTACATGAGATTATTAAACACCAATTCAGCAGATAGGTACTCTGTAGGTGAGAGGTAGCAATAGCATTGTTAGCAAATTTAATATGTTTTTGGATTTTTATACCGAAAACCTTAAATACAATGGAAAAGTAATTCTGTGAATATTTAATAGTTATTTTGAGCTATACTACAAAACAAAACCTTTTTTTTTCTAATATATTTACTTAACTACTTTTAAGTTCACATTAATAATTAACTAATAACTTTTTTTAGATCATTCGACGAAGAGAAGGGCGTGCAGTTAATAAGAGAATCTCTTAAATGTGGAATTAATTACTTGGAAACCAGCCCGTGGTATGGTGCGGGTACGTCGGAACGAACCATTGGAAAGGTGACTTTTATTTAACCTTATATTTAAGATAAGTACATTTATACCGTTAAAAAAATTAAGGGTCCATTATAAATCAGACATCCATCAATGATCAATAGGTAGTTCCCCGTTTCCATGGAGCTGATGCACGAATTTTTAAAGCAAAGACAAAAATTTGAAACGCATTGACATCTCCGTGACACCTAACTCAAAATAAGGTACCTAGATAATAACCAACCTCCTTCATGGAAAATGCGACATGTCGCCATTGTTTCACAATACACGAAATAAATAATCTATATACTTCTATATATAAAGCGGAAGAGTTTGTTTGTTTGTTTGCTTGAACGCGCTAATCTAAGGAACTACTGGTTACCGATACCGATTTGAAAAATTCTTCAGTGTTAGATAGCCCATTTATTGAGGAAGGCTATAGGCTATATATCATCACGCTACGCGGACGAAGTCGCGGGCAGCTAGTAGATAATAATTTTAGTCTGGGTAAGCAAGAAAGAATTCTTTCGAGAGGGTATGGGTGGCCCCCCTGTGATCATTGAAGGACATTATCTTCAATAATGATGAACTTCACTCACAGGTAAGTTCGTTTAATCACTCATTATAAACTATTTAAGAGTTGTCACGTGTCAAGTTAGGGGTTTCCAGTGGTTTCGAACCGCACCGACCTTACAAGTAAGTATTGAAGGTTAAGTTCAGTGGATGGCACCAGTGGTAATAAAAACACTATTTAATGGAAATAACAGAAATTATATTTAATTCGTACTTGTTACAACATTTTTATTTCTGCACCTCTATCAATTGTTTCTCAGTACCACAGACAAATTTATACACCATAAAATATAAAGATAAAACTTCCAAGAAGTTCTTATGTGTACGTTCATTGCTATAAACCTCAACACCCTTCCTCAATGAATGTACACAATCATTTCAACTAAAATTATCATTTAAAATGCTATCAACTTTTTTATAAACTATCATCAAACAATAACAATTATCAAATATTTAGACCTAACTCTGAACACAATCTTTGAAAAATATTTTTAGTCAAACTCTTAGTACATATATCAGCTATCTGGTTTTCTGATGGTATATAATTCAAAACTACAACTTTCTTATCAACTTTGTCTCTAACAAAATGATATTTTATGTCAATATGTTTGACTCTGCGGTGATTTTCGGGATTTTTTGAAATATGAATGGCAGACTGGTTATCAACAAACATAGAAATATTTTCACATCTTAACCCTATCTCATTTAGTAATGTTCTGATCCAGCATCCTTCTGCCACTCCCTTTCCTAAAGCAACATATTCGGATTCTGTTGATGATAATGCTATACACTGTTGTTTAGCACTACACCATGACACAGTATTTCCATAAACCTTCATTATGTATCCTGTTGTTGATTTTCTTTCTTCTTTGTCTCCTCCCCAATCAGCGTCTGTATATCCCATCAGAATAGCTTCTTTTTCCTTTTTATATACAAGATTGTAATCGATTGTATTCTTTATATATCGCAACACTCTCTTCAACGCTTTCCATAATTCTTGACTTGCACAAGATTGGTATCTGCTTAGGTAACTTACAGCAAAACATAGATCTGGACGTGTTCCCAGCATCGCGTACATTAGACTTCCAATCAAACTTCGACATCTCTTAATAAGTTCTTCGTCCTTTGAAGATTCTTTTGGTAGTTCTAATCCTGCTTCTAATGGTGTTGATATCCCTTTACAATTCTCCATTCTATATTTCCTTAGTATACCTTCTAGATATTCTTTTTGGTTTAGCTCAATCGAGTTTCCTTTTTTATTGATATTTATTCCGAGATAAGTTAATGTTGAGTAACCTAAATCTTTCATTTGAAACTTCTTACTCAAAGATTTCTTCAAATATTCTATTTCTTGTTTTTCTTCCCCTACTATAAGAAGATCATCCACAAATACTAATACATACAGTTTCATATTTTCTTTAAAATATAAACAATAATCTGAATTCGATCTCTTAAACCCTTCCTTAATCATAAATTGGTTAAATGTATTATTCCAATTTTTTGGCGATTTCTTAAGCCCGTATAATGATTTCTTAAGTTTTAAAACATCTCCTTCTTTTCTTTCCATCTCTACTCCTTCTGGTATCTTGAGGTAAACATCTTCTTCTATATCTCCATAAAGAAATGCACTTTTCACGTCCATTTGTGTAATCTCCAAATTTAATTCATTAGCAATAGATAATAAGATCCGTAAAGTTGGTAATTTTGCTACAGGGGTATATATTTCAGACGGATCAAAATCATATTTCTGTTGAAAACCTCTAACCACTAATCTCGCTTTGTAAAGCGCCTTTTGATCTTCTCCTTTCTTTACGCGAAAGACCCACTTTGTTTCAATAGCTTTATTACCTTCGGGTAATTTTGTCAAAAACCAAGTATTATTTTGTTCTATTGCTTGTAACTCCATTTTAATTGCTTCGTTCCATGCTTCTGAATTTTCTCCATTCACTGCTTTTGTATATGTAAGATTTTCTTCTCCTTCATCTTCTACATTTGTATAATATAAATAAAAATCCTCCAAATGCTTAGGCTTATTTATTTCCCTCGTTCTTGTCCTCTGCTTTTGTGTTACTTCATTATTTTCCTCTTGTATATCATTTTCGGTCACACATTCATAAAAATTTTCATCTCTAATGGGACTTTCTCTTATTTCCTCATTAATCTTGTCTTCTTCTTCTGTTGCTTTTATTTCCTCTTCTTCCACTTTCTCATTATCTTGAATAATGCATATAGATTTATTAGCTTCACATTCATCTGTATCTTCTTTTAAAAATATTACATCTTTATATGTGTGAATATCTGTCTGCCCTTCATATTTAATATTATTTTTACCTAAAACTTCTTTAACGAGTTTAACATTCTGATGTGCTAGCCGCTTATGCCATTCAGAAAATGTTAAAAACGCAGAACACTTTTTCTCAAATTTAAAATTCATAATATATAGATTCTCTTTTCTACTAGCTGTACATGTAATCTCACCATCTTTAATAAACTTACATCCATACTTTGTAGATACCATAGAATATCCTTTATCTACTGCACATATTACAGAAAATAAATTTGCCTGTAATTTAGGAACATACAACACATTTAATAAAACTGACGGAATATATTTTTTACCATCAAAAGCTAAAAAGTTAATTTTTCCTATACCATACACTCTTAGTTTATTGCCGTCACCTACCGTCACATATTTTTTATATTTAATATCTTCATATTCATTAAATAAATCTAACTTACTCGACATATGCTCGCTGGCTCCAGTATCCATAATCCAACAATTATTATTCATTTTATTGACACAATAAGCTTTAGCTACGTCATTTTTATTAAACATTTTCTTACCTGTATTTTCACCTGAAATTCTTACTCTACAGTCTTTATACAAATGCCCAACTCTATGACAGTAATTGCATTTTCTTAGCCTACAATCCTTTTTTATATGACCACTTTTCCCACATTCATAACATTTTACAATTCTGTCATTATTCTTAATAAATCCACCATAACTCCTTTTTGTCACCAATGCTGTTGTTAACTCCTCTTGCTCTTCACTATTTGCAAAACGCTCCTCTTCAACTAATAAGCGCGCCGTTAAGTTATCCATTGTTTGGTCTGTGATTGGGACTGATTCCCAAGCTGATATGAAATATTTGTATTTTTCAGGCAGACTCATTATTATTTTCGTAATAACCATTTTTTCGGATACCTCCTCATTATGACTTTTGAGTCTCTGTACTACATCTGCTGTTGTTGACAGAAATTTTGCCATCGGCTCTTCAAATTTTAAGTTGTAGAATTGTTTTTGTAATAAATGGACTCCCACCTTCGACTTAGACTCGTATAGAATAGAAAGTTTATTCCACATTTCAAAACTGGATATGCATGCCGTCAAATAACAAATCACGTTTTCGTCAACTCTGGATACTATTAATTCTTGAGCCTTTAGATCCATTTCGTTCCACTTCTCTTCATTCAAATCCTTAACCGCCATCTTGTTCGTTACTACATCATATAGCTTTTTCGATTTTAATACTACAGACATTTGAAAATGCCATGCCGCCCAATTCTTTTCCCCCAGGATAATAATCGCCTTACTGTTATTTTCCATTTTCCTCTATATTTGGCTTTTGCCAACACCGCTCTAAGCGCGTATTCAATTTCTCCGCTATTCAATTTTTTATTTTTACCTTCGTGCCTATTCCGTTTCTGGGCCCATAACCTATTGAAGGTTAAGTTCAGTGGATGGCACCAGTGGTAATAAAAACACTATTTAATGGAAATAACAGAAATTATATTTAATTCGTACTTGTTACAACATTTTTATTTCTGCACCTCTATCAATTGTTTCTCAGTACCACAGACAAATTTATACACCATAAAATATAAAGATAAAACTTCCAAGAAGTTCTTATGTGTACGTTCATTGCTATAAACCTCAACAGTAAGTACCTAGCATGTTAGCATAGCATAATTATAGTATAAAATATAATGAAATTGTTACTATAATATATGTAGTCAATATTACTTTTAAATCTTAATTATTCTTCACCAAGTGTAACAAAAATATAATTACTTACTCGTCGTAATTACATATGAGCGATTGTAGCCAGTACCTACGTGATATTGTATACCTATGGCCCAAAGTACCTATGTAAACACATTTTATCATTATGGCCTGTGGTGAATTCTAGCTGGCCCTTTTACGAAGAAAACGGCGAATCTTTGTTATATTTTGTCATGTTGTCACAGATCGACATTTGTCATACCTAAGTAAAATGTTTAACAGAATAAAGCCAAATTCTTTTAAAAAGGTGATTGTTATTTCAAAACAATTTATTCTGCTGATATAAATTGGCCACTTGATACGACATGACGACTTCTTCAGAACTATACTAAAAGGTAAAATTGAAGGAGAACGAGGAAGGGGTAGACCTAGACGAAGTTTTGTGGAACAAGTGAAGGAAAGGATTGCGATCGAGTCGTATCAAGAGGTAAAACGGAAAGCAGAAGATAGAGAACAGTGGCGTTTGCTCCACCGACAAGAGCTGAGCTCTTAAATTAAAGAAGAAGAATATAAATGTATCTCAAGCTATAACGTTATGCAAGTAAAGCCCTAATTACGATTATGGATAAATATCTCAGACCAGTCGTGTTAGACCTCGAACCGACGTCACCAACTGCTGCTCAAGAATGGAACCACGGGCTTTTTACATTCAAGAACTTCCTAGCAGCCAACAAAGATGGAGAATAGGACATTTCAGATAAGTTACAGACGCAACTGCTTATTCATAGAAGCATATAGAGTCAAAGTTATGAAACTGCTATAGAAACGCTCACTAAAATTTTCGGCATCTCTCGGCTCGTGCTCGCCACTACGAAGGAAAAAGCAACGAATGTGTAAATCAGTATCTAAACAATTACAGCTGTTAAGTAAGGTCTGTCAGTTTAAAAAAGTCGACGCGGAGAGTAAAAAAAATATATTAGAGATGCGTTCATATCGGGTATCACTTCTGGTAGAACCGACAAAGGTTTCTAGAATGCTCAAAATTAGCACAGACTATGGAGACAGCAGAAAAGAGCGCTCAGTCTTATAAGTCGACCTATGATACTGAACAATCCTCTTCTTTTGCGGTAGCACTACCAAAATCGAACAAAACTAATACAGATATGAGGAAATGTTTATTTTGTGGAAAGTTCATAAACGGCAAAATTGCACAGCACTGAATGCCAATTGCCAGATCTGCAGGAGTCTGTTTGCAGGAGCGAGAAGCCTAATGTCAATGCCGCCGCTACTAATGAATCTGCTGAAACTACTGAGAACAACTTGAACAGTCTTATTATCACTGCTGCAGCTCCTGCTAGCCTCAAGAAGTCTATAGTCACCATTAAGGTAAATGGTAGAGATGCTAAAGCCCTAATTGACTGTGGAAGCTCAAAAAGTTTTATCAATCACGACTTCTTCACAAAATACTCCTTCACCAGAGAATATACTAGAGAGTCTATAACTGTGGCACAAACAACACGTACCATTGATTGTGAAGGCCTACTCCGAGCAAGGATTTACACTAGACGAGAATATTTACGATCGAGTCCCGCTTCTCATAGTAAAACATATTTGCGCTGACGTCATCATTGGACATGACATACTGGGAGAACACTCGAAATTAGAAATATCTTTCGGAGGACCTAGAAAAACATTACAAATCTGTAGCGTTCTCGCAGCTTATATCCCTCCAGTACCTACCACTATTTTTCAACCTATTTCCTAAATGCAATCCCATCGCTATAAAATCACGCAAGTATTCGAATGATGACTTGAAATTCATACAAGACGAAACAGACCAACACTTGGCTGATGGTGTTATCGAAGAGAGTAGATCTCCATGGCGCGCTCAAGTTGTAATTACAAAAAATGAAAATCACCGAAAGAGATTGGTTATAGATTACTCTCAGACTATCAACAAGTAGACGGATATAAGGAACTGTACAGCAAAATCTACAATCTTTGCAATAGACGAGAACAAGATCTTTACGGTACAGTCTCACGCATCTGATAACGCCATAGCTGCTACAATGTGACAAGAGGGGCGTCCTATGGCTTTCTTTTCTCGAACTCTATCCGTGATAGAGAAACGACATCCATCTATTGAAAAAGAAGCCTATGCTATAGTCGAGGCCCTTCGAAAGTGGCGCCATCGCAAAAGGCATTTTCGGCTTATTACTGACCAGAGATCAGTATCTTTTATGTTTGATCGGATGCATACGAGCAAGATTAAAAACGAAAAGATTGAGAGATGGCGCTTAGAACTGTCTTGTTTCAGATATGACATCATCTATCGACCCGGCAAAGAGAATAATGCAGCTGATACACTATCACACGTGTGTGCCAGTATTCACACAGAATCAAAACTTAAAGAAATACATAACGGTTTATGTCATCCAGGCACAACACGTATGTTTCACTGGGTTCGAAATAAAAACCTACCATATTCGATGGATGATGTGAAGAAAATCACGAATGATTGCTCCGTCTGTGCATTTGTAAACCCAAGATTCTTCAGAAATAACAGCGTTCTCATAAAGGCAACGTCACCATTTGAAAGGCTGAACGTCGACTTCAAAGGTTCAGTACCGACTTCAACATCCAATAGATCAGATACATCTTGACTGTTATCGACGAATATTCACGATTTCCATTTGCATTTCCATTTCAAGATATCTCTGCTGCGTCTGTAATCAAACACTTATCCACACTTTTCTGTACTTTCGGGATGCCGATTTCCGGGATTCATTCTGATCGTGGCTCAGCTTTTATGTCACAAGAAGTTAAGACATACTTGCATAGCAGAGGCAGAGCCACAAGTCGAACTACGCCATATAATCCACAGGGAAATGGCCAAATAGAGCGTGCGAATCTTAGCCTGAGCTTGAAGAAAACTATGAAAGTGCAGGTTCTGGAGAAGATAATGAACCTAGCGATTCCACACCCGCCCCAACGACCCTACACGACAGAGCAGCCGGACTCGAAGGCTACCTGCTCATTTAGAAGACTACGACTTGTCTCACTATAGTGGGGGTGAATTCTAGCTGGCCGTTTTGCGAAGAAAACGGCGAAGGTTTGTCATGTTGTCACATACCGACATTTGTCATACCTATGTAAAATTTTTAGCAGAATAAAGCCAAATTCTATTTAAAAAGGTGATTGTTATTTCATATCATATTCGATGACCTCTGTGGTTTAGTGGTTCGAGTACCGGACTGCTGACCATGAGGTCGTGGGTTCGATTCCCACAGGACACAAAAATTTATGTGATGAATATAAGTGTTTGTGTTCGTCTGGGTGTTTCTTATGTATTATAAATATATAAATATGTATTTACAAAAAAAAAGTATATATGTATTATATCCATTGTCTAGTACCCATAGTACAAGCTCTGCTTAGTTTGGGACTAGATGGTGCTGTGTAAAAATGTCCCAGAATATTAATTAATTATTAATCAAGGCTAACAATATTTTATAAACAACTGTATTGGATTAACTAATGTCTGTGTAATTTCTGTATCAGGTCAGCTTCTGATACCATGTATATTGACTTGGAACAAGTAATAAAATTTTAGCGTATTATTTAGAATGATATCAAATTTATACCTATGTGAAGTTAAAAACTAACTAAGCAATAATTCATTTTTATCTATTCTATTCGTTTGTACCGGGTTTGTACCGGATTGTACCGCTTTTCAAATCGTTTGTACCTCAAAAGGGTAAGAAATATAGGGGTGGGAAAATTTATGATAAAACTAACTTTGCAATAATTAGTTTTTATCTATTCTATTCGTTTGTACCGGGTTTGTACCGGATTGTACCGCTTTTTAAATCGTTTGTAGCTCAAAGGGGTACGAAATATAGGGGTGGGAAAATTTATGGTAAAATTAACTTTGCAATAATTGGTTTTTATCTATTCTATTCGTTTGTACCGGGTTTGTACCGGATTTTACCGCTTTTCAAATTTTTTGTACCTCAAAGGGGTAAGAAATATAGGGGTGGGAAAATTTATAAAACACTAAGTATGCGATAGTAAGTGTTTATCAATTCTATTCGTTTGTACCCGGATGGTACCAGACAGTACCACTTTTCAAATCGTTTGTACCTCAAAGGGGTAAGAAATATAGGGGTGGGAAAATTTATAATACACTAGGTATGCGATGGTAGGTCTTTATCAATTCTATTCGTTTGTACCCGGATTGTAACGGACAGTGCCACTTTTCAAATCGTTTGTACCTCAAAGGGGTAACAAATATAGGGGTGGGAAAATTTATAAGACACTAGGTATGCGATGGTAGGTCTTTATCAATTCTATTCGTTTGTACCCGGATTGTAACGGACAGTGCTACTTTTCAAATCGTTTGTACCTCAAAGGGGTAAGAAATATAGGGGTGGGAAAATTTATAAGACACTAGGTATGCGATGGTAGGTCTTTATCAATTCTATTCGTTTGTACCCGGATTGTAACCGACAGTGCCACTTTTCAAATCGTTTTTACCTCAAAGGGGTAAGAAATATAAGGGTGGGAAAATTTATAAGACACTAGGTATGCGATAGTTAGTGTTTATTAATTCTATTCGTTTGTACCCGGACTAAATCAGACAAAATCGCTTTTAAAATCGTTTTATAATCGTTTTAAAAGTGGCACTGTTCGTTACAATCCGTGTACAAACGAATAGAATTGATAAAGACCTACCATCGCATGCCTAGTGTCTTATAAATTTTCCCACCCCTATATTTCTCACCCGTTTAAGGTACAAACAATTTTAAAAGCGGTTTTGTCTGATTTAGTTCGGGTACAAACGAATAGAATTAATAAAGACCTACCATCGCATACCTAGTGTCTCATAAATTTTCCCACCCCTATATTTCTTACCCCTTTGAGGTACAAACGATTTGAAAAGTGGTACTGTCCGTTACAATCCGGGTACAAACGAATAAAATTGATAAACACTTACTATTGCATACCTATTGTCTTATAAATTTTCCCACCCCTTTATTTCTTACCCCTTTGAGGTACAAACGATTTGAAAAGTGGCACTGTCCGTTACGATCCGGGTACAATTGCATAGAATTGATAAAGACCTACCATCGCATACCTAGTGTCTTATAAATTTTCCCACCCCTATATTTCTTACCCCTTTGAGGTACAAACGATTTGAAAAGTGGTACTGTCCGGTACAATCCGGGTACAAACGAATAGAATTGATAAACACTTACTATCGCATACTTAGTGTCTTATAAATTTTCCCACCCCTATATTTCTTACCCCTTTGAGGTACAAACGATTTGAAAAGTGGCACTGTTCGTTACAATCCGGGTACAAACGAATAGAATTGATAAACACTTACTATCGCATACTTAGTGTCTTATAAATTTTCCCACCCCTATATTTCTTACCCCTTTGAGGTACAAACGATTTGAAAAGTGGCACTGTCCGTTACAATGCGGGTACAAACGAATAGAATTGATAAACACTTACTATCGCATACTTAGTGTCTTATAAATTTTCCCACCCCTATATTTCTTACCCCTTTGAGGTACAAACGATTTGAAAAGTGGTACTGTCCGGTACCATCCGGGTACAAACGAATAGAATTGATAAACACTTACTATCGCATACTTAGTGTTTTATAAATTTTCCCACCCCTATATTTCTTACCCCTTTGAGGTACAAACGATTTGAAAAGCGGTAAAATCCGGTACAAACCCGGTACAAACGAATAGAATAGATAAAAACTAATTATTGCAAAGTTAATTTTACTATAAATTTTCCTACCCCTATATTTCGTACCCCTTTGAGCTACAAACTATTTAAAAAGCGGTACAATCCGGTACAAACCCGGTACAAACGAATAGAATAGATAAAAACTAATTATTGCAAAGTTAGTTTTACCATAAATTTTCCCACCCCTATATTTCTTACCCTTTTGAGGTACAAACGATTTGAAAAGCGGTACAATCCGGTACAAACCCGGTACAAACGAATAGAATAGATAAATATGAATTATTGCTTAGTTAGTTTTCAACTTCACATAGGTCAAATTTATTAATGATTTAACAATACAGGGTGCTTATTTAATTACCTACCTACACCTTAAAGAGGTGGTTTACCCATCATACCGACCATCTTTCTCTATGAAACCCATTACGTTACCCAAACCATTATGAGAAATTATGTCTGTATCAATTTTGTCGATACCTAGTTAAAAATTATCAATAAATAAGTACATCGGACGCCTTAACCAACTCAGCTATCGAGATCACAATTTTTTTTTCGCTAAAATTGATATAAGAAATGTTCAGCATGCATTAATGACCAATATATTTTTAGAAATGTTAGTAAAACGAAAGTGATGGTTTTTGAGAGAGAGAAAGATGTATGTATGTGTGATGTAAAGATAGAGGGTAAGAGTGTGGAGCAGGTGAATGAGTTTGTTTATTTGGGAAGTGTGTTTACTAAGGATGGAAAGATTGATGCAGATGTGGAAAGGAGAGTGAATGCGGGAAATAAAGTGAATGGTGCTATGCATGCGGTTGTGGCTAATCAGTGTGTGTCGAAAAAGGCACGGTTGGCTATCCACAATGGTGTGCTGGTACCTACACTTATGTATGGAAGTGAATGTTGGGTGTGGCAGAAGAGGCATGAAAGTAGAATAAATGCGGTGGAAATGCGTTCCTTGCGAAGTATGTGTGGTGTAACTCGGAATGATAGATTGAGAAATAGTGTGATAAGACAACGTTGCGGACTGAAAGATGATGTAGTGACACGTATTGAAAGGAATATGCTGAGATGGTTTGGACATGTTGAGAGAATGAATGAAAGACGATTAACGAAAGGAATTTATAAGGCGCATATCAGCGGCAACGTCAGAAGAGGTCGACCTAGAAGGACCTACACCGATCTTATTGGCGAAGTCCTTCAAAAAGGTCAGGTGCGTAGTACTCGCAACCGGCGCGTATGTATGAGAAGATGTATGAATGTCGCAGAAGCAAAAGAGGCATGCAAGAATCGTAGCAAGTGGCAGTCTATAGTTTCTGCCTACCCCTGTGGGAGAAGGGCGTGAGTGTATGTATGTATGTATGTATATTTTTAGAAAAAATGAGTATATTTCCATGAATAGGATATGGGTTATATGTAGGATTTTTTAAGTAGAACTATAGACTAGAACTTATGACTAAATCGGCACCCTGTATTCTATTTACTGAACAGGCGCTGGTCGGCGTTCCAAGAGAGTCATATTATATTGGAAGCAAAGTTGGAAGATATGAGCTGGCTGTGACAAAAATGTTCGATTTCTCCGCTGAGAAGACGACTGCAGGGGTGGATAACACGCTGCGACTCCTCGGCTTGGATTACGTGGACTTAATACAGGTCAAGATCATGCGGGTGCTACCAATTTATATCTGCTAACATTATTCCGGTCATCAATCATATCTTACGTATAGAGGGGGCGACCGTAATTGCAGTCTCGTGAAAAACTGCATGCGCGAACTTGACCTTCATTTTGATTGGTGGAGCTCATGACTATTTTGTTACGTAGTGTTGCCAGATGTCTCACTTTTTGCGGGACATCCCGTTTTCTGCGGCGGACTATATGGCTTACATAATATATTACTTAAATAATACACATTTATTTTAATAATGGTTTGTTCCCTGCCGCTGCACTAAAGGACAGGCAGGCATGCAAGTAGTCTCGAAAATCTGTAACCTTTTTTTTACCCATTTGAAATACCAATACCAATGGTTTTTGTATCAATTATCAAAGGCTTCTTTAAGTATGACAACATTTCAAATACATCAAGGATATTTTCATATCGTTTTCTCAATTATTGGGGTCGGCTTCCAGTCTAACCAGATGCCTCTGAATATCAGTGTTTTACACGAAGCAACTGCCATCAGACCTCCGCGACTCAATTTCTGAGCAATACCCATGTTGGGAGGATAGACTGGTTGTTAGGCTTTTTTAGACTTAACTACCGCCTTCAAAACAAAAAAAATGGTACCTATGTGCGAATTAGTTTCGGAAGTTGGTGGCGAAACAAAAGATCTGCGCAAATCAATGCCTTCAACTTGTTTATTTTAAACAGATTTTTGTTAAAAGTTAATTTACCGTTCATGCTTTGCTCTTATTGCATGTATTGCATCTCGACGCTACCCGGGTTTGTGAGCTTTCCGATCTTGTTTTTTGGTGTCTATTTAGGACTGATGCGACAAGAGCAAACAAGTACCGTTTGATTGCAGCCGGAAAAGGTTTTTAACGTTTTTCAGCATAGAATAAAGCTGGCCATGCTGTTATAGTATACATAAGGTTTTTAACATTTTCAAATGTGTTTGATTAACCCTACGTAGATACTAGATAGTTCTTGGGAAAAGAATGTGATGTTTTTGGTTTTGTTTTTTTTTGGTTCAAAACTCAAATATCGTCGATGCAGTACCAATACCTCCTGTGTTGTGTTGAGAACCTAATTTTACACCAGAAGAAAAAAACTGTTTAAAAATAAGGTTTTATTTATTTTGATCAACTATTGATAGTAAAATAGTTTTCAAACAATGCATTACATTTTTATTAGTTACGAAGGGATGTGACCAAGTTTACGTTTTATAGGGATTTAGTCAGTTATGAGATATTGATTCTAGAACTTGAAAATTCATGTTAGGTGTTATTTCTTGTAATAAAACACAGATTTAACTCAATTATTTTTATTTAACAATAGCAATTTACAATGTTTCATAATGAGAAAAACAAAACAATAAAGGAACTCAAATTAAACATGAAAATTTATTTAAAAAAATAAAATGATCAAAAATAAAACAAAAAAGCTAAAAATCTTCTCGACTTTCTAATTTTTTTCTTTTGTTATGTATGTATTTGTTTTTTTTTATTAAATGAATTTAAGCTTTAAATAGTTTAGGCAATGTATCGTAATATGTATGCCAATCTGATGGTAGAAAGTTTTTCAAGCTTTGCAAATGATTAAATTTGTTGTCGTTATAGGAAGAGGTGCGTTATTCATTTGTAACAGGAAATTTGCGCCTCGAGATCTACCCTAATAAAAAGAGATGCAAGGCAGAAGGTGTATGGTGCTTTATTGTGATGTGTATTTATAGGTAAAGGAATATACATAACTATTTTAATAGGTGATATTGGGAAAATTTCCGTATTCAATTCGCGATTTTATTAGATTTCTTTGTTGCAGTATATGTACCAAGTAGCTAGGTTTTTGTTCGTGGTGTCCCGTTTATCTTGCTTTTATCGCTATAATAAGCCTGGATCGAAAAACCTATGCCCACCTACTTACGTAGTTTTCCTTAGCTACTTAACTGATCCATAGCATTGTATCTATAAGAAATCTTGTTAGACCTGGTCTAGTCTCAATAGGCGGTCTAAAATTACTTTTAACGTCGTATCCAAATTGCTAAGGAATTAAAGCGTTTATATGAATGAGGAATTGGAAATTTTAATTCGGCTCTTCAATTTCAGATTCATGACGGCACCTTCGCGCCCGACACATCTATTTTGTTAAAGGAGACCTTGCCGGCTTTAGAGCAAGCCGTAAAAGATGGGAAGGCAAGGTACATCGGTCTGGCAGATTACGACATCGATCTGATGAAAGAAATCGTCGAAGAGTCCGAAGTGAAAATCTCGTCAATTCTGTCTTACGCAAAGTCCACGTTATGTGACAATCGTCTGCAGAATTACACGAAGTACTTTAAGGTATTAATAATGATTTTCTTTTTCACGTAAATCGAATGGCGGGAGCGGAGCTTGAATTGCAGACAAATACGTAATACTTACCAAAATAAATCGTAATCCGAACAACATTTTATCAAATTCTGTTATTAAGTATTCGAATTTAGATACCGACCATTTCGTCCGGCTTCACTGGAAATAAACGACAAGAAAATCGTTCCATACTTAAAATAATATAAAAAATTGCATTCGCTTCATTTATTTCCAGTCAAGTACTTACCTATTTATGATGAAATAGTAGTGCAGGAACCTAAAACTGTATCGGAATTCGAGTAATAACACACTTTGAATTACCACGTCAAGTATGGGAAATTCGTTCCGCCGGACTCTTAATTCTTGTACAAAGAACTCTTCAGAAAAGAAGAAGGAATTTTCTGGCATTCTTCTTTCTGTCTCTGTAAACAACACCACAGGAGTTGTATGAAGATAGCTACTCAGTCTCTAGATGCCACCGTCCGTAAGCTCGTAATTAAGGCTCACCCATCAGAAGAAAAGTTTCCTGACCTCACATTTATTTTACACCGTCGCTTGGTTTTCTTATTAGGTAGGTAGAAAGGTACCTATCGCGTACCTACCTATCCGATAAACAATGACAATAATAAACATAAGTTTACGTAAAACCATAATTAAGTATATGTTACGATTTCTGCGTACAACAACCCTCTTGTGTCTTCTAACCTACCTACTTATACACTATAGAAGGAACGCAAAGCCCAACATATAACTAAGTAGTAGATCCACAATATTCCTCACAAATACATCTTTAGGCACCAAACAACCACTGATATGATCATGCATTCCGCAAGTATTAATTAAAAGCGCACGTAATGCTTATCATATTATGTCTAGGCTCTAGGTAATGTTATTACTGAGAAATATATGTAGTTAGGTCAGGTTTCGCAAATATGTAGGCCTGCTTCCAGTCTGATGATGGTATGATTTTTAATCTACCTATAGCATAGGTAGGTACTATTTTTTTTTAAAGGTAGGTACTATTAGGTACTTATTTTGTGCCTATAAGTACACAAGTATACTTAAACATAACATACCATCACGCCTGTATTCCCCGAAGGGTTAGGCAGAGGCGTACTAATGTACACCCACAGTTCGCCGGTATGTTTAGGTCCCATGTAATAGGGGGCGAGCCTATAACCATTAACCGGGCACAAATTCCTAACTCCGAGCTGCTGCTGGGAATTTCGTAGAAAATCCCAATAACACTTTGCTCGACCTGGGAATCGAACCCAGGACCTCTAGCGTAGCAGTCGCGCTCAGGACCACTTGGCTAATGAGGCAGCAATACTTAAACATTAATTTTATTACCTACCCTTATTTCCTTATTGACAAGCAGTGAATGCAGTGATAGCTTAGTGATATGACCATTGGACTGCCAAGTCAAAGGTCTCGAGTTCAAATTCAAGGCATATGCACCTCTGACTTTTCGAAATTATGCGCGTATTGATAGTAAATTAGGTATCATGCTTGCGCGCTTCCTACTGGAGATCTCCCGATGATACTATTATTATAATCCCGATCACCAAGCCAACTCCTTTGTCAATGTTTATTGTAATGTTCAAGTACCTACCTTCGCAGATACCTAGTTTAATAAAACTTTAGTTTGGAGAACATTTTTTTAACGGTAATTCAATCCCAATCCAAATCGAATTTAGTTCACTCAATAACCGCACAATATTGAAACATTATGGCGCTAACCTCGCATTCAAGAGTATGAAACTCGACGAAACGTCATAATTCCAATGTCGACCTATCGGACTTGAGTTCTAGAGTAAGCCTGCAGGCCGTAGCCAAGATATAATTTCAGGGGGAGCTCGACCGGAGAGAATATAATTATCAACTTGATTTTAGTCGAACAGTGAGCCAGCTAAGCAATTTCTGGGCGATTTGGACCTGAAACCCAGGGGAGGTTGTGAGGGTCTAAATCCCCCAGGAATTGACCGTGAGTCCAATACACAAAGTTATCATTTATTATTCCCCAGAGCAAAGGCGTGAGCGTGATCAACGCTGCCGCCACGGGCATGGGTCTGCTAACGAACCACGGTCCTCAGTCGTGGCACCCAGCCAGCGACGACATCAAAGCTATCTGCAAGAAGGCTTCTGAATATTGCAAGGTAAAACATAATTTAAAAAAAACCTAAATAGCCCTACTCTAGTATTTTCTCCTGTATCGTGGGTGCGTTTTCAAACACAAATTGTCCCATACACAAACACCCAGACCCAGATCAACTACCTGTAGATCATACTAATATTTGCTTCGTGTGGGGATCGAACCCACAACACAACATATTCCGGGGCCCAGGTCTGCTATTTCAGTTGCAATCCAACAAGAATCATAAAACTAAACTAGACTCTATCTAAATTAAACTACCGAATAGATTTTCATACGGTTCTCGGTTCTGAACAGAGGGATTCCTGTGGAAGGCTATAGTTACTTACGACCTTTAAGAACGGGGCAAAGCGGGTCATATCGTGGCGCTGGTAAATATTAATTTAACTCCACTTTATACTGGTATATTTTTTACTGCAAGTCCATATTTCCCTTGGAAAAAAGTTGCCGAGCGCTTGTTTGTTTGCACGCAAATTGCGGAGCGAATAACAGATAGCGCTACCCACGTTATAAGCTCAATATTGGCACAGCCAGCTTTTCAGATAAAAATATCGTTTTAGAAATCAAAAAGTTCGTTCTTTACGCACACAGTTTGACGGGGTGTATTTGATAGGAACAGTAAAATCTGTAAAATTCATCGTCAAGTTATCATCATAGTAATGTAACCGTTTTTTAAATTATTCCTTATACTTCCTGCACTACTGGTGCACCATCATCAATCCATTCAGCGGCATAACGGCGAAAGGCTGTTAAAGCGAGTATAATTATTATATTTACGCGCAAATTATTTCTAAAAGCGTTGCTCTCCTCTACATTCTTAATGAGGAGCTATGATGACTGTCATTATATAGATATAGGGAATATAAAATATTCTATGTATCTATATCTTTTGTATTTTAATTCACCATCAGTACTTATATATAATATTATTCCCCTGCTGAACGTAAGCCTCCCCCAACGTGTACCATTCCACCCCGTCCTCGGTTCTGTTCAGTTTCTGCCAGCATCCTTCGCAAATCATCACTCCATCTTATACATAGAATTTTAACTAATGGGTAGAATGTATCCTGCAATTACAATGTAATTATATTGCGTGCCCTGCTCTCGATATATATTTAAACAAGCAGCTCTCATCATTCACTGGCAACTCTGCGCAATTTTAGAAGTAGCATCCCGATCCTAAAATTTGCTTATTAATCTGTGCTCGGTGAACGCTTTCATTCTTTTCGTTTGCGCGGCAACTGATTCTGCGTTTCTCTGTGTTTATTTTAATTAAAGTGTATTTTAATTTAATTTCAACCAAATCTATGCCTAAACGGCAACATAAAGAAGTTTTACAAAAGTTAGACGATAAATGAAATGTCGTCTTAAAATTATAAGCCGAATAAAGTGTCGTCATAAAACGGAGTACCTAGCGTCGTTGGAACGGAGATAATAATTATTCTTCATGAAATAAAAGTGATTACACCGGTATGGCTACTGGCTCTCGTAGCAGTTTAAAGCCGCAAGAGTTTCCATAACCTTCGTAGGTACCGGTTGACGCGGGTGGTGTACGTGATACACTGACGTGCTCATTGGACTCGGGGCGTACACGAGATGTACACACGAGATCTCTTACTCTTATGTGGAGCCCGTGAGGCTCCAATAAGCAGTTTTATCAATCACATGTAAGTGCCTACAATGTTTTTTCATGGGTATGTTGATTTAAATAATAGGTAACTACCTATACCTACTTACTGCAGATTACAATAACATGTAAGTCTTGTGCTGATCACAATTCGAAGGAGTGCATATAATAATTAAAACGAGTAGGTACATATGGTTCTAGAAAACACAAAACTCACTGGAGTTTTATGCTCTAGGAGACACAATCTCATGCTAGATAAACCTACATCTTGGTTTGTTTCAATTTTCACCTATAAATAGGGCAAGGCCACCCTTGAGGGCCCCAATGCCCAATGATGTAAAGACACCACAGAATCTTGTGGAACAGATCCCGGTTAGACAATATCCACAGGTTTCTGTTTTGTTAAGCAACAATATTGTCAGTATAGACAAGGATATTGAGTTGAATAAATACATATGCAGTATAACAATAACAATGTAAATTCATCTCACTAAGGGTACATAAAAGATATACTTTGTGAATTTTGTGATGGATCCTGACTGACATTTTGCCCTAACAAAAATAAGGAGAATTCTAGTTCTCCCTATATGTGATAATTAGTTTTTATATGTTGTGAAATAGTAAAAGACCACTGTAAGCATCTATAGAATGCCTGTGTGACAAGATGTTTTGAAAACCTGCCATTAAAAGCGACCAGTTCTTCAATAAGCTTACAACCAATTGTAAGTGAAACCCACAACTACCCATTACTATTGAAGGACATGAATCTTCAATACAGGCTGGAACACCAGCATTGTGCACAAGACCAACATTGTGTGCAAGAAATGGCCAACTTAGCCATAGTGGTAAGTCATGCCGGAAGGCTAACACATTTTTTACCACACTGCAGGATAGCATGCAATGTTAAGTGTATTACTTAACCATGTTAAAGGATACTCAATTACCTTTGTAATCAAGTCTCATAAGACCTTTGTGCCATTACTGTCTTCAGGAAAATCGGATGAGCTATCTACTTTGGCCAACTTTAGTTTTCATTTCGCATTATGATACAACAAACTTTAATATCAGAAAAATAACATCTCAGAAGAATGCTGTCAAATAGAGCTTTATTTCCATTTGGAAATGACATTACATACCAAAAAGAAAAACATTTATTAGTAAATGTTTATTCAGAATATAGTATTGCCTATATTGTTATAATAAAGTAATTCCTACATTGGGTTGCTCAGATGCGTAATAATTTTACAAGATGGGGACATTACAAGACAATCAATACATTAATATGTATAGAATCTGGTTATTAATATAAAGTATTCCTTATATTATAAACATTGAGATGAGATGATAGGATTATAGAAACTTTAGCTCTAGAAATGCTTAGAATTTATCAGTTAAAAATTCCAGTTATCATTGTCTTGATAATTTCTTAGCTCCTGTATGATATCTACCAGAAATATGTCATTATAATAATATTTAGCAATATTTATTGCAGCTTGCCCAGCACCAAATTCTGGGCCACAGTGAATAGGTACATTATACACAAGATAAGATAAACTAAAATGTTGTAATAAAATTCCTGTTTATTATAGGAGTACCTATCATGTAAAATAGAAGTATTGCATAACTGATGTATTATGACATAGCATTTACTTGGTAAAGTCTATATCACCTAATCCAGTGCTGTTTGTGTCAACAAGCATCCAGTTTGACAAGTAGTTCAACCTTTCAACTATTATATTGGTCTAATTGAAATAAATCAATTTTGACCTAGACTTTGAAGCCCATGGATTTTGCAAAAAATGTGGACAAGCAACCGAAAATCATTTAACCAATCCAGGTTAGGTTGTAACATTTGTATAGTGCATAAATTCCCTTATGTGCATACCATTGATTTTAGAAAAGATAAGAGGTGTAGGTAGTAACAATACCTACATCATAATATATAAGATATTTATATAGTTTTTTATTTTTTTTTGTGCATGTTAAGCAACATCATAAATCATCCTATTGTATAACAAGACATAGGTGTCATGTGTCATATACCCTAGTAAATTTTCTAATAAACATTTCATTTATTATACATAGACATTTCTATGTTCATTTAAATTGCCTTGGCCACATTCATATGGTAGTAGTGCAAAGGGTTAACAAATGCTAGCACATTTTGGTCACAGGACATCATTAAAAATAAAGTTTATTTAGTACTTTTATTTTTAAACAAGAGAACTACATAATGAACCCAGAAATATGGTATTTGACCTGGAAAAGATTCTGGTTGTTGCTTGTTACACCTTACACCAATGTTTATATAGTAGTGATAATTACATTTATTCAGAAAATGACTGATAAAAATATTGAGTCTTTGAACAGTTTGTACTTATCAAAGTTCACATTTATAAGGAGAATTTAGATACAAATAGGTACATACCTACATTGTTTAGAACTACAATATTAGGTGCCTCTACTAGGATAAAGCTGGGCTAGACTCATAATAAATAAATGCATTGCCTTAGTCTTCTGGAAACATTTAAAGCCAATGAATATTGAAACTTTCACTTGGACTTGGATATATTATCTTTTCTTTGTTTTGTTATGGTGTCCTTCCAAACACCTTTTGATTAGAAGATTTAGAACAAACTGATAATCTCACCAAAAATAAAGGTTACAGTCTTCCTACAGAAACCTCATCCACCAACAATTCTCATTGCCAGAAATCCTAAACTTTTTCAAAGTATTCACTAGCCTATGTTAATCTAGAATAATGTAATATTCAAACCGTGAAAGAAATTTTGGAATAGGCCCAGTATTTTTTGAGCCAATTCGTTACAAACATATGTACATACAAATCTTTCCTCTTTATAATATTAACATAGATAAGTATATGGCGAACCCATTCTCAGGGAGATCTCCTCTATCCATACCAGATATTAAGTAGGTACTTTATGAAAAAATCATTGGATTTGCGGCTACCTATAGACTGTCCGGCATAAGTCAGTTTCATCCTTGCTCTAAAATTGGGGGGGGAATGTTCGTAAGGGAGTCTCTAGGGAATGTATAAGTCCAAACTAATATTGGTAAATATCAATATATATATGTAGGACTGTGCCAAACAAAGTTCTATATTCATATTTTACTGTAAATTACATTTTTAAATGATTATTTAAGAAATAGTGTTTTTGTGGCAAGGGGTTGTTCAGATATGGAATGAAGTTCCCTGCATTAAGCACAACAGATATGGAATGAAGGGTGTGCTGATATAATCATTACCACTTATCTATAATCTAGATGTGATGAATGGCCCATTCGCCCAGTGAAGGGAAAATTGTGTGATTAGAAAGTAGTGTAGAGTACAGCTCTGAAATTTTAATGTAATTCTTTTAAAAGTACCTATCTACCTTACTATAACTATGTTTTACATCGTCAAATAAAGTATTCTTCAAAGTTTATTCGAGTCAGTATTATAGATACCAGAGCCATACTGGAACCTGGTAGGCGCCATGTCTTTACATTCAGGACTATGACAAAAGAAATTTCATAAGCTGTAATCACACAGACTGCTGGTCGGCCTTTTAACTTACGAATATTTATAACTAATTAGTTATAAATAGTTATGATTGAAACTGACCGATTCACGATTCAGCAGATTTATATTGATTTGATATGATATTAATTCTGATATTTTAATAACATTTTGTTATTGTTTATCCTGTGCTTAATCCAGAATTATTACTTAGTACTTAATATCAGGCACTGATCTTGCTGATTCATGCCATATGTAGTCCTACTACAAAATTCATTATTCTCCAACAATTAAGAATGATCATTAACATTTATTTTCAAGTTCCAGGTACCTACCGTAAATACTATCTAAGGGAATCAGTTTCTTACATATTTAATAAAATGATTGATGAACCCTGACCCTCTGGAGGGTCACAGCAATTGTAGCTGGTCGGCTTTGTGTTAGCTAATTGGTCCTTAACAGAAAGTCAAGAGACTGATATGTTTTAAAATAATGCAATGTGATTATAACAGATTTATTTTACAGGAATACATGCTATGCTTTCGGCTTATCTCAAATTTACCAATACTCTAAACATCTGCTTGTTTAAATATATATCGAGAGCAGGGCACGCAATATAATAAATGATCAAACGAACTTACCTGTTGTGAAGTTCGATCATTATTATATGAAGTGCCCTGCTCGAAGATATATGGTCCCTACCCATCCCACCCCGGGTAAAATTTGAGATAATTCGCGACTCTAAAAAGAATGAAAGCGTTCACCGAGCACAGATTAATAAGCAAATTTTAGGATCGGGATGCTACTTCTAAAATTGCGCAGAGTTGCCAGTGAATGATGAGAGCTGCTTGTTTAAATATATATCTTCGAGCAGGGCACTTCATATAATAATGATCGAACTTCACAACAGGTAAGTTCGTTTGATCATTTAGTATCGCAAATGCTGACTTATGACCCGCGTAATCCTATTCCAGGAGCGAAACGTGGAGTTAGCTCGCTTGGCGACCTGGTTCACGCTTAATCAGCCCGACATTGACACAAATATATGTGGATTCTTCAACGTCGAGCAATTAAGAGGCACAGTCGACGTATTGGATAAAGGATTAACCGCTCACGAACAACAAGTACTACAGGATATCCAATTAAGGTACCTAAGTTCACAGGAAGTATTTAACTAGAGTTTGGCGTAGTGCCTCAGTGATCGGCGTCACGGCTTGCCTACGTGGTGAATATTCGAACAATATTTAAAAAATATTGTAGTGTAATTGTATTAAATATTGTATTGTAGAGAGAAGAAAAAATAATTATTTTCATCTCTCTACAATAGAGTAGTTTCAGATTGTTTTTATTTCTCGTCTTTACGGCAGTAGTTGGTTGGTGTAGTTTATGTTTTCAATATCATAATGGTAGTTCCAAACATCCGCATTCTTACTTGGGATGAAGTTAATGACATTCTAATATTTTTCAAATATTATTCTACGGTTGGTAAGATGTTCCTAGTTTGGGTTCTTGTGTAGGTATATGAAAAATGTCTTTTTTTATAGAATTTAGAAAAAAATACATTTTAAAATGAATAATTAACGGGTAGGTACTGCACCTCCCATTTAAACCTGTCGCGTTTTCAAAGTCAGCGCATATTATTTTACACTAGTTTCCGCCCGCGACTTCGTCCGTGTGGAATAGTTCATTAATCTTAGCGTGATATACAGCCTTCCTCAATAAATGGGCTATCTAACAATGAAATATTTTTTCAAATCGGACCAGTACTTAGTTTCTGAGATTAGCGCGTTCAAGCAAACAAACAAACTCTTCAGCTTTATATATTAGGTAGTAGTTATATAGATATAGATTTTCTTGTACCTATATACATACCAACTCCAAAACACCATTTTAAGTACATATTTATATTCGTTATTTCGTTCTTTATATTTCTCGAGTTGAAATGAATAGGTATTGATTCTGAATTCCTTCTACCTATTCGATAATATATGCCAACTACTTATAACAATTATAGGTGAGAGATACCTACCAATGAACCTAGATGAAAATTATGCTAATTAAATATTCGAGGTACTCGACCGCGTTGTAGGTAGGTAGGTACCTAACTAATGTAAAGTTATTTATATGGAATGGTTGATTTGATTCATTAAAATTCAGGAACCGTATCTATTTTTTTTTTCTTTAAACTGCCTCAATAGCCAAGTGGTCCTCAGCGCGACTGCTACGCTAGAGGTCCTGGGTTCGATTCCCAGGTCGAGCATAGTGTTATTGGGTTTTTCTATGAAATTCCCAGTAGCAGCTCGGAGTTAGGAATTTGTGCCCGGGAAGTAATTTGCAATGTTAGTCAATGGTGCAAACCTCGTGCAAACGCAACCAGATTCTCCCATTTTTGAATTCGCTTTTTGATTTTAATTCAGTAACTAGCGCTATCTATCCACGCACTGAGAATAATTCATATCCCCATATATCTCGCGTATCTTTCAACTGAAAGTATCAATTCTCTTTAATGTAAACGCGGGTCTTTGCTCTAATTTCTACCTAACCTCACAGATGGCGCGAACCAGAAGCAACTATTATGAATCTTTTGCAAAATGATCAAAAATAGTGAGGTCAGTGAATAATGTATGATTACTATGATTTCTCATTTTATTACAGATTCTTCGATAACGTGACACTTCACTGGGATCACGTTGAGCTGCCGATTTATAAAGCAAAATTACATGCAAAACAGGTCCAGCAAGCCAACTGAAGATGTTTACTTCAATAGATCTTACAGCGTTTGAAGGAGCGTCCAACTTTAATTGTGCTATATTTTAAATCTATAAAATCTATAAACTTACTTGAGAATACATATGAGTGTTTTTGTTTTCTCGTATCGTCCATAATACTCCAATAATGTATACTTATAACAGTTTGAGGTAAGGTCTTAATCTCTACTATTATAAAATTATAAAAAAGCTGTGTCTGTACATTGAAGATATTTAAAAAAAACAAGTGGACTAGGGTATATAAATGTCTCCGAACCCAAAAATGTGATTATGAAATTCTTGTCTGTTTGTTACGGGTTGGCGCAAAAAACTACTGAATGGATTTTAATTTTGTTATAATTATTAGAAAGTATAGTATGTGCTCCAACTTAAAAACTGGTATACTTCTTATCTCAAATAATTAAACGGAACCTGAGATACAGCTTGACCTCTCTAATGTATATACCCATACCAAGAAGAGATCATCACTGTTGGTTTTTGAACTTCAAGTGAGCGAAGCCGCGGGCAGAAGCTAGTTTTCAATACAAATAAGTTGGGTGTTACTACGCAATATTATCAACGGAATGCTGTTTGGCACAGCCATTGTACGATCTCATCGATAATATCATATAATTTTAGGTACATAAAGTATCTTGTTTTATCTCTACACCATTAGTCTAGAGATCCTACGCGGGACATGAATAAGAGGCCCTGGGTACAATTCCCGGGTCAACAGTGTTATTGGATCTTTCTATGACAAAGATATAATTATATATTCTAACATGTCATCAAGACGTGATGTAGATAACATCTTTATATATCTATATATATAAAAGAAAGTCGTGTTAGTTACTCCATTTATAACTCAAGAACGGCTGAACCGATTTGGCTGAAAATTGGTGGAGAGGTAGCTTAGAACCAGGAGACGGACATAGGATACTTTTTATCCCGTACCCGTGGGATGTGATGACAGACCGAATTCCGGGGGGGCGAAGCCGCGGGCAGAAGCTAGTTAATAATAATTATAGAAGGAAAATTAAATAAAACAAACTTGCATAAAATTAATGATTTATGATGTTTATTCCTCTTAAATTTTCAAACGAGAATTAATGGTTCTTTATGTATAAAAAAATAACACATGTTTTGTAATGCTAAATATTATAAAATAAAACATAATTAGGTATATTCACAATCGACTAGTGCTTAATAATAATGGGATTTGTTGATAAAAACGTGCTGTATTTCATATTTTAGTATTAGATACAAAAAAAGCACATTTGAGTTTTTTGAAACTCAAATAATGCCCTTAACTAAATAATTGTAACCATTGCCACCTAAAATTTAATTACAATGTAAAATTAGATCTCTCGTGAAATATTTTTGCCAATTAATTAATCAGCTGATTTAAAACAAATCTCATTTTAGGTAGGTATACTTGTCTCGTTATGATAACGGCAACAATCAATGCAATTGAAACTTATGACCATACATGAGTAATTAAATTTTAATAGTATGTAAGTAATTAAATTTTAGTTATTAACGGCCACTTGCACCAACTTCTTAAATATGTTTAAATTTTTTTCATAGAAATTTTGTGTTTAAATACAATTTAAACACATTTAAAAAGTTGGTGCAAGTGGGCCTTAATTTGTATTAAGCTGATTAAAAATAGGTAGAACATTCAAAGTTTACAACAGATAATTTATCTATATAATCGTGTGACCCTAGTTTCTCCCTGTGATGTATGAATACCTACTTAGGTACAGTTAAACACTTAAAATAAAATTATAATTTTGATAACGGTAAGATTTGCATATTATATGCAATAGCTATTTATATAATTACCAGTACCTACTTACAGATATTTGAAAATGTATAAAACTTCCAACGCAAAAAATAATTGCTTTATCGTTTTCTCATAAATATTACATATTATTGTAGGTATATTGCAAGTGACTCTTAATAATAATGCCATATTATTATATTGTAAACATGAGCACTATTTCCCTATAATGTATCACACAACTTATATTTAATAATTACTACTCAGTACCAAAGTCGTACTGCAAAGACCCGCGGATATCTTTAATCAGAAAGCGTAATTAGAAATTTAATTTACTTTGGTGAATTAAATTTCTAATTATGATGGTATTTTCAGCTCCAAAAAATAATCACAATTTACAAAAACAAAATTATAGGATGAACAAGGGATTTGTTTGTTATTTTAGTTTTGATGACGCAGAAAAACGTCCATTCAACAGAAACATAGTATCTTTGCCTGGTAAATTTCCTCTAAGGCACACCCGAAATATTAGAGTACGGTTGGCAACAGTGGCGTGGCAGGGCCTAAAAGATGTGGGTAAGGTATATTCCGTGGGGCGCTTTTATGGCTTTTAAGTATGCCGCGAGGACCGTCGGACCGCGAGCCTTTTGGGCGGAAGCCCACATCGTCGCCCACGCATTACGCCGCCTCTGGTTGGCAACCCTACTACAGACACTAGAGCTCGGTGTACACTATAACCAAAGATACTTAAACGGACAATAGAGCGGGCTTTGGGAAATTACAATTTGATTTGTATTCTTTGTCAGGCAGACTTTGTACTATACATACAAAGCTTTGTGATGTCACATGTAAAACGCAAACCTTATATACGTGTAACTAAATACGCGCAAGTCATTTTGAGAAACGTTAGCATATTTTTATCAAGAAATTAGTTATACCAGCTAAAGCCAAAACTGGTAATTGTACTACAGTCGTACCCATAACGACGATAATATCGGTATACACGCATACGATTACAACTTGTGCAAATAGGTTTCAGTTTTCCATAACTAGTCGCTGGTTGATTAGAGGGCCATATTATCAGGTATTGTAATTATCTTTTCGGGATAAATGAACACATATAAATCCACTGTAATGGATTCAGTAATCGATTCTGAACAAACTTCTTTCAGGTCTTGCGCTTATTCTTTACACGTTGTATAATGTTACACACTAGGAACGAGGGGATCTCACAAACATGTGAAATTACAATTTTGTTCGTGTTGTTCCGTCTATGTCTCGTAACATTTCAATATCTTCGGTCATTTCAAGATACAAGTTACAAAATTTATTCTCTTAAATTTTATATAAGTACCTAAACTTTTACCCGGCTATAGCAGAAGCTCACGCGAGCGAAAGGTAGTGCGTACGAACTCGGTCGCACTTTGGATGCGAATCCACTCTCCCAGCATAGCAAGCATGGAACTTTACAATATACAAATTATGTATAAAATATTGCTATATCTAGTCGTTGCAATTCATGAGAGGGCATTGTATGACTCATTAAGTAAACAGTTACCTATAAGGTTTAAATTCAAATGTTTCGATGTACGCAGTCTTGCAATAATATTAGGTATCTTTTTTTGAGTAAAATGTCAGTCGCGCAGGTGGTCACAATAAGAATTGTGACCACCTGCGCGACTGTTTGGAACAGTTAACCTCAGACACGAACAGTGATTTCGTCGGGACTTTAGAATAAACCTCTTGTTCATAAAAACGTCCTCTAAACCGGAACGAGACAAAACACATTACTGCTATGGAAATAGCATAATGTGTTTTGTCTCGTTTCGACACGTAATATTCTGTGACAGAAAAGAAGACAAAACATATATTCTAACTATAAGACGTCTTATATTTTTATGAATAATGGGGATATCTTTATGAATACTCGCAGTACTTATTCTTGACTGAAAGAATATTTTTAGTATTCTATTGCTATTTTAATTTTAATTGAAGCGACACACTTGTATCTTTATTTTTATCATTATCACTCATCATGCTATCCTTGCAGTAACTACTTAAAACTATAGTCTTCTTTTTTGGTACGATAAGCGATGAAGTTTATTCACATCTTGAACAATTTGTACCCAAAAATTAAAGAGGGCAGGGAACATAAAATGAGCTACCTTGCGGAAAATAGTAATCTGAATATTTTTATAACCAAATTAATAATTTTAGAAATTGTTGTGCCGGATTACCTCTTACCGACTTTAGTATGGCCGGGCTCCGCATATTATGTCAAAGTGCTAGTAAGGGTCTGCGGCTATCATCCGAATGTCTATGGGGTGTAGTATTCAGCACTTCGGCCACGAGCATACCGGCTAAAAATTTCACGCCTGCTTGGGCCCTAATGTAAACATACGTATTTTAATAGTTATTTGCTATTTTCTAGAAATGGCAATCTTTAACTTTTGGATACAATTTGAATGATCCTTAGATAATAATATGTAACAGTTCTAATTAGACTCTAAAAATGATCAGATAAATCGAATTTTTTCAAGTTGCCACATTATAAATTAATCACCTTACAAGTTCATCATATTTTTTGTTTGGTAACTACCGATCGTTATAAATTTTATCTTATTATTTAAATGGCTTACTCTAACAATATTGATTACATAGTACTGCTATATTAGAGTTTGAATAATAATAATAAAATAATATAAGCCTAGATGAATAGTACATTTCCATAAATACGGATGTAGGGGGCTAACATGGCCACTTTGATGAATCATAATATGATTTACGGACACAATTACTTCACATGCTATATTTATCGAGTAAAAATTTACCTCTCCAAAAGTCCATACAATGGGAATTATGGGAAAACTGAACAGCTTAAAGTGGAAATATATTGTCTGTTGTGGAGCCGTATGTCCATGAATCATATTATGATTCATCAAAACTGGCCACTTTAGCACCCTAGGTATATACCTAGTGTGCTAAAATGTCCAGTTTTGATTACTGAACTAGATATCTAGTTGTGATATTAATTAATAATATATCGAACTTATATCAGCGTCCGAATTGCAAATAGCTTTGGCATTATTATGGCGGATCTACACGATACTATTAAGTCTAAAGAAGATTCACTAACTGCCGCATTGAGAAACGTCACTTAACAAACTTAAAGTACCATATATAGTTAGTTAATTAACGTCGATTGATGTCTCTGAGTGCGGTAGTTAGTACAGTGCACTTAAATTTCTCATCAGCCAGTGATTCAGTCCGATAATCACTGATGACTTTGTGTTAATTTCAGTTATTTATGCTGTATGTTATAAAGATTATAAAGCCGTATAACCCAATGTACATATAACATACGTACATAATGTTACATAACCAATTACACTGTGCTTGTGTTGATCCGCCTTTAGTGATTAATCACTTGACGAAGACGACTGAGCTGCCGAATAGGGAGAGTAGGTTGAATAGAAAAGTAAAATAGCAGCTACATACCATACCGTAGGGTATCTAGAAAGCTTTGCTATACTGAACTAGCCACTCAAATTATTTGGGACCAGTTTTGTACAATCAACAAGAGTTAGGTATGCGATGTACCGATATCTGTTTCTTGACATAGATTGCGTTATAAATAATTATCGTAAACACGAATGTCGTTAGCTGCCTGCATATGTCTTTTGTTGACTGTACAATGGAATGACTAGAACAAGAAACCAGGCTCATCCATCACCAACTTGACAAAAAACACATCACATGTGAATACGCCCTAATAATATACCCCTTAGTAAAAAAAAAATAAACATGATATTCTTCAGAGATTCACTAAAACTTTTAGCCTTGAGAGAAACTGAACTTTTAAGCTATACAATTATTTATAATTTAATATTATTTTGATTAAATTGTTGTTCATGTTTCCAAGATACATATTTAAAAATATAACTGAATCAAGAGCTTTGCCATGGGAGACAAAAAACTCTACATACGAGGCGGACCTATCTAAATCAGTAGATAAATAACAGATAAAACAACCATAAAAGTATCAGAGATATTGCAATCGTATCACAATAACAGTGTATATTACATACACGTACAGTGAAAAAATCAGGCTCAATTATAGTAGCTGCTAATAAGCAAACAAACACGAACCGTATATATACAGATAATCTGTCACTGTCACACTTTTACGCTCTGCATCTTCTATCTTAGTTAGCAGTAAGTATAAATGTTAATAACAAATATAAAATATAGCGCAACATAATATAAATAATTAATGTAAATTTATTTACAATTTATAAAATCACTCTAATGGTATATAAAGATTTTGTAGCAGGCATAAAAAACCCACTATAAGAAAATAACGTTATTATGCCTAGACCATACATTTATTTGGTCAGATATTTCAGAACACTCCATCCAGCAACAAAATTCTTTCAAACTGTGGTCTACAAAATAATAATATGCACAGTGCCTCCCAGCGAGCGTCACTTTATTACTGATAGTGTGCGAGAGCTTATAATCAAGTTTAAATAATAAAAATAAGCAAATAACGCACAGCATGAAAACATAAAGTATATTATGTTTGCTAAAAGAATTGAATCAAGGTATCGCAAAATGAGATTTCAGTTCTAAATATATTGTTCAATTTTCGCCCAAGCATCTTAATACAAGACAAAAAAAACCATGTATCAGTCTATATTATTTAAAGGTGTGTGAATTCTGCCAACCCTCAATAGACCAGGGCCCTAATTCTACTATTATGTTGTGTGAAAATCGACATTCTGAATTGTTGTGAATCTATCAGTTCTTATATTATTTAGAACCATTAGACTACCATTCTGACACAATTTAATTAAATAGTAGACTTTGGCCCCAGATCAGTGGGCTATGGCTTTAAATTCTCGTGCCCAGCAGTGAGGTATTAATTTTGTGTCATTCTCCTTTGATATTCACAAAATACATATCAAACCAATCACATTTACAACAAGCGCAACATTGTTTTTGATCAATTTAATCCAACTGCTACAATTAAATCACAATGTAAGTTTAAAATTACCGTTATACCGAAGTATTACATTATACTTAACTAAATATTATGTTGATTGGTTTAGCTATTCTATTTAGGGCACATAATTGAACATTTTCTTGCCTTTTTTTGTATGTACTTGATTGAGAAATAACACCAGTTCAGACGTTGCTAAAGTGATAGAATTGACTGGAATAATTATTGATCTCAATAAAATAATTACATAATACCTAATAATAAGTTAAAGACTACTGTGATCAAAATTCTATGCAGTGTGGCATAACAATATTAAAAAATAATTACATTTATTCTTGTAAAACGAAAATAGTTAATATGAATCTACATAAAAATTGTCTAGTCCTAAGTTCAGCGTAAAATTTCAAAACCTTGTTAAAAATCTTTCGCTTGTCCTAAATAAATAATTTATTAATTTCTATCTAAGATCACACTGGATTTTACCCTAACTAAATTAAGAGATTTAATGTATTTAGTTCTCACTTTATGTGTATTGCTAACTAATAACGATATTTACTTAGTTATAAATGAATTATTTATAAAACGCCGCTTATTTTAAAATATGTTGTTCAAGTTAGCTACAGAATTCTTACCAACGTAGTATAAAGCTGCCGTGTAAGTAAACTATATTCAGAAAAATCGTAAACAAAAATCTGCCCACTTTTCAAACAATTCCTTTTGTTTGGATGTTGATTACGAGAACTTCAATATAATATAATTTGTTAAGTTGGTAATTGTCAAGATTTATCAATTGTAGATTGTTTTGAGTCTTGATATAAACACGGTACGATGATATTTGGCATAATAATAGAAGCACTAGATTATCGATATAAAAGTCCGCGAGGTATAATATAATTAAGTTTTAATATTAGTGTTTTTGATACCGTGTCACGCTAAGCTAAAACTGCGTTTTTATATCGATCAAATAAAAATGAGATTCCAGTTATCATCTACAATTTTCGGTTCGTTTCATTTGACAAAATAAATTAGATAACACCACCGCATTTAAAGGCCGTTGGTCATATCATTAACGTACTTTCATAATAACCTTTCAGAGAAGGACACGTAATAATTTGCAGTCCATAAAATATCTACTGTAGACCGCTCAAAGTTTCAAATTGCTTACGATTCCGTATTATATATGGCTTTGTTCCATTACTAGAATTAAGATTCGCCATACCCAACCTAGAAGTTTCTTGAAGTAAACTCACGAAATGTTTGTATTTAGGCAAATTATCAAAGATATCTAAATTAATTTTTAATGATGGTTTCTTATATTTAGCAGTTTTTGTATGCCAGACCAGAACTTTTGAGCAATTGGCAGCGAGAGGTTCTATTTCGTCCAATTTTAACCCTAAGCTAACTAGGAACCTGTCTTCTTCGTGTCCGGCGATATACGGCATGGAGGCGGATGGCTTCAAGTACTCGATGTTGACCGCAAAGCCCGCCATGTCCACCGGGAATGTTCTCGACCCGGGCCACGAGTCAAAGAAAGCCACCACCTGAAATATCATATACAGTATTATTATTACAGTTTCTTGCAGGTATACAATATTATTGTTGAAACGCATAATAGATGAACGGAAAACAAAGCCACATTCACAAATTACCTATAATATACAAACACATTATTGTTCACCGACGGTTTTAAAGGGAATCAACGTTACTCATACACATGACGTTAAGTTTTGTCATCATAAATCACTAATTTTATCTTTAGCTGTACCGCATACTCTTTAGCTGTCTCCTACTTTTATATACGAAATACAGGAACATATTTCTTTTTATATGTTGACTAGCTGACCCGGCAAACGTTGTTCTGTTGGATAGCGACACCCTAATCAACTAGCAGTATGAAATAAACTTTACGACCAAATCTCATAACTTAATAGTTATGATAATTGGTCGTAAGATTTGTATTGTATAATTGGTAGGTAATCATACCAAATATACAATACAAATCTTTCGAACCGTTTCGGAGGAGTGCGACCACATACACCTTGACCCGAGATTTATATATATCTTCTTATTATCTTTATATTATATACTAGCTTCTGCCCGCGACTTCGTCCGCGTAGCGTGATGATATATAGCCTATAGCCTTCCTCAATAAATGGGCTATCAAACACTGAAATAATTTTTCAAATCGGCCTAGTAGTTCCAGAGATTAGCGCGTTCAAGCAAACAAACAACCGAACAAACTCTTCAGTTTTATATATTAGTATATAGATAATTCTTCTGTAGTACGTGTGTAGACAGTGAACTCCTCCTAAACGGCTGGACCGATTTGAATGATTTTTTTTGTGTGTGTTCAAGTGGATTCGAGGATGGTTTAGATTCACAAATAAGCCCGGAAGATGGCGCTGCAGTCGGTATCAAACCACATAATAAAACTAAAGCTATCTGCTCGACAGTTTTTCTTATTTGGTCGTAATATTTTCAGTTATTTATCCACCAGATTAGTCGGAAATTCGGGTGGGAAAAGTTACGAAAGCGAAGCAGCTGCACACAGTTCGCTAAATAAATAAAGAAATACCTTGCCATCTTTGACGATCGGCGTGGAGACCCCATAACTTCCGATTAGACCAACAGGAAACATGGACACTTTCTTCGTATTTCTTATTTCATCAAAAAGTTGTAAGTCGATAGTGTTGTCATCATCACCGAAGTACAACACGCCTTCGTGAATGTTCTCCTGGAGCCAGGCCAGGGCAGCCCGACGGTTCGATACCCCTCGAGGGAAATTACTCTCTTTGTAAACAAATGGCTTTGGACTTGAGATATGTGTAAATGGTAGACCGGAGCGCCTAAAATCAAATTGTACAACATATAAGCTGTTTGTTAAATCAAGGTTACATTATAGTTACATGTGGAGGAATGAAATCTCACTGCTGTAACTCCAGGATAAAGTGGTGAGACTAAATACCCGTGTGATTATGGTTGGTAGGTCATCCAAATCCAGTTTCCAGTCAGTAGGGTATCCAAAATATGCATGGACACGTTCCGTCAACTGTCCCTGGCGGTCGAAGGCATTGAGCACGCACAAAAAGTCACAACTTTATTATGCAGGCAAATGATCAATTCGTCCTATTCCTCCGTATTAAATTTGCAACCAAGCCCGTTTAGAGATAATGTCTAACTAATGATCATATATTAATTGTGTACATCTGGCATAGCAACTTAAGTAACATATTCATATACATTTTTGTAATCTTCTAACCTTAGAATATCTCTAACTGCATCTGAACATTGTTGTTGGTCATCAGCTATAATCCAGTGTATTCGAGGCACGTGCATCAGGGTGTGGGCTAGCCTCGTCAGCTCGGGCACCTGCTCCGGTCTAGGGTATGTTGGCGTCACAAAGTATATCATTTTCAAATCGGATGTCTTGTTCACGTGATCCCTCTCGTCTTTAAAGTTCACGTAACAAAGTTTATTCTTCACTTTCACTGGTATACCTTTTGATGACAGCATCCAATCACTGTTGTCCATACTATTTGCAATGAAAAAAAATTACTTTATTTGGCTTGCACCTGGTTATACAGAAGACTCAAGAGTAATAACTGCCCCTGTGTTTTTCTTTTGTGTCTCGCAGGTCTTTGATACAAATTCGATACCTGGGTTATTTGGGAAGTCTTACAGCTATGCCAAATGCATCCAGCTACAGAAGGGAGTGATATAGGTGGATGTTTTATCCCAGAAATAGTTACTAACCCCCTGGATGTTTTAGTATTTTTTGTTGCAAGAACTCAAAAGGATTACATAAGCACAACTCAAGTACATTTCACATCCGCAATTTGCCCATAGTTCATATGATGGAGTGCCTGCTGGACCTCAAAAAAATGACCAGCCAGGCTAATCCCTCTCGACATTTCCATCTTGGGAAAAAATATTTAGTAGGTAATAGTTTAGTGTAGTTGCACGCAATGCGAGGTATGGAGTCTCTCTGGGCGTCATAAAGTTATATGCCAGAGAAACAAAATTACCAACATAACTCATTAAAAAGCTGAAGTAGCAATGTGTTCATCGGAGCAAAAAAGTTCTCGACGTGAAGTGAGGACTTGTGAAAGGTAGCTGGAAGTGACTGGATGAACAATACTGAAAATGGGGCTTTATGGTGTTCAATATAAAAGCACACAGGATAATACACAAACCTAGTTACAACATGCAAGCAGTGGTAGCCTAGTGATATGAACATTGGAAAACAAAGATCTTGAGTTCAAATCCAAGGCACGCACCTCTGACATTTTGAAGTCATGTGCATAACGCCCAGCAGTGGTGCATTATATGGGGTAGGTTATGTAGTTACAACATTAACCCATTAACTGACTCACTGCTGGGTGTAGATCTCTCAGAATGAGAGGATTTTGCTAATAGTGCACCATACTGACCTAGTCTGGGATGGCAGACTTCCCATGCCCTGAGAATAATTCTCGGGCATGCAGGTTTCATATACTGTATAAGCGAGTGATAAATAATTATAAATAAGCTCAAGATTACGAAAGGTCAAGGGTGCATGCCTTGGATTCAACTTGAGACCTACTTAGCAGTCCAATGATCACATCAGTTGGTTATAGGTAGGTACAGAAATAAAATTTAATTAACTAAATTTAATTATTTGTTGTATTATTATAACTCGTGACTTTTCATTTCTGTTTCTTAAAGCATAAGTAAACTAAAACTTCCTAATACTAAGAAGCAACATTTGGTACCTACATGTTTAAAATTAGTGGCTGGCTAGTGTAAGCTAAATGTAGTAGCGTTTTATATTGGCTACTGGTCAAACTATTTATTCACTATCTCAAGTATAATACATATCACAAATGATTACCATGGAAAACACACTGCAAGGCCATATCCATTTACATTATAGTATAATAAACACAATCACACAAGATAATAAGATCTAATAAATAACTTACATTATTTTCATGTTTATGTACTGCAGTTCATGCTCATGAGTATAATAGAAGTTAAAAAGATAGTAAAGTCAAAGATAGTAACTATTTTACTAAAAACATAATTACCTTACAATTTCCATGTTAGCCCAGAAGAAAACAAAAATTATAGCACTTAAAATAACAGCCATCACAAAAGGTTTTTTAAATAAGTTCACCGACTTCATTATAGTTAAATGTACTACCACAACAATAAATTGTTTGTTTGAGTATTTAGATTTATATTTTTGCACTTTTATTACTAAATGTGAAACTAAACGGCGTAGTTTGGTTTAATAATATTTAAGTTTTATTTTGTGCAATATTTTTAACAGATTTGTTGACAATCACTCAATAATAATTCAATTGTTTTTTTTTAGAACACAATTATTCTTTTTATTAAAACTGCTAACTGCCCATACACACAAGCATAGAGTTGTGTCGAGAGGTTGCATATCCTCACATCCACGGTACTTTTCAGAACTTGGACACATCTTGAACAAGTCCAATTCTTCGGCTTAGCATCTCGAGTCTTGGGCCAAATAATGGCTTCGTAAACATATCTGCCAGTTGCAGCTCTGTGGAGACTTGCTTGATATCAAATTCTCCATTCTGTATACATTCTCGAACGAAAAAATGCTTAAGCTTAATGTGCTTGGTTCTCCTATGGAACTCATAAGGCGGATTCTCGGATAGCTTAATAGCAGACTCATTGTCAACGTAGATTGTGGGTTTTCCATTGAGATCTGTTATTTCAGTCAATTCTTCTAGGAGCTCTTTCAGCCATAAGGCTTCCTTCGCGGTCTCGGTTAAGGCTACAAGTTCTGCCTCCGTAGAAGAGATTGCTACCGTTGGCTGTTTCTGGCTTTTCCACATGATCGGACCAGACAAAAGGAAGACCATCCCGGTCGTCGAATGACCCGTGGTTGTGTCGCCACCGTGATCAGCGTCACTGAAACATATCAGCCTTTTCTCCCCGCTTTTTGTGAAGACAAGTCCTTTGTTTAATGTACCTTTCAGGTACCTTAATATTCGCTTGACCTTCATTACATCAAGCTTTGTTGGTTTTTCTAGATTTCTTGATGCCACGCTTACAGCATAACTTATATCTGGTCGCGTTGCAACCATCAGATATGCTAGGGCTCCCACGGCTTGACGATATGGAAACAGTGACTCTGAAGTTTCATCTTCTTCATAACTTTTGCTAACTTTTATTGCCGGCGTTGGAGCGGATTTACAGTCAGCCATTCCAAATCTTTCCAGTATATTTTTTGTATAAGACCTTTGATTTAGGGTGATACTACCATCTTTGGTTTTGTTTATTTCAAGTCCAAGAAAATAAGAAGCCGGTTTTGTAGTTATTTTAAATCTACTTTTTAGTTCTTCAAAGAACTTTCTTCCAGCATTTTCATTAGTAGAAGCCACCAAACCGTCATCTACATATAGTGCAATCAAAACTTGCTTACGTAAGTAAAGACATGGATCTTTTTTGCTTTGCTTGAATCCAGAATTTATCAGATACTCCGATATACATGCGTTCCAACAAAGAGGTGCTTGTTTGAGTCCATAGAGGCTTCTTTTCAGCTTGCATACTTTTTTAGTGCCATCATTGAAGCCCTCTGGCTGCTTCATATAAATTTCTTCTTTCACAGTACCGTTTAAAAACGCAGTAGATACGTCGAACTGTTGAAGTATCATATTTTTCTGAGCCGCTATTCCTAGAACAGCTCTTATGGTACTGAGGCGAGCAACAGGACTAAAAGTCTTCTGATAATCAACGCCTAGTTTTTGCGAAAAGCCTTTAACTACAAGCCTGGCCTTATAACGTTCGACTGTACCATTCGAATTCTTCTTTATTTTGTAAACCCACTTGCATGGAAGTGGTTTACGATTTTTGGGGAGGTCGACAATTTCCCAAGTCTCCATCTCATGCAGTGAATTCATTTCACCCTGCATAGCCTCTACCCATTTGGATTTTTCTTTGCTATTCATAGCATCTTTAAATGTTTGAGGTTCTGTCTCATTGTCCATATCCATGACTGCCAGGACATAGTCTTCAAAACGTTTTGGCGGTTCAATTCCAGATCTATCGCGTAAACTGTATGTCCTTCGTTCTTCTAGAACATTCGCAGGTGTATCAACATTTGTGTCTGCTTCATGGATTTCAGTTGGTTCATCAAGACTTTCTCTGTTTTCATCTATTTCGAAGGTATCGTAAAATAAATCATTATTATTTTCAATTTGTATAGGTGCTTCGGTAGAGCTTGCAATTACATTGTCTTTTTCTGCTTCCTGACTACTTGTATTTTTGTTTGTGTCTTCGAAATAAATGTCTATCTCATCCTCTTTTGTTTCAGTTTCATTTGACTGATCATTATAATTTAATTCTTCCAAAGGAACTGAGGTGGAATTTTGGTCGTTATCATAGAACATCTTTTTCAGAATACGGACATCTTTAGAAATAAGGATTTTTTTATTTGATGGAACATATATTCTAAAAGCTTTGGAGCGTTCCGAGTAGCCAACGAACACACCCGGAATAGCCTTTGAAGCGAATTTGTGTTCACCTTTTCCTTTCTTGAGGATGAATGCTTTCGCACCAAATACATAAAAGTGATTGGCATATGGTTTTCTACCAACCCAGCGCTCAAATGGTGTCTGGTTTCCAATACTTTGGTTAATGCTTCGATTAGACAGGTAATTTGCAGTATATACGGCATCTGCCCATAAATACATAGGTACTTTTGATTCCAGCATCATGCATCTAGCCTTTTCTATTAGGGTTCTATTTTTCCTTTCAGCGATTCCATTTTGATGTGGAGTGTATGGAGAAGTTAGTCTTCTTGCTATGCCATTTTCTTTCAGAAAAGTGTCAAACTTCAGATTTAAATATTCAGTGCCATTATCGGTCTGGAGACATTTAATTTTGTTCTCTGTGAAGTTCTCTACTTCTGCTTTGTAGTCAATGAATTTTTGTAGTACTTCATTTTTGTTTTTGATGAAATATACTCGGCAGTATCTTGTGTAGTCGTCGATGAAGGTTACAATATACTTATTGCCATTAAGTGTATGATGTTTAAATGGTCCACAGACATCACTGTGTACGATTTCCAGTCTTTGGGTTGTACGTTCAGTGTTTTTGTCACTTGGCTTGCTAGGCACTCTAGTCAGTTTACCTTGTATGCATATCTCGCATTCTCCTAAGGAACTGTCTTTGTTAAAGTCTAGCCCAATTAGGCTATCATTCTTTAGAGCAAGCTTCATGTCTCTTTCGCACATATGTCCCATTTTGCTGTGCCATTGCTTAATGTCATCGTTCGACTTACTATTTTCTGCTTCATTACTACATTCTGCAGTATTGGCTTTTTGTCTATTAGCATTGTTTGTCGTATGGAGGTAATATAAACCATTGTCTTCTCTCACTGCTTCTATTAGTACTTTGCGCTTGTGATGTTTTATTGTTGCTTTCTTCTTAGTGAATAGGATAGTATGTCCATTGTCAGTCATTTTTCCAACAGACAGAAGATTAGCACACAGGCTTGGTACATAAAGAGCATTTGTGATACCAATTTGTCGTCCCTCTTCAATTTCTATTTCAGCATGCCCTTCCCCTTTTATCTCAGCAGTTTTGTCTTTGGAAGCAAGGCTTAGGGTTTTCGATATAGGTTTTATCTCACTAAAGGGCTTATCTGAAAAAGTCATGTGTGATGTGCAGCCACTGTCAAGTATCCAGTACTTTTCGGCATTGTCAATCACTAGGTAGGAACTGTATAGGTTTGTTTCGGTTTTATCGTCAACTTTATTTGAGCTTTCTTTCGGCTTATTATTTTTCTTGCCTTGTTTCTTATTCTTTGACCAACATTTTGATGTATCATGACCTTTCTTTTTATAGATTTTGCAAAAAGTGTGTAGAGATTCTTCAGAATTTTTGTTGTTGCTAGTACTAGGGTTGTCACGACGTCGAGCGTCACTCTCTTCAATAATTTTTATATTTAGCTTTTCAGGATCTGGGAGCGTGTCTTGTGATTCGATTGCAGTTCTAAAATTTTCATAATCTGCAGAAAGACTGTAGAGGATCATAATCGAGAGTAGTTCACTATTTATGGTAATATCCATTTCTTGTAGCTTGTCTACTATATCCATCATATCTTTAAGGTGCTCACGAACATCAGTCCCTTCTCTAAGTTTAGCCAAGATCAGTTTTTTCAGTAGAGTCGCCTTTCTGGCATTTAATAATATTTAAGTTTTATTTTGTGCAATATTTTTAACAGATTTGTTGACAATCACTCAATAATAATTCAATTGTTTTTTTTTTAGAACACAATTATTCTTTTTTTTTTTTTTTTTTTTTTCTGGCTTTGCGATTTTGCATTAGCCAATGACAAAGTTAAGGAAACCAAAGATACAAATATAAAAACTGCGAGAAATTTGGAATGGGAAAAGGATTGGTTTCTACATTAAACTAAATACATAAATCATACTTGCATATTGAAACCACAATTATAGTTTGATATCATTACTATCAATAAATTTAGCTAATATGTTATATACATCTGCATTGTTATATTGTAGTAAACAGATAATAGAAGTAGGAAATGGAATACGGATCGACAGGAGTTGAGGAATAAAAGCAGACCTATTATACAATTTACAGGAAAAAAATATATGGTTCAAGTCCCCGTACTCCCCACAAGAGCACATAGGATCAGACACAAGTTTAAATTTATACAAGTGTGCTGGGGTACAAACATGACCCAAACGGAGTCTACATAAAACAGAAGTGATTCTTTTACTATACTGAAAATTGCTAAACCACGGCTTACTTGGAATAGAATCCTGTATTAATCGATAATATTTCCCCGTGTTATCATTACTAACCCAGAGTTCACTCCAAGCATCAAGTAGATTACGTTTAGACAGTGAAACCAAGTCATGACAATAATTACTATATGGACATAGGTCTCCGACATTAATAGCTTCACTAGCTAACCGATCAGCTTTTTCGTTACCAGATATACCCACATGGCTTGGGATCCAAGCCAAAACGATTCTATAACCCCTTAGTGAACATAAATATAAAAGGTTTTTAATGTCAAAGATAATAGGAGACTGTTTATGAAAATTAAAGGGAAATCTTTGTAAAGATTGTAAGGAACTCAGCGAGTCACAAAAAACTATTGTTTTTGATAACTTCATTTAAAAGGACATACTCAATACAATTATTCTTTTTATTAAAACTGCTAACTGCCCATACACACAAGCATAGAGTTGTGTCGAGAGGTTGCATATCCTCCTCCATAATACATATCACAAATGATTACCATGGAAAACACACTGCAAGGCCATATCCATTTACATTATAGTATAATAAACACAATCACACAAGATAATAAGATCTAATAAATAACTTACATTATTTTCATGTTTATGTACTGCAGTTCATGCTCATGAGTTTATTAGAAGTTAAAAAGATAGTAAAGTCAAAGATAGTAACTATTTTACTAAAAACATAATTACCTTACAATTTCCATGTTAGCCCAGAAGAAAACAAAAATTATAGCACTTAAAATAACAGCCATCACAAAAGCTTTTTTAAATAAATTCACCGACTTCATTATAGTTAAATGTACTACCACAACAATAAATTGTTTGTTTGAGTATTTAGATTTATATTTTTGCACTTTTATTACTAAATGATTTTTAAAGTCAGTCTGCTGCTGCTACACAGACTACAGCAGCAAAATGCAAATGAGCAAAGTTATGCTACAGATACAGATCTCAGCTACGACAGCTACAGACAGATGATCAAAGAGTATAATAATATAGTTGTCAGATGATACATGAATAATGGCTAATGGATGGAGTGGATGGAGAACAGACCATATAGAGATTATTTATACTACTGTATACTCTGCGCCATGCAGGGCTACCATTCTCCGAAAATTTTTACCCTTAAACCTAAAGTAAAAACCACTAAAATCGACTAAATTACTCGGAAAGCCCCATAAATTTTTTTTTTTAAATTAAAATGTTTCCTCACTCTCAGGATTTTCTCCTATATCGTAGCGCGTTTACAAATACAAAATCTCACATACACAAACGCCATGTAAATGGAATATTACAATATTTTATTTTATTAGTTATTTGCATACCAACAGCAAAACGTTATAAATTGTAATATTAATTTGTAAAGATGTTTTTAATACTATGTTTATACTAACTTCTGCCCGCGGCTTCGCTCACTTAAGCTGAAAACCAACAGTGATGATCTCTTCTTTGTATGGGTGTCTATACATTAGAGAGGTCAAGCTGTATCTCAGGTTCCGTTTAATTATTTGAGATAAGAAGTAATACCAGTTTTTAAGTTGGAGCACATACTTTCTAACAGTGATAACAAAATTAAAATCCATACGGTAGTTTTTGCGCCAACCCGCAACAAACAGACAAACACACAAGATATATCAGCCTATTGCCGTTTACTGCTGAACGTAGTTCTCCCTCCCCCAGAAATCGCCAGCCACATCCCGGTCCTAGACAGCTTGCATCCATCCCGAGTATAATAATATAGCTGTAAAAGAGTATAATAATATAGCTGCACATCCATCCGCTGCTTTCTTCAAATCGTCGGTCTATTGCGGTCTCCACTCTCCACTCTTACACGATACTCTGAGCTGTTGGAATTAAAACCTATTTTCTCAAGAATGCTATATACTCGATAAACGTAATAACATTTTTGACCATTTTGACTATAGGTACTTTAGCGTATAAAGTGTAGAATAATTAAATTCGGTCATTACATTCGGTCTCCATTTTTTTAAAGACAGTGAAATCCTATCCTAAGAATCCTTTTATTATCATTATAATTTCATCTGTTGTGTTCTCGCTAAAGGCATAGAATGTGATTATTTCAAGCATTTCAAACATCCACAGTGTCGTGACAGAATCGAATTGTAGGTATTTTTTACACTGTAGGTATTTACTCTTATTTACTGCAAGTTAAAACAAAGTTGCGTAAACTTTATTTCATTTACAGTTTGAGTTGGCTTGTTTTGAAACTAAAATTTTGTTTGATAAAGTTTAAAAAAGAAACAAATAAGTACCTGATGGTATGCTTGCTTCTTTATATATAATAAGTTTATTGCTAAAGTTGTTAGTAAACCTGTAAAATTCTTAATAGGTACTTTCCTAATTGAAATAAATCTAAATTTTATACATTTTATCGGGTTATATTGATAATTTGATATTCAGGCGGGTTTCCGACACGGATTCTCGACCATAGTTCATGACCACACAAATATATTATATTATTAAATGCTCTCAACCGCTATTACATCAATTTCGGCTATGTGAATGTGCTTCGACAGCTGCTGTATCAGCGTACTTACTTCAGCAACATTTCTAGTAGGTACGATTACACGAGGATTCCACACTCACGGAACTCGTATTTATCCAAAGAGGGTAGAGAGTAGAGACTTGGAGACACCGTTTCACTACTTGTCTCATCATACTAGTATCTCTTAGTAGTCTGTGGTCTCATCTAAGTTTTGCAGATGATATTGTACAAATAACTGAGACGTCTGTTTCAAGACTTTTTTCATGTTTATTTGACGGGTTCAGTTACCCTCAGAGGGACATATCGAAATCGTTGATCATGTTTATTAATACCTCCAGTGCTACCTACTTATGATCAGTACAAAGGAGATATTCAGAAGAATACAGCTTAGGTAAGCTGCGATCTGAAAATTCGATGACAACCTTAAAGCAGTCAACATTCCACAGTGTCTGAAGACCCGCCGTCCGCCTGCGTCTTAAACAGCCAATGTGTGATGCCCACCATGACTTATCATGCTGTGTGTAGAATGACCGGTAAAACATGGCATGGAGTGTGCCATGCATGCTCGACATCAAACTAAGACCGAGTTTTATACATCTAGATCCGAAAGCGTATGTTCATGCCGTTGGATCTAAGATCATAGAAGGATATGACACTTGGAGAGCCGGTGTGACTAGAGATGGTATAGAGAATCGACTGGCCGACGTATGGTAAGAGGACTGTCGGGCGTCCAGTAGCGAGATGGGTCGACGACATAATTCAAGTCGGGCGGAAGTCGTACTTGAACGAGAATAACACAAGAATTTGGTTCATGTCATAAACTTAGGGGCAACTATACACAGTAGGAGGTGAAGACTGGTGATATTTACAAAACCGTAACAATTATATATTTTAATCCCACTAATAAAACAAAAAAAAAGATTAATGAGATTTATGTTATTGTGATTTTCCATCGACAATTGTTTGTAGTTGTGGATTAATTTTACTTGTACCAATTATTAACAGAGATTTAAGATGCTCATCGGTTAATTTAGATCGGTATTTACATTCTTTGTGTACTTCATCTTGGAAAACGTATTCTCACACCAGTACGTAGTACCAAAAACAGAAAACAACCCACGAGCCAATTTATGCAAATCAACAAATTGTGCCAGTGGAAGACTCTTATAAAATTCCAACAAAGATGAATTTTGATATTTGTTCTTATACATTATCACTGCACTGTAAATCAATAATTTCCATTTGCACTTCAGGCTTCAAGTTAAAAGGATTTTGAAAAAGCTTAATTTCATTCGCAATGATATCAAAATCTGAGAAATGAGTATCGAAATTTATCTTTAAAGCACTCAAAGTTTCGACTCTAAAATCGACGGGAAATTCAGTTTCTGTAGTGTGGCTGAATATTTCACATGTTTTAAAATGTGTGAAATATTTTTTACGGAACTGCGATTGAAATAGTATTATTTTCTGCCGAAACGATTTGATATTGGTGTGTAAATCAGGAAGAAGCTGATTTTCTCCTTGCAATCTCAAATTCAGTTCGTTCATTTGATTTGTCAAATCGACATAGAATGTTAATTTCCACAGGCATTCACTATTTCCTAAATCGGCACAAGGGGGAGACTTCTCATTCAAAAAAAAATCGATCTCTGCTCGAAGTTCAAAAAAGCGCTTTCCGCAACTGAGCCAGCGTACGGCAGTATGATAATATATGGCAAATCATTTTCTCCGATCTCTTCAATAAACTCGCGGAATTGTCGGTGATTCAGCCCTGTGGATCTGATAAAATTAACAACTGATATGACTGGTCTTAGAACTTCAGACAAATCCAAACATTTTCCGCACAAGGACTGTTGATGAATGATATAATGTAATACTAATGGTTTTGAACCACCATCATTTTCTACAGCCTTTGACACAAGTACGACCACTCCTTTATTTTTACCACACATATTTTTGCCTCCATCGGTGGTGATAGATTTCAAGTTTTTCCATCGAAGGTTATTTTTATTAATGGCATTTTCAACTGCCTTAAAAATATTTGCCCCAGTTGTCGTGCCGTGAATACTATCAATATCAAGAAGTTCTTCATACACTTCATAGCTTTTATCGACTCCACGAATAAAAATCAACACCTGAGCAGTATCTAACACATCCGTTGACTCATCCAAGGCTAGAGGAAACCACTCAAGATGTCCATTTTTGTCAGACAGTTGAGATGATATATTTTCTGCGATTTCTTGCACCCGCCGAGCCACGGTGTTTGCTGACAAACTGACATTTTTCAATAAATTTACTTTTTCGGGGCATATTTCTTTAGCTACTGCAATCAAGCATTCTTTTATCATTTCTTCATCGCTGAATGGTTTTCCACGTTTTGCGATTTCAAGAGCCCACGAAAGCTGGCGCGAGTTGCAGACTCTTGCTCAGTATTTGCTTTGGTAAACAAAGATTGCTGCGATTTCAGTCTGCGCTTCAAAGCTTAAAATTTTTCCGTCCGCAATCATCCGGTATATTTAGAGTAATTTTAAAGAAGATGTTTCGATTCATAGTTACGTTTAATGTTATATTCTTTGAGAACAGCTATGGTTTCATTACAAATTAAACATAACGCCTTATTACTGCACTCAATCACAAAATACTGAAAGTTCAATTTATCTTGGAACGTTCTGCATTCACTGTCTATTTTTCGCTTCTTTACCATACTAATAAATCACACATAAAAACAAGTCTAATCAAAATACTCTTATTACTTTATTTCACATTAAGCAATCACCGCTTCCTTCACCTTTCCCGCGCAAACTGACTCGCAATGGCGCCGCTAGCCTTTTTATACCTATGCAATTACTGCCATCTAGAAGTGATCGGAAAAACTAGCCAGAACCAGAACATTCTCGAACCAATGCGGAAATTCACAAATGTGCCACTTGTTAGAGGGCAGCTGAAATAGATAGTACCTAGAACAGACATAGTATCACTACTCGACACGATGTCGTTACTACACAATCAATAGTAATTGAAATGCAATAAAGGCCTATGCTTGATTGGGTGGGCAGAAAAAATTTAATTGGCCCTTGCAACATACCGAAAAAAATATTATGGCCCCAAGGCTTCAAAGTTTGGAGACCCCTGCTATAGTCTATAACGTCTTAAAGGGGGAATCGTTTTGTTTTTAAGCCTCAGGTCGCGTTTGTCGTACATACACGCGTCGTGTATATGTCGTGGGCCACTCGTTTGAATGGGCCAATTGTGATCTGCCTGGGCACATCGTGATACGCCGGATGAATAAATATAAATATCGCGTAGGTTAGAAATGTGAATACACAATGTACGAGTCGAGCTAGCGAAGTTGGCAGGGCATTGGATAGCAGCCGGTGAGTTTCAGAAACATATCTTAGCTATTATACATATTGATTACCTAGACCTAGCAGGTCCACTGCTGAACGTAGGGTGGGGGAAGCCCTGGACACGATGGACTGACAATTTAAAGAAGGTGGCATGCAGGATGCTTGCGAGCTGCCCAAGACCAGGATGGTTGGTGATTTTTGGGGAGGTCTACTTTAATCATTAAGTACCTACCTACTTACATAGAGAAATTAGGTTAAGTTATATGACGAAATGCCGACGCCGATTGCCTAGGCGAATCTGTGAGTACTGGCCATACAGTACCAAAGACACTGCATGTCTGTCATGGTTTTTACCTTAGTTACTAAATAACAGTCGTGTCAAATAAAAAGCATATCTTTGTTCATACGAATGTTTTAATGAATAAATCCCTCACAAATTGGTAGCAGAGCGTGGTTCTGATGCAAATAAAATAAAAATGGCATCAACTACGACTTATCGCAACATAGAACCTTTAACCAAGTCAAATTATTATACATGGTGTTTGCAAGCACAAGCGGTCCTGATAAAAAATGACTATTGGGATATCGTAAGCGGTGAGAAAACTATACCACCAGCTACGGATGCGGCGGCGAGATCGGCGTTCAATAAAGAGGACTTGAAGGCAAAAGCTGAAATCCTACTTTTAATGTCACCGTCTGAATTAAAACAAATTAAAGGCTGCGCGACATCTAAATCTGTATGGGACAAGTTAAAAGCTACGTACCAAAGCACTGGGCCTGCGAGGAAAGCTACATTATTAAAACAGTTGGTTCTAAAGCGAATGACCACAGGGGAAGATATACGTGACCACATAAATAACTTCATGGACATCGTGGACAAATTAGCAGACATGGATATAAAGGTACCTCCAGAACTGCTTAGCATAATGCTTCTCTACAGTTTGCCGACAAATTTTGAGAACTTTAGGATAGCCATTGAATCTCGAGACACCTTGCCAAATCCTGAAGATCTAAAAGTAAAGATTTTGGAAGAATACCAAGCAAGGAGCGAAAATGTTCAGCCTGAAAGCACAGAAGCTTATCATGTCAAGAAAAACAGACAAAGGTTGTACTGCAAGAGCTGTAAAAAGAAAGGTCACTCTATCGAAACATGTTGGGGCAAGAAGAAAAACACCCATGAAAAAGACAACGGAAGTAAACGCAGTTATAACGTTTGTCTGAGCACCATGAATTCGGATGCTGCCGAAAATTTCTGGTGTCTAGATAGCGGCTGCTCGTCACACATGTGTGGTGACAAATCGATGTTTTCTACAATGACCCCTGAAAATGGCACCCTTAAGTTAGCATCATGCAAATACACTACTAAAATTCAAGGCAAAGGGAGAGTTACAGTCAGTAGCGATAAACACATCTACGATTTCAACGACACTCTGTATGTTCCCGATACAACGGTAAACCTTCTATCGGTCGCCAAGATAACGGACAGAGGAAATAAGGTTATTTTTGAAAAGGAAAAAGCCTACGTCGTAGAAAAAACCGGCAAAAAGACACTGACTGCTCGAAAGAGAGATGGACTTTACTTCTTTGAATGTGTACAAAAAGAAACTGCAAACTACACACCTAAAAATTACAGTGACATTATGGAATGGCATCGAAAACTTGGCCACATAAACGAAAGAGATTTAAAGAAGATGGCTAAAGATAACCTTATGTATGGTTTAAATTTAAATGATGAAGACATGGAAACATGCGAGACCTGCATCAAAGGCAAATTGTCCAGGTTACCGTTCGTAAGACATGATCTATACACAACTGATAACCTGGAAATAATCCATAGTGACGTTTGTGGACCTTTTGAATGTGATACACTAGCAGGATCAAAGTACTATGTTACTTTTACAGACGACTACAGTCGTTATAGTCACGTCTACTTTATTAAAAGAAAGAGTGACGTGTTCAAAGTTTTCAAAGAATACAAAAATGAAGTTGAGACATTCCATAACAAGAAGATAAAGAACCTGCAGACCGACAATGGTACAGAATACCGAAACAAGGAATTCGATGACTTTCTCAAATCGCATGGCATCCAAAGAAGGTTGACCACAGTTTACACCCCTCAACAAAATGGGATTAGCGAGAGGAAGAACAGAACCTTGCTAGACAAAGCCAGATGTCTGTTAATCGAGGCCAAGGCACCTAAAAAGCTCTGGGCGGAAGCGGTAGCAACCGCAAACTACCTTATAAATCGTAGCCCTTCCAAAGCACTGAACGGCGAGACACCGTTCATGAAATGGCTAGGCCGAATACCATGTGGACATCATCTTTACGTGTATGGCAGGAAAACCTTTGTTTTAAAAAAGAACAAACGAGGGAAACTGACCCAGAATGCAAAAGAAGGAGTATTCATGGGGTACTCAATGACCTCAAAGGCTTACAGAGTGTACATACCCAAAGACGATGATGTAGTGATAAGCAGGGACATAAAAGTCATAGACAAGATGTACTTCGAAGAAGAAAGTCAGAACTATGATAACCCTGAAGAAGAAAATAAAATTAGAGGCTATATAAAAAATAAAAGGGTACAACCAATAGAAATTGAAATAACAGAGAAAGAAAAGGAAAATTCATTGCAGAATTTCAACGAACATGAAGATGGAGTTTCTTCAGTGGAAGAAATAGAGTCTTATGATGATGCATCAGATGTTGTAGAAATACCTGAAAATGGGAGGCCGCAAAGAGACAGGCGTCCGCCCGCGTGGACCAGAGATTTTATACTGGACCAGACTGTAGAAAGTCACCTACTCTCAGAGATAGCCTACATATCCGATAAAAATGAAAATGATGATGAATACTGGCATGATGCTATAAAAGCTGAGATTAAAGCACATGTTAAGAATGGTACCTGGAAAATAGTAAAAAGGAACACTGAAATTAGAGAAGTGGACTACAAAATGGTCCTAAGAAACAAAATAGGACCTGACAACAGTATCACAAACAAAGCCAGACTTGTAGCACGGGGCTTCACTCAGCGACCAGGCGTTGACTACAACGAAACATACGCTCCAGTAGCTAAACTGAGTTCGATAAGATCCGTTGTTGGAATAGCCATGGAAGAAGGCTTAAAATTGAACCAGATGGACGTTACAACGGCGTACCTGAATGGTGAACTAGAGGAAGAGATATTAATGAAATATCCAGACTTTTTAGAAGAATATCTGACTGAAATCATGGTTGAAGAAAGCAAACAAGAAGATTTGACTTTGTACAACAAAACCATGAGTATGCTAAAAGACATAAAAAACAATCCCAAAGGGAAAGCTTGTCATCTCATAAAAGCTTTATATGGACTCAAACAGGCAGGGAGGCAATGGTATAAGAAACTCGACACAGAGTTAAAAAACATAGGTTTCAATGCATCGGAAGCTGACCCATGTTTATACTTACTAGACAAAAGAGGAGTTAAAATCATAATTATTATCTATGTCGATGATTTGTTAATTGCCTATTCGTGTCCGAGAAAGCTCCAAGAAATAAAAGACCTGTTAAATAAGAAATTTGAATTGAAAGACCTTGGAAAACCTAAACGGCTAATAGGGATAGATGTAACCTATAAGGGAGATGAAATTAAACTGAACCAGGAAAAGTTCATAGAAGATACCCTTAAAAAATTCAACATGGAAGAATGCAAGGCCACATCTACACCCATAGAACCAGGTCTTCGACTAGAAAAAGCAGGAAGAGATGCAAGGACTGATCAGCCCTACAAAAATTTAATTGGTACACTCATGTATCTGGCAGTGGCAACTCGACCCGATATAATGTTTGCCATAAGCTATCTCTCCCAATTTAATGATTGTTATGGAGAAGAGCATTTCAAATGTGCAAAAAGAGTGCTACGATATTTAAAGGGAACAAAAAGCGTTGGCCTTATATTTAGAAAAACTCACCAAGAATTACATGGTATGGCTGACGCAGATTGGGGCGCATGCAAGCTCGACAGAAAATCTTTTTCGGGTTTTTGTTTTAAATATGCTGGAACGACAATAAGCTGGATGTCGAAAAAGCAAAAGTGTGTAGCACTATCGACTGCCGAAGCGGAATATGTCGCTCTGACCGAAGCTGCAAAGGAGGCTATTCACTTGAAAAGTCTATTTAAAGATCTTGGGGCCAACTATAACAGCATAGTCATATTAAATGACAACCAAGCTGCCCTCAAGTTAAGTCAGAACACAATGGTCACTTCCAAGTCCAAACACATTGACTTAAAAATGCATTTCATAAGAAATTGCATAATGGACGGAGTGATACAAGTCAGGTATCTGCGAACTGAAGATATGGAGGCAGATATCCTAACAAAGGCTCTAGCTGGACCGCGGCTATTGCAATTGCGGAGCGGCTTAGGACTTTCCTGAGGTCCTGATGACAACGACGATGCCGTGAAGAGGAGTGTGAGTACTGGCCATACAGTACCAAAGACACTGCATGTCTGTCATGGTTTTTACCTTAGTTACTAAATAACAGTCGTGTCAAATAAAAAGCATATCTTTGTTCATACGAATGTTTTAATGAATAAATCCCTCACAGAATCTCGATCAGCCCAGATATACGATCGGCCCACTACATAAAAATAATTTAGAAGAAAATTACTTTTAGTAAGTTTGGGTATGTATTTAAAAAAAAAAACGTACGTTTCATTAACATAATGAGTATTTTTGCCTTGTCGTACAGGCTTGTTTTTGTATATTATTTGAATTAAACACTTTTATTTTTAGCTTGCCTGTAAAATGAAATCATAGGAAGTCCCTAAAAATCTTTACCAGTGCAGCGCGAAGTAACTCCCTAAATTATCGATTTATTTTAATCTGTTACGTTGGTAGTATTGTTTCGTTGTCTACAACTTCAGTGTGGTGTTTCGATAGTGATTGCGCGTAGTGTTATTGTTTTGTGGAAAAAAATTGTGAAACCTAACTAAATCATACACAATCAGTGAAAAAAATCAGTTCAGTTTTTCCTTTTCTTCATCTTTATTTATTTTCTTCTTGGACTATGTCATTCTCGATCAAAGTAAGTACAATTCTAAGCTTCATCAACATCAGCATATAGGGCGGTGCGATCGTGTGGCAATTGAGATTATTTCTTGCCTTACTACATTTTTTATCAATAAAAATGATCGTAATTCAGTGATAAACAACATAATACAGATGTTTCCAGTTTATTGAAGCAGCATATTTCGTTTTGGGGGAGATTTTCGATGGTTTCGGATATGCATCCTCCATATTTTACTGCTACGTGCATGGTACCAACTACATAATATAAGTAGCTATAGAGGCTTTTTTAGCTTGTGTGCCCAATATTTTGTTCATTTTTACTTGACTCTGTTGGGAAATAAACACGAATTGTGCTATGCACAACAGTTTTTATTTTAGATATTTATATTTTTTTAGATGAAATAGGAAAAAATATTAAATATTTAATTTAAATACTACTACTACTTTTGAACTAAATCAAGAAGATCAATGTACTTTTGTAACAAGGCCACACTTAGCTAAACTTTCATTGATAATCTTCATAAAATGGTATTTTTTAAAATCAACACTTATTTATTTACCTATATTTTTTTCTTGATATTAAATGGTTTGAAGTTTTGTCAGACCACCATAAGTTTTTTGAAAACCAATCAATAGAATGAATACACCCTATGTAATGATTGACTTTTGATAGTGTTATGTTGTTCCTATGAAAGAATCACTGTTGAATGATCACACTTTGCAAACTGTGGCCAGAAAGAATAGATCCTACAAAAATATTCACATTCACAGTTCAGTATCCACATAGTTTGGTTCAGATTTAAGACACTAGATGGCGCTGGTCAACAAACACAAGGAACCCTCTGGCTCTAGTAAGGTTTCTTTGTGAAAAGATACCCATTCATAACATAGTCCAAAGCAAGCAACACTTACTGATCAAGTTCCTAATGTTACCCTTTTATTTTTTCAAACAATAATTGAATAAAATAGGTAGGAAAATCACCCAGAAGACATTTTATAGTTTTGAATTTTATGGGTACTTTTTTGTATGGAAGAAGTACCTACATTAATGTTTCTTGTGGTTATAAATTAACCAAATAACCATACAATTAACCATTAAAATTATTATTTTTAAAAGTATGATTATTAATTAACAGTAGTTATAGTTGAAAGTATAAAATATGCAAAGTAACATAAAAACTATTCTCAGACTTCAATTAAAAACAAAAAACCTTTTGGGTGGCCTCTCATGAAGACATTGAGGATCATATCAAGACCGATCGACCATATCGTGACCCCAAGTTTATCACACCTATACCTGACTAAAAACAAAGAATTTATTATTCTTTTTGAATTAAAGATTAACTATATTTATTGTAGTGTACTGTGCTGTTCTCTTAAATTCCTTTTTATTACAAAAGCCAAAATCAGGCCAGACCAAATACCATACTATTCGCCTGGTTTATGTATAATTCAAGATACTATTTACATTAATTGTGAGAGATCATGCCTTTATAGTGTTTTATATTTCTCTTCCCAAAAAATACTTTTATAACAAAGAAAACTGACTTGCTTCAAAACCAATGCTCAGACACCAACCAAGTTTATATAAAACCATAGCAAAATTATAATTTTTCATATAATAAGAAGTCAATGTCAATTCATTATCATGAAAAAAAACTAGGGAGATTAATAACTTTCCTTCTCCATTGACAATGATTTTATTCCTATATCCTCTTTGGACAGAGGGGTAGAGGGAGCCTGTATGGATCATGTTAAGGCCAATAAGATGGGAAATAGAGTGAATGATGAGGTGATAGCTGACAGGGATGAATGGAAGAATAGGACATGCTGTCCCAACACCAAATAAATAGGGATAGTAGTAGTAGTACTTGGGACGGGGGCAAGAAGAAGAAGATACAACACAAATAAAAAAATAAGTAACATCTTGCTGACTTGTATTATGCTCTTTTATCATGCATTCAGAAAGGGCATTATGATTGAGAACTTTTTAATAAGTACAATGTGTACAGAATATGCTTACATAAGTATAACAACCATTGCTCCTGAAGATATTATAGTATATTGTTTCAATATTGGAATATTGCAAAAGTCCCTCATTGGTAAATGGTCATCACATGCACACTATCACATGGTGCAGTGTATATAGTATCATTCTATTATTATCCCACTTGTACTGTTCCCCTGCACTTACGACCCTACCTTGGCAGCGAGTTAAATCAATCATGACACTCAACAAGACATTTACAACTGTAGCCCCAGTCCAACAAACAAAATACTACTCTGATTAACGTTGAATAATAATATACGCATTTTGGATGAAGCTATATAAAAGTATACTAGCGTACTACTAAACAGTCTTTTTTCAAAATATCCGAACACAAAGGTCTTCGGGCACAGCAGCGCCCCGCCAAGTCGAGCAAAACACGGACAGGTTGTGGCTACCATCCTTTCCTCTCAGCAACTTCGTTAATTTATAGCCGCCTGTATCTTCAGTGCGGGTAACGCTAGGAGTCTGCAATTTCAGTTACTTACCAAAAGTACTTACTAAACTACCTGTACCCCCAAATAACATCCAAAAGTCAGTTCACCTTTTAAAAAAAATCTTGCAGTTTGTGAATTAACATTTCCATATTAAGTCTATGCAAAATTATTATTTTCAGCTGCTTCTATTTAATTGTAGTTTTGTATAGACACGCGCGCGAGCACCACTGCCCCCCGCCGTGAACTTTCGTATGAAATACCTAATTTCTGTTTATGAAACAGTTTAACTTGTTTGAGGGTATATATCGACATTTTGAATTATTTGATACGATTTTATAGGCTTGGTGGTAGCCTATTATCATACACAATATTTTTCCGGTTTTGACAAACCATACCTACCATCATTTCAACCTAATCATTTCCCAACTACATGCTCACTTGCCCTGTAAGTACCTATGTAATAAAAAATACGCGTCGATTCGTTGCTTTACTTAGTCAAGGTCGGAAAAACAGACCTCTAACGTGGTTTTTGTTTCGTGATAGGCTTACACTTGACTTGACCGCCAGTTCGCCTGATGTTAAGCGACACTGGAATCAAGGGTGAAAACAATAGCGTTTTGTTATCTAAGGGATAACTCTACAAACCCAAACTTGGTCAAAATAATTTAAAATTAGATTCAATCTCAACCATAGTCAGTCTCCTAAGTTATGCTCATGATTTTGTATAAAATACCTACCTATTATCATTTTAAAATATTTAAAGTACCTACCGGTAGGTCTTCTTAGCGATACTTTTATCCAATACCGAATTCGTTTCTTTAAATTCTTTTAAATAATACTGTGTAAGCAAACATTCAATAGGTTCGTTATTACGTTTGTATGCTGTATTATTTACTAGCTTCTGTCCGTCACTTTGTCTACGTGGTTTTCAGAATTGACTGATCTAGATAAAAAGTAGCCGTGTGCTATTCCAGACTATAATCTATCGCTGTGCTAAATTTTAGCCAGATCCTTTAAGCCGTTCTGACGTGAAAGAGTAACAACATCCATACACCCTCACAAAATTTCACGTTTACAATATTAGTAGGATAAGTTGACTAAGCTAAGAATAAAAGTATGAAATAAGAAATCAAATAACTTTTAAACAATAAACAGTTTCAGATCTTGGCGCCTTCTATTTGGTTCGATCTTTTGTTTTCAACACGGGCTTCCGAAACTGTTTCGCCCATAACATTAAATGGAGGTTTTTGTTTTTTTGTTAAGTTATTTTATTTCAAATTGTTGATTGGCAAGTATTCCCGAGTAGGTGCTAAGCGGCTGTTTCCTATGATCTCTTGTTGTAAATTGTGAGTGGCGTGTATGTAGTTCCAAGTAGGTACTATGATATGATCTCCAATACAATGATATAATCATGATGCGTGTGCTGTTATGTATGTGTCGAGAATTATCCATTTTTAATCTCGTATTCCATCATCAGATCTTAACCAAATTGACTTGTTAACAGCTTGGATTTAAAACTAAACCTATTGAAAATATGAAACATTAAAATCCCACTAATATTATGCGTAGGTACCTATTTACTGTTTAAGGAGTTCCATTCCGAAGGTCTTCATCATCATCAAATCTTCACAAAATTTACGTAGGACCACCTCACGAGTTATAGGTACTATAAACTCTTTCCCAATCCTTTTCAATTCAAAACAGATTACAAACGTACAAGAACCTTCTCCTTTTTTGAACGCGGTTGAAAAAGGGGCTAATAAAATATTTGAATAAAAAATACAGCATTAAATGTTATAAATAGGCTTATTAAATAACTTTATGATTTATACCTAGAACGAAGTCAGAGAATTTTTTGGCCTACTTGGCTACCTACCGAAGATACATCTACCCTTAAACTTATTCTTAAATAGGTATATAAAACTTTATATTCTTCCATAGCTAAGTATAATGTGTTTTATATCTTGTTTTAACACGCGGTATTCTGTGACAGAGAAAAGAAGACAAAACATAATGTTTATTAGACGTTTTATAAATATTTGTTGTTTCCCTGTTAAATTTGTAATCTCATATCAAGCGCAGTATCAATCATATACCTACTATAAATTTACTCTCAAGTTACGTTTCCATTGGTCCAGTCTGGAACGCGTAATATATTCAATCAGCGCAGATCTGTTTATTTTTGCGGCGATTGACCTGCTGCGCGAGACAACGAGTCTCCAACATGATGTGCGGTCGCACATTTTGCCGCGTGCAGTCAGAATACCTACTGCTTCAACTTTGAAGCGGGGTGTTCGTAAAATAAGATCATTAATTTAGCATTTTATCTTGTTTATTGTAATTCGTACATCAAATGTAACGTACGCGTCACGTGGTGGTCTCCTAAGAACTTCTGTTATTTCACAATGTGGCTTCTTTGTTCTGAGGAGTAAGTTTTTTAACCTGTTGCCGCTGTCAGTTAATAATTATGGTGCCGAACAAAATGTAACGTAAAATCACACAAATTGATTCAGTGGTCTAGTGTCAGTTTCTGCGGTTGTCGAGTCCTGGGCTAATCTATAGTTTTCTTTAATAGAAAACAATTAACGGTACCAGTTTAATACATTACATTGTATAGATATTATGATTATTTTAAACTGAGTCGCATTGTTTACGAGTATACAATCTGAATTGACTGTACATTGTTGTTTCTGCTGTGCTCTGTGGGCTTCACCTTTGCTTGATCAGCACAGTCAGCGATGAATAGCCACTAAAGACTATGCCAACTATGTTAGACGCATTGTAATCTGAGGTTTTAAAAAAAATACTGAAGAGACTATAGTTTGTGCTAATAAAACATACAACTACATCAGTCACGCTTAGCGATCAACGCAATTTGGTGTTATTTTATGAAGCATGCTCATCAATGGTGAGGGTCGGCGCGGGATCTTTTTCTTTGACAATGTTGCGTCACAAGTGCCCATATCATTTTGTAGTTTGGCATTCAAATTTGATGCTCGGATTATGAACCTTAACTACGTATTTCATATTTCAATGGTTTCTTTTAAAGTACATGTGGTCTTCTGTTTAAATGCGTTGAGACATCAAAAGAAACAATTCAACGAGACACCTGAACATTCAATCTAAGAGCTGAATGTCGTTGAGTTTTAAAGTTCACACCAGACATTATTTTTAAACAGTTTGCATTTTTGTATTACACATAAAATATTATTCCTCCGTCAGTTTACATGGTCATGAACTGATTGTATGAAAATGATGACATAATTTTTATACTTATTTTTTGCTAAAAAGCATATACAACCTTATAGGCCGGTTTACCACCAACATTTTTCCATCATTTACCTTAACATTACAATATAAGCGGTAACTGTGAAAGGAAAACTGCTGCCGTGGAAAAAATATAAAGCAGTTTATTAAAAAAAAACCCTCGGATGGACGTTAGATTGCGAAACAAAAGCCTGTAGACCAAGCACGAACACTTTCGAAAACGTATTCGTATCGACATCGAGAATAATTTGTATGAGAAGGAGGTTAATGAACGTAGATGAAGCGAAAGTGGTGTGCCAGGATCGTAGCAAGTGTAGTCTCGGCCTACACCAATGGGAGACAGATGTGAAAATATGTATGTATGTATGAGATTTGTAGTAGATAAAAACTCATTCGTTTACGATACGAATTTGATACTTGTGCGTGCTTGGGCTACCCTTTTCAGTGTCGCATGATGAAACTTTTTACGGCATAGTGTCCATTTTAGACCGGTTGCATCAGAAATGCGAATCGACCGATTCAACGTAAACAATGAAAAAGTTTAAAAGTTTTACACCCTTTTTGATATTATTTTTCTTCCGTTAGACGAAGAGCAATCATATGGGATTCAAATTCTAAAACTTCTAGACTTCTAGAGGATATTGCTAGATCTACAGAATACTGTAATTAATTTTTCATTTGATTCGACGCCCACGTATTGCAGGCGGCATAGGCACACCAGTATTCAGTATGAAGACTGGCATGTGGTTTTGAATACGTAGGTAATGTGCATTAAAATGGACCTAAGGCTACTCCATGAACACTATCCAATCCAAATGAACGTACTTATTTTAGGCCTAAAGTTTCGTACAGTCTAGTATTCTATTATCTGTGGTACAGTGCAATTCCTATCAATTGAAATACAAACCCGCCTTTTCGTTTTCATGTCAATAAGTTTAAACATATTTTTACTGAATAGTTTTTTTTTAGAGTCGACTCTCACTGATTTGCTTTCTGTTCCAATTGTTGGAGCTTTGAGATGACCATTTATGTACGAGGGAGAATTCTAGAATTACTTTCTACGATTTACAAAAATGATTTAATTGGTACTTTAATGTAGTGTTCCGTGTGGGTGTTGTTTTATTCCTTGTATTTTTTGCTGTGTCATCGTAATTAAGTAATTAGGTATCATATTACGAAGTAATAGGCTTCACATGTAACTTAGTGAATTGATTATAAAATGTAATGTTAGATAGCCTTGCTGTTTAGTATAAGTTTCAAACATGCCGAAAATAATTAATTCTCACGCAATAACTTCTGTGAAACAATAATTCTTATTGTTTTATGAAAAAAAATCGAATTCTAATATTCAGATTTCTAGATTTTGTAGTTTTGGCTGTGCGTTGATAGATCTGTCAGACAGTTAGAATAAACGATTTTATTTACTTATAAAATCTATAAATACGTATTTTATAAAAATAGCTCAAATATTGATATACTTAACTATTTGGAAACTGCAAACTGTACCTAAGTACCTTAAAGAGAAAAACTAGGGATTGTTACTCGTACGCGGATACACTGAGTAAGATAAAAAATCAGAATATTTTTGTTAGAATATTTTTGTTTTAAAACAATAATGTTATTATTTCATGTGCGTGTGAACTGAGGGACCACACTGATTTTCCAAAAATAGAAATAGTAGGATTTAGTAGTAGTCTTAAAACAATTGTAGAACAAATCTGGGAATTTGTAAACAAATATATAAAAAACTACAGCCCTTAAAGTGTGGTCCCTCAGTCCACACACACCATCAGTCAGATCTCGGAAAGTACATGAAATTTTAAGGTATTTTAACTGCAGATATTTAGTAAAGAATTTGTAAAGATATTTACTAAAAAATAGGCCACAAAGCATCAAAGATAAAGAATATATAACGACTTAACTGTGGTCCCTCACAGCCGCAATTGAAAGATGAAAATATTACGGAAACAAATAAATCAATTGTTTCTTTTTTTACATAAAGTTTTAGTAAGAGTCTCAAAACAATTTGTAATAAAGAAAAAAATAAAAAAAATCGACGCAATTTGAAGATACCGATAACTAAAAGTGGTCCCTCAATCCTCACATCCACTAACATTTGTGCGTGCTCTAGCTGCTAGGCGGGAGGGAAATCAGACAATATAGTGTGCTTAACTTTTAGTAGAAAATTTCTACTAAATAATAGGCATCTTAAACTGTGCATTTCTGTCCTTTTAGCTGAAATAATAAACATTTTTAAATTCTATGAAAATAGATGGAGTAGTGTGACCACACAATGAAAGAGACTACTATTATACTTCATTTATTGTAGCATTAGACAAAACGAAAACAAGGTTGTACGATTAGATTAATGTTATCATCATAAAGTAGATAAAGGAAGTTTTATTTTGCTACTCGTAATTATTATTAACTAAGTTGACAAGAGCTGTTTTCGAACGCAAACTTGAAGTAATTTATTAAATAGCTTAATTATGTTCGTTTTATGTTAATTTCTTTAGATTGAATTTTTACTTCATTGAATTACCAATATTTTTTTTAATCACTAGTTCCATTTTAAAATAATCCGAAAATACTGGAACTACAGTCTAAATTCTCGTTTTTTTATGGGATAGGGCCGCAAACGAGTGCTTAGGACGTGAACTGAGAGACGACACAGGTTACCCGACAAATTAAAATTAGGTTTTCTCTGAGGCCGTGGTATCACTCCGGTCGAACCGGTCCATTCGTGCCGAAACATAGCTCTCCCACGATGATTTCTGTTTTTTAGGATGATGATGATTCGATAACACTACTTCTATTCTTCTATTATTTTATGCACTTAAGTAAATAAGTAGTAGGTATGATAATTATAATTATAAATATTTGAAGTTCCTATTATTAACAAACCAATAGGTAACTAACTTCAAAAAATAAACTCTTTCATACAAACGTTTTCACCCATATTTACCCCCTTGGGACCTGAAAAAAAAACAATATACGATCAAACTGAAAAGAATAATAACTTAAATTAAATAAAACCCATTATGTATTTTAGTCAATAATTTATATGACATTCAAGCACATTACTTATTATTATATATTTACTCTTATACTTATTTGTTTTCAGTTTGTGAGTTTGTTTTTTCTCTATTTTTATGTGAAAATCTTAAAGCGGTTCACAGAATACATCTACTTACCAAGTTTCAACAGTATAGTTCTTATGGTTTCGGAAAAAAGGGGCTGTGAGACGGACAGACAGACAGACATGACGAATTCATAACGGTTCAGTTTTTTGCCTCAAAGAACTCCTCCCCGTTGCTATCAGCCTTTGACTATATATTCAAATCTATCGACCGGTAGGTACAGGTTGAATGGCAATGCTGGTTCTTTTACCAAAGTATATGCCAGCCTTTGGTTCACGTAAAGCGTCGTTCAGGCGTTTGGAAATACCCTTAAAGAGGGAAAGTGCACTCGGACCTCACGGCCCTAGCGTTTGCTTGTTTGTTCAGCTTGTCAACTGAGTTTTTTATATTTACGACTAGCATAAAAATATATTTAAATGCTATCCCTCTGATTAATAAAAATATAAAACGTCATAGATAACAACTCCTTATAGCTGTAATATGTTTTGTCTTGTTTTGACACATGATATTCTGTGTCAGGGAGAAGAATAAATTTTAATGAAGTATAATAGTAGTCTCTTTCATTGTGTGGTCACACTATTCCATCTATTTTCATAGAATTTAAAAATGTTTATTATTTCAGCTAAAAGGACAGAAATGCACAGTTTAAGATGCCTATTATTTAGTAGAAATTTTCTACTAAAAGTTAAGCACACTATAATGTCTGATTTCCCTCCCGCCTAGCAGCTAGAGCACGCACAAATGTTAGTGGATGTGAGGATTGAGGGACCACTTTTAGTTATCGGTATCTTCAAATTGCGTCGATTTTTTTTATTTTTTTATTTATTACAAATTGTTTTGAGACTCTTACTAAAACTTTATGTAAAAAAAGAAACAATTGATTTATTTGTTTCTGTAATATTTTCATCTTTCAATTGCGGCTGTGAGGGACCACAGTTAAGTCGTTATATATTCTTTATCTTTGATGCTTTGTGGCCTATTTTTTAGTAAATATCTTTACAAATTCTTTACTAAATATCTGCAGTTAAAATACCTTAAAATTTCATGTACTTTCCGAGATCTGACTGATGGTGTGTGAGGACTGAGGGACCACACTTTAAGGGCTGTAGTTTTTTATATATTTGTTTACAAATTCCCAGATTTGTTCTACAATTGTTTTAAGACTACTACTAAATCCTACTATTTCTATTTTTGGAAAATCAGTGTGGTCCCTCAGTTCACACGCACATATTATTTCACTTACAAATCAATTTTTGCTCTACGATTAGGGCCACTTGCACCAACTTCATAATTGTATTTAAATTGTATTTAACACGATTTTTCATAGAAATTTTGTGTTTAAATACAATTTAAACACATTTAAGAAGTTGATGCAAGTGGCGCTAAGACTTTTAATTGTATTCAGTAACTTGAAAGTTCAAAGAAAAATAAAGATACCACACTACAACTAATAGTGTTGGGGTGGTGAATGATTTTGCGTAAAGAATCTATACTACCTACCTATATACTTAATATATAAAGCTGAAGAGTTTGTTTGTTTGTTTGCTTGAATGCGCTAATCTCAGGAATTACTGGTCCGATTTGAAAAATTATTTCAGTGTTAGATAGCCCATTTATTGAGGAAGGCTATAGGCTATATATCATCACGCTACGCGAACGAGGTCGCGGGCAGAAGCTAGTGAATGATAAAAATGGATTATTATAAAGTCAAACTAAAAATTCCTAAGTAATACGTGTAACGTGAAATATAAAGTTTTTGGGTCCCAATACGAATAAGTAGGCGGAATTCATGGTAGTAGGGACAAGATTGATATTAACTTGAGACTGTGACGTTCCCTTGGGGTTGGGAAAAATTAGATCATCGCGGCTTACACAGCGGTTATCGGCTAGTCTATACAATAAATAAAAACCAATTGTCGCGTGTATGTAATATCTATCCTACTTGAGAACAGCTCGAACGATTTGGCCGATTTTGTTGTTGTGTTCGTAATAGACAGATTTTTTTAAAATCCACCGAATATGTCGCAAATTTCCATTGGATAATTGACGCGGGCGAAACTGTGCATGGTTCGTTAGTAAGATATAAATATCTCAAACCTTCGCTGTTTCGTTTGGCTATAACATTTTACTTCGTTATTTATTATCTTTCGTTCAATAGGATCATAATTTCAGCCAGGAATGAAATCCAGGTGCAACTTGAAAATGGAATTGATTTTCTTATAGGTAGGTACTATTGAACGCTAAAATTCGCTTTAACCAATGCCGATCTTGCTCAGCTAGCTAAGTATTGTTTGTAAGTGTAACCAAGCCTGAAGTCACTGTTGAATTTCAGTAAATCATGATCTAGAGATGTGAATTTGTATGTATGTAAAAAGAGAAAGTTTTAAAGACAGCGCGGTTTTTTTTTCTAAGCAGATCCGATATACCCCTGACTACTCACTTGTTTTTTTTATGATAAGTAAGTAATAAAGAGATAACCATCATGTTGATTTTAATTGAAAATGATAGTTTGGTTCAGAAATTGCGGATAAATCATTTAAAAAAATATTATATAATGCACGCTAAATAACAGAGAAAGTAAATAAACGTCTCCAGTAAATAGCACGACATACTGCGAGGCGACATTACCACTTTAAATTTTACGAATACATGCACGTGCGAGTCTAACTCGCACTTAGCCTGCCTTTTTAAACATTAAACTAGGTACTACGAAGGAATACTGTGAACACTGATCCAGATTTCGGAAGAGAATGTGGTGATTCCTTGACTATAAGTCAAGTGGTTTTTAGTCGGTACGAGTCCGACATACCCTGCCGCCTTCTCGGGTGGTAGAAGATCCATGATGGTAGTGCGCAAAAAAAAACTATCACTGGGCGTATTTTTCTTCATTAATTATTACTGATTAATTATTATCGCAGTGCCAGTGATAGCCTAATGATATGCCCATTAGACTGCCAAGATAAAGATCTTGAGTTCGAATCCAAGGCACGCACTTCTAGGGTTTTCGAAGTGATGTGCGTATTATTAGTTAAATAGCGGCCCGTCCCGGCTTCGCACGGGTATTTAACAAAGTCAAAGTCAAAAATCGCCTATGTTCATCAGGGATAATGTAGGATTCTAATGGTGAAATATTTTTTCAAATCGCTCTAGTAGTTTCAGTACATATTCAATGCAAATAAACAATCAAATCTTTCGTCGTTATAGTATTAGTTTAAATTATCAAGCGCTTAAATAGTGAAGGAAAACATCCTGAGGAAACCTGCATACTTGAGAGACTTCTAGACGGTCTGTGAAGTCTGCCAACCCGCACTAGGCCACCGTGGTTGGACTATAGCCTAATACCTCTCATTCTGAGAGAAGACCCGTGCCCAGCAGTTGGACAGAATGATGGGTTGATTATAAATGCTATTATTATCCTTTGGCCCAATGTTTAATACACATGTAATAAATATAAAAACCATGGAATGCTAATTATTTATACATTTAGTGACACCGTAAGTGTAAGGTATCAAATTTCCCACACAAATCGTTTTCTGAATGCTGTCTATGCACATGCGGGCCCGCTCTTCAAGTCGTCGCTATTACAATGTTTATTGTACTAAGATTATTATTTCGCAATAAAATAACACTCTTAAAGAAATATGGAGTGTCAATTTCTGGTACCTGTTACGCTACTTGTTTACACATTTTTTCCGCCGTATATCGTATATATCGTAGGTATATCTAAGCCTCGATCGCCGTGCACAGTGGCGTATGAACTCTATGGAAGTTGTAATGGGTAGCAGCAAAACATGGCATTCAATAGAATGCCAGTGGGCTATACAGCATTGACATCATATCATCTTTGAGAAAAGGCTCGGAGGATGAACCATCGCGAGTAAAGCGTGTGGTTGGCCGGCGAAATAACGTGTGTAACTAGGTGTCGCTTTTTCTACAATAACCAAACACGCGCATAAAATAGGAATGGGCCCAGGATGTGGGCTATTGCAGTGATTGCAGGACTCCGTCTATAAATATGCACGATCTTCACGTAGTGGTACAAATCCTATCTGTTATATTTGCTTCGGTTATCGCAGCGAGGTTTTTATACGTCTAAATCCGTTTGGCTTGAAAGTGCACATTGCATTGCGCCTTAATCTTTATTGATGCCGAAACAGTTACATAATATAACATAATCAACCCATTATATGTCCCACTGCTGGGCACGGGTTTCTCTCACAATGAGAGGGATTAGGCTATAGTCCACCACGCTAGCCTTATGCGGGTTGGCAGACTTCACACGCCGTAAAGAAAATCTCTCAGACGTGCAGGTTTCCTCACGATGTTTTCCTTCACCGTTTAAGCGCGTGATAATTAACTATTAATACGCACATAACTTCGAAAGTCAGAGGTGCGTGCCTTGGATTTGAACTCGAGACCTTTGACTTGGCAGTCCAAGGGTCATATCACTAGGCTATCATCACGGCTTTCCGTGAAACAGTTACTTAGTGAGCCGAAACAGTTATTTGAGATTTTTATCTTTGTAATTCCTTTTATATTAAAGTATGGAAAAACAGAATCCTGTTTTCTATGAGAATTTTCAAGGTAGTTCGTTGAAACTTGAACAGGACAAAGTCTGTCAGGCCAGCTATATAATTCAATAACATACCATCATGCCTGTTTTCCCCGAAGGGTTAGGCAGACTACTGGGAATTTCATAGAAAACCCAATAACACTTTGCTCGACCTGGAAATCGAACCCAGGACCTCTAGCGTAGCAGTCACGCTCAGGACCACTTGGCTAATGAGGCAGTTTATTCAATTATATTATAATTCAATAATTTGGAGTTATCTAAGCTTTGTTACTTAATAGAACAACTATTAATTAGTTTTTGTTTTGTTAAAATAAAAAACATTGTCCCACTCTGATTTCTCCTGTATCAATATGTTACAGTAAAACATATGTTCCGTTCGGGGATCGAACCCACAACCCGTGGCGCAGAAGCTGGTCGTTCAGCCGCCACGTCAAACTTGCCGTCAGATACTTGGAAATGTGGAAATCTCATATTAATCTTAACATCATGTTTTTGAAATAATATGTAATTAGTGATCACGGAGAATGGCCACATTGGCCACTGCATCGGCGATGTATGAAAATCCATTATTGACCTGTCTTGTGAATTCAAATCAAAATAATCTATCATTTTATTATAAACCTTACCTGTCAATAAAAATGCACTAATTTTGTCACTTTATCAAGTGAATACTTAATTTTCCTGAATGATACTGAGCAAGTTGCTAATGATTGGTGCATTCATGTAATAATAGTAGATTGTTACTAACGAGTATCTATGCATTTGAGGCCCGAACTTGTAATTTTTACTTTCCCCCGAGTGAACCATATTACTTTATACAGTTTATACTCCACCTACGAGAAAATGATTGTTTTTTATGTTATGCTTTTTTAGGTTTAAAAAGCATGACATAAAACAAATTAAATATTACTGGTAGACACGCTGACATCGAATCTATTCCTAAGTGCCCAAATTTGTTAATATACAATCTGTAACAGAAAAAGTGCAAGACCTGAAAGTAGTTTGTTCAGAATCGACCTACTGAATCGATTACAGTGGTTTTAATATTTAATTAATTATTCCTGAAAATATAATTACAATACCTACAACTATGGCTCCCAGCGGCTAGTTATGGAAAACAGAAAACTATTGAGCAAATTGTTATTGTGTGCGTGTCCGACCATGGGTATGACTGTAGTAGAGCCAAGAGTTTTTCTTTTAGCTGGTATAACTTTGGTATGCATCACACTTATTGTCTCCTATGCTGTCAGCCCTACTGCCTCCTTAATCTGTACCACACCCTTTCAAAAAAGGTGTGATAAGATTTTTACAGGGTCGGCGACGCGCGAGTGTTACCCCTGGTAGTGTAAACGCCCATAGGCTTCCCTGACCGCTTACCACCAGGAGGGCTGTATGGTTATTTGGCACCTTAGTGGTATATAAAAATTAATTTGAATACGACTTATTTTGAACTAAGTGTTGGACTTCTATATTTAAAAATGTTAACCTTTTGAGTAACCTGCATATTATGACCCTAACCACCCAGCTTGTATGATAATTGCTCGTCACAAACGCAACGTATGAGCCCAAACACAAGGTAGACGAACTCTCACAGTGTACGGGACACTGGAGTTCGTCGCGCGGGTTAGTGAGCCAGGATCAAGTGACAGGATTTCAAACGTCGAATCGAACAGACCTGTGGAAGTTGCTTAAATTAATCGTACTAATAATTCATTAAATTATTTCATCAACAAGAGAAGTGCTGATGATCTTCAAACGGCTGATCAGGCGCAACAGATAGACACACAGATACGCTGATACAAACTACAAAGTTATAACACACGACTTTTTCGTCGGGGGTTATACTCGTAAATTAAAATTTAGAAGCCCTCTGCAATTATATCCTTATAATAACATTGTAACGGGCCGAACCTACATTAAAGACATTGAAGGAAAACTATTATGGGGGACTTTATTAGAGCAACAGAAGCCAAAACTAAAATGTTTAGAATTTTTGTTTTTGAAAAATTACTACATAGAATTTAATGCTGTTTTCACAGTTATATTGCTGGGGTTTTAACTGGTGGTAAACTGCTGCATGTTTCATCTTCATAAGCCAACTAGAAACCGAGTCAACTCGGTTTCTAGTTGGCTTTAGTTCTAGTTGGCTATCAAGACTTATTCAGCCACTGAAAACGATGGATTTGTTAAAAAAATAACAAATGAAGTTTTCCAATATTAATATTTCTGTACTAGACTAGCACTACACACAAACACAAAAATATAACAGAATCAAGTATTATAATTAAAGAAATACACTTACAGGCCCTAAATAAGATAGAGTAAGAAAATAAACATGTTAAGTCAGAAAAAAAAGTCTGTGACCAGGAATTGATAACTTTAGTACATTTATTCTAACAACTCCATATTAAACCGGGCATCACGGGACATATTATGTACATACGATTCACTAAGTGCACTAAGCGAAGTTCTACTTTCTTTTCGGTATCACTGTAGTAATGGGTCACTTTCCGAATAGGTGAATTATAAATTTATAAGAACATCCATCTAACGTCATTAATAGACGGATCGAATTGGGCTCAATTTATTTTCTTCACAGCATTTGCAGCTTAAACGTATACTTAGTTGACTGGCACGCACGGACCCTAGGCCGTGCAGCCTAGCAGCGCGTAGCGCGTAGCGCGTAGTCGCGCGCTACTAAAGATAATCAAATATTGTTTATGGCGAAGTGAGATATTTAGTTAAGTGCCCACTTGTAAATACTGGTTAACCCATCATATATACATGATTATATATTATTTATGAATAGTATTAATAGCATATAAAATAATTGCTTATAACTTTTTTAATCACAGTGCTATATAAACGTAAACGTAAAAAACGTAGTTCTTACCAAACTATCATTATTTCCATCTGTATTCTCTGAAGAATTAGGCAAATGTATACTAATGTACACCCACAGTTTGTTATTGTATTCAGGTCCCATGTAATACGCAACGAGCCTACTGCTATCCTTAATCTTGGTTCGACTTTCGTACTGGAAGCACGGCAGCTCAACTTAAATTTACCGATAGCGTACCTTCTCGTGTTTTTCTTCCACACAACCCCACGTTGTTAATAATAATTACAAAATGTTTGGCTTGCTTTGATATCTAACCCAACCTAATACGCCACTTCTGTTATCAGAAGAACTACATTCATACTCACTTTACGGGCTGATAGTGCCTGATAGCCTACAATTATTATAACTTCTCCTGTTGTTCCAGGTCAAATTGAATGACATGGGTCTGGGGCTGCTTCAAGCTGGCTGTGCTTATGCGTGCAAGCTGTGAAATAATTCCTAGTAGTTCTTTACGTATTGGCCACAGCAGGGAGAAGACGCCACGTGTGGGCCTGCGTACAACCGGGGGCGGGCGCTTAGCGCCGCCCCACAACTGCATATGTAAGTGATTTACTTGTATTATGTGTTCAACACGCGCGCATGTCCGTTTCCATGGTAACTCAGTTCTCCCAGCCAACCCTTAGCAGCCATTGCGATCGCGATCACTCACGCCGCGGCTGAGCTAGACTTCGGTCGTCTAGCTCGCGGCGTATAATGTTCCCGCGTAACTTCTACATTTCATTAACTTATGTGTTTTGTGCAATTATTCTGATCGTCCTGCGATCTGTGCTACGTTTTATTTTAATATCTGAACTTAAAAATCAAAAGAACATTGGTGGCGTGGACAGAGTTGCATCCCAGTAATTTTTTATTTTTTATTTTTATTTTTTTTATTTTTTATTTTTTATTATTTCGTTTTTATTATTTTGTGGTGATTAAAGTGACTATAATAAAAACTTTAAAAATGGGTGTGATTTTCCTACAACGAGCATTTGATGTGCACAGGTTGGTCTTTATACTATCTCTACCTTAGCGAATGCCTGTTACCTGTTGTAAGCTTTGCGGTTTTGAACACCCTGCGCTGCTGCCCTACAATTTTTGAATTTTATTTGAATGTGTTCATTTTATCACTATTTAACTTTCCGCCTGTGCGAGTTATCTTATTTTTTTATATTCTAAACATATATTTTTTATTCTATAAGTTTATTCCGCATTCGTATAACTATGTTTAAAGTTATTTGCTTCTTCTGGTGGATAAAACTAGAAAATGTAAAAACAATATTGGAAGACGGCGACAACTTAACTTAGCCATCTGCGTATCAATACAGTTTTTTTTAGTTATTGCTGTGTCGTCAATTAGTGCGTTCCTTGATATTAAGAAAATAGGTCAAGCCTGGCAGCGCGGGACCTAGGGGGTGGCTGGGTGGCGATAATTGCACCCGCCGTCGCTACGATCTTGACAGACAGACTTGCAATATAGGTTTTAAGTACAGATTTTTTATTAAAGTTTGACTCAAATCCTTAAAGCTTGCTTCTAGAAAAGTCCATTCTCCTCTAAGACGACGCTTTGAATTAAAATTATCTGTATTGACAACTTTCTTATAGAGAAGCAAAAAACCTTTAACATATTATGCGACTTTCTTTTTATTTTTAAAATATAATTTGGTAACAATGGCTGTGCATAAGTACACTTTTTACTTGGCCTTACGTTCTAAGAACCGGATCAAATAAAAAAAGCAGATGAAAATGCGACGGATTGGTGTATTTATTAAGTTTATTCGACGCAGTCAGCAAATTTAATTCAGTTTGGTAAATTAACTTACTGCAGCTTGCGATTGAAGTAACCTACCTCGGACCGTCTCATCGTAATGAACTGTACTCACAAAATAATCCTACAGTTACATAAGATTCTCACATTATACTGATTAGAACTTCATGCAAAGAATAAAACCAAAGTCTTACCGCAAAACATAGCAAAAGTTATTTTAAGTTGGTTTAATCCCTTAATAAAAATCTTGAAATAGAGTAATCAATTTTTAATAATTATGATTTACGTTCAATACATTACAAAATATTGGGTGACGTATACTACACAAGACTAAAACAATGCGAAATACTTGTTACTTCAACTTAAAACGCGTCTCAACGAAATCGTTTAATGAAACGGTTGCCTTTTTATGCAGACCTTAATTTCTGTTGTACGGTCATGTAATTATATCTAATCTTTTACTCGCCCAGATACTCACCAAGACATATATTGACACCGGGGCGATCTAAGCATGATATAGCGTCCTCATTGGACCATACTGTCTTTGAGACGCACCGGTCCGAAATAGAAGACGTCGATGTCTCATCATTGAACATGTAAGTTATAGTAAATAGGTTCTAGGCTACTGTCGGATAGGATGCATCTTGCGAAATTTATTTTTTCTTTTTCAATAATATTAGCTAAAAACTTACCAAATGTCGGAACGTACCATGATGCACTCTATGTGAAAGTACATAATTATAGCTTTATAAATAGGGTAGTTAACATTACGGATAACGAAATTAATTAGTGTGCAACAAAGCCCTCTGTGTTTATACAAAACAGATCTGTTGCTTCGTCAACCGACGGGACGTTTCCAGCTACAGGTGGCGATCCAGACAGTTCAAAATATATTAGGTACTCGAGCTACGAGTGATTTTTTACCAATTTACAGACTGATGAAAGTGTTGATTTATTAAGATCGAACATACCACTTTCTCCTCGGATTAAGGGAGCGAATTGTCATTCCTCCGCAACGAGTGCAGTATTCCTGCACCAACCAGTAATAATCAATGCGGAAGTAGTCACTATAATTTTATTAATATAAAATCTAAACTTATAAAATCAATCACAAAAAACTATAAAGTCTGAAATATGAAACAAAGGTTTATTTTACAACGTACGCCTCCGAAAGAATTTGAATGGAATGGAGCGGCGACAACTGAGTATGAGAGTATTTGTTTTTTTATGAACATGAAAACTTTTATAAAGTAGTTATATTACTGAAGGATCAATTCGACTGCGGGAAGGATTCAGGGCTGCGTTTTCTGGTTGAATATACCAAACGCTTTGACTACTACGCTACCGCGAGTCAGTATTCAGTATTCAGTCATTTATTGCCTTTTAGGTGACGTCCTGATTTCGACCTGGCTGGGACCTGTGGGACTCGCGGTGGTTTAATGGTCATAGCTTCTGGGGTATTTAACCAGAATACGCAGTTTAAAACCTTGCCCGCAGACGAATTTTTCGTTCACTAAAATAACTTTACAATCTTAGCATGGGAAATCCAAAAAAATAAGCCTAACCAAATTCCCAACTTGGTTAGATTTTTGGATTATAATTTTTTGCGGGTGGATTATTCATATATTTTTTTATTAGACATTAACTGCTGCAACAGGACGTGTTGGGACACCTACTTTTAAATAAATTTAAACATATATCTGAATTGGTTTTCTAACGCTTTAGACTTTTAGCCCAGTGGCTAACACTATAACATTCGTTAAAATACAGAATAACTTATTGATTATTTTGCGGCTTTGCGATTATTTTATCATGATTAGTATCGATGAGTTAGAGTTTACTGCCTAACCCCGCAGCTAGGTATTATAAAAGTTAAGATATGATTAGGGGTGAACTCCTTAATTCCAACCGAGATTATACTATGTTTCCCTAGATAAGCGCCACGCTTGTGTAGTAGCGATCTACATTGAATGCCAATGAATCTAATGGATGGTAAAGAAGAGTTTCTTCTTTACACTTTTATCATCATCAGCATATCAGCCAATAGAAGTCCACTGCTGAACAAAGGCCTCCCCCAAAGACTTCCAGAAGGACCGGTTATATGCCGCCTGCATATAACGATTCCCAGCGACTTTTACCAAGTCGTCCGTCCATCTCGTTGGAGGTTGTCCCACACTACGCTCTCCGGTGCGTGGTCTCCACTCGAGAATCTTTCTGCCCCAGCGGCCGTGAGTTCTACGAGCTATGTGCCCCGCCCACTGCCACTTAAGCTTGCTAATCCTTTGAGCTATGTCGGCAACTAGTTCTTCTTCTACGGATCTTCTCATTTCTAATTTGATCGCGCAAAGAAATACCAAGCTCGCTGAGTGACCTTGAGCTTTCTTATGAGGTCCATGAGTGAGCGACCACGTCTCTGCCATAAGTCCTAACTGGTAACACACACTGGTTAAAGACTTGTCGTAAGGCACTGCGGTATTGTGACATACTGACGAAAAGACTGCGAAGTTTCCCGAATGCTGCCCGGACTAACGGTTTTTTCCATATAGACGTATTCTTTAACAACTTCGAGAACAGAGTTTCCAACGGGAACGGTATATTGGAATGGGTACGACATGTGCGTTTGTCATTACTTTTGTCTTGCCCATTTTCATTTTAAGACCGACCTGTTGGGAAACTCTGTCAAGTCATTGAGCATTATGCTGAGCTCTTGCAGCGATTCTGCCATGACCACTATATCGTGAGTAAATGATATACATGGTGAAATACGTGGTGAGTGATATACTCGTCACTTATGCCATGATGCCATCTTATCTTGTGTGGGGCCGAGGCAGCAAGGCCTCAGTGCACTTCGACCCAATGGGATCTTTTGTGCTTCACCTAGATACCTAATCCTCATCCCCTCCCAGTTCTACAAACAGCTCTTCCATGAGGTTTATAATGAGGCCTGGGGGTATGAGTCTGTAGCTGTAGGTATGCCTGGGGGTATGGGTCTTGGATATCCCTGACCCAAAAGCTACATTCGCTTTCTAGCCATTGCATCACATGTTCACAGAAGGTGTTCGATGCTCTCAATTTCCCTTTTGTAGGCCCTGCAGGCTAATGTCTCCGTCAGACCCATCTTTTGTAGGAGAGCGTTAGTCCCGAAATGTCCGATCTGCCGCCTGCTTGAGCCTCATCCAAATGGCATTTTGCCATCTGGATGAGGCTCGTCCCGTGAGGCTAAACCGTTGATACATGTGCCTCGCCCTTGCGTACTCCCGAAATACCGTTTTGACTGTGCTTGAGGCCAGTCCTACAAATGGTTCCGGTCCAATTAGTGAGGTTCCAGAACCTTCCCTAGCCAGCTCGTCAGCATGCTCATTGCCCACAATACCCCTGTAACCAAGGACCCGAACAAGCCTGACCTTGTTTCGCTTTCCCAGCTCATTTAGAGTCCGGGCAGCGTCCATGATCAGCTTTGAATCGATCCTGTAGGAGGTCAGGGCCATGAGTACTGCTTGGCTGTTACTAAGAATGTAGATGGACCGATGTACCGCTACTTTCTATCTGTTGTGCACAGGCAAGAATAGCATATGTTTCCGCTTGGAAAACTGTACCTAATTTGCCCATGCTTTGACTGACCTTATGGTCCCTTGCATATATGCTCGCCCCAGTACCCGACTCTGTTTTCGAACCGTCAACCAAAACATGGGCTGCATTTTGTTGCAGTGCATGTTCGTTAGTTCGTCAAGGCCTTCCTCTATTTTTAGCCTTGTGTGTCTAGTTATAGGCTTAGAACTTTCCCACAGTCCATTTATTGCCAGTCTGTGTAGTGCTAGATGGGTCTTAGTCTCTATGACAATATATAGCGGTGCAAGGTTGAGTACCTTTTCCATCGCCGCTGTTGGTGTGCTTTTGAACGCCATTGTGATAGCTAGGCATGCCGTTCGCTGTAATTAAGCAAGGGCTTTCCTGCATATCCCTAGTTGCGTTCTGGGCCACCAAAAATGCTGCCATACGTAATGATCGGTCTAACCATCATGATGTACAGCCACTGCACAACCTTTGGTCTAAGTCCCCAGGTTTTACCATACGCTGAGCGACACATACCCAAGACTCTTAGAGCCTTGGCTATGGTATTGTCCCGATGTGTTCGCCACGTCAGTTTAGGGTTAACCCTAAATATTTTACGTCTGAGGCCCAGTTTAGTTATTTGCCGTAAAGCCGAAGTTGGCCAAGGCCTGAGAGCAGTCTTTTCCTAGTAAAGGGAATGACAACTGCCTTGTTTGGATTGATAGAGAGATGATTCTCCTCGCACCATCTCTCTACTTTAAAGAGAGCTCTTTGGATCAGATTTTAAACCGTGTTCCGTTCCGTGTGTGGAATTTGCCGTTGACAAGTATAACTATGTCATCGGCGTATCCCAAGGTTAGTAAAGGTTTTCGATTGGTTAGTAGTAAGTCAACTACTAAGCACCACAGTAACGGTGACAAAACAGTCACTGTCCCTCCTGGACAGCCTTTGGTTGTCCTAACGTGAAGTGTCCCCCCCCCCTAAGAGTGGAGTGAATAATCCTACTCCTTAGCATGCAAGTTACCCACCTGATGATGGTTTGGTTGATGCCATAATTTTCTGCAGCTCGCTGTAGCGATTCAAACGTTGTGCGATCGAAGGCTCCCTCGGTATCAATAAAGGCCCCGACACAAACCTCCTGTGATTCCAGTGCTGCCTCTGTGACTTCCCTGCCTGATAGGCAAACTGAAGTCCGTGGTGAGAGTATCTTTTTAGTCTGCATCACATGTATATTAGAGAGGGGCCTCTCTAATATACCTGTGATGCATTTTCTCAAGTGTCTTGAGTAAAAACGATGAGAGGCTGATAGGCCTGATAGGTTACTTTGACTTTCCTCCACCGCGCAGGTATGTACCCAAATGCTACGAAGGTCTTGTACAGCCTGCATACATGCAGTATCAGAGTCTCAGCCCCTCCTGTAATAAAATACGGTAGACCCCATCCGGTCCAGGGGCCTTTTAAGGCTGGAAGCCCATCACTGCCCATCTGAGCCAATGTTCATCTACCACCTTTTTAGCAGTATCACAGTCAGGCCTGGTGGTGCGAATGGATAGCTCCTCCAGGGTCACTGAGTCCTCCTTATCATCATCCAGTTTAACTGATCCCGGGAAATGAGTTTTGAACATTACATACAAGACCTCCTCCCCAGTCTCAGTCATTTTACCATTTCCATCCTTGATAAATAGCCATGATGCTATGATAATGATGATGATTACGTGCCAATCAATCTAATGAATGGTAAAGAAGGGTTTTTGCTTTACGCTTTAAGTTAGTTTTATTTTTATTAAAAACTCGACTTGACTCGCGCAGTTATAGTGCGCAGTTTTCGGTGGATTTATAGAAAAAAAACACATTAATCACTTGTTCTGACAATTCGGAACATAAGTTTGCAAGTGGTGATCATAACTTACATGGCATATAAAAATTTCTTATTATAAGGAGCCGTGTGGTTATAAAAGAACTTTTTAATTTAATAATATTTAATCTTTTATATTGGATCATTTTGTTTTGCTCACTGTTTTGCTTCTTTCACCAGACTTAATAATAATAATTTAGGATGTATTTAATAGCACTTTAAATTTGATAGAGAAGTTTGTAAGTTGGAGCACATACATAACAGTGATAACAAAATTAAAATCTATTCAGTAGTTTTTGCACCAATCCGTAACAAACAGACAAACAGACAAGAATTTTACAAATCACATGTTTGGGTTCGAAGATCCTTAAATCCCCTAACCCAGTTGCTTTTTTTTTAATATCTACAATGTACAGACACAGCTTTTTTACAATTTTATAATAGTAGAGATACACTAGCTTCCGCCCGGGACTTTGTCTGCGTTGACTTCATAATTGTGTCCGACCTAGATAAAAAGATGATATAGATTATAGCCTGTGTTATTCCAGGCCATAATCTATATCCGTGTGCCAAATTTTATCTAGATCCGTTCAGCCGTTCTGACGTGAAAGAGTAACAAACATCCATACATTCTCACAAACTTTCGTGTTTATAATATTAGTAGGATTTATTCCTCTTCTTTATTAACTAACTGTTAACAGTGATCTTGTGAAGATGGCACGTTTGTCGAACATCCGCCACTCAATTACTCATAAATGTACCCTGATGCACGAGGATGATATTGTGATAATATATACATACATACATGTTTCATCCTTATCTCTAGATACTATTATAAAAGTATGGTAGTATTATAAAGGTTTAGTCCAATGGTTACTATTTTAAAATGGCTAAATTCTTCGATAGCAATGTAATATATGTTTGAGGTTAAAATTGTAATATGACATTTATATTGTAAATATTTACTGTAGGTATCCACGAAACCGCGTCTCAAACGGTCAAACCGTTATCGAGATACAGTCTATCCCAGTTAACTTGTCTTTTTTGGTAAACAAATATGGCGTCCTAGTAACCAGAGACAATTGATAGTGGTTAGATAATATTGGGAAATCATGAATGAATGACTGAACTAAATACTCTTAGCCAAGACTGAATGATTCTCACCTTGACGAGTACTGATTTGTTTTTTAATTTTAAATATCAAGTGAATGTGTGAAGTGAATATGAAGAAATAAAACGACAACTGCAAAACATTAATTTATTAGTAGTTCCTCTGAAATACACGTGTCAGAATCTGATGGCTCTGAAGAGTCATCAGATTCCGACACATGTCTTATGAACCTCTGGTTCGGTGCATCTGATGCAGTATCATTGTACCCGATAGAGTAAACCCACCTCCACCAGGTGCCCGACAAGGCAGTCCACAAGGACTTTCAATTAGCTTGCCCACCTCGACGAGCAGCACTAGGATCGGAATGCTTACGGAGAATCTGCAGGGCGTCCCGGCTTCGCAGAGGATCTGCTTCCCCGTTTTCCATCGGAGTGGAATTGGCCCCTCGTGCGCTAAGGAACTCCCTCAATCGAGGCCCACTCTTTGCCATGCAAGCCGTCGGGTCCTGGAGCAGTATTTCTGGCCTTGAGACTTCAACTACCACTCATTTCTACGCCGTTCACTTCGGGAACAACGTCGTCACTGTGGTCCGCATCGGAATGTCTGCCCCTTCTAGACAAAATTCCTAGCTGCAACTATTATTGTTCTTAATTCTAATTCTTGTTAATTCCATCTGTAATCTTATCTTATCTTACATATAAGAATGTAAGTGAGCCGTGTCTGTACATTGCTTATATTTACAAAAAAACTAATTTGGGGGACTCAGAATCGGTAACACAATCCATTTCTATTATTTTTGGAACTTTTGTCTGTCGGTTTGTCTGTATGTTTGACCGCGCATCAAATGATAACTACTGAAGAGATTTGGAGGAAGTGGGCAGGAATTCATAGCCTGTTTCTTGGATTAACATTTAGGCTATTTTAAATTCAAATCGGTTCTCTCTATCAAAAGTTATTAACATTTTAATTATTGAAAACGTTGACTTTTAAAAATAACCATTGAAGTCAATTTCTTTTTCAAGTATTTCTGTACTAGACTAGCACGGATCAAAAATTATAACAGAATCAAGTAATAAATAAACTAAAACTACTAAATAAGATAAAACAAGTAAATAAAGCAGATCAATCAGAAACCATTATTGTGACCAGGAATTGATTATTAGTACAGTAATTCTAACTCTACTTATACAGGGAATCGCGGGACATACATAGGATTTATCCAGCGAGCACAAGCCGGTGTAAAAAACTAAATATTTGAGTAGGTTAAAGAAGTAAACAAAAAATGACAACTTATTTTCTAGCGGACTAACACGACATCGTTTTACCTCAATGAAATTTGATTCGATAACAGGTGTCATTTTGAGTTGACAATTTTGACAATATTATTGTTTTCTTCTTTAAAGCATCCAGCCATATAGTAACTCATTTTATAATGTGAAACCTCCATAGTCTAGATACAGTGCGCACACTTTATTTGAGAAACTAAAGAGTTTTCGAAAGAGTTTTAAAGAGCTTCTAATCGAATGATTAAATACATAAATAAATATAATAATAAAAAAAATGCAACGTGCGTTAATGATGCCGAAACAGATATTTGATATTTTTATCTATATAGGTATGTCTGTTTATATTTCCATGCTTCACGTCAATACAATGTGAACAAATTTTTTAAATTAAGTAATTTATAGATCAGAAATAAGGTATTCAGAGGTCAATGGCGCTAAGTGTACACAAATATGGAAAACCAAATTTTTCGAGGAGGTTAGTTGAAACTTGGACAGGACAACGTCTGTCAGGTCAGCTAGTATTTAATATTTTAATGTCAGCACAGGGTTCATGATTAAAAACGTAGTATGCTAAATAGCAAAAAAATGCTATGGATAATATTGTACATTAACAATATTATTTTTGTGAAGATTAGGACTTTTTGCAAAATTGAAAAAAAAAACTTGAAATTACAGTTCAGTTGCTCATTCACTTATATCAAAATCGTTCATTATTTTGACATCCTGACATCCCCTAAAATTCGTAGACAATCTAGAGTTTTGAAATGTCAAATTGTCATGATTATTTTATTCTGTGAAAATGTAATTACATAAAATTTCGGTTTTATTAAAAACTACCGTAAAAAGTAGTTTTATTTCAAGACTAGCTTCTGCCCGCGACTTCGTCCGCGTAGCGTGATGATATATAGCCTATAGCCTTCCTCAATAAATGGCCTATCTAACACTGAAATAATTTTTCAAATCGGACCAGTAGTTCCTGAGATTAGCGCGTTCAAGTAAACAAACAAACTCTTCAGCTTTATATATTAGTATAGATAATAGAATTTTATAGTGATTTCGAAGCAGTTTTTGGTGTAATTTAAAGTGTATGTGTATAATGTAAGTTTTAATAAAATCGTTTCCAACAAGTGCGTGATTAAAGAATAACTTGTGATTTTCGCATCGGGAAGGGTTTGTTTACCAAAAAAGACAAGTCCAAAAAACGGACTGTAAGTGGTAACATTCTTTTGAGGGCACAAACAAACAATTAATACTCTCGCACCCTATACTTCTACTTTTAATTGTATTCAGTAACTTGACAGTTCGAAGAGAAATAATGATACCACACTACAACTAATAGTGTTGGGGTAGTGAATGATTTTGCGTAAAGATTGATTGATAAAAATGGTTTAATATAAAATTAAACTAAAAAATCGTAAATAAGATGTAAAATATAAGAATAATTTATCAAAGTAATTTCCTTTTCTATTTTCTTCTAATAAAAACCAACCAAAAATTAAAATCATATAATTTAACTTTTTTTACTTTTGTAATTTTCGACATTTTATAGATTAACTTACTACTGAGAAACAAATTCTACTATTTTTAATAGTTTATATTGTGTTTTGAAGACTAGCTATTCAATATACATAAAAAGTTTGTTCACGTAAGTACATTACTTAAGTTCATTCAATTTCGTTCATTCTTTGACCACCTCACTATCTTTTTTTTGTCAAAAACTGGTAACCCTTCAACTGTCAAGTTACTGAATACAATTAAAAGTCGAACTATAGACGGATAATTATACCGTCTCCGTTCCATCGTAATATTCGTAATATAATATTAAGATAATTGGCGTTTAATGCCCATTATGTTATTTATGCATATTCGTTATTTAAAACTCCGGTTACAGCCCTATGGTTTTGAGGTTCTTTTTCTATCATCTTTGCAAAATTTGAGAATTCGCGTCGCTTTCTTTGTTTCTAAATGGAATATCATCTTCCAGCTCTATTCCCAATTTATTTAGGGTCGTTACAAACAGTCTTTCTAAATGGGACATAAATAATAAATAAATAAATAATAATAAATATTCTGGGACATTTTTACACAGCACCATCTAGTCCCAAACTAAGAGCTTCTACTATGGGTACTAGACAATGGATATAATACATATATACTTTTTTTTTTGTAAATACATACTTATAATACATAAGAAACACCCAGACGAACACAAACACTTATATTCATCACATAAATGTTTGTGTCCTGTGGGAATCGAACCCACGAACCTCATGGTCAGTAGTCCAGTACTCGAACCACTAAACCACAGAGGTCGTCATCAAACATTCACTAAAATTTGTTTGAATCACTACATTTTTCATTGATATCCGTTGAGTCTATTCGAGACCGGCAGTTTAAAGGTACTTTATAAAACCAGCTTGGTTAAAGCACATTACTGTTTAGTCTTCCACAAGCATATTTACCTACTTCAGCGAATAACATATACCTACATGCGCTATTATTGTAGACGCGGCTACTTAGGTTTTACCCTAATAATATCGCAATTAGGCTTTTTACTTTAGCCGCCGAGTTTCATAATCGACTTCAAATTCAAAAAAGGAAGAGGTTCTATGTATGTCTGTAAGTATTTTTTACCCACCATCCACCCATAAGGATTCAATTGTTAATAAATTGCGGACCTATTCATTTTTAACCGACTGTCAAGGCAGGATACAATTTTTGTGCGTATCTTGTATGTATGTTTGTAATTTTTTTTATTATCGTATCTTCCAAACGACTGGATGGATTTAGACGGTTAAAGTATCGTTACAATTGTCTTAAATACCTTAGTGTCTTTATATATGTGTTTGTAAAAAAAACTGGCGGATTTTTAGCTCGAAATAGTACTACGTTAAAAAAAAAGTTGAGTTGTGTATCAAAATAAACAAAATTGATAGGTTATTACAGAAATATATCTTCTTCTTCTTCTCTACTATTGTAAAAATGCTGTTTTTTATGGGTTGGAGCAAAAACTACTGAATAGATTTTAATTTTGTTATCACTGTTACAAAGTATATTATTATGCTGCAACTTAAAAACTGGTGAACTTCTTATCCCATTTCATTAATCGGATCCTGAGATACAGCTTGAGCTCTCTGATGTATGTATAGAGGCCCATACAAAGAAGAGATCATCACTGTTGGTTTTTGATAAATTATATTTTGAATCCATTTCTAATCCTACTATAGCTTCAGGTGAGCGAAGCCGCCGGCAAAAGCTAGTATAACATACATACATACATTTTCACACCTGGGTCCCGATAGGGTAGGCAGAGACTATATATTTCCACTTTCCATGGTCCTGGCGCACCACTTTCGCTTCATCTACGTTCCTTAACCTCCTCATGCATGATCGTCAGTTTAGGGTGCTCTTAACCTGACCCTTTTTTGAGAAAGGCCGCAATTTGATTGTGGTACGTTCGTCGAGGTCTTCCGTCAGCAACTCTTCCGTCCGTACCCGCTATGTATACTCATATCGTCAATCTTCGTTCACCCATCCTTTCTACATTCCCAAACCACCTTAACATACCTTTCTCAATCTTTGTTACTACATCTACTTTCACACCACACCGCTCCTTTATCACACTGTTTCTCACTCTATCTTTCAAGGTTACTCCAAGCATACTTCTCAACGATCTCATCTCGACAGCATTTACTCTACTTTCATGTTTTTTTCGCCGTACCCAACTTTCACTACCTTACATTTGGGTCGGCGCCAACACTCCCCCAATTACAGCCCGCCACACCTTTTCGGACACTCTTCGGCTATTCATGAAAGTGTGTAGCGCCCCATTCACTTGATTACCGGCAAGCACTCTCCCTTCAATGTCACTCTCATGCTTACCATCTCTAGTAAATATAGAACCCAGATATACGAACTCTTTTACTAGTTCCACTCTTACGTTACCTATCAAAATATTGTACATTGTCATAATTTCTTTACTTTCAAAAACCAAAAATTTCGTCTTATTTACATTAACTTTCATTCCCTTAGTCCTAAAAGCGCCATCCATTATTGTTACCATCTCCTGTAAATCCTCGGCATAGAGGAGACATTTGACAAGTAACTCATTCATTCTTAAACTACATTCACTGTCTTTCAAATCTTTCAGATAAATCTGTCCATGAATAACTTGAACAGCCACGGTGACGCTACACATCCCTGTCTAACACCCTTATCGATGCTGAACTATTCAGTATAGGTCCCGTTTATCCTGACACATGAACTGGAATTTTCATGGAGAGATTGCATTCAATGCATTTTCTAAATCCAGGAATGCGCAGTAGACTTTTTGGCATATGACCAAAATTTTTTCAGCTATGCATCGCAAAGAAAAGACCTGTAGCCCACGCACGAACAACTATTGAATTCGTATCGTAAACGAATGAGATTTTTTCTGCTACAAATCTCATACCTACATATTCTCCCATTAAGGTAGACAGAGACTACACTTGCTACGATCCTGGCACACCACTTTCGCTTCATCTACATTCATTAACCTCCTTCTCATACAAATTATTCTCGATTTCGATACGAATACATTTTCGAAAGTGCTTGGGCTACTTATCCGTACACCTAATACTCTTCCTAAATCCCGCTTGCACATCCCATATTTTATCGTCTGTTCATTTCACACTCTTTCAATCAACACTTTTGCATATCATTTACCAACCACGCTGAGAAGGCCTAAACCTCGGTAATTATTGCAGTATTGCTGTGACCCTTTTCCCTTGTAGAGTGGCATAATTACGGCTTTGTACCAATCTTTAGGTACAAAATATTGTTTTGCTTTTTTTTGGTACTCCACAAGTTGAAAAGACTTTTACTGAATTATCCATCACCGGCGGCACTGGCCATAATTCTCTTTCAAAATATTCCTTCCACCTTTTCAACATGCATTCTTCCCCATTCACGATATTTCTCTCCTTGTCTCTGATCTTATTGAACTCTGAGGTCTTAGATTAGTTATATATTTAAAAATTAATTAGGAATAATAAATAGATATAGAAAGGTTTTGAAAGCGTAAATAATGGACTGTATGTTTGACCGGACCTCGTGCAATCCTAAGGGATTAAGAATAGTTATTATAGAATAGAATATCCATTGCCCGTCACTAAAAGCCTAAAATCAAAATAAATCTATATACTAATATATAAAGCTGAAGAGTTTGTTTGTTTGTTTGTTTACTTGAACGCGCTAATCTCAGGAACTACTGGTCCGATTTGAAAAATTATTTCAGCGTTAGATAGCCCATTTATTGAGGAAGGCTATAGGCTATATATCATCACGCTACGCGGACGAAGTCGCGGGCAGAAGCTAGTCTTGAAATAAAACTACTTTTTACGGATTTTATCGCGTTGATATTATTTAACCCGAATTTCGGATTCTTTACAGCATCATGGGTAGACGGAGGTATTGGACGTCTTAATGTTAAAATTACTAACAGCTACCTTACATTTTTGTTAATTATTAGCGAATTAAACAATATTTATACAACGCGATACAATCCGTAAAAAGTATTTTTGTTTCAATGTCTAATATAAGTCGCGTAAGTGTCACAAATGAAAGAAGGAAAGAAAGAAAAAGTATTTATTTTTGTCCGTATGACGCACAACAAACAAAAAATACAAGAAAATACCACAATAATAAGTACCCATATTAAACCTATCCATAGATTGCATAAAAAATAGCAGCTGGCGACACAGCCAACTTATTTTATAGATTTATGTATCTATGACCAAAACGAAAGAGGTACCAACTTTATAATATCAACTTAATATTAGTAAACATAAAATCAGTATCAAAATAAATAATTAAAAAAAAACACCTGAAAATAGAATGGAAGTAATGCACTAAAAGATCGATACAGCTTTCAGCTCTTCAGCTTATAGTCTGTTATACCAAAGTAAAGTTTCCTTTGTAATTGGGTTTTTGATATTTTTAATTATTTTGATTTAATAAATACAGTTCGGAAGTGGTCCCATATTCACCATGATACACATAGGAAGATAGAATCTCAGGTAAATCGAGGAAATCCTTACAAAATTATAAGCACGTAGTGTTTTTGAATTTTTCATTACTTATACTGGTCTGCGTCAGGGAGTCATCTTCTCACAGCACTTTACAACATTTAGCAGAAGAGATACTGCGAGAGAAGAATACTGCGATTTGTCATAGAAACGATTTGTATTGTATCATAATATGTACCTAATCATATCATATATAAAACATCAAAAATAAAATGTCACGTGACAATAAACCTAAAAGAATCACCAAATCAGGATCTGATGATGAAAATGGAGAGATATTATTCTCAAAAATAATAGGCACGTATGTTTGTTAAAATTTCATGACTTATTGCAGTGTTTGCGTCTGAGAGTTATCATCTCATGCTACTGAACTGATGATGAAAGCTGCAGCACTCCTTAATGATAGGGAGTTACGAGATAATACTGCAATTTGTACAATATAAACTTAATACTGTCTTGGGTAGATATGAGAGTCAATTTCGAGGTTTCTCGGGGTGCGAATTACGAAAGTGACATTAATTTATAAATCTAAGTTCGCATTATTTTTCTAAATAAATTGATATCAATGTCGAGGTTTCTTGGTGTTAGAGTAAGATCCCAGAGCGATCTGACATAACTTATTTTCACATAGATGAAACATTAGGTTCTACTAACCACTAACGTATAAAGAATGTTCAAATTCTATGCTCAACGAACATTCATACTACGTAATCCTCTGTGTAAAATTGTGTTGAACATTCACCTTTATATTTGAATTTACAACAAGGGTACAAGTCAACGGCCAAGTCACACAACATTAACTATAAATTATAAAGAAATCGCAGTAAGGAACCTTAGACTTGGCACGACTATGTCTAGATTTCATTACTTTTTAGAGATAAACAAGCAGCTCCATCGAGACTTGGCTAGTTTTTTACAGAATGTTTTTGATGGGATAATATGTACCCTATTTCATGTGGAATATATTAATTTTAATCAAAGAACTTAAGGAAATATGAAAATTGACATAGAAGTCCATATAATGTTGGCAAACAGTCGGCTATCTTTTAAATACAACCTACGTAAATACCTCCATGGTATTACCTTTGCAGATTCATCATCTTCATTATGACCTGTCTGATACCTATATAAATTTATGTATACATATACCGGAATAATTTTTATTCAGTGCGCAAACTTTGACAATTGATACTTAAACGACTTTTATTAAACACCAATTTGTTATTTTGATATGTCTTAGTACAAAATATCGAAGTTATCGTTAACGAAAGATGTTTACTTTGAAACTGATTTTATGGTTACTCGCTAGCGCACGGCAATGCGCGCGCGCCTTAGTACCTACATCAGCTGTACACCGGCGCGTGAGTCGGCTGGCACACGTGCATATTGTTATTATTGCGAATAGATATTATGTGTCCATATTTTGCTGATTTCAAGCCGGATAAAAATTAAAAAAAGTTTTGAACTAATAATGGGAATGTGTTCTATTACTGATACTGAACTACCAAAATTTTTCTGCGCACTGCTTAAAAAATATTCCTGTATATATATATATATGTATAGGATATATATGTATAGGATATATATTATTAGTATTTATTGTATATATATCTTCTACAGTGTAAATATATGTTTTTTTTTTTCAATGTATAATTTTATTAGTAGGATAGTCATTCACTATCTCTATGTTGTAGTGCATCTACTGTTTTTATTATTTTAGCTCTGCATCACCCTAAGGTTGTCTGGCAGAAAATGCCTAATGGCATTAAGACCGCCTTTGTACCAACGGTGCATAAAGTATTATAAATAAAAAAATGTTGTGATGATAATAAGGAGTCAATGGTTAATTCCAGTACTCCTTCAATTATAGAAATCTTTGGGACACTGGTATAAAGATAAGGGATTTCACAAAACGGGGCAAATAAATTAAGTAGTAAAAGTAAGTAATTATGGTATTCCGGAGGCGCAGCCAGAAGTGTTTCTGGCCTGCCCCCGGACTTCCCTAATTTTATCAATAACTAGCTTCTGCCCGCGACTTCGTCGCGTAGCCTATAGCCTTCCTCAATAAATGGGCTATCTAACACTGAAATAATTTTTCATATCGGACTAGCAGTTTCCGAGATTAGCGCGTTCAAGTAAACAAACAAACAAACTCTTCAGCTTTATATATTAGTAATAGATATAGACCGACCAATTCTGTTATTTGGCGACTAATTAACGACAAATTCTGGCTATTCTAATTAATTTAGTCAAAATTAGAACAGTTTATTAAAAGCTTAAATTAACATTAATTGCAGTTTTATACATATTTTTTCCACCTAGTTTATTTAGGGTATACCAATATCCCTTACCGTCGAAAAACTATATTGTATCATTATAATATTAACTGAAACAAATTAATATAAAATAAGAAATAACAAGAACAAATATTACTATAAAAATTAGTAATACCTAAATGTTAAAAATATACAATAAACTTAATGAACTTTTGCATTTTTTACCCACACCCTCTCATCCTAAACGCATATACAGTCTCCGTTCGACTGTATATGCGTTTAGGATGAGAGGGTGTATGTTTGTTTGTGCACTCAAACGAATGTTACCACTTATCTCCATAACAGACATTTGACAAAACCTTGCATCCGTATACGCGCGTATTTCCGAAGTCATTTTAATCGAATTTTCTGTGTATGTGTGAATGTTTTATATATATATATATATATATATATACATTAAATAACTGTAACTATTGCTTACGCAAATACCAAAATCTGTTAACCTAAAAAAAATATTATCAACAAATAGCACGCGCAGGCATCAATCAACTTGGTTGCGATACAATTGAACAAGGCGATATTTAAATAAATTAAATATAAATGCACTATGCTATGCGCGGAAAACTGCTCGCACTCCTGTGGCTAAGGATAAAATTGTTGATCATATAATTTGCAGTGTTTCTATAACCTTATCTTAGCAGCACGGAGTTTGGATGAGTGAGTCATTTGATTAATAGGCTCTATAAGATTGTTACCAGTATTAATTTCGTTACCGTAATGTCTACTACGTTGTATTGTACTAATGTCTATTACGTATGTTTGAGTACTAGATCAGTTACAATTTGATTATCAATTTCTTTTTACTTCACCTACTTACTGGGAAAATTAATATTATTATTTTCATTTTATTATGAATACGACTTTACGACAAGTTTAAGTCTTTACGACAGAGCTGTTCAAAGTATAAATATTATTTTTTATTATTATGTACGTAGGTGAATTAAAAAGCACTAAGTATCCTTAGAGAGAAAGAGAAGTTTAGATTACAAACTCAGTAGTGTCCGCTCAAATTCGCACTTGTTTAACCTTTCTCTTTTCGCGAATAATGTATTATTATTTTATACTTTATTTATAGCTTTGGAGACAACCTACAAAATATGGCTTCTTATGAAGATGAGCCATTGTCTGGTTTGAATGGAAGACTGAGACCGAGAAGGAGAACCACTCAGGACAATCCTAACAGGACAAGTACCTTATCTAAAGCGTTACCAAATAGACCAGAAGATCTCGCTTTCAAGTCTGATTATCTTTCTGCCCCACAATTTCTTTGTCCCTACTGCGATAGGAAATTTGCATCCAAACAGACGGTGTCTAAACATGCACGGCGCATACATTTGTCGACTCCTAAACAAGACTTTTTCATTGCATGCCTTTTCTGTGACCACACCGAGGGCGAAGCAAACGATATTATTCGTCACATGGTCGATAGTCACCCTAGCCAATATTTTACCTGTCTTGACTGTCAAACCCGGTTTCCATCGATTTCCGAACTTGAGGAACATAAGCGTAATGTTTGCGATAGACCAAAACCGTACCGCAGCAAATTGCGCCAAAAATCTACGCCTGTGACGAAATCTCAGAAAAATGAAAACATTGATAGAAATGACGATTTCCGGAGTGACAAAGAATACATTGACGGGCATACCTTCAATGGCATTGTTATATCATGTGAACTTAAGCCGTCTGATGTGCTCGATGGAGCTGATATTGAGAATAACATAACAACGAATTTAATTTTACCGCCCAGCAAAAGTCTAGGTTGTAGTAATGCAATGATAGAGAAAAATGCTGTTATCGTTTTAGACGATATACAGTGGAACAAACGAATTCCTCCTAACTTTTCATTTCACAATACCGATGCTGACCAGATACTCTCAAGATTAGGCGTTGTACACCGATCACCTAGGACTGGAGAATCGACTAGAAAGGATTGGTTTAAGACAATCGACGATACAACTCAAAAATTTGAAAAGTGTTTTGAAACTAGTTTCTATTCAAAGGTCGCGAGTAACGTACAAGAAAATCTAGCGAAATGTCTTGACGGCTCATTCAACTTTAATCCGGATATAGAAAACACGATAAAGACAAGGAAAGCAAAAAACAGTGTTGTTATTAATACTGCTGAAGGCTTTCCTATTCTTCTGGCTTACGAACAATATTCTCGAAACATGTTTGACAGTTACATGCCAAGAAGTATTGCACCTAAACACAAATGGAAGTGGGATAATCTAGAAAGCGACAGGAGTCTAATGAACGCTGATCAATTAAAGCGAGACTCTCATACTAACAATTGTATTATTACATTGGTTTCGAGTCTGGATATATGGACCCAGTTGTGTATGCGAAAGAAATTTGAAGAAAAGTTTAATATCTCACATGTGGAAAAGAAAACTGAAAAGCAAACCACAATTGATAAAGAACTGAAAGACATATTAGAGAGTAGAGAGATACCAAGGTCGTCGTCACAGTTAATAAAATTCCCAAATAAATCACCTACGATTAGGAGTGCACTTGATTTTCCAGCTAACTTGGGATTGGCACCTTCAGCACCTACTTATAATTTAAAACCCGCAGTTCTTAGCGGAGAATGGGTGAGACCTAGATGCTATGTTTGTTGCGCTTGCGGCGCTCAAACTCAAGATTCTAAAGCACTATCGTCTCACATATCGATTCAGCATCCTAATGCGCAAGTACAGCATTATGAAATAGTAGGCGAAACACTTTTAAGTGCTGACATTTTGAAGCACTTATACGTACCACCAAGTCAGGTGACCAATAGAACCAGACCTCTCAGAGGAATAAGGGATTGCACAAAATGTAAGAAATCGATTACAATTGAAGATTTGCATCAACACATGCTAGACTGTGCTGGTGATACACCAGCAGTTCGTAGAAAGTGCCGATATCGACCTTTCGGGGTACGTAGAAGACGCCCACGCTTGCCGGATAACGTGATGAGGGGAAAAATTCGAAAAGATTTAAGAAATAGACACAAGCAGAAGAACCACATGAGACAAAAAATAAGAAGTGAAGTTGGAGATGGTAAGTATCTTATTTTATATAAAATTTTAACAACTTTTTATATTTTAGTATGACCATTAATCTAATATTATATTTTTTAGCTGAAACCATTCGAAAAATGATTGCGGATTTGCCTGCTAAGCGCCACCGCGTTATGATTAACGTAAATATGAATCCTACCTTGCGACCTCGTAGAAAACTCGATAAACAAAGAAGTAAACTTTTAATTAAACACCGTTCAACTGACGATCCAAAAAGCAGAAAACTCCAAAACATAAAAGAGTTAAGTAATTCTACAAACTGTTTGAATATGCCTTCAAATAAAGAAGAAGATAATAAGACTACACCAAATAAAGACGATGACGATAACAAACCTCTTAGGCCTACAAAAAGACCAACGGCCAAAGATTCACACGATACCATTAAACGTAAAGCTGTACTGAATAGAGCGCAGAGAAAAATTCATCTGAAAAATACTAGCGTTGTCAAAATACCTGATCTCGATACAACTGGTATAAACACTGATTTCCCAAGCGAAGGAATACCGAGAAATAATGCACCTAAAAAACTCGATGTCAATAATAGCCAGTATGGTGCTAGACAGCATTCTGGTCGTGGAGGAAACTATAACCAAGGAAACACCAATCGCGGAAACACCAATCGTGGAAACACCAATAGAGGCAACACCAATCGGGGAAATTCTAATCGGGGAAACACTAATCGAGGAAACACCAATCGGGGAAATACCAATCGGGGAAATACTAATCGGGGCAACACCAATCGAGGTAATAACAATCAAGGGAATTTCAATAGAGAAAATAACGATCGCGGAAATTACGATCGGGACGGTGATCAAGACGGAAAAGATGAGAAAGACAATAATAAGCAGAATGGTAAACCGAATAATGGACGTCCAGCCGAGAATGCTCCTTTAAAACATTCAATAGCAAGTTTGACGGCAGACTGCGAAACGCAAAACAAATCTGTACAATTCCATCATTTATTTCTAGTTCAACAAGATTGCAATAACACTTCGCGGCATCAACCTACAAGGCAACCTGAACTTTTTGAAAACGAAGCATCTGATTCGAGATTAGACAAGCCCCCTTTGCCATGTAATCAAAAGGTACCTATAGACCCCAAAAAACCCAAATACATAAAACCGCATAAAGGGTTAGATTATTACATTACCAAGCTGAAAAGTAAGCTTGAAGATCCACCACCTAATACTCAGACAAGCCCAGGTGATGATGCACTCGTTGATCAGGCTGGTATGCCAGTTCCAGAACCGGCTGCTCATCAAATTAGTGATCAATGTATTGATCCAGTGGCACATTCAGTTTCACATCTAGTTGAACAACCAGTTGAACATGGAGCTGACAATAAAACTGAGAATCCAACACATCCAGCGATCTATTCCGACGTTCGTCTAGCTAATTTTACAGTTACACATGGGGCGTCTCCACCATCTATTCCTCCAGCTTCCCATTTAGTACCACATTCAGCTATTAATCTAGCTGCCCATTCGGCTGTTCGTCTAGCAGGACAGTTGTCTGCCCAGTATGGCAGTCATCATTCTATTGATCATACGCCCCGATTTTTTCTTCAAGGACCTACTGTCGATCAATCGATGATACAAATAATCGACCCTAAACCCGCCGAGGTGTTTTCCCGATCTGTTATACCACATGAAAGAGGCATGGATTTTCAGTATCAAAACAATTTGCCTCAGCATATATCACTTGAGCAAGTTGCGCATAGTCAACCTTTAAGTAACGAAAAACGAGCAACTCCAAAAAAGGCAAGTGGCCGTTACAGTGCGCGACAAAATAAGTCTTTTGATGAACCTGATAATGACCAATGTAAACAAAAAGCGGTTAAACGTAAATTAACACGTTTGAGGTCAAGTGTTCGACGTGACTCGCAGCCGAAATTATTCGGATTGCCTTCCCAAATTGAAGTCATACCTCAAAAATCTACGGGAGCACCATTAAAAAACACATCTCAAGAACAAACATCTCAAGATCAATGTTCGAAAATGATCGTAAACTTGGATAGCGAAAAACATAAAAAAAGAAAGCATGTAATTAATACACAAAATGAGACTCAACATACGAAAGTACCAGAATCCTATAATGAAACTAGTTCACCTCGAAAAGCCGAGTACCATCATACATATGATATGTCCGGTGGACGACTTATTGAAAACAAATCTTATCAACAAAGTGTTGAACGTAGATCATTAATGAAACAAATGCCTCAGAGGTCTCTATCTGAACATAGATCGGTTGCAGAACAGATGCTGCGTACAGAACAGCGGTTACTTTCAGAACACAGGACGCTAACTGAGCACATGGCACGTGCAGATCAATCTTTGTTAACAGAAATGAGGTCAAGTTCTGAACAGAGAACACACCCGGATCAGAGGTCAGTATCTGAATATAGAACACATACAGGGCATAGAACAATACCAGAGCCAATGACACTAACAGAACAAATGACACTATATAAACAAAGACCTTTCCTGGATCCAAGTGCCTATGCAGAGCGGAGAGCGTACTCGGAGCATAGAACTTATCCCGAACAGCTGTCTTACCCAGAACATAGAGCACTTCACGAACAGCGATCGTACTCGCATGCTGAACCCAGTGTATATCCGGAGCAGGTATATGCGGAACAGGTGGCTTACCCGGAACAGATAACCTCGTACCCTGATTTGAGGTCACTTCCCGATCCAAGACAACACCTCGATGCTAGGACACTTTCAGAACATATGGCATACTCAGAACAGAGGGCTTACTCAGATCAAAGGGTATACCCAGAACAAATGACATACGAGCAGAGAACATATCCTGAACAGCGGTCATATCCGGATCAGGGTACATATTCAGAACAGATGATTTGTCCAGAGTCGAGAACATACCCAGGCAGAATTTACTCAGAACAGAGACGGCTTTCTGAACAAAGGTCATACACAGAACAGGGGTCTCTATCAGAACAAGTGACATATCCGGAGCACAAGCTACTACCTGAAAAAATTACAGAACAACAAATATTAAATGAACAAATGTTACCCCCCGAACAAAGACCATTAAATAAACGAAGATCTTCTAAGGAAAAGAAATCTGCATCTGAGCGCAGATCATCAAATGAACATTGGCCGACGTATGAACAGAGGTTATCAACTGATAAGTCATCTGTATTAGAACAAAAATATACAGAACAGAGGCTCAAAAGGGCATCTCTAGAACAATTAACACCTATTGAACAAACGCTTTTAAAAGAGCAGGTGTCATTAAACGAACGTAGGGTTTCTACTGAACGGAGATCTTCAAGTGAACGCAGGATCTCTACTGAACGGAGATCTTCAAGTGAACACAGGATCTCTACTGAACGGAGATCTTCAAATGAACACATGTTTTCCCAAGAACGGAGGCCCTCATGTGATAAGAGCCCTTTAACCGAACACAGAATTTCAATGGACCGGAGGCTTTCACATGAACAGTATCCCATAAATGACCACAGGCTCGTTAGTGATCGAAGACACTTAAGTGAACACACGGCAATGAATGAGCAAAAGTGCAGGGAACAGGGATCGTCAAATGAACAAGGCCATCATCATGAAACGTGGGCAGCAATGAATCAGGAATTAATAATTGAACAGAGTTTAGAAAATGAGCGCAGACTTATAAATGATCAAAGGAAATTCATTGAAAAGAGATCGATAAATAGGCAGCGATCCACAGATGAACAGAGCATACTGAATGAAGAAATATCACGTAATGGAACGCGATTATCAGAGCGAAAGTCGTCAAATGAACAAAAACCGCTTATTGAACACGATGTAATGGTCCAGAATAACTCTTCACGTGATGAGACATTAGTTGTACAGCAAACTTATGGTCAACAAAGCGTATCCGATGAAACATATATGGAAGTCCGTAATGTTAATCATGTCACAACAAGCGCGTATCGTGAATGTTCTCCTAACCCAATTGTAGAACAAACTCAACATGATATGTCACAGAAGTTACCAGAAAGAGCTTATTTAGATAATGATTACAGTGACATTCCAACTGATATACCACCAGCTCATGCCAGTACTAACGTCGAATCAATACTATCGGCACCGTTGGACTTATCTGGAAAAGTGATTGCAATGGAATGTTCCCAAGATTTGTCTAAACACGATAGTTCGTTAATGAGTAACTACAACACGTACATGGAGACTTTAGATCTGTCTAATAAGAACTCAGATTCACAGCGATTTGAGAAAGAAGTCGATCTAGATAACGTGATTGTTGATTTGAGAGTTAAAACCTCTGCTCAATCCCAGCCATCATATCAGTCAAACACCATTGACTTAAGTGTAAGGGCGTTTATAGGAAACGATTTTAATGATGTAACAGATCTATCAATACAACGTTGTGAAAATGATTACGTTCCCACGGATTTATCAATGAGAGGAATGTCGCGAAAAGATTCAACAAAACAGAATGATGAAAATATTGATGATGTGCAAGACTTGTCAAGCCGCACTAGAGCTGTCAGCGAAGTAAAGGATTTTTCTGATATAACTGACGATATCAGTGATGTACCAACAGATTTATCTGGAAAAAGCGCTACCATCTCTAAATTCCTTGATCAACCCGATTTTAAAGTTATCGACATTTGCGAATCTATTGATTTAACAGAAGGAGATGAAAGTGTTGATGTAATTGGCACAGAAACCAGCAACAAGGCATACAACGTTACTAGCAATGTTAAAAACTTAGTTTCTCCAGTTAGGGAATATCCACATAATGACACAACAGAAATTAAAAATAAAAGAGATAATGATTCTTCACCTAATACAGAAATCGAATCACATACAAAAACTAAGTTTATAACAACTACTTTAGAATGCAGCGTGGAATCGATAAGTACCATGAATCGGTCTCGCGGAGTTGATAAGATATTACAAACACATAAAGATACTATCACGACAAGTTCACATGTGTTTACTGCAACTGAATCTGCAGTAAACTTTACCGATCCTGTTATAAGTACATTACCAAATACGTGTAATGTTCAGACAACTTCTTGTTACGAGACTTTATCTACTGCTTCTTTAAATTATGAAAATACTGGGATTCGGTCATTGCCGGCTTATACGTTACCGGACCCTGTTAATTCAGCAACTATAAACAAACATGAGAGTACAGTGCCCGATTTCACTTTAGCAAATGCTTGCAGATCAGTCACAAAGATAGAATTTACAAATGCAACAACATTGACAAATAATCTTTATAGTATTGCGGGCACCACTCTTACGAATACTACTTCTATTTATACACTAGAAGAACCCACTTTAGAGGTATCTTTAAATAAAGGACTAATACAAAATAATTGTCCTCCTGCAAGGTCACACATGGACACAGATCGAATACAGCACATGGACACAGATCGAATACAGATCACTACTGACAAAAATCCAATAATCCTGGTTGACGAAAGCAGTGATATTGATCCGCATAACAAATTAACGACTAAAGTTATAGACCAACAAAACCAAGATCCTGAAACGGCAAGAAAGATCGCAATGCTGCCAAAAGAACTAGTGGATATTTTAGGAACAATGCCGGCAGATCACAGAAATCAACTTTTAAATGTATTGCCTCAGTATGTAACCACTACAACTGCTACATCTACAAAACATGGCGAGAGTGGAAATTTGGTGTACAGTAATTCTATAGCTCCTACAAAAATGCCTTCTCCGCACAACAATGAACAAGTATCAACATCTATACATTTTAACACAGAACGTCAACATAGGTCATACGTGCCTTTGATTCCACACTTTAGCATACCTTCAAATCGAAAACGTGCGTCAGATTTTTTTAAAATGGATATGAATCGGCCTACGTCGTATATTCTACCGCCACCACCACCGCCTCCGCCACCGCCACCACCACCACCACCGCCGCCTCCGCCGCCGCCACCGCACCCGCTGCTGCTACCACCACCACCACCACCACCACCACCACCGCCACCACCACATTCACCTTCCCAACCGCATCCGGAAACTAAACTGCTACCTCCACCCCCTCCACCTCTATCAATAAATGACGTTCAACCACGACCACCACGACTAATCGTACCACCCCCGCCACCAATTATTAGAGAGCAACCAATTAAACCACAACCACCTCCACCCCTACCGCCAGATACACCACCACCACTGTTCCCACCACTCCCACCCGTGATAAAAGCCGATGATAGTTTCGAAGACGATGTCAAACCTCCCGTAATGATTACGAAAATTAAAGAGGAAAAAGACATGGATGAAATTCAATCTACAGCATGTGTAGAAACTCTGAGAAAGAGTCAAGAAAAAAATGAGAATAAATTTATAGATTTAACTCAAGATGAAAATTCTACCTTAACTAAAAAAGTAGTAAAAATGGCGGAAGGTCTCACTATTCCAACCAAAAGTTTAGAGAAATCATCAAAACAAAAGTCGATAAACGATAAAATAGCAAGAGCAAATAGCCTAAGAGCTGTACGTTTAATACGCGCAGCACTGTCGGAAAGTAATAAATCTGCTTTTTGCCAAACTCATACTAAAACCGCCATTGATCCAAAACTATTAAGCTTTGAAACACCAACGCTTGAACAGGAAACTCGTCAATGCACAAAAACTGCGGAAGAAGAAAAAGAAACTGCAATGTTCTCAAAATCAACTAAAGACCTGAAGAGACAACTCTTAGCAAAATCCACTGTGGAATCAAAATCGGCCTCTATTATCAATCAAGTTCAGAGCATAACAGAGGAAGACGAAAAATTTTTGGAATGGAGAATATCGTTAGCTGTTAAACAAACTGAAATTAGTAGCAGTCAAGAAAATAAAGGAAAAGTTTCTACTGTGGTTTCATCTGTAGGACCCGATGCTCAAATAGAAAAATCCAGTGTTAGTGATATGCCAAAATTACCAGCTTCGTCAGAAGAAACAGTGTTCAAGACAAATAAAGATTTCTTTCAAGATGAAAATAAGACACCTAAACCTAGGAAAACAACTTCATCTATATCTCAACAAGACACTGTCGTTTTGGAAAAATCTCATAATTCTACATCTTCTCAAAGCCATAACTTTATGAATGAAGTGAGACTGACTCCTCACGATGAACAAAAAAATCCTGAATCTGTAACGAATAACAACATAGCAGCACAAAGATTACCTCTAGAGCAAATTTGTGTTGCTGAAGTTGAACACGCGCTTATCATACCACTCAAAATTGACGATAAATTAGAAGATGAAGACTCTGATGATGACGTATCGTTAGCTATTATAGTGAAAAATCGAGATCAATTAAAAAATAATACACCAATAGAAATAAAGTCGGCTCAGTTTAATTCCCTTGAAAGTAAGGAAAGAAGAGATATAGTATTACAAGAAACGACAAATAGATTAAATACAAACAAAATTAATGAGCTGCATAATGATAGCGCTAAAACCGAATACAAAACACCGTCTAGTGATGATAATGAAAAGGTATTATTACATCGCACTGGAAATAACTTTGAAGAAATATGTACTCAAAATAAACAAAATTTATCAGAACATCAAGAGGTAACTAAGCGTGTTAATAGCGTTAATGTAAAAAATATTCCAACAGAGATAAACGTTTTAACCGAAGATAAAAAAATTGTGAAAGAAATTAGTGAAAATATTTCTTTAAACTTAGCAGAAGAACAGACTAATAATAATAAACTACAGATTAAAGATCGAGTACTTTTTAGGCAAAAAAACGCCGAAGAAAAGTCTATTAAATTCACAATGGCATCAGTAGAAACCCTTGTTACTATGGATCCAAATGATAAAGACATTGCTTATTTTAAAAAAGATAAGCCCATAACAACTGCTACTAAATTGAATGTTGATTTATCCCAGTATGAAACAGATAATGAGGAAAAATCCGGAGAAAAGATTTTACAACAACGTAACATTAAAGGTTTCGATGACATAATCAGAAAGGAGTTAAACGACCCAGATACTCCAGACCCCGCTTTATGCCGCGAAGAGAACAGTAGTATAGAAGATTATAATAATTCAAAACATAAATCAGACAAAAAGAGTAAAAAACTTGTTCACATAAAAGAATCGAACGACGAAGAATCACTTGAAATAAGTTTAGCTAGTGATTTGCAGCTATGTTCAAAAATAGATAATAACATAACTCCGTTACGCCGCAGCAGACGTGGTAAATCCATGTTTGTTGACAGCGCTTCGAGAGAACTTGACCATTCGGATTTACCTGAAGCATCCGCAGAAAAACAAATTGTCTCCAAATTGTTACCCGATGAAATAAATCTCACCGAGCTACAAGCACATTCTACGCCTGAAAAAGATTTACACACAGATAAGATGCACACTAATAATAACAGTTTAAAGCAAAATATTACTACATTGACAAGTGATGTAACTTTAAAACAATATCAAGTAAGCAATTTGGAAAAATGTAAAAAATTAAAACGGAAGAAATCTGTTCAATATAAAGGTAAAATTAAGAAGAAAAAGTTGTATGTTTGTGTTGATGATGGAGGGACCAACAATTTGCAGCGGTTTGAAAAAGGTTCTAAAACAAAAATGTATTCCGATAGTCCCATCATCGTAGAAGACTTCCAAAATATATCGGATACTACGATAGACTCTAAAGAGCGATGTACTGTTGACAAGATTCAACTTAATAATAGCAGTGTAATTAAGGAAGTAGGCCCTAATAATATAAAAGCTAACGAAGCTACGCTTAATGAAATAAGCATTACATCTGTAGAAAAGAGAAAAGTAAGTGAATTGGCAATTTACGACTGCAATGAGATTACGAAAACCAAGAAGAAAAAAATTACTATTGTAAATCCTGACGCGAAAAACTCTCTTAATGATAGTCACAAATATAATTCCAGAGATAAAGAAAAAAATTCCCTTACATCGGAAAAGCGTACCGCATGTTACATGCCTGTCGCAGCAAGAAGGACGCGGTCTAAGTCTGTTATTGTAAAACCTTCGTCTGCTGACCGTTACGACCCATACGATATTGATTTAGATGATATGATCGAAAAAACTGAGTCAATTCCATCTAAAAAAGTAGATTCAGATAAGAAAACACAAAATTTAAAAATTAAAAGCCATAGTAAGTCTAAAACTAATAAACCAGAAAAATCCACAACTCATTCTTTTGGTAAAAAGGCTTTAGCAAGACGTCCTGTAATTGATGAAGATGTAAAGTTAGATTACTTCAAGGATAACATGAGTGATTCAGATGACTCTTCGAAAAGTGATGTTCCTTTAAAGAAATACATAGAAGAAAAAGAAAAGAAATATCTAAATTCAGCTAAAATTGGTTTAAATAAGCGTGAAGTAATTGGCAAACACGTAAGACGAAATGCAAAGCCAAATTTAAAGAACATTAATAAAAATAAAAGAAATAGACGATCTCTTGCTAGTCATAACAAAGTCGATAAATCTAGTTCATCTAATGATGCCGAACTACGATCTGAAAAATTCATGGAAAGTTTCGGGTTCTTTTCGGAAAGGAAACCAAGAAAATCTAATTTGTTGGCGTCCAAAAAAATATCTGAAACATTTCACTCAATAGCAAATGAAAGCGATGACACCTGTGGCGGTTCAAAGAACCGAACATGTAAAAGATCTCTTCAAAACGAAAATAGAAAATCTGTGGGAGTCAGAGAAACGCGGTCAAGGCGACAACAGTTAAATAAAAAAAATATCAAGGAAATTCCAAAACCTAAGCAAGTTTTTATACAACCTGTACCATGTTATTGTCGTCTTTGCAAAAAGGAATTTCGGCGGGCAGATAATTTCTTGCGTCACCAAATGACTGTACTTCACGTTTCCAAGTTGTCAGAAATAATATTGAAAATGAGGACAATACCAATTTATGAAAAACCGAATTACCTTATTGCCTATAAGCAACAATTAGTTCGACTTAAAATACTTACCAAAAAATTAGCTACAAATAAAAAGAATACCAAATGTACAAAAATTAAAATGCCCTCATTAGATAAAGTTTTGGCTAAAGTAACCAAAAAAGTAAGGGAACAGCAACTTGCTCAAAGAGCACTAAGCCATGATGAATCACTTTTCTTGGATTGTTGTCAATTACTGATATCGAATAAAAATGAAATTAAAACTACTGAGACGACAGATTTCACTAACACGACCACCAACACCGTGACGAACACGACCACTACATCAACCACTACAATGGCTACAACTACGGCAACTATCACGTGCACTATAACAACCATAACAACGGCGACTAACGCGGCCATTACAACTGCCACTATAATGGCCATAACTACAACAACTACTTACACGTGCACTTCAACAGTCACTAACACACCAATAACAACAGCAACTGACACTGCCAGTACAATTGCTAGTAACACGGTCACTGTAACGGCCACTAACACATGCACTACAACAGCCATTACCACAAGCAATACGGCACCTACTAACATGGCCACTACGACAGATACTACAACAGCCACTAACACTGATGTTCCATTCACTGAAAGTACTGTCATGGAATTTGATTCATTGGAAAGACCTGCCAGAGGTGACGGTGACGTGGATTCTATTACTGCCAAAAGCATATTAGAAAGCGAAGAAGTCCGGAACTTAGAAAAAGATATAATCTGTGGTCTTAAGGAAGCAGCTAATGCGAATACACTGAAACCAAAAATTGCCTACCAACGAAGTGTGAGTGATGTAGGACTTAATCAAACCGATGATAATCAAATAAATGATTCAAGTGAGAACGCAGGTAAATCTGACTTTATACAGGCAGAAAATTTATCAGAATCTAACACTAGCAAACCGAAAAAACAACCTGTTAAAGATAAAATGTACCCAGATATAATCGACAGTATTGACATGTTTGAAGACAAATTCGACAAAATCAAGAGGAAGTGCAGATCTCAAGCAGCTGCTGCGAAACAAACGCAACCTGTCATCGAAGCCAGCATAAGGTATGTACATAATTGAGAAATTTCTCAATTGGTTCTGAGTGTAATCTGACTATAAGTATTTTAAACGACCTCAATAGGTTCTATTTTCGTCTGTTTACATGATTTTTATGAATGTTCACCGATATTTCCGTTAAATTGTAGACCGATGTCACTGTCTAAAACTGTCACTGGCTAGAAAGCGAATGTGCCTCATGGGGCAGGGTTATCCAAAACCAGAGGACATTTACAGACTCATACCCTCAGGCCTCATTATAAAGCTTATGGAAGAGCTGTTTGAAGAACTGGGGGAGGATGAGGATTAGGTATCTAGGGGAAGCACAAAAGATCCCATTGGGTCGAAGTGCTCTGAGGCCTTGCTGCCTCGGCCCCAACAACAATAGATACAAGATAAGATAAGACCGATGTCAAAAATTCTTAACACTTCAGAACTATTACAATTATTTAACATTAAAAAGTTTATTTCTCAGAAAATTCTACTTCCATCCATAATTTCAACGACTCTTACACCATCAACATTACTAGAACCATCATCGCCAATCTCTAAAACTGATACGATGGGTTTATGGTAGCTGAAATAAGAAACGATCAATTTTGATTCGAACCTATTTAGGTCATCTGTCGCGAGTTTAACATTTTTTCCCATCACAAAAAGTACACAGTGCCGCTAAAAAAGTTTTCACTTCATAAATTAAGATCACTACCCAATAACTTGAAAAATAATGTTACTCATGTGCAAAACAGAGTCGGAAAAGTCGGTGGCAAAAACAAAAGATCTTACCAAATCGGCAATGACTTTCGAAACTGTTTTGCACATACATGAGTAACTATTATATCTTTAAAATGTTCATCATGCATGCAAAATATAACAAAATAGGTAATTAAAAGGTTTTCTGAGGGCGGTTTTTTTTGTGTAAGTATTTTCTTACGATTGTTTCATTTTTCAGCCAAAAAGGGCGGAAGAAGTCGGAAAAGAAAAAGGCCAGAAAATATTCTAAGAAAAGCCATCAAAGTTCACAGGTGTTGACAAAAGGTGCATTAAAAGGATTCGATGGAATTAAAGTTTCGATACCCACATCCGATATTAACATGTCCGCTATTGTACCATCGACAGAAACTTCACCGAAAAAGAAAAAGAAGGCCAGCTCCAAGAAGAAAAGAGAGAGTGGTTCCGACTTAAGTGATAGATACGACTATCAACACCGTGGTGGAGATGGCTCCACTACACAGAAAGAAGTCGATGTTTATGAGTTTATGGACAATGAAGATGCCGTTTTTGAGTTTAGACCTTCAACACTCATGGAGAGATTTAAAAATATTAGTTATAAGGATGTACCTAGTACTTCCAAATTTAATTCCGTTGTTGATGAAGCCGATAATAATTCTAGTGAAAGTGTTTCCGATGGAGACGACTTCGTTTACATGTCTGATGATTACGTATGCAGCGATGACGAAACTGAAAACAGCATGTTATCTTGTGAAATGAGTATCGGTAAAGTCGGTAGTGAAGCGAAGAAATATTTATCTACGTTGAAAAGAAAAGATGCAATAGAAAAAAATGCTGTTATGGGCAAGATTTTTAAACATAATGCAGTCCGAAGTGATAAGAAATGTATGAAGATTAAGGAGACCCCAAAACTTAAGGATAATTTGGATCAATTGTTTGACAAACTACTCGAGGAGGCACTGAGCTCTTCCACTGCGGATAATGAGGATGTCGCATCCAGTAAAGATGATTTCACTACACCAAAGACACACGATCAGTTATCCAAACATGACAAGTACAATCATAGTCTCTCTGGAAAATACCAATTTTGTTCTACTAAATCAAAAAGTCCACCACTCAAGGAAAATTTGTTATCGTCAAAAAAATACGACGGCTCATCCCTAATAGACTTTGGACCTTCAACTTCAAAGAAATATGATGAATTTTCTTCAGTAATTGATTATGAACCTAAGAAATATGATTTCATGTCACCAAGAAAACACAACGCACCACACACGATTACATCTCTGGAGTATTCTTTACTTACAAAAACTGATGAAGTGGCAATAAACATCCGTGATTCAAAAGAAAAGCTATCAAAGGAAAAGTCACATTTAAAAAAAATTGACGAGACTATTAGAACTAGTTATGATTATAATGCTGATGCGTACGACCAACTTCAATACGACGATACAGGAGTAGCTAGACAAAGAGCACGACGAAAATGTACAGTAGGAAAGCAAAATGTGCTAGCTGAAACTTGGAGTTCGGAATCGGAGCCTGACGGTGTGCCGCCGCGGCCTAATAGTGCAGAATCGGTGGTGTTGAGCTCCGCTCGTAGAAAGAAAGGAAAGAAAAGAGATGGACATGCATCTAGTGGAAAAAGATCAAATAATCGACATATTTCGTTCAAAAAGCATGACGCCGAAGCAAATTTTTATCGTAATGCAGCTTCTGGCAGAGATGCTAGAGGGAACAGAGCAAACAGATATAGTGAAGATTCGGGCAGCGGCTTTGTGGACCCTTATGATGCGCCGGTGGCATCTACGTCGAAGGCGCCCTCCACGCTGTACACGCCGCTCGGCCCGTCGGGATCGAAACCGCGCCCGCGTTCTACTGCCTACTACAATTGGTCATCTGAGGGTGACGAGGAGCAGGAACACCTTCAGCAGCACGGATGGATAGTTGGCGATAGCCACAAAAAACTAGTTACAATGTTAGCACACGCAAAGGGAAGAAAGCGCAACAATGATGACAAACGTCATTTAGTCGAATAAGTTTAGATTATTAGATTATATTAATCTTGTAAATACATTGTACATAATATTCTAGTTCTATATCAAATGTCATTTTTCATGACATTCTGACCAGACTTTTAAAGCTAAAAAAAATATTATTTTATTTTTTGTAAATACTTACTATTTAGGAAATTAAATTACAAGTCCAGTCAGAGTAGCAAAATTATTGGAATATTTATTTTTATCATTAACTGATTTAACTGCATCTACATTGCATTAATGACATGGGCATTTTTAGTTCATGCGTATTGTCTGTTGTAGTTATGTTGCTTAATTAAATAAACAAATTTATCTGCTAAGTACAGATCTTTATAGGTTTTGGTGTAATATTAAATGTCTATACAGCAGTTTACTGTTCTTAAATTGGTTTCGGCGTTGCGATATACCATTTTCGCCGCATTTATTAGTCCAAATGACATAAGCATTTTATGTACATAGTAACAATAATATATAATTATAAATGAACTTGTGTGTTAGTAGGACTCACTTACTGTACTGTAAATACACTATAAAATTTTAATATTAAATAGATACATGTTTTAAATAAATGTAATGCTACATATTATTATTCAATATACTAAATATGATTGATGTCAAATTTAAATTATCGTAAACCTAAATGTGTACCTAAAAGTGTATAAACTAAAAATGCCTCGGTCTTTTATTAAATCTATGTTTGTTATTAGCCAGTCAATAAAATAATACAATGCAGTTCAAATACATTACAAATAATGTTCATACGTCAGTAATGTATAAGTTTAAATAAATGTATTTTATATTCGAAATTGTCCTGAAATTATCAATTTATCTCATTGACTGAATAGTCTCCATTTAGTAGAGTTAACTCTCGTGTCCGTAGGGGCTGATAACGCGGTTTGTGTGTATTATGTATCTTGAGTTGAATAATTAATTTGTTAACTATTTTTATACATTAGTTATTTTTGCATAGTCGAATGTTTTACATAACTGAAATCTCAGGCTTAAGTTATTGTTTTAATCTAGTCCAATACGGGAAGACTAATTAATAACCCCATTATCAGCCTCGGAACAATGTGATCTTATTTTCCAATATGTTTAAAAGAAGACTTATAATTCCCACATAAATGGTTGGATTTTATTCAAATTCGATAAAATAAATAATGATTTGTATTTAATGAATCAATTTATAATTATTTTAAATAAAGCTCAATGTTGGAAGTCCATTTATTTCATTGCTCACTACATAATGTACATAACCTAATGTGTACAGTGTGGCGAGAAGCGATTCGTCCAAGGATGGATGATCTCCTCCATTGAAATTGATATCTGGTTCTCTTAATGAATTAGAGGAAAAGTAAGGAATGTCAGGCAGGATAAATAAATGGAATATTCAATTGGTAAAATTTTTCAATTTAATTGAATTATTTTGCCGACTGCGTTGGCGCAATCTCCTTTGTCGAGCATCTTTTAAAGCTAGGTAGTTTGCTAAAATTATCTTAATTCTAGGTCAATATTTACTGGACATAATCATACGTAAATAAAAGGAAACTAAAAAGAGATCTAGTTTTACTATTTATTTATTTTTCGTTACCCGTTATTTATATTATTTATTCCCTAATGACAGCAAGAAATCCGCCGTGTGTCACAGGAGAATTACCTATTACATAACTCGTTTAGCAAAATTGAATAAAACGCTACTCACGACGCTAATCACCTTAAAATTTACGACAGGTAAGTACTTAAGTACCTATTACTATTAGTAGGTTATAAATAACGGTAACCAATACAAACGTAACCTACCAAATGAAAGCGTAATTCAAAAATCTAGGTTTCTGCTCTACCATTTCATCCAAAATGGAAATTCACTGGAACTAAATGTAAGCGAATGCAATTCTTGTTAACTTTACCAAGTTTGGATTTGATTTTACTATCTAGTAAATAACGGTATTTGGGAATTCATCCTAATACTTATCGAGGCATGATTTCTGGTAAACTGCTTTCTGTATCATGAAACTACATAGTCGTGACAAATCTAAAAACCGGGTCGGTAATGGATAAGTTGCAGGTAACCTACCTACATGATGGTGTTGTAATAGGTGAGTATGCTGTGGGTACCTATACAATAGTAATATTACTATAATTTGAACTATAATTTGGCTGCATATTATTGTAGAAAAGAACAAAAAAGGGGCGGTGCATGTATCCTAGTTAAGAATGGGCTACAATGGAAAGAAATGCCAAAAGTCAAGAAGTTATCAACCCCAGGCATATTTGAGTGCTGTGGCGTAGAACTGACTAGTTTTAAGATAATAATTGTATGTATATATAGAACTCCGAACACTAGTAATTTAAATTATTGCCTTGATAAACTTGAAATGGTCTTGCAAGAGGTTGTACGTACCTACATGCTGTAAAAAAATTGTTATCTGCGGAGATTTTAACATTGATGTACTAAAGCTAAATAGTGCAACGAATTCCTTTGAATGTCTTTTAATGAGTTACAATCTTAAACTTGCTTTGAAACAACCAACTCGCATGGCTAGTCTGTCATGCATTGACAACTTTGCATATAATTTTAATGGATGTAAGACAGAGGTATTAGAGTTTGCATTGTCGGACCACACAGCACAACTACTTCAGTGTCCAGTACAAAAAATATGCTGTATTAAGTATTGGTACGCAACTAGAAGGGATTATAGTACGCAGAATATAGTAAAATTTAAAAATCATCTAATGAGTCTAACCTTTTCAGAAATATATGACACAGATGATCCTAATGTAGCTTATAATAATTTCATTGAGATATTCAAACTATTATATGATTTATGTTTTCCATTGAGAGCGACTAAAATTAATACACATAGAAAAACTAAATGGTTGTCAAAAGGAATTAAACTATGTAGTAAAAAGAAAAGGAAACTTTTATGGCAGTTTAGACTTAACCGTAGCAAAAGTAATAAAACCATGTTATCTAATTATACTAAAATTTACAAAAGAATTATCCACTTAACACAAAAGGCACAAAACAACTACAATATAAAAACATCAAAAAACAAATCAAAAACCGCGTGGCAAATTATCAATCGTGCAAAGTACAATGTACCTAAATCTAGCATAAACAAAGTTAAAATAGGTAAACACGTCATATCCAATCCCAAGATTATTGCAGAAACATTTAATAATTTTTTTATTGATAAAATACAGCCAAACCTGGATGTCAACTGCAAACCTAGGATGTGTACATTAGATCTCAATAACAAATCAATGTTCATGGCGCCGAGTATACCGGACGATATTAAAAAAATCATAATGTCCTTAAATAATACAAGTAGCGTGGGGTATGACGGTATTGCTACCAAAATATTGAAAGATGTTTCGGATGAAATCTGTGGCCACTTAAGTCATATAATTAATCTCAGCATTAGCGCAGGCGTGTACCCTGATGCTCTAAAGGTATCTATCGTCAAGCCTCTGTTTAAGAAAGAAGATAGGGAGCTAATGGAGTTTTATCGGCCTATATCACTAATTCCTATAATTTCAAAAATATTTGAGAAATACATTTATAAGGAACTAAACTCATTTATTGAAAAAAACAATATTATATGCAAAGAACAGAAAGGATTTAGAATAGGTAAAACAATTAATATGGCTATTTATGATTTTTTATATAATGTTACATACTGCGTGGATAAGAGGCAACCGGTCTGTGGCGTGTTTTGTGACATGACTCAAGCCTTTGACTATGTGCATTATGGTACGCTCTTAAATAAACTGGAAGCTTATGGAATTAGAGGGAATGTCAACAATCTCATTAAATCTTATTTGCATAATAGAACTCAAATAACTGAAATAAACCAAATTAATATGAAGAGTAAACATGAGATTGTTTATCAATCTAAAGAACGTAACGTTTTATTTGGGGTGCCACAGGGGAGCGTTCTAGGTCCTCCTCTATTCATATTATATATTAATGACCTACCAAAATGTATCCCTCAACCTTTGACACTTTTTGCTGACGATAGCACAATAACAATACCTTGCAAAAATATTGATACCTATGAAAATGACATAAATAATTCCATAAAACTAATAGTAAAGTGGCTTGATGACAATAACTTAAAAATTAACCTGACTAAAACTAAATTAATACACTTCAATCAACGGATTAATGTTAAGAGCAATCTGAATATACAATATGAGAACCTAGTTATAGAAGAGGTAGAAACAACCAAATTTTTAGGTCTCCATATAGACAAAAAACTTAATTGGAAACCTCATCTTGAAATGTTGTGTAAGAAATTAAGTACATCCGCCTACGCCTTGCACACATTGTCACATATAATAGGTGTGGAGGCATTACTTACGGCCTACTATGGTCTAGCAGAATCCCATCTACGCTATGGAGTCATTTTTTGGGGCAACTCAACAGAAAAAGATACGATTTTCAAGGCTCAAAAGCGATGCATACGCTCAATTTTCAAAATTACACCTACTGATAGTTGCGTACCTTATTTTAAAAAATATGAAATACTCACTTTGCCGTGTCTATACATTTTCGAAATAGCTGTTTTCGTCAAAACTAATCCGGATCGCTTCAAACGATTAGATGAAGTAGTCCCGCGCAATAGGCGCGATAACAGTAGGATGTGTCTTCATACCGCGGGCACATCCCTTATGCGCCAGAGTGTCTTCTGTATGGCTCCTATTATATTTAATAAATTACCTAAAGGTTGGAGAGATCTGCCTTTGTCACTTTTTAAAAGTAAGCTGCGGATTTTTTTAGTTAGTAGAGTTTATTACAGTACTTTAGATTTCTTAAATGAAAAAGACTTTTCTCTTCCGACTCGAATACCTAATAAGTAATAATAGTAAATAGCTAGTTTTAATTATCCTTCGCCTTATCATATCATGAATAATGTATTATTTGTTAGAGAATATTATAGATTCGACTATATTAAAGCTGATAATTATAGATTATTAAACTTTATGTTAAATTATTAATGAGCATTAAACGCTTATTGATATTTTATTTTTGCATGCCGATTGGTAAAATATGGCTGAACTCTATCCATGTGTAACTTCATATTGTACCCATGTTTGCAAAATAAATTTTCTTTCTTTCTTTCTTTCTTTCTTTCTTTCATTACTTACCACCTAAAAACTAACTTCTGGATAACCGTCTCTACCCAGTGCGTACTGTAAACACCACGTCTTCGAGTGAAGAAATAATGCAGGAGGAGCAGGAGGCGATGAAACTGGTGTTGCTGCATAACGAAATTCAATAAGTAGGTATGATACTGACCTAATGTTTTAAGGTGGCCTTATGGAAAGTTCATTTCACGGTATAATGCATACGGCCGACACGTACAGTCGCCGTCAGATATATTGTAGCAGACAAGTTGACCAAATACTTCTGAACAATCTAAAATGTCAATAAGTTCCATACACTACAAGTTACCATAAATATCTGAACATTCATTACTTCATTAATATCTGAGCAAATGCTTGTCAATAATTTCTATACATTTAACTAATCAAAAATATCTGAACACTTATAACGTCAAGTGTATCTTACTTACTACACCTTTAGTTGGATTATTGGGATGGGAATCAATGTAGAACAAAGGAAGCATTAAGACGACATGCAAATAACGTTTGGGAAACGTTTAGAGGGATAAATTTTTGTGAAAAGGTTGTTGGTTCCATGCGAAAACGGGTACAGGACGTATTAAATGCAGAAGGAGGTTACACAAAATACTAATGTTTTATTAATGTTGTCCCAATTAAAAAATATTTAGTAACTACCATAATTTTTAATTTCATTACAAAACCAATATCTATTTTCTTTCGATGGTTTGACATTAACATATCAGTTGCATCACTTGCATCCTATACAAATGATTTTCTATACAATTTTTATTCCCTTTCCATCGTATTAAATCACTGGTAATGTTTGGTTCATCCTATCTAAAACACAAGTTAGGTAAACTCAGTGTTTGTCTGCGTAGATACACTTGACGTTATAAGTGTTCAGATATTTTTGGTGAGTTATATGTATAGAAATTATTGACAAGCATTTGCTCAGATATTCATGAAGTAATGAATGTTCAGATATTAATGGTAACTTATAGTGTATGGAAGTTATTGATATTTTAAATTGTTCAGAAGTCTTTGGTCACCTTGTCTGCTACAATATATCTGACGGCGACTGTACAACATTCTCTCCGCCCAAAAAAGTCTCGACTAAAATAATACATATAACTTTCTTGGTTGACACCTACACTTTTCGACCTGTGCGAGTCTAATAGGATCTCTTACGTCTTCTGGAAACATCCAGAACACAGATAACCTCTTCCTTACGGAAAGTAAATAGGTATTACAATCAGTCTTAGATGAAACTAGTTATTTTAGTGAAGGAAAAAATCACTTGCGGACAGGATTCGAACCTGCGTCTTCTAGTTATTAGTCATACACCGGACGCTATGACATCGCGAGTTTCACCCACCATGTCGAGATTTGCCTTCACTAAAATAACTTTATACTTCATCTTAGCATTGTAAATGCAGAAAAAAAACAAAAAGATAGAGTAAATGTTTCATTTAATCATCAGTTCCTACAAAGGAACAAAATCTACAAAATAAATGATAACAAAGACAACTGTTAGGTTCTGCCCATGTGCAATAACTCACGAAACAGCAGTCAACATACTATTGTATCTATGTTCCTTTTGGATTAGGCAGAGGTGTAGGTGTACTGATGTAGGTACTCGTTATTATGCTATAGGTACCTATATGTCCCACGTACTTAATAGGGGGCGAGTAAATTTCCATATCTAAACTGCTGTTTTTTTGTAATAATCCATAGAAAACCCCAATAAAAATGTTTCGTTGTTGAAAATAATGGTCAGGTAGGTATTAAAAATAAATATAATTATATTAAAAAATAATAAATACATTGATTCGTTTTCCTCACGATGCCATTGCAGTTTTATTTAATTTCGGTTTCCTTCCTTTAGCCTTAATAGTTAGAGCAACACCCAACAACAATACGACACAGCAAACTGCTATTAGGACCGGTATTAAAATATCCACCAATCTGAGATTGTTCAGAAGCCTGCTTGTTAGTTCTTCTACGAACTCCTCGGGTAGAGTAATACTCTGAAAATATATCTTTAATTAATTATGTGATATAGTAGGGTAACATGATTCACACGACACTCGGAGAAATGGATTGGAGGCAGTTGATTTGTATTTAGTTTTTTAAGTATGAATAGCAAATCATTAGGTATAAGTGTTGTTATTTGAAGATATCTGAAGTGGAAAAGTAGGTCCCAACTCATGGGAAATTAACGCAGCCCTTCTGTTACAGCTAGGTTTTAGATAAAAATTATGCAGGCACAGTTTTTCATTTCTGCGTGAGACTATATAATTTTTGTAAGGCGCTCAGCGTAATATTCCACTGAGCCTGAATTCGAGCGGTTTGCCTTCGTAATATTCCTTTAAAAAAATAGGATTACTTGAGAGTCGGCTGAAGAGTTTATTTATTTCAAGTGCTGTCACCTCTCACTTTAATGAAATTAAAGATAATTAAAAATCTAATGACAAGGACGAGATAAAGTGGTGTCAAATTTCTTGGTTAAGTACTGTGAGGGTTGGGTACAATTTAAGCGTTTTAGAATACCTAAGCCTCTCTAGGGATGAAGAATCAAAGTACTAGAATGTTATTAATTATTAATTTACAAAGCTTATAAAGAAAAATTTAAATAAGAATTAAAAATCTGATTAATAAAATGATGGTAGTATTAAAATACCTAGGTAGGTACAGTTTGTTCGTTTACCAATAAAATTTAACAATAGTAATACCTTTCTTATTTATGTTTACATATGCACATTTTAACATAAATTAGAACTCTTTCGTAAGCCATTCTTTAACTTTCAATTATCAAAGACGACATTATTTTTGTATCGAATAAAATTTTAAATAAATAATAATTCTTACCTCTTCTACCCAAAGAAAAGGCACAAGAGATGTGCGTAGGTTCTGCGTGGGTGGTATTCCATTTATAGACCGCATGAAGATGTTGAACTGAGCTCTTTTAGCGCCTCTAATCGGAGTACCTGTGTTCTGGAAATTAAAATGCACATTTAGTTGTTAGTACCTGCTATGGCAAAGCTTTGAGGGCCGGTTAGACCATGACCTCTGGTCCGAGGTAAGAATAGGTACCTAAATTTCTGAGGTTCGACCAGAGAAAAATGTTTTAAGATTCTTCTTCCGAGCCTTTTCCCAATTACGTTGGAGTCGGCTTCCAATCTACCCAGATGCGGCTGAATACAGTATTTTACACGAAGCTACTGCCATCAGACCTCCGCAACCCAATTTCTGGGCAATACCATATTCGGAGGATAGACTGGTTACTTATTAGCCTTTTTTTTGGGCTTCTGATCTGCGATGATGCGCATAATATTTGAAAATTCTAAACTTAAAACCAGCAGGACCAAGCGCGTTCTACTTGAAATACATAATAAAACTGATGATCATCCTCATCACCTGTTCTCAATGTTGGGGTCAGCTTCCAGTCTAACCAGATGTTGCTGAATATCAGTATTGTTAGTTATAAGCGACTGACCTTCAAACAACCTAATTAAAGCCTAAGGGCAATACTATGTCAATACTCAATACATTTATTGCACTCCACACGTTAAATAGATGTTACAATTATATGTGTGTTTTTGACTATACCTTTGACTATAATATATAGTCAAAGAACGGATTTAACGAATTTACGGATCGTTGATTTGGTTGGAAAGTTTAAAGGAATGCGCAGATCTCATAAAACTTCTGAGGAGCGAGAAACTGAGCTAGACGTTGTGCAATAGGTAGTGCACGTCTCACATTTTAACTGCTGAAACAAGCACGCAGCGTTTATCACGGTTGGGTTTCCAAAGAACTTGCATTCCAACTTTGCTTTGAAGAACCTATGTGACTACGAACTATTCTTCAGCTAAAATAGCGACACAAAGGGCATTATGCTCATGGTTCATATATGCAACTAGCTTCCGCCCGCGACTTCGTCCGCGTGGAATAGTTACTTAGTCTTAGCGTGATGATATATAGCCTATAGCCTTCCTCAATATACGGGATATCTAACACTGAAAGAATTTTTCAAATCGGACCGTTCCTGAGATTAGCGCGTTCAAGCAAACAAACAAACACTGCAGCTTTATATAGTAAGTATAGATTATTTATATCAATATAAATGTTATTTTGTTCGTCTTAATTTATTCGTTGCATTAGATACTGATAGTTCAAACTAATACATTTACATCCTCCATCATCCCTTATTTTATCCCAATGGGGGTTGAATTTATCAAAATCCTATTTAAGCGGACGTCTTCATCATAGTAGCTCCAATCTTTAATTTAATTTCAGTTCAATCAGTCGAAAATCTAAGAAGATTTATACAAACTTTCATCCCCTATTTTATCCCCTTGGGGGTAGAATTTATCAAAATCCTTTCTTAGCGGATGCCTACGTCATAACATCTACCTGCATGCCAAATTTCAGCCCGATCCCTCCAGTGGTTTGGGCTGTGCGTTGATAGATCACTATGTCAGTCAGTCACCTTTGAGTTTTATATATTTAGATTTTTCAAATCGGACCAGTAGTTCCTGAGATTAGCACGTTCAAGCAAACAAACAAACAAACTCTTCAGCTTTTTATATTAGTATAGATTATTTATACCAATATAAATGTTATTTTGTTCGTTTTAATTTATTCGTTCCATTAGATACTGATAGTTCAAACTAATACATTTACATCCTCCATCATCCCTTATTTTATCCCAATGGAGGTTGAATTTATCAAAATCCTATTTAAGCGGACGTCTTCACTTCATTATAGTAGCTCCAATCTTTAATTTAATTTCAGTTCAATCAGTCGAAAATCTAAGAAGATTTATACAAATTTTCATCCCCTATTTTATCCCCTTGAATTTATCAAAATCCTTTCTTAGCGGATGCCTACGTCATAGTAGCTATAGGTATGCATGTAAAGTCTCAGCCCGATCGGTTTAAAATTGTCAAAGTTTCATAAAAACTTTCATCCCCTATTTTATCCCCTTGGGGGTATAATTTATCAAAATCCTTTCTTAGCGGATGCCTACGTCATAACATCTACCTGCTTGCCAAATTTCAGCCCGATCCCTCCAGTGGTTTGGGCTGTGCGTTGATAGATCACTATGTCACCTTTGAGTTTTATTTATTTAGATATAATAATAAATATAATATTAGGAAATTGAGTGGTTTCTGAAGTCGGTTGCCAATGGCGGTAGTTTGTATGAAGATTTCAGTGACAGCGACGATTTAAGAATTGAACCGAGACGAGCAGACTTCGCTTCCGAAATTAAGTACCAAATCAGCGACTGGATCGCGCGACGATTTAGGGACCGGTAACTGATTACTCTTTTTACGTAGTTACCCTGCATAGCGGTCGCATTGCTTGTGTTACGAGTGGGTTCACGCCGGTAGTGCAATGGGGGGTGGGGTTCGAAACCGGCAACCACATGATCGCAAGTCCGACGCCCTAGCCATTAGGCTACCGCCGCTTGTTTACATATATAACCTAAATTCCTAAACCTAAAGAATAAAAAATAAACATGCATTTATGGGAAATAGCTAAAAGTGGCTGCGATCAAATAAATTATAACCTGCCACTAATTTAAAAGCGGCCAGGCCATTCGTAATGGTTATCGCGGTTGAATTATTAATTTGTCGGCCGTAATGTCACAGGTAAATGTAGCCGAGGAACGGCTGCCCATGTGCCGCGTTAGTTCGACAACTGCATCGATACACTGTAATGGCTGAAACATTTCAATAATGCATGTCATTGTTATCGATCTAGAATTCTAAAGGTTATCGATACATTATGGAGATATCCATGCCTTGCCACAGAAATTGTCGTTCTTCAAAAACACTACATACAATACCTTGGAAAAACCTTATTTAGATATTTTTTTTTTGTATAGGAAATATAGGCTATGCTGGTACTTAATTGCATTTTTTCCACTTGTTTCTTTGATAATAAATAAATAAATAATAAATAAATATCCTGAGACATTTTACACAGCACCATCTAGCCCCAAATTAAGCAGAGCTTGTACTATGGTTACTAGATAATGGATAATTAGTACGTACATATTAGCTGAAACTTGCTCTTGGGTGCTTGCTAGACTATGTGTAGACCTTTACTTTCTTTCTCTGAATAGATATTATTATATAATTTATTATATTTAATTAGGTACCTTTATGAAAACAAGAAAATGTAACATTGAAATAAAACTATTTGTTATGGATTCAAAACGATATTGATATTATTAAAGCGCCACCTAAATATATTTAGGTCGTTGTACGGAAAACGTGCCAAGGTCAAGGTGCGTCCTCGAATGTTTTAGGGGGTTGTGAAATTGGCACAGGCGCGCTTAGGGGTGGCAACCCGCGTCCCGGCGCCTGACAAACGCACTCAGACGAATCCATTTTCCCGCCGAAAAGGTTCAAGGTCAAGGTCTAACGTTGATTTCAAATTCATTCTAAAGATATATTAGGTATCTATGGGATGTGAATATGTGAGGAATATTTTTCTTGTAAATCTGTTTTTATAAAAAAGTTTAGTGGTAAGAAGGGTGACATTGATTGATTAAGATTACACTTATGATAGGTCTTTACCTCTTTACCTATGAAATTGCCGTTCTGCAGTACTGGCCATTTCAAATCAAAATAATTTTTGTTTGTCTAAGAATTCTAATTTCAAATTAATTTTATTTTAAAAACATGGAATTCTTTTTCCAAAAGTAGTCATTTGTTTATTGATTAGTGCTACGTTTTCATCGCATGTCAATCTTTTTCGTCATCATGGATACGTTAAAATTTCGAGTAATTAAGGAATATGAGTACCGTCGTGGCAGCAACGCGGCACAAGCGGCACGCAACATCAACGACGTTTACGGAGCTAACACTATAAACCAACGCACCACCTGTTATTGGTTTGGGTGAACTCGGGTCTAGGTCTCGGAACTAGGGTCGAAACGTGCCTTGCACTGCTCAACAGACACACAAATGAAGGAATTTTGGCAATTTCATAGGTAACGACCTAATATTTTAAATTTAATCTTTACTTTAATATGTTGTTTATGTTAACTGCCTCATTAGCTAAGTGGTCCTGAGCGCGACTGCTACGCTAGAGGTCCTGGGTTCGATTCCCAGGTCGAGCAAAGCGTTATTGGGTTTTTCTATGAAATTCACAGTAGCAGCTCGGAGTTAGGAATTTGTGCCCGGTTAATGGCAATAGGCTCGCCCCCTATTACATGGGACCTAAACATACCGGCGAACTGTGGGTATACATTAGCATGCCTCTGCCTAACCCTTAGGGGAATACAGGAGTGATGGTATGTTTAATATTTTGTATTCGAATAGATAAAAAAAATGGTACATGGTTATACTGAAACAGCACACAATGACATGCTGCTGTGCTGATGTAAATCGAGAGTTTGGCAGTAACTTCGTATTGTTGATCCGATGTACCTAATAGGGACGAATCCAGACACAAATTCATACCCGAAGAATACTAATAAATAAATAAGGAATAATACCTCTCTCAATTGCGCTTGCAACTAAGTAGAAGTAATCATACGTCCTCAATGACACCTCGAAGTGTTTGAGCGCAGCCTGACTGACATCGTATTAGTACTTACATAAGTGTATATAATGTGAGTATTTAGCATACCGGTTCTATATCCATGAAAATTTTATGGTTTTCCTCATCAGGCCGCATCCCAATAACACCATCTCTGTACACTGGATCTGCAAACAGGAAGTGAGGGTAGGACACCACGAGGCTAGCGCCTGAAACAAACCAAAAAACATTATTAAATATTTGAATATTTCTAGATCTTTTAAAACATTATTAAATTTAAAATTCTGGTACTTAATAGATTGTGTCGGCATCTCTTAAATGACGATCTTTGAGAACAAATAGTGGAAAACTGATAGGGAAAAAACCGCAACGTAATCTGATCTGACGTCACGCATTCTAACTAGGAATTAATTCTGGGGGGTTTGAGCTCTGGACCAGAAATGGGAATACACTTTAGGGTAGGTACATCTGGTTAGCCTGGACCGACTGAAGGCAGAACGTTCACCTTAGCCCGATACATTCAAATATCAATCAGATTTTCGAAATTTGTGGATCTACAACACATTTCAGATTCATATAAGCAGTAGTAGTTGCGACATTAACTATACAACATCCACAACTGAGAACTAAAACCTTTGCTCAAAATTCCTTACCTAGCCAAAAACTTGCCTAAAACTGTGCCAACGCCCAAAATTTACGATTTACACTACTTTTAGCTACAATAACGATTTTTAAGGAAAAGTTTTAATTTTCAATTGTGAATATTGTTTAAATGTCGCTACTACTACTGCCATGAATCTAAAACTTGTTATTGATCACCAATTTGCGAAAAACCAATTGAAATTTGAATTTGTCAGGTGAACGATTAGCGCCGTGATCTTGTCGCAGCAGTCGGTGATGCCCTCTCGCTTCCGGCTGTAATTCGATCCATGGCCGGAGGCGAGAGCGCGTGGGAAGCCGTCGCCTCCTTTTATGAGAAAGTAATGCTTGCAAAAGAGGCGGCGGAAAGGGAAAGAGAACTATCGACCCCTCTCCCGATCCGCAGAAAACGTACCGGGCGCAGGAGAGCGCAGACAGATCTCCGGCCTCCATAAGCTGTGGCGTGCGGGCGGCTGACTTGGGGAGTCCGACAGTAGGTGTCGCGCCGTACACGCGCGCTTAAACAAGGATGCGAGGCTAGGCCTCGCCTTCCGAAGGAGTCCAGCTCTTGCTGGACCGTAGCTTGTCACTGCCGTGGCTCATGTCACGGATCCCATGACCACATGGCTATAGGGCAAGAAGGCAAGTACGGTTTTTAGTCGGTACGAGTCCGACATACCCCGCCGCACCCCAAGTAGCGGACGATCCATGACGATTTTCCGAACCAGAAAAAAAAGGTAAACGATCAGCGTTAATCATAAGTAGTTTCAAAGCAAAGCACATGGGGCTGGCTAGCCTTAGACGATTTCCTTAATTAGTTAATTAACGATAGCCAGGGCTATCATATCACAGAATCGCTATTCGCTTCCTACCTGACGACTTTATAATACAGACATTAACACAAATCACACGCGTTAATCATCCGTTATAATTAATTATAATGGTATGTTAATGATGCCACTGATATGTTTACTAAAGTAAAGGTAGTCTTTATATTATGGCAAAGGTTAGGTGCATCGATTTAAATATATATAAATACTAGCTTCTGCCCGCGACTTCGTCCGCGTAGCGTGATGATATATAGCCTATAGCCTTCCTCAATAAATGGCCTATCTAACACTGAAAGAATTTTTCAAATCGGACCTATCGGTTCCTGAGATTAGCGCGTTCAAGTAAACAAACAAACAAACTCTTCAGCTTTATATATTAGTAGTATAGATGATCGTATTACTTTTCTAATGATGACGGCACCAATATTCTGGTTTTCGAATTGGAACTAAATGTTAAGGTCTTCTTCTACTTAAGAGTTCGATAGTTGTTGGTGCAGCATCTTCTAAAGCTTTGTAATGGAGAAAAGGAAGGGGCATCCTTTTTTCTTATAAGTATATTGTTTAAATGAGGTGACATCCATTTTGTTTCTATGAACGTAACATAGAGACTGCAACTGTATTTTTTTAACAAAAAAATGACGAATAGCTAATTGTGGCTACTAACGTTCCCTCAGAGTAATAATATGACAAAACGGTGGAGTCGATATCCGTCCATAGATTTACTTACAGTTCGCGCAAAATAACTTGACCCAAAACTAACGGAGAGGGGGAAATTTTGCGCAGTGCATTTGCGTGCAAAATGTACTAAAAAAGACTACTGCACATAAAGCTGCACATCCACCATTTTGGTTCAAGTTATTTTGCGCCAACCTTGCGCCAACTCTACAAGAGATAAGATTTTGACATAAGATTTTTCCACAAAAGTAATGCCAATATCCCACCTCTTTTAGTAATCAAATCTTATTGGAACCGGCCATTGTAGCGTTTTATTATTTTAACCTATAGCTAGTATATAATATATAAGATATCTAAGTACCTTATTAATTAACATTTGAAATTTGTCATTAAATACCTTTGATTACAATACCACGGTAATATTTATAGATAATATTACCGTGACAATAGTTTCATGTCAACTGTATTTTTTTTCTTTGAGACAATATAGCGTAATTCTGTGATCACACTTTCTAAAATTAAAACAAACACAGCACAGAGACTGGCCATTAAAATGAATTCAACAAACAAGGTGATTGTGTTGAACGCTAATTTCGGGCGTAGTACTACCTACTTATTACTAAAAATCTAAATAGGTAGTAGAATATCGAGAACCTATAATTAAAATATCGAATTATTTTTACTTCGTAAAGGAAACGCTGTATAAGAACTATTAGTATTTAATGATTTTTCCGTCTGATATTAATTTAATATTTTTTAAAGGATTAGTTTGTAGTGGGACTGGCTCATATAAGTTTATCATCAACCTATGTACTTAGGTACTGTCCAACAAACTGGTCTTCAAAATGAGAGGGCACATCACGTAGGCAGCAATTCTCGAAAATAGGTACCTATAACCTATATATTAGGTATTAATTTTGGATGGAGCGTGCGGTTTCCAGTGGTCACGAGAATCAAAATACTCCGCCGTATTGGTAATTTATTTTCAATCAATTACTGCTCCAGTGCATGATGAAAGGAAATAATTAATGTAGTTTCGAAAGCTTATTTTTATTTTAATAATATTTTTGGATACCTAGCTTTTCATTAAACATAGTTGGAATATTCTGTTTGCGTAGTGAGGCCAGATAATTATATTTTTATTTAATTTTATTATCAAAGGAAAATGTACTGAATATAGTGGTACATGGCTATGTATTATATTATTATACCCCAAAAAATTAAAGAGAAATCACTAGGGGAATTTAAAAAAAGTTTTAACTAATTTACTAATAGAAAAATGTTATTATTGTATTACAGAGTTTATATTTGATAAGCACCAATGATCGTCTATACCATGATATGATATGGATGTACTTAATAAAGTTAAATGCGAATAAAGTTAAGTGACTTTTTATCGCAGAAGTTATTACTAAGTAGGTATATTTTTTAACTTAGAGATGCTAGTAGTAAATAAGTCAAAGTCGACTTCCCACTTCTTGTTAAACGAACGACATAGGTACCCTAATAAGGTAGGAATTTTGTCTCTAAGTACTCTTGACCACAGGTACCTACACATGCAAGAGACGTGATCTTCGAAGAAATGCCGATGGGACACGGAGCCCGACTTGCTTACCAAATGAGAACTATAAGTGGTATTTTGGTTTCTAAGTGTAATCCTATTTGTGACATATTTTATGAATTTCACCATAATTATATTTAAGTTTGCTTTCTGCCGATTTCTGAAACCACATTGGAGCAGCTGTGATTAATTACCGACGTGAACCCACTCGTAACACAAGCAATGCGACCGCCATGCAGGGTAACTACGTAAAAAGAGTAATCAGTTACCGGTCCCTAAATCGTCGCGCGATCCAGTCGCTGATTTGGTACTTAATTTCGGAAGCGAAGTCTGCTCGTCTCGGTTCAATTCTTAAATCGTCGCTGTCACTGAAATCTTCATACAAACTACCGCCATTGGCAACCGACTTCAGAAACCACTCAAGTTCCTAATATTATATTTATTATTATATCTAAATAAATAAAACTCAAAGGTGACATAGTGATCTATCAACGCACAGCTCAAACCACTGGAGGGATCGGGCTGAAATTTGGCAAGCAGGTAGATGTTATGACGTAGGCATCCGCTAAGAAAGGATTTTGATAAATTATACCCCCAAGGGGATAAAATAGGGGATGAAAGTTTGTATGAAACTTTGACAATTTTAAACCGATCGGGATGAGACTTTACATGCATATAGCTACTATGACGTAGGCATCCGCTAAGAAAGGATTTTGATAAATTCTACCCCCAAGGGGATAAAATAGGGGATGAAAATTTGTATGAAACTTTGTCAGTTTTAAACCGACTTTGCATATGCATGCAGTCTCAGCCCGATCGGCCATATGCATAGCTACTATGACGTTAGGCATCCCTAAGAAAGGATTTTGAAAAATTATACCCCCAAGGAGATAAAATATAGGATCTCGAAATATCTACAATAATATTGTTTTATTTTTTTGTGGGATGACAACGGCTGAGTACTTTATAATAATAATAATAAGCTGTTGCCGCCTTTTGCCTGTAAGTACTGGCAGTTTTTCGGGGGGCCCAGCTAGTAAGTCGGCCAGTCACCGTCTGCCACCCCTAAGAATATTTTTTCGATGCCCCATCCCATATTAGATCAAATCTCTCCACGGGGCCGCAGTGCGTTGGACCTGTGTCCCCAAGCCAGCCTTCCAAAGTACCGGATGTCTCCCTCACGGAAGGCATGCCGTGATGGTGATCACGGCATGCCTTCCGTGAGGAGGCCTTCCTTCTCCTAAGGAGATACAAAATAATAATAATATTTTTAAAGAGATAATATTTGTATTTTATTTGAGTCGACAGTTTGAGGGTTCGTCATTATTCATTACAAACTGTTTCTCTAACACGATTTGATTAAATGATGTTTGAATTACGTATCTATGGAGTTTCTTGCCGATTCTTCTCCATAAGACCCGCTATTTGGAACCGCGCACCTAGTTTTTGACAAATCAAAAGTACCGTTAATACTGATATAATAATTGAAATAAAACATTTGATTTTGACTTTGACTTTGAAGGTACAAATTATTTCTGTACAGAAATACATTCAAATTGGTTCAGCGGTCCAAACGTGAAAAGATTATAAACAAGCAAAGTTATTTTTGTATTTATAACCTATCCTACTAATATTATAAAATGCGAACGTTTGTGAGGATGGATGGATGTTTGTTGCTCTTTCACGCCAGAACGGCTGAACGGATCTGGATAAAATTTGGCACAGAGATAGAATTTAGTCTGGAATAACACATGGGCTATTTTTTATCTGAAGTCCACGCAGACGAAGTCGCGGGCAGAAGCTAGTAATTTATAAATCCCAAACCCATCAAATAGATTTAAACAGCATCAATGTTTTCGTTCAGAGATACCTATCCTATATTAACTACTTATATCCAATAATGAATATCCGATGAAGCAAAAGTTTTTGAGTAGCCGACGGATTAAGTAAAACATTTTCTGGTCCGAGAATATTGCAGAGACAGAGATAAACAGGACCGTCCGTTGGTAAAGTACAAGTTTCTTGTTCTCAAAGAACTTTACTGTACCTATTTTTCCTCGTCTATTTTGGAAACTGCGTGCTTGGCTACTCTGTTTAATTACTCACAATTAACTTTTCAAACATGTTGAGAGTGCTATCTAGCAAATTGAAATGCCCAGAAAGACTGTTCATGTTGGAGTTCTGTTTCATTGAATAACTTTCTTATGAGAAATAGCTCAGGAAGGGGTTTAAATGGGTTTGTTTAGCAATTTCTACCGAACTAAATCATTACGTGCGATCTAAAGATACTGGTGAACTATGGTACTATACAGGAATATTTTTTAAGCAGTGCGCAAAAAAATTTTGGTAGTTCAGTATCAGTAATAGAACACCCATTATTAGTTCAAAACTTTTTTTAAAATTTTTAGCCGGCTTGAAATCAGCAAAATATGGACACATAATATCTATTCGCAATAATAACAATATGCACGTGTGCCAGCCGACTCACGCGCCGGTGTACAGCTGATGTAGGTACTAAGGCGCGCGCGCTTTGCCGTGCGCTAGCGAGTAACCATAAAATCAGTTTCAAAGTAAACATCTTTCGTTAACGATAACTTCGATATTTTGTACTAAGACATATCAAAATAACAAATTGGTGTTTAATAAAAGTCGTTTACGTATCAATTGTCAAAAGTTTGCGCACTGAATAAAAAATATTCCGGTAGAATAACCTAAAAAGGGAATACAGACGTGATTGTATACTTTTTATGTGTTTTATTCACACATAACATGTATCTATAAATACATTTCATTTTTATATTTTTGTTGTTCTTTATCTATAACACCCATTCGGCTTATAACCCTTCTCATCTGATCAATTAAAACACAAATAATAGTTGCAGAAAAGGATCACCGTATCAAAAAATCGAAAAAGATCACTATACTTGCTATAATTACTTATAAAAATACTTGTAATATTTTTATACGTTAGCTACTAAACTGTTGACTGCAATTTCAGTTGTGTCAATCCAATCTCGGTACAATACGTACATAGGTACCTATGTGAAAAATTACTTATTCTTCAAAAATAATGTGGACAGTTTTTATGATTTTTTTAAAGTTTTAATAGTTGCAGACATATTGCAATTAATATAAGTGACGTCATTCTTATTAGGTATACTCACGACATTAGGTACATTTTAATGTTTTAATCATTATAACAAATTTTAACTTACTCTATGGTTCTTTTGTTATGAAGTCAGGGTAATGTCAAAGAAACGATTTAATACCCAACACAAGTATCTGCAATAAAAAAATATCAGTGTAATCACATTGAATTGACGTAGGTTATATTTTTTATATATGATAGGAGAGCAAACGAGCAGACGGATCACCTGATGGTAAGCGATAACCGCCGCCCATGGACACCGGCAGCACCAGAGGAGTCACAAGTGCGTTGCCCGCCTTTCAGAAGGTTTGGGCCTCCGGTAACCTGACTCACTCGGCGAAAAAACGCAAGCGGTGTTTCACCGAGGACGGAGACAAATCCAGAAATCATTAAAAATCTCTTCAACAGTTCTGGAGTTATAAATGATGTTACTAACACCACTTTGTGTTATACATATGTACTTAAAATATATACTTACTATCTGTTTGCCCCGGTTCCACTCGCGACCTAATGTGACGTTATCTTTAACTCGGTTAACAATATAGCTAACGTTTGTTACACTGTGATAATTTAGCATACTTTAAACTAGTAGTGAAATGTGTTTGCTGGGGAGTTTGTTGCGCCGCTTCTTCTTCCCAGCGAAAATACTAGGAAGCGGTGAAGGGCGGTCGTTTTGGGGGCTGTCTATAATGTAAAAATGACGTTCAAAAAGTACTACCTAGTAGTCTATATTTATTAAATGATTTTGACTTTGACTTTGCCTTTGAAAGTCGGTCTTACAAAAATCCGTCCAGTAGAGTTTGAGTTTTAAAATCAATAGAAACAAAAATACCTAAGACTATTCTTTGTGTGGTTGCAAAAATGACTTCTGTTTTTGCAATTTGAGATAAAAAGGTGAATCAGACGCGCTAAAATATCCCCTTTGATGGATTCAGAATGACTCAATCGGCAACCTGTATTAACTCAACTTTTGAAAAACTCAAACTCTACAAAGAAATACTCTTCTTTTGTAAGGTACACTAGAACTGCCCCCGGCTCCTTACAAAGCTTAAAGCGGCAACAGTTGACTTAAGAAAGTGAATAGTGGCGTAACAGTTTTCCAGTATCTAATATCAAAGTAAGGTAGATACCTAATTAACTTGTATCAGATGCACAGACCTTTTAACTTAACCTTTCCTGACTTAAATTGCTGCTTTCAAGTTAGAAGGTTTTTGCTTGGCTTCTTTTAACTTCAGCTTTCTAACTAATGCAGATTTCCAGGTTTTTTATGTTATGCTTGAGTAAGAACAGTGTCTTTAGATTGTTTATATTTATGTCGATCTTTACTAAGTAGGATTCCAAACGATCTCAGGGTAGGTCCACCAGCACGATAGTCCGAAGTTATTTTAGGGTAGCTGGGAATCAGTTAGTGCGACATGGGCAAGAGGGGTTAATCTATAGTCTATTTTTAGGGTTCCGTACCCAAATGGTAAAAACGGGACCCTATTACTAAGACTTCGCTGTCTGTCCGTCCGTCTGTCTGTCACCAGGCTGTATCGCAAGAACCGCGATAGCTAGACAGTTGAAATTTTCAGAAATTATGGTTTTCTGTTGCCGCTATAAGAACAAATACTAAAAATAAAATAAATATTTAAGGGAGGCTCCCATACAACAAAAGCGATTTATCGTACGGAACCCTTCGTGCGCGAGTTGGAGTCTCACTTGGCCGGTTTTTTCCATCTTAAGAGTTTGGCGAACCGAATTTCCAATACAAACGTATTATCAAATGAAAGCGTAATTCACACACAATTTAATCAAAGTGTGTTATTATTCGGATTCCGATACCATTAATCGAAGTTCCTGGTTTACCATTTCATCCAAAATACTTCACTGGAAATAAATGTAAGCGAATGCAATTATTCTTGATAACTTTACCAAGTTTCGAACGATTTTCCGGTCGTTTATTTCCAGTGAAGTAGTGGTAGACAAAGTGATACTGCAGGAACCTATATTAACGGTATCTTAATCCAAATAATAACACAATTTGATAAACAATTGTTTGGATTACGATTTATTTTTGGATTACGTTTTTATGCAGTCGATTTTTTTTCAAATAAACCTTGTTCAAAACAAAAAATCATTATCCAATTTGGTGTAGTCGCTCGGAACTTAAATACATTACAGCTATTCATTTTTATTAATATAAATGAAAAAGTCTGTCATTTTATAAGCACCTATCTTATTTAAATTGATTGATCGGGCGAAGAAAATAACTTAGTTTGCACCATCTAAGTTGAAATTGTTTTTGAATATTGATGATTATAAAACTGCATTTTAAAATGATCAATTAAAGTTTACCTCCCATTTCGATTTGTCGCATTTTTCAAAGTCACCTCTATAAAACTCACTATAACCTTTCGGTATTAACCATAGATTAGTTCCGCTAACCTAAAATGATAAACTATTTTAATTTTGTCTTTATTTATTTATAATAGTTATGGTTCACCAACAGTTGTTACAAAGGTTGTTACAGATAAATATAGATAGGAACGTATAAGTATTTGTGTCTTAAATCTAACTGCACAACCAATTATATGTAAACACCACATGCAAAATTTTCTCTGTATCAACATCTGTTATAAAATTTTAAAGACTTATTTATGTGCACTTAAATTCTAGATAATATATTAAATACTAATTTTTACTTATTACTTTTATTACACTATCTTACGTCTTCTTTAGTATTTTTTTATGTAACGTATTGCGTTGTATCAGTGAGACTATAAAAATCTACAACGTCATGTTTGTAAGCCAAACGAGTTAGGCAGAGGTGCATTGATGTGCATTCATGTAATAATGTCTGATCGAGCCACGAGCGGCAATCACTGTCACCGGTAACGCTTTAGATCCCAATTTTCACTCGCTTCCAATATTGTATCCCTTTGACGGTTTGCCTGGGAGTTTACTACGAAAACCGAAAGTCGAAGCTTCAGATTCAAACGAAACAACTACGCACAAAAATTTTACGATTAGTACTGCGATTAGTAGCGGTATTGTCTAACAAACATATTTGGAACATATTTGGAAATACTACGCAAAAACTAGATATCAAAACGCGAAAATCGAATCTACCGTCGAGTCCGAAACACTCGTCACGGTAAAGTATCATAGATATTTTCGCGTTTTCGTGGTGGCAAAACGCTCGATCCGTCATCCGAAACTTCGTATTTGTTTTATATAGTAGCCCCCCTGATACTAATACGCTCAAAGTTCAAAATTCGTTTCAAAGCTACATTTCAGTTCAAAGCTACAATTCTATGTTAACGAGAACGGTAATTAATATTGTGCAGTCGATCCGATGTATGGGGCCATATTGTCAAAAGATCTATCGATTCTGGAAATATCAAACCACAAATAGATGTACGACATCGTTAAATCGATAGATATTTACTACAAACGCAAATGAATGAATCAAAAACATAGCGCCCCGTTCCTAATTACGAAACTGTAAAGCTTCGACTCTTATTCAAAATTCAACTATTTTTATTATAAATGGAAGCCACATTGGCTGACCCAATTTAAATCAGGTCAGCCTTCAGTGCAATGTTTCATAAATATACGCACGAGAGTAAAATATATAAAGATTTGACTACCTATTATTTACCTAAAGACTCAGTTAACACTGTAGTAACATTTTACTAAAAACCTGCACTCGGTAACTTATCATTATATTTTATAAGATTGACACGGATTTGACGGAGCAACAGCGAGAGTGCTGTAGCCACGGCAGTAAATTAAATTACGAGTAAAAAAAATTGGACGGGAAACGTGAACGCCTGGCCACCGACGGAAAATATTACCTAGAAACTAAATTAAAAAGTAACGAGAAATGGTCACTTTTAAATTTAATAAAATTTGTTTACATTTTCAGACGCATTTCGACAAAAAAGATGTTATTAACTAAATAAATATAATTCGGTACCTATTGCCATTTCTTGTTCTTATTTCGTGTCCAGAAAAATCCGCCAAAAACGTCAATTGTTTTTTTTATGGGATAGGGGAGCAAACGGGCAGACGAATCACCCGATGTTAAGCGATAACCGCCGCCCATGGACACCTGCAACACCTGAGGAGTCACAAATTCATAAGTGCGTTGTCCGCCTTTTAAAAGAGTTTGGGCCTCCGGTAACCTCACTCACTCGGCGGAACACAACGCAAGCGTTGTTTGTTGTTTTCTGTGAGGCCGTGGTTATCACTCCGGTCGAGCCGGCCTATTCGTGCCGAAGCATGGCTCTCCCTCGTGATTGAAGACTACGAGTAGCTTTACCTACTGTGGATGGGGCGGAGTCACTGTTTTGTCTTGTGGTACTTTAGTATGTGACAATAAAGTGTCTGTGGTTTCCGTTGTGTTGTTTCTCGGTAATCCACTTCACAAATATTTTGAAGGGGCAGGTGGCCTTATACATATTAAGTATGTTGAGGTCAATTCAGGTATACTGCTCATTAAAAAAAATGTGATGAGGAATAATTATCTTTTTAATCATAATGACTTTAAAACTTGTGGCTATTTATATAAATAGGTGGAACCAATAAAATTGAAATGACATCTTGATTTGAATATTAATTAAGGCAATATGTTCGTTATATAATTTCGTTTAGTTTTAGAACCACAATCGTACGATTGTGGGTTAAAAAACTTGAGTTATCTGTTTGTTCAATTTATACTCAAGACTGGTTTTGGTGTGACACTTTTCTAAGAAGTTCGAAGGTTATACGTTTGTAATTTTTTGCAACTTTTTCCCTATTTGGATAAATTTATTGCTATTTAGATTAAATAAAATAAAATATTATTGAAGTACTTAAATATTTCTCTTGGTCACACCATAACTTCAGAACGATTTTTCCGATTTCATTCATTTTCTAGTTTATTACTTTCTAGAAGGTTCTTAGGGAAAGAAACATTTAGAAAATTGCTATTTCAGAAAACTTGACGAATCCTTTAATCGTGTCGTAAGGCGTATTATATAGTTTTAGAGCTTTTGAATATTAAAATTATATAGGTACGTGGGAAACAGTGGGGGTGTTTGCAAGGGTGTTCATAAAAATAGGAACTTGAAAATTGGTACTGACGCTACCCATCATATCCTTTGGTAGGTGTTGGTGAGAAAAATATATTGTAGTTACGACTGATTGTAAGAAAATAACATGTACCTAGGTACCTATTGTTTATAAACGTAGAATGATTACTTACACAAGTTAGAGTGGTAAGATTGATACAGAAATGATACCGGAAGTATACACAGTAGGTACGTACACTCCGTGCGACGCGACCGTTTCGTATTAGAATCTCAGGCAACTGGGCAATGGTGGAAACTGGAAAGTTGGGAAGACGGCTGGCGTATGCGCGGGGCACGCCGAAGCGGGTGGGGGGCGAGTTTTTTCCTTACAAAGGTCAATATTTTCGGTTACCACATCAACCTTTTAATCCACCCACTTTTTGTCTCCATCCCAAAAGTTTTGGTAAGGGGTCAACCGTTCCTAAAAATTTATTTACCAGTCTTGCAAGACTCGTTCAATTTGTTCAATTGTTTCTGAACGAATTGGAAGCCAACCTCCCTAATTATTTTCCACATCGGATCAAAAACTAAATGTAGGCCCGCTACAGCTAATTCTTATATATTGCACCTACTAGCTTCTGCCCGGGACTTCGTCCGCAACCTGGATAAAAGTAGCCTATGTGTTATTCCCGACTATAAGTAATCTATGTCTGTACCAAATTTTATCCAGATCCGATCTGTCGTTCTGGCTTGAAAGTGTAACAAACATCCATGCATCCATCAAAAACTTTTGGCATGTATACTTATATATATATATATAGGATAGGATAGAATTACACGTCGCTGCAGATTGCTGTATCCAATACTACTCGTAAAAAACTCATGACAGAAATTTAAGGAAGAGACTTAATAAATCTCACTCGAATTGTATTTACATACTTACGTTGGAACTGGAACCTTATGGCACATCGTGTATCCGTGAATCATATTAAGCTTCATTAAAAGTGCCTATTCTTATACCTCAAGAGTCTAGACTCTTGAGTTTATTTCCAAAACGCAATTCCACGCGCGTGTTCACGCATTTATATCTAGATATAAATGTGTTGCTAGAGATCCGTTGTTGTTTCAAGTTAGAGCTAGAGTTTCACGTACAAACGTAATACCAAATAAATCGTAATTCAAACACAATTTATTCAAAGTGTGTTATTATTCGCATTCTAGGGTTCTGCTCTACCATCTCGTCCTAAATACTTTACTGGAAATAAATGTAGACAAATGCAATTCTTGATAAATTTACAATGTTTGGAACGATTTTCCGGTCGTTTATTTCCAGTGAAGTTGTAGTAGACGAAATGGTACTGACAGAATATTGTTTGGATTACGATTTAGTTTGGTATTACGTTATTGTTGGCAATTCAAGGTCCATCGGACCTTTCTCGTTCATCCATGACCCCCCGACCATTCGTCCCTACGATCCCCCGACCATTCGTACCCCCCCCCCCCAGGTAGCAGACAAGCAATGATAATTTTCCATGCTAATAAAAAATGGTTCGGGCCCCACCAAAGCAAGCCATATAGTGCCGTTGTCACCAAGCAATGAATGTATCCTAGTAACAATAATAACATAAAACACATGGGCTACTAGGTCGGACCCAATTCGAAGTCCACACAGACGAAGTCGCAGGCAGAAGCTAGTATAATATATATATTTATATATCTGTGACGCATCTGTCAAACGCATGTTTGCACGCAAGCTTGTGATAAAATATATTCGTTGTTATAACAATGAACATTGTCATATCAATATGTATGTTTTTAAGTTAATTTTTTGTGTTGTTTGTGGAAGAAATATATTTTATTTATTTAAAAACAGTATTTTCCTCAAATTATCGTTGCCCCACAAAGGTAGGTTCTTCTGGGTGAGTTTACACATCTCATTAAACACCCAAACTCAAAACAACATCTGTAGTTCATTCAACTGTTAGTTCTGTTCGGGACTCGAACATTTCACCCATACCGTAGCACCCTAACGTTGAGTTATTAAAAATGTTCAATTCAAACACAATTTCATTAAAGTGTGTTATTATTCGGATTTCGAAACCGTTAATCTATGTTCCTACTCTACTATTTCATCCGAAATACATCACTGAAAATAAATGTAAGCGAATGCAATTCTTAATAACTTTACCAAGTTCGGAACGATTTTCCGGTCGTTTATTTCCATTTAAGTAGTAGTAGACTAAATGGTACGGTAGGAACCAAGATTATCCCATAACCATTTATATGATAACCAAGAGTATCTCAATCTGAATTATAACACAATTTGATAAAACATTGTTTGGATTACGATTTATTTTGGTATTACCCTTTTGTGGGAAATTCAAGCTCGACCGGACTCTTACCCATAACCCTTTTATATATGTATCTAGTAACGAATTTCCTCATAGATTGCCATCGGACTTGCCCTATGAGACTTGTCACATAAGGTTTGCCAAGACTAAAAATAGAAAAGCCGGACACAGATTTATATTTAGACAGACATAAAAAAAAGACATTTAATATGTCCGCGTGAATCGCTTGCCTGCTTTCGTTTACGATCTTTTGGTGTGGGGTTGACCAAAAGCAGGACAGGCTGATCATTTGGCCGGACATGACTGACTGTAAAAAGCCGGTCATCAGCTGGCAACCCTAAGTCGCATTCACCACCAAGCGAAAAACAGGCATAAATAAAATTATTAGCAACACTAGAAACTATTAATTTTAATTGTTTATATCGAAACGGTAGGTAAACAGGTGCATTGATTGTGTTTCATTCAAATTAACTTTTTTGCAGTGTCAAATAATACGACTAAAGCAAGTTGTTTTTTTTGGGACTAATCAAGGAACCATTGGTTTCTTCAAAGATGGACAATTATTCTACATTGCCAAATTGTAACATTCACATCATAATGAATAGGTTCATAATTATGTGGACATTAAAAGAGCAATGTCTCATTAGTCTAGAGGTCCTACGCGCGACTGCTATACTAGCGGTCCTAGGTTCGACTAAGTTTTATTGGGTTTTTCTGGAGCGTCGGACTTGTGATCGTGTGGTTACCGAAACCCACCCATTGCACTACCGTCGTGAACCCACTCGTAACACAAGCAGGCACCAGCTTAACAAGAATACTAGTAATGGGCGAAGTAGTAATTAGTAGTAGTGTAGTAATTTCTAGTAAGCTATTTAAAAAAACAGAGTAACTAACATGTTATACTAGCCTCTGCCCGCGGCTTCGCTCACTTAAAGCTTATATACATTAGAGAGGTCAAGCTATATCTCAGGTTTCGTTTAATTATTTGAGATAAGAAGTAACTATACCAGTTTTGTAAGTAAGTAATAAGTTGGAGCACATACTTTGTACCAGTGATAACATACCGTAACAAACAGATAAACAGACAAAGAGACAAGAAATTTAAAAATCTCATTATTGGTTTCAGAGACTTTTAAAATTTTAAATACCTCTTTTTTTTAATCCCTAACCCACTTGTTTTTTTTAAATATCCTCAATGTATCTACAGACACAGTTGTTTTACAATTTTATAATAAGTAGTAGAGACTTCACGTAGTATCATATTCATAATTATGGGGATGTTGATAGTGAATTCGATAATCAATTTGAATAATGTTGTTTGTAAGAGCCTTTTAGAACCGGCTGGACAACGCGCCGTCGATCACTTCACATGGATGTCACATATGAATATTAATAGCAGCCAGATAATTTATTCATCATAATGCCGTCTAAAAATTGTAAATATTCAATTTGGAACAGATGATAAGCGTGAGTATGTTTGTAAAGGTTAATATTTACTTAATCACTACATCACAGGTGGGAAGCGTAGCTGGTGACCGTGAAGTCTTGGTTTTGATTCCCAGGTTAAGCAGTGTTATTGTGAAGACGTTCGCTTGGCCTTCGAAATTCAAAATGTCTATAAAATATTCTAGTTTTCTAGAATATGTTATATTAATCTTATATATATATATAGTCTTATAATAGTCTTCTATTCACACTAATATCATAAACTTGGAAGTTTGTTACACTTTCAAGCCAGAACGGCTGAACGGATCTAGATACAATCTGGCACAGAGATAGATTATAGTCTGGAATAAGACAAAGGCATTTCTGTCCACGTAGGATCCAATTCTAAAGTCCACGCAGACCAAGTCGCAAGCAGAAGCTAGTGTAAATATAATTGAGTTAGTTGGGTTTGGGTTAGGTTTTAGATCTCAGTTCTGAGTAAAAGGTAATGTCGCGATGACTAATACCACGAACCTAGAATGTGATATAAAAATTTTGCGGCTACATATCGGGTGGGGGAGCAATCTGCCTTAATTTGGGTAAAATAATTCCTTAATATAATAATCCTCGGAGTTTGGATCTGTGCATCCAAACTGTGGGACGTAATATCGTAGTACCGAACTGTAAGTGTATACATGATAATCATAACATAACATACCATCACGCCTGTATTCCCCGAAGTGTTAGGCAGAGGTAGGTGTGTTTGTGTACTCCCACAGTTCGCCGGTATGTTTAGGTCCCATGTAATAGGGGGCGAGCCTATTGCCACTAACCGGGCACAAATTCCTAACTCCGAGCTGCTACTGGGAATTTCATAGATAAACCCAATAACACTTTGCTCGACCTGGGAATCGAACCCAGGACCTCTAGCGTAGCAGTCGTGATAACATGATAATCATGTGGTAGGTATTTACTATTCATTGCTTGATGTACCTAACTGATGTAGTGTGTATCTACGTTACTTACCAAGTCCTTCGATACATTCGCACCTTGCTTATTTCCGCGTTTAAACTTGTTATTTTAAATGTTAATTAGAAAAATAAAATTATTGATGATGCTATGCATTATTTTTAGAGATTATTGAATAAATTTAAGTTATAATAATTTATATTTATAAATGACATGAGCATTTCGCAAAATTAAACGATATAAATAAAAAAAAATCGATTTTTATTACAAAATAGATATTTAAATGCTTTTTGGTCTAATACTAAAATAAACATTCGCTTGTGTTCGCAGTTTACATTTAGGTACATAGTAAGAGTCAATCTCCATCGTAATAGCGTGTTAGCGTGTCGCAACTGACATGTGCTTGCGCAACTGACATTTCAAAACAAAAACAGCTATTTTCCTGCGCAAATCATCCTATAATGAAAGGATAAAATCTTAGAAGCAAATTATTTTTATAGTGATTAAAGGAACACAAAGTGTTATCACCAGTTAAGATTAGATATCAGGAACAAATTTGTATCCAATTAAAGATCACAATAAAGGATTTCAACTTAACCTACGTATTAAAAGAGTCACGTAATGTTTGCCTTTTGATATAATTCCTGGCGGTGCCATTGAAATCCTGTTCACGTCTCGTGGTAGAATGCCTAATGTTCGGCGCAAGAGTTGTAGTCCCATCGGAGAATATTTTCAACGCTGATCCACCCGAATTCCAGTTGTACTTGAAAGGTGGCAACTTCGGTGGTTTTGTAGGGTGTAAGTAGAGATCGAATATCGATTGTGTACTTCTAGGCTTCTGCGTAGTTGTTGGTGGTTTTTTCGTGGTCGTTGAGAAGGAGACTGCTTGCGTTGGTCTTGTCTGTGCCTCGGTATGCAGTTTTGAATATGAAAATGGTTGATTTGTTCTTATTTGTGCGACAGTTTGTGATTTCGTTGTGGTGGGTGCAGTGGTTGTTGCTCGAGATGTGAACGTGTACCAAGAAAATTTTGGTTTCTGTGTGTGCGCTTCGTTTGTTGTCACTGTAAGATTTTTTGTGGTCGCTGAATTCCATGTTCTGAATGTTGTTGGTCTTTTAGTGGTTGTAGTCGACATTGGTTTGCGTGTAGTCGTAGTTGGAGGTCTGTAAGTCGTGGTTGTAAACCTCCACGGTACCACAGTGGTCGCAGTTGACCGCTGTGAGATTGTAGAAGTAGGTGGCTTGTACGTTGTGGAGACAGTCGTCGGTCTTGATGTCGTGGTTGCTGTACTTGTTACATTTGTGGTCAATTTAGGTGTTATAGCGATAAATGGGCGTATTGTGGTCAATATTGGCAGCTCACTCATTGCAGCTGATTTTGTGGTCTGTGTAATTTTCTTTAATTCATCTGTGTTTTCTTTCCAAGTAGTCGGCGTTTCGACACTATTATCTTTAAACAATTGTTTTTTTCTGAATTGGTTTGTTTCTATTCTTCTCCATGGCATGACTGGGGGCACGTATGTTGTGGTCGTCGTGCTGGTACGCGCTGTCGGCGGCATACTAATAGCTTGTGATGGTTGGTTAAACACGGGAAGTTTGAGTTCGTCAACGTTGTCAATCTTATAATTGTAGAGATCAGTCCTTCCTTCCTGATTGCCTAACACTTTACCGTAATACTCTCTGACAATGGAACCGATTGTTAGATACGACGGCAATAATTCATCTATATTTTGTCTACTGTATGTGACATTTGGCTGGTTATAAAAACTTTGGTAATTATACGCACGGGATCGAGTAACTGGCACTGGATTCTTCACGGTGATATCGCAATCCACGAGGTATTTCTTGGTATTATGTTTGCAATGTTGCGGGTACACGACCCACGCCAGGAATCCGTTCCCCTGCAGACGGGTGTGCTCCTCGTGGACTTGCAGCGCACACTCCAGGTCGTTGGAGATGTCCTCGTCCCGTAGAGCGGCGCAGGGTACACCGCAAGCTTTGCCGGGACCGCACCAGTACAGTTCACTGATCTGGAAAATTCCATGATCTCCACTGTGGGGATTGTTGGCGGCGGTATCGAACCGTGACTCGTGATACGCGATGCAGACCCAGGTGGAGATGTGATCGGGGTGTACGCCGAGGGCGTGCAACTCCCGCGCTAACTCGCAGCGCCCGTAGATGCGCGCGTCGGCGACCGCGAGGAGAGCACACGTCAACCACGCGACGCGGATCATCGCTACGTACGTTTGACCGTCCGGCGCACGCGCACTCATTTTTACGTAGGCATCGGCCTCCCGCCGCGCGCGCTCTCGATGTGTGTCACGCCCGTATTTTTACTGTAATCTTAATTAATTCAGGTTTAGCTACCATGCATTTTGGAGCATGGATGAAGGCCATTGCTTCCAAGCCATGGTGTCTTAGGTAACGAGTACACGGGACACAGGAGTGAGCTGAACGAGGCTTGTGGTTCACCTTGACAGGTCGCGTCATCGACACATCGCACTGTCCGTATACCTCAGTACTTGCAATGGACGATATTATATGAATAGAATAAACATTTTATTCCATCCACGTACAATCTGTGCTTGCGAAATACCTACGTGGATAACATTTTCTTTTGTTTTTAATGACATACATACACGGCGCCAGGAGACGGTCTGGGTGTGACCGGTTTTTTAAAAACGATGTTGTCTTTGCAGTATAAAGGTCAATAATTATTATTAGAAATGGAACATCAACGTGTACCCAAAAAGAGTAAAATGAATATAACACTTACAGTACAGCCTAAAAAAGCTGAATTTCTGGGATGTGCCAAAGGCAAAGCACAGGAGGGCCACCAGTGTGTTCATTAGAGATCTCCGAGCCCCCTCCACAATGTGCTAACGATAACCGTATGTAGTCAGTAGGAGTCCGACATAACCCTCCGCCTTTCCTTCCGAGAGACGGTGGGCATGCATGAGGATTTTCACACGAAAAAAAGAAGACAGGTGGTCTGGTCAGCTCTCACTTGTTGTGGCAATCCTTTTTTATAAAGTAATGAATAAATCTTACACAAGTTGTAAAGCTTAATATTGTAATCTGATTTAATATTTTTTTTTAAAAGAGTATCTTCTATGGAGTTTCCTGCCTGCTCTTTTTGGAACCGTGCAACTAGTTTGACTTCTCAAAAGGCCCTATTTTAAAGGTCTAAGTGAAATTATAAAAATATATTTTTACTTTGATTTTTAATCTTAAATTCTTAACCACTAGTTTTGTATTTTTTGTCTGAATCGATATTGATATTATCATGATATGATAAAACGTAACTTTATGTAAGTAGGTAGTGCGGCTGATTACTTGACAGCTTAAAATTTAAACAAGGTTGAGCGCCTCTGGCGTTGTGTATGTAAACATTAGGTTGATTTCCGTGGCGGCGCGCGGCTCGGCGGGTCAAGAGGTGAGCCGCTGGCCTCACTTGCCTATCATTAACTTTGAACTTAAAAATAACCGTAGAATCGCAACCCATCTCCATATTTAATAATCATGCATATAAATCAACTCAAAGCACTATTCGTTATATGATATTGATAGCTACCGTTTGATTACAATAAAATTATAATTCATATTTATATATATTTGTACACACTTTCTCACTTTAACTTAACTTTAACTGCCTCATTAGCCAAGTGGTCCTGAGCGCAACTGCTAGGCTAGAGGTCCTGGGTTCGATTCCCAGGTCAAGCAAAGTGTTATTTTTCTATGAAATTCCCAGTAGCAGCTCGGAGTTAGGAATTTGTGCCCGGTTAATGGCAATAGGCTCGCCCCCTATTACATGGGACCTAAACATACCGGCGAACTATGGGTGTACATTAGTATGCCTCTGCCTAACCCTTCTGGGACTACAGGCGTGATGTTATGTTTATGTACACACTTTCCTTATCAATTTCTTTACCTTTATGATTTAGATTTATAATTTACTAGCTTCCGCCCGTGACTTCGTCCGCGTGGAATAGTTACTTAGTCTTAGCGTGACGATATATAGCCTATGTCCTTTCTCAGATCAGTCTAAAGATTGTCTGTGCCAAAATTTCATCAAAATCGGTTGAGAGGTTTAAGCGGGAAAGCGTAACAGACAGACAGAGTTACTTTCGCATTTATAATATTTGTAGGGATGGTTGAATTAATAACTCCCAACATATATTTATCCATATGATGATCCCATTAACCTAATATAGGTAAGTAAGTAGATAGTATTGAGTACATCTTTAACTAACTGTTATGTTTTTTATACGATTCTTGTCCAACTAATACTTATTAAGTAGGTACTTATTTGTCTCTAAGTAATTGCTCATAGAGATAAGACCGCCAATAATTGTACCTACTTCCTAACGTTGGTTTTTTTTTTCGTCATTTGGTGCTTACTTACAATATTCAATACTCTTCCGGAATAATCAGTTCGGGCCTGCTTAGATAATAATCTAAGTATGTAAGTATATAATTTTAATACAAAAATATCATACTGTTCATTCATTTTTATTACTGTAAGAAGATAGGTGTATATACCTACACCTACTTAAATATACATTTTAAACTAAATTTACCTATCTACTGTTAGAAATACAAACAGTTCGCTTTAGTGTTTTAAGTAACTACGTAGGCAAAAATTCAAACATCGAGAACAAACCCAGACCAATGAGGCATCTATGACCATACTTTCAAGGAACAATTAGCGAACACAATAAACAATCCTTATGAACTTCTGAGGGGTCACTATTCTGACGTAGGTATCCTAGGTACCTACTATCTATACTAATATATAGAGCTGAAGAGTTTGTTTGTTTGTTTGTTTGCTTGAACGCGCTAATCTCAAGAACTACTGGTCCGATTTGAAAAATTCTTTCAGTGTTAGATAGCCCATTTATTGAGGAAGGCTATAGGCTATATATCATCACGCTACGCGGTCGAAGTCGCGGGCAGAAGCTAGTATATTATAAACGTGAAAGATTGTGACAGTCATACATCCGACTGTTTGTTACTCTTTCACGCCAAAACAGCTGAACGGATCTGGATAAAATTCGGTACAGAGATAGATTATAGTCTGGAATAAGACATATGTTTCCGAAGTTCACGTTCGGGCAGAAGCTAGGGAAAAATAAAGTTTACGTATGTACCTTGAATATTAAAATAATACTAATCAGTCATATATAACTCTCAGTATCTATATGACTGGTTTCTAGAGAGGTGTCGATGACGCCACTAATGCTTTTAAATAGCAGTTAGGTCATACATATGACAAGCTTTACATTGATTTATACTCTTAAAAGAGCACAGAAAAGTATTAATTACATGGCAGGAAAACTAATAGCGCAGTATGACCTATGAAATGATGACATTTAAATAATACAATATTATTAATCTAATTTTATTCTTTGGAAGACTAATATGTAGTGCGTTTTGTTTTCATTTATCATACTCACTTGATCACTTCACAACACTAGTGGCCTATTTAAAAGTATGGAACATTCTCAGGGAACATCGGCGACCTCTGAAGATGGCAGGGTATGTTGACTACTGACTAATGACCGCACTAGTTAGTAAATATTGGAACATTATTTATTTTGTTTTAATTTGTCTCTGTGTGTCCTTTATTGAGAAAATAAACTATTTTTCTTTCTTACTTTCATTTATTTAACAAATCATTCTTCTCATTTTTCTTAACATTATAATTATACTAGTTTCAGGTTGTTTTGTCTTATTGCTTGAGGGCAATGGCCGCTTGCACCAACTTCGTATTTAAACAAAAATTGAGTTTAATTACATTAAATTCTAATTACAGCAACACAAAATACATAAGATATTGGTGCAAGTGGGCGTAAGCTTTCATTAACATGATTGTAGTTTAAAACACTGCATTATTAACTTTGGTATGAAGTCCTCATGTTTTGCCGATAATGTTTGTCTAATATTCACCCCGTCCCGTCCCTAGCCCAATAACCACGACCATAGTATCCGTGATATTCGCAAAAAGCCCACCTGATATACACATACATTGTTGCGTAGTGTGGTTGCCTCTACGCAGTAGAGGCAACCACACTACGCAACAACACTACGCAGCATTCGAAACGAGATTCCATCATTCGCTCATCCACACATATTAGACTATGTGACGTGGTGGACACGTTTTAGGAACGTGGCTGACCGGGAACTATTTAGTGGAGATAAATTACACTCGGAACACAAAATATACTAAATTGACACTAGGGTTAAAATTTAAAGTACATCAAGGCAAGAGTAGGGTGAGTTAAGCTCAGGGTGGGTTCGGCGAAGGCTTCGAAGTGAGGTCCGACCGATAGAGGGCGGCACTTAACTTGGGCAGCTGCAGCGGGAATAAGGAGGCCCGCGCGTCGTCTGCAGATCAGATATTTATAGCGACGCGCGGGGTGAGGCTTGAGGAGCGGAGAAGGAGCGGCGACCGCGGACCATGTCACACACCCCCCATTAGGGCTGAATTTTTCCTGAGGGAAAATTCCTCCTCCAGCGCCTGCAGCTCCTCTGCCGGAATGCGGACCATGTCACAACTAACACACCTAGCTCAAGCCACAGACAGTATAGTCATTACGATATAGATATTTGATTCCCGGATGGTAAATGTCATACGCAATAAAGACCTTAATACTATTTCATATTCTGATAACAAAGTATTTTTTATAATAGGTACTCTAGTAACATATTGAATGAATAAGTGGAAGACACTGATTCTTGTAATACCACCTACACAAGCTCAGGAGCGAGGGCAATCTACAGGTATGACAATGATTTATTTATTAAGTTTACACAAATAAAATGACAGGCTGTGATCCGCAGTCGCGAGGGGCGCTTCAGAGTGGGTATATCCTACCTAATTGAAGGCACGCGCACCCACCTGGGTCATTGTCTGCCTTGTCTGGTCAGATAACAGACTCTCTACTTCAGCCGCCCGCAAGCCACAAGACACGGCCTGGCCTTTCGGATATAATAGGCCTATCCGTCGCAGCCGTGAGGCACAAAATAAATGTTAGAAACCGTAGATAATTGTACAACTACATTTTTGTCTGACTCAATAAACGTAATTTCTTTCACATTTCATTGTATAAGTTATTTTAAAAAATCACAAGCCAAACCAGCGTTATAATTAAGTTAAAAATATTACAAGAATAAGCTACTTTTTTATTGAAATCAAATCAAATGTATTTATTTGCTAAAATATGGTATGCGTAAAAATACAGGTGTTGGTCTTAATTTTAAAGTACGATATATTCTGCCTCATGAGGCGTGCAAATATATATAAGTAAATATAATAGTAAGACTGTTGTTATTTATAAAGAGAAAAATTCAACAAATATGAAATAATCTTTCTCTGACCTACTTAAATTGATGTTTTATAATATCTTATCTTCTAAATATTCATTATCGCTGTAGTATTTTTTCTGTAATAAAAAGGTGAACAGTTTGTTTTTAAATTTCGTAAAAGGCAATTCTTTAATTATTTTTGGAAGGTGGTTATATATTTTTATTGACATACAATAGGCATTTTTCCTAAATATTTTTAGTCTTAGAGCCACTTGCACCAACTTCTTAAATGTATTTAAATTGTATTTAAACACCAATTTACAATGAAAATTTGTATTTAAATACAATTTAAACTTATTTAAGAAGTTGGTACAAGTGGGCATTATTGTAGGTAATTTAAGTTTGTGTTTATTTCTTGAATTAATATCAAATGTTTCAAAAAGTTCAGGATGTTGCTGCACTAATATACAAATCTCAAATATAGGCATGGTACTGGCAGAAGTTTATATTTAATAAATAATGGTTTGCAACTGTTTATAAAGTCAGCGCCAGACATTGCTCGAACACATTTTTTTGTGCCCTTAATTCAGGATCTATTTAAGTTTTCTGTAAACCAAAGATAAAAATCAACAGTTCGCTATGGCGACAGCTAGGCTTGGCATTTCTCTTCCCAAGCATAATAGAAATGACGAGATCCGTAGAAAAACCAAAGTTGCCGTCATAGGTCGGAAGATTAAAAAGCATAAGTGGCAGCTTAGTGGGCGGGCACATAGTCCATAGGTCAGATGGTCGCTGGGGGCAAAAGGTTCTTGAGTGGAGACCACGCACCGGAAAATGCAGTGTCCACAGTGTCAGCACCGGCCTCCACCGAGGTGGACAGACTAGAAGTATATGGGAACACTTTTGTTCGACAGTTGACCTCTTTGGGCGGATAATTATTACCTATCTACATACTGATATATATTAAGAACATTTTAAAAGCAATCGCTCAGTCCTCGTCCCTACCGAGATGCATCTTGCAAACGCAAATTGATTTCCTCGAGTCAATTTCCTTCGATCAAAGGAAAACATGGTTTAAGGAAGCAAAAGCGCCGGAAGTATGGTGCAATCATAAAGAAGAAAATGTAAAATAAGAACTAAATAAGTTTTATCGTTTATGAGAGTTAAATAACAAACAATATTCAATGCAAATTTTCCCTACGCCATACATTTTAAATAGATTTAGCTTTTATAATCGCTTGGCATCTAAATTTTGTAATTCTTCGTGAGGTCTCCCACTATATAGGTATATATTTGCGACCTGCGCAGAATTCTATTCTTCTGTAGACCTTAATCAGGCTTCTCCATATTGTCGCTGTAGAATGTAAACCTCGTATGTCCAAAAAAGCAGTTTTTTTTTTGTAAAAATCGAATGAAATCCACGTATTTTATAATGCCGCGAAACCGTGAACCAAATACATGACTACTGCCTACGTAAGAAAAAAGCACATAACAATATTTTAAACATTAACGAAATGAACCATTATTCCGTCTCATTTTCCGATTCCTGTAAAGTTTGGCTCTCTGGACAATGGACATACAAGGTTATCTTTCTACAGCTACGATATACTATAATTATTCTTATATAAACTTCAATCCTCAATCTTTTTCTGCATAATAATGTAGTATCACTCACCAACACACGTGTAAAGTTCCATGGCGCCCTTTAGCAAACAGCCATTTTCCCGGTTAATGCCAGCCGTCACGTTGAGACAGAAGCATCCCTCGTCGTTGTCCAGAAACCATTCATTTGAGGCGAACCTAACTGTTGGAATGCCTTCGTATTCTGCATCGAATTGATATCGAAGTTCCACTGAACTGCAATAAAAATGTCACATTACCTTCCAAAAAAAATAAGCTGAGACGCGTCCCCATTTCGCTGGTTATAAAAATTTTGCTCCGGTCCTTCTTACTGTAATACTTTTAACCAATGAAATTATAAAGTTAGTATTATATCATTGCTTTTAACTGAATACATTACCAAACGATTTCACCTCATGGCTACAATTGATAATAGTATTATTATATTGACTTGTACATCCAATTAGTATTCTATTGGATGTACAAGTCAGTATCATCTTGAATTTTCATTTTTAGTTCTAAATTAGTTCTCTTTTGATAAAGACACAGGGCTCAACCGGATACAATTCATTAACCAAAAATATGAATTAAATTAACATTAATATTTTTTTCCTATTTTTTGTTAGATATTTATAGAATCAATAGGAATACAAAACAATACTAAACATAATATTATTTTGTATTCCTTTAGATTCTATAAATAGTCCACCATAGGAAGACTCAAATAAGTTTTGTTAATAGTAATATTATCCGTTATGAAAACTTTTATCAAACCATAGTGCCGAAAATAATTTCAATCGGTTCCGGTCATATCAATCCAGAACCAATTATCCCAATTAATGGTGCAGCCAATTAAATACTATTACACGTATTGTTATGTTAAACTTAAGTTTGATTGGAAGTTATTTATCTACCCGAGCAAATAAAGCAATATTGGTTGTTTTTGATTGGTCAGTGAAATTGTTTTGGGCGTACCTTTCAATACGCGGAAATCCAGAATATTTTGCAAAAATAATAAACAAACCCTTGCATGTGATGTGCATTGAGTGGCGTGTTTTTTTTTGTTTGATCCGGTCGGATAGGTGCCTACAGCGCGATAGGGGGAGTCGGGGGAGCGATGGTTAATTAAATGCTATGGCCAGAGCTACCAGAAACGGGTACCGTGAACTGTCTGCCTTGTAATTAAAATAGGTATCCTCGATATTATTATTTGGTATGTGTAGGTATATATTGGTACCTACCTAAAAGAATTGCGACTGCCTCATAAGTGCAGTGATCCCCATCGCTACTGGTACTTCACATTTTTACTATACTACATATTTTTTCAAAAACCATCTAGATCTTTCCTGGCTGAAATGTCGCAGGTTTAGTGTTCATTAAAATCGGAACCGAATTTGTTTTCGCTATTCCTTAGTTTCGGATTGGGTTACTTTGGATAAAAATGGGTGGGGAAAAAAGTGTATCTAATGCAGTGTATTTCTTCAGAAGTTAATTGTGTTGAAACAAAACCGGCACACTGAAAGCCGGCGTAAAACAACGCTTACGTTGTGTTTCTCGTGTGAGTGAGGGAGGATACATGAGGCCCAAAGCATTTTAAAAGGTCGGCAACGCACTTGCGTTTCCTCCGGTGTTGGTAAGCGATTACCGCCGCAAACTGGGTGTCCATGGGCGGCGGTAATCGCTTACCATTAGGCGATCCATCTGCTCGTTTGCCCCCTCTCCCATAAAAAATGCCGTAAGAAATACGAATTATGCAGATTTGTTTCTGAATAAGCAACCTTTCCATAACACATCTTCTCTACTATTATACAATTGTAAATATTTAAAAAAAAACACGTGGGTTTTTATTATGGTATATAAACGTCTCCGAATACTGTTTGTTACGGGTTGGAGCAAAAACTACTGAATAGATTTTAATTTTATTATCACTGTTGGAAAGTATATGTTCCAACTTAGAAACTGGTGAACTTCTTATCTCAATTAATTAAATGAATCCTGAGATACAGCTTGACCTCCCTGATGTATAGAGGCCGATACAAAGAAGAGGTCATCAATGTTGGGATTCCATTTTTACTCCTGATATAGCTTCCCGTGAGCGAAGTCGCGAGCAGAAGCTATATATAATAAAACCAGATTATATATTTTACAACCAGAGCCAACTCTGCTATTAATCGTCATACAGTTTTCTATCTTTAGTAATCTATGAGACAGACGCCCGTTCGAATGCTGCCCGCAGTGGAATTTTACCTTCATAATAACTGGCTCATTAGCCAAGTGGTCCTAAGCGCGACTGCTACGCTACAGGTCCTGGGTTCGATTCCCAGGTCGAGCAAAGTGTTAAGTTAAGTGTTAGTGTTATTGGTCGGTAAGTGGCAATAGGATAAACATACCGGTGAACTGTCGGTGTACATTAGTACACCTCTGCCTAACCCTTCGGGGAATACAAGCGTGATGGTATGTACTAACTTTATAATCTTAGCATGAAATGATTGTCAGTCTTTATGTCATTTTGTGCTATTGGACGATCATTCTGATACAAATCAAACAGAATAGGTACTCGAATCCCACGTTTGTGTTTTCCGAAAGAAATTTCCCGACGGTGTACAGACTTGCGCGAATTGATTGCTTTGATAAAATAATAATAATCACAATCACAATTTTTCAAACTGCGTCTCAAACCACGTCAGACGTCGAGGAAATTTATTTTTATATGTTTTCCCCCCTTTACGTCTAGTTCGGCTATAATACAATACCCGGTTGAAAGTTTTTCTATAACAAATAAGCAAAAGGTAAAAGTAAACAGTAGGTAGTTGGTAAACACATTTGAAACCTTAGAAACAATTTCTTTGAAATTGTTGACCCAACTGCGCAGTATCGGGTAAAATTTTTCCAGACGATTTCTTTTAAAGGTACCTTGTTAATAACAGTTTTTATGTATCGAATCTATTGTGTTTATAACGGGCTATGATTACGCTTATATTCCCCGAAGGAATTTGTAGAAATCTTGACCCATAAGCGGTCATGAAGGTGTCATTTGATAAGGGGGCGAGCCAATTGCCGTTAACCGGGCACAAATCCGGGATCTCGAAGAAATCGCTTTAAGTGATAAATAAGGTCGCCAATAGTACATTGTTTGTATTATATATATATAGTTATATTTTAATTTGTATTGTTGGTAAGTGTAAAATAAATTAATTTATTCAGACTCCGAGCAGCTACAGAGAATTTGAAAGAAATACCCAGTATTATTTTACTTGCCTTGAGAATCGAACACAAGATGGCGTATCGCTCCTTTTTATGACCACTACATTAACAAACCAGCATAATCGTGTCTATATATGATTTCACAGAATCTCTTCTTCTCCCACAAAGCTGAACTTCAAAAAAATATGAGGTCATAAATACAGTACACAAGAGCACACAAACACAAACACACTCACTCATAAAAACACTCATATAAACCAGACATACATATCACACAAAACACATCCATTTATACATAAAAGGACAGAGGCATCCAAATCAATAATAATAAGATAAATAGATTATAATTTTCTCTTACACATACCTAGTGTTATATTCTGTAACATATTCTTAGTTCAGAAACAGTGTAAATGTATAATGGTCTTGTTGGGGTGTGGACCTGGTGATCTGTAATACAGGACTTACCTACCTCAGACACCAGCTTTATTATTATATATAATATTATGTACAATAAGTTCAATATGTGATGGTATATATATCACCATTAGGTAGTTTATAAAGTATTTCGTCGGATTGTAAACTGTCGAAAGATTGTTAAATTGAAAAGTTGAACTTAAAGTTAAAGTGAACCAGTTTATACGTGACCGTTCATTCAGACAAGAGCTACCCTAACCGCTCCACGAGGCCTATTATAGTCGACAAGTTGCAATATAAATCGACGAACTAATCGACAAAAAATAACAAAATGTAAGCTTGTTTGAAAACAGAAATAAAGTAAACTACCAACGACTTCATACACTCGTAAGACCTTCTTCTTCTTCACTTCTCTACTATTATAAAATGGTAAAAAAGATGTTTGTTAAATTAATAGATTTTAATTTTGTTATCACTGTTAGAAAGTATGTGCTCTAACTTAAAAATTGGTACTTCTTATCTCAAATAATTCAACGGATCCTGAGATCCGAAGTATGGAGACCCATACAAAGAAGAGATCATGAATGTTGTTTTTTTTATTTTTACTCCTAATATAGCTTTATGTGAGCGAAGCCGCGGGCTAAAGCTAGTAAAAAATATTTTGCTACCTACTTTTTTTCTCTATACAGGGTTACTGAAAACTTGTGACTAACCGAAAAGACAGGTTCAGAAACCATTACTTCATTTTAAAATGTAATTTCAAGAATAGAAGAATATCAATTAATATCTATCTATCAATTAAGTACCCCTTTTTATACTCACGAGAAAACTAGAAAAGTAGCATTAGAGGAACACTTGACGCAGCCAAACTCTCTTTGCAATACTAAAAATGTATAATTATTTTCCTTAACCACGAGATGTCTATTAATTTCAGCCTTTAAGTAGATATTTATGTATCAGCATAGATATAATTTTAATAAAGAAAATAGTTTAATACTTTTTCTTTTTGTTACGACGACATTATTGTAACTGAAAACTGACCATGGTTAGAGTAACCGTTATTTCTCTTCACCGCTTACAGTAACATATAGGTCAGTGACTTGGAAAAGAATCGTCCCGTCACCGTTGGGGGCGAGACGGGGGAAAATTAGGGAACCCGGTCACCCCAATTCGAGCAACGTAGTCGCGAACACACCAGTTGATGTAGACTTTGGTAGAGTAAGAAAGCGAAGGTAATTCCCATTCAGCTTTGCGTTCCACAAGAGTATCATTAGTCTGTGGCTTTCGTGCGCTATTTCTAGTGCTTAAGTAAGTACCCCTTAGTAACTTTAAGCAGACAAGCAGTGATAGCACTTGGCTAATGAGGCAGTTCATTACGTCTCAAAACTATTATAATGCTTATGTTGAAAGGAGTATCTATGGAGTATCTTGCCGGTTCTTCTCCATAAGACCCACTATTTGGAACCGCGCACCTAGTTTTTGACAATTCAAAAGTACCTGTATTACTGGTCTAATTGAAATAAAATAATTGACTTTGACTTTGACGTTATGAAATTTTCATAATGAAGGTATAAGGATAATTAATTATTTTTACTATATTCGCATTAGTAGAAGTTGTAGGTATTGCTGTATGGTTACGTCATCTTGTTATTTTGTATGGAAATAATCGTATAGGTACAGCGATATTCTTACAGCCAATTGATACCAATAACGCGCATAAAAGCGGTGACTGACATTGACGAATAAGTTCGACCGATTTGTAAGTATAACTTCTGCAGCTTCCGCCCGCGACTGCGCCCGCGCGTGACGGCCCGTCTAGGCCAAATTTTATTTCGGTACATAAGACAACATTGTACAACCTTAGTTGTAGTATATAAAAGTATCATGAAAAATCAAAAAGTTACAAGCTTTTTATTTTATCTGGTTGTCCGTACAAAAACATGCTCACCACGTCTTATTACCCACGCCCCGCTGTGCGCCCGCGCCTAGTGCCGCTATGACCTGCCGTGACTTGTGCTGTGCGCGTATAATAGCGGAAAGATACAAGGGCCACTTGCACGAACTTCTTAAATGTTTTTAAATTGCATTGAAACTCTATTTTTCATTGAAATTTTGTGTATAAATACAATTTCAAAACGTATTTAAGAAGTTGGTGCAAATGACTCTTAGGCCCACTTGCACCAACTTCTTAAATGTGTTTAAATTGTATTTAAACACATTTAAGAAGTTGGTGCAAGTGGGCCTTAGTGTCTGTCGCTCGGTGTTTCCCTTTGACTATAGATATATAGTCAAAGGGTGTTCCACTTGTAACTTTTTAAAACATTGTTTTAAAAAAATTATTGGAATCGATTCAGTTACTTATTCTGACCAAACTGTATTCAGTTTTCGCATACGCCTTTACCCGGGGTTACTGAGAATTTAATGGGGATAAAACCAATGTCCCTTTTCTGACTTTTCTCAACCTGGGAATCGAACCCAAAACCCTTGTTCAGTCAGCGCTTAAGACCGCGTGATCGACGTGGTAATTTATTTTTATTTTATTAATTTACTTTTACAGATATAGGTAATTATAATATCATATTCTGAGTGTCTTTATATCACGAGTAAATCGGTTTCTTCTAGGCAAGCGTAAGTCTATCAAAAAAAAAAGATGAAGAAGTTAACAAACACACTTAGTCCCGCGTTTATTTTATACTAGCTTCTGCCCGCAACTTCGTCTGCGTAGCGTGATGATATATAGCCTAAAGCCTTCCTCAATAAATGGGCTATCTAACACTGAAAGAATTTTTCAAATCGGACCAGTAGTTCCTGTAGTAGCGCGTTCAAGCAAACAAACAAACAAACTCTTCAGCTTTATATATTAGTATAGATAGATAGATTAAAACTGTTATGTAGATCCACTTCGACCGTTACTAAAGGATCTTGAACTTGCAAATCCATCAATTTATTCACGGTCATTGTATGTATTTATATCAATTTCTTTGAGATCACTCGGTAAGTACATGAGAACTGTATGTTTTTTTTCTCAATTGAGTCTCGTGGCTAAGTAAATAACAAGGCAACTCTTTATGTGGTCTACAGGTATTTGATTCCAGTCTGTGTGTACACTGTATGCATTTATTATGTAAGTATGCTTGTAAAATCTCACGATACACGAGGACTTTATTGTAGAACAAGCCTATGACCGCGGCTTCGCTCACTTGAAGCTCAAAAACCAACAGTGATGATCTTTTCTTTGTATCGGTCTCTATATATTAGAGAGGTCAAGCTGTATCTAAGGTTCCGTTTAATTATTTGAGGTAAGAAGTATACTAGTTTTTAATTTGGAGCACATACTTTCTGACAGTGATAAAAGAATTAAAATCAGTATTTTTCAGTTTTATTCAGTAGTTTTTGCGCAAATCCGTAACAAACAGACAAACAGACAAGAAGCTTTGTAGAACAAGCTGTATTTTGACAAAAAAGTAAGAATAAGTCGCTCTTTGCGTCATATACAGCGTTGCAGGTTTTAATAAAAAAATTAAAAGATCAGAGAGATTTCTTTTTTTATAAAACGTTGCCCCACACTAGGATTTTCTCCTGTATCGTAGGTGCGTTTACAAACATAAATTCTCACATACACAAACACCCAGACCCGGAACAAACTACCTGTAGATCATACAAATATTTGCTCCGTGTGAGGATCGAACCCACAACACGTGTCGCAGAAGCCAATTGCTCAGCTGCTACGCCAAACGTGTCGAAAGATTTCATGTGTGTAATTTAACAGGATTCACAGAACGATTATCAATATTTGTGTGAACGTGGGTAACTCGGCGGGACACGCCTAGTTATATCTAAAGTTTAACTAAACCTTTTTACTGTAATGTAAATATATTTTCTCGCCAACTTTGACATAGATAATAGCTGATAGACAGCTCTATATACATTTTAATTATACCTACCTCAATATTGTAAAAGATTTTATAATTCCTTTGACATGCTGGTACAATGACAAATACTATGATAAGAACAATACTGCGCCTATCTTCACAAGTAGATAATACTTAGCGACATTGAATAGACGCAGCGAATTATAGGAATTATAATTTATGTGTAACAAAGATAATTTAGAGCAATACTTAAACTATTTTAGTATTTCTAAATAGTTTGGTAACGTCTTGTGTGCCTGTAGTGCTACTTTTCTCGTGAATATAAACAAATAGGTAAATGAACGCAAGTGCAAAGAATCGTCATACTTTACATAGTAACTCTGTAATGGATTGATAAGATCCGTGATCCAATTTTGATACTTGCTCGAAGTATAAACTTCGAGCATACAATCTAGATTATTGGAAGTATGATTTCAAATGAATAATAAGAATGTAAGTTTCGCGAATTTAGATAAAAATAATTGGGAGGACTGAGAATAAGTAACACAATCCATTTCTATCATTTTTGAAATAAGACCTTTTCAAATTGTCACACAGAAACAATTGTTACAACAAATAAAAAAGCAAAATTGGTCTAGTCGTTCACTCGTGATACCGTAACCAAGGGAATTAGGGATTATTTTTATATATAAAGATTATACCATCACCCCTGTATTCCCACAAAGGTCAGGCAGGGATGTACAGTGTACAGTGGTGTATCGCTATTATATTTTACTACCCTAGAGTAAAGAGGCAGTTGGAGGTAATTTCAAACCATTTTAGCTACCTCATAGGTTGAAAATCAATAAGATCTCCGTTTAATGAATTGCGCATAAATAGCGCTTAGAATTTTGTTGATTAAAGAGAGGGCGGGCAGTTATTTGTCGTATCAGCCGCTATCAATAGTTAATAATTATACTATAGATATATCTCCTTACAAATTTATATAATTATTAATTACCCATCATTTGATGCGTATCGACATATACCTTGACTGTTTACATATTGCGTATCGTTGCATAAGAGTGAGAGAGATACCATCACTGGTGCACTATTTGCTTGTAACGTTAAGGTTTTATATGTGTGGGTGATGAATTTCCAAGAAATACTATGATAAACCACGCCTACCTGAACTTTACGCACACAGAGATGAAAGGATGTCCACTACTACATGTATGCAATTCCTGGAACTCAACGGGTGGAGAATTATTATATTATGTAGGAACATTTAGGTAAATGTAGGTACTGTTGGTTTCTATAGCCCTAGTGTGAATTCAAGATTTAAATTAATATAATACATAAATAATAATAAATATTCTGGGACATTTTACACATCACCATCTAGTCCCAAACTAAGCACAGCTTGTACTATGGGTACTAGACAATGGATATAATACTTATATACTATTTTTTTGTAAATATATGCTTATAATACATAAGAAACACCCAGACGAACACAATCACTTATAATCATCACATAAATATGTGTGTCCTGTGGAAATCGAACCCACAACCTCATGGTCAGCAGTCCGGTACTCGAACCACTAAACGACAGAGATCCGGTTAATAATAAAAAAATAATAAAATATATATATATTAAACCTAAACTAATACTTAATTGTATCTTAAAACAAAGCTTTGAATGTAGAGAAGCCTTTGTTGGTAAACAATATGTTGACCTGTCAAGGAAGAATTAGGACGTAGAAACTATAAAAAAATCTGGAGGATTGTTTCTGAAGGAATTAAAATTCATCTATACCAAACTATTTTCATTTGACTTGCGGGCAGGATTCGAAGTTGCGTCTTCTGGTTAGATACACCAGACGCTATGACCACTAAGCCACTGCGAGTCTCAGCCGCAATGCCGAAATTTGCCTTCATTTTCTGAGATGACGTCCCTCCTTTTTCCTTATCTAAAATAACTTTATATTTTTCTTAAATTGAAAATATTAATTCTTATTCTTAATACCAGGGATGATAGTCTGGCCGTGATAATGGATTCCGCAAAGAATCCGGAGAACTTGGATTAAATATTATCAATATACCGAGACAACGTTTTTGTCAATTTTATTTAATTGCCTTAAGAATTACAGTCGTAGAGAACAAACAGGAGGACTAATTTAAAGTTTGAAAAGTGCCCACCTACTTCATCTGTGAGGGATTAAGTCGGAAGCAAAAAGTCATACCCTCACGTTGAAAATAAACTAAAGCACCGACGGGAAAATAAATCTAAAATTGCCAAACTTCATATGAAGGGGAGGAGGAATTTTTGGGTGTTTTGTTTTTCTAATTGTCAAATCTCAAAGCTTGCTCTGAAATCATCTGAAGTAACATATTATACGATTTGAACGAATCTTTTTAGAATTGTCTGCATTTTCGTCACTAAAATGTAATTAGACCTTCAGAAGGACATTGAAACAAGTTGAAGTCGGATTTCCTTTTTCTAAAAACTTTTTTTATTCTAAATTTTATCTTCGCTAACAGTACTGACGTTTATCGTAGAGATGGACTCTAATAGATTGTATTCAATAGCTTTGTAATTTCGCAGAGGACGCCAGACTCTAATATTTCCAGACAGATACCTTTAATCCCACCACTTTTAATATAAATAGACGCAGGTTGCTAACAAACAAGTCTGCTACAAGGTTTCAGAAAGGTCGTAGCTACCTACACAAAAGTATTTTTTATTATAAACAAAAGGGACACAAACTGTTTGCTTCGTTGGAAATATTTTTACGAAACTAATATTTGTTGAGACGCTTAGCACTCAAATTAAAGACACAGAATTTTTGTCGGTTTATTTGATACCTCATCACGTGAGTATGTATAAATGGATGTTTGTTGATCTCTCTGTGGTATCAAAACTCATGAGAACAGGGGTCATAATAAATTGGTTGTTGTATTCCAAATGCTTAGTAAGACTATACAGTTGATCAAAATTCTATCACGAAAGGGTTGCAATACCATACAATACCTACATAGTAACTAACCAACTTCAAAAATCATTGCTATTGCTACGATATACGGTCAAAGGGCAAACTGAATAACTGGATGTGTCACCGTGTGTTACCTACGTTCAATTCGCAGACAGAGCAAATTATTTCACTTGTCCAGTCCAGTCTGTCAGTCTTTATCATTCTACTACCTACCTGTTACAAGCGACTTCAGCCGCATAGTATTTTAAAAAAATGCTAATTAACTCCTTGTTACATCAGCTATCTGCCAGTGAAAGTCCCGTGTAAATCGGTTTAGCCATTACCGAGATTAGCCAAAACAAACAGACAGACAGACACAAAAAATGTAAAAAAAATGATTTGGTAGGTATATGTATACAGTGTATACATCCAAATGCACTTAGTAAAAAGCTGTTATTTTAATATTACAAACAGACACTCCAATTTTATTTATTTGTAGGTATAGGTAGTTATTTTGTTGCAACAGTAGGTATATAGCATTGCCTCTAATAGTAATGTTGTATACATGTGTATAATTAATTAATTAAATAAATGTCAAAACATAAGATAAAATAGATATGATAAAAATACCCTGTCCAACCGGTGAAGGTTGTATGTTGTATCGAGATCCGGTAGGTACATCAGTTCGATCGCTTTTTAGTTTTTTTACCTATATTACAGAAAAAAAATGTTTTTGATAAACCTTGTGCTAAAACTAAGACCTATTTTGGTTTTAATATTCTATTTTCTTTCTATTTTGGTTTTAAAATTTGAGTAATTTTAACTTTCATGTATATTTAAATGTTTTTAATTTTACCTATTTGGTTAATAATACAGGGTTTATTAACAAAGTGTTAATAGGATGGGTGAATGGAGATTGACGAAACGAGTACAGCATATACAGCGAGTTCCTACGGATTGAAGAGTTGGAAGTAGCCGACCTCGACGAACGTGCCATAACCAAATTGCGGCCTTTCTCAAAAAAGGTAAGTTTAAGAACACCCTAAACCGACGATCATGCACGAGGTGGTTGAAGAAAGTGGTGTGCCAGGATCGTAGCAAGTGGAAATCTATAGTCTCTGCCTACCCTGATAGGAGACAGGCGTAAAAATATGTATTGTTATAAAATGAATTGAAATCGGAAATGGATTTACACTCACTATTTCATTATTAAAACGCCTAAAGGGTTAAACTTAATCCCCTTGGTGCATTATCACCCTATGGGGGAGGGGGCGGGAGGGAGGTGGTCAATTCGTAGTTTGATAATAAAATTAATTTCTTTGAAACGTATTTTGCTTTCATCCGATCTGTCCGGGTCGATATGCGGAATCCCTTTTTGTCAGTGTGTTTGTCATTTTGTCAGTGTGTTTCTATTGTGTTTGTTTCTATGTATCACAAAGTGGAGCAGTGTTATTGAGTTATTATTGATGAAATTATCAGTAGGTAGCAGCTCGGAGTTTGGAATTTGTGCCCGGTTAATGGCAATAGCGTCACCCCCTTTTACATGGGACCTTAGCATACCGGCGAACTGTTGGTGTACATTACCTAGTAATTACGCCTCTGCCTAACCCTTCGGGGACTACAGGCGCGACGGTAGGCAGTTATGTGTTATGCTATTTTAATTTTTTATTACGCATTCATTAATTTTTTTACATATTATAGTACAGACCGCCCATTGTGCCATCATATTCTATGATCAATGTTATTGTACTTTACATTTGTTTTGGTGTGCAATAAAGAATATTCTATTCTATTCTACAGTCGTAAAAGTTAGATTAGAGTAGATTGCGTTATACTTAAATAATTATCCACTTTCGAGTCAGGGTTAATTATGTAAATAGGTCTGTTGAGGGATAGTAAAACATTTTCCTTAAAAAAATCAAGATCAAACAAATTTTGTAAGCTGCTTACATTGATTTAAATAGTAATAGGCATGATGACGGTTAGCAAGAATTACTAAAATAATATGTTCATATACTGAAATATAATTAATACGTTTAGAAAAAAATATTTATTTTTATTTATAAGACGGGATTATTAATTTATTTGATAAAATAAAACTCCAAAATACACAAGTCCGCCATGTTCAGTTGAACACCAATCAGATTCAATTACGTCACATCTTTGTTGAACTGTCACCGTCACGTAAATTTCGTACGAATTTCGACGATCTCCGCGCTTAAAAATTGTTTATTATGTATTTCCTAATTGTATATTACTTAGTTTTTGGTTCTACGACTTGTTAAGAACTTATTAAGTAATGGAACAAGGGTTTACCAAGGCAAACAGCTCTAATTTTCCCAGAGTTAATTTGTTAATGCATGCTGGGGCAGTTCCTGGCATCAAACAAAGACTTCTGTTCAGCAGAATTTAGAAATGTTAAAACTACAATGTAAGTATTATTTATTATTAAATAAAAACTATATTAAAATTACTGTAACTATACGTTACAATTGTTAAAAAAATAAAATCACTTTTAAAAAGCACAGCTTCATATGTTTAGTTTTAATAATGTTTTTATTTTATAAAATATGCTTACCTATCGATTTCTTTGTTTTAGATCCTCCAGGCCATCTTATGGGGACGACGCGATTAGCTACGTTCAGTTAAAACGCGATGGAAATCTGTGTATAGTTTGATCAAAACTCTGCGCAGAACACAAGGTCCACGCGAAGTTATATGCAGTGACGTTAATAGTTGACGAAGTAAAGGAAGAAGTTGTATCGGTAGAATGCCATGACAGTGTTGCCTCACAAGGGGGCTGCAAAAATGCCATTGCATTTCTCATGTGGGTCCATCGTAGGAGTGAAGAACCGTCCGATACATCCATTGAATGCTACTGGATGAAATCAAAGCTATCTCGGGTTTGGACTACATTGAAATATATTACAACAAAATATTTTATCCAATAGTAAACCTAGTTTGCAATTAAATACTGGATTATTTGAAAAGTTTATTAAGGGAGGAAAGAAAAGGAAGCTGCAAAACTGTGTGGCTTAATCTCGCCGTGCAAGATTAAGCCACTTATATCTTATTGTTTTGTTGTGTGGCACGTAAACAAATAATTTATCAGGGTATTTTTTGACGTATTATCACACTGGGGAACAGCACACCACTTATACACTTGCGAAGTCATGTCTAAATAAAAATTAACAAAAATATCATCTGATAAGTTGTTTAATCTCCTATTGTGTACGATGCCAAAACATTGAAGTGACGTCTTAAGCAGACGCCATGACACCAGCGACCGTTTTCACGCTAATTGAAAAACATTGAATTAAAATCGCATTTTTGTATCAAAAACCATGTTTTATTGCAGAAATAATTTATTTTTCGGAAATAGTATATACATAAGAATATTTTAGAACAGTTTTTGAAAATCAGTCATCATGCCTATTTAAGAAGTCAATGGCTGCATATCTGTTTTGTCGATTGTACACAGACTTTTTATTATTTTTATCCCCGTCTTAGGCAGGTGTGGATAAGACAATATTTGCATATTTCAACAATTTATTAAACAAATCGTTATCAACACATTTTTTTATAAAAAAACGAATGATGTACCAACCTTATCTACTATGTAATGAAGTGATGAATTAATAAGGATTCTTTAAGCTATTATTGACTATAAATATTGATCTTAAAATTAGTTTTACGTTCATTATTTAGTAGTACAAATGCATCCATTGTCCCTGCCCCGCGCTTAGCGCTAGAATCCAGGGTGGGTAAGTTCGGTAGAAATATTGACTGTGCGTGTTATAAGTTGCCCTCAAGTATTATTAAGTAGTCTAATTGTAGGAGAAGTGATAAACTAGTGATATGACCATTGGACTGCAAAGGTCTCGAGTTCGATTCAAAGACACGTACTTCTGACATTTCAAAGTCATGTGCGTGTTAATAGTTAATTATCACGTTCTTAAACGGTTAAGAAAAACATGCATGCCTGAGAGATTTTCTGAACAGCGTGTGAAGTTTGCCAACCTGTATAAGGCCAGCGTGGTGTACTATAATCCCTAATCTCTCTCATTCTAAGAGAAGACAGAAGCAGCAGTGGGACCGAATAAAGGGTTGATTATGTTAAGAATTGCTGAAGTAAGATAAATATCAAATTAAAATCTTGGCGCAAAAACAATTGAGGTCTTAAATATTTCGCATTAGTGATTATTGTTAAGTAGTAATTTCATTTTTTTGGTAAAAAACACAACATTGATAAGACCCAACACTATAACAGATTTCATAAACCATAATTCCTCGCAAAAGAAAACCGATTCCTACCCAGGATGATTCGTGAGGCTATTGAAATTCAAAAACCCCTAAATTTCAATAGAGAAGGTGGCTGGGTTTTACCAGCTGCTTGGAACCCCATTATAGAATCTATTAAATCCGCCGAATTATCGCCGAATATGTATAGTAAACGAATGAGTTTTTTTCTGCTACAAATCTCAGTTGTTATTTCACAGTTGACTCCCATTGGTGTAGGCCGAGACTACACTTGCTACGATCCTGGCACCCACTTTCGCTTCATCTACCTACTCTCGATTATTCTCGATTTCGATACGAATACGTTTCGAAAGTGTTCCTGCTTGAGCTGTACAGTACAATAATCATTTTACTCACCGACAAATATCTGTGTTTATCGCATAAATGCTTTTGGTCGTATCGATAAATGGTGCGAAGATCCCGGAATCGGTACCATTGATGAGGTTACACACACTGATGTAGCCATCTGGGTCGTTGGTCCAGTAAGGGAAGATATGGGATTCGGCGAAGCTGATGATATGACCCAGATTTGCGGGGTCGTTGATACCCCTGTGCACTTCAAACAGTTCACTTGGGCTGGCTTCTTTCTGAAACAATATGATCATTTTACAGAAATTGATTTCAAATCAAATCAAATCATCTTTATTTGCAGTAAAATGTGGTAGGTACATATCAGGTGTTACAAGTGGTAGTATAGACACACACATCTTTGTCATATTATTGACATGCAAATAGTACAAGAGTCATATTAGTTAAATCGTTCTTAATAATTATAATTGTCATTCATTACATAATTCATTACTACAACACACAATTATCATTTATAATTAGGAATTAATTAATTCATTCACTGTATAAAAGCGTTTATTTATAAGCCAGACCTTCAGGCCAGGCCTTTTTTTTAGGAATAAAGTGGTTGGGTGTTCCTTTAGGTTGCTTGGAATCGCATTAATACGGCAACACACAACAAAGCAGTTATTTTGGTAAAGGGTTGTTTTTTGGTACACATGGTTGATTTAACGAAGACAGGGTAAAATGATGAGCCAGTTGGCAAGTAAGGACTAGGTATACTGATTTCTGACACTTACGCGATTAATAGACATTGAAATGAAACTACTTTTTACGACCGCGATAAAATCCGTAAAAAGTAGTTTCATTTCAAGTAAGGACTAAGCATGTAAAATATTAGAAACTGACAGATTGTAGGTAGTTATGCAATAACTGCAGGGCGCACGGACGGACATTCATATAGGTATTTATATCGACAACGGTACCCGGTCTTTTAATACACTCTCACCTACTTGAAATTAATATAATTAACAGCTCTGTCGTATGCTCCCCAGAGAGATTCCCTGGAAGTTTATATAGAAAATGGCTGGCACGTGGCACGGACGAGTAGTTGTTGACGGAGTTGTGGAAATTTGTTTATATTGTGACATATCATAAATAATGGATTTCTCGAAAAACTTAGGTATTCAATGGGACGTCAACTTCTTCTGGCAAATTATAAACACGTGTAACCGTAAATCGTGATTCATTAAAAGAACCAATTTTATCTCCTCAGTAAAATCAATCTAATCTCACTCTGTGTATTTCCCCGATCTCGTGGGAATATTAGAATATCCCATTTATTGCTAACAATAATGGAATTCATGTGAGAAAATTTATATTTATTGAAAAGCTTCTTTAGAGATAAAAACCTACATACATTTATTTAGCATACAAGTAATTACATGTATATAGGTAAGTACCTAGGTGTCCCCGAATATATTGTTCCAAGTACCGTTCTTCCGAGTCGACCGGTTCAAAATAAATGAATTGTGTACGTACACAATGCAGCAGGAACTTAGTCAGCCGACTTTATTTACCTAGGTACCTACTTGTTTAACTTGCAACCTAAAGTGATTATGCTTAGCTCATTAGGGCTATGTTTTACTCATTAAAAATGTAGCCTATGATAATGTGGCATTCTATGAACGAAATCGGTATATCCGTTTTGAGTTTATCTTCTTCTTCTCTACTATCTTCTTACATATAATAAGAATGTAAGTGAGCCGTGTCTGTACATTGCTTATATTTACAAAAAAACTAATTTGGGGGACTCAGAATCAGTAACACAATCCATTTCTATTATTTTTGGAACTTTTGTCTGTCTGTTTGTCTGTCTGTTTGTCTGTCGGTTTGTCTGTCGGTTTGTCTGTATGTTTGACCGCGCATCAAATAATAACTACTGAAGAGATTTGGAGGAAATGGACAGGAATTCATAGCCTGTTTCTTGGATTAACATTTAGGCTATATTTCATTAAAATCGGTTCACTCTATCAAAAGTTATTAACATTTTAACGATTGAAAACGTAGAATTTGAACAATAACCGTTGAAGCAAATTTCCTTTTTAAGTATTTCCGTACTAGACTAGCACGGGTCAAACATTATAACAGAATCAAGAAATAAAATTAAAAAATACACTCACAGGTACTAAATAAGATAAAACAAGAAAATAAAACAAAGAAATCAGAAACCATTATTGTGAACGGGAATTGATTATTAGTACAGTTATTCTAACTCTACTTATACAAGGCATCACGGGACATACATAGGACTTATCCAGCGAGCATCAGCACCGGCTGATGCTCGCTGGATAAGTCCCCTACTCAAATATTTAGTTTTTCCAGCGGGAAAAACTAAATATTTGAGTAGGGTAAAGAAGTAAAGAAAGAATGACAATTTATTCTTTTAGAAGACTAACACGACATCGTTAATAACTCAATGAAATTTGATTCCATAACAGGTGTCATTTTGAGTTGACTATTTTGACAATTATTCTTTCTTCTTTATAGCATCCAGCTTTAAAGTAACTGATTTTATAATGTGAACCTCCATAGTGGAGATACAGTGCGCCCAATTTATTTGAGAAACTAAAGAGTTTCCATCAAATCAAATAAATAATATACCACGTATGTAATAAGTATAATTAATAAAAAATGGGTCATTTTAATAATAATAATGTTTGAAATTAAGTAATTTATAGGTCAGAAATAAGGTATTCAGACGTGAATGGTATTCAGAGTGTATTACAAATATGGAAAACCAGAATCCTTTTTTCTATGAGATTTTTCGAGGAAGATAATAAAAACTTGGAGAGGACAACGTCTCTCAGGTCAGCTAGTTATAAAATAAAATTATAAAAAATTGTAAAAAAGCTGTGTCTGTACATTGAAGATATTTAAAAAAAATCAAGTGGGTTAGGGTATGTATAGGTCTCCGAACCCAAAAATGTGTTTTTTTTAATTCTTGTCTGTTTGTCTGTTTGTTACGGGTTGGCGCAAAAACTACTGAATAGATTTTAATTTTTATATCACTGTTAGAAAGAATGTGCTCTAACTTAAAAACTGGTATACTTCTTATCTCAAATAATTAAACGGAACTTTAGATACAGCTTGACCTCTCTAACGTATAGAGACCCATACAAAGAAGAGATCATTATTGTTGGTTTTTGAGCTTCAAGCGAGCGAAGCCGCGGGCAGAAGCTGGTTCATTATTTAAACAAAAATACAAATCTTTTCTGTCTTTATAATATTAGATATTATTATCTACTCGCTTTTGCCCGCGGCTTCGCTCACCTTAAGCTATATTAGGATTAAAAATGGGCCCCAAAAATAGTTTAATTCCCAAAAATGGTATAGGTTTGTATACTTCAGAAAGGTCAAGCAGTTAGTTGAGATAAGAAGTTTACCAGTTTTTAAGTTGCAGCATATACTTTCTAACAGTGTAACAAAATTCAAATCTATGCAGTAGTTTTTGGGCCATCCTGTAACAGACGAACAGACAAGAATTGTAAAAATCGCATTTTTGATTCAGAGACTTTTATAATATACTGTAATCCACTTGTAATTTAAATAGGTACTTCAATGTACAGACACAGCGTTGTTTATTTAGTAGAAATTTTATAATAGTACTTAGAGAGAGATAGTAAAGAAAAATATCATCAACCAGAATGCAGGTAAAGGTACCTAGTTTTCTTGGACGGCGAGACTAACGAACATGACATGTTAATTAGTGAAATCAAAGCCATGCCATTTAAAGCTGCGGGTGGGATGTGCACTAGATAGTTATTCTATGATCTGACTACGTCATATGTGACGACTTAATCTCCTCTTTGAAAGCATTTCATGAAAGATTCCTTTACATTCAAAGCTTGACAACATTTCAGGTGCACTGACTCGTGTAGGCGGTACGTCCAATAGGATGTTCGCAAATTGCGTTCAATATCTTTAATGGGTTCAAAAATGTTCGATGCAATTTCACAGTAGGTACTAGATAGGCAGCTAGTTAGAATTACGAACTGCAGGGCCGGCTGCCGACAGAGAGTTGCTATGGCAACGCACTCGCTCCACTGCCCCGTACAAATTGCAACACTACAAAAGGAGTTCAGTCCGATGTTTTATTAGATAACGGTACAGATTATTTCCAGTATTGTTGGCGCAGATAATTAATCGTAGATAGGTTTGTGATAACCTGGATAAGACAGCGCCGCGGCTGTCATCCCCAGCGGTTAAGCTATCCTACCTAACCGCAATACTACCTTGCACGAGGGGATATTGTAATTATCGATAGCCGTCGGTCTATTTTGAAGACAGTACATCTAGATAGACGGGCGTGACTCGACGGTGGGTGGTGGGGCGGATGCCGGCTTTCAGGAATTAAGATCAATATATTACACGATTGATAGTGCAAACTGCGTGAAGAATCTTAATAATACTGGATATCTCAATTTGGAGTAAGTAGGTAATTGTTGCTTGGTGAAACAAGTGCTTACGAATCGGTGGCGGCGGCGTTTAGGAGCTTGAAGCGCACTTTTGCAAGTAACACGCCACTTTTATTTATTTAATTAATTATTGATCGCCAACAAAGATACATTAAATACTTCATACATTTCACAAATATCAAGATAAACAAGACGAAATGTACCTTCAATTATAGGCAACCACAACTTACATCATAATTGTCAAGTATACATAAAAAAAAAATTTCATTATTATGATACATTAAAATATACAACCGAAGAGAATACAACCAATAATCTCAAAAGCCCTGTGCTGAAAAATAGTTATAGAGTTTGATTTTAAACATCTTGTAATTATCGAAATTAATGTCTAAATCTGCTGTCCTACATAGGGAGATAAATAGTTGTATAGCTCTTGTTAGGGGAGAGTTTCTGCCCAGATTGGGTTTATACAACGGTCCACTAAATAACTTATAGGTTTGTGAGCGAGGTAGCCTACTCGGTACATTTATGTGTATCTTTGATAGAAGATCAGTATTTATTTGAGATGTGAGTAATTTATGTAAGAAGACCTTTCTGCGGGTAGATAGACTTTGAAGCTTGTAAAATTCAACCCGGTCTTTATACGACTTTAACTCCTTAGCTCTATTGTCCTGATACGCAAGGTGATACACAAACCTTCTTTGGATCTGCTCAATTCTTTTTGCATGAACCTCGTACTGGGAGACACTTCAGACTTTTGGAGAAACTCAACATTTGCCTTCAACATTTTAAGTCAGCTAAGAGTCTTATGAGTAATTCGTTCCCCAATAGGTACGTTAATAGATTTATCCATCTTTAAGGGTCACTTGCACCAACTTGTTAAATAGATTTAAATTGTATTTAAACACAAATTTACTATGAAAAATTGTGTTTAAATACAATTTAAACATATTTAAAAAGTTGGTGCAAGTGGGCCTAAAAGTAGGTATTTAAATGACATCGTAAGTATATAATGACTTAGTTTTTTTTTTTTTCAATAGCTTACTAGCAATTTGTCAACGAGATAGCTTCGTGTGTTATTAATTATTTCTAGTATTCTTGTTAACCCCTCGTGTTAAGCTTAATGCTTGTGTTACGAGTGGGTTCACGTCGGTAGTGCGATGGATGGGTTGCGAACCGGCAACCAAATGTTCGCAAGTCCTAAGCCTAATGGCTAGGGTGTCGGAATTATATGGCGGTAGCTTAATGGCTACCGATTTATATTCCTTGTTACTAACATAACATAACATACCATCACGCCTGTTTTCCCCGAAGGGTTAGGCAGAGGCGTACTAATGTACACCCACAGTTCGCCGGCATGTTTAGGTCCCACGTAATAGGGGGCGAGCCTATTGCCATTAACCGGGCACAAATTCCTAACTCCGAGCTGCTACTGGCAATTTCATAGAAAAACCCAATAACACTTGTTCGACCTGGGAATCGAACCCAGGACCTCTAGCGTAGCAGTCGCGCTCAGGACCGCTTGGCGAATGAGGCAGTTCCTTGTTACTATGTGAATATCTATTGTGTAATGTGTGCCAAATAAAATTTATGAATTGTATGATAGAAAAATTGGAGCTCAGGCGGGATTCACGCCTATGTCCTCCGGTTTGGTGGACATAGGCCGGACGGTTTAGTTAACTAAGCTACCGAAGTAACTGCCAGCGATCGGAGGTTGCAGGTTCAAAACTAGCCAGACGCTAAGGTGCTGCCAGCAATGTCACTCGCGTCGGAAAAAGGCTATTTAGAAAAAAACATGGTAGCCTATGTCCTCCCTCACGATGCAATCTGTACTCTTGCCATTTAAGAAACAGTCAAACGAGTTATTTTTGCATAACCATTTCATTCCTTTACTAATCTAAAATTTAATTCATAAAAAATCTCTAGTACTTACATACTTCAAAATAGAGAATAGAAGAGATCCATCGTCGACTTCAATAATATTCTGCGCGTCAGCCGCTATGTCCCTGATGATACCACACGCTATGCCGGCCACCAGCCCGCCTTCCTTGCATATGGGGATACCTTCGAACAGCAGGTCTCTGACCCTGAACGTGGCGATCACTTTGTTATAGTCACCAAACACACCGTCCATGGCTAAGTTGAGGAGTGTCATCAAATTCGGGAAGGAACGCTCTGCTACTTGGATTATAGCCTGAAATTAAAGTTACAGTTACGACCGGCCCCAATAATAGCTCAGTCAGTAGATTTGCTTACAAGAGATAAGATTTTGACATAACTATGTCTAAACTCTACCTCTAGTAAGCAAATCTAGTGACGGATTTGTTGTTGGGGCCGGTCGTAGGATAAATAGGGTTATCTGGCAGAAAATGTCTAATGGTATTAAGCCCGCCTTTCTACCAACGGTGCATAAAGTTTAATGAATAAATACGCACTTAAGCCTTGGTGGGCTTATAGAAAGTTATAATTTTTTAAGGAAAATGGTCAAAAACATTTGGATTAATCACAATACGATTCATAGATTGCAAATTACAATTTTAAAAATGTTTTTCTAAGTTCATAATCAATTATTTATACAAAATAAAATATTTTTAATAAAAATAATACTTAATCACTGAAAATCATTTCTAGCGTAGCAGTCGCGCTTAGGACCACTTGGCTAATGAGGCAGTTGGTTAGGTACAATAGATGTGCGATTGAAATAAAATTTGGGTAGTATACTTATACCAATGTCGAACATTTTATAAGCTATAAAAATTTCGCGTACCGATTAAAAAGGGATACAGTATTACGAATATATACATTCCGAATACAGGGATCGATGAAGGTTATATTTAGAGCAAGCTTCCGCTAAAATCATACTACCCAGCCTTCTAGGCGTAGGTGTATCACGCGTTTCCGCCTGACCTATTTAAACATATTCTTGTTAAAGGAAATACACGCTCTATATCATATTTTTACAGATATTTCCCCCGAAGCACGCGTAGGAAGCTTTCTCTGATGGTTATTGGGAGATAAGTACTAATTAAGGTAGTATAAGGCTTTCGGGTCATAGTTTAGTAGTTAGACAGAGGGTTATAGTTTGTATTACAAATTTTACAATTTAAAAAATACAAAGGAACGGTTCACCTAATCATACATATTTCGTTTATAATATCGAATTATTAAACAAAAAATTCCGACACCCTGTGTATTAGAACAATTCCTCACTCCATTCAGATAGGCATCTCGTAAGAGGAGAAAATTTATTTGACTTGCTGCAACTGGCTGGCGAGCCTCTGTTTCGTTCGGAGTCTGAATTTCCCGCTTCATTCGTTGTTGTGGCTCCAGCGGTCTGAAGGCTCCTGGCTCCAGGGCTCTTAATGCATAAGTTACTACTCGCCACACATCGCCACATCGGGTGGCGATATCTTTTACCATCAGGGGCTTGTCTGCTTATTTGACAAAATAAACAAAAGGCTCTTCCTGTATACAGGAGCTATATCGAGGTGAGCCATTTGGTATCTACAGAGTAATTAAAATCGCATAAATTTGGTCCCATGAATGGCGCTGAATCCCGGCTTTGTGCACTGTTCACTTTAAAACGGGAAATGACCCATTGATTGAACATCGTGTTTGACAAAACTCAAAGGACCGTCGGTATGTGTTTGGACATGTATGCATCCAATTCAATATTGCAATTGGAATTTACGATCTTTTGTGTAGTGTATATGGTAGGTACTGTATGTGTTTACGGTAGTGATGTCTCGCACTCTTGTAATAAAACTCAAAATTTCTAATGTTTAAAAAACAAAGTAAGTTGTTGTAAGTGAATATGTGCAGCCGTGCACAGATTTTGTCCGTAAAAGTTATTTAATCCTTTTACAATTCAATTTGTCGTAGGCTTTTTTAAAGATTTTAATTTTGAGTTTTATTTTAAGCTTTTCAGAGAATTCTTTAGAAAACTTAACTCATTAAGTTACTTCTGACTAACAGTGTCGAATTTTTTCCTGACTTTGTATGCTTTTAACAGATTATTAGAAATTAGTTCCTAAAATAAAATAAACGCACTGTATGATAACTATATATAGGTTTTACATCATAAAATGAGTTCAGTACATACCGACTTTACTGAAAAAGAAAAGTAAAGAAGAAAACAATTGTTAAAATTGACAATTGTCTGTGAATGACACGAATGACAGACGTCATAATACAATAATTTCATTGAAGTAATAAAAACGACGTATTAGAGAAAAACCTGTATGTACTGAAATCTTAAATAACTTTTTACTCAGTCGAGGCCCGCCAAATAAGTCCTGTGACGTTATGTTTAAGTTAGAATAACTGCACTAATACGAATATAGTTATTATTTGTATATTCCTAGTCACAATAATGTTTTTTGATTTCTCAGTTTTTTTACTTATTTTATTATTATATTTTAAAATGTTAATACTTGATTTTTATATATTTTCTAACATGTCCTAGTCTAGTACAGAAATAGTTAAATAGTGAATATACCCCAATGGTTACTTTTGTCAAAATGGGTAAATTCTTCGTTATCCATTTACTATGTTTGAGGTTAAAATGGAAATATGATACTTATGTTGTAAATGTGTATTGTTCATATCCACGAACACTCGCTGAGGAATTACGAACCCTTTAGGTACAGTAAACGGCGTCTCAATCCGTCAAACCGTTATGGGGAAAAGAAGTAACATTCCTATAAAACGCAAACAAACAAAAAAACACCCTCTAACCCTAATCGCATATACAGTCTCCGTTCCGTTGTGGGTGAAAATACGCTTTTGTGGCAACTGACTAAATTATTTTTAAAGTACTTTAGTAAAGGGAGTTGGTTAAGGAAACCATAAAGCGTTTTATAAAACAATCGTTATCCTACCTTACCTACAATTCTAATAAGATTTACGAAGTAAGTCATTCGCAACGCAACGAAATAATTAATGGCGTGTTTATTTTTAGTTTGAGTCAAAAGGCGGAGATTCTCGGTAGTCTCAACCAGTTGGATTTTTTATTAAGAAGGGACCTGTTTTATTTTGGTTATTTACTTCACCTGAGCAGGTAAGTTGTTTTTAAGATTTTTTTAAATTGCATTTCGTATTTATCCATGTTAAACATTATAAAGTATGACTAACTTGACATGACGTAAATATCTAATTTTACACACCTACATATACTAAAATTTTATAGGAATCAATTTATATGTTTTAGTATGAATTAATTCAATAGGATTATTAATTTCTTAGATTTTCGCTACGAATCTCTTTTGATTATTTTATCCTACAGGAAATGTGTGGACTACGGCGTAGGCTGTAGGGCCGCGTAGCTCGTAGCATCGTAGCCAAGGACGTAGCGAACTAGTAATACTAAAAATATGACGCTATGGTAGCCATTTCGTACCTTTTTAGTATATTATTGTAATTCCCTAGAAACGACGAGCATTATGTATGACAATATTTACTAATTAGGTACTTAACAGTTTCTAAGAAACACACTTATACATATATACGACAGAAGTAATTCCATAAGTGTGTTCGTTCCTAAAGTGAAATGGAAGGTCCTTTTTGGTATACACCTCGAATCAAAAGTAGACGCTAAGCGTTAAAGCGTAATGAAATATATACTATTTAACAATAATAAAATGAAGTAGTATAATTTATTAGTTTGCGAGTTTGTAACTAGGTGAATTCTGGGAACTAATAATTCATTTCTGAAAGATCTTTCATATATTATAGCTACTTTATTCCCGGCTGCTATGTTTTATTATGATCATATCCAAACGAATCCAGATACGGGCAAAAGCGATTCTCAATATAAATGATGTCGTCTTCATAATCGTTAGTACCTATTATTTACCTATTAGTTTCGCTTTGATGGTATGGGTTTTTACCACATAGTTTTATTATTACCACATTATTTTAAATTGACATCGGGATCTCAAATAATGGAAACCTTCGTTTAATATTATCGACTTCGGTCAAACTCGGATATTAACCCTCAACGTCCACACATCTTGTTATCGCAATATAGTACCAGTGAAGATTGTAAAATAATTTATTTTAAAAGAGTGTCCGTGGAGTTTCTTGCTTGATTTCTTCTCCATAGGACAACCTTTTGAAACCGTGCAACTAGAATCATAACGTTTCATAAACGCTTGTAAAAGCTTATCTATACTAATTAAATATATAAAGCTGAAGAGTTTGTTTGTTTGTTTGTTTGCTTGCTTGAACGCGCTAATCTCAGGAACTACTGGTCCGATTTGAAAAATTCTTTCAGTGTTAGATAGCCCATTTATTGAGGAAGGCTATAGGCTATATATCATCACGCTACGCGGACGAAGTCGCGGGCAGAAGCTAGTTTGGAACAAAATCATTTGAACTTTGAAAGAAAAGTCACTAAGTGAAATTATAAAGTTTCTAAGCTGACTGTGCGTTTTTAAATCTCTCCGGCAAGGCAGAGGCTTTTACGTAATTAAGACTGCACTATTTATAATTAATTCCTTGTTCAAGAACGTCTTCTGTAAGAGCTGGGAAATTTATATTTATATTCTTATTCCTGGGTACTAAAAGGAAATGCTAGCCAGTCCTATGCGAGACGTTATTAACGTAGATTTACGGTATCAGAATCCGAATAATGACACACTTTGAATAACTTGTTTGAATTACGATTTATTTTGGTATTATGTTTGTATTGGAAATTGGTTAGCTGGGCTGTCATACCGGGGAACTGAGAGGGTGTACTTTAGTACACAAAAAAAAGAGATGAGTAATCTTTACATAACTAAAATGAAAAAATATACAGATCAAGATTTTTTTCTTGGGAGCAGTCTATAATCCGCTCTTAATAATATACATAATACGCCGCGTACACTGACTCATTACTCTAGTGGTCCTTAGCGAGACTGTTGGCCTTGAGTGCAAAGTGTTAATAGGTTTTTATAATCCTCAGTGATTTGTGGATTTGTGTCCGGTTAATACGCTCGCCACCTATTATATTAGACTTAAAAATACCGGAGAACTGTGAGTGTACATTAGTACTCCTCTGACTAAATTTTCGAGTTTATCATGCGTGATATTATGATAGGTAAGGATGTTATACAAACGTGCCGATAGATTTATAAAATAAAAACCTAAAACATTGCTTACGTAAAAAAACAAGAGAGATAAGCGTAAACACGATTAAAGGGATAATTGTTTATCTAAGAAATGTTGTAATTAGAGCGATTATATGCTTTGTACAACGGGTGGTCGTTATCTGTTGTACGTACTGTTGTACCGCTGCACGAAAGCGATAATAGTATAGGTTGGCTGGTTGGATATAATAAAGAATAAACAATCATTTTGAATTTGGTACGACATGTAGAAGTCTATAGTTCCTGCCTACATCTGTGGGAGAATGACGTGTCGTCGACGTCGACGTCGACGTGTATTACGTAGAAGTGTCCAGTCTGAGAGTCTTGACAGACTTGATCTGTGAGAGGGCTTCGCCCCCGTAATAAATAAGGTAGTTGAACTACATAACTGCATTTAATTATCAAGATTCCTGATGATTATTAAGATTCATTATTAAGATGCCTGCTGTGTATGCGTGCCGTCAGTTAGGACAGGTCAACTCAAAGCTGCTATGGCTCTTTCTTCTAAAGTCCTGTCCAGATATTGCCCTACATCGTAACACTCGCATAATATCTAATATTATTATTATTGTAATATCAACTATTACTGTCTGGACTTTAAAAGAGACCATGATTCTCTGAGTTTGTGTTCGGTGTTTCTTCTGAGGTCGTCCGTTAGGAAATGCCGGCGCCATCTAGTTCAAAAAAATGTAAAACATTGACTTATAAAAGTGTCTTTAAAAGATCTATTTACAGAAATAAATATCATTTATCATCATTTATCATTTAGTACCGAAGTAGGTACACCTACACAATGGTAGCGCCGAGCACTGTATCAACAAGTGGCGTGGTATACGTGTGCATGCTTCACACGAATGTAGAAAAAACAAAACACAATTGAGTGCCTACCTAAAGTTTTATTTAAAACATACGTTGCCTCACACTAGGATTTTCTCAGTATCGTGGATGTTTTGTCAAACACGAATTCTCACATACACAAACGCCCAAACCCGAAACAATTAGATACCTGTAGAACATACAAACATTTTCTTGATGTTTTTGAGTTTTTCGTTACATACAAATACAAATCTTTCCTATTTATAATATAATATTAGAATAGTTAACATAACATACCATCACGCCTGTATTCCTCGAAGGGTTAGGCAAAAATGTATACCCACAGCCAGTATGTTTGGGTTCCATCAAATAAGGGGCGAGCCTTTTGCCCTTAATCCCATAAAATTAAAATAACCCATCTGAGATCGAACCCAGGACATCTAGTGTAGCAGTCGTGGTCAGGACCACTAAGCTATTGAGGCAGTATATTATAAATAACACTTGAGTATTTACTTCGATATTATACCTAATATAACGTGTGCGCCAACTGACATAAAGCAATGAACTCAAATTATTATTAAGTAACTGCCTCACTAGCCTGTGGTCCTGAGAGCGACTGCTACGCTAGAGGTCCTGGGTTCGATTCCCAGGTCGAGCAAAGTATTATTGGGTTTTTCTATGAAATTCCCAGTAGCAGCTCGGAGTTAGAATTTTGGCAATAGGTTCGCCCCCTATTACATGTGACCTAAACATACCGGCGAACTGTGAGTGTACATTAGTACGCCACTACCTAACCCTTCAGGGAATACAGGCGTGGAGTGTTAATGTTATTAAGTACCCCAAAACAAAAAATAGAATTCTATTTTATGTAACGCCCTAAGTATAACAGACAGAAATGTGTGGCTGGGGAGTATGTTGCGCGCGAAAATACTAGGAGGCGGTGAAGGGCGCACGTTTTAGGAGCTGTCAATAATTTAAAATGACGTTCAAAAAGTACTACCTAGTAGTCCATATTATAATGATATTGACTTTGACTTTCTTTTGAATAATGAGAGGTCAGCTTAAACTGGCAATGTGTAGCGATTCTTGTTTTTACGTTGTCCTACATACACTAGGAGTTCGTCCTGGTTAGTAATTTTACAAAGACAAATTATCATACACACAAACTCCCAGACCCGGAACAGTTACCTGTAGATTATACAAATAGTTGTTCCGTGTGGGGATCGAACCCACAACCCGTGACGCAGAAGCCCATCGCTCAACCTAGCCTCAGCGTAAATTATATTAATATTGTGATACATTAAATCAATTTTCCGGATCGCTGTTTGCCTTCGTCTGGGAGCTCCTTGCTGTCAGTGCTTGCCGTCCTCACATCGCTGTCAGTGTGGTGAAGCTGTCGACAGCCTCGGACACCATGGTTTGTCTTGTAGCAGGAGCGCAGGTCGCATAGCGCGACACGCCAGTATTAATGAAATCATACGTCGTGCTCTTGCCACTGCCGGCGTTCCGGCCATTTTAGAACCGAATGGCCTGGCCCGCGACGATGGCAAGAGACCGGACGGGATGTCATTGCTACCTTGGAAGATGGGTAGGCCTTTAGTGTGGGACGCGACATGCGTCGACACTCTTGCGCCATCCCATCTTCCTAGCTCGGCGGGTTGCGCTGGCGCTGCTGCTGCAACTGCGGAGACCAACAAGCGGCGAAAATATAACAATTTTATTAACTGTTATATTTTTGAACCGTTTGGGGTCGAAACGCTAGGACCGTGGGGTCCGAGTGCACTTTCCCTCTTTAAGGGTATTGCCAAACGCCTGAACGACGCTTCACGTGACCCAAAGGCTGGCGTATACTTTGGTCAAAGAATCAGCATTGCCATCCAACGTGGCAATGCAGCCAGTCTTCTGGGTACCCTACCGGCTGATAGCGATGGGGAGTTCTTTGACGCCCTTTTTTAGTCTTATTTTTCTAGTTTTAATTTAGTTAGTTTTTGTTTTATTTAGATATTTAGGTAGTTATTTTAAGTTATTTAAGTTTTAGATAGTAATTGAACAGTTATATTTCTTATTTAAACTATTTAAGTAATTATTATATGAATGAATTATAATTTCATAAAAATATTGCAAGTCGAGTCGTTGAAATAAAGGTACATGATGATTTCAGTATCCCAGTTTAATTATCAGTAGCAAAGGCCGTACTTACTGATGATTGAAATTAATTTTGCTGAATTCCTCATTTATGTGAGTAGTTGATAATTTGTACATAATACGTTGGTAGGTATGGCTATTAGTGCGTGAATTTGGTAGCGTGAATACAGACACATACTGGACAGACGTCCAGTATGTGTGCGCGTCAACCGCTATCAACATATTCATGTATCTATATCATATACATATTCTCTGGCATATATCCTAATAATGCACAGCCATAGTTCGCTGGTATACTTGTCTCATGTACTGGGGGCAAGTCTATTGCCATTAACCGGGCACGAATTCAAACTCTGAGCTGCTATTGAGAATTACTTCGAAAAACCCAATAACAACTTGCTCGGGGTAGTCTATAAAATCCGTCAAATTAGCCTAAATGTTAGCAACTAGAATATTCTATAAAAAAAATAACAACTATACTATAGGTAGGTACAGCAGTGTGGTAAGTATATTCGTCCACACATCAAAAAGTCAGTTTTTTTTGGACATGGCTGTTGATTCAGGGAATCTTAACAGCGTAACCGAGCTTGGTGGCGAGGCACCGAATGCCACCAGCCAGGAGCAACTTAAAACTAAGCAACAGCAGCTAAGGGCGTCCCCTGCGGGACACGGGCCTCGGCTTAGGTCGTTGCTGGGGGGCAGCTAGGGACGGCTGGATCTGGTTTAAAAAAGTCAGATTAACTAACGAGGACAATATAAAGCACCTCCTTCCCGGATTTAATAAGCCTTTAAAACATCAGTAGTTTTCTTTGTGGAGATAATCCGGGCATAATTTTAAAGGTACTAATCAATCGGACTTTGAATACATATTATTTTCTCATCAAAACTATGAAAATTTTTATTATTTCCACTATATTCAACCGTTAAATTATTCAGTTGAACTAAATTTTAGTTTATTAGTTACCTAATTAGTGCCACAATTTTCTGAAAGCTTTCGGGTAAAATTTCAACGATTTGACATTCGCTGACGAGGGTGATCTGTTCAATAATGGATCCTGCTGAAAGCTATCCTGGAAGTTTTTTGCATCGCTGAGCTCCATACTACGTTCAATAACTCTAATTAATTATAATGAACGAATGATAGCGGTCAGACAAAATCGAATTGAAATTGTTAAAATTATATACGATATCTACCGTTGTGTATCGAGGATTAAAATAAAAAATATGAAACCGATCCGTCTGAGTCCAGCGAGTGAACTAATTGAATGTAAAAATCTATCGAACTTTATTTGCATGGTAAAGGGGTCCATATTTAGTTGCAGCTGCTGTTTGATGTAGGCCAAAACCTAGTTATGTACGAGCAGTGCATTATTGATTTTCCTGCCCTTTACCTGGGAATTCGCGCTGGTTTTGGGGAGAAGGGGGAGCCCGCCCACTGCACAACACGGCTACGCACACTATGTAGTCCCTCACACAATTAATTTTAGACTTATGGCATTCTATGTAGAATTTGAATATTAAAATATATATATCAGTAGTGTATAAAATACAGTGCTTTGTTAAATTAAGCCTTTCAGTGCATCCGTATTATGCGGTATTGGAATATAACTTTGTATAAATGTATTCGCTTATTTAATTTGGTATATGAAAAGGGTCTTTGCGGTTTAAACAGAATAAATTTGCACGTGTAACATCATGTTTTACTCGAGACTAACATTCTTCTACACGTGCATTTAAAATAGTTCACTAACAATAGCATGTGACTAACTTGCTATAATTGTGTTAATTAACGGAGGTACTCATGCACGCAAGTCTGATCTTAACACTTGGTTGACTAATCTTGCTCGCATTCCGCCTAGATAACTAAGGCTCCTAATAGAGATACAAAAAAATAGATGCGGTATCGTGAAATCAATACAATATGCGTTTTTTAAATCATTGTTTGTAAGAGATCCCTAGTTGTATGCAGGTTTCATTGATTATAGGTAGATAATTAGATTACAAAAAATTATACAAATCAGCATTGGCGATCGGATCTTAGCTTGAGGAAACGCGAAAGAAACTGAAACATTTGCCAAATTGCGGGAGTATTAGTTTAGTGCAAGACGGTTCGCGCTATCTCCCGTTCTCGAGGTCTCTGGTACCTATGCAATTAGTCTCAGAGTTCAACGGAAGTCCATAAGAAGTATTTTTCTTATTGCATTGAATACAAATTGTTTACATTGTCGGAAAGTAACTGAAGATCATTCATAAAAATCAATAATAATATAATCTAATCTAAATCTAAAACAATTTGTACCTACATATACGCAGTTGAATTTTCTTGTGCACCTAGCAACATGATAAGGCGTTTAACAGAACTCGTGTTTAGTAATTTTTTTTTTATAACCCACTACGGTGGTAATCAAGCATACGGCCCGCCTGATGGTAAGCGGTTACCGCAGTCTATGGACTCTTGTACAAATGACCCCTAAAAAATCTTTTTAAACCCTATTTGAGAGGGTGGGGTAAAGACGGGCTGCCAGCATAGGAGACAATGAGTGTGATGATTAAACACCAGCGGTCCCTCCCACTATCAACACAACGCTTCCTCGCGGAGCTCTGGCGACCTTGCTCGCCGTTAGGAACACAACATAGCACGGAGCTATGTTATTTGGCTACCAGTTTCTGCAAGGTGGTGATACTTCCTCAGCCAGGCAGCTCCAATTGTCTACTAACTAACTACGCTGTTGTGGTGCCTTTCGTGCTGTCAGTCTATACATGCTTGACCATTCTTAGCACATCAAGAATTCCCTGTGCCTCGGAGAGCACCATGACATAATATGTTAGTGATAATAAATTGTTCGGGAATCATCATTAACATATAAGAAATTAAGTTGAAAAAGTCTGATGGAAGTCACTTCGTGTAAAATTATTATATTCAGCTGATTAGTACAGGCCCAAAAAACAGAGTTTTGAAAAAGGCTTTGATGCATGAAAAGGAAAGAAAATAGACTGGATTTATGTTGAGACTTTCGAGAATCTTCACTTGCTTTATAATAATAAATAAACTTATTTACTGCGATAAAGTACCTACCTATGACGTCCTTGTAAGGTTTTTTATGTAAGTAAGTAGGTACTGCATTCAACAAACGAGTTTGTTATACAAGTTATGGCGCAAACATTTATTTACTTTGTTTCTTTTTGACTTGAGTGTTGCCAAGTTCTTTTCCACACTTTGTATACCAACATGCATAAACATAGGTAGTTATTTAAATTATGCGTAGTTACCTGATATTTTTCCATATTTTTTTAATATGCTTTCCATTCCTGAAAATTATAAAATGCTCACGTGAGCAGTCGTAAGTAGAATTTGTTTTCGTTTGAACACAATCGAATAATAAATTAATTCCCAATGATTTAAACAGTGAATAATTAAAAAAAATGGCTTGATCAATTTCTTTTTTAAACTTTAAATTAGTTTTTATATGATACACTTTGGTCAAAGTAAACATGACAAGCACGGCTTTAAGTTAACATTTATTTAATTAACAATGTCTATGAAACTGGTGCTGTTCAAAGTGGCTTAATTAACAAGAAATTGTACTTGGAATTAAAATAATCTTCACTTCAGAGATATTCTCTGTCAAAGTAAAACGAATCCCAGTTTCTAAGAAAGAATGCATTATTATCTCGGAACATGCGAATATTAAATGTTCTAGAACTTTATTGAAGCCTTATTGCTTTAGTACCTTTTGTCTAGAAAATATTAAGTGGGACTAATACCTTTGTTCTACGAAGCTAGTGTCAGCCTTTGTAGGTTGAGTTTCTACTTCACTTTGTCTAATGAATTATATAATATAAATAAATTAATATAGTATAAAGAGAGAATAGCTTGTAATTACCTACCTGCTTTGTTTAGGTTAAACAGGATTAGGTATGTGGCAATGGCGGTGGTAGGGCGCTCTACGTAATGAGATGGCTTTCTCTGAAGTTTATTATGTTTTGATACATGAGATGTCTATTGAAAATTCTTGTAATAATTGCTGTTCTTTCCATATCTTTAAATAATACAATCTACTATATAATATAACTAGCTTTTGCCCGCGGCTTCGCTCACCTGTTGTAGTATACATACCTGTTTCATTCCTTTAGCCTTTAGTTATCTTCACAATTATCTGTTCTTCAGGCATAATACACTTCTCATCACATCATTATCCTTAATTATAATAATTAAGGATAATGACATCATTATCCTTAATTATTATATTTAATAATTATTATAATATATATTAATTAATTATTATAATCCTAATATACACTTAACATCACATGATGTTAAGTGTATTTATTAGATAACTAAAGGCTAAAGGAATGAAACAGGTATATATACTACACTGTAGGATATTAGGATTAGGAACCAACAATGATGTTCTCTTCTTTGTATGGGCCTATAAAGATAAGAGAGGTCAGGATTCATTTAATTAATTGAGATATAAAGTTCACCAGTTTTTAATTTGGAAAATATACTTTTTATCAGTGATAACAAAATTAAAATCTATTCAGTTGTTTTTGCTTCAACCCGTAACAAACAGACAAACACACATGAATTAAAAAAAACACTTTTTGGATGCGGAGACGCGTATATATACCTACCTTAACCGACTCGTTTTTTTTTAATCTTCAATGTACAGACACAGCTTTTTTACAATTGTATAATAGTAGAGATATAATATAAGAATGTGATATAATATAATAATACTAGCTTCTGCCCGCGACTTCGTCCGCGTAGCGTGATGATATATAGCCTATAGCCTTCCCCAATAAACGGGCTATCTAACACTGAAAGAATTTTTCAAATCGGACCAGTAGTTCCTGAGATTAGCGCGTTCAAGCAAACAAACAAACAAACTCTTCAGCTTTATATATTAGTACTAGCTTCCGCCCGCGACTTCGTCCGCGTGGAATAGTTACTTAGTATTAGCGGGATGATAGCCTATAGCCTTCCACAATAAATGGAATATCTAACACCGTAAGATTTTTTCTAATCGGATAGTTCCTGAGATTATCCCGTTCAAGTAAACTTGGCAGGTGGCACTTGACAGGTGGTAAGAAGATGATCCCCTTCAGCGGCTTGTAGTAGGTATGTTTTGATTGAAGCTCACTTCAAGATATAGCCAATATTGTTAGTTGATAATTGAGTACTGAGTATCCGCGCGGAATTTTAGTAAAATATGTCACGGGAGCAGGAATAATAAAAGAACACTAAATGAGGATATGTCCTTTAGAGCGTTTGTAGGATCCGAGCGGACCCAAGGTCGGTCCGCACGGATACAAAACAAACGCTCATCATCAAATCATGTTTATAAAAACACCTACGCAAATAATGCATTTGGAATTTTAGAACAAAGTTAGCATAAAAAAGGTTATAGTGAGCCAACCTTAAAAGATAGACATATGCTGTCGCGGACTTTTTTTTAGAACTTTTAAAGAGGAACAATTCTGTCATATATGATTTTTGCGAAACTTTAACCGTTTACGCAGCGCACGCATCAAAAGCTCTCAAAAGGAAAAAACCCCGATTTTGAAACATTCTTCATTGATGCTCCGCTCCTATTGGTCTTAGCGTGATGATATATAGCCTATAGCCATCCTCGATAAATGAGCTATCTAACACTGAAAGAATTTTTCAAATCGAACCAGTAGTTCCTGAGATTAGCGCGTTCAAGCAAACAAACAAACAAACAAACTCTTCAGCTTTATATATTAGTATATAGATTATAACATTTTAAAAAAGCTAATAATATATAGAAAAGGCATTGCATGACTTTTGCACACGAGTGCAAAAGTAACTATCTGTCTGTTACCCAGCTACGCTTAAACCGCTTAACGAATTTTGATGAAAATTGGTACCTATAGAGACCGATTGGATCTTGGAGATAGATATAGGCCATCTTTTATCTTGAAGTCTTTTGGCGTCCCGGCAAAGCCACGAACTGCAGATAATTGGATTTGATGTTTAATGAAAATAAAGAAAGAGAGTTGGATGCAAACACCTAGTTAATTAGCATAATAAAAAACGGGTTTCTAATACCGACTGCAATTACACTGGCTTATAAAAGTCTTGTGTCAGGAAATGTATGGGATGTGTGGCATCCACAGTGGTACGTGATATCCAGATAGCTGGCTGCTAACACAACCACCGACCTAGGAACGTACTGCTGAATATTTCCATTTGTTTATAGCCGTAGGGCGAATGAATATTTAATTAAAGCTGGATCCTAAAGGCTATTATAATATCGGGTATCTATTATTTGAAAACTCTGACTGAAGGGGCGTTTTCTTTGTGTGTGAGTTTTAATTTGTTTTTGCCTTGTATGACATATAAACTACTTCATTTATCTAGTTATGCGACTAATGTCCTAGATTCGATTCCCAGTTGTGATTTTCTATAAAAATGTCAGTAGCAGCTGGGAGTTTTTGGGATTTGAGGCTCGCCTCCTATTACCGTATATCATCTCATACTTCATCAAATTATTATCACCACACAAAAATCAATAAAAACCAAAGCAAATAATATATATAAAAATTGCAAAAAAGGAATCTGACAAATGTCAGAGGAAGAAAGGAATCGCTTAAAAAAACATACCGGTGAACTGTGGGTGTGCATTAGAACGCATCTGCCTAACAGTGGAACTGTTGTTGTTAGCATTATTTTGTTCGGTGGACATTACCCCGAAACGGAGCATGTGCCATGTGCGGGAGGGCGGACAACATTCTAACAATAGAACTTATCTCATTTTCCCACCCGTGCCAAATTTTGTAGATTTCATTAACATACCATCACGCCTGTATTCCCCGAAGGGTTAGGCAGAGGCGTACTAATGTACACCCACAGTTTCCCGGTATGTTTAGGTCCCATGTAATAGGGAGCGAGCCTATTGCCATTAACCGGGCACAAATTCCTAACCCCGAGCTACTACTGGGAATTTTATAGAAAAACCCAATCACACTTTGCTCGACCTGGGAATCGAACCCAGGACCTCTAGCGTAGCAGTCGCACTCAGGACCACTTGGCTAATGAGGCAGTTAGTAGATTTCAGTTTGAAACTATTACTCAAGGGAAAGTGTGTTGGTGCATCTATGCAATGTTGTACAGTGAACAGCACGTTTGACGTCGTCAAAATGGCGACCTAACCATTGCGCTACGTATCGTCGGTTTGATTCCTACCAGCAGCAAACAAATTTTGGATCCACAGATATCTGTTTTGTCTGGGCCTACCTACTTTGTATGAGTTGGTTGTATTCAAGGAAACAAGTGTTTCCTTGAAAATAAGTGTTTCCCTTGTCTTGTTAATAAAAAAGAAAAAAATTAAACTTTCTATTAGTTAACTACCTTTGCTAATCAAACATCACTTCGTTTAATATCATCTCAGATTCCAGTTATATCCATCCATTGTAAACGTTATTACATAGAAATACAATTATTCACTACTAGTTTAGCAAAACTAAACTAAACGTGCTAAACTAACAGCCACATTAATGGTCCTAGGTTCGACTCCCCAGCACAGAAAAGTGTCATTCGGTCGCCTATAAAATTCTCAGTCGCATCTCGGAGTTTGGATTTGTGTCAGTGGTAATAGGCTTGCCCCTATTACAAAGGGTCCTAAATATACCGGCGAAGTATTGGTTACTACGGTAATAATATAATAGTTAGCTGATATGTTTGCCCATTAAAGGTACATACCTACTTCTGCCTAACCCTTCGGGACATACAGGCGTGATGGTACTTGTTACTAACCAAAAATCGAAATCAATAGACATCCAGATGTTCGAGTGAACTGAAATCATATAAACTATTTCTTGGTAACTTTTAGTAAAACACGAAAACGCCCTTTTATTTGGTAATTAACACGAAATATGGATCGTATAGTGGGAATAATACATTTCATTTAACCGGAAATTCAAAATTCAATTATGACACGCGTGTTTTTCCGTTTGCTATCGACAGGTTTGAGCGCGGTGCATGCATGTTCACAGTGATTAAATTGACGGATGCTTGACAACACCTCTACACACATATATGATAGGACTGTGGTGTGAGCTCAAATTACAAACGCAGACGGACTCAAAGCGTATTTGAGTTACATACCTAGCTTTCATATTCCATGCCCTAGGCGGAATGATTCTGTGAATCCGCCAAACATGGATTAAAATTTTTAATGAAAATAAAAGTATTATCGTATTTCATCCTCCTAGCCTCTATGTCGGCTACCAAAATAGTTAGATGCAGCTGAATTTCAGTATTTTACGACACAAATTCTGGATATTACTTACCTACCGATATCCTATCCTTCTAATATTAAAAACGTGAAAGTTTGTGATGGTGTATGGATGTACAGATGTTTGGTACTCTTTTAAGTCAGAACGGCTGAACGGATCTGCATAAAAATTGGCACAGAGATAAATTATAGTCTGGAATATATAACACACAGAACCTAGTCCTGAATAAATCTTTAGTATTATATATCAGCAGAAAACGGTGATAGTCTAGTAAAATATTCCTATCACTGCTAAGTATGAGTTGTTCGATCGATCGATTGATCAATATAGATATCAATTTGTTGCTTCACATGCGCGTTTTTATTTCAGGAGTACTTACCAGAGTTTATGTGTGATACCATTCTAAAATATTATTCGTCGCAACTAGTTTAACATTATAAATTATTTCTATAATTCCGTCACCCTCATAGAGAAGCAGAAAATTCATCATTTCACACAGAAATTTCTCTAAATACTATTTCGCATCGCTACGAGAGGATTTCAGCTTATTTATTGTGTTAATTACGTATGTACGCTCGTCCGGTCGATACCAGCATCACGTCTCGGAACTCTCAGCGCGCTATGCATTCTTGAATATACGCTTTCTCGTGTCATATAATTTAATTTCCATATCAAAAGCATACTTGGTTACATGGCTGGTCTGTGGGATCTCTAGATTTTGAGAGTACTTAGAGACGAAATTGAGTAATAGTATTCTCTCAAACAAGGCAATGTATGTACTATTTTCATGTTTGATGTTGTCTTTCTATTGTCACTGAATTCTGTGTAGAAGTTATAGGCTCTGGCAGACAGCAGGACGCAAAGCGGACCAACTCAGAACAATGGATTTCCGTTAGAAACCTTTAGGTACAGAATACCTACTGTAAATACTTGTTGTTGTTATCTGATCTCTCGATCTGTTGCTTTGAAACTAAAATCCTTTTGTGTGTGTCGATATCTCTCTGAGTGCCGTCCATCACACGGTCATATAACGGTCTCATATAACGCAGTGGGCGTCAAGGAGAATAATGTCTTGCTTAGGACACTGTTATCAGTAAACAGAATCTTCTGAAACTTCTGTAATGCACTAGGATATCAGTTACCTTTGTGCTACTAATAGTTTAGTCAGTTCTACACAATATTGGATAAACAAACGTTTATACATGTTGAGGTATTATGGCACAGATTAAAAACAACCCGTTACCAAACTTGGAATTCCTATAAAAAAAACTGCCGCAACCCGAAGGGCTTTACATTCATCATAATCAATGTTCAACATTCATTGCTTGAATTTATTTAGAGTTTTCTGCAGAAAATGAGCGGCTATGCTAGTTCAACCACAAATACAGTAAAATAATAAATATCTATTATGTCAAAAATTTCCAAACTAGCGGGCCCGGCACACATGATCCTGCACTTAACTTGACAAAAAAAATTAGCTGTCAAAGGAAGGCATTACCGAAACCAGCATACAACGCCATCTTAATTTTTGTCCGTGTTTTGTTTCTGTCAAATCATCCGTTCCATATAAATACGAAATGTATGGGAAAATAAATTTTCTTCATAATTTTCGTTGTCGTGAATTTTCGATGTTTTAATAAGTACTTACCTAGATAATCTGTTATTCGGGGTGGAGACAAATCCAAAGATCAAAGATCATACAAATCAGTCCAGTCGTTCTTGAGTCATATGCGGTGACTTTGTTTTACTTATTTTTTAGATTTAAACTCGCTCAACTCCTTTCGACAATAATATTATATTCATTAAAAAACAATAAACGTAGCGTTTAAACCCACCCTGTAAGATTAGGAGGTAACTGCGTCGTTACTTTGTGAAACGCGGAGGTGTTATTTAGTCTAGACACCGGCGCCGTGGAAAATCTTGTGACAATGGAAAGTTACAGTACCTATCAATCTTTGTAAACAAATCTATTATGTTTTTCTCCAATTTTTTAAGATGATATAAATAAAATGGGTGTTCAATTATTAGTTTATTATTTAATACCTATTTAAGTAACGGGTGGCCATTTAGAGTTACAACGTTCTCTCGCGGGCGATAGTTCGTTTTATAAATAATTCGAAATGCAAAACATTTATTTGCTTTTTTAAGTAATCCAGATCGAAATAGAAAAAAGGTAGAAACGTGGGAGAGCCATGCTTCGGCACGAATGGGCAAGCTCGACTGGAGTGATACCACGGCCTCACAGAAAACCGGCGTGAAACAACGCTTGCGTTGTGTTTCGCCGAGTGAGTGAGGTTACCGGAAACCCTTTTAAAAGGCGGGCAGCGCACTTGATCACAAGTGCGTTGCCCGCCTTTTAAAAGGGTATTGGAATATAATAACCACCTGAGGAATCATCCTCTGGTGGTTATTATATTCCAAATGAACGCGCGCGGCGCGACTACTCTTATAGTTGCGGTAGGTAGTGCGCTATGCCTGTAGTACCTAGGAACGGGTCCACATTAGTATGACTTATTCATTAAAATTTGAACTGAAAATTCAGATTTTGGCCTTAGTTATTCATGCACATAAGTGTGTACTTCTTCTTCTTATCGAATCGACAGCAAACGGAAAGAGAAGAGCAAAAGAAAAGAAATCATTGAAAACGTTAAACTATTCCGCTACGCGCACAGCATTTACTGTAGCGGCCATTATGTCTTGATGTGTGCAAATAGGGGCACACTGGGTATGATAACATACAGGACATATCTTCCACTGCACCTTACCTACAAAATAAGTTGGTTCCACCGGAGAATCCCCCACCTGTTAACATGGCTCCGGCCGACATGAGTACGAAGTCTGTTGAGAGACTTGTACTTTACACTATTTGGGTAGGTAGAATTACTATCTATGCAGACAACTTTACTAAATGTGCCTCTCAAACAGTACCTACATACTCTTAATTAAGATAATGTATAAAAAGCTACGAAAATTCATATCGGTATTTTCATTTTATATATAACAACTCCTTCATATTTACAAGGCTCCCCCAAGTTAATAAGAAGCGATAAGCGTGTATTGATTGAGCTGATACGCTCTTATCATTAAGTATTAAATAATTTTGTAAAACATTGCTAGACTGTATAATTGTATGATTTTATTTATGTTTGCCCATAACTTTTTTGTTTATTAACCATATTTGAAACTCTACTCACTTGATTTGAGGGCTTTGATGTAAAAATAACATTATCGCTGGGTTCTAATTATCGACGAAGATAAAATAAATAGTATAGTTATTTTACAGTATATTTGAAATTTAAAGTACCACAATTGAATATTAAGTACCTAGGAGAAGGATTGTCTCTAGGAAAGCATGTACCGTGAAGCGTGAAGCCTTAAAAGTGAAGTGACTTTTACTTATATGTACAGTCACTAACGGACATTTATATTATGTCTTATTAAAATAACTTTTAATAAAAAGTAAAACCGCTTTCATTCCTGATGGCACCTCGTACTAAGCTAAATTTATTTATTTATTTAGGAAAGAAACAAACAGTCATTCAACACATAATAATCTAAGACAAAAGAACACAAAAAGACCTATAGCTTCCTTAATGTAACCAACAATATATCAACTTAATGAACACCTAAAATTTAGTAATTTATACACTATTGACTATGAAATACAAATATAAAATGTACCTTACATTAAATAATTATATACTAATTTACGTACTAAAAGCTTTCTCTAGTGTTGTAATTGAACAACAGAATATATCTACATCAGCTAATTTGTCACTGGCATTACAAAGTCTACAGGCACGCTTCAAGAACATATTTCTGGAATAACATGTCCTGCTGTGTTTGCTAAATGCTTGTGTTACGAGTGGGTAGAGAGTAGGTAGAGCAATGGGTTTCGAACCGGCAACCATATGATCGCAAGTCCGACGCCTAGCCATTAGGATACCACCGCTTCAATAATGTGCGGAGATGTTTCGGAAGTCGGTGGTAGTGCCTATGATTTGGTCGGATCCATGGAGTTTCTTTCCGGATTCTTCTCCATAGTATCAACCATTTGGAATCGTGCAACTAGAATCGTAACGTTTGAAAGAATAATATTTGAATTTAAATAAATTGGATTTGAATTTGATATTTTGTTTTCGCCACCGGCTTCCACTGTTTTGCACATAACATTATTTTTGTTTTGACTTTTGTTAAAAGTAATTTTATTTCAACACTAGCTATTACCCGCGGCGTCGCTCACCTGAAGCTATATTAGGATTAAGAATGGATCCCAAAAATAATTTAATAACAAACCAACATTTCAGTGATTATCTTTTCTTTGTATGGGTTTGGGTAGTACCAGTGAACATACATAAAAAATACATAGTTAAGTATAGATGAACACAGAACCTCTTTTTGTTTTAAGTCGGTGAAAAAGCAGAGCAGATTTGTGTTTTCCGTAGGTATGACTTCTTTCACTAGGTAAGTAGAATACACAATGGTAGAATTTTCCAAAGATTTTTTTTAAAAGTGGAAATTTTCACTTTGCGTCTAATACAAAGTGGTATTTTATAAATCACTAGCATCTGCCCGCAACTTCGTCCACGTGGAATTGAATTGGGTCCGACCTAGATAGAAAACCCATGTGTTATTCCTGACTATATTCTATCTCTATGCTGAATTTTATCCAGATCCGTTCAGCCGTTCTGGCGTGACATCCTCACATAACATAACATACCATCACGCCTGTATTCCCCGAAGGGTTAGGCAGAGGCGTAGTAATGTACACCCACAGTTCGCCAGTATGTTTAGGTCCCATGTAATAGGGGGCAAGCCTATTGCCATTAACCGGGCACAAATTCCGAGCTGCTACTGGGAATTTCATAGAAAAACCCAATAACACTTTGCTCGACCTGGGAATCGAACCCAGGACCTCTAGCGTAGCAGTCGCGCTTAGGACCACTAGGCTAATGAGGCATGCGAAAGTTTGTGAGGATGACAACTGCAGTTGTCATCCTCACAAACTTTCGCATTTATAATAAGTTAACACCGACCGATCTCCGGTATAAATCTCCCGAAATCTCCCGAATCTACGAAAAAGATTAATGGTTAAGGATAGTAGGATAGTAAAATGTAGTATTAATATTTTCTATCCATAAAAATGCTTTCATGCATCCATTCAAATTCCTTTTGTTGTTATGCTACAAACCAAATGTGATATGTTGGTAAGTATTTTATGATAGGTACCTACACATTCCACACAGATTAAAACATTGCTATCGAGTTAATATCGGTGATAATAAATTCGATGTGATTACGTCGAATTTATCATAAGTTCATAACACATGTGCGGCGTATCACATTTTTGTTATTGTTATTTTCAATATTAATCTATTTTAACTTTTATTTTTTATTTTTGACTAGCTTTTGTCCGCGGCTTATAATTGTATGCTATTTAATAAGATTAAAATTAATCCCAAAAATAATTTAATCAAATACCTACCAACAGTGATGATCTCTTCTTTGTATTGGCCTCTATACATCAGAGTGGTCAAGCTGTATCTCAGGATCCGTTTAATTATTTGAGAAAGTATACCAATTTTTAAGTTGGAGCATATTATTGCTAACAGTGATAACAAAATTAAAATCTATCCCGTAACAAAAACACAAGTATTTTAAAAATTACATTTTTGGGTTTGTAGATGCTTAGGTATATTCTAAAACCCACTTGTTTTTTTTTTAATATCTTCAATGTACAGACACACCTTTTTACAATTTTATAATAGTAGAGACTAAGACAGCTCAATTAACGATAGAATTTACTTTCAGACTTGGAACAAGTATCCGTTGCACATACAAATATTTGCCTCTTGTGGGAATTGAACCTCAGACCGGCAGCGTAACGGTAGTGGCGGGGTGATCATCTTAACTGACTGACTTACACACCCTGCCTAACCACAGGCGCGATGGTACCGTTCTCTTACTGTCCCGATCGGGTAAAATAGGGGAAGTTTTATAAGTAATATATATAACTACTACCCGCGTTTCCTGGTTCCTAAAAGTTGTAGCATGATGTTAAATACCTTAAAACCTTCCTCATGCATCGCTCCGTCCATTAGTGAAATCCTCATGAAAATCCTTTCAGTAGTTTTTAACTAATAATAGGGAAGTACCTATGTAGTTTCATATATAATCAACCCATTATACAGTATACCATCACGGTCATTCACGGTAGCCTAATGCGGGTTGGCAGACTTCACACGCCGTCGAGAAAATCTCTCAGGCATGCAGGTTTCCACACGATGTTTTCCTTCACCGTTTTCTTTTTTATGAACATTGAGCAGACGGATCACCCGATAGTAAGCGATAACCGCCGCCCGTGCAACACCAGAGGAGTAACAAGTGCGTTGCACGCCTTTTAAAAGGGTTTGGGCCTCCGGTAACCTCACTTACTCGGCGAAACATAACACAAGCGTTGTTTCACGCCGGTTTTCTGTGAGGCCGTGGTATCACTCCGGTCGAGCCGGCCCATTCGTGCCAAAAGCATGGCTCTCCCATGTGAAAAACCACGTGGTAGAGTTTAAAACAGAACTCCATAATGATCTCAGACTCAATAGTGTCATTATACCTATTAAAATAAGGAAATATGTATGTATATCGAGTGCAACGTAATTGATTAAGAACTTTCGAACAAACGAATATTTTCGTCATGAATATTAAATGTTTCTTGTTTTATTTGCTGATGTGACTGAGATACCTATATGCCCCTTTTAGATCCGACAGAGGTTAACATGATTGTGTACACTTAGATAATCTAAAAAGTAGGTAGGTAGGTAGGTTACCAACACTAGTGCCTAACACTTTTGGCACCGACTGTGTATTATAGATCGCTCAGCATCAATTAACTTTATATTTAAATACATCGCAAAGTAGAAATAATGTCGCATTTTTTTTGTACAATTGAAAACAATAGCAGTGGCAGTTGAAAATAATTCTTGAACAATAAACCTCATAAATATACCTAAGGCTTGTTTTGTTTTAAAGTTCTTGCTAATAAATATTTCTTGTAAGATAACATACCATCATACCATCACGCCTTTATTCCCCGAAGGGTTAGGCAGAGGTGTACTAATGTACACCCACAGTTCGCCGGTATGTTTAGGTCCCATGTAATAGGTGGCGAGCCTATTGCCATTAACCGGGCACAAATTCCAAACTCCGAGCTGCTACTGGGAATATCATAGAAAAACCCAATAACACTTTGCTCGACCTGGGAATCGAACCCAGGACCTCTAGCGTAGCAGTCGCGCTCAGGACCACTTGGCTAATGAGGCGTCTTGTAAGATAGCCGCTAAAATACGTCTGCAGGCCGTAAGAGCTAATTTGTACAACTTCTTTAACGTCATCTGATGACCAATAATAACACCTAATTTATATTCATATATATATATTTTTTTTTCTTTTTTAAAAGCTTACTAGCAATGCGGGTCGCACATTACTAGTATTCTTGTTAATCCCTCGTGCTAAGCTAAATGCTTGTGTTACGAGTGGGTTCACGTCGGTAGTGCAATGGGTGGGGTTCGAACCGGCAACCACATGATCGCAAGTCCGACGCCCCAGCCATTAGGCTACCGCCGCTTTTAAATATAAAATATATGTCTTTCTGTTTCAGTTTACTTCAATTGTCTAGCTCTTTTCGAATCGTTGTCGTTGAAAATCGTTGCTGAAATCCGAGTATCACTCAACTTGGTAGATTGTTGTCGTGAATAACTAACAGCGGCCTTTTACAAGTTTAACACAAGTAGTACAAATTACAAATAATAATAACAACGAAAACTCGCATAAAAAGTTCGATAGCAATAAGATATCAATCATTATACAGTACGCTGGCACAGGCTTTGATTAATAGACTGATCTAATTGATCTTCAATTTCTCTTTCGCTCTCATATTGAAATTAGTTACATGCGACTGTAACTCATGGTCATGGTAGATGAAAGAATAATTAAATATAATTATTTATTTAGTTAATCGATACTTTTTATAAGCCCAAGCACCAATAAAGGCCGCCATCTAAAGAAGCAGTTCCAGGAAAGATTTTTTAAATAGATAGAGTGCGGGCACGTTTGGCGTAGCCTCTGAGTAAATGTCTTATACGCTACGTGTTGTGAGTTCGATCCCCGCACATAACAAATATTTGTAAGACCTGCAGGTAGTTATTTCGCGTCTAGGTGTTTGTGTATGTTAAAAATTGTGTTTGCACTCACAATACAAGAGAAAATCCTAGTGTGAAGCAAAGGTTTTTTTGTAATAAAAATATATTAAAAATAAAACACTCGTGTAATTGAATTTGAGTTCATGTCTAAAAAGTTTAAACTTACGTGATAAGGCACGTTGACGATGGTGACCATATCGTCTTCAGTGTTCGGGTAAGATGCGACAGGGTCGAACTCGAACCGTTCGTGTCGGATGTACCGCAGTCTGTCCTCATCCACCCCTGTCAGCTCTCGGGTCTGGTACAATCTAGAATAGTTCAAAATTTGTAATAGATTTCTCTTGTACGTAACACTATGTTGATAAGCCGTGCTTGCAAAGTTCAGCGCGGCTTTGAACTAAGTACTTAGGTACCTACTTATACTTTATTGCGTAAATGTTTACTGAATAGATAATATTAACAAGGCATTTCTTACACATGAGAACATTTGAAGTTGTATAGGTATTCATTAGTAAGGAAGAGATACGTATATTTTCATAAAGTTAATCAATTGATGGCGAAACGTTTGGCGTGGCGGCTGAGCGATCGGATTCTGCGACACGTGTTGTGGGTTCGATCCCCACACGGAGCAAATATTTGTATGATCTACAGGTAGTTGTTCCGGGTTCCTGGGCGTTTGTGTATGTGAGAATTTGTGTTCGTAAATGCACCCACGATACAGGAGAAAATCCTAGTGTTGGGCAACGTTTTTTTTAAAAAGAAACTTCTTTCTTTATTTTTATAACAGGTAACATAATTATCGTTCCAGTTAAAATAAGGGCACAATCACAATTTTTCTACTTCATCTACTTTAATACATCATCTATTATGTAATTTCAAGATGATTCTGGCGACTGAGACCTCGATTAACTCGGACCATGGTCCCAGTTGCCAGTTCCATTTAAATATATCTGTCTTCCGGCGACTGGGACCACCCTTATAAGAATCAAAAATCTATTGTTCTATCCAAAAACAGTACAGTCAAATGGGACCACAATACAGTAAATTTTCCTGTTAGAATATTAGGATACACAATGTTATTAGAAAAAAGACAATATCTTAGAATATAAATGCAAATGAGGAGATGAGCGACGTTGTTTTTTTTTCTTATTTTGGTGAATACCTACATCTTGCCTCCTTTGTCTCTATTTACTCCAGATAATAAAACTGACGAAATCCCTCCTAAACAAACCTTCAGTTAAATTGACTACAATACAAATAATGATAACAAGAATAATAGGGTCCGAACAATAGTGTATAAAATTAAAGGAATTACAGATATTTCTATTAAAGCTGTGGATGTGGAGGTGAGTGGGCTGACGATGTAACTACGTCATGAAGGAGGCGCGGGCCCCGAGCGACCCCCATTTCCCCTCCCCCAAACAGCCCCCCGTTGCATTTTCCTTTCACATTTTATATAGGACGCTAACGCAAAATATTGCTATCTCGTTCGCTGTGATAAAAATAAGCACAGCTCAGCGGAAAGCCTGGATGCGGGCCGTCCTGAAGCCTTATAATGATTTATCAGAAACGCGTCATAACAAACAACCGGGGACGGAACGTATTTAGCTGCATTGTCATGTTTGTTTTTACAAACTAGTTAAGTACTCACACTTTCTTCCAATACATAAACTTTAAACTTATAGGTCTTTCTGTCTGCCGTCTATTGAAACTATTGTTTTTATTTTACCATTGGAAAATAAGTAGGTACATATTGTGTTAAGATTTTCATTAGGTAGTATAAATTTTTTTAGAAATGTTTTGTTTTGTCCCACCGTCAGTTATGAAATGAAATGAAATGATATTTATTTCTGTAAGTAGATCATTAGAGACACTTTTACAAGTCAATGTTTTGTTTTTTTTTATAGCTAGATGACTTCGGCATTTCCTAACTGACGACCTCTGAGAAGAAACGCCGAAACAAACTCAGAGAATCATGGTCTCTTTTAAAGTCCACACATAAAATAATGCAAATAATGTGAGTGGGACAATGCAGGGCAATGTCTGAAATGGCCTTTTGAGGAAAGAACCATAGCAGCTTTGAGTAGACCAGTCCTAACTGACGGCAAGCATGCATCAGTCATCGTGTAGCTCAACCATATTTAAGGGAGCTCAACTTATTGTTGCAATTTCGAATTTTATTGAAAGTGGAATTTTATTTAGGCTGTTATTAGGTTGGTTAGTAGGTACTACCTACTTGGTTTCAATTAATTTAAAAGAAAAGTATTTCCATTTTCACAGCACAGCAAAAATAATTCTTTATAAGTTATTTATTAACTTATCTAAATATATTTTTAAATATTTTTACAAAAGATATCCCTACAAAACATTTAAAAATATAATAAATACCGGTGGACTACCCACCGGTATCGGGAACAGGGTCCAAGCTACCGGTGGTCAGGGCTCCAGAGAAAGGAACCTCCTAATAATACGCGCCGTATCCAGGAGTACCGCTTTCTTATAATACTTAGGGCCTGTCTCACCGCCTTCTTATAAGTTCCCAATAAATTATGTAATACAGAAATTAATACAAATTCTGTTCCAATTTTGAATTTACTACTGCATCATTAGCCAAGTGGTCCTGAGCACAACTGCTACGCTAGAGGTCCTGGGTTCGATTCCCAGGTCGAGCAAAGTGTTGGTGGGTTTTTCTATGAAATTCCCAGTAGCAGCTCGGAGTTAGGAATTTGTGCCCGGTTAATGACAATAGGCTCGCCACCTATTACATGGGACCTAAACATACCGGCGAACTGTGTGTGTACATTAGTACGCCTCTGCCTAACCCTTCGGGGAATAAAGGCGTGGTGGTATGTTATGTTATGTTATTTTGAATTTATCTGGTAGGTAGTGCTTATCTGGAGGTTTTGAAACAGACCCTTAATGTTATTATTATTATTTTCATTCTTGTATTCCCTGTAAGGTTAGGCAGCCGTGCAGGCACATCAGCTTCTTACAAGTGGCTCGGTCTGCCTCATTACCCTAGGGGCCCTGAGCGCAACTGCTACGAGGTCCAGGGTCCGATTCCCAGGCCGAGCATAGTATTATTGGATTTTTCTATGAAATTCCCAGTAGCAGCTCGGAGTTTGGAATTCGTTCGTTACTGACAATAGGCTAACCGACGAACTGTCGGTGTACATTAGTAAACCTCTGCCTAACCCTCTGGGCCATAGTGGCGTGATGGTAGATATATTAAGCTTACAGGTCGGTTTTCAATGGTATGGGATATACATATAGGTACATTATAATACTACCGTGAATCGAACAGAAATCCAAACTAAGCAATTCCTACTGACAATAAAAAACCATTGATGTCTTGCTCGACCTGGGATTCGGATCAAGCTCGCCAGCCATGCTCGTTACCACTAGACTAATGAGGCATTACAATAATCAATTTTTTACCTATAAACATAAGGTCCAATCTCCGTTAGCAACGGCACACCACCATTAATTATATCCTCAGGATTGGTCATGTTGAAGATTCTTACGGTGAAGTTGAGAGCGAAAGGTACTTCTTGGAACCTTTCCAATTGTATGGTGTCATCTAGTAAAACTACCTCCTGAAACAAAAGAAAAATATGTATACATTATGTATTGTAGAAGTAGTAGGCCCACATTAATACGCCCCTGACGAAAAGAGGCACATAATATGGTGCTTATGTCGGCTCTACCTACATCGTGCTATACCTACATAATACATACTATCACGCCTGTCTTCCCCGAAGAGTAAGGCAGAGGCGTACTAATGTAAGCTACAGTTCGCCGGTATGTTTAGTTTCAAAGGGGTGCGAACCGGGCACAGATCCCAAACTCCGAACTGCTATTGAGAATCTCATAGTAAAACCCAATAACAATATTCCTCGACCGGGGAATTGAACACAAGAATTCTTACGTAGATGTCGCGCAAGACTAACGAAGAAAATAAGTACAAACAGATTCTTAAATTGAAAAATCTAAAAATCTGATTTAGGGAAATGCATTTTAGCTTGACAAATAGGTACAATGATATTTAATAATCGACCTGGGAATTAAACCCAATATATTTATTTTAGTGAGTGTAATCTAACCATGAAAAATGCAAAAAAAAACAAAAAATAATAAAGAAATTGTATATTTTTTATGTCATGGGGGCAAACAAACAGACGGGTCAACTTTTTTAAACGATACCGCTGCCCATGGACACCTGCAACACTAGAGGAGTCGCATAGTGCGATGCCGGCTTTTTAAAAAGGTTTGGGCGTTGGGTATCCTCACTCACTCGGCGACTCACTCACCTCAACACAACGTAAGTGTTGTTTCATGCCGGTTTTCTGTGAGGCCGTGGTATCACTCCGGTCGAGCCGGCACTTTCGTACCGACACCACAGGACTTCTAGCGTAGCAGTTGCGCTCAGAACCACTAGGCTAGTCGTTTACTAGTCGTTTACTTCCGGTAATTCTAAGAATTACCGGTAATAAAACTGCGGCCTAAGGACGAAGAACTATCGAATTCGTATCGTAAACGTATCGAGTTTTTTTTCTACATATCTCATACATATATACATATTTTCACGCCTGTCTCCCATTTGGGGTAGGCAGAGACTACAGATTTCCACAATCACGGCACACCACTTTCGCTTCATCTACGTTCATTTCGTAAGTTGTTCATGCTTGGGATACTGACTTCTCATTGTATAGACTGTTCGTAATATGGTCATTCATCAAAAGTGGCCAGGAATTCAATAAGTCGTTGTATGTAGTACTTTTATTTTCAATTATTTTAGCGAGTGTATGTAGGGTAAAATATTGGCACCCAGATTTCCATTTTTTTTTTAAATAGCTTACTAGCAATGCGGCCGCACATTACTAGTATTCTTCTTAACCCCTCGTGCTAAGCTAGATTGCTTGTGTTACGAGTGGGTTCACGTCGGTAGGGTTCGAACCGGCAACTACATGATCGCAAGTCCGACGCCGTAGCCATTAGGCTACCGCCGCTTCGAAATTGCATTATTTCACCGTTCTTATTCTAGCTAAAATAAAAACTAGAGAGCTCGATCACTCTTGTTAGTACGGGAATTATCCGGCCATACCATCGAAATATGACATGTTTTAAGCTGTTTTGTTTGTCTGTTTTTGTTGCAGTTCTTGTTTCTACTTCTTCTTCTAATATTTATTTAAGAACTTAATTTATTCATAAGTTTTACATTTTGTCAAAGCAATATACAAACATCCATTTTGTTTAAAAATAATTCAGCTGATAAAGAAAATAAAGTATAAATCCAAGCATTGGAATTATACTTTGAGTTCCAGAATTACCCTTCAGGTGACGCATTTGACGCACGTGTTGCAAACGCTTAAACCTCCTTCAAGCACCTTCGGTATTGACAGAAAATTGACGTTTATCACGTTGAGATACAACACAGCTACCTACGCTTTTACCAATAACAGTGGTTGGACATGACATTAAGGAAACGAACCTCCATCAAGAAAAGGGTATTTTACATAGATTAAAATAAATGAACGTTACTTTACAATCATTTTAGTACAGTGAACCCCGGTGTTTATTACCCGACTACCAAGGAAGGATTATGTTTTTTAATATTTGTATTGGGCAATTTCTTTCAAGATTTTTAACAAGTAAGTACTTACTTATCATGATAAAACGACTACGGAAAAGGGTGGGCAATAATTATATATCAAATAAGTCGAGCAGAAGAAATTTGCCATGATATTAAATTAAATACCGTCTAGGACACGAAGTAAGAAGCATTTTTTTTAAACTTATTTTCTTAGTTAGGTACTACTAACTTTAACATACCTTCACGCCTGAATTCCCCGAAGGGCTAGGGAAGGGTGAATTCGCCGGTATGTTTAGGTTACATGTAATTGCGAGGGCGAGCTGATATACCTATAAAAACTTTAAATACCTACCTAAGTACATAAGGTTTCTGCATTCACCAATTCTATTATAAAAACATACATAACATACCATAACGCCTGTATTCCCCGAAGGGTTAGGCAGAGGTGTACTAATGAGTACCTACACCCACAGTTTTCCGGTATGTTTAGGTTCAATTAGCCGGGCACAGATACCAAGCTCTAAACTGCTATTGAGAATTTCATAGAAAAACGCAATACCTACCACTGCTCGACCTGAGGATCGAACCCAGGAACTCTAACGTTGATGTCGGGCCTGAGACCAGAAGACTAACGAGGCGATGTAATGCCTATGTGAGGGCAAGATATATACTTAAGATTTCTCCATGGGCCTATCTTATTATATTTTAAAATATAATTATTACATTAATTAAATTAAGATTCAAAGATTCAAAGATTTATTGCTTACTAAGTGTACATTAAGGTGTTAGGTACATTTTAGTGAACTTATAACTTAGCGGCCTTTTGCAAGCATTGCAATATGGAGGGCTATACGAATTAATTAATATTTCTATTTATTTAAATTATTAACTGTAATAACAAAGTGTATTTATTTATTAGATTATGTTATGTATAAATAATATTATGAATTATAAATTATTATTTCTGAATTAGAATACCTATCAATTATTAAAAGTTAGTAACATCACTTAATTAGTAAACTTAAATATTTATGTTCTATATTAATAATAACAAATGGGTACATGTGCAAGTATGGCAAATGGTTTAAGTATTTAAGTACTCTGTAACTGAATAGAAACATTTCTGAATTAAATATTGCTTTAACATTTTATTAAATAATTTAGGTTTTTTTTCAGTTTTGATACTTTTTGGTAATTTATTAAATATTTTTACAGACATGTAGTATGGACTTTCATTTAGCATCTTAGTTCTAGAGGGTGGTAAGTATAGTCTTTTTTTATGGCGTGTGTTAATATCATGGGTATCTTCTACTTTGGTGAAGGCATCAATATTTTTAAATACAAATGTGCATATATCGTGAATATATATCGATGGAAGAGTTAGGAGTTTTAATTTTATAAAATATGGTTTGCAGCTTTGTGTGCTATCTATTTGTGTTAATATTCTAATACATTTTTTTTGCATAATGAAAAGTTCACTTATATTTACTGTTGCCCCATAGCATAACACCGTATTTTAACCACGAGTATGCATACGCGTAGTAGGCAGACAGGGCTGTTTTGGTATTTGTGGTTTGCTTAAGTTGGAATAGAGCGTATATGAATTTAGATATCTTTGATTTAATGTGTTCTATGTGTGCTTTCCAATTTATATGAGAGTCTATGTTGATACCGAGAAGGTTAAATGAGTTTAGTTCTTCTATTTGAGTACGTTGGAAATTTAGGTTTAAGTCTAAAGGCTGTTTTTTGTATGATCTAAATTGTAATATTTTGGTTTTATTTGCATTTATTTCAAGATTGTGGTCCTCAAGCCAGTCTGTTATAGTATGCATGGTATTTTGTAAAAGTAGATTGGGGTTATTTGAGTTTTCGCAGTTTATTAATATTGAGACATCATCAGCAAACAATACCGGTAAAATTAATTCTCTGTCCAATGATTTCGGCAAGTCATTGATGTATAAAAGGAACAGTACACAACCTAACACACTTCCTTGGGGTATTGAACATGTTAGTTTTATTTCTTGTGATCTTACTGATTGTAATTCTTTTTTTTGAGTATTTAAATGGTCTATTTGTACTATTTGTGTTCTATTATTCAGGTATGATTTGAACCAGAGATAGGCAGGTCCCCTAATGCCCGAGCCGTATAATTTTTCCAGAAGAATGTTATATAAGACTTTGTCATATGCTTTTGTCATGTCTAATAGAAGTCCTATTGCATGTTTTTTGTCATTTATGCACTGTAAAGCTGATTGAACGTATCTATATACCGCTAGTGTCGTTGATCGTGATTTTCGGAATCCATTTTGGCATTCATCAAGAATATTGTATTTTTCTAGGAAGGTATACAAGCGGTTGCACATAGCCTTCTCAAATATTTTTGAAAACGTAGGCAACAGTGCTATTGGTCTATAATTGCCAGTGTTGTACGTATCTCCTTTCTTGTGGATTGGTTTAACTAATGATATTTTTAATGAGTCTGGGAATTGACCCTCTTGGAAGCTTTGATTGATAAGATATGTCAGCGGTATAGAAAGTTCTTCTGCACATTGTTTTAGTAGAATTGGTGGTATATCATCTATTCCACAGCTGTGTTTGTTTTTAGTTAATTGGATAATTTTCATAATTTCTTTTTGATTTACGGGGTTTAAATACATAGAACACATTGGCGAATTTATGACGGGCCGTCCAGTTGGTGGTTTAATGTTATTAATAGTTGTCGAGTTTTGCCCTACTGTTGCAAAAAAAATATTAAACATGTTAGATATAGTAGTTGGACATTTAATTGTTTCATTATTTATTTTTAACGTTATATTTTTATGTAGATTATTTTTTAATTTGCCAGTTTTTGTATTAATAATATTCCACATTGTTTTTGTTTTATTATCGGATTTTTTTGATTTGATTTTATTATTGTGATATAACTAGATTACCTATATTGTTAGGTAAAAGATGAAAATTTTGTTTTGTTGTAAGGTTGGTATTTTTTTAGCGAGAGTTAATAAGAATTAGGAGTTCATTGCCTGCGATAAATTGAAATAACCTACTTTTACGGATTTTATCGCGATAAATTGATAAAGTTCATAATATCATATTTACAATAGTAAATATGATATTATGAACTTTATCAATTGTTAACACTGGATTTAATAAAATCCGGTGTCCATGGTCACGAACAGACTAACGATAAAATCCGAGAACGTAGTTTTATTTCAATACTAGCCTTTGCCCGCGGCTTCGCTCACCTGTAGCTATAGTAGGATTAGAAATGGGTTCCAAAAATAATTTAATAAAAACCAACAGTAATGATCTCTTCTTTGTATGGGCCTCTATACATCAGAAAGATAAAGCTGTATCTCAGGATCCGATTAATTAATTGTGATAAGAAGTTCACCAGTTTTTAAGTTGGAGCATATAGGTACAGTCATAGCAACATTAAAGTCTATTCAGCAGTTTTTGCGCCAACCCGTAGCAAACAGTCAAGAATTTAAAAAATCATGTTTTTGAGTTCGGTGACGTTTATATACCCTAACCCACTTGCTTTTTTTAAATATCTTCAATGTACAGATACAGCTTTTTTACAATTTTATATTAGTAGAGAAGAAGAAGAGATCTTATTCACGTAAGTATAAGAAACCTTCAAAGGTAAACAATATTAGTTTAATTAAATAATAAGTAGGTACGGACGTTGCTAATTAGGGTGTTTATTTAGAAACATAGTTAGCGTACTTAATTGGTATACAGTCTGACAGGAATTACGGTACAGTAAATTGATTAATTTATATTACTGTATTACGCACTCGGGTGTTATCTGTGTATTGTAGCATGATAGAATCTTGTTGCGATGTTCCGTCACAAAGGGTAAGTTCTTGTTTTAGATGCAACTAGGTATAAATTTTACTCGCCTATGTCCTTCTCGAAGGTCCAATGTGTCTCTAGATACAAATAAATTAAATTGGAGTGTCTGTTTGTAATATTAAAATAACTGCTTTTTACTAAGTGCATTTAGTATAACAACATTTATTACAATTTTTGTCTGTCTGTCTGTTTGTTTCGGCTAATCTCTGAAATGGCTGGACCGATTTTGACGGGACTTTCACTGGCAGATAGGTGATGTAACAAGGAGTAACTTAACTTTAGAGGTTGTCAGCTTTAAAAGATATATTTAGTTAAGTGAATACCTATCATGCCTCAATAGCCAAGTGGTCCTGACCGCGACTGCTACGCTAAAGGTCCAGGGTTCGATTCCCAGGTCGAGCAGTGTTATTGGGTTTTTCTATGAAATTCCCAGTAGCAGCTCGGAGTTGGGAATTTGTGCCCGGTTAATGGCAATAGGCTCGCCCCTATTACATGGGACCTAACTAAACATACCGGCGAACTGTGAGTGTACCTTAGTACACCTATGCCTAACCCTTCGGGGAATACAGGCGTGATGGTATGTAATACTTATCATTTATCTTTATAGTTTCGAGTAAGGATGGAAATAGCTCTGTGCGGTTGTCGAAACAATTGTCACACGACGAACATAATCTTCTCTACTATTATAAAATCGTATCTATAAAAGCTGTGTCTATACATTGAAGATATTAAAAAGAAACTATAGTGGCTTAGGGTATAATTATATTATAAAGGTCTCCGAACCCCGACAAAAAATTGGTGAACTAAGTACTAATCTCAATTAATTAAATTCTGTTTGACCTCTCTCATGTTTGTCTCATGAGGTTTCTGATTATATTATTTTTGGGTCCATTCATGATCCTAATATAGCTTCACATGAGCGAAGCCGCGGGCAAAACCTAGTACCTAATAAAATAGGCAAGTCATGTACAAGTCACTATCTTCATTCTCCTAGACTTTTCTTTACTAGTAAGGGTCCAGGCTAACCAGAATGAGGCTGGCGTAGGAAGCGACTGCTCCATTGCCATCAGACCTCCGCAAACGATTGTGGGTAATTCCGATAGTGTATGCATAAACAGGGTGCCGGCTTATACATAGGTGCTCGTATGAAAGTAGGATGCGAGGCGCTTTGAAAAGGCCCAGCGCGCGCTAGGCCTAGCCTGACATGGTCGTGGTGAAAGTTATGAAACCCACTAGAGGCCGATAGGGCAAAGAAAGGCAAGTCCGGTTTTATCCGGTACGACTTCGACGTACCTACCCTGACTCCCCGGGTGGCAGACGATACATGAGAATTTTCCCACAATAAAAAGGTGTTCGTATGACAATCGGGAGTGACGGCTTAGGTACTCTCCGAGACACGGACGGCTCTCGATGGTCACCTATCGAAGGATAGACCGCGACATGCGCAGTTTAAACTGACAGATCGATTCATCAGGCTAGATATCATATCAACGAGCCCGAAGCATTGGCCGGGGTTCATTTGGCGTAGTGGCCGACATTCGAAACTATCATTGGTATGACCAATAGCTAATTGTAGGTAGGTATAGACGTCTAGTTTTGTGAACATTTGTGTTTATACAGTAACAAGCTAGCGTTTCGTTAATTTATTTAGACACGGCTATAGATTATAAATATGGCCGCAATAAACATATAAAATCTGGCACACTGTTAAGCAGTTTATAAAAAAAATAATTCGGTCAAGTACAATGGTTCCGTATGATATGAAAAAAAAAATGTTTTTTTTCTAAAGTCTCACCAGCCTTGGTGACTTCAAGCCAGGCATAACCGAATAGGTAACGGAAGGATACCTTCATTACACTACTCTGTGCCTTAATGCTAAGCCTTCATGGTGATAATAAAAATAATTTTGGATTGCTTTTCAACCTATTCGGCACAAAACCTTTTTTTTTAAGTTACAAATAAATATAAGCTCCCATTTAAAATCATTTTAATATGAAATCTTTAAAGGTACTGCATAAAACTTTGTTGTAATGTTGCAATTTTCGAAACTTTTAAATTGTATGCATCAGGAATGTAATATTGTGTACAGATATTTCATGGCGAGTTGGACATCATATGCTTTTAAATGCAAGCGGGCGGAAATGTTAGAGGGATTATTTTATTTCAAGCTACTCGTATATTTGAAAAGGTGTTACTGTAAAATGGACTCCAAAAGCTTTCCGTCTACCCAAGTTTTATTCTAAATACCTGCAATGATGGTTTTCCATCTCCCCAAATACGACTGAATAGAATCTGAATCAGTACCTTTGTACAAAGCGACTCACTGACATAAAACCTAATTTCGTCTGTGTATGTATGTACATTGGCTGCAATTCTGTGCCTGTAGACAAGTGGTATGAATGCTATTTGAATAGAATAGAATAGAATTCTCAATGTATACAAATGACGTAAGCGACAAATCGAGCGCGCGCAAAATGTCATCTCCACCCGTCATTTTGTTTATATTGGATCTTCAGATTGCCACTTGTCTACGGGCCCGGTTCTGGGTGGGTCATAGTGTGGTCACATCCTTTTTTGGTCGGAAAAAATGCCTGACTCATACGACACCTACGGGGAAAGGTGAAGTTATATGGGGCTCGCACCCACTAAAACTGCGTTTTAGCCTACGGCCGCTTTCATGGAGGGGCCAGGAGAACTGCTACGCATTACTTTCGCGACCCCTCCAGCGGTGGACCTGTATGTCGGCCCCCTTCTTATAAGGTGACAAACCCCCTCTCTACAGACGCCGTGCTATGCGGGTGGTATAATCCCCGGTCATCACAGTCCTAACCTAACCTAACGGATATTTATATTTCTTATAACACCTGGCGTATCGCGATGTACTTAGGTAAATTTCCATCGGCCCACGAAATATCTTATCTTCTCTTCTCTACTATTATAAAATTGTAAAAAAGCTGTGTCTGTACAATAAAGATATTAAAAAAAAACATGTAGGTTAGGGTATATAAACGTCTCCGATAAAAAAATGAGATTTTTAAAATTTTGTTCTTGTCTGTTTGTTATGGGTTGGCGTAAAAACTACTGAATAGATTTTAATTTTGTTATCACTAACTATTTATGATTTTTTTGCATTTTTCACATGACATTTTTTTTTGCATTTTTCACACGACATGGCAGGTGGGACTCGCGTTGGCTTAGAGGTCATAGCGTCTGGCGTTCCTAGCCAGGAGACGCAGGTTCGAATCCTGCCTGCGAGTCGAATTTTTCCTTCACGTAATAACATTGATATAACTGTTAGAAAGTATGTGCTCCAACTTAAAAACTGCTATACTTCATAACTCACATAATTCTCTCTAATGTATAGAGACCCATACAAAGAAGAGATCATCACTGTTGGTTTTAAGCTTCAAGTGAGCGAAGCCGCGGGCAGAAGCTAGGACATATATATTTGAATGCTTTGTTCGTCTGTCTGTGCTTGGCTGTAACCGCGGGCAACAGCTAGTATGCCTATGTAATTGGTCGCTCCGAGGGAGGCTCTTCTAAATCAACTTTGAATAGCATATTTATATTTTCTTGCAGTTTGAGCGGTTTGAGAGGTTTGAGCGGAGCAATTTCGTTGAAGTTGGCTTCCGTTCTATCAGACCTAACTACTTGAGAGTTTATTGGAAGATATTTTATGTTCACTACGGTGAGTCTTCCGTGCTTGTGATTTTCCACTGCACTCAGAGTGGTATATTAGCGTACTTATCTGCATTATAAAAGGACACGGGTATTCTTCCCGTAACAGTAAGGCACGTTATTGCAACCTGTCGACGTCATCGTTTAATATGATACCACTAAGTACCTATGTGAAGAATGGAGACGTCAAGTTTAAAATTAAATGTTAACTATATGAAATAGTAATATTACCACGCCTAACATAAGGTTGCCAAACGTGGTCGTTACGTAGGAAAGATGAAAATAAATTAGCTATACATCAACAAAAAATGGAGACAAGTATGTTAGGCATTAAATTATCAGATAAAATCAGAAACGAAGTCATAAGAAGGAAAACAAAAGTAACTGTCATATTAGAAAAAATAAGAAATCTGAAATGGAAATGGGCAGGTCATGTGTGCAGATTGGTAACCGACAGATGGACCAGGAAAGTAACAGAATGGGTTCCAAGAGAAGGGCAATGAGGTAGACGTAGCCCGAAAAGACGTTGGGGAGACATATTTAAAGCGAGATGTGGACCAGATTGGAGAAGACTAGCTGGGGACAGAGAAAACTGAAGGAAGCTGGGGGAGGCCTACGCCAAAGAGGCGACTTCCACAAATTAATGCATGATGATAATTATAATAAATCAAATCAATTTAAATCCATAGCAGGTGGGCCTTAGAAGGTCCTGAGTGGATTAAGTAGCGTCTAACTCTAATGTTAATTTTATCCCTGTTATACTACTTAAATAATACAGAGCTGTTAGCTGTCTAGTTATTTTGTTTTGTTGTGTAAACATATTTGTTACGTTACTATCCAGATCAAAACATTGTATTTGTGATATATATGGTTATTTTTACGATTGTAATGTGTTTTGTGCATTTAAATAAATAAAATAATTCAACATTAAGCAAATAAATAATTTAATATAGTTCATAAATGAATAATAATGTATGAATATCAATGTAAGTATAAGTAATTGTGATAGCATAAAGGCTATTTTTAGCTATTCTTATTTTATTTTATTTAAGTACCTATGTGTAAATAAATTAGCCGAGCAAGATGCATTTTTGAAAGTAAACCTAACCGAAAAAGCAACAAGTGAAATCATTTTTTTCACTTTATTTCTTCTTTTTCGTATTTTGAATTAGTAATTGTATACAAGTTACCTGAATAGACGAAGAACACAAGATAAAAATAGTTGGGTTAACCGTTTATTTTATTTTCATGACGTATTAAAAATTTCCTTATTGGTATCGAAGCTAGTCTTGGGTTATAACAGGTCAAACGAGATATCTGTTATTCCTGTTACTGTTACGCAATAATAACAGATGCCATTATCTGTTATTGAATAACAGCCTGTTATTTTTCTATGCACGGGCACGTGGTTAGTAAATAAATCATGTAATGTACAATTATGGGTTGACGTGTTACCAATTACCATGCGTATTGTTTTTTAATTAATAATAACACTTTCCTTCATGCTTTAAAACAGGCTTACGACTGTCAGTTCTAGTCTTGGGTTATAACAGGTCGCTCATCTGATGATCCGGAGGATGATTTCTATCTGTTACGATAAATACGCCTCACTCCTAATCGAAGCTGTCATCAACGGCAACACTGATCAACATTCGTGACGCTCTGAGATCCATCGCGGGATGAGAATGCCTACCTGGGGTGTAAACAAAATTGTATTCTGCCATGATGCCATAATTATGAATTTATACCCGTTACCTGGGTACTTATTGAAGGGTAGTTGATGCGCTGAATACCACACAGGGAGAACACGTGTACTACCTATGTGGTAAGCCATAAAAAAAGACTAAAATGATGTTACCATACTGCCTGTATGGTAACATCATTTTAGTATTTTTTGTTTAGTACCAGTTACTTAGTACTATTTATTTTATTACTTATTTTTTAAATATATTATTTGAATTTTCATTCGTGTAAAAAGAAAATATTGAATTGACTTTTTAGTAGGTAATTATAAGAATTTTCATCGTATGTTCATGTTGAGGTTGCAATGCAAACATTTTATAGGTATCTACTGTGAAATGCACTGCCAAAGGATATTTTATGAAAAGCTAACAGTTACTCTGAAACAAATATTAGGTACGTAGGTAAGTAAATACTGTACGTACGTAAAGTAAGCAGATACCTACGTTTATGCCTTTGAGCAAAGCTTTTTGCGAACCTTGTTTATTCTATTTTATAGATTTATGAATTTATATGTTATTTACGTTCACAGCATTATTTTTAAACGTGTTCCTTTCCTTATAATAATATGGCGATCAAAGTGTGGACATCATACTATTTTATTTACTGAGAGCGGAATGCTATTTCCCTATTTGTATAATAAATGGAGTATTATTCCCAAATATATTTTATTTCTGAATGCTTTTAACATAGGTAGGTAATATGTTTTAACTTATTTACTGTTAATGATAGACATTGGTATAGAATGATACTGTTTCTATAAGTCTTAAGTAAATCTGAAAATGTTATGAAACCTAAATCAATGCTTCAGCGGTGTGTATCGTCAATTACTGCAATTGGTATCTACCTTGATGGACTAATTAGTCCACTATATATAAAGCATAAGTACTTATAGTTTACTTGTACTTATTATATACTTCGTGTATAGGTTTGTGAGAGCCAGAGCGCAACCACAGATAATAGAATACTAGTGCACAACCAAACACATCAAACAAAACTTCGCAAAGACTTAGGTACCTACCTAAGTCCCATGTTTATTAAATTTTGTCGTCGCTTTCGACCAGAGAAAAAAAGAATAAATAGTTTACTAATTAAGTACCTATGTATAAAAAGATGGGTTGGACGTCAAAAACCCTTTGCGGCCATGAAACATCAGAAGAAAATACAACCTGTTACAGAATAATCGCAATACCGGAAAGTAGTGCATCGACTACTGAATCGATTTCAGTGGTTTTGAATGTGTTAATTTTTCCCAAAGTGATAATTACAATACCTGAGACTATGGCCCCCTGATCCATCAGTGGCTTGAGTTATGGAACACTGAAACCTATTTGCACAAATTGTTATTGCGTGTGTGTCGGTGCCGAAATCGTAGTCGTTATGGGTATGACTGTAGAATAGTCACCAGTTTTGTCTTTAGCTGTCTATGATGTGTCTAAAAAAATAAATAAAAAAGAAAACAATATATCTTTATTGACCCCACACTAGGATTCCCTGTGTCGTGATGGGGTCTAGTCTCTTTCAGCCCAGTTTACATAGAACGTGGTACAAATAGGTGCACATTAAGTATCTGTCTACAGTGCGAATTAAGAGAAATAAAAATTAAACTAACCAAAGGATACTTATTATGGTGTATTTTTATGTGTGTGTATGTGTGTGTGTATGTGTGTGTGTTGTTGTGTCTGAAAATTACTTTAGGGTTTCGTTATTGTAATAATGGTCTCGATATTCTAATGGACGTGTTTGAGGTCTTGCGCTTATTTAGTACACGTTGTATAAGTAGTTACCATTAACACTTACACTTTTAATCACATTTTGGATGATGCCAGGAACAAAAACGAAACTAACTACACAGCTGCCAATTACTAGGAGAGCACCAACGACCAGGGTAGAGACGCTACCAATTATACCGCACATTTTTAACACTCACAATTATAATTGTAATAATATTCGGATCGTAACGTGATAATTAGCACCCGTGCCGTTAAACAATCCAATTATGATTACGATTAATATTGATATTACAGTTGCACATTTCTTCTTTGATAACGATATCCAAGATTGGTATTAGGGTCCATTGATAATACCGCGAGGAAACGTTCAACTTTTAAATAGCTAACAAATATTTTTCTTATCTTCCGTGGCGGCTGCGAAACCGAAACTATATACTACTTATGCACCGAAGAGTCAGCACTGAATTGATGGTTTGTTAATTATTTTTAAGACATAATTATGATTAAAAATATTTGATATTTACATTTTTATTTGTGAACGCTGAGACTACGCGGCACGTGACTAAGCTGGGTTTAATTAGAAGTAAGAGTTTCGTACTAATTAGTGCTCAAAATGTAAATAAAAGTTGAGACATTGCATTCATAAAATTCGACTTACTTCTTGAAATTTTAATATTATTTTATCTTATCTGAAACTGGGTTTCTCTATGAATCTCGGCAGCAGCTCGGAGACAGAATTTGTGTATTAATTAATGGTAAAAATACGCTGCTACTTGCTTGTAGTGGTATGAAAATAAGATTATATAATATTGTGATATTTTTTATTCTTAGACTATATATAGTCTAAGTTTTTATTATTGTATGTATGTTTTAGTATTTTATGTTTCGTCATTTACATATAGGTACGTAATTATTATATTATTTTTATTCACGGAAGCATTGTAGCAATGTCTATACGTCCAAGCAAACAGAGTCCAGTGCTCGGAATTAGTTTCCGATTTGTTTATTAATTAATGCTCAATCATCTACAAGTTCTTATAGGAAATGAATAATAATTTATGATGTTTCTAAGTAGGTACAATAAGCTTTTGAAAATGCTCAAATCAAATATTTTCAGAGTTTCAACTTCAAAAGTCTAATGGTTCGAAATTCAAAAATACTTTAGCGGTTTTTGAATATTTTTTTAATCCATATTATCAATTGACTATTCTAGATCGATACCGAATGTAATCTTGACCGAATACCCCACTACTGGACTGGGTCAAAAAGGGTCCAAACTGTATATTATAGTCTATAATAATATAGGCAGGACAAGCCGACGTTTAATTAATGCTGGTGTCAAGGCTAACCGACGCGGGGGCATAAGACAGATGTTTGACAGCAAACAGATTGACGCATCAAATTACAAGATTGCATAGGTACTTAATTTCAGTAAATCAGAGTATCAGTTACTTTATTTTTCAAATAAAGAAATTGTCTGTAATACCGCTTTGTTAAGGGTGTGGCCCACATAAACGTAAGAAAAAAGATAAAAATGCATGTTTATGATAGATTTTTAAAAAAGTAAACGAGAAACGTTAGTATTTATTTAGACAAATGCAATGTAAGTAAATTTTATTTTTTCTCTCTTTTTTATTTTTTTTAAGATTTTTTTTCTTTTTTAATCTGTTTTAAAACGCCATCCGCCATATTGGATTCCGACGTGATGTCACTCCGATAGTAACTTGACGTTACTTGGTCTTTTGCAGTTGTATTGTTTACTTACGAAGTGTTTACTAGCGTTTCCGCGCGAAAATTCAAAATCATAAATTAAAAATAGTTTTTAAGGCATTTTTCGGTTTTATAAAACTGAAATAAAATTTCTACTGGTTCATTACGATCTAAGGATTAATTTAAAACAGTTTTCAAAAAAAGGTGTAATACCCTATTCAAACAATGTGTTATTATTCGGATTGAGATCTATACCATTAATCTAGGTTCTTACAGTATCTCTACCATTTCGTCTACTACCTAATAAACGACCGGAATATCGTTTCAAACTTGGTAAAGTTAAAAAGAATTGCATTCGCTTACATTTATTTACAGTGAAGTAAGTATTTTCGACGACATGGTAGAGCAGGAACCTAGATCTTTATCCAAATAATAACACACTTTGGTTTTTGGTATTACGTTTGTATTGGAAATTCGGTCCGCCGGACACTTAGGCTCACTTTTTTCTTTTTTTTTGGCGGGGTTTGAAAATGCTTTATGCAATATCCAGGAGAGCGGTGGGGTGTGTCGGATCTACCGACTAAAACCAACCTCAGCGCGTTTCGCGTCACCCCTTTGGTGCCGGGCCTACGGGAGCGCTGTAGTATTCGTCCGCGGACCCAGCACTCTTAGGGCCACTTGCACTGTGTTTAAATATGATTTAAATACATTTAAGAAGTTGGTGGCCCTTAGAGTGTAATAACGGTAAAATTGCAATAAATTGCCTCGTTAGTCTAGTGGTTTCAAGGACGACTGCTACTTTAGAGGTCCATGGTTCGATTCCCAGGTCGAGCAGTTTTGTTGGGTTTGGATATTTTCAATAGCTCGAAGTTTGGATTGTACTTGCTTTGGTTTGGTATTCTGTTATTTGGGTTAAAGAAAAATCCAACAAATCAAGATCCTAAAAATCGGTCCTGCCGTTCTTGAGTTACTAATAGTGTAACTAACACAATTTTGTTATATAATACCTACCTATAGGTTAGACTACATATTTAAAAATTGGTTATTAGGTACTCTTGGTACAGTTGGCGCAAAATAACATGATCCAAAATGGTGGATGCGCAGCAGTCGTTTTTTAGTACATTTTGCACGCAAATGCACTGCGCAAACTTTCCCCTTCTCCGTTAGTTTTGGGTCAAGTTATTTTGCGCGAACTATACCTAACCACTTTTAAACCTCATATCTTTATGCAGACAACCATCAAAACGCTAAAGTTACAATATAGGTACCCGATTAGCTAATTATGTTCACAAGTTATTTCCAACACTATCCTACCTAGCTTGGGAATTTATTGGCAATATTACGGTACCTCATTATAGAGGATGTAAGGCAGGCGGAAGGACATAGTTTGCATTGTTCAGCTATATCATATTATGCATTGATCGGCTGTAGCGTTCAGAGCTTCAATACGCGACGGAAGTTCACTTGATGAGTACAATGTTATAATGATGCACAAAGCAAACAATACATAATCTTAACATTACCTAAACAATGTCTGGTTAGTTGCACCATTCATAACTCAAGAAAGGCTGGACTGATTTTTATGACCTTTGAATTGTTGGATTTGTCTTATACTAGCTTCCGCCCGCGACTACGTCCACGTGGAATAGTTACTTAGTCGTTGCCTGATGATATATAGCCTATAGCCTTCCTCAATAAATGGGTTATCTAACACTGAAAGAATTTTTCAAATCGGACCAGTAGTTCCTGACATCAGCGCGTTCAAACAAACAAACAAACTCTTCAGCTTTATATATTAGTATAGAAAAGTACTTATAAGTAGATTAAAACAGAATAAAAATCAAGATTCAAAATTTCTGAAAAAATATATCTTATAATACATTTTTTATCTTGATAAACTTAAATTTTGTAGCGGGTAACAGCATTGTATGCTGTTTCGGTAAGACCAGTAGATAAATTATGTGCATTTTCCGAACTCAAGCGTCTGGTTTGATGTTGATTATTTTTTTCTGTGTTTAAATCCTCGAAGGGTCGATTTTTTATTGTTCTCTCGCACAAGAGAAAAAAATATCTATCGCGGGAGACTTCTTGAACATAACATTGACGAATAAAAAGTAACTACCTAGACGCGGACTCGAAAGAAATAGCCATACAACTTTAACTAACCTCATACGGCACCATTGTTTGGTGGCCTAGGACGCAACTAGGGATATGCAGGGAAGCCCTCGCTAAACTACAGCGAACGGCATGCCTAGCTATTACAGGATCATTCAAAACCACACCAACAGCGGCGATGGAAAAGGTACTCAACCTTGCACCGCTACATATTGTCATAGAGACTGAGGCCCGTCTTGCACTACACAGACTGGCAATAAATGGCCTGTGGGATAGTTCTAAGCCTAGAACTAGACACACAAAGCTTAAAATACAGGAAGGCCTTGACGAACTAACGAACATGCACTGCGACAAAATGCAGCCCATGTTTTGGTTCAAGAGATCTTACAAGGTTCATCTACCGTCAAGGGAAGAATGGATGAAGGGACTCGACCCACCAGAGGAGGGCAGTCTGATATGGTACACTGACGGTTCGAAAACCGAGTCGGGTACAGGGGCGGGGATGCAAGGGACCATAAGATCAGTCAAAGCATGGGCAAATTAGCTACAGTTTTCCAAGCGGAAACATTTGCTATTCTTGCCTGTGCACAACAGATGGAAAGTAGCGGTATCACAGGTAGGTCCATCTACATTCTTAGTTGTCACTAATCGATCATCGTATGATGAGTCATCGTATCATGAGTACCGCTTGGCTGTCGCCAAGCGGTACTCATGGCCCTGACCTCCTACAGGATCGATTCAAGGCTGACCTTGGACGCTGCCCGAACTCTTAATGAGCGGGGAAAGCGAAACAAGGTCAGGCTTGTTTGGGTCCCTGGTCACAGGGGTATTGTGGGCAACGAGCATGCTGACGAGCTGGCTAGGGAAGGTTCTGGAACCTCACTAATTGGACCGGAACCATTTGTAGGACTGGTCCCAAGCACAGTCAAAACGGCATTTCGGGAGTACGCAAGGGCGAGGCACATAGATGAGTGGTTGAGCCTCACGGGACTTGCTCACTCCAAGAAATTCATAGGTTCCTCATCGAAATGGCAAAATGCCATTTGGAACTCAAGCAGGCGGCAGGCCCGTCTTTTGATGGGGGCGCTGACCGGACACTTCGGGACTAACGCTCTCCTACAAAAGATGGGTCTGACGGATACATCAGCCTGCGGGGCCTGCAAAAGGGAAATTGAGAGCATGGAACACCTTCTGTGTACATGCGATGGGCAATGGCTGGAAAGCGAATGTGCCTTTTGGGTCAGGGTTATCCAAGACCAGAGCACTACAGACTCATACCCCCAGGCCTCATTATAAAGCTCATGGAAGAGCTGTTTGTAGAACTGGGAGGGGATGAGGAATAGATTATCTAGGGGAAGCACAAAAGATCCCATTGGGTCGAAGTGCACTGAGGCCTTGCTGCCTCGGCCCTACACAAGATAAGATAAGATTAACTAACCTCTGTTGGTAATCGAATCATTGAACCCATGGTACACCACGCGACGGTAATGTATTGACGAGCTGACCACACGAACCAGTAAGCCAAACGTGTTTTAGCTGACATTTCCATGGTACCACATCCAATTGTGAACTAAAAACGAGTTAATTACTGTTTTGAAATTCGTTTGACAATTCCATTAAAACTCACAAAATTGAAAATATTGATACAGAAGTAGTTAGTTAATATTTTACATTTCGCGTCACAAACTGCAAATTGCTCGGACTAGGTGAAAATCTCATTACACGCTGCCGCAGGTCGCACGTGCCGTCGGGTAAATGTGTGTACACGCTAGCCAGTAACAGATTGCCGCCCCATCTCCCGTGTGCCAGTACTGCCATTGATTACTTAGCTCAAAGGCATTTCTAGTTCCTATGACAACTAGGTTGTGATTTCTTATCATTTTTTACCCAGCAAAAAAGGAGTTAACAACACTCACAACCTCACTCACCCACTCACATGCACTCATGCACACCACACTACACACAAAAGAGGACAGGTTACACACCTTCAGATCATCTTTTTAAAAAAAGCTGTTTCTAATAATTTATATTTTTTATTAAACTCTTTGTAGGTACATGTTAATTCAGCGATGAAGTAATTAAATCCTTCTCCTTGCTATTTATGCGTAACTCAAGGGGTTAATCTGAAGGATAGACGTTGAGGTCTGAAATAAAGGCTAGGCTAGGCCTAGTTCGACCTCAAATGCTAACACTTTTGTGTACATTAACATTAAAACATTAACATTAAGTTTTAAACTGTAAACAAATGTACTAAGTATTTATTAGTAAAAAAATTAAATATAAAAAAAAAACCTGAAATAACTAAGCGTTAGCTTAGATATTCTACTGGAATTATAACTGGCACGTGCAGGAATGATGATTCTGTTACCTTCAAAGATATTTAAATTATGGGTAGGCCCTTCATTTTGCTCGTCTTTTTTATTTTAGCCAAGTATTAGAATCTACCTTTGGCGTTTGCCGACAGCTATAATGGGTGATATTAGTTTGGAAATCAAGATTCCATTATCGCCACTCATTTCGAAAGCTGCCCCAAACGTAGTAATGGAATTGTCTATGGGTGAGTTTAGGGTTCCGTACCAAGAAAGTCATTAGGATCCTTTGGTCCGGAGCTCCGAAGGATCCAAATCTTAGTACCTACTAATATTAGATATAATTATTAACTATGCCTTTGATAACACTGTTAAGAATTATTTGTCTAAAACTTCACCGGGAATTATCTCTAAAAGACTACAGTGGCGATTGTTTATGATGGAGTCCTTCAATAGTAAACATGTCTTGTCTTAAAAAAATGGATTTAAACCTATAGGATTTATGTCAACAGATTATTCTAGAGTGTGCTTCAGTAGTAATGTATTCATTCACGCATCGTCTACCTACCTATTTGTTGTAGCCCATGAAGGCTATAGCTTAGTCATACCTAGCCAGTCGTTGTCCCATTTCATCCCATTTGGAACTTGGTGATACCTTTCATATTTGTGTAGTTATGTTATATTTAATAAAACCTACATTTAGTATAGAAGGGGTCCTTGATGAGCTCACAGCTTATAGTTAGGTACTTTAATTTTGCTAAAGACGGAACCCTCAGTGCGCGACTTCAACACTCTTAACTTGCATTGATTAACTTCGGCTACAGTTAACGATGTCAATTACTGTTACTGTCAGACGGACAGCACAGCCAGGGCTAGGCATTCGCTGATTCTATTGAAATCCATTCCAATGTGACTGTCACTGATAGGATTCAGTTAGGCATACGAGGCCGTCGGCTCATGGAAATGGCTTTTCCCTTTAATTAGTCAGCGTTCCACTGAGATTAAGCAATTTCGTTACGTTTTCAATATAATAGTATTAATGTCAAATACGGGATCGAAAATAACACGCGATGGACAGTTACGCTCGTGCGAATTTATGATAAATTTTGTACGTTCATTCATTCAATTTATGGTACCTAGGTACCTAGCTTTACATTTTTTTCTTGGTGAATTTCTACTATTACAACTAGGTACCTATTAACTACTAAGCCAACCAACAAATAGAAACAATAATTTAATAATTAGGCCAGATAAATGATGTTATGACCAAAATATTATCATAGGATTAAAATTGTGCCTATAATTTATCATTTATTTATCAATTCAATTTCCACGTGGGAGAGCCATGCTTCGGCACGAATGGGCCGGCTCGACCGGAGTGATACCACGGCCTCACAGAAAACCGGCGTGAAACAACGCTTGCGTTGTGTTTCGCCGAGTGAGTTGAGGTTACCGGAGGCCCAAACCCTTTTAAAGGCGGGCAACGCACTTGCGACTCCTCTGGTGTTGCGGGTGTCCATGGGCGGCGGTTATCGCTTACCATCAGGTGATCCGTTTGCTCGTTTGCCACCCTATTACATAAAAAAAAATATATATTATTAATTATTTATCAATATTTTCCATGATGAGGGAGGAATACCGATCTACTGCGATAAGCAACTCTATGAAACTTGGAAGATATGAATTTATCTATTCTATTAACCACAGACTACCTACTACAGTACCTACATAATCAATCATCACTAGGTAAAAGATATAAATTCTAAAGTATTGGGCTCTGCTCTCAATAAGTACTTACTTCACTTGATCGTAGTGAAGACCTCACAAACTTCACCCATTAGCTTTTATAAAGTCTTATGACAAATGATCTAGGTACACTAGCCATTAGAACTAGATATTTTATTTTTAACAAAATATTATAAACTTGTTTTTATTAGCTTGGTTTTTATACCTAGTTTAGTTCAGTTTTACACTGGGTATTTTCCGTCCTATTTTAAGAAAATCGTTGGTAGGTAGGTATATTAACTACCTAATTAGGTACTTACCTAATATTAAGTGGTAGGTAGGTAATCCTGAAATAAAAATGGAAAAAGAATCTCAAAATATACTTAACCTCGTTGTATAGTTACTTTGGATATCAAACTTTTCTTGCACAGGGATGCGACTATCAAGGAGTGCCAGTTATTATGATTAATATTAATACAGAACTTACTCCTTTCACCACAAACTCAGTTCGTGTAAACCATAGGTATAGGTACCTACCTACATAAAGAAAAGTTTTTAACGTCAGTTCGTGTTATTCGTATTTGTGAAGATTTAGATCAAAGCGGCTCTATGTGAGTAAATAGGACTGGACTTAAGAGAACATCGGTTCTTATAGTTATGTAATTACATGATAAATAGGTTGACCATCGACACCTAAATCAGTTTTATTTTTGTTGAATTATCAAAATGATAGCAGCATTTTTAAATCCTTCGATAAATGGCGCGATTTAGCTAGATAATTGTGAAGTGCGGCTAAACGTGAATCCTGCACGAAAAGTGAAATCAAAGTGGTAGTAACATGGCATTTGCGAAATAACAGTTACATCCAATACTGAACTAATTGCCACCCCCCGGTATGCGGCCGACCACCGCCCACGCCCTGCACCCGACTCCCATCTCACACCCCAGCTTGTGCATTCGAGCGGATGCTGCTAGCTATGTTATGAGGGACTTTACAAGCATAGCAACAGGCAAAATAACTTAACTACGACCTTATTAAGTAAATAAAATAGTTTAGAATTTAATGTGTCTACCTATAGGTATTTAAATTTTAATATATGAAGGAAGATACGATTTAGCTACGTAACTGAAAATATTTATTCCATTCCTCACCCTGTAGCGACATCTGTTGATCCAAACTAAAACTATTTTGATGACGTAGGTACGTTAGTCAGTGTTGGTAAAACTATACTCATTTAATAATTTTAATTTAAGTACCTACTACACAACACAGATTCTCAACGTAAACATATTTGTTCTACTGATAGTTACGAAGAACTGCAGTCTTTGTGTGTGGGTAAGTATTTGTGTAAGAATTTGTAGGTTTTTGGGCACAAGTAAGTCTTTAGTAGTAGGTCTTTAGGAGGGTGCATGCATGTATTGTGTAACTGTATGACTGGCTTGGACATACTACCAGCGGTTGACACGCTACGTGCTGTCGACCATCAAGCGGAGTCCAAGACCATTTTGTCTTTTTGTTTATTTATTAAGTTCTTTTATTATGTAATAAATATTTTTATCTGCGTAAAAGACAAATAAAATTCTTTTTCTTTCTTTACCAGGAAATATTATCTATTTGTTATTTTAATATTGTTTGTTTGACTTTAAACAAACATTCGAATATTTACATCTAGTAAATCGTTAAATTTAGCGCTATGAATTTATGCAGGTAATTCTAAAGTACACTAAGTACCATGTTGCGATTCCATTATTTCCAATCAAAATCAGAATACATATTAAGATGTATCCCAAATACCATCAAATAATACTAGGTCTCGGAAAGTTTAAGAATCGCTGACTTGAGAGCATTCTAGAATCATGTCGGGTCGCAAGCGTGGGGATCGGTGATTTATTCGGAATAAAGGGAGGATCCTCCAACCAGGTGTGAAATAATACCTGATGGCTGTGTCGATCGGTTGCCTTCGTCAAGTGGCTATTACCCGACAATGAAAAAGTAAGGGTAGGTAATGAGTCTTACGGCAAGCACTTAGTCTCAGAAGTCATGATCAACTACGGATAACAGCTAGTAATATACCAATGGGTTTAATAATTACCTAAATGCTAATGAACCCGCAACGTAATAGCTAGAATTCTAGGCCCCTACTTACCTACCTCTTACTAGGTCCAATGACAGAATCAAATAGAGAACATAATTAAATAATACACACATTTTGTATTTATTTTATTTATTTAAAGTAGTTCTATTACATTTGGTAGTAAATTGACTGAAATAGTAAGATCCAATAAATGCAATAAGAATCTGTAACAACAAAGAGCATGACATCGTGAAAAAAAATATAATATGTTGCCATATTATGTAACCAAATTAAACCATAAATCTAAAATTACAAACAATCAGTCATAATTTTCCGTTACAATTCCCACTAAAACACGATCATATTTTTACTGTTCAACTGAAGTAATTTTGATTTTGAAATTAATAAAATGCCGAATATTGTGATTTGATATGTGTAGTTGGCACTTTGGAGACCCACATCATATTTTATGACATAGGGTATTATTTTTTGAATAATAAAATTAAGCATAATTGGTATCAGTAAAAATATGAACTCGTGAAATATAAGACTGAGATCACTTGGTATAAAGTTTACAATGGTCTTAAGCACAATAACCTAAAAATATTTCACCTATTTAGTTTCAGGCTCTTGAGTAAGATAGATTTCATTGAACAAAAATAACGAGTTTCTGACGGTCAATCATAAAAAAGTTCACACACAAACAAACCAGTAACCAATTTGCTATAGGTATTCCTGAGTTAACTACTGGTCTATCCATCCATTGTCAACGAAACATAACATGTCAAGCAATAATTAGCAGACACTAGAACAACAATTGTTATTAATTAATTAATCTGTCTACTTTTCTCATCTTCACATGCAAACACAATGGAGCCTGAATCAGAATAAAACATAATTGCCACTTAAATAGCCTAAAGAAAATACTTAACACATAATTTTAAACAAAACTAGTTTGTTTGGAAAAGTCGCCTAAAATTCTACACTGCTGCACCAAGTCATTTTACTTAAACAAACATTGAAAAGATTGGGAAATGGGACATAGAAATCATAAATGTAATAGCCACCATTCACGAGTATTTTTACTATAAATCTGTGAATAATATGAAATATAATTATTTTGTTGCGGCCTATGAAGATTGTCATTAACAAGCAAAAATAGTAAAAGAATTTATTTGTGCGGTGGGGTATGCATGCACCCGCAATACATCGTTGACAGTTTATCATTTAATTAATTAGTTTTCTATTACTTTGAATAATTTCGTCTCTACAATACAATATAAAGTCGAAACCAAGGAAGTTCCTTCATGCATAATCAAGCTTCAACATAGTTTATTAGTAAAGATATATTTAATTATGCTTAAAAACGGGCAGAGTAAAAAACTGTCAACATAATAATTATTATGATATCATGCCATTCATCGAATACGATATTTAGAATGTCAAGATAATGAAATGTAAATGCACATGATTTAAAAAATATAATCTAAGTATTTAATTTCATTATCAAATCAGTTAATTAATTTGATGCCATGTCGTGAAACATATTTTGAAAGGAAGTATTTCGAATACGTTTTCTGTTTCACAGATTGATTTCAAAATCGTTTTAAAATTCACAGTACACTGGGAGATACTTTTCAATTATTTCAGATAGAAAATGAAAATAAAACGCTGCATTGAAACTAGCCTGTACGTGTAGACAAGTGGCATGAACTATAATCGAATAGAATTCTCAATGTATGCAAATGACATAAGCTTTCGACAAATCGAGCGCGCACAAATGTCATCTCTATACATTTTGTTTCTATTTTTGTTTATTCGAACTTCAGACTGACACTTGTCTTCAGGCCCTGACGCTCTAGACAAGTGGTATGTACGATAACCGAATAGAATAGAAATGAATTCTCAATTATAATGTTAATGACATAAGCTTTCGACAAATCGAGCGTGCACGAGTGTCATCTCCATACATTTTGTTACTATTCGTTTGTCTATTCGAACTTCAGATTGCAGCAGGGCTTGTGGAACTTCAGAAGTAATAGATAAGTATTAGTCTATAGCAACAGTGCAATAGAATAAAAATCTACGATTCTATGGAGTTCCTTCAGTGATAGAACTTCTCAAATACTTAGAAACAGTGAGAGCACGTGCAGTCACACAGCAACACTTCGACTTTTAATTTTTTTTTTTTTAAAACGCTTACTAGCAATGTGGGTCACACATTACTAGTTCTTGTTAACCCCTCGTGCTAAGCTAATATGCTTGTGTTACGAGTGGGTTCACGTCGGTAGTGCAATGGGTGGGGTTCGAACCGGCAACCACATGATCGCAAGTCCGACGCCCTAGCCATTAGGCTACCGCCGCTTACTTCATTGTATTCAGTAACTTGACATTTCGAAGAGAAATAATGATACCACACTACAACTAATAGTGTTGGGGTAGCGAATGACTGCGTAAAGAATGAATGATAAAAATGGTTTAATATAAAATCAAACTAAAAATTCGTTAATAAAATGTGAATTAAAAGAATTAATAAAAGTAATTGCCTTATTTATTTTCTTCTGATAGAAACAAGTCAAAAATAAAAATAAAGTAATGTTACTTTCTTTACTTTTGTCATTTTTCGACATTTTATAGATCATCTTACTACTGAGGAACAAATTGTACAATTTTTGATAGTTTATATTGTGTTTGGAAGACAAGTTATTACATTTAGCATAAAAAGTTTGTTCATGTAAACTGTACACTATTTATGTTCATTCAATTTCGATCATTCTTTGACCACATCACTATCTTTTTTTGTCAAAAACTGGTAATCCTTCAACTGTCAAGTTACTGAATACAATTATAAGTCGAAGTATACATTAATTTCCAATTACTGTCAAACTACGAGGACTGCTTGACTGTTGTCTATTTGCGCGAACTTTTAACACGGATTTCAATTACCTACAAACATAAAATATAATTTCATATTGATCTACTGAGGCTTAGTCTGCATTTAAAAGGCCTGGGACAACAAAGAAAGCTCTGCACTTGTGCGGACAGGCTACAAGACGGCCAAAAAGGCCGAAGAGTGATTGGCCTGGTAAGGACTAATTAATTATACATCTAATATCAATATTTTCATTGATATAGGAACACAAACTCAAGATGCCAGTTCCCTGTGAAATTCATTTAACAAATAAGTACATACTGTAATATTTCAAAATATAAAACGTTATCTTGAACATGAATAAGGTGAACTTCACCTAGTGGTGAGCTTTAAAATATTGAATCCAACATAAAATATGACTCTACTAAAGTTAGGAAGCAAAGCAAGCATGAATGAATGTCAAAATACAGTCTAATAACAAAACGTGTGCATTATGCACTTTTCTTCAGGAACATTTAAATCGGCGATTGTCTCTGGTTTTTCCTATATCTATGGAGATATGAAATAAATATGGAGCCACTTAACATTCAACACCGTTATATAGATGTACATCGATTAACAACATCGAGTTTAGTAGTATATTGACATTAATCGATACATTCATTGTTAACGTGACTTGGTCTACATCGATAATTTAAGTATAGTGGCATTGTACTACGGGTCTTCAGATTACAAGGCTACCCAGCTTACAAAGTAACGATAGCGTTACTTTATTAATCTCGAAACGTAACAGATCGAGCGTCAACATTCCACACAACGACATACTCGATCCCCAAACCATGTCACACAAAAGAGAAGTGTGCATAGCCGCTTCTGTACATAACACGTATTACATTGCCACGTAGATTACACATGAATCTGATGCAAACACTTATAGTCCTATACAGAATCTTAAAGGAACGTACTCTATCACATTGTGAATATAATAATATATAATACTGAATCTTTACTCACAAACTATTTAGAAATAAATGTAGTTCTATATCGGGACCGCGTCCTGTCGTGTCTCAAGAGCTTGCTAGGCTCACTTAAAATACAAGTTGCATAGGTACCACATTGAATACAATGACAATTGTTACGTATCTAACACATTGATAAAAGTTACATCGAAGAACATCACTTAAGCATAGGTTTAATTACATGAAATGGTGCAATTACCATATGGACTTCAGGCGTCAGAAACACGAGGTTTTCAGTGACAACAGAACCCTAACTGAATTCGAACGCGACCCCTCAACACGTATCATCAAGAACATTTTGGTACTATCACCAAGCTCGGGATCAGTTAGCAATGTAAATACTGCAACTTCAAATATTAACGACAATTATTAATTTACCATTATGAACTAACACACAAGTTGATTATTTTAAGAATAAATAATTAAAATATGTATCGACATGCTTATCTAGTTATTTAGTTACAACGTCAAATCATTTCCAAGTTTCGTTTTAACGATATATCGAATTTTCCAGGCCAACGTCTTCAATGTATTCGATCAGTAATGTCGCAATCCTGAGCTACATAAAGTTTGCTATTTTACTCGCACTCATATACAAATGTTCAGTATCCCCAGTCTTTCAGTTTTGTAATAACTTTGGACTTCAGCACAGGATTATTTCATCGCAGTGAGAACCTTAATTTAGCTACACTATGTCAGTATAGTAGTTTATACACGATTAGGTTTTCCGATATAAGATACACATAGTTCAAAATCCTTAATATTAAAAGTAAACATAAAATCGTTTGCGTCGTTCAAAAGAACAGACAATCCAAATAGATTAAGATGTTTTACCAGTCGAATATAGAATACACTTACAAGATAATCCGCACTTCGCGTAATCTACTCAGTCGGTGGTGCCGTGACCTGAGATCCATACCAAAGTACCAACGCCGTGCTTCAACATCATATTAATCTACTAAGTTCGCGATATCGTGCCAGGAATAAAGTCATTTGTTGACCAATTCCATAGAGTCCATAATGTAAAATCGAATGTCACCAACAATTAGCTGGGGAAAGTTCACAGTAAGCTGTACAAATCGTAACATGCACACTTTATAACAACAACATAAATATTTATTTCTAAAATTACACCACTAACATTGCAATCGTAAATATTGTGCAGAAGAACTACAGTACACGAAGCATCGGTTTCGTACTTTTGTAGTAGACCAACAGCATTCAAGATATCAACCTCGACACGACGGATAAACGCTGAAATCGTCCAAAAATATAGCACACGCCTGTGCGTAAGTCTAACATTTAAAACTTTAAATACTACAATAGTGTGGGCTCCGCAGAGAGCTGATACACAAGTTCATTTGTAAAGTCGACTGGTGTCGAATAAGTCCTGGTAGCGAGTGGTGGCAACAACGTAGCTCCTTCACGAGCTAAACAACGCAGACACTGATTGCGTACTTGATTCAACCACTATAGTCAATAAGTCAAACTGTTGCAGAATCCATGTTAAAAACAATGTCATTGTCAATCTGGCTTCACGAATCCAGCAAAGGCGAATAGTTTTTATTTAATGGTCGAATTTCAGTATGGAATCGATGGAGAAGTCGGCCCTGCGTCGTTGCTCGAGCATGATGAAGGTCTGGACGGTGCGCAGCGCTGCCGGGTTGGCCGACGACGGGCCCGGGGCGGCAGCACTGCCGCCGCCGCCGCCGCCACCGCCGCCACCCTGCTCCTTTCAGCTGGGCTTCTGCTGCACCTCACGCATTATAAGCTAGAACAATTAAATCTCTACTATTATAAAATTGTATAAAATCTGGCGGTCGACCATTTTTCTAACAAAATCCTTTGGACGACCCTCGATACGTCAGCCACACCCACATTTCACTTCGTATTTCGATAGTTTAAAATGCGAAAACTCCTCATACGATTTAATAGAAATTCAAAGTATCAAGTAACGAGCATAAAGCTCAAAGGGATATCGGCGGGGTGAGGGGAAGGGGGTGATAACGCACAGCACGCCCACGCGATTTTAGCCTTAAGGGTGGTTCACCGCTAATTTTGTCGATAGTACATTAAAGATATAAAAAAAACAAGTGGTTATATAAACGTCAGCAAACGCAAAAATGTGATTTTTTAAATTCTTGTGTATTTGTTACGGGTTGGTGCAAAAACTACTGAATAGATTATAATTTTGTTATTACTCTTCGAAAGTATATGCCCCAGCTTAAAAACTGGTGAACTTCTGATATGAATTAATTAAACGGATCCTGAGATACAGCTTGACCTCTCTAATGTATAGAGACTACAAAGAAACTGTTGGTTTTTGATTAAATTATATTTAGGATCCATTTCTAATCCTAATATAGCTCCAGGTGAGTGAAGACGCGGGCAAAAGCTAGTGAACATAAAATATATTTATGTGAAAGTTGGAACAATAAATTGTTTTAAATCGATATTTTCTTTTAAGCCTAGTGGTCCTAAAAGCGTTAGCTTTTCGCCGTTTTTCTATGTATTTTTCATTAGCAGCTCAGAGTTTGGAATTTGTGCCCGGTTAATGGCTATTACTATTAACCGGGCACAAATTAACATGGGACCACATGGGACCGAATCATACCGGAGGACTGTGGGTGTATATTAGTACGTCTCTTCTTAAACTTTCGGTGAATACAGGCGTGATGGTATGATATCTTTTTTTTATGGGATAGGGTAGCAAACGAGCAGACGGATGGACCGCCGCCCACGGACACCCGCACCACCAGAGGAGTTACAAGTGCGTTGCCCGCCTTTTAAAAGGGTTTGGGCTTCCGGTATCCTCACTCACTCGGCGAAACACAACGCAAACGTTGTTTCATTCCGGTTTTCTGTGAGGCCGTGGTATCACCCCGGTCGAGCTGGCCCATTCGTGCAGCAGCTTGGCTTTCCCACGTGTAAACAAAAACTTCTTTTAAAAATTCACCCTACATTTTGACTTGTACTTGTTAAATCTTTTTAATATCCAACTTGACAAACTCAAAGTAACTCGAGACCACCTTCAACGTCCGTTGTTGCGAATGGAAATGAATGCATGAAACGTTTTTGTCATAAAAGTAATCTATGTGTACGCTGTATGCTACCCGCAATGAACAAAATATTTTCAAAACAGTGTTGCCAATTTAGAATGATAATTTAGTCGATTATTGAGTATGCTAACAATTTGTAGACCTGTCAGTGTGACCTCAAGGTGTACCTGATGTGGGCGCTCTGAAGTTATAGTCTCGGTGGGTCGCATCGGCGGCGGCGGCGGCGGGCGCACCTGCATCATCTGCGGGCCGTTCTCGCGCGGACAGCGGCTCGGCTCGGGCGGGCCAGCCGGCACTGCGCAATGGTACATCACTTGAATTGTAACATCTGTCCCCTTCATGCATGTCTGTGATGGTTTTAGCAAAATTCTAGATTAGTTTCTTTCCTAATTTAGCAATTCTGTTAATAGTCGTTTTAGTGTTAATTTAGCGTATAAAATAAATTTCAGGTGATAAATTAAAGTATATTCATAATTGACTATAGTTGAAACTTATCATTTGTTATTCCATTGTTAGTAATTTCCTAGGAATTGTTCCGAACATATTTTCCTCACATTGACAATGTAGATATTTTTTAAAAGATAGCCGTTATTGTTGGCTTTTGATTGCCTTGGATTTACCAGAGATTTAAAAAGGTTTAGTATAATATTTCAATGACTGAAAAAATAAAATATACAAACTTATCCAAATATTGCAGCATTGTAAAATGAAAATTCAGAAACAAAAATAGTTTCAATTCAATAAAATACTCGGCACAACATCGATTAAGTACAAATAATATGTAGGTACATATTTTTAAACCTTTTAAACAAAGTTACGTGTCTTCAGGAACGCCGTAAGCGGGTTCACTTTCCTTACAGAGTACCTTTCAAATAAAATTTTTTTAACTCCATACATGTATTATCTGTAACTAAAGAGCCATTGATAATAACGACAATTACTAAGGTAAGTGTCAACCGCTACATTTACCATGCAGGGTTACAAAGATCAGAGGAAGGACAGATATTTATAAATAACATTCAGCAGACAATATCGATCTATCGCGAGTGTTCCAAAAACCTTAACAATTTTTTAAAATAAATCATGCCTTCCTTCATTCATTCATTAACACTACAGCAGTTAGCATATCATATAATTTGTAAAAATCTATTAGTTTAGTGATTTAGAATCACTGTATTGTTAATAAAGAGAGACAAGCGATTTGTTTAGATGTTGTTTAGATTTTCCAGAGAATCACCCTCGGCACGTACCAGTAGTTAGCGGAATAGCTAGGCGAGCGTTTACGGCTAGGAGGTGGTCGCGTCGTTGGAGCAGGCTTCCTACGTGTTCCTCCAGACGAACGTTTTCTGTGCGCAGTTGGTGGAGGCATGATAACAGCGAAGCGACTGTGCACACGTATCTTATGTTAGCGGTACATACAGAAATAAATAAACGACACTTTTCAACTTAGAGCACAGACTAGAGACAGTCAGACAGCGGAGCCTGTCACAACAATAAACAGTACTCTTCAGGTTATGAAACATCGGGCACTAAAAAAGACAAGGTGGTTATGTATTCGGATTCGGAGTTCTTTCAAACTTACCAGCAGCCTCCGTTAGCGCGCTTTCGCGTCTCATATAGGCGATGTGTCTGGTGGCACCTGCATACAAAATGCTATTGATAATATCTCAATGGATACACTTTTTAATGAAATTTTATTTTACTATTCATTCGATTTAGCAGGTGGGCCGTTATTATTTTTGGAGTCGTGTTAGTGAGTGATTAGAGCAAACGACCGCTTTCTCAGCCATCTAACATGTATCTTTTTTTTGCCCACATACTCTGTATGTAACCCATTACTACATAAATAACGGAGAAAGTAGCTCTAAAAGCTTTAGAAAGTCCTTAATAAACCTAGTTTTCCTTTTTTTAGTACAGGTATTTTTTATTAAGGAATTTTACATAATCATTGTCGTACAGGAATTACGAACAAAAAAAATGGATATAAATGCATTTTTGTTTAAATCAATATAACTTTAAGATAACATTCATGGTGATACAGAAGAAGCAGAAGGGAATTGGATAATTCAAAAACATAATCTGTTTTGTTGAATTTTAGTATCGCAACTTGGAAAAAAGAATTGAAACGCGGTGAAGAATAAATTCACACTTGCATGACATCTACACAAATCATAAATATATCTTGTTTACTGTAAATTCTAAATATGTACCTATACAAGATAGAGACGACAATACGACATTAAATGAAACCATAGATTAATGAAACCACAGATTAGATATAGTTAGGGTAAATCCGAGATAGATGCCCGACTATTTTAAAAGACCTAATTTAAACACTATTAATTTATCAAAAATATTCATCACTTACTACGAATATAAGTTTAATCTAACTCGTTTTTGATCTAACAATAACTGATTGTGCAGAAGTTGTCCTATTAGAATAGAAGAGGTTAGTCTATATTCCGCGGGTTGGCAGACTGCAATTGAAGAGAGACAACTTAAATGGATAAATGCCTCACCATGAAAATGATAAGAAGGATGAATAACGAATAAAATAAATCAAATACTTAAATTGTTTTATTTGTAAACTTAAGTAGCTCTTTCTAATATGTCACCTTTGACTATTAACTTAACATTTGTTTTATTAAAATTTATGCTTTGATGTGCACAATCGTACTTAATTTAAAATTAGGCAGTGATTAAAATAAATATTACATTTCCATACATAGGTATGTGGTACGTTTTATTAAGATATTATAAGCATAAAACGTGTTGTATCGAAAAAATTATGTCTCCTGTGACCTCCTCTCTACGTCAAGCCTGTCTCTCATAGGTGATATAAAAATCTATCCTGCCTAAGTTAGGTTAGTTATCATTGGGAACCAATTGAAAAAGACAACCAATTTCAATTATAACATTCGAGAATTCCGAATTCCATAAATGACAAGTGAGCCTCAAATAGATCAATTCTCGAAATGCCTAATTTTAAAAAGGAGCTAATCCTCTTTTATTGCCCTTTTATTCAATATTCTACGTAGGTAATTAACCATTCTGATTTATAATAAAAATAGAACGGAATTTATTACTACTTATCTATAAGCAACAGTAAATACTTACGTTTGAGGCTTGAGTGTTGGTCGAGGAGAATTTTTAAGGGTTAAGGGGGGCAAGCGAGCAGACTGATCACCTGATGGTGAGCGATTACCGCCGCCCATGGACACCCGCTACACGAGAGGATTCGCAAGTGCGACTTTAATAGGGTTTGGGCCTCTGGTATCCTCATTCACTCAGCGAAACACAACGTAGGTAAGTGTTGTTTCACATCGGTTTTCTGTGAGGCCGTAGTATCACTCCGCTCAGACCGGTTCATTAGTGCATGGCTCTCCCACGATGAAAAAAATCGGACGAACACGGCACAAGCGATACGCATCTGATGGGTACAAGGGTATGCGACGCGTAGGGTCTAAGTCACCGGAGGCCCTACCGCAACGTATTCTTACGACTAAGAAACGAAATGCCGAAACGAATTACCATACAAATTAAATGAGACAAACTTTTACGGGAAGTTAGTCGTATTGTCGTTTTCAGTTTGTATAAATTATTTACTTCTCGTTAGTAAACACACCACTTGAGAAATGTAGCAATATAAAAAAACGCAATATTCTGAACTAGGTTTCAAGGAAAGAAAACATTGAAAGTACTAAATACTTTTTTTCTTTAGGATTTAATATTAATATACGGGGATCCTTACAAACAGAAAAATATATATTTATAACGACTTGCGTAGGGGTACATAACGAGAGCGTACAGGAAGCCTTCCATTGCTTGTGACAGACGCACGAACATTCAACAATGAGTCGCGCGTTCCAACGTTCTAATTACAGGAAGTCCCACCGCGCTTATAACTTGTTTAAAACACTACTTGTTGTCAAGTAGTAGCAAGATCATAAACTTTCTTCGAAAGCGCATTGCTACGAATCCTTCCTGAATGAGAACCTTTGGAATGACATTCTTCATAGACATTGAAACATTTGCAATCATCTGGGGATGATTTCTCCCCTTAATTCCAGGCAAAGCAATGTTTTTGTCAAATCTCAATATATAACACATTCATTTGTAATATAAACAATTATTTGCATCAAAATCTATTGCACGAAACATTTTTATTAGGTACCTATTTCATAGAAATAACAGAATCGTACATTCACCAATAACAATTTATCCCATTGAATACTTTGAACCTGATTAAGTCGTTTCCATTGCAAAACTCATAGTATTGAGATTTGATCAATAGTATCTTGTACGACCATGTCACAGAACACATCATCTTAAAATAATAGGAACATTGATATAATTTTTTTTTAAATGTATTACCTTAAAAGTCCTGTTCTTAATTAGCTGGAGTAAACAGTTTCTGTATCATCCAATTTAAAGGAATTTAATAAGATAAAAAATAAAGTAGTCCTGTCTTCAGTATGACAGTATGTAGTCCACCAACATGGCCCAATGCAATTTTTTGCTTTGTTGTGCGTTTAAATGTCAAATTAGGAAAAAAACATTTACTTACCAGCTAATAAAAATTGGCTTTAATTGATTTTGTCTGAATCATGATGGATGCTACAACATTGAATTTTCAAGAGTCGTTACAGCTATAATCCACTACTGCCACATAAGCGAACGTTGAAAGGACAATGTAATCCAACCATGTCGAAAAGGCGAACCGATTCTTTTAGCAAGTGTCTTTCTTGTGCCCAATGTTTCATAATTGTTGTAAAGTGCTGTCTCTAACACTTTGAGGGATATAACATAAAACATATATCATATACACTTAGGAAATGAAAAATCACTGTAGTAACAATTTAACTACGACGGACAAAGAATTTCATGCGCAAAATACGCACACATAGATGATGTCATGCCATGTGGTCAATTTTTTGACGAGGGTGGGTGCCCCACATGCCGTCTCCAGTAAAAATATTCTAAACATGAAATACGTAAACATGTTGAAACAATGCTTTGCTACGCTAGACACGAAAGCATTCTATGCGGGAATATGTACTCACTGTCGAAGTGTTGGGCTTGTTCCATGAGAAACTGCGAGCCCTGCTCCCATTGCCGCTCAAGCAACTGATCTAGGCTCTGGGCACCGGAAGACCGGCCTGAACCGCCGCTGCCGCCCTGTGCATGCAAACAAAAGACACCATTCACTACTAAACTATACCTTACTGAATATTCCTCTTCGTATGAGATTATGTGTCTATCTTACCTAGAATCCGCAGCCTGGAGGTGTTTTAAAGATGTTGTAAAGATCTGAATTGGCTACCTGACGGATTATTTTTTATGGTCTCGTGAGAATGAGGCATAAATAGAGGCATCAACAAAAAAATTGGTAAAAAATAAGGAAGGTATAAGCATTTTAATTTTATACTAGATAGAGAACGTACTGTAGATAATTGTGACATCACAACTCACTTATTATGAGGGAAAGGGACAAAGCATCCACTCTTAATCACCATCAAACACATTATTAGCTGATTTAAATGCTTTTTTTCTAGAATAGGAATTATAATTGAGTAGGTATTTCACTAAATTTGTTTTTTTAATAGTAGTTTTTTATAAATCAAGCACTAGTCGAGTACCCAATTGTTTGTTATGTGAGATTGTGTGAGTCTGTGTTCAAGAGAAGTGCAACTTACGGGTCCAGCCTTGTTGATAAGCGGCGGCGGGATGAGAGTGTCCCCGCCCGCACTGCCGGCGGCGTGGGCAGCTAGCTCAGCAGTCAACTGCTCCTGAAGGCAGGCCGCTGCGCCGCTCTCCGGATTAAGCTCATTGCCAAGCATGTGAGGCGCAGTGCAGGAAGGACCGATCCTGGGATATATGAAGGGTCTGAGGGTCAGTCACGGTATATTTCTATAAACCCTTGGATAACGATCGGCTTCTAAAGAATTTTGTGAGTAATTTAATAAGAAATCTAATTGAAATAACTAGGTACTTACTCTATTATAAATTTACTTTCTGCTCATAAAAAAATATTGATTAACCGTTACAATTTTGATTTGTTGTAATTAAATCGGAAAGTAACAATGAGTTATGAAATTAAAAATGGTGTATAAAGAAAAATATCAGAAATATTAACAGTGCCACAGTATTACAGTTTAAAAAAATCTTGCTATGGACTTAGAAGCGTTTGAAGTTACACCAACAATACTTATTTGTATTTACTTGCGAAGACGATACTTACTTGGACTCTTTCTTGGGCCTCAGCGGCCTTTCAGAGCCTGCAAAAGAAAAAAACATTTTAGATAAACTTTAAAAAGATAAAAAGAAGCTCAATGAATAAAACTAACTTTGTGACCTTTGTATTTAAGTGTTTTGACCAGAAGACCAACAATGAGTGTGAAATTTTCAGCGGCCAAGGACGTAACGAGAGCATTCATTAAATCATGAAATCAATATTATTTTGAAAGTTGTTCATCCTATCAAGATTGCCTCACTGAACGAGGTTCTAGTGCCGTATTACAGGCTGGTTGGCGTGGGGCCCTTGGTTCTATCCCCAAGTCAAGCAATTATAGTAGATTGTAAAAAAAAAACTGTTAACAGAATCGATTTTAAACTGAAGCTCAGTTTTCGCTCAGTAACGTCGTTTTAAGTGTTCCAGGAACCTTATTTACCAAAAGCTAAATAAATTAAATCAAAGACTGGGTAACATACAACCCAAAGCTTAAAGTGATGGGTCTAGAAAACTGAAGTCTCTCTAAGCAATAAGAGATCCCCAAGATCACATTGGGTTACCGCTGCGGGCACACAAATATCTTGCAAATATAATACAAATGAATAAAATTAAAGTTATTTATGTCAAAATAACAGTTCTCGTTTTCGTCTTTCACATGCATTTACTAAAAATGCATGTGAAAAAGAAAATACGGTAGGCACTAATAACAAAAATATTTTTTGTGTGTCCACCCATAGTTCGCCGGTATGTTTAGGTCCCATTTAATAGGGGGCGAGCTTATTTAAATTAAGCTAAGTGTTTGTAAAATTCCACGAGGAAGCCGCGGGTAACAGCTAATTATATATAACTCACTAGGCGAGCTCGGCGGAGAATCCTTGATAGTCTCCGAGTAGATCGGCGGTGGAGTTGGTTGAGGCTGACGGCGCACGCTAGCAAGGGTCTGGGTGGTCATTGTCTCTGATGAAAAGAAAACATTGCATATTTAAAATACAAATGCTTTTTATACGTACAAGTTCATACTCAGTAACTTATTAAGGCCTTATAGATAGAGTAACTGTTTACAATTTTCATTATTTGTTACCCAATCATGGCAAAACCACTCAACAAATATATCGCGTTCTCAAAACAGGTCAGGTTGAGAGCACCGACCACCACGCACGCATAAATAAACGTAGATGAAGCAAAACTGGTGTGCCAGAATAGTATGAAGTAAGAATCTATAGCCTCTATTTATCTTGATGGGAGTTGCAGGTTGCAGCAGGTTTGCAAATATGTAAATACGTTGTAATACTTACGTATAGCCGAAGCTGTATTGGCCATAGCCACCACGGACGTGGCCATTGCAGCTCGCTTCTTATTCCTCACCGTCGTTGGAGGCATGGGCACCATGTTGACATTTCCCATATCCTTGCTCGGACCAGGCATACTGCTCATGCTGTAGAAGAACGCGTAACGTTTCAGTCAAATGTAAAATATTAATTTCATTGTATATGTACCGCATTATCGCCCGCTAAGCAGTTTCTACATTTATAATTAACGCTTACAACTACAGATTCATAAATAACATAATGTATAAACCAATACTTCGCAGGAATACAAAAACATCATATAATTTTTATTTAATTAGATTATACTTAAAGCTTGACTTAAAACGGTAATACGACTACTCGCCAAAAAGCTCTAATAAGTGCAGACCAAGCTCATACCGGACTTTTAACCTGGGAGGGAGTTAACATACGTGCTGCGACATAATGTCGTCACCTTATCACGTCTCCAGTCATTGGTTTGCCACGAGATGTGACAACAAAATTATTTGCAGATTTGTTAGAAGCTTTAAAGCCGTCCCTAAGATTACCACATAAAATGATGAAACGTATAGCGCGTAGCAGTTTTTTAGTAGAATAATAACATTTATTTTCCATTTAAATATACCTTACTATTTTCATTTGTTGTTAAAAAACAGTACTTATATTTCATTTGACTCTTCCCTTATTTCTTTTCCCTCGGCTATTAGCACGCTTTAATGAATTAATTATACTATCAGAACTTATCTATAAAAGATGTTTAAATTATGTTTAATTTTGGCAAGTGCAGACGCAAAGCAGTGTAAATAATTCGCAGCATAACCTTCAGGCTGTATCATAATATCATTACTTATACATTCGCGTTAGACAAAAACATGCTAACCTTGATCCAATTCGTTTAATGCAAAATATTAGGTTAAAAATCTACTATACAGTAAAAGTAATAAAAGCATGGACTTATAATATTGTGTAGGGTTGCGTTATTATTACAGGGTGGATAAAACCAGTATGTTGGGGTCGCGGTCAATGTTACCATGAGTCCCGTAGCTCAACCATAGACAACCACAACTAAAGCCCTCCTTTCTAAATATCATTTTGAGTCGGTACAAGCCAGAAATAGCTGGCAGCATGGCAGTCCTTCCCTAGATTCAAGTAATCAATATTACCTGTACCATTTTCAATAGGGAATTTTTTTTATCATATCAAGAAGATTTTTTTCATCGTATTGAATTAACGTTATGTTTAATAACGTTCCAAAAATTCAGGGTTTATCTTCGGCACATATGTTATATTATGATAGTAAAATACGAAATGTATTTTAAACTTTTCCATAAATTATAAAATAAACAACATTATATTGTTCGCTTTGGCAGTATAAGGAAACTTATGAATACTTCAGGGCAATGAAAATTGGCACAGAACTTTGCTTTTGTACATGTTACAAAATACTTTAAATTAACCACTGCCTTGAATTGTCCAGGCAGAAGAACACACACGTGTAAACTTGACATAACTTTTTTCGTACTTATACCTCAACCCAGAAATTATTTTCTTAAAATCAATAATTAAAATAAATTTTGGGTTGATGAATAAGTTCGAAAAAAGTAAGTCATTATTGAATGTTGTAATTTTTTTATAAGTACACATTACTAACGTAAGGAACCAATAAATAAAATCACACATTTGCAGTCCATAATAAAATTGTAAATAGGCCTTTCCCAAGGAGGTTACACAATAAGGACGATAGAGCAAATACAGTATTATGGCTAACTTGGCAGAGACTTGAGGCATTTATGATAACAATATTAAATGGTATTCAAATTTACCCAGGTTTGTTAGGATCTTGCTGTAGTTCGTAGGCGACGTTAAGACCTCCCCAAGAGCGCCCGGGAAGTGTGTGCGGTGAATGCCCTGTCATGCCAGTTTCCATAGCCGCCTGAAAGAAAAGTACACGTAATTTAAATCTGAAACATATTCTATGGTCTATCGGTCTTATTCATAAAAATATAATAAGTATAATTAACTTCCTTTATCTATACAGTGTTTTGTTTTAACACGTGATATTTTGTGACAGGAAAAGAAGACAAAACACATTATAGATATAAGTTTATTAAACGTTTTATATTGTTATGACTACGTCCATTCAAGTACTAAATTGGAGTTTGTTATAATCACAAGTTTTGTAAGAAACAATAAAATTCGTTCTTAATAATTTAACTACCGCACTGTAAACATTTATATACAAAGTTAAAAACTAAAAACGAATATTTATTCATATCAACATGACTACTTTAAGAACGGTTATCATGAATAGTTCATGTGAACGGTATGTCATTGTTACAAAACAAATCGTTTCCCGGCTAATGTTCCAACCTACGTTATGAAATAGGTCACATCAATAAGACATCACGTTACTCGGAGTTGTGGTTTATATGACATTCATAACTTAAACAATACAAATTATATTTGAATATGGTTTCTACAATATTGGCCCTTGTTATAATAGAATTGTTTTGCTATCCAATAGAAATAAGATACATGTAGAAATTATTGAATATTATATTTTCAAACTTATCGTAAATGAATTTTAGTTATGTACTTTACCCAGCACTATCTACCCTGGCATATTTTAACTGATAACATTGTGGCAGTTTTTGAGGATACTAATTTTTTTGTGATGCATTAAACATTTATTATTCCTTATTTTGGAAATGGAGACCATAACGAATAAGACAGAGACCGGACATGAAGATATAACCGTTTTTGTACATTATTCCGAGTAAAATTATTAAAAAGCATTGTTAATCTGTGAGAACGTAACATACTAAAATATATTGCCACTATAGTTATAACACAATATTTTCCTTGTTGTATCTAAATTAATATACGAATAAAATTAACATCAATGTTACAGAGTCGGATGAATCTAAAAACGGCGGGAGCACAACACATGTAATAAAATGATACACCATAATAACACAGACACATGTTAACTCACCATTACACATGTTTTTTGTCACATTGCTTTACGAATATTAAACGAACATTAACTTTACATCGAGAAATTAGCTCGGGCAGTTGAACGGTCGCCAGATGTGTCCTTACCAAACGTCGATTGGTGAATGAGCTGAATGGAGCGACCCATCGCCATCTCCCATGTGTCAGTTATAGACTCGGAACGGGCGTGCGAAGCAGGTAGGCGAGGGGTTGCGAGCAGGTACAAAATCGCAATACTTATCTTTGCTAGGGTGTTAGACACGCACGATTCATTTCTGGGAACACCGTTTTTTATAATGAACCAACTGCGTATTGTTTTAGTTTTTACTTAAACATGTTTGCTTTGTTTTATGGGTAATAATAATTATATAGAATATAATATCGGTATGCTTTAGTTCCGTGCAATATGTCTAACAGGAAAGAGAATCAAATCCCTTCTAATTAATAACTGTTGCATTCTTCTTAAAATTACTTAACATTTCTCTGATGGTACATCAACCCAACGTAAGTCGAAGCCCGTTGTATAGGTACATAATAAAAAGGGTTCATTGTATGAAGAGTTCTTTAAATTTTTTTTCACAACCCTTCTTTAGAAAGTCAAGTTTGGTGACGCCACGGCCTACGTCAACAAGTTACTGTTTGTTTATTTTAAATTCAAAACAAATAGACACACTGCCATATACGTTCCACTTATGTGTCTCAACAAAATTGGGTAATAGGTATCAGAGTGAAAATCTTTATTTGAAATGTAATAATAAATTTAAGATTATTGAGATCAGTGTCTCCTGCCATTATTTTTGCAGCAATTAAGCTTCTACCGAAATTTCGGTCTCCATCTGGGATATCATTGGCTAAAAATTTGTTCTCGGTTCTGAGTCGCGACTGAATTTTTGGACGACTATCCGGCAAATTCCGCAATTAAAGTAATTGTATCAAAATGACAAAAGCAACTCTTTAATTTTGTGATTCAGTCTAGGTCTTGGACGTCTTGGTCCCGGACGAGATATTTTTTAGTCTCGGTCATCCTCAAAAAGCTAGTCTCCGTCGGACATTAACAGCAACATTAAGGAAAATAGCGAAGTTATCCTGTAATATGGAATTCTGATACCATTTTCCCATTATTCACAGAGAATAAACTACTGCAATAGATACATGTTGGAGTTGATAAATCATTTACTTACTTGTTTTTGCGGCTGATGGAAAATATGCGGTGAAGGCCCTGGCATCTCATTGGTTACCTAGTGGAGAGAAGATAAATTATAATTCTGTACTCGCATGTACCCGGCCAATTATCTTGAGCTAAAAAGAGAGAGATGGCTAGAATAATGATGTAGTACATAGTACACGTAGTGCGTACACTGCATAGCCGTCTCTTTCATTAATTTTTCAATTTATTTGCCGCTGACTATACTCTCTAAATACAGAAAACTAAATACATAAATAAAAAGAAATAGAATGTATCTGCTACCATATTATAGCAAAATTGTACGAAATTTATTCGTAATTGTGGAAATTTAATCTTAACAATTCTAGCCAAAGCTAAGCTATCTTGGCTTCGTCGAGTAAACCATGCTTTTCCGATAGCACGAAATACAAAGCGGTTAGGTACTGTTAGTAAGTAGTTTTAGAAGCATGTCAGAGTGAACACATAACTGTCAACAAATCATTGAACTGTGTACCAACTGAATAATTTGTTGATTAAGAAAATAATTGAGATATTAGTAATTTTTGTAATAAGACTTTTTTCCAGCGATTCTGAATCGATTCCATATTTGATTATAGTTTTCTCTGAGAATCATTTCTTTTGTAAGTCTGCCGGCAAAGTAAAGTTAGCCTCCAATAACGTGAGACTTGAGTACCGTGCATATTATGTATCAGTGACGAGTAAGAGTGGCAAGTGCAATGAAGATATAAAGAGGAAAGAAAAATGGTCAGCCTCATTAGTCTAACTGCTAGCTAGAGGTCCAGGTCCAGTAATTGGTTTTCCAAGGAAATTCTCAATAGCAGCTCAGAGTTTGGATTTGTGCCCGTTTAATGGTAATAGGCTCACATGGGACCGAAACATACCGGTGAACTGTGCGATTTTTTATTGATTGGATAGGCATACGAACTAACGAGCCACATGGTGGTAAGTAGTAATTGTGGCTCATAGACACCTGCAACAGTAGAGGAGTTGCTGATGCATTGCCGACCCTTAAGAGCCCTTACGGACTGCAGACAGCCAGAGCCGCAGGAACCGAGGGGGAACTGGCTCTTACGCACAAGTCGAAACACAACAAGGTGCTATGACAGATTAAGACGTAAGGTTGATCGCCAGCCAGTCAGACCCCCAAGAGAGGAGGAGAGGTCCGACCACCGAGCAGATCAGATATTTTCTTGCCTCTTACGAGATGCGTATCTCAGTGTCAATGTTACACCAATATTGCTCAAATACCCTTCCTGTATTTGAGCAATACTGGTGTCGCATTGCAATATAGCCGTAAATGTTAGAGCTTCGTTGCTGATTAGGCTGCTATCAGTTGAACGTATTTGTACATAAGCTTCATTGATAAGAGCATATTTTTTTTTTATTCCAGCGGCAGTTGTGTGTCCACCCGTTAGTTATGAACCTGTGAATGCGCGGTGAGGTTGAGCCCGTGGCTGGTGGAGGGCAACGGCACCGAGACGAGAAGCGAAGTGTGCCCCTCGCGATCGCCTTTGCCGCCCTACGCAACTTACGCATTAGTTCGCACTGGGTGACGCCTACTATAACATGCACGGAGTAATGACGAATGGAGTGCTAACAGGAAGCTATTACTAGAGCTACGTTGATGTGTTACGAGTCAAAGCACAAACAAAGTCATAATTTCTACAGTTATTTATATTGAACTCTGACAATGAAGGTAAAGACAGACTGAGGCTACGCATAACGCACTATGAAAATTTAAATCTGGATTTAAAAGTAAAAATGTATGCATAAGAAACACATGCCTGAATTACACTCGAAAAGTTCGTTGCAATATTTTTTTATATGTACAAAATCAGGCTCAAATATCATAATGCGTTCAGAACGCGGTGTAAACGATATCCTTTCAGTACTTAACGCTGCAAGCAATTTCTAATTAAACAATATGTATATTAGCACTCCATTTGTTTCTACTCCATGGTAACATACGATATGCATCGATGAACCGAACGTTTAGCCCTTAATGACATGATGCATAATAGTTAAGAAGCCTGATTGTTTATGGCATTAGGTGCACCCTGTCTTTTATTTCTGAATCATTTATGAAGCAAGACCAATATTTGAAACGAATACAGCTATTAAACGTAATATCAATTAAACAATGCAATATCAGTTAAACAATAAAATCTGGTGTCTTATTTAAAATTGGAATAGATCAGTACCTACTAAATAAATGATTATTTTCAAATGTCCATTTAAAATGAAGCGATAACAAGCATACAAGGCCTACATTTTCACGTTCTTTGTAAGCAAAGCTTTTTGTTATAATGAATACAGAATAAAAAAATAGTAATACTGAATCTGAAGGCGTAATAATGGTTTTAAAATGTATAATATAATACTAACCTGCGGGTTTGACGGGGAGCGTATGTTGGACACTTGATTGATGCCGCTCGGGCCCGGCATTGGGCTTGACATGTGCCTGAGGAAACGATATCACATAAGAAGGCACCCTTTACCTATTATTCTCTGAAATGTTACAGATGTTAGTAAGAATTTCATACAAAATCCAATAACATTACATTTTAACCAGGGAATAGAACGCAAGACCTCACGATTAGTAGTCACGTTAATGACCACTGATTTAAAAGTAAACAACGTCACTGAGGTATTTACGAAAAACAAATTTTTTTTTAGAGATTAATCATTTATTTATTAAGGCCCACTTGCACCAACTTCTTAAATATGTTTTAATTGTATTTAAACACCATTTTTCATAGAAATTTCGTGTTTAAATACAATTTAAACACATTTAAGAAGTTGGTGCAAGTGGGCCTAAGTATTGGTTATACTTCATTAGTTAATTATTTTGAGGGAAAGTCCATTCAACTGACGTTTAATACTTAAGACATTTCATTCATATAGTTATATACTTTTGTATCTAAAAAAATAGCCTGTTTTAAGAGTCATAATGTAAGTACTAACTCTAGGTATAACGATGCTCTGTTGAGATTCGAAGCTGGGCTGTGAGCGGGTGGTGGCGGCGGCGGCGGCGGAGCCGGGCTCATGCTTGAAAAGTGGGGAGCTGGCACCGGGATCGCTTCAAGGCCCTCAGTCTTAGCCTGCGTACACAGTCACATAAAATCAATCATCACGTGCACACGGAACAGGGAAAAAACAATGCGCCTAGTACAATCTTGTCAGGCAATGTTGACTACAATATACTGTACAGGCAAAGAACCGGGTATGTCCTAATGAATTGATTTTGAGAAAAAATCATTTAAAGTAGTACATTGGAAGTATATTTTTTATTGAGCTCAAACCATGCAATAACTTTTGCTTAGAACTAATTCAATGCTTAATTTTTAATTTAGTTTCATTGTTAACAATGGACTTTTTAGTTCTTCTTCTTTACCGGTAGGTCATGGATATTCCTATTTCTTTTCGTTTTGGCCATAAACAGAAAACGAATTTTGGTCGCAGTTTTTTTTAACTAGTAATTGGAAATCAAAATACCACAGACAAAGATGTTATGTTTCCATTAGATAACAAAAAATATTGATAGTTGTGAAATTCACTGTTCTTTGTCTGTACCCTTTATTTGAGATGGTTAGGAGAGGTGGTATACTGTTTTCAACACCCATATTTGATTTTTAGGTCACTGTAATACAGTGGACGGTTGACTACACATTAAAACATTATCATCTGTTATACTTACTGATAATTACTTAATTAAATTAAGTAATTATCCTGTCTAAACTAAGTCACACTGGGCGCACTGTTTAAATATTATGATTATATAACGTGGAAGGGCTACAGCTATCCACGAGATTATATGTAATCTTATAAAATATAGCAACTATGAAACTAGTTTTCAAACTACCAGGCTGCTATGAGATGTGAGGAGAGAAGCAAGAGTAAGGTGATAAATGAGGATATACTTTAACAATTATACCTTTTTTATAATTTTGTCAACGGATTCCAGCGGAACATCCACTGGTACCTGAGTGGCTTCCCACACTCCACCAGCTTGAGAAGTTCCTTCACCCCCCTAAATCAGTTCAACAATACGAAACCATTACTTTATCACTATCTCAACTTCCGTTAAAGAAACCTGTTACTTCTTTTTTTTAATATATTAAAAGTAGGGCTTTAACACCTACATTATTACCTTGAAACGTTTCAAGACATATTTAGGTATCTTACCGTGGCAGGTGGCGTGGTAGACGTGTAATCCACTGGAGCGTTCATGTTGTTGGCAGCAGCAATAGCCTTCCTCTTCTTGGTCTGCTTAGTCTCCACACTGTCAGTATTTGTGATCACCGACTCTTGATACGTGGGCTTTGAAGTCGGGACTTGTACCACAGAAGCGGCCACCGGAGCACTTCCCGAAAAAAAGATCCTTTTTTTTTTAAACATACTTTTTCGTTTACCTCATTTCGTGAAGTACTTACCTAGTCGGGTTGGTTGTGATAGTGGATACTGAGGCAACAGCTTGAGCCACAGAACTGATGACTCCTACTGTCTCTGCAGGCTTGCTGGCGCTAGGCGACGCCGCTGGCTGAGGTGCCTTCGATGAACCGGCTGGAGTGGAGCTGCCTGATGCTGTAACATATCAAAATATTATCGAAGTTTTTAGAGGAAAACTGTAAGACCAAAATTAAGGACGTTAATTTAAAAGTTTAAGTATAGGACCTTTCCTTGCGTTGGATATTTGTTTAAGAATGATTTTACTGTTATGAGTGCAGCCGTTAATACACTGGCATTCAAAGCTCGTTTAACTAACGTTCGTCTATAATAAGAATAAGCAAATCTAAGAAGTATTAAAGATAAGAAAGGAATACTATACCTGAAATATGAGATGTATCACATAAAGATAAGAGTTACAGTTTGGCTTAGTCACACAGTACAGCACAGTCCGAAACTTTAGCAAGCATTAATGAAATCAAAAATCATTTAACTATAGAAATTAACTTCATATCACTGGAAAGCCATTGCGACAAGGCCGTAATTCAATAATTTTGAGGTGTATTTTCGGGTGGAGGGGGTTTAGCTGTCGATCAGCGATAATTATAAACAACTTTATTTGAATCTACCTATTTAGCTATAATAAGTATAGAAAGGTTCTTTGACGTTTACCTTTCCCAGTCTGTGTTGAAGAGGACTCGGAGCTGTGCTGTGGCGACGGGGCTGGTGTGCTACTTTTGCTGCCTGAACCCCCGTCTCCAGCTGATGACCCTCGGCGCGACGGCGATGGCTTTTTCTTGTCTGATGAATGATGCAATTTGCCACCTAAGTATCATGGTTATTCTATCACAATTTAAAGCTCTTAACTAAACGGGTACATGCAATAGGACTGGAAGGATTTGGAAAGGTAAATAAATGGTTTGGAAATGAATATTTTTGCAATGGCGACCAAACACAGACCTATTTCACAGGCATATAAACATGGACACCCACAAAAAAAAAACAGGAATTACATGACAAGACTAGAAGACGGAATTGGAGTGAATTAATTGAACAAATTTCTAGAATTCATATTTAAACAAATACTCTACACACATCTTAAAAAATCAAAATACACATCCTTTACGTCTGAACACCAAACATCTCATTACTTTTTTACTTCACCCACTAGTCAAAGGAAACAAAATTGTATATACTTTGATTTTTTTATACATAAGTAATACTGGAATATAAATTAGCAACATAATGTTACTTTTCAACAATGGCCAGCTTACTACTCATAATTGTGTTTTTTACATTCTGATGGACGAACCTGCCGGGACTTTATTTTTCGACGGTTATTTGTGACTTGGACAATATATAATTCTACTAAAGTATCGAGAAGTTTACATTATTTACAAAAAAACAACAAGGATACATTACATATACTTTTATAATTATAAATAATACATGTAAATTCTGCCATTATGTTTAGATCCAATGTTATTACATTGGTTATTAGGAGGGCGAGCCTATTAGTATTCGGTACATAATGCACATGTCTTATAAAGGGATCTATAATATTATTTTCTAAAAAAAAAATATTTTCCTTGTAGGTGAAGTTAAAAAAGCAAGAGGTATCCTCAAAAAGGGCGGGTTACAAACTGGTATCGTTTGTAGTTATTTATCTATTACTTTCTCCGCTCAGTACACATGCACAACGAAAACAGACACATACATACATATACAAAGTTATAATACTGAAGCCAAATCTATCACAACACAACTTACTTATTACATAACTACTCATCAAGTTGACTATCCAAAACCATAAGCAACTCTTCCATAGTACTGATTCTACCTCAAGTCGCTATAGGATGATTCTAGGGCTGCTGACATTGCAGGAGTGTATAAAAAGTAGCTCCTTGTGTATGGAATCGAATATCGCTAATCATTACTATTCTGGCGACCCGCACATTGAGGATGTTTTTTATCACTTTGCGGACAGTTCCTTATTATTTAAATACATGGAAAAAGCCAGTGCGCTTATATACTTTTTCGCAAATATATTTTGGGAGTTTTACGTTATGGCTGTTGCTGTGATATGTTGTTACGAAGCCGTTATAGCCTAGTGATATGACCATGGTACTGCCAGGTCACGAGTTCGAATCCAAGGCACGCACCTCTTGACTTTTCGGAATCATGTGCGTATGAATTATTAATTATCACTGGAGAAGGAAAACATCGTGAGTAAACTTGAACGCCTGAGATATTTTTTCAACGGCGTGTGAAGTAAGTTAGACTACAGCGTAACCCCTCTCACTGTGGGAGAAGTCCCGTGTCCAGTGGTGGGACAGACATCTCATATATCTTATAAGGTAGGCAGGGCCGGATTATCCATTAGGCAGTGTAAGCAACTGCCTCGAGGCGCGTTGGGGCCCCGTGATCTGAGAAAAACTTTATTGTACTTATAATGTCACCCAAAGAGTCCCTCCCTTAGATACTTTACTCGGTCCCGGTAGGTGGCGCTATTGCCGACATCTTTTACGATGCGGGCATAAGCTTGTTAATAAAATTGCGTCTTGGTAGAGAAAATACATTTTAGTCATATAGAAAGTAAAGGGGTCTAGGTATTGCCTAGGGGCTCTGACATAGTTAATCCACCCCTGGAGGTAGGCGAGATTATTAAAATAATTAATATCATAAATTGACGTGGTAGATGTAACTGTACCATGAAAAGGTTCTACAAGTCGTTTACGAGCTCTCTTAAAATTAGAGACGTATTTAGTTTGTCAGTTCAATAAATTGCTGGTAACATCATGCTATTTTAATATTGTTGAGGTCAACCTTTTATGGTACAGGGGGGCAACGAGCAGACGGATCAGCTGATGGTAAGCGATTACCGCCGCCCATGGACACCGGCAGCACCAGAGGAGTATTAAGTACTTTGCCCGTCTTTTAAAAGGGTTTGGGCCTCCGGTATCCTCACTCGCTCGGCTAAACACAACGTAAGCGACGTTGTTATTATATCCTTAAATCATATTTATCTTTACTCTCAGTTTACCGACAAGAGAATTCATATTCGACTTTATTACCACACATCGTACAATTCCAAACACGAGACGGGTATTCTAGGAGCAGATAATAAATTTAAAGCCTTGAAGGTTTTCAAGGAGCTATTTTTTATAGCTACACCATAGGCCATATCGACACACAAACTACCATGCGACAACGATCTACAACAGAAGAAACGAACTTTTCTCGGACGACTTGTGTTTGCGTGTGACTGGGCCCGAATCTGTGCTGTCTTGAGACATGTCTGCCGCCGGCGAACGAAAAAATATCGTTTATAATTAGTTTTAAAGTACAGGTTAGTTTGATGTAAGCAGTTTGGCTTTTAAAAAATGTCTATCGTAGAACGCGACATATGGATTCTGGATGCTGTAAGCTCGTTTCAGTGAAATGAAAGCTGTTGTTTTGAATCAAACGAAGCCTTTGAATTCTAGAACAATAATGCGACCAGTTAATGCTTAGAAGTGGTAATGGTGGCATCATTATTACATACTGTAGTACTGTAATTATTATGACTGTATAAATATAAAAGGATCTGTTTAATTAAAAACATGACATTGTTAAAACTAGTTCACAAGAGGTTGTGGAAGATAAAGCACGCGTAAAATGAGGAAAGGAAAATGTATACAGTTATTATAACGGAAATCTCATAAAGATTTTATATGTAATAATAATAAGTAATAACATTTACACAATTATGCTATTGAAATATCAGTTTCGGGCTCAATATTAATATTCTTCTCATAATATATCTCTACTATTATAAAATTGTAAAAAAGCTGTGTCTGTACATTGACCGTCTCCGAATCCAAAAAAGTGTTTTTTAAAATTCTTGTCTGTTTGTTACGGTTGGGGCAAAAACTACTGAATAGATTTCAATTTTGTTATCACTGTTAGAAATTATATGCTCCATCTTAAAAACTGGGGAACTTCTTATCTCAATTAATTAAACGAATCCTGAGATACAGTTTGACCTCACTGATACAAAGAAGAGATCAACACTGTTGGTTTTTGATTAAATTATTTTTGGAATCCATTTCTAATCCTAATATAGCTTCAGGTGAGCGAAGCCGCGGGCAAAAACTAGTATAATATATTATTATACTGTTATAAGTTCATAACATTCGATCGTGAATTTCGACATACGAATTCGCGAATAATTTGAAAATGTATCATATAAAGTATGTTTTAAGTCTATGTACAAGTATGAGTTTAGCTCAGCAGCAAGTCAAAACGAGTACCTAATGAGAAATGTAATAAATAATAATTGTTATCTTTACAATTATAAAATTGCAAAAAAGCTATGTCTGTACATTGAAGATATTTAAAAAAAAACAAGTGTGATTGTTTGTTCCCAAAAATGTGATTTTTAAAATTCTTGTCTATATGTCTGTTTGTTACGGGTTGGCGCAAAAACTACTGAATAGATTTTAATTTTGTTATCATTGTTAGAAAGTATGTGCTCCAACTTCAAAACTGGTATACTTCTTATCTCAAATAATTAAACGGAATTCAATGCTTCCAAAAAAAGTTAATGTTCTTGTACAGTCGGAGGAAGAAGTCATGATCAGGGAGTGGACGGGGATACCGAGAGCCGAACTGTTTCGCCTCGCTAGAGATAGGAATGCATAATGCTAAATTGACTGCCAACCTTCGCTAGTCAGAGAAGCACTATGAGAGATAGATTGTACAGCGATATTTACTAACAGACGTATAGATGATTCAAAGTTGCCTGAAATAAATACTTATTATTGTTATTTATAGATAAAGAAAGTCAACGTAAACTCACCCGTAGGCTGATTAGCGTTTGTAGGCGTCTTGGATGAGTTAGGAGTGCTCTTTCCTGATACGACAGTACTGGATGCGTGGGATGACGACTTGCGCCCAGGCTAAGGAGAATACACGCAGATGTACTACATACATTAGTGGCTTTATACTAATTAGAACAAAACACTTACAAACTACCCATAAAAATTTGGTACGTACATAAATAATAATTAGCACATAATTACAATGTAGTAAAGTTATTGCAATACAAACTATTGTTACAAGTATGCCATACCATAAACGGAAATAAATATCAAAAATACATACATACACGTAAATAAGTACATTACAATATACCCTGTTATTGACGCACTTCAAATTGGGTTGATTAGAATACGGAAACTTAAATCTGTTCCATTATTTGTCATGGATTTTTTCATTCACTTAGTCATTTCATTTCATTCACTTTTCATTATCAAGGAACTTGGTAAAGGTAAAGCACTTGTTGATTATTATTTAGAGCGCCGATCTAGAACGGTGATTCTAATAAGCTGAAGCATACAAACATAAAGTAATTAATCAGGTATATAATGGTTTAAATGGCGGATGGTTGTCATTATCAATACATACATTTGAGAGGCGTGCCAGGCGTGAGTCGTACGTACCCCTTTGGACTTGGCAGCGTGCGTCGGCGTCACGCCGCCGCTAGCCACGGGCGAGCACGAGGCCTCGCCCTCCTTGTCGCAGCTCGAGTCGCTCGACTGACTGTCGTGCGACACCGGCTTGTACGGCGGGATCGTCTTTACGTTACCGCCCTTTTTCTGCACAGTCAACGTTCGTCACCGTATCACACACCGCTCATTAGCGCCGGCAACAACCACGGTGTTAAAAACAACTAGTTCGCGCAAAAACCACTATGAAACAGGATATTTTTATTCAATAATTGATAAACCTTTAGGTATGATCAATAAAACATGTTACACTACTCTACTCAAATAATATGACTTCCAATTTGTTTATATAATGAAAAATGGTTTAAGTACCTTGGCGATGATGGTGACATCATGATTGGTGAACTAAAAAAATGATAATGAATGAATAAATCAATTTTGTCATGCACAAAGTGGCTATGTTTGTAAAGCAATAATTAAGTGCAATAGGCCGACATGATAACAAAATGACAAAGTGAAAATGTTAAACACTATACGCGTAGTCAACACAATAATCAGCTCTTGCCATCGGACCATGTCAACTAAATGCTGGCGCCCATTAAAGGACACATACCATATAAATAATACATTAGTACATTTTACAATAATAAATTAAAATGGTGTACAATCTTGATAGATTTTGTTTTGCAAAGTATTCGCGTTTCTGTAATAGGCGCCAGTCTTTAGAAGCCTCAGACTGACAAAATGATAGAACAACAATAAATTAATTAAATTAAATGACGTTAAATGTAAACAAAGACATGAACTGAACAAGGACAATTCTAATAAGATCTTGATTGTGCGACTGAGACTAAAGTGTGCAATGGGTATTTTGAACACTCTCCCACTCATTACAAAACATGGTTTATGCCTATAATTAAAATATGACACTTTATATTACTAAAAGTGGTGGGCCTAAAATAAAACCAGGGATTATCATACCATTTTTTGTAATGAGATATTTCAATCTTTTAGGCCGACCTGATTTAGTATTTTCTATAGTATCCATTACTATAAAACAAATAATTATGTATCTATATAAAAACACTTTTGCAACCTCCACGCTTGTCAACCAAGAATTATTTCATTAATTGTCGAGTAATATAATTACCACTAGGCTAAAGCCATGTTATAATTACATAACTTACTAGCTTCCGCCCGCGACTTCGTCCGCGTGGAAAAGTTACTTAGTCTTAGCGTGATGATATAAAGCCTATAGCCTTCCGCAATAAATGGGCTATCTAACACTGAAAAAAATTTTCAAGTCGGACCAGTAGTTCCTGAGATTAGCGCGTTCAAGCAAACAAACAAACAAACTCTTCCGCTTTATATATTAGTACTAGGTTCTGCCTGCGACTTCGTCCGCGTAGCGTGATGATATTATATAGCCTATAGCCTTCCGCAATAAATGGGCTATCTAACACTGAAAAAAATTTTCAAGTCGGACCAGTAGTTCCTGAGATTAGCGCGTTCAAGCAAACAAACAAGCAAACTCTTCCGCTTTATATATTAGTAAATATAGATGAGACGCTTCCGTACAACTATAATCAGAATATAATTATATTACGAAGGATATAATTACGTAGCCTGCTCCAAGATTTGCAAAGTATTTATATCATTTTTCAAACAACACAGTTAACACACTTTGCATACGAACAAACTAATTCCTAATTATTTCTTCCATATTATTATATCTTCTGTAGAAGAAGCCCTGAGCACCTAATAATTCTTCTGCAGTTGTGAATCTTTGCCCTTTTAACTGACTAGGGAAGAGCCCAAAATCACAAGTCGCAAGTTCCGGGCTGTAAGGATGGTATTCCAATTATGTGAGTTCCGACTGGTATAAACTGCCGGAGAATTGCCATGATGGTAGTGCTAAGTGCTCAGACGAGATTATGGTCGTAATTCTTTTGGCATCTTCATAACATGCGGCAAACAATTTCTTGTGTACCATGTCGAGGTGTCAGTCTTCTGTGAATCAACTACATACTCTTTCTATAAGACCTCTTTTAACAAAGAAAACTGTATTGCAAGACTTAAGGAGCAGCTAAGTACTTGTGGCCCTTATTTATATGTACCAATGTAAAATACCCCGCGACACAGGAGGCACACCAGTACTGGTGTTCTCTTAAAAAGAAAAATAAAAGTGACTTCTAGCTAGCTTCAGAAATATTCTGACAGCGAGTGGCCGCACTTTATCGTACAGTTTATTTAATGTATTTCTGAATTATATAGTTTGGCTACGATTGTAGAATAATATATATAAAATTATCGTATCACAATGTTAGTTACCATACTCCTCCGAAATGGCTTGACCGATTTTTATGAAATTGTATATGCATATTAAGTAGGTCTGAGAATCGGCTACTATCAATTTGTGGTAGAATATTTTGAAAAAGTTAGGGATTCTCCACCCATGCGAAACCCGGGCGGGCTGCTAGTAATATATATAATACACACTAACCAGTTTACTGTAATGGTGTTGGCAGTAGCCGCAGTACTTTACGTTGTCCAGGTAGTTACCGGCTTCTTCACACAGCAGGCCCAGGCCTTGCGCGCACGTCACGTGAAACTGTTGCTTGCAACCTGGTAAGAAAAAGGCCCGCTAAAACCAATATAATAGTGCAAGTACTGGTAAAAGTATGACAGTATGACTATTCAATATCAATGCGTTAATAATAATTTGTACTTATTATCGTAAACAAGACTTGTTTACAGATACTTAGTATCTTATAGATACTTTTACAATTCGATATTTTTATACTAAACTAGCTTCTGCCCGCGGCTTCGCCCCCGTGGAATTCGGTCTGTCATCACATCCCACGGGAACGGGATAAAAAGTAATCCTATGTCCGTTTCCTGGTTCTAAGCTACCTCTCCACCAATTTTCAGCCGAATCAGTTCAGCCGTTCTTGAGTTATAAATGGAGTAACTAACACGACTTTCTTTTATATATATAGATAGAGATGGTACCGACATTTCTTACTGATGTCCTCTTAGAAGAAACGCCGAAACCAACACAAGGATTCATGGTCTCTTTTAAAGTCCACGCAGTAGTATTATATTAACAACTACGAAAAACAACGTGTAGATTTGTAAATGTTTCCATGAACAGGTAGCCTTTGAGTACATATTATGATGATTAGGATATTATCTGGCTACGCGTTCATTCACTTGCTGACCCTCTTGGAGACACAATAACGAAGTGCAGGGCCTGATGGAAAGACAAGTCTTCCGTTAGAGAGGGCGTGGAGTGCCGATCTTTACTCAGCATAAGTAGATATTCTATGTATACCTACATAATTATACAATGAATAAAAGATCATCACCATAAGACCGTTGACGGTACGTTTGGCGTAGCGGCTTAGCTATCTAGTTACCATACTCCTCCGAAATGGCTTGACTGATTTTTATGAAATTTTATATGTATATTCAGTAGGTCTGAGAATCGGCTACTATCAATTTGTGATAGAATATTTTGAAAAAGTTAGGAATTCTCCACCCATGCGAAGCCGGGGCGGGCTGCTAGTAATATATATAATACACACTAACCAGTTTACTGTAATGGTGTTGGCAGTAGCCGATTTTTATATAGCTTATGCTACGTTTTATGATCCCCGCTCGGAACAAATATTTGGAAGACTTACAGGTAGTGGTTTCTGTATTGGTGAATAATTGTGTAATTGAATTGGCCAAGTCTAAGTTCCCCATTCGTTTTTTTTATGGCATTGGGGAGCCAAACGAGCTGATGGATCGCCTAATGGTAAGCGATACCGCCGCCCATGGACACCCGCTATACCAGAGGAGTCAAAGGGCGTTGCCTGTCTGTTAAATGGGTTTGGGTCTCCGGTATCTTCATTCATTCGGCGAAACACAACGTAAGCGTCGCTTCTCGCCAGTTTATTACAGATTATATTTTTATATTTACAGATTATATTCCTTGAAATTGTTGATGAAAGTGAAAGGAACTATTGGAAAAATCTTACCAGATTTGTTGCACTGCATGCATGCACCAGCTGTAGCTCGATGTGTCTTGCCCAAATCTTGGCAAATGTAACAGGTCTGAAAATATTTGTAACATTAATATCTACTATTCAATTTGAACTTTACAGAGGGGCTCGCGGTCGAATAATAACTATGCTTATCAATTTGGCAGGATAAGCTGCACTATAACAGAGTAGATAAAGCAGTCGGTTACGGCTATGACAATTCTTACTAATAGAGTTAAAAAGCTTAACAAATTCGGTATTACCCAGACATTAGAGTGGATTCGCCTCTGGTTAGACTAGAAGCAGACACCCTATACTTATGAGAAAAGGATCGGAGAATGAGGATGAAGGTTAAGCCCGAGAAGTCAGGGAACTGCTTTGAGCTTTTTTCTACAGAAGGTAAAAAAATATCTATTTATTTTAACCGAGGTAGAATGGAAAATAGAGTAATTATGTTCTTCAGCAATGACCTGGACAGTGTCCTATTTCAAATTTTTATCTTTAGAAAAAGGCTCCCTTAAACTGTGCTGAATCTAAAATCTATACTCTATACATATAAATAAAATTGGGGCGTCTGTTTGTAATATTAAAATAACCGCTTTTTACAAAGTGCATTTGGATGTATAGACGGTACATATACCAAACAACATTTTTGTCTGTCTGTCTGTCTGTTGTTCCGGCTAATCTCTGAAACGGCTGAACCGATTTTGACGGGACTTTCACTGGCAGATAGCTGATGTAACAATGAGTAACTAAGGCTACTTTTTTAATACCACGCGGACGAAGTCGCGGGTAACAGCTAATCGAATATATGAATACATATACCTCATTCTAAGAAATAAGCAACAAGTTTAAATTGAAATGCAAGGAAATTTCTCACCTTGTTGTATCTCTCAGGTGGTATCAAACGGAGCACGATGGGTTCCATAGAAGTGACATTGCCGAACCTGACCTCTGGTATGTAAAGCGCGCAGACGACATGCGCCCAACCACCGGTATCTGACCGCTTCAGAGCACCAGATTTAGACGGGCACAACTCACAGCGCTAAAATTGTACAATTACAATTAATCCCTTGCAGAAAAGTATAAAAGCTATGAAAAAGAATCATAATTGGGTAATTGCTTGGAGTGATTTATTAAATGTATGAAGCTTTAACCCACAAAGTAATACATTACATAGGTACAATAGAATTCTGCTGAACTTGAGCCAGGTTAAAAGACAGACTGCCTTTGATAAAAAAAAAAACATTACAGCATACTTACAACTTTGGCTTTGGTGTCCGGACTTTCGCATTTTCGACAATACCAAGGTCCTGTTGGGACTGTCACTATTCCGTAGCAAGCTGTAAAATATCATATAAATTTGAATAGTTTTTGGACAAAGTATTGCATGCATGGTACAAAAATGATTATTGAAATGTATAATTCTTATATTAATGCTGATTTTTCAATCACACTGGTCGGGGCATAAAACCCTATGAGAACATAAGTATGTAGGTACCATTTGTATATTACTGGCACTACATAACAAAGCACAGATACTGCAATATAGAGCAGATGGTCAGTTATTTAGAAAATCAGCCTGAATCATGTACCTAACAAAATGTAAGGAATACCTTGGTGAACTGCCACCGTGCAGCCATTGCCGTCACAATAGACAAGCGGGTTGTCGGGCCAACCGCGCTCGTCAGAGCACACGCAGCAGCCTCCTACCATCTCCTTCATTGTGTACACCTCATTATTGACTTAAAACCTACAAAACACACACATAATCATGTCTTTTATTTATACCATAAATTAAATCAATTAAAATTTCCAACAACTGACAATTGCAACGACAAGGAAATGAAATAGCAATTCATAACAATTAAAATGTGCTAACAAATACATCACCAGGTAATTTGACCCTATGGAAGCTCAAGATGATACAGATGACCAAAACAAATGGACTTTGTGTATAATGGATGTAACAAATGCAACAGCCATGAATGTAAATAACACTTCAAATTGGATTATGCCTTCACTTTGATTAACTGTAATATTTGTTAAAGCTACCTAAAATTAATGAATATGCACACCATATATCTAAAATTTTGTACTTTTATTCGTAATATTTTTAAAAAAATAATATATGTTTGTCAATAAGCAACACCTGATAACCTAGATTAATAGATCGTTCCTGTCAAATAACATTTACTAATACAATGCAAAATGTTCTGTTCTGATCCCCAGGGGGTGGAGCCCTAACAAAATTCTGGGGTTTCAGTCTCATTACCAATATAAGATTTTTTTATGACTAGATCGGGCAGTCTTCATCCATTTGGAAATCATGGGCACTTGTAACTGACCAGAAAACCTCTTTGAATCTAAAATTGAATATTTAAGTTCTAATCAGTCAGTTGTTAAAGATGTTTGATGGTACGTTTGGCATAGTTGTTGAGCTATGCAATGCTTCCCCACACAAAACAAACCCTCTGTATTTATTATTAGGGACTTTTATACATACGTATGTATAAAAGTACTTTTATACGTATGTATAAAAGTATCATACCTTATAATAAATAGATACCTTATAATAATAGTCCAGATCTGAGTCTATGAGCGATTACAAGAAGTTTTCTGCTAATTATGGAGTTAAGAAACCATGGTATGAGGAGGCTCAGCTACTATAGATTTGTACCATATGCCTTTATCTTTACACCTTTCATTAAAATATTATTTCCAAAGCTTGTGACACTTATTCTTAAATTTAGGTAAAAGTTCAATATAATTATTATGAATATGTATTTCTTTTCCCCCAATAATTCCCAATTTTGCCAAACAATCGGCCTCTCATTACCCTTTGATGTGATGTGATGGAACTCATTGCAACTTCAGATCAAACCCACTGTTAGTTAAATAATGGATTTTAGAAAGAATTGTGCATGTGATACCTGATTTGTGTTTGTAAACATATCCAAAAATATATTGTAAACACTAGTATTTTCTCATATATATTGTATGAGAAAATCATACTAAAATCATCAGCATTGATTCAACGGTTTAAGTGTAAAAAAGTAAAGAACAGAGGTCTATGTAATTTTTAATAATAATAGCAATTAGCATGGGTAATGTACCATGAGGTCATTAAATAACTAGTCTTAATTAATTTACATTATTTTGATGAAATGAGAAGTAATTGTTAGCCATTACATGTGTGGAATTTCACAGCTTGCTTTTTTAGGAATAGAAATTCATCAGGAACAAAATGTTGAATGATTTTAATGTCACACATTTATCACTAATCCATCTACTATCCAAATGTTTTATTAAGATAAAAAATAATGACAACACAATTTGCAAAAGCATTATTAAAATAATTAATTCCGTTCACACAGGCCTAGTTTGGTTTGTTGTAAAGCTAAGAGATTCATAACAGTTTATAGAGCAGGCATTGAAACAATAACATGTTTACAACATAACTGATATGGATGGTGAAAGAAGCAAATGAAGTATGCAAGAATATAATTATATACCTAGTATACATTGCAAGTGGCGGTTTCTAGTTCCTGACTACCCCTGTGGGAGAAATGTGTGTTTAATTAGTATCTGATTAGCTCAATTTACATTATGAAAGTGTAATATGCAAAAATAATAATGATTTCTGTAATCATACTTATCATGTAAATATGTATAATAATTGGTCATGTGTCCAAAAATCCACACTGATATTATTAGATATCTAATGTCATGTGGTTTGAATATGAATGAAGATAACAACTGCTTAGTATCTTAGAGCAATAAATAGTGCTATCATACTATATATGTTTAAAAAAGTGTCTGAATTTCAATAAACCTGGTTTTTTCTTATTTTGTTATGTTTTTTGACAGCGGGTAATTCACATTTAGACCATTGGTTCTTAACCATTTAAGGCTGTTCCAAATAAAATATCAGTTAGTATATTTGCTGACTAGAGATAGTATTTTGACATAAAGCGCATAAAAGTAACATAAAAATCCTATCTTTAGTAAGCAAATTTATTGACAGATTTGTTATTGGGACTGGCCACCAATGATGATCATTTTTTGTCATTCTGTGGACCACAAGTTGCATGTCAGTAGGGACCACCAGCGGTCCACACCAACCAATTAAGAATCACTCCGACCAATACTACAATATTTTACAGTATATTTTATGACTAAGACCATATATAATAGCATGTCTATGAATCTTTATCACAAGCAAGTGTTATCCACACTAAAATTCAAACATAACTCTGCCTCGTTTAGAATTAAAACACTCCTAAAACGCTGAATGGATTAGAATCAAATTTGGCAAGGCGATAGATTATGTCCAAGAGACGGACAACCTACCAGCATTGGAGTGAAACCACAAGCAACAGCTATTATGAAACAGTACATTATAAATTCCTAAATAGCTTTATGCAATATAATTTCACAAGAGGAATGTATGTTGTTCCTGTGTTCAATCACCAAACTCATAACTAGGTACCTATACTTACAATAAATCTACAATATTGCTGTGTACAAAAATATTGATTGCCTTTGTTTAGCTGACACAGCTCTGCTAGCCTTTTATATATTTTTTTATTTGGTTCGGTTTCAGACTGTTCAGGCAAAAAAAAACACAGCTAAGGATGACCAGTTTTTAGTCAATCCTATGTCATAAATTACTACTAATCCAAAGCAACCGCTAATACAATTTGAAGTGAAACACTGATGGATTTATGCTCTGAATATATATGACAATGATTAAACTTACAGCTTCCATCTAGTTTATATTTACCAAAAAGTAAAATTATCCGTTCATTGATGAAGATATTGCCGGCACAAATTCTCTAACTCATCTTTTAATACAATTGATATCTTTTATCACCTCACCTGCGCCTAGCAAGAACGATAAAATGAAGTCTAATTACACAGAATCTAAACTCGTCAAAAAACTGAAAATAAAAACCGACCAAAACAAATTTAGAAATTGAATTAAAACTTTATGAACAAGTCTGGTTGGTATTATATTTTGCTGACAAAAATGTAAAATTACACTCGCTCGCTTCCATTAGCTGCAACCAAAAGCCATGAAGCCATGATGTTAAATTTTGTTTAGTTTAGATTGCACACACAGAAATATGTCATACTTTAAGCATAGAAATGACAGAAAAAGATAGCAATATATTTAAGTCTGTAGCGTAACCGAGATAACTTGATGTTTCTACATACTATTGCAAGATACTGGAACACACATTATAATCATCGTTTAGTTATTTAAGGGGTAGTATACACTGCAGTTGCAGGTTTATAATTTATTCAAGTTAGGTTTATAGGGTTGGTAGTTTCACGATGCTGAACAAAAATGAGAAACAAAGCAAGGCGTCTCTTGCGCGCGCAACAAGGGACCGTGGGAGGTTATTTTGTATTGATTTTACACGGCTAAGGCTTTAGTTGGACTTCCAGTAGTTCTATGAAATCTAGCCATGCACTCCAGCGTAGGGATAAACAATTTAAACTGTTTTATTCATATGTCACGTAATTATGATTATGAAACCTACCATTATTATGTACTTAAATAAATATTCATAAATAGAGACATTTTTTAAGAAATTTCTAGACTTCCGGAGTATTATTTATGATTGAAGCTAATGCTAATTGCGCGTTAACTACAACATAATTAACAAGTGTACTGTCAGTGTCACAAGTCACAAAAAATAATACAAATTAATTGCGTAGCCGTGTCGGGCTGCACGTCAAATTGTCACTCCAGTGAGGGTAGCTCCTTAGCTCATGGGCGTAGGAGGGTGAGGGAGGGAATGTTTTGATGTTGACATTAGGCAAGTACTCGGGCTGCCAGTGTTAAAATGGGTAATGCACTAGAAGTACATAAATGTTAAGTAAATTATTTATATAATAATTGCCTAAGTACCTGGTTATTGTTAAGTTTGTCAAACTGCTTCAATTGATCATAAAATTATAGTTTATTTAATGACAAGTTTGATGAAGTTTGCCGATGATGACAATACAGCCTGTTACTAAGTGAAATGAGAAAACATGTGCAGGTCTCTAAATATAATGGCTATAGTTTGATAAACAAAGCTTGACAAATTCTATGCTTGATATTTTAAGCCCTCCTAAGCATCTCTTACTAGCCTGTGACCTTTCTGCCAAGCTTGACAATTTACTATGCGCGATCTCATGCGCGATCCATGCGCGATCAGTGCGATAGATGTCAGACCTCAGAGTTACAGTCAAACTAGAATTGGGGTAATGTCTCAGGTAATGTTGACAAAAAATGGATTATCGTATGACGTAGAAAAAATTGATCATCGTCTAAACGAGATCATTAGAATATACATGGTCAGCACTCGGCATACCTACTATTTTAGTCTTTGGTATGCGTGCGTCAGGGCTCCTACTGACGAAAACCAATTATTTGATCATGAGATCATTTATTGCACCGTGATAACTTCCAAACTTTGCATGATTTACCTTAGAACAAATAGGAAATAACACGCAATACCTTTGTATCGCTTGACGATTGGGCCATGGGTGGGCCATTTAGCTTAGTCATAGCAACCGCGATGAACCAGGTGGCGCTGCCATGAGTCGTTCCAAAAACAATTTGAATTTAGTAAACAGGCAGCGAGTTTTGGCAAGTTTTTCAGCAATAGCGAGAGCTCAAATCTTGGAAATTAAAATAGGTGACCTGTGAGTTAGTACAGCGAAGCTTTGAGAGGGAAGTGGGTGCATTTAAAATCAATATCGCATGACGCATCCTTGATTGTTGCTATGGACAACACTTCAAATAGTAGCTACGACCCGCGCATGCGTTTTGTAGTTCCTATTCATAATAATCAGATGGCATTAATTGGCTTCTAAAATACCGAAAAATCCAAAACTAATAAGGCAGTAAGTATAAAAGTACCTATACAACGTGGTGCTCCCTGAGTGCTTTCCAAGTCCTCAAAAATTTAAATAACAATTGAACACCTAGACCCACTAGTAGGTTCCTAATTATATATTGGAGTATTCTTGTAGGGATAAGGTTATGTTAATATTTTTTTTAATTTATTTTTTTCCATTATTATGCATAAATTTGTCTTCACGAAGTTCCTTAGCTGCAGCATAAATATAGTAAATGATTATTTATCTACAGTACAGGTAGGTAGGTATGTAATTGAAAGGGTTTCTCCAAAATCTTTTGTTGTTCCTCAGACCTCCAACCCTTGACTATTGTCGTAGACTTATGGGTACCTCCGAGAAGTTCCCGATAAATTACCTAATTTTATACAAATTATTCTTAAAATTAATGAAATTTTCACTGAGTGAGTAGCCTTTAGCTACAGTGGAAGTTTAAATAAAAAATGAAAACCAGGCCTATTTTACTTTGTCTAAGTCTTAACTCAGACGTGGTAGAATAGGCCATGAAATAGGCCCTGAGAGAATTAAAGTTGATACTTACTTTATACATAGATAGGTTCCTGCCGGTACCTACTGTCACAATACTGGATTTACGTTAAAAGTGTTGTATTGCTTTACTGTAATTGTTTACTGTAACTGCTCCAATAGCCAAGTGGTCCGGACCGCGACTGCTACGCTAGAGGTCCTGGGTTCGATTCCCAGGTCGAGCAAAGTGTTATTGGGTTTTTCTATGAAATTCCCAGTAGCAGCTCGGAGTTAGGAATTTGTGCCCGGTTAATGGCAATAGGCTCGCCCCCTATTACATGGGACCTAAACATACCGGCGAACTGTGAGTGTACATTAGTACGCCTCTGCCTAACCCTTTGGGGAATACAGGCGTGATGGTAGGTTATGTTATGTATTGTATTTCGTATCCATATTTTTATGAAGGAAGCGTTAGATGCCACGTAGCAAGTAGGTAGTATGATGTAGGTAAGTTTGTCTCCCTATCCAGCAACCAGTGGTACCTATTTTAATACTCTTGACATATCCATACATATCTTCTTTGGACCGATCCACCTATCTCTCTTCATGTAACTCTCATCCGTGCATTAGTCGCAATTATTTTAACGCGCGAGAAAGCAGAGTTAATTGCAGACTTGTTAATTACTGTCGATGTTACCGTTAACACCAAGTGTATAAAGATTGTTAAATAAGTCTGTTAATATGTATCGGTTTGTGACATTGCTGTCTGATGTAGACACAGCAATGTCTAATACGGATACGTGTATGGCTCTTCAGTCAACTGATCCCATGTAGGCAGAACCTGTGGGTCCATTAAAGACCTCGGGTATATGTCGCATTAGAATTGTATAATTCACTATTTTATAAACCTGCTGAAAACTAAAGAAGACTGTCCCAGAAGTGACTTCTGAAACTGTGTTGCCATGCGAAAAAAGACAGACACAGTTAAAGCTCGCTACTTACAAAATAAATAGTTTTTTAATAAGTAGGTACTAATTTCATACATACTAGCTGTTGTCTGCGGTTTTGCTCGCGCCCCCGAAAGGGTACATGTGTGTAATTTCGTGAACTAGTTTTTGCGTGCTGCACATACAGACAAGAGATAAACAAAAAGTATTTATGTAATACTTATCTTACTCAGGATACTCTTGCCGAAAATAATTCCAAGTTGAGAAAAAATGCCAAGTTATCCAGGGTTTAGGTACTTATAATAAACTGACTGATACATACAATGAAATATGGGATAGGTAGGTACTTATTATGTAACCTAAGTACCTATAGTGATTTTCATAATTTCATTTTTATAAGTGAAAACTTCTGGACACGTGACCTGAATAGGTTCGAATCAAAATTGTTCGTTTCCTATTTCAGCTACCATAAACTTATCGTATCAGTTTTAGATATTGGCGATGATGGTTCTAGTAATGATTATGGTCTAAGAGTCGTTGAAATTATGGATGGAAGTTGATTTTTCTGAGAGATAAACTTTTTAACGTTAGTTAAATAATTGTAATAGTTCTGAAGTGTTAAATTTTAATGTAGGTAATATAAATTGTTATGTTTGTGTGCGATAGCGCAATAAATGAATATTGTATTTTACCACATAAATGATAGTACTTTTATACTGATAATTAAAGCAATTCGTCCAAAATTATTCCCTAACCATTCCAAAATATCAAAAATGCACAACGTTACTAGTTATTCAAGTTTTCACTTCTGCCGGCACTCCCGGAGTGCAACACGGTGTTTTCTTTATCGTGGTACATTCGGCAAGATTTTGAACTGAGAACTTTTTCGAAAAAATGAATTTGAATTTAGAATCCATATTCGCCCCGTGTCATTTTTGTCAACCTTCATCGCTCTATTGTCATTCACCTTTCTGTATCCGTGGAATTAGAGATAACATCTTGTTATTTCCCTGCCTAGAATATTTGATTGACTGTTTTGATTCCGATCTTACATACATAATACAAATGAAGCGGCGGTACCCTAATGGCTAGGGTGTCGGACTTGTGATCATGTTCATGATCCAATGATCATGAACATGATCACAAGTCCGACACCCTAGATCACTACCGTCGTGAACCCACTCGTAACACAAGCTTCGCACGAGGGGTTTAACAAGAATACTAGTAATGTGCGACCCACATCGTTAGTAAGATTTAAAAAAAATATTAATCTGTTATCTGTCTCCCATGCGACAAAATATATTACCTACCTACCCACTTAATTAGATACTTTCCGAAAGTTTACGAATTCGCAAATGCTTGATAACCTAGGTGTTGTTTTGACTTTTCTGTCTAAAAATATTCATAGGTAGTTATTTGCGCAAACATAATCAATCAAAAATGAAGGTTCTTATCGGAGAAAAAGGACAGATATTAAACTTACAAATTTTACACTCACAAACACTCAATGATTCATCAGAAAATCCCAAAAATTTTACGACTTTTTTAGCACGGGATATCATGGACCGTCTTCCACCCTGGAGCAGAGCAGAGTAGTCAGACCAGTACCGACTAAAAACTGGTACACAAAACACATTTATCTAAGTATTTAAGGTAAATTTTCTTAAAATCATTCGTCATAAGACGACGGCTGAAACCCGGCTCTTACCTATGTTCGGAGATACTGCACAATGAACTTAATTGTGGGTGTAAAGGTCGATTTGAACGTTTTTTGCCAGCATGTTATCATTATTATAGAGGTAATGTACTTAGATACGACTGATGGTAGAATCATTAAGATGAGCGTTTTAGTGGTCAAATAGATAACTACCTTAATTATGTAAGCTGCAACGACGTTTTTGTACAAAAATCCATGTTTTGCTGCTTGAAATTTTGAACTATACGACGTTCGCTGGTTTGCACTGAAATTCTATGTAAGTAGTTAGATTGGTCTAAGTAACATACAACCACGCCTGTATTCCAGTTTGGCCAGGTATGGCAGTGATAAACTGCTATAGCCTGGCTGCTGCTGAGAATAAAACAGATCTAAACCTTGAGGTTCTGTTTTTTCCTGTTATCTTTTATTTAACCTCGGACAGCTCGAACTGTTACTGATATTTAGTAGGATAGCACATTGCTCGACCTGGAAATCGAACCCTAGTTAGCTTAGCGGTCGGGCTTATTAGACAAGCGGTAGTCTCTTAAAATGCTAGTAACTCGTAAAATGCAACTCATAAGATACTCGAGTTACACAGATTTCACTTTAGGTGTTACAATGGATCTTAACACCAACCTTTTTTATGTGTTATTTTTTGGTAAGTAGTTAGAAAAACCATCCTATTGTTATTCATCTGGGGACGACAGGGTCGGTTTCGTACGCAACGAGTCAATGTAGAGACTAATCTGTTTACCTCCTGCGTAATTCCAATGCACAATTCTCAACTCCAATAAAAAAATAACTCCTAACCATAAAATATATTAAATATTCAGACAGCCTCAGATTCTGCAGTTTTCCTTCAAGTAATATACCTAGGTACGTCTCCAGTATATTTTTCTTTGTCTCTGCGACCCAAAAATAAAGTATTACGTAAAAAGCTAGAGCCTAGGTGGATTTTCGGCTCGTCCTCCTCCCCCTACAATATAGTACTTTCCCCTATGACGTCAAAGACGGGAGTCAGACAGTGCGACGCCAGTGGCCATCGATTGCTGAGACCCATTCAATGCCAGCAGCCAGGCGGGATGACGCCCTCCTTCCACACCCCATGGTTTTCCGTCACCGAACTGACCTTTGAGCGTGGCCTCAATTATAAGATGCGATTCATGTACTGTATTGAGGACAAATACATTTTAATTTAAACTAAAATAATGGCTTCCACTTACACGAATACCTATTTATTCCTTTTCAGATTTAGGATCCAGTTTACGTGTCATTCTTCTGAGCAGTTATTATTTTATTTATAACAATTACAAGCTGAATTTAAAGTTCCTCAGAGTTTAGAAGTCAATGTCAAAGTCAAATGTTTTATTTCAATTAGACCAGTAATACAGGTACTTTTGAATTGTCAAAAACTAGGTGCGCGGTTCCAAATAGTGGGTCTTATGGAGAAGAACCGGCAAGAAACTCCATAGAAACTTCTTTCAACAAAGATTTTAATATTGATTTATTTTACAATTTAGTTATTATAATGTGAGAATCGTGTAGCTTGATGTGCTGATAACAATTGAATTTAATAAACTACGTTCAATTGCCTTCCAAATAAAAGAAAGTGATTACCATAACATGTCAAGAGCCAAGAGCCGACCATTCCCGACAGATAGAGGTCGCATTATTTATTTTAGGGCACATAGGAATCAATTTCGAGAGGGCTTTTCGTCATTCCTTTAAGTAGGTATATCAGTTAACTTATGACCTAAATACAAAGCGAAACGTGGATTGTAGAAACAAGTTTAAAGTTGCACTGTCAGGTATGTCTTCAACATAGCGAGAAAATTATTGCGAACCAGGTTCGCTTTTCCATAGGACTAAAATCGTCCTCCAATGATAATATTGCAGTCCTTACAGTCTTTAGATGGGCTATTCTCATCTACCATCAACTTGGTTTGTTTTCTTAACTTCCTCTCGGAGGCACGGAGCGAGTTGTATGGCTTGATAATTAACAGCCACATAGATTGCCCTAGCAGTTCAACTGATCGGTGCGGTTATTATTTTGCCAGTATCCCCTCGTGGCCACTCCTGTCCCGTCAATCATAATATATAACTTTGGCCTTCCTTTCTCAGCAATTACTGGATGGGATTGCACCATATTCCACGCCATCTGATTTCGCAGTCATCGTCCGTGTCAACGGTGTAAGCGAATTTATTCTAAAGGTGTAAATAATTATGGACCAGTCTTCTGGATTATTTTAGCGGTTATCAAAGGCGATATGGAGAAGTTTTTTAACAAATGCTTAAAACATTTTTTTAAATTACTTACTTAAGCAGTCTGCAGAGGTCAGCGACACAGTTAATATCACTAGCTCGGTAAATTGTTATCTTTAGACCTCAGTTGTTAAACTCATATACCCAATAACTTCCCTGCAGGCTGATGTCTCCGACAGACCCATCTTTTGTAGGAGGGCATTAGTCCCGAAGTGTCCGGTCAGCGCCCCCATCAAAAGACGGGCCTGCCGCCTGCTTGAGTTCCAAATGGCATTTTGCCATTTCAATGAGGAACCTATGAATTTCTTGGAGTGAGCAAGTCCCGTGAGGCTTAACCACTCATCCATGTGCCTCGCCCTTGCGTACTCCCGAAATGCCGTTTTGACTGTGCTTGGGGCCAGTCCTACAAATGGTTCCGGTCCAATTAGTGAGGTCCCAGAACCTTCCCTAGCCAGCTCGTCAGCATGCTCGTTGCCCACAATACCCCTGTGACCAGGGACCCAAACAAGCCTGACCCTGTTTCGCTTTCCCAGCTCATTAAGAGTTCGGGCAGCGTCCATGATCAGCCTTGAATCGATCCTGTAGGAGGTCAGGGCCATGAGTGCCGCTTGGCTGTCACTAAGGATGTAGACGGACCTACCTGTGGTACCGCTACTTTCCATCTGTTGTGCACAAGCAAGAATAGCATATGTTTCCGCTTGGAAAACTGTAGCTAATTGGCCCATGCTTTGACTGACCTTATGGTCCCTTGCATATATGCCCGCCCCTGTACCCGACTCTGTTTTCGAACCGTCAGTGTACCATATCAGACTGCCCTCCTCTGGTGGGTCGAGTCCCTTCATCCATTCTTCCCTTGACGGTAGATGATGAACCTTGTAAGATCTCTTGAACCAAAACATGGGCTGCATTTTGTCGCAGTGCATGTTCGTTAGTTCGTCAAGGCCTTCCTGTATTTTAAGCTTTGTGTGTCTAGTTCTAGGCTTAGAACTATCCCACAGGCCATTTATTGCCAGTCTGTGTAGTGCAAGACGGGCCTCAGTCTCTATGACAATATGTAGCGGTGCAAGGTTGAGTACCTTTTCCATCGCCGCTGTTGGTGTGGTTTTGAACGCCCCTGTGATAGCTAGGCATGCCGTTCGCTGTAGTTTAGCGAGGGCTTCCCTGCATATCCTTAGTTGCGTCCTGGGGCACCAAACAATGCTGCCATATGTGATGATTGGTCTAACCATCATGGTGTACAGCCACTGCACAACCTTTGGTCTAAGTCCCCAGGTTTTGCCATCCGCTGAGCGACACATACCCAAGACTCTTAGAGCCTTGGCTATGGTATTGTCCAGATGTGTTCGCCACGTCAGTTCTTTATCCAGGGTTACCCCTAAATATTTTACCTTTGAGGCCCAGTTTAGTTGTTTGCCATAAAGCCGAAGTTGGCCAAGGCCTGATAGCAGTCTTTTCCTAGTAAATGGAATGACAACTGCCTTGTTTGGATTGATAGAGAGGTGATTCTCTTCGCACCACCTTTCTACTTTACAGAGAGCCCTTTGGATCAGATTTGAAACCGTGTTCGGGAATTTGCCATTGACAGGTATGACTATGTCATCGGCATATCCCACGGTTAGCAAAGGGCCCTCATTGAGATTGCTTAGTAGTGAGTCTCCTACTAAGCACCACAGTAACGGTGACAACACTCCCCCTTGTGGACAGCCTTTGGTCGTCCTAACTTTATGTCAATCATTTTTATATTTATCAGATCCCTTTTTTATGCAGGGGCTTAAGTCTGCAGGAGAATATTTATATTTGCGTACTATATGTAGATAATATATTGTTTCTTCAACAGTTTATATGGTACAGGTATCCATAGGATCAACCATTTGAACTGGAACGTGAAAATAAACATGGCAGAATTCAACGATCCTGAAATTTTGCCCGAAGTCAGATGTTTCTGGAACAATAGAATTGCCTTCTTTAAACCCTTCAGAACTCCAGAAGCTATATTATAGCCAACTATATTTAGTAGGTAGTAAGTTAAGATTATTGTAACAATGTTTAACCAACTGAAGCATTCTGTCACAAGCATTAACCCCATAGCGCGTGGAAAGATTGTGTTCACTGATCTAGGTAGATACCACACGGTTGACGCCTTACAGCCTATGGCGTAAGTATAGTTGGAATTATTCCTTTATTTATTTGTAAGTTTGAGTGAATCTTTTCTCATAGTAGAAACGTTACACGCACTAACTTTTTAATAATCAATAACAACCTTCCTGTCCCACTGACTGGTGTTCGTAGGTCTTCTCTCAGAATAGGAGGAGTTACGCTGCCAAATTGGCCTTGTGTAGGGAGAAGCATAAATAGAAATCTAGACGGTTAGCCATCTGTATAGTTACCCCTTCTGTCTTTAATTATGTTTTCAGGTGAAGAAATGATACTCACTACTAACAGTTTGACGTCAACAATATTGCTGGATTTTTAAAACTTACTTAATAATGCCGCTACCCAATTTGTTAAAATATTGTATCATCATTTCCTGCCTAAGTACAAACGACAATTGATGCCATCTCATGGAAAATAACTGGTTGTAAATACATAATAACAAAAAAGCTGTGTGATACCACATCTAGCAATGTTTTTTTTCTTGCTCTTAATTTTGAGTTACATACAATCGTGATGCTACCGTGACAATATCTGGATTCAGAAGCTATAGAAAAATAACGCAGGTAAAAAATACGCCTCAGTGACGTGCAAATCGAAATTGCAATGATTTGCAACTCTCACGCCTCAGCCAATTCGTCAAGCTTGTACCTACGTCTTGTACCTAGGAATATTCCGATACACACTAACGCTAATTATTTAGTTTGGCGCTAATATCTGTAGTTTTTTTGCTTGGGGCTTGGTGAGGGAAGTCAATTTTTCCAACCGCGGAATAGCTGAAAATGGGACCACCCACTCTCAGTTTCTTTATTGTACCTACGTCATTCACCAAAATCGGAGCCAAACACAGCCGTCTGTCTTGTTACTTCATAGGTAATACAAACCTTGGTGCGAATCTCATACGCCATTTGGATGTATCTATGTTTGTACATGTACCTATAGCTTTGACTATGTATATAGGGGTATAATATGCAAGAACAATTAATTCCGAAAATACTTAATTTGGAATGATTTGCTTCAGTTAAGTTGCAGTTATGAGCAAATACAACCTGTCAACGCTATTGTTTTAGGTGGTCGTAGTGAGAGAGGGATGCCGTTTGCGCTACATCACTCTGGCAACAAAGTGATGTACAGTTCCAGGTTATTGGCAATATTGAACTACCTACACCATGTAACCACAAAATGTGTACCTAAGTACCTGCTTAGTAAATTACATATTCCCTCGACCATTTTACAAAAACTTGTTTGTTTTTGTGTTACTATGGCAACTATCCAGGTTCCTGCAGTTTGCATAATAAAGCTTTTATTACGGAGGAATCGTAAGCATAATTTTAAAATGGAATAAATATACTTAACTAATTAATTACGTATGAATTTTCTGAAGCTTACGTTTACTTAATTACTCACCTGAAGCTATAGTAGGATTAGAAATTTACATTCCAAAAATAATTTAATTAAAACCAACAGTGGATGATCTCTTCTTTGTATGGGCTTCTATACATCATAGAGGCCAAGCCGTATATCAGGATCCAGTTAAGAGGGAACTCTAGTGGGCCTTTCTCCATACAAACGAATTCCGCTGTTTTCTTCGTGGATAATGGCTCTAGAGCAATGATTTTCTCCCAAACTAATTCCTTTTTTCAAAAAGTTAATTACTAAAAGAATTATAACAATCCAAAAACTCGAAAAAAAGGCCCGTTTTTACTGCCATTTTCAGACGACTATCAGACAAAAAGTAAAAAAATAAAAGCATAGATATACTTTTCCTGCAAATTTTGATATAAAATTTTTTTGGATCGGTCCAGTTTTGATCGAGAAAACAGCGGAATACGAAACGATGTTTAGTCAAGATTTTTGTAGGTAAAATCAGCCTGAGCTGCAATTGTTCCTTTCCCACTTTACGGGTGGAGGTTAGTGTAACGACGACGGCAATAGTTTCTTCAAATAAGTACCTATTTGTCAAATTCCTCGCGACTAGAGTTCCCTCTTAATTAATTGTGATATTAAGAAGTTAACCAGTTTTTAAGTTGGAACATATAGGTACATAATTTCAAACAGTGATAACAAAATTTAAATCTATTCAGTAGTTTTTGCGCCAACCTGTAACAAATAGACAAGAATGTTAAAAAGCACTTTTTTGGGTTGGGCGACGTTTATATACCCTAACCCACTAGTTTTTTTAAATATCTTGACTTTACAGACACGGCTTTTTTACAATTTTATAATAGTAGAGAAGAAGAGATAAGAGAAGATAAGAGAAGAAGAGAAGAGAAGAGTTTTTTTTATTTTCCAATCTATGTTGTTGGCATATTTAATGTCTGTCTGGTCTAGCTAGAGGTCTAGCTAGCCCAAAGACATTGTACATACATACGTACCTAGTTATAATGATTTAAAATCTCTTTGGTCTAGCGATTTTGAAAAGCAAAATTAAACGGCTAGAATGTTTATACTAACATTCTTGGTACCTATAAATAAATAGTTAAGTAAACATCTGGGTTTTTAAGAGACGTTTCGAAAACTACATTTCTTGGCTTGTTAGAGGATTTAAAACCTAGGTATATAATTTTTCAGCAGTTTCTTTAATTCTTAATCCATCCAGTTAGTATTTTTCAAACTACCTACCAACCGTCTATGAAAGAACCTCGGTCATGGTCTCTTCCAGATATAGTACCTACCTACCAAGGTATCCAATAATATCTAAGTCAAATGAGACCAAATTTATTGTGATACTTATATATGTTACCGGCCAAACCCGATTTCAGGACAAACTAGTTTTGCCTAGGATAAACTCTTCCTATACGTGATAGGATCTGTGGTTTACAAAAAAATAACCACGAACCTAATTTTAACCGAATCCATCCGAGTTGAGGCCCCAAGTCTCGAGCTCGCTTCGCTCGCTCTACTAGGTAATCCTGTTCAAGTTCAAGTTCAAGTTCAAGTTCAAATTTTTTTATTTCATAAGCTTTTACAAGCGTTTTTTAAACGGTATGATTCTAGTTGCATGGTTCCAAAAGGTCTGTCGCGTATAAGAAGAGTTTATCCTAGGCAAAACAAGTTTGTCCTGAAATCGGAGAGAACCATAGCAGCTTTGATGAGTCCAATGAATCCAATCTACCGCTTAGATTTACCTAAGATTGTCGATTGTAAATGGAACGTAGATTACAGCAATACTGTATATTTATAAATGCACTAGTATAATAAATAGGTACCTATATAGTGTAGATCCATTAATGTTAGACGCAGCCATTCGATTGATCGCATTATTTATGGCTAGAGCAAGGATCAAACTACAGATCAATGTGCATCAATGAATTGAAGCAGTTAACTCACTTAGACACCAAGCGCTGGTGACTTGAAACCCTTGGAAAGCAAAAAAAACAACTGCATTTATATTTTTTACTTAGTTTTACACACTGTACATAGCGTACCATCCATAGCTCCATGTTATCTTTTTGGTGTACAATAAAGAGTAGGTATTCTATCTATCTATCGATTATGGGACTGGAATTTGCTGAAATTTCATTAAAATTACCTGCAATTCTGCTACCTGCGAAATGATCACGCTTCATTAGTCAACAATAAAGTGGCTTGTAAAGTATTGTCAAAGTCAAAGTATTTATTACTTCCATGTGTACATATTTGTAACTGGGATGACCTTAGGTCATAATCCATGTCAATTTTATCTGTGTGCGGAGCGCAGTAATTAGCAAACTTGTACCTGTTACGGTTCTGGTGGCAAATCTCGGACAATATTGACGATTCAGTCTACAGACTGGGTCCATCTCATTTTTTTTCTCCCACTCAGGGGGTAAGATTACCTAATAACGCGGACCTTAGCCAAGCGTGAATAGGGTAAGGTGATGGTGTGGGCAGATGAGACGCATGAAGTAGTGAGAAACTTGCTAGTGATTTGGCACGTGTTAAGTATCACTGCTTTTTGGAGTAAGTGTAGTGTCTGTTTGGGGACCTGCAAAATATCTAAACTACGCTGTAGACTCTTTGGTATGACTCCTGTTGATGAAATTACTATTGGAACTATGTGATGGTTTCTGCTAGCATTGGCTTTTTAGTTCTATTGCTAGATCTTGATATTTTGTGAGTTTTTCTGCTATAATAATAATAATAAAACGTTTATTTTCGAACAACAATGATCCATAGTGTTAGTAAACAATATTCGAACTTATTACTAGTGTTAGTAGGTACTAAAATAATTGAAATTTAAAATAAAAAGGAGAAAAAACAGATTAAGTACATAGTATTGTGAAAAAGACAACCACCACTTACTGTTTAGCGATTGTCCTCTTCACAAAACCAATGATAATCGGAGAGTCAATACTTTCCGCCACAGTTTTGAGGATGCTGTTGCCACTCGCCCGCAACCTTGACAACAGCGACGCGGTTTTCTTGCGAATGACGGCATGGAAGCCGTCAGTTCGATTCTGTGCAAACATGTTTGACGCGCTGCACCAACGTGGCAGTCTCAACAGCATCCTAAAAATATTATTGTACTGGATTCGTAGGTCATCCAGCGCTCTCTTGGTATAGTTGACCCAAAGATTCCCCGTGTAAAAGCACTGGCAGTATGCTTTAAACAGTGTTACTTTTACCTGCTCACTACACCGAGCGAATCTTCGGGCCAACATGTTACCTCGAACCGCTAAAGCCCTAAGGTAAACGCAGGTATTAACGACCCCCCTAAGGCAATTTTAAAATGAACCATATTTTTTTAGTATACTGGTTCCTCTAAAGATTAATAGTTTCATTTTATATGCTAGTGTTGTGTATAAAAAATGTATTTACTGAATCAAATACATTTAAATAAAGGAGTATCTTGTAAAAAATAATTTACAATGTGACTTAGTCGATTGTTGCAATTACCGACCCATAAAAACGGCTGTGAAGCTATTAATTAATTTAATTAATAGGTACTTATTATGTCATAAAAGTAGGTGAGAAACTAAATAATCTATATACGATCGGTAATAGCTTCTTTATAGTTGCTATTGCCGACCCTCATGGGTCGGTAATACAGTATGTAAATATAAATATAAATTGTATTACCGACTCATAAAAAATGGTTATTTTAATTCAATTGACCTTCGGACTATAAAATTGATTATAATTGATTAATATCACAAATAATATGAACAAATGCACACTGTTTTAAACACAAAAACAGTGATTTATTACTATGACTTTTCAATATCGATCCTCGAAAAATACCATAACTTTGGTTAAATTGACAACGCTAAAAGGTAAAAACTAGACAAAAAAGTTTAGTCGCTAATAGATTTTTATAAAGACTGATAGCTTAGATTTAAACTGATCCATAAAAATACTTGTGTTAGTGTGATATAATAACATAAAAGAAATATAAAACGAAAAGTTACGTTGCTGCCATTGCCGACTTATGGGTCGTCGATAGCTGCCACGACTAAAACTGATGAAGCTAACACCGTCCCATTTTAATTTAAAGTTTTATAGATTCAAATTACTTTTTATTAAAAAAATGTCTTAGAAAATTAAGAGTTGACACTTAAATGAATACATTTAGTAATATAAGATAAAGATTAGACGTCATTTGTTTGTATAAATGTCTTAAATAGAAAAGTCACGTACTTACTTGAGGGAACAAGGGAACCGTACGAAACGTCCTGGGTCCACGCTGCCCCGCAGTAACTGAAGTATTTTATCTCTTTTTTGCACAGCTACTTACACTAACGTAAAAGTATACGATGCTCAAGGAATAAACGCGTGTGTAAATTTACCTACCTATAGCTAGAATAGTTCTGGTCACGTAAAAATTTCGAATTACTTTTATAGGTCGGTAATAACTACAGATTTTCGATGGGTCGTTGATAGCTGCGTTTACCTTACGCTCTCTTTCAATATCATCATTGTCCTTAAGGTCGTCGGCAAGAAAATGCCCTAGATATTTGCATTTTGTCACTTTTTTGATGTTCAAGCCGTTTAGGGTGATGTCCGGTGTAGTATCTGGACATTTACCGTCGACCCTAAAGACAATGTATTCACACTTCTTCACATTATAAATAAGTCCGTGTGAGGAAGCATACGCCTGACAGACCCTAAGCATTTCATTGAGGGCACCTGCCGTCGGCGCCAACAACGCCATGTCATCAGCATAGCTGATCCTATTTATTTTCACACCATGGACGCTACAACCGACCCGCATCTTACTGAGCTCCAACTACTGAGCTATGGTGGTTTTAATATTGTGGGTGTTCGGCTCGTCTGTATCAATAAGGTAGGCAGTTTTATTACTTTTATCATATAATGTTTATTTTTCATTATGTCCTATTACGTGGGAATCCAAAGGCCAAACAATATAGTACTGTATGTCTCTGCTTGATGTGTCGCCGTGTTTACACATAGCTGACAAATAATTAAACCAAAACATCAATAAGTTTACAATTCGATACTGCGTACTCCAATGAAGACCTTGTAAAGCGATCCTTATAACAATATTCAGAGTTCATATTACTTAACCGTATTTCATCAGTGTCTGATCGAACTGGTTATTTCATTGATGTTTTCTTCCTATGTTACATAATGTGCAAGTATCCTTACTATAGTTCAATTTAGTGGGCTTCTAATTGAAATTCTGGTAATTTGGTTAGATAAGTGCGATGCACGCCTAGTTTCACGGGAAAACTTTTAGTTATCTATATTGCATTAGTGCGTACTGTAAAAATAATTCAATAAACTCTGTGTCATCTTTGTAATCGTTAGCCTTTACTTAGTGTCGGCGCTATGGAGACCATAGCAATACGTCAGACAAGATTTAAATTGTTTCAAGTACCTAGTACTTGAAACAATTTAAAGTACCTATATTTATTACTAGCTTTTGCCCGCGGCTTCGCTCACCTGAAGATATATTAGGATTACAAATGGATCCCAAAAATAATTTAATCAAAAACCAACAGTGATGATCTTTTCTTTGTATGCGTCTGATGATACATCAGAGACGTCAAGCTGTAGGTATCTCAGATTCGTTTAATTAATTGAGATAAGAAGTTCACCAGGTTTTAAGTTGGAGCATATGGTGATAACAAAATTGAAAACTATTCAGCAGTTTTTGCGCAAACTCGTAACACAGACAGACAGACAAGAATAAAAAAACCATTTTATGTTTGGGGACGTTTAAGTACATACCCTAACCCACTTGTTTTTTTAAATATCTTCAATGTACAGACACAGCTTTCTTACGATTTTGTAATAGTAGAGAAGAAAACTAAAGTTATTGTGATAATTGAAGATTCTGTATCTTACGTCATAATTTTATTAGTTTCATTGCGAAAAGACACAGTTGCACTCAGTATATTCACGTAATGTGACTTCAGTTATTTCATCTTTTACTCCCCTAGGGGTCGCCGCCAAGGGCGCATCCCCCCTAAACCTACTGACACACACTGTATCAACAAATCGGTCAAGGCTACGGAATTCTATAGTTTTAATATTAGCAACTATACAACTTTTTTTATGTTTCAACTAAAGTCGAAAAGTACGATACGTTATAAAGATTTTTATTAATTTATTTATACTAATAACTGAACATTGTTTGAAATTACAATTCTATTGATAATATTTTTGTTTATTGTGGGTGCGGTTAATGTGTTTCGTCACTACACCATCATGAGTTTTTTTTTTGTAAATATACGAGTATGTAGGTATCTACTGTGCTGGGTGTTTGAATTGTGACATTCAGAGGTTGTACGAGAAGGTTAGAAAAGGGTAAGATATTTTTTTTACAACGTAGTAACACATCATAATTATAATACTATTTACTATTACGTGGGAGAGCCGTGCTTCGACGAATGGGCCTGCTCGCCCGGTGTGATACTACTACTACAGAAAACCGGCGTGAAACAACACTTAGTACGTTGTGTTTCGCCGAGTGAGTGAGGATACAACTTAGGAGACCCAAACCCTTTTAAAAGGCGGGCATCGCACTTGCGATTCCTCTGGTCCATCCCACTCCAAGTATTTATAACACCCAGAGAATTTCCTAAGACCTAAACATTTCTTTCTATTTCCTTTAAAAAGGTAGATGCATTTACAATTCAAATTCAAAAGATAACGAATTATTTGGTCACGCTTTTTGAAGTGAAGTTTCTATAGTAGATAGTATTCGAAGAAATACTTTGAGATAATGTTTAAGCCTAGTTCACTTCCAATTGCTTCATCTTAGATAATTATCCATTTCATCTCACTGATTGTAATGACGTGCCACTGCCTCTAATTATGGCATGAATTGTTTGGTACGTGTGCATCGAAATCTTAATGAGTTTTGAAGTGGACTCTCAGAGTTATCTGATATGAATCATCGTATGTTGCAACCAACTCATTCTGCGAAGTGACGCAATGAGATCTATTGAGATAATGATAGCACAAGTCAAACTAATACAGGAAAAACACAGAAAGGCTTTTAATGATCCATTTGAAGCCAGGTATAGAAAACGTTTCAGAATTATGAAGCCTTACAAATGCTCAACATGCGTTCCTTGTGTAACATTAGTAAGTGCATTAGAATATCCACAACTGTCTCGTGTTTATTTGTAATATCTGCTTCTATTGACATAATTGGTTTCACGAAAAATCTTGGCTTTCTGGTTTAGTATTAAAATTCCAGTATGATTTCCTGGTTTAAATAAAGGTCGCTGTCATAAGAAAGAAATGTCTACTGCATATTACTTAAATAAAACTATCTAAAGCAGTATTTCAGAACAATACTTACGTCAAAAAGAAGAAAGACGATAATGACCTGAAGATTTCACATTGAAATACTCGTTATTATGAATATAGGTACAGTAAGTGCAAATAATAATAAAACTAATACCTGACTTGGAAAAAAGTCATGTTTTAATCAACACAAATAAAGTGGTAACCCGTAGTTGCATGCCGCTATAATCTGTTGATGCCAATATAATTACAATATTAATTCAATTAGTTATCAAATGCAAGTTTCGCAGTCTATTTCAGCTGGTAATGGAACACAACGAAATTTGTACTTCGTCAAATTAAGAGATGGCGCTAGTAGTAAGAAATTCACAAACCAGACGCGTTTTGTCCCTTGCTCTATAACACCACATACTCTATGGATTAAGCCAAATCCAAATACTTGCATCTTATTATTTGTTTAAGTCCCCTTTTTATGTCTCGTCAGCCATCTTATTTGATTGATTTTTTAAATCAATTAATAGTTCATGACACTTACCGTAAAGATGAATCAAATAACACCTCAATTTTCAAAATCTGGTCAGTAGATTTTGATGAAGGATTGAACATTCATACATGGACATAAATACATGGACTCCCGCCTACAACAAAAGAAAAAGTGGAGGTTGTACTTGACCCTCCAGTCGAGGATTTGGTGTTGAATTTCAAGAAATTGAATTGAGTTTATCTTTTTTAAATAATCAACCAGGGGCTTTACCAATAAATTAATAATTCTGATCACGTGTGATATCATCGTCACTATAATTATTAACTAGATGCAAACGTCCGATCCCAAATTTAAGCATATGTAATCGAATAGTACCGTCATCTACTTGTTAATCAACTACAGTAAGAAGTATTGTCTGTGTAAACCATGAAATTGACCGATTCATTAACACCCGCTGAAGTGTTAAACGTCCTACTCCTCATTGTTTTGCACGATCCTTTAAATTGTGTGACGTGTCAATTTGCGACTTAGTTTTTCTGTACGGGCTATTGATCCATAATACTCTTGTTAACGAAACCAGAACCATCTTGATGATACTGCGCAGTGAAAAATATGGCTGTTTGGAAAACAATGAACCATTCAATGAATGTGTTGTCCCGATCTTAAACTTACAGTCTCTGTTATGTATGATTTATTTTCTAAAATTAGTCAATACGAAGATTTGTAATCACAATTTTAAGGGTAATGTTAATAATTCAAGAAATTATATACGCATTTTGTTGAAAAAATATGCTTCCACACAATTAATTAAACCATCAAAGTCATGGCTCAAATCTCGTAAACATTACTCATTTTACGACAAAGAATGATGTATGTAGATATTCAGAGAGACTTATCGCTTTTGAATACATAGCTGTTATATTCGTTGATTTTATAGCAAAACACTCATAATACTACTAATGATTAACGACTGGTAACGCCTCTTGTTTCGACAATACGGTTTTATTGACTTTATTCGCATGGTAGCTCGGTAGGAAGGATTTCATGGCGCCTGGCCGGTCGAGTGGAGTTTTCCATAGCTTTAGTACCTTTTAATTTTTTTATTCTGATGAGTGCTCGCCGTAAATCCATATAGGATTGACTGTTATGCATGGGGTTACAATACGATCGTAATCGTTATCCTCAGGGCCATTTCAGCTTAATGCTTTTAATTTTATTGCCTATTATTATTTACTGCAAAGTTATTGTGTCTAATTTTGGCATTTAGTCATTACAGTAGTTAAGTCAACAAAATTTCTGTCTTTGTCTAGATTTTCCTTGCGAACATTTGCTGGGTTTTTCGCTTCTTCATCTAGGTATGTTTATACTTTCCTGTTTTATAGGGGCAGGCAGTAACCTGTTCCTTTTTTATGTCTTCTAAGAACGAAGAGTGGCCATTGAAAAGACCTATTCAGACAAATTCACAATAAATACAACGCGTTCGCTGTAGCTATAAAGAACCATTGTCTGTTTTTTTTGCCGGGAGTATTCTGCCGAAATACAACGAGATTGAACCTCAACTTGTAAGTGGAAAGATCTGGATCTTTTGATCCTGTAACCTTAAGTAAAAACAGAAGTCACTTGGTGTAAATAGCTCGCTTTGTGCTCGGAAATTCCCACGAGTCGTTGTGTTTTCATAATTTCGTCCATGGCTTAATCCTATCTTTTGGTCCCCCGAGAATTACCTACTTACATTGAACGCTTATCGCAGGTTTTGAATTACTTATTAGTTTAAAGTACACTAGTAGAGTCAAAAGAAATTGAATTTATAGATTACATTCACACACCATCACGTCTGTATTCCCCGAAGGTATGGCAGAGGCGTACTAGTGTACACCCACAGTTTGCCGGTATGTTTAGGTCCCATGTAATAGGGGGCGAGCCTACTGCCATCAACCGGGCAAAAATTCCAAACTCCGGGCTGCTACTGGGAAAGTACCTAGTCTGAATTAATAAATAATCGCAGTCGACATGCAACCAAAGTAACAACGGTAACTAAAATACTTTAATAATAGCGACAGCTGAGTTCTTCTACCATTTTGGGCTGTGGTTCCGATAACATTACATTGTAGACTAAATTGCCTTAAAATAATTAAATTCGCAACACAGTGATGCGTCCTTTTTTCGTTCCATAACTACGTAGCATCATGGCCACTGTCTTAATTTATTGCAGTCAAGGATGGTGTTTTTATAAACTAGCGACTCGTGCGCAGCTTCACCTGCGTATTTCTGCTATCCAAACTACTGACTTTTCTGGCTGGTTAAACATTTTCTATCACACAACCTTGTCTTGACAATTACGGATAAAAAAGTCCACCAAATTGGTCGAGCCGTTCTGAAGTGATGATGATGCGGCAATATTGATATTTATTTATATAAATAAAATAATTATAAGACAAAGTCGTTTCCCGCTGCTTGTGCCTATGTATGCTTAGATCTTTTAAACTACCCAACGGATTTTGATGCGGTTTTTTTTAATAGATAGAGTAATTTAAGAGGAAGGTTTTAGGCTATTTAACATAACCCTATGACACTTAGGAAGGGGGCAGCGTGGGTGAAACCGCGGGCGGGTCGCTAGTATAAAATAAAAATGTCTTCAACGCCTGACCGATACACAATAAAAAGGAGAGCGCATATTGAACCTCAGGTTCCCTCTAAAAAAAATTTCTTTTCGCGGTAAATATCAGTTTGGAACACATGAATATAGTTACGCTACTGTTGTAGAGGTCACTCTACCCAAAAGAAATTGATGTCTCAAGATAGGTACACATCATTATGGTATCTTTTGATGGGAAGGGGACCATGCATTAAATAATAAGTCAGCCCCAAAGCGAATGATTTAATAAAAACCAGCCAAGCCGGACTCGCGCACCTGGGGTTCCGTACTTATAAATATTTTTATTAATATGATAGAACTAAAAATGTATGCTTTCGGAATTTTTCCTTTATCTGTGCTATAAAACGTTGCTTCGTACCAAATTTCAAGATTCTGTGTTTATGGGAAGTACCCTGTAGTTTTTGATTCCTTTGGGTCTTGACAGACAGACAACAAAGTAATGCTTTGTGGGTTCGGTTTTTTACTTTTGAGGTACGGAACCCTAAAAAGGGCAATTTATCTATTGACAGTCCAATGAGAGTCATTTAAGTATGCACCGGATTAATTATACTGTCGCTACCGCATTTATTATCTAAGAGTACCTACTTTTGTTTATCAACAAAATATCAAGGAAATATAACTATTAAAGGAACTGCTTCGTTAAGGCATAGTTTGCGTTCGTGCCGGGAGAGGTTTATCATTCATTAATTTTGAATAGTTAACTGAATATCTATAAAACCACAAAGAAGATATACAGGCTGTTGATTTAGTCACCTGCAACCAGACATGTGTTTAATTTTTTTGTAGAGTAGGTACCTTAGTATTCGTTTTTTATATTGACAAATTTTCATCGTGATAGAGCTGTGCCTTACGTGAGATAACAAGATTGTTTTGCCTAAGTGTGGTACGGCTACTTTTATATAGAAAGATGGATTTATTTCCACGAATAGGGCTTTTTAGGAAAAGTGGAAACACCTCTTAACGAACGTAGGTGACTAGATTGAGGCACCCTGTATATATCGGTTTCATATATCTTGTAGGTTGTATAAATATGATATGTATACCGTTTGTGTACCGGGCGCCGGTATACAAACAAACGAGGTCATATATGTCTCGATTCCTAACCAAGGTGTCTGAAATCCCATGACATACTCAAGTCAGAATCGTAAGTAGTTAGTGCTATTACCTAGTTAAATTAAATCCTATATTATTTCCGAGTTAGATCTCTATGTATAGAATTGTACTCCGGGAAATCCTACATAAAAATACATACATAATGACTTACCTACTGCTTTACTATAAATGTACTCGATGCATGTTGATCAAGAGGAAAGGATTACAAGATTCAGAAAACTCTTGACGTCGCAATCAGTAATTGAGGCAGTACGTAATTAATGTAAGAGTTGATGCAGGTGCAGTCAGAGACAGTTTGTGGTAGTGAGTGAGTGGCCTTCGTCAGCAAAGGATCTTCCTTACTATCTTATCTTTCTTACATTATGAGTCGCAAATCGAAGCCAGTCATATACACGATCAGTAATGAGGAGATCAACAATACTGCTCAAGACAAGTAAGTGCTGAGTAGGTTTATCACCTTGCATTGAATAACTCGCCTTAGGATGTTCGTGAGTCACGTGTTTTGAAGGCAAGGCGTAGTGTATTGGCTGTTCTCAGGCTAAGGGGCGTGCTGAACCGTCATAGTTATTTGACGCAACAGTGAAAACCTATGAGAAGAGTGGATAGAGCGCTTGAATCGAACGCTTTTTCAGTCCGCTGTATTGCGCTAGACACGCTTACGTCACTTGGCGCCTCCGCTTCAGCGTCAGGCGCGACCCCACATCGTCCGAACGCGATTCACTCCTTTTGGCGCGCTCAGTCGCGCCTCGCCCGTTTCATTGGCGACTTGACCGCAACAGTGGCACGACGTATGGTACACTCTCTCTTGCTGACGCGTCTCACTAAAGTCAAAATTAACTTTTTTGGCACGATTTTAATAGCGTCCAAGTAGTGAACTCATTAAAAGGCAACAACCAACGATTTTTTATCAAAAACGGCGATCCAAAGAAATTTTTCGCTTGGCGAAAACTTATATCGCAACTTTAATAATCGGCAACTCGTTTTCAGTTTACGATTTCTTTAGAATTGTTTTAAAGTTAAGTATTTGTGAGGATACCAATAAATACTTAGGCGTGGACGGAAAACGAACCGAAAATGTCGAAAAAACATCTTCACAATCAAGCGGCTATACCGTTAGCTCCAGCGGTGTTTAAGGTAAGTTATTTTTACTATATTTAGATTTTTGTTACATTGCGAATTTTGTTATTTTTTCTTTTATAGGATACTGTTCCGTTCTATTCTTAGATATTTCTTTTCTGAAATGCTTTGCGACATGCCAACTACATACAACTATTAATTTAAATAGGACCCGTTTAGGAACTTTTCGAGAAATCGCAGTACCAATTTTAATTAGTCTAAAAACTAAATGTAGGCGAGCAAACTTGGAAACCAATGAATCGTGTACATAAAACACGTCAGTTGATATGTATTGCACGCATCTACGGAACCGTTCGAACGCTCTTTGATGTTACACGAAATTCATACTTAGACGTTGTGAAACCACGGAATGCAGCGGAATTCCTTCGGTCTGTCTGACCAAACCCCTAGCACTGTGTTCTCGGAGCTACGTTATTAAGCTGTGCGTTTATACTTTCGTACTGATTTCACAAGCAATTAAATTACTTAGGAAATTATATATTCTATTTTAATTCTAAAAGGAAATTACACTATTCGATATTATATTTTATATCAAGCTTAATTAATTAAGGTAACTACCGAATATATTTTATGCAACGAGTGAAATCGGTACTTTATAGGGAAAATATAGGTGCCTTGAACCGTACATGTGTGCAATAAATAAATTTATATCATAATCTATTGCTTTGCTTGAAATATGGGTAGGTTCGTATTATAGATAGGTACTAGGTAGATACTGGACATGTTTTATATAGGTCTTATTTAAAAACTTGGGGAAGATCACAAGACAATTAGCATAGGCAGGAACTTACCAAGCAAACCAGATTTTTTGGATATCTTCATCATAACTCTATAGGTAAAACTAAGTAAGTACTTATCTTCATTGTTTCACGAGTTACTGTGACATTAACGTGTGATGTAATTAAAGGCATTTTATCGTCACTACCTCGTAACAATGTTACTGAACCCGTTTATGAAATAAAATTTTCCTTTTGTAACGCTTAGCTGAAGTGTGAAGTGAATAACGCTGGCTAAGTTTCAATAATTTCATATTTTATTTGACACTGACGAATTTTGAATGTTGGCAATGCAAGACTAGGTATTTTCGATGTAATGTTTATGTTTTAGTATCTATGATTTCAATGTGAAAGTAAATAAAACATAAAGCAACCTAAAAAAACGCATATAGCATTCAGACCAAAATAACGCTGCCCCAGAGACCTTCAAATATTTTTCTTAAATGAACTTTCACAAAAATACAGAGTAAATAACAATTTAACCAACGCAGAAGGCAACAAACTTATTTTAACAACTTATAAGATTACATTTTGGAAACAAAAACGGACCAATTAATCCAGGCAAGGCAAATCACAACAATTATAGCTGTTGTCATTCTCCAATCATGTTTTCAGTAAATAAAAACATTAAACATGTTAACGATTATTCAGAAAGGCTAGTCGTATTTCCACATCATGGGATCTTTTTTTCAATGGCGCCTTACTTGCCTACAGAACGGGCCAAATTGAAAATTTTGAGACCATGCCAATAAATGGGACATAGGTACCAAGTAGGTACTATTTCTTTAAGTGCATTAGGTAAGGAATGTAAATTTCATAACAAAATCACTGATAATAACTGAAATATATAAAATAAAATTTCCATATAGTCTCGTGATCTCAAATACCGTTCAGTCACTTTTAAACACGTGACAACAGAAATGTGGTTTCTTGAACACAATTTATCCCGAACAAGAAAAGTTAATAAAACAATAAATAATTCCTCATCCATAATTGCATTTTGTTAAAAAACAATGCTGCTGTTCAGAAAACTTTCATATTCAACTTCAATAAGTAATTTGCACTATAAATTATCTATAACCTATGTTTGATTGAGTCATTCCAACGTGCTATGTTCGTCACAGTGACATCACTCCTGTGTTAATTTTTTGTATGTAAAATAGGAATATATTAGTGAACAGTGTAGCTGTTGACTGAATTCATTTGCGCTATTAACACAGCGTCTTCTTCAACATGCGCATTATGGGAGCCCCTCGGTTTCGTTACAAAATGGAAATCAAAGGCGACACTAGAGTAGGAACATTATATTAGAACAGTACATTAGCTAATTGTAGCTTAGATCATAACATAGCTAACATCCATTCTACCAAAAACTACTCAGTATCATACTTTGAATCGTTCATTTGCTATAGTAGAGTCAATGTCAGTAGCAACTGCCAATTTCTGTTCTAAGCAATACCGGTAGATAACCTGGCTTTTCAGACTTCGGTTTACAACTAACGATGACCAGCCTGATAATAATTTATATCGTAACTGTCACCCATCCAAAGACTGAACTTGTCGAAGTCTTAGCAAGTATAATTATTAGGTAATGAGACAATCACTGACCTGAAAAATATATTAGTTATGAATAAATAATGAAATAAATGCTATAGTAACTGATGCTCTAAAAATACTTAGAAGTTTATGGATACAAATCAGCAAGTACTACTTTAACTGCAAGAATAATATTTCATTGATTGAATTGAATTTTGATTTACACATATTTGATTTAAAGGGGACGTTTATAAATGCATATTGCATTACGCATTTGCCGAGGGGTGGCCTTGTAAAGGTAGACGAGGGACTCAGTCATGGAAAGCTAACATTAAAAAACATATAAGTACATGAAACAGAGGCGCTATTCTAACTACTTGAATAACTTTTCAGCACAGGCGTATAGTAATGGAAAATATGTTGAAACCCGCTGTTGGAAAACCCAAGTCTATTTACGTATATACGTTGATTGATCACCTTATAAAATGTGATATTATTACACATGTAGGTGATCAGTCTTTCCTTAAACTTTTTAAACTGCGCTAGCGACGGTTTAATAATTATGACCTCAAAGATTTTTTATTTTAATATTTCACATTTACCCTTTGGGAATGCGTAGAGAAATAAACCAACATACAGTCTCTACACCCTCTACTGTATTCGATACTCCAGTTCAGAATGCTTCTGTTTATCTACCATACTTAAAGTATAATTGAACCCATCCCACTGTACCGCGTTTTATAGAATAGTTTTATTGGCTCAACGGCTCAACTATCCAGTTACATAATTTGAATGCAATGCATACATTCACTCACGCTTTTTTCTTATAGAGTTAGGAAGAGTCTTTTGCTTCGTCCAAATATTATGAGCTGGTTTCTTTTGTACGTACATACACCTAACCTTTTTGAAGGACCTCTGTGTGATTGTCATTTCAAAGCGTCCCCTCCCGGTACTTCCGCTGATATTTCATTCATACCCCTTCAACATCAATCTCTACCTACTTTTTCATTTTTATGTCATGTCACTAGATCGTCTATTTACCCGCAAACTTCCTTTATCTCACAGTATTTCTCAGTATGATACTTCGCAAGGGAAGAAATTTCCACAGCGTCTATTCTAGTTTCATGATTATTTTGCTATTCAAATATTTATTAGCGATTGAATACCCGATAATTTTTCGCGTTACTAAAACCAGATTCATTTTCAACTTTATCTTGAAGTATACTAACTACAGTCAATGTTTGGAAGATATTGTTTGAGACTACTTGAGAAAAAAATACACACAAGTAGTTTAATGGTTTCATTGACTGAGTCTCTTAACGGGAATTTAATTAGGCACCATTTTTTGAGAATGCCTGTCACATTGAAGAAGCGAGACGAGAGAGAAGGTTTGCGGATGAAACCGCATAATGCAAGTGACATGTACGTATTGTAATTTTATAACAATTCTCGTGTCTTTATTCATCAACAGTATCAAGTGTTCATTGGGTATTGTCCACTTGATCCGGTGCAAGCGGACACTGCGCATGAGTTTGTCCAGCGCATTTCAATGCTTCAGAGGAAAATCCACACAATTATGATGTTCATGTTACGAATAACCATGCTGATAGCACCGTTATAGTGAATATTTCCTCAGTTTCCTTGTGTTGTGTGTGTTATTCATTATTTAAGTATTTGTATTTTTATATCAACACTAGTTGTTGGCCGCAGTTTAAATATCGCGTCCCAAAAGATCAATTACTCGTAACTGCTATTTAAACATTAGGTAGCCTATATCCTTCCTCAAAATGAATTCTATTGCTTGCCTATATTATAGCATCCAAATCTTTTCAGCAATTCAGCTGTAAACTTAAAATTTACATTCTATTGTTCTTATAACCCTATATTTTGGGCACATTCAAATTTGTAAAATTTAAGCATTGTTAACAACCGATACATTACGATTATTCTAGAAATAGAAGCGCTTGCTGGTGCCCGACTTCATTTCCGTCCAATGGAAAATAACCTAAAACGGGATGCCTTAAGAAAAGGACGGATATATTCAAGTTTGAGGTGTACCAACTAGAAAACGAGCTTACTACTTTCGATTAGAGTTCAATTTAGTTTCAGCGGCAAGGAATACCCTGTCTTTTGTGTATAATCCTAGCAAGTTTGGCCTCAGTATCACTGAAGCGTGTAGCCGAAAGTTGCGCGTGCACACTTTACAGTAGGTAGGTACGTAGGTATGTACCACAGTGAGCGGCCTCCAAATTGGTGCCATGAGTATAGAGGAGGTGGTTGCGACCGCGGAACGTTTCGCCTCTCGGATTGGTTCACTTGACAGCATGAAATTATTTTTTTAAAGAATATTAGAACCTACATGTATACAGATGATTTTTTTGTCTAACCGCCTAAATGTGCTTTACAAATATTTTTTTACTGAACTTCCATATTAATTCCTGCATTCTTATCTATATTTTTTCCTGTTAAATTCTGATGCATTGTAACCACTTGGTTAGGCAGGTAATCATTTTGCAAGTACGACTCATAATTTTTTATCGAAATTGCATTCAGAAAAATCCAAAGTCAACTTCGATATTATCCGCGTGTATTCTGCGAGCAGAGGTAGCGATTATGCGTCTCTTTCTAACCTTCTCGCTCAGTTAAGTACACGTCGTCATAACAACGGCGCTTGGGCAATGGAAATTTCTAGACGTGCTCCTCGCCCCGCCCGTCGCCGTTACCTGCCCCACCATGCCGCCAGTTTGCATGTACCCGAATACCGTTCTCATGGCGTTATCCCCTTCGAATGAATCAAAGGATTTTATAATTCTATACAACAAACCGCTCCAGCTTGTTGTCCACGCCATTGAAAATGCCATGAACAATCATCGTAATAAGTTTTTTTATGAACTAGCTGCTATATAAATTTGCATTGCTATAGGAAAACTACTGAAGAGTATAGGAATCTATTAGTAAAATAAAAGGCTTTGTGGAACAATGAATCACGGTTATTCATAGGTAAGGAGAAACGAAAGACGTCTAAACAGAAAGATTAAAGCGTGTCACTTGATAAGCACCATGCGCCCGCGCCCGCATTTTGCGCTGCGGTAAAAACGACGCGACTCGCCTCATCTGATGCTTTGTATTTTATATTAAGTACATCTACCGGTTATAGATTCTTAGTATCAAACAATCGGCCGATTTAGTATTCAAAGTAAATTGTATTTTTTATCAAAATCTTTTCTTTAAGACTTTTTAGTCTCCCTTTTTTCCTTGTAGAGGTTTTACCAAAATATCTATGAAGTGGCATTGAAGCAAATAATTTTGACTGGCACTAAAATAACTCAAAGCGAAACTGTAAAGATACTCTTAGATTCTGAGAAAGATAATTCTAAATACCATAAGCATGCGTGCACAAACTAAAGTGCTGTTTATCCCAATACTTTAAGGTTTATATTTGAGTTTGGCTTTAAAAGTCAATTCAGGTTTACATTTTGATGTATTACCTCGTCCTACCTATGTTTAGTGAGCCACTCGAAGTGAGAGAATTGCAATGCAGTAACGTTTCATTATTTTTGGAAAATGTTGCGAATGATCTTCACTATCTTATATTACAACTAAATGTCATTGTTGTAATTAATGTGATTTTTAAAAATGGATGGATTGTCATGTTTGCAACTTTTAGAATTACATCCTACATGCTTATTTGGTCATTTGGACCTTTTTGAAAAACTATTATTATGTACTAGAACTTATTAATTTAATTTTCTATGTACAGCCGTTACAAAAATTTGGCAATAACTTGCGTATTGTGATATGATCATACAATAATTGAAATCCAGACGTTTGTTAGTACACCAAAGGGGTCGTCTCAAATCATCTAAGTTGCAAATAATAAATTCTATAAGTGGGTTCCGCCTATGTGGGTGGCGGTAGAGTCGCGGGCTACGTATGCGGCTTTCACATTACCATTGTTTTAAATGCACTTGAAATACTAATGAGGTCGCATGTTTAGCCATTGAAACAACACAAGGCAGTCAGTGAGTCGATGTGACATTATATAGAAATGACACGGGGAATCACACAAGATTTTTATTCAAGTATCAACAATAGATTAAGATACGAGATAACGATTAGGTTTTTTTTTGCTTTAAACATTGCAACACAAGAATAAGCATCAAAGAGTAAATTTATACATTTTACATAAGGGTGCGTTGGACCGTACAAACGTAATATCAAAATAAATCGTAATTCAAAGAGAATTTAATGAGATTGTATTTTTATTCAGATTCAGATACCATTATTAATTTTACAATATTTACCTACAAATATAAAGTTTTAGTTTCTAAACTACTTGCAGAAAAGTTAAAACTAAAACCGGATTAAGCGACATGGCGCATAGGACGGAGCTGTTGAGACTGCAGACAGAAATAAATACAAACTCTAGTTGCTTAGCTGAATATCATAGAATATGATCGCAGAATTTAATTTAATATGATGATGCAAGTATAATAAGCAAAGCAATAGTCGTTTTTGAAATTTGTATTTATACAGGGCTTACGTCAACGTCATTAAGGGGATGTTTCTATCTATTCAACTATCCTGGAAAATCCTTAAATAAACGTCCATAAAATCAATAAAATTCAAATATATGCGAAAAAAATATGGCTCTATGTGGGCTCTTTTAACAGGTGGAGGCAATAACATTACTATTTTTGCTTTGCTACACGATCTGAAATTACACTTCGCAGTCATAATTCTGAAATGATTGAAAGTCGTGACATAAGTGTGCATATTGATGCTTCTCGACGTGACGTGTTTCTCTCTCGTTTGGCGGTGTCGGTGCTTGGCGTGAAATTGTAATCAAGGAAACACGCGTATATGCACGCTCTCGTTGCACAACATACTCCATAAAAAGAATAAGGAAATTCCAAGATAACTATAACGAATAACACGTTAATCTGGAAATATTTTTTCCCCAGCTTTCAGAAATGACTTGCAATTTTTCAGTGACAGACATTTTCCTTGACCTATCAAGCAATATTAGTAGTTACTAATACCATCGAGTTATATAATATACTAGCTTCTGCCCGCGACTTCGTCTCCGTGGACTACAGAATTGGGACGGACCTAGATAAAAAGTAGTAGTAGTGTTGTAATATATCTCTGTGCCAAATTTTATCTAGATCCGTTCAGAACGGATGTACGGATCTGGATAAAATTGGCGTGAGAGTAACAAACATCCATCCGTCCATCCATCTTCACAAACTATGGCATTTATAATATTATAGTAGGACTGCCTGGTACATCTGCCCACATTACAAATGGTGATTTTAGAGCCTAACACAAATTTTCTAATTGCCAACGTAAGCATGTTTTGAATACACTATATTACCCACTAGCTCCTGCCCGCGACTTCGTCCGCGTGGAATAGTTACTTGGTCTTAGCGTGATGATATATAGCCTATAGCCTTTCAAAATAAATGGGCTATCTAACACTGAAAAAAAAAATATAATACCTATGTGTATAAATTATAATTTGTGTTAGCAATGAATGCTAATCAAAATTAATAAAATGCTAACCTTAATTACTGATATTGCTTTTCAGAATTGAATATTTTGTAGTATCTTGCATGTTTATATTGATTTGTTACGTTATTTTAGATAACAGTAGGTATTTACATAGAAACTAGGTCCCTGAAGTTGCCAGCCAGCTCGTAACATAAATAAAATGGAGCTAGGTAGACAACTTAATGAGGAACATAACTCCCAATCGTCTAGTACCTATTACTGATTTTAGGCCAAGGAAAACATTTAAGAGTATGAAAACCGGCATAAAATTTGAAAGCTGGCAACTAATTTTCACATTTCGTATAGAGCCGCAGCTTGAGCTAATAGAAGAAAGAGATGGCTAGAATAATGATGTGTGACAGTTCTTACAACGCTGCACTACCCGTCCCTTTCATTCATTGTTCGAATTTTTTGTCGCTTGGCTAAGTATAGTTTCTTCTAGCCAGCTATGGGTATTATAAAAGATAAGACAGTGGGTTAATGTTGAATGTTACTGTCAATTACCTGTATATTAACGATTTTCATAAAGGAATTAAAGAAATTATGCCATGAAACAACTGCAGATATCAATGACATTGACCACATTCTTAAATTATCAAACTAATATAATAGAATTGTATCTGGCCAGTGTCTGTATGTTGCAGTTGGATTCCTTCATTAGCTTTTTTTACATATTCACTAGCGGTTTTACAAAACAGCTTATTAAGCAACACTTCTAGATATCTTTAATTTCTTTTTCACATTTTGTAAAGTATTTTTGGTTCTTCATTAAATAATTCCATCGCAGTAATTCATAATATAAAAATCCGAGCGCTTACAGTTTACAACACCATCGATTACCATGAGCACGCACCATGGTTAGATAAGATAAGGTTGGTTATCCTTGACGCGACGCTTTGAATACCGCATGCCTTCCCTTTTTTGTTATAAAAGGAAAAATACTGTAGTTTAGTTGAGCATGTAGAGAATCTGCTGTTGTTCTGTGTTCATACCTCCGTATCGCTAAAAATTCTATCACGAAACAATGTGCTAGCATAATCTAGCCTGTGACATTACTGGGTTAAGTTAGCGCAAAGTAACTTAATCCAAAACTAAGAGGGGGAAAGTTTGGGCAGTGCATTTGCGTGCAAAATGTACTAAAACGACCACTGCACATCAACACAACAAAACACCAGTTATTTTGCGCCAACTGTAACAATTCAATTCCTGCCCTTGGAACAAGAAGAAGTCTAGCTGAGTCTAGAAAAAGAACTTCTCTCGTTAGCAAGACTAAAAATAGTATTAAAAATCTACTTTTAAAACTAAGGGAGATTTCCTTGTCATTTCCGAATGCACTAGATCTTCAACTCAAAAGTGGCTAACGTAGCATAGTCGAAGGGCCAATGAACTATAAATCCCGTATAACGTGACGTGATCACAAATGACTAAAATAGTGTCTACTACTCGTGTAATTTATTTAAACTTAAATACCTAATAAACTATAAATATAGTACGTGTCCAAAGTTCATAGACTTGTCATAGGAAGGTCGGTACCGTAAAAGTGTTTGTCTAATGAAATATCTATATCTATACTAATATATAAAGCTGAAGAGTTTGTTTGTTTGCTTGAACGCGCTAATCTCACGAACTACTGGTCCAATTCGAAAAATTCTTTCAGTGTTAGATAGCCCATTTATTGAGGAAGGCTATAGGCGATATATCATCACGCTACGCGGACGAAGTCGCGGGCAGAAGCTAGTATTTTAATAAAATTTCAATTAGCCTAGTGGTCCTGAGCACGACTGCTACGTTAGAAGTCCTGGGTTCGATTCCCAGGTCGAGCAATGTTATTCGGCTTTCTATGAAAGTCTCAGTAGCAGCTCGGAGTTTGGAATTTGTGCCCGGATAATGGCAGTACGCTTGAACTGTGGGTGTAAATAAGTACGCCTCTGCCTAACCCTTCGGGGGATACAGGCATGATGGTAATAGCGAAACGGATAGTAAATAAAATACCTAGGTATTTTATTTACTATCCGTTTCGCTCTTGCCTCAATATTGTATACTTGGTAACTATTCGCCAATATCATTGTCTACAGTGCATTAAGTGGAACGATATTAACAAAATTGCATAATTAGTACTAGCTTTTGCCCGCGGCTTCGCTCACATGAAGCTATATTAGTAAAAATGGAAAAACCAACATTGATGATCTCTTCTTTGTATAAGTCTGTATACATTAGAGAAACTGTATCTTAGGATCCGATCAATTAATTGAGATAAGATGTTCACCAGTTTTTAAGTTGGAGCATATACTTTCTAACAGTGATAATAAAATTAAAATCTATTCAGTAGTTTTTGCTCCAAGCCGTAACAAACAGACAAGAATTTTAAAAATCACATTTTCGGATTCGGTGATGTTTATATACGATAACCCACGTGTTTTTTTTAAATATCTTCAATGTACAGACACAGCTTTTTTACAATTTTATAATAGTAGAGAATAAGAGAAGATATAATATATAGGTATAATCTGAGCATTACAACATAATTAATGAATGTTTAATTGGAATTATTGGAACTAAGTATTTTTATAAGACCATTATGTACACATGGAAGCAATAAATACTTTGACTTTGACTTTGAATACGTAACGATTAAATTCATAAAGTTAATTGAAGTAAACTTATTTCACTTAAAAATCTAGATTTTCTTGTAAAATACAATATAATTTAAAATACTAGGTATGTCCGTAAAGGGTTAGGCAAAGGTGTATACTCGATTTATCGGTACGTTTTCATTTCACCCACACATCCAAAATCATCCAAGTTGCTACTGAGAATATTATAGAAAAGACCCAATAACACTTTGCTCGACCTCGGAATCGAACCCGACACCTCTAGCGTAGTGGTCGCGCTAAAAACCACTAGACAATAAGGTAGTACTTACCTAATGATGGTTTCTTATGAAAAACATTTTAATATCTGAACAAGTTTGCTTCAGCAACATTTATTAATTATTTCGATGGCAAAATAAATAAGGGCACTCCCACATATCATGTGTCATAAGGGGCGCGGCAAGCGTGGTTTATCGGCATTTCTCATGGATGTTTATCATGAAATTTCACCACTAACGCAGCCGGCGAAGCGTCTCATGACAAGGAAAATTCTAGGGAAAATACCTGCCTTACTTAAGTACTGCAATTGTAAAATATTTTTTTTATAAAGCTTACTAGCATTGTGGGTCGCACATTACTAGTCGTGCTAAGCTAAATGCTTGTGTTAGGTACATTACAAGGGGGTTCACGTCGGTAGAGCAATGGGTGGGTTCCGAACCGGAAACCATATGATCGCAAGTCCGACGCCTTAGCCATTAGGTTATCACCGCTTATTTAAGTTATTAATTACTTAATTAACTAGTAGTTTACTGCATCATTTGTCGCGTATTCTCAAGCGCAACCACCATGGTAAAAATCGAGGTTCAATTCTCAGGTAGTGTTATTGAGTTTTACTATGAAATTCTCAGCCGTTCAGCAGATCGTTGTTTGAACCTGTGCCCGGGGCTCGCCCCCTGTTACATGAGACTAAATATGTGTGCAAGATCTTTTTATTATTATTTAAATGCTGACTAGCTTCTTGTCGCGACTTCATCTGCATGGTCTTCAGAAGTGGGGTCGATCTGGATACATCTCTGTGCCAAATTTCATCCAGATGTGTTCAGCCGTTCTGGCGCAGGCGTGATTGAGTAACAGACATGGCCCCAAACTGCAATGTTTAAATTAAATAAAATGGTGTTGGTGTTTTAGTTTGTACTTAAGTATTTCTGTTTTAAATATGTCCGAGCTTCACGACAATACTCATTGCTGATGCTGTCTGGACTGATATACCTAGTTGCAATAATTGCAATATTTTAAAAGATCATTACACAGAGCAGATAGTCGGCAGCACATTAATTAGAACCAAACTGTCAAATTTTGCCAATGAACAATAATTAACGCTATTGGCTTTGGGGGACCTTTGGAAGTTATGCAATAAAGGATTTAATTCTAGATTCCTGTACGTAAATATAGTTTATATACAATATAAAATGTATAAATAATCTTTGATATCAATAAATTATCTATACATACATACGTGTTAGATACTGATAAGATAGTGATGTGCCGCGGAAATCACTTTCAAGATTGTTTTGGAAGTCGCGATAACGTTTCTCTATCGATATTATAGCCGGTTTCATAGACAATATTGTGAGTCATATCATGAACTAGCGACCCGCCCGCGGTTTCACCCGCGCTGCCCCGTCCCTAAGAGTCGTAGCGTGATGTTAAATAGCTTAAAACCTTCCTCTTGAATCAATCTATCTATTAAAAAAAATTAAAATCAAAATCCGTTGCGTAGTTTTAAAGATCTAAGCATACATAGGGACAGACAGCGGGAAGCGACTTTGTTTTATAATATGTAGTGATGTATTCGGAAAAAGATAGTGTTCAAAGAGTTAGTCCTTCAAGTAGGATATTTATTTTCAGGTCAATATGACACACAAAAAAAATACATTTATCTGACTGATATTTCTGAGAATAATGATAATAAGCATTAGTGAAGTGAAAAACAGGAACAAGCTGATTCTACTCCATTGTTTATTGCTGACAAAAAGTACGCAATTGTCACAATTAGGTATATAGCTCTAAGCTAATCTTTATAATAACAATGAGATATTAGTGACAATATTTCTAGAGTCAAAAAATATTACAGATTAATTTATTAATTTGTACACAGTAATACAGTAAGTAAAAGGCATTACTTATAACAATATTCAAAACTCTAAAAGTGTTTTAATTAAGTAACGTCGATTTTAATTTTTACGTTCTAATTATTACGAACACTGATGCGATAAAATAATTTAATTATAATTAAAACCAATTAAAGATTGGTAAAGCGGAAGGTTTCTAGCAGTGATATGATAATATGTAACACTAGATTCTGCCCCCGCCGCGGCTTCACTCACTTGAAGCTATATCAGGGGTAAAAATGACTTTACCAACATTGATGATCTCTTCTTTGTATGGGTGTGTATACATCAGAGAGGTCAAGCTGTATCTCAGGATCCGTTCAATTAATTGAGATAAGAAGTTCACCAGTTTTTAAGTTGAAGCATATACTTTCTAACAGTGACAACAAAATTTCAATCTATTCAGTAGTTTTTGCGCCAACCTGTAACAAACAGATCAAGAATTTTAAAAATCACATTTTTGGGTTCGGAGACGTTTGTACCAGAACCCACTTGTTTTTTTTTAAATATCTTCAATGTACAGACACAACTTTTTTACAATTTTGTAATAGTAGAGATAATGTACAACGTCAAAATAAAGTCCAAAGCGCCTTATTGTACGTGAACCACATATTAATTATTAGATATTACGGTCTGAACCGGTTACCGGCGGTTAGTCGGCGTATGTTAACACTCTTCGAGCCACAGTTTATAAATACCGACCTTATTGTGAGAAAGGTTGCCATTAGAATCACGTACATACAGCATTGTGCTGCTAAGAAATTACTGCATTCAATGGACTTATATTTTACTAAGAATTGTTAAGTTTGTTTAATGGTATTGCCTTGTTTGTTAAATTTTTGGACAATAGTAGCTTTTTGGGAAACTGTTGTTAGGTACTTTAGATTCTATACTTTCAGAGTTTAGTTTGTAGGTATGCATTCAGTCAGAAGACGGAATTCATATAGGCAGGTACCGAAAGTCCCGATACACAAAATTGATAGCCGTAGAATTAGAGGTATATCAAAATTTTTTTTAGTTTCCTCGAACCAAGCTTTAGTAGGTACGTTAAACAAATGTATTCTTGTGTTACATACTTCAATTTTTACATGATTAATCATTGCTATCTGCACTAAACTTGATTGTCCCAACACTAATTTCTGATTTACGATGCGCTGCTGATTGGCTTATGCAGGTTTTATAGTGAATTAAACAATGAAGTTTATTCAAATAAAGTAAGCACATTTAGAACAACAGGAGCAAACGGTAATGCGTCATATGAAAAGATATACACCTTTATATAATTTTTGCTAAACATATCATAGTGACAAGTTACGATTTCAGCTGAACTTGAAAACTTATCGGTTTGATAACAGCTGTCAAAGCTTGCGAACAGTTTAGTAAAAAAAAACTACGTATATATACACTGGTCATCAAAAAAATCGACCCACCCACTTTTTTTCAATATTAACCGATTCTTTCACAGATAAACTGTTTCACATGTTTATTTTTTGTTTTGAGGGTCGATATGATGATTGAGTTCTTGTTTGCCATAAATCTTACTGCACTTGAAGGTACTTAACAATGTTTTTACACAGAAATACTGTTGAGTGCTGATTTGACGGTTTTACATGGGAACGAATCGGCTCATTGTTCCAGTCAGAATCGGACTTTTCTAGGGATTGGGTGTTAATGTCGTGAAGTTTAATTGTTGAGGCTGTAGTTTTGACTAATTTTGTCTAAAAATAATGGATACCACTGAAGCTGAGGCGGCCCAAGTTGTGGCTTTGCTGCAACAAGGCTTAAGTCAACGTGTAGTCGCCAGGAGGTTAAATCTCAGCCGTTCTGCAGTTCGGCGAGTTTACCAAAGGTTTCTGGAGACTGGGCAGTATCGAAGAAGATCTGGATCTGGAAGACATAGGGTGACAACTCAAAGGGATGACCGCTTTATAGTGGTGTCAGCTTTACGAAATCGACACCTTTCTGGCGTTGATCTCCAGCGACGCTTACGTGAAGATCGGGGTGTGGCTATAAGTGACAGTACTGTAAGGAGGAGACTTCGTGAACAGAATTTAAGACCACACAAGCCAGCAACGGGGCCACAATTGACCACAGCTCATCGACAAGCCAGACTTCAATTTGCGCAAAATCACGTCAACTGGTCTATAGGCCAATGGGAGTCAGTTCTTTTTAGTGATGAGAGTCGGATGACTTTATATGGTTCAGATGGCCGTCGTAATGTCATGCGACGACCAGGTGAACGTTATGCCCAGTGTTGCATAAGAGAAACAGTGAGTTACGGTGGCGGCTCTGTGATGTTTTGGGGTGGTATATCTTTAACCGGACGTACGGAGCTGGTTTTTATAAGGAATGGTGCTTTGACCGCGGCACGCTACATCACCGAGATATTGGAAGACCACGTGGTGCCATATGCCGGCTATATTGGAGAAAACTTTGAGTTAATGCATGATAATGCCCGACCACACGTAGCGCGTATTGTCACCGATTATCTTGAAGAAGTTGGCATTCGGGTTATGTCATGGCCAGCAAGAAGCCCTGATCTTAACCCTATAGAGCACATGTGGGACACGCTAAAACAAAAAGTTAGAGCCCGAAATCCAGCCCCTATAACGTTGGAAGACCTGGAAATCGCCATCAGGGAAGAATGGACACGAATCCCTCAGGAGACCATCAAAACCTTGATCAGGTCACTAAAAAGGCGAATGCAGGCCGTCATTCGAGCAAGAGGGGGGAATACTCAATACTAAACTGGAACAATTGTGATCACAGCACTTCAGACTGAAAAATTAGAGCGTGTTTAAAATTAATTAAAAACAGTGTAAAACCATAGTGTTTAACTTTATAGTGAAAAATTCAGGCTTTTTTACCTTTTTCAGGTTTTTTCCGTGTGAAAATTAGTGTAAATAAACCAGACAATTTAAACATATCGGTACTAAACCATTTTGATTAGTTTAGTTGAAGAAAAAATGTGATTTGCGGAAAAACTGCAGGTGGGCCGATTTTTTTGATGACCAGTGTAGTATTGTAATATGAAAACACGAGTATATATATCTATAGACATGTCTTTAAATAATCAGATACATCCCAGGACGATACCATAGGGTTCTAAGTAAAGCTTTCCTCACTTAAGTCGTACTTTATGAATACAATATCTACATCGATATTTTAAACTTCGAAGTTCAGTAGGACAGTCTCATTTTTTATGTGTTCCAATTAACCGGTCCTTAGAGGCAATCGTCCTAAAATTTTCACCACGAATTTCTCCGATTATTCTAGAGTAAAACAATAAATACCCCAAACGTTGTAAAGAGACAAAAAGACACCACCACGTGCGTTCGGTCCTCGTGTCACGTGTGACGTGATAGCGTTTTTCCCGTTCGCCATATAAATATTGTACTAATTATTCAAACCAATTCTAATATTAGGTGTCACAATATGTTACACCTATGTGAATTCATTTTAGTATAATAATTATCGCAAAGAATATTTGCATAGAACACGTGATCACGCGATATTTCGATAGAGCGAAACACCTGGCTTATCTTTCCGCAAAATTATAGCAAAGGCAATTGAAAGCGAACACATGCAGTTATAGTGTATGTTATATAGCAGCACCATCATCCTATCTTCTTTCTATTATTATGGGCTGCTTCCAATGTAGACAATCAGTATTTTACACGAAGCGACTGTCATCAGATCTCCGCAACCCAATTTGTGACAATGCCTTTAGTCTTAAAAACTTTCCAGGTTTTCTGACGAACTCTAAAGATTGATATAGGTGTTCGTGACGTAGTTTCCGGGAAACAGAGAGCCATCCAAATTCAAGCCAATAAAACAGGGTTTATAAAGACGGTGCCAAGTAACAGTACTTGGCAAGTAGACCTTAATATTAACTTCTTATTGCCGTTAAAGAAGGATGGATTCCAGGTTCCAGGCTTTTGAGAGTCCTAATTACTTTAAAATTTGAATGATACCATCATAATATTGTTATAGAGATCAAAATTTATATTCTTTAATAGATAAATTTCCATTTTTGTTGTGAATTTCTTGTTCATATCCAAATTCCTTAGTTTTAAGCGTCAGTTGACGGTCAGCCAGATTGATGCACGGACACAGAATAACTGATGACAGAGCTGTACTTCCTCATTGCAATCTTAGAAATAATAATTATTCATCTGGATGAAGTTACTTTTAGACGAACTACTGTTTCCTAGAACAAATGCTCTTTGGTAAAATACCTTCTATTGTGTTGCGTACACGCAGACTGTGTAGTCATGGGCAGAGGCCGTGACGAGGGTAAATAATAAGGAAATCCTATTACTATTGACAAGTTCTTTTGACTACCTACTATTCACAAGTATCTATGCTACAAATATATTACCTATTTATATAATTATAGCATAGCATTTCGTCCTTTGGATACACTCCTCGTACTGTAGACAAAATGGTATCTTGCAGCAAGCGCAAATAACTTTCACCATTTGCCCTCTCTGGGATATAGGTCAGATCCCCAGGACCTGCCGCACTCATCGAAGCCCACAGTGTTGACCACAACTCTTCCCGACTCATTATTTTCATATTTTGGATAACATTTTTCGGCTTATGCCGAGTATTATTTACACGCCATAAATGGCGACGACCTACCTGACCTAGACCTAGACTTAAAACTTTTTCGTTAGAAAATATCGCGTGTGAAAAATATCGGCTATTTTAGTCTCTATTCTGTAGTGAGACGGTACGAAGACATGGTTAAAGTGAAATGTTACGTAAATAATATTTATAAAAAATAAATAAGCCAAGGACGAGAAAGCTTTTTACCTTGCATATTTACTAAATATGCAAGGTAAAAAGCTTTCTCGTCCTTGGCTTATTTATTTTTTTATTTATTACTATTAATTTGTCGTCCCAAAAGGATCCTTTTTCTGTTTTAATACGAAAAAAGGCGGTAAACAGCTATGCTCATCATTTACAGGGGATTTTGTTTTAAAAATGGCTAGATATGGATTTGGCCCATATCTAGTACTTAATTGTTTAATTTTTCCTTTAGCTGTTTATTGTAGCATCATAGGGATGCCCATGCTGAGGATATTACGGTAAAGAACACTTAACCGGTGTGATTTAATACTGTAGATATACCAAACTGTATGTATTAGCTGTTGCTCGCGGTGTCACCCGCGTCCGGGAAGGACTTACTAATTTCCAGAACATTCTTTTTTACGAACTAGGACAATGACTTCTTACTTACACGGTAAAGTCATGTGAAAAAGTTACTGTAAAAAAAATATATTTACTGAGATATTATTAAAATAAGTTGACTGAAACTTGTCTGTAATGTTTTCATGATAGCTTTTGTAACATTGGAATTTGTGTTAAGTAGATATAAGTACCAATTAAGGTATCTTTAGAATACTCTAACTACAATAGAATAATACACTTGCAGTAACCACACGGAAGATAATAAATACACGTGCTTTTAAAGGAGGATATTATGTTAAATTACTTATAAAGTATTAGATCATTATTAATATGCCTTTGTATAATTAAACTAATAAATATTTTGACACAAAATGTATATAAATAAATGTAAATATACGTAATTAATGAGTGTTCCGATGATGTACTATGGAAAATTTATTTAACTATGCACTACGTAGGTACAACCAACAAAACCATGTAATTATTTATATATTTCAATTGTTTATATAATTATTTATATCCAATTTGTTACTTAAAACGTTAAAATAACGACTTCTTTGAAAACTACTAACTGAACAACGATTAAAATGCTATCAGCTAGTTAGCGAGTTAGGGTTGCTTATCATACATCATGGACTTGTAAATACTAACTACCGATTTATAATTTACTTACTATTATGAAGATAATATCTTCGGTAGGTACTTATATTGTATAAAGTAGTAACTATGAGTCATTATTTCAAAGCATTATGGCGGTATATCTTCTAAGCCATTGGCACTACCACCAAATAAACACTCGTAGTTTAAAAATAGACAACACAAAAAGGTGGACTACATTAAATCAAGTCATTAAATTGTTGGATGGGTTCGCTAGACACGGATTCGTCAAAAAAAGTAGGCAGCCCTGAGTGCGCGGGCGCACGCGGACTGCACGTGGTGGCCGCGTGCTCCAGCGAAGCATGCTCTAGCGCCGGAACAAGATCGACCGATTGCTTTCAAAGCACCCACACAGACGCCTATGTTACTTACTGTCACTGACAAACCAATTGTGCATCCATAACCAATTTATCTATTAAAACCCCATCACTTTTACATAAAACTTAATTAATTAATTCTTCAACAAAGATACGAGTGTTTTAGAAAATTTCTAAAAATACGTAAGAGACTTTTATGCCTGCTGCTCATCGGACTGTACCACTTCTAATTACTCTAAGAAATTTACGGAAAGGTTAGCATTCATTATGATTTTGTTAGCGACTGGAAATTAGTTATTTTTTATTTATTAATTATTTTATTATATGTATTCCTTCCTAGGAAATATAACGCTGAGTTACGAAAATGTAATAATTAATTTCTACTTAAATATTAATATATGCACAATGCAAAGTTTCTTATTGAAAATCATAAAAGATTTGTCTAAAACGTAGGAATATAGCCTACCTACTTAATAAAAATTCTTTAACATTTTTGAGTGGTCTACAAATGAATGTAAAACTAATGACATCCGGATTTCCACACCTAGCCTGCTGCGGATAATTCATTTAAATCTGTCTTTTTAAACATTATATTTGAAGCTTAGAAGAATTCTATATTTCTGATCACTACCTAATCAAAAATTATGTGAAGTGTTTGCTGCCAATTCTTACAAGTATGTTTTATACATGAGGGTATAAATACTAACACATAATGAAGGCAAAGGCACACATAGCGACACTATATACTACTAGCTTCAATACAAAATTGCACACTAGGAAAAAATATTTTACAAGCACAATACTAGCACTTACAAGAGTTTTTAAGTAGTTTATCATAGAGCACATTATGATGTCTGACGTATTGCATAAGCGATTGTTTATGAATTTTGCGAATTGTTGTTGTATTCCACAGTTAGCAATTCACATTGCATCGAATCGAGGCCATGTCGTTTCTCCGCAATTTCTACGTGTAGTGAAATCTATAGACATTTATAGTTACAGTACTTATATCGAGGCAATGAAAGTAATATTTATAAACGCTCTCTTGACATGGCACGTGCTTACTTGACAGTGTTTTTTGTATCATCTAATATTAGCTTCATCTTGCTGCTAACGCAATGGAAATTACAACAAAGTAAATAGATTGCCATAAGTAATTTTATTATTTCAATTTCAAATACACCATAGTACATCTTATCAACAATACTAAAATTCCACTAAGCGATAAGAATACTTATTATTTTTATTTTAGGTAGGTAGGTATAACCGTTTTATACCTAGTAAGTAGTTACTGAAACATTTTATTGTACCATTACAATATAATAGATAGAAAGAAAGCGATATTTAGATAAGTTACTTTGGCTGTAATGTACGTAGGTAATTGTTGGAAATGAAATCATGTCTAGTTTAAAAAAAAAATACAAATGGTTTCTTGATGAACATTCTGGCTATTTGTTTATTTTTATACTTTAGCATAGCGTTACTGGACCTTTCTGTACGTTACTCAAATAAATATTCCGTGTAGGACTTTTGACTAAGGTAGAGTCAGTTTATATGACCAATAATGAACCCAATAAAATCCAAATACATAGGTTATCCTTTGAATTTAACTTATCTTCTTTGAAATGTTAGATAATGAAAATTTAACTGGGAAGCTCTGAAGTTGTACGTAATTAAAATTGCTGGGTAGTTGTTAAATTTATAACAGTGTCAAATATTATATATCTACATCAGTGGAGAGTTATCTCACTCACTCTCTTGAATAATTATGTCCCGCTTAGACGATGTTGAAGACAATCGGGACTATTCGGGACCATAACAATGGGAACCTGTAGTCGTAGTCCCCATTGTTATGGTTCCGAATAGTCCCGATTGTCATAGACAAATATTTTTTTCCGTTCAGGGAACGAACCCACAAACTATGGCGCACTTAGAAGCCGATCAACCACTAAGTCAAATGTGCCGTCATCCAGACGAGAACCAATTGGTATTCACAAAACTGGCGGGTCAAAAAGATCTTAAGCTTAACTACTACGAAATTGTTCTTATTGTTTGTAGGTATGGGCCAATACCGACTACCTACGGTAGTCGTAGTATTTGTTTTAAACTTACAAATGACCGCCTATTTAACATATTAACAATACTTTGAATATTTTAATAGCGCATAATTAAGTTCAAATAACCTTCATTATTTAACCTTCAATGGTCAGGTATTTATTGTATTCAAGTTTTAAGTGATAACTCGTTAGACAATACTGAAAGAGAGCAAAAGGAACAGTTTTTCTTTTCTTTACGGTTTGTTTTTAACCTGTATAAAGTAGTGTTAACTGCTTTGTCTAAAATAGCCAGTTATATGAACCATAATATGAATCACGGACAAACTGCTATGACCTCTAAGTGGTCCAAAGTGAAGTATGACCTCTAAGTAAAGCCTATACTGCAAATGTATGGTTTGTTGTGTAGCCGTGTGCCCGTGAATCGTATTATGATTCATCAATTCAAAGTGGCCATTTTACGAGTAGCCCCTCTGGGCATAGTCCTCCCTGTTTTACTCTGAGTTAGTAATTAATTTAAATAAAGCAACTGAACATAAAAAAATAAAATTATCTAATTTACTTTTATTTCATCATCAGTCTATATCTAGAGTTCCCTCCAGGACTTAAGCCTATACTTGCCTAGACTATACAATAATAAATGCATATTATAATTATATGCATCTTTCTTTCTAATATAATTTTATAGAAGTCTTTGTGAACATTTTAAAAGATTCAGTACACAATTCGATACATTATTCGACCTCTCGTAAATTGTGATTCGAAACGACTCGATTACGTCACACGTACGTTGATAAAGTACCTACTGGTTAATTTTATTACAAGTCATATAGACAAAAAATATTACTTTTGATAACTTGATTATAAAGATAACCGAATGCATAATAGATGCAGAGCTAATCGGATCATAAATTAATACATACACTATCACCATCATTAATCATCATCTATTGAGTGTATTTTAAGGATTTAGGTTGTACTACCTATTTCAATCATAGTTGTAACATAACATAACATAACATAACATACCATCACGCCTGTATTCCCCGAAGGGTTAGGCAGAGGCGTACTAATGTACACCCACAGTTCGCCGGTATGTTTAGGTCCCATGTAATAGGGGGCGAGCCTATTGCCATTAACCGGGCACAAATTCCAAACTCCGAGCTGCCACTGGGAATTTCATAGAAAAACCCAATAACACTGCTCGACCTGGGAATCGAACCCAAGACCTCTAGCGTAGCAGTCGCGCTCAGGACCGCTTGGCTAATGAGGCGTAACGTTAATAGTTGTAACGTTGTTATATAAAAAAAAACTGGCATCAAAAGCATTCAACTTTTTTACTGATCAATGCATCTGAAATCGGGCACAAAGTCAATGTGAATAAACATAATCGAATGATCTTAAGATGCTTTTGGGTTTATGGCATTACAATAAAATGCATTTACAAATCGTTTTTCTTCCTATTGTTAAAGTTTATTGCATGTCGACATACATACATACATACACAATGGTCATCTACTAAATTATTTTTCATCCACGAGATGTTGAGTATAGGCATATAATAGACGAGCTTCTGCCCGCGACTTCGTCCGCGTAGCGTGATGATTGTATAGCCTATAGCCTTCCTCAATAAATGGGCTATCTAACACTGAAAGAATTTTTCAAATCGGACCAGTAGTTCCTGAGATTAGCGCGTTCAAGCAAACAAACTCTTCAGCTTAATATATTAGTATAGATAATAGGCACACGGCTTCACATCGTATCGCCTAGATCTTTAAATTATATATCTCAAAAAAATGCTATCTACTTATGTATTTAATTCTACCAGTGCGATTTATTTCCAATTTTAGCCAGACTGGAAGCTAAAAGCGATCTTCTGTATATAAATAAAATTGAAACTTTTATATCCCTCAAACATTATGAATTTACGAAAAATAATAATATTTTATAGCTGTTATTTATTAATGATGAAATACAGTCCATAAAACTCAATAGTTTGCAGTTACACTCCATTTGTCTGGGGCACGTGTCTATCATAAAATTAAATTGAAAAGGTTTCAGTTATTTCATCGCGGAAATAAAATCTGTATAATTTTATATCTATATCCATACATCTAGGTTCTCATTGTTTTATAGATGATGGCAAAACATATTTTGTTAATGTGTGTTACGCGAGGGGCTAAAAAGGCTGCTTTTGATAAATCATATTATGATTCACAGTAAAAATTTTATGGCAATTTTAGCCCTACGGTTTTTTTAATCTGTTATATCCCTCCATTTATTATAACCCTTCTCTTCCCTGACCAACAGTTAGTTGGTTGGTACAAGAGAGTTCGCTCAATTTTTACCCGGATTCTTACACGAGTATGAGAAGAGTGCTAGGTACCATATTATAACAGACCAGGAAGGTCCAAAAGCCACATTTATCTGGAATCACTTCAAATTTAGCGCTTCTTAGCAATTTTTTTATGTGAATCATATTATGATTTCTTAAAGGAGGCCTTTTTAGCCTGCGGTAATTTGCCACCAAAATTACGATGTCGATATGTATTTTTCGGTAGCTAGAATCCAACATAGTTATATCTGTCAGCTACATAATGTGCCTACTCGTTTTATTTACTGAGCAATAGTTTCATAATACATCAGAGTGAGGTATTTATAATAACCGCGGAACTTCCGCGGTGTACCGAAGGTAGCCATTACTAGGTATAGGTAAGGTAGGTACTTATCTTATTGCCTCCTTCGACTAAGTTTCAACGGCGATACATACATAATCAACCCAATATATGTCCCACTGCTGGGCCGGGTTTCCTCTCACAATGAGAGGGATTAGGCTATAGTCCACCACGCTAGCCTAATGCGGGTTGGCAGACTTCACACGCCATCGAGAAAATCTCTCAGACGTGCGGTGCAGGAAAACATCGTGAGGTTTCCTCACGATGTTTACATATAACTTCAAAAAGTCAGAAGTGCGTGCCTTGGATTCAAACTCGAGACCTTTGACTTGGCATGCCAATGGTCATCACTAGGCTATCACAGCTTTCAACTGCAATACTACGATCTACGATACTTATCAATAACAAAACATTCACGAGTCAGATGGGGTATTCATAACAAATTGTATAATATAAACAGACAGCATTTATATACCTACTTGCTATAGTGGAATGCCTATTTATTTAAGGCTATTCGTGTTATCAAATTACTTCGTGGGAAAATTTTAATTATACTGCGCCTATTCATGCCCACATTATGGAATGTTTAATTGTTGAATCACCGTTAATGACACATTGGGTACTATCTAGCTGCACCAGCTGATCTAGGTATATTTTTATAGCGATACTAGCTTTTGCCCGTGGCTTCGCACACCTGAAGCAATATTGGTTTAGAAATGGATTCCAACAATAATTGAATCAAAATTTGATTATATTTTCTTTGTTTGGGTCCGTTTAACTATAAGTTGGATCATATAATTTCTAACAGTGATAACAAAAATGAAATCTATAGTTTTTGCGCCAACCCGTACGAAACAGACAAGAATTTTAAAAATCGTAATTTTTGGTTCAGAGACTTATAAAAGTATGCACTAAACCGACTTGTTTTTTTTTAATATCTTCAATGTACAGACAGCTTTTTTACAATTTTATAATAGTAGAGATTTAAATTTGCTTGTACTCACGTACTTATTTAAAGGTCAACATGGGAGAGCTATGCTAATATGCTTCAGCACGAATGGGCCGGCTCGACCGGACTGATACCACGGCCTCACAGAAAACCGGCGTGAAAAAACGCTTAGGTACGTTGTGTTTCGAGTGAGTGAGGATACCGGAGGCCCAAACCATTTTAAAGGCGGGCAACGCACTTGCAAGTCCTCTGGTGTTGCGGGTGTCCATGGGCTGCGGCAATCGCTTACCGTGGTGATCGGTCTGCTCGTTTGCCCCCCTAACCCATAAAAAAGGATGGAATGAGTCGGTGCCCACCTGTTATCGTCCTAAATTGAACACTATTACTAAGCTTCTCTTGAAAAAAAAACAAAAATATCATGAGTTTTTGGGTATGGTTATTTTGCAACTCCATCACTTTCTATAAATTTTATGATAAATATCTACGAGTAAACATCTCAGAAAGCACGAAAATAATGTAAAAAACGCTCATGATAATGTAAAATAACGACTCTTACAAGGAGAACACAGAAACAGCCAGTAAAGTAAATTAATAAATACTTATCAAACGCGAAACACTCGGACCACTGATTTCTCTAATCATCATCATAAAGTAATCTGTTATACGCTCACATGCCGCCATTATCAGGTCAAGGATCCTCTTGTTAGCAGAACAAACTCTTCAATTTGCCTTTCGCTTGTAAAACATTCCGTTTGTTTTGCGATCATACTGAATCTGTTACAGTTCTCAAAAAAATATTAAGAAACTATTGAGGTTGGTCTACACAGACATAATTTATCAAGCGAATCAGTTTCTTATGGTGTTTAACAGTACTTATTTCATATTCAAGGCGGCGTTTTGAATCATTATTACAGAATACCTAAGGAATTTAACGTTCAAATATATAAATTCATTTAGAACTCCTCAGCATTCTATTTAGTCACATTATTCACCCAAACTGGCCATTTCAGATCTATTAATGCGTTTATACTTAGACGTTAACATAAAGAATACTAAATTATTCAATCTTAATTATGATTCCGTGTGAGTATCGCTTTTATAGACACATTAACCAATGCACTTAAATACCAAGGTCTTGCAGCGTGCACTTTCTACGCACATCTCTCGCATGCATGAAATGTCAAGCATCGATCAAAACATAGGATTTCTAGTACTTAAATCGGCTCTACGCACACAATGTTTACAATTTTGCTGTGGTGGTGAAAACAATTGCAAACAAAACTACTGTAACAGATAAACATTAATTTTCCATAACATTCTTAATGTATGAGCAGTTTCACTTGCACGTTACAGTAAAAAGCAATATATTGCAGAAAAAGAGCCAATAATTATTATTTTTATGACCGTTACTCAATGCAGCAATCGTCACGTAATGTGAGGCTAGGAGTAGGTGGGGGAGTTCTTTCGGATGCCAAGCGATGCCAAGCTTGGCGCCGAAACGGGGTGGCGTCCAGACAGTTACGTCACGAGAAAAACATGCTTTCCCCGTCGAATGAAGGTTAGTTTCCAACGGAAATAAACAAGTAGTGTACTGTCCTTTCAAATGGACTTCAAACGTGGGCTGCGTGGTTCATAATCAACCCACTATTTGTCCCACTCCTGGGCACGGGTCTCCTCTCACAATGGGAGGCTTTTATGGGCAATTATAACTCCGCTGGACCCTGAAAGGACTTTGGAAGAATTTATTTTCTGCTGATTGACAATGAAATGAAACTATTTCTTTGAAGTCCCTAAAAGTAAAATAGATTAAAAGAGAATGGAATATTCTTACTGGACGCCAAAAACGCAATTAAATATATATAAATCAATAAAATATAAATCATAGAAAGGTAGAATGGGCGGTCTAATTACCAACAGCGACCATGGACACTTGAGAAAAAGGAAAGGGATGGAATTTCTTTTAAAACAAAAGTAGTTCCGAATGAAAAAGCTAGTTCGCTATCAAACTCGTAACACAAGCATTTTAGCTTAGCATGAGGGGTTAACAAGAATACTAGTGATGTGTGACCCACATTGCTAGTTAGATTAAAAAAAAAGAAACTGCACTGTTCCATTGTTCTTTCAGTAAATTTGTCATCATTTCATTCTCAAAATACTAGCAAACATCGTTGATTATCAACACTGGAGTGAACACCGCGGTCTGAACTGACTAAAAGAAGTGGCGAAAGTTGCGCGGGCGCATCGACCGTCTTTGTGACGTGTCGCCATACAATGTAAAAATGGTCGTCTATTGTATATTTTTTTACAATTATAATATCTATATATATATAAAAGAAAGTCGTGTTAGTTACTTCATTTATAACTCAAGAACGGCTGAACCGATTTGGCTGAAAATTGGTGGAGAGGTAGCTTAGAACCAGGAGACGGACATAGGATACTTTTTATCCCGTTCCCGTGGGATGTGATGACAGACCGAATTCCACGGGGGCGACGCCGCGGGCAGAAGCTAGTTATACATAAAATGCAAATCAACACTACTTTACGGTTAGTTGCACCTTATTTTTATTAATTTGTATATGGACATAATGTAAGATGTTTCTTTCCTTTTCTAGAATGAAGTTCGATGTTTCTAATTCATATAAATTTTTTTTAAGATATCTTGTAACTAGGTACGGACATTGCGATATTTTTAAAAGATTGTAATATTTTTGGGTTAAACTTTTTAAGAATCGAAAAATGGCAGACGAGGTCATTCCCTTAATATTTTAACAGCTGGTACTAAATGGCAATTAAAACAGTATCAACAAGTGGATACGACAAGTTTATTTACAAGCAATTAACTATACTTATACGACATGGTTCGAACGTTCGGTAAATTATGACCGAGTAAAATTTTCCATGCGAAGTTATTGTCTCGATTGAGTTACAGCCATTTGTGTTCCACTCTATTTAACTTTTGGAAAAAGGCATTTTATTAAAAAAATGAAAATAATAATATCTACTAAAAGCCTTTTAGGACTTATTGCCGCCTAAAAAGATAACTACTTTGCATTAATTCAAGGTGTTTATCGCTCTTGAAAAACGATACAATATAAAAAATCATTAATATATTTCACATTTATTTTTTATAGCTAAAACTTTAATTAATACCTATTTTATAAAATTAAATCTAATTAAAATAAAAAAATCCAGTATAATTTAAAGTTAGGTACCTTTAAGCAGGAAAAATACAATACTAAGCAATTAACTAAAATAATCCTGCCATTTTAGCCAAAAGTACGTGAAGTATCATTGCCAGGATAGGAAGTACCGCACTAAGGACGCACATCGCTTGCGCAGTTTCTATCCATCCCGTTGAATTTTTGAAGAACAATAGTGTCTCTGGAATATTATTCAGTTTCTCGTTACAATAATGTATTTTATTATCAAAGCGCATTATACTATAGCGCCAACGTAATTATTTGGAACTTTTTCACTAACCTTCTTCAAAATTCTTCTCCATTACTGACACTTGCGTAGTATGCTTACGATTTATACATTTGCAGGACATTTCCGCAGCTAGATATGACATAAAAACAAAATGACCTAAGTGTATTTTTTGTTTTAAATACTACTTAATGAAACAATTAACAATTTAATAAGGACATTCCGTCATGGTTCTAAACAAAAGTAAGTAGGTAATAGGTACGTTTACCGAGACACGAAGGTCACATAAAAAGTCCTACTCATAAATTACTTATCTTAGGGAGTTACTTACTACTTAGGTATCTTACGGTATGTTACGTAATATCTACAATGTTCACTGCGGAAGGATTATATTGGCTGTGTATGCCAGCTGCGTCTATTAGGCATTACGTACCGAGTGTAAAAAAAAGATACATTTGTATAAAAAATAACAACTTATTATAACGTTTATAGTTAGTCTTTTACTCTAATAAGAACATACAAATAAATCTCCATTTTGCTTGCCACAAAAAGATCCGTAGTCTATTTTAGTAAACAATTGTCTGCCTACGTCTTTGAACGTTCTCTGACGTCTATTATATGTCATACAAATTGTCTTCTACACGAGTTGCGCGGACGCAATCATCTCATAACGTTACCTACAAGTCCGTCTAGTGTCACACCACAGTATCCGTAGAGTGCATTGATTGGAACGGCCTTGGTCGTATCGTGAGCGAGGAAGCACCACCAATATCTACTGTACACTATGGTGACCATCAATTAACAACAATGAACAGACTAGAAAAACGTCTATTGATTAATTTGTAGCGTTCACGATGATGTTTAGTCTGTTTTCATCTCGTCAAAATTGGTACGAGTTTTGTTCAGTTGGTTTCAGTTATACCTTTGTAGGAAATACCTACAATAATGTACTCAATTGTATATACTACTTGCCGCATAATAATGATGATGAAATGTATCGACTTAGTTTATACATCATGGTGTATAAATAAACAATGTAAGTATGGACAGAAGAAATACTTTGTTATTTATGTTTAGCGTCAACGTAGCCAAAAATTATGAACATACCGTTATAAAGTTTCAGGATAGAGTTTGAACGAAAATATTTGGCAGTACAGTCCGCAACAAAAAATGGAAGTACAAAGTGCAAGTGAAGTCTATTTTCTCGTATCTCCTTTCATTTTGGCGCACATTGATTGACAAACGCCGGCGCAATATGTCTGGTCTGGAAAGAAAACATCAACGTGCAAAAAAAATACAATATAGTGTGCCAAAATTGAAAGCTGTCTGTCCTTTCGTCTCCTGACCTTAACTAACATGTCATTGACGCTGCTTTCGCTAATAATGATCAAGGTAATTGATAGCTAAAAAGATCACATAATTATAAGCATTACAGATGGCTAAAACAGTACTTTCGTGACACCAGCAAAGTTAGTGCAAAACATAGCTTAAACACAATCACTCATAGTTATCTATGATTGATTGTTGTTGTTATCAACACTAGGCGTATACAATAATACTTAAAACAAATTATAATACCTGTCAAAAATATGAGAGAGAAATGAAAGAATAATAGTTAATCAAAAGTACTTAGCTTCGGTAGACCAAGTGTTTTGTAGTTATTGAAATGTAAAAGTAAATAACAAATGAAATTCAAATACACCTGAAAGTCGTGTATGTTATATGTAATGCGTCACAAACTCACAATAAATGTACCTAATGCGTGGCCCACGCCTTTAGTTCCAAAAAAGCCGGAACATTTCATAAAGTTTATTTTATATTTACGACAAAATATTTGATGTGTAAAAACGTCCTCAACGCAATTTTTGTCACATAGTTTTAGTCACGTGGAAATACGCAGCAAATAGATTAACTTGCACATCAGCTTACGGTGCATTTCTAAACTAAGTATCAATTTTTTCTACCTAAATGAAGCAACTAGTTTAAAGAGAAATCACATTCAGTATCCTAGCTTTAAAGTAAATGAGTAAATTGTACCTACCTAAGACTTAACCTCAGGTATGAAACTTTGAAATGTAGAAAAGGTATTTGCTGCAAATCGTCTCTACATTGTTTTCAGTCTATAGTTAATTTTTCCAGATTTACCTGAAGTTTTATTAACCTATAAGGCAAGGAATAGCTGAGACGGCTAAGATAAACAAACAGGACGCAAATTATGTTAGTATGGTCCAAATGGTCCAAAAAACGGTACGTGTCTGAATTTAGCCGCTCCGAACGACTGTGCAGGTGAAATAGAAATAAAGGATAATTACTATTCGCAAATGCTACCGAAACTAAACCTATTCACACCGAGTTTTAAACCTTGTGGACAACTTACTCTAATTTAGCGGGGTATTTCAAGTAATTGTCGAGATGGTCACTCTAGCCGGTTCACATGGCGGAATTAATTTGAAAAATCTGTCTCGTAAGTGTAATCTTCCGGTCGTGAACCAAGGTCGAGCCATTCAGCTGAGTGACGCTCTCGGCTCTCCATTGTTCCAACAGGGCTTGACCTAAGGCTAACCGCAACGTGTTATTGCAATCGTTTGCGATTTAGAGAGAGAGAAGCTGCTCTACATATTAAATAACGCCATCACGTTCTCACAACCACACTCGTTGTGGCCTCTGGCATTATTTTGTATCACAATGATCGATTGATCTGTTCAAGCCACCTTATTCAGTACCTTACAATATTTTAAAGACAATTAAGGTTTTGATATTTGTGTTCAGTTTGACAATAGTTATCGATCTTTTAGTTCTTTACATAATCTTATTTTTTTTAAAGATTACTTATTTAAAGTGTATGTAAGGCAATTTCAATATCACAATATTTATAGAAGAGCAAAACTGAAAAAGACTAGGTACATGTCAGGGCACGTTTCTTTTGACTTCAGCTCTGGAAATAAATCATGATGTGAACAATGCGTGACACTATGGTGAAGTTCATTTCCTGTGTAAAGATTCAAAACGAGATAACGATTATCTCGTTTTGAATCTTTACACGTGTGGTATATACTTTTTTAGTTGTTGCGGTTCTACCAATATATAAGTCTGTGGATATCAGCACTGTACAATTTCCAAGGAAACATGCAAACATTTATAATTACTGAGATTTCGCTATAGACAGAGCTTATTATAGATTTTGATCAACCTACCTAACATGATAAAGTTAATCTGTGTGGTGAAGTGGAATACACTGATCCAATTTAATTAGATTTTCTCTGAAAAGAATAAAATGCAACGTAATTCCACGCTTGGTTTCTAATTACATAATATATATATGTAATCAATAGTTCAAATGTCATAACATGTTGGCTTACGTAGTTCAAAACCTGTGATATAAACAGCTGTTTATACATAGAATTAAGCACTTTCTAGGTTCTAGTAAAGAAGAAAATGCTTCAGAGAAAATCGTATTAACATCAAATCTACATTTTTATGAGTTAAGTATCAAATAGTCTTGCACACAAAATGACTCTACATGGACTCTGGATCTGACTCCGTCAGTAACACGCTGATGTCGGACTGTTAAAGTTTGGAGTGACTATCCTATTCCACGTTCACGTCTAATGTTTACCAACCAATGTTCAGCTGGAACTTACACGTGCATGCTTCGATTCAGTGAACGCGCACGTGCACTTGGCAGCTCACGAGCTATCACTCAATGAAACACGCCCAGCGCTAATACGAGCCAATAACCAATATCGACAACATAAATAGACGTTTTATGGAATCTTGACTCTTGTCCAAATTTTCCACCGGCATGTAGGCACTCCGCTTCAATTATGACCTTAAACCTAGTGAACGAACAATAAGTTAGAACTTAATCTGGACAAAGTTATGTGAATTGCGCTTTGTATTGACAATAACGCATTCGCTTACCAATGGTATGTGCAGTAATTAGATTACGTGGTACGTTCAAACATATATGGAAATAATACAGTAAAAGTAAATGCTTAAATAATTCACAAACTTCTTTGCATAACACGCCAGTGGCCAAGACATATGATATGGATGCCACGTATACTGTAAATATTTATAACCCATCAAATAACTTTGCATCCTGAAAACGCGGTTGTATCATCATGCATGACTATGTTATATTCTTATTATCCAAATATTTGTGTGAGATAAAACTACCTTTAATCACCGGGCTACAGTTTAAAATCTTCTCAAAGAACACAATACTCTAACACGGTGCTATAAGAGTGACAGCGGCTTGGACTACCTAAATTATAGACTCTTGATCGTAACAAGTTTTATCGAAAACACAACCTTATTAACACCTTAGTCGCTTGTTTACATTGCCAATATTTTTTAATATCCGCCATTTTGGGTGAAAGAATGACTAGGAAATTACTAGGTAGGTAGTATATATTTATATACTGATAAAGATATATCTATGATGTAAATCTGCGTGTAGATAGATGAACGCTAAAGAATTATTCCCAATTTCAGATCGGAGTACTTATAATATTATTATATCAACCTAAGACAGATTTGTGTAGGCAAGTCAAAGTTGCTTTGTGTTTGAACTTATTTTGCTCCTAATTATATCGATTGTATTTCTTCTCCATCAATTTTCGGCCCCGTACTTTGATGAAATTATCTACAATATAGCCTGGTGGTTTATTATATTGTAATTTTCGTCGATATCGTATGCAACCATTTTCAAGAATAGGATTACCTACCAACTTATATATTTAGATATATAAATAAGGCTTACATAATTGTGTAATATAGGTATTACAGAGACAAAGCTAATTTATTCTAAAGGTCGCCAGCGATGTGCTATAACTGAATTAAGTGAAGCAACTACACATTGCACTACATCGAGCTGTATATATATATATAAGTATGTATGATTCAATCTCCTATAGTGAGAGCTGCAAGCAATTGGGCTGGATTACTCACACCTATTCCAATTGTTTACCTGACCAATGTTTGGGTTTCAGAGGAAGTAGACAGGTCTCGCGTGACTGCGTACTCAAGGATTCCTCTTGCCTGCTGACCGTCACTTTTTACGATCACACCTACCAACCCATTCAGTTCACTGATCACTTTAAGTGCTAAATCGTTCAGATCCGGCTCAGCCCAAGTCTAATCAATTTTGCGATTCAATTCAATTGTGGCACAGGACGCGACATTATATGCAAATAAGGACGACGAACAGACAGCAGGTTATTTTAAACGGTGCCCCATATATTCTTCAAAACGATACAGGGTTGAGTTAGCTCAACCCTTCCTAGATGTATTGGATTGCGTTATTCAAAATATAAAACACTAGCTTCTGCCCGCGGCTTCGCCCACTTGAAGCTCACAAACCAACAGTGATGATCTCTTCTTTGTATGGGTCTCTATAGGTCAAGCTGTATCTAAGGTTCCGTTTAATTATTTGAGATAAGAAGTATACCAGTTTTTAATTTGGAGCACATACTTTCTAATAGTGATAACAAAATTAAAATCTATTCAGTAGTTTTTGCGCCAACCCGTAACAAACAGACAATAATTTAAAACATCACATTTTTGGGTTCGTAGACGTTTATATACCCTAACCCACGTGTTTTTTTTAAATATCTTCAATGTACAGACACAGCTTTTTTACAATTTTATAATAGTAGAGATACAGATATATAATAGTAAAGAGAAGAGAAGATATATTTTCCAATTAAGTCTGTTCCGTTTACATAACAAGGTTTCACACCTACGGAGTGAAAAGTCTCTTTGAAAATTAATCGGTTACCTATAATCATAATCCCGAAATTTAATATTCCGAATATCATAATCCCGAAAACGTTTGGACATTTTTCATAATCCCGTTTATTTAAATTCCGAAGTTTTGTTTGCCATATAATCGCAACTGCGAATTTTATTTGCCCATTTATTCATTTGTACGACCTTTTAGAATCCAGACGTATGAGTTCCAGACACACGAAATCCTAATGCACAAAATCCGGATGACCGTAATCCATATGCACGAAAGCCAGGTTATTAACACACAATTTTTTTGAAATACATTTAATTGATATCCAGACAAACAATATACAGATTTTTAAAATTAAGATTTTTAAATTCAAATAAACGATATCCAGAAAAACTAAATCCTTGTATTTTAAATCCAAAGAGTTGAAGTAAAGATGAATGAAAACCTATGGTACCATATGGTACTCCTATCTGTAATGGGCAAGTAAAACAATAGCGAGTCGCAGTTCTAACCTAGTCTACTGGAAAACAAAAAATAACATTATGTATTGCAATAGCTTAGCTGGAACACGATTGTATGGGAACCAAATAAAAAGATTATGAAAATCTGGCAATAGTTTATCAGGAATATGATTGTATGGAAACCAAATAAAAAGATTATGAAAATTTGGTAGGTAATATTATATTTGGAAAATGGTACTATGGGAAACAAAAAAAAGTATTCTGAGAATCTGGTATAACTAAGTATATCTGGATTATGAGAATATGGGAAACAAAAAAATACTTTTTGGAAATTTGTTTTTAGTGCACCTGGAAATTGATTCATCTGGGAAATTAAAACAGGAATTTTAAAAAGTTGTCATTCATTACATCTGTCTTTTAAAAGTTCTACCAACCGTTTTCGGGGTTTTAAGATTCGGGTACAGGACTGCTGCACTATGACGTCACATAAACTTTTAGTACATAATATTTGAATAGTAAGTTAGTGGAAACTTCGGCTGGTCTTGCTTGCCTGCCTTTTAATTTTATAAAATATTGATATTTTTATGTACTGCCTCATTAACCTAGTGGTCCTGCTCGTGACTACTACGCTAGAGCCCCTGGGTACGATTCCTAGGTCCAACAAACTGATATTAGGTTTTTAGCTGAAATTCTCAGTAGTAGCCCGGAGTTTGCATTTGTGCCCGGTGAATGGCAATTTCCTTTCATCAAAATTCCAAATTATCTCCATTGTGTATAATTTAGAAAATACCAATTTAAAGTACATATGTAAAAATTTAAAAGAGGGAGACTGAAAATACTATCAAACGCTGAAAACGATCCCAACGTCAGCATCAATGAGTTTCTTAGTACAGGCATTCCTTAGGTACTAGGACGGCAGAGTTGAAAAGGAGTACATATCATACTTAGTTTTCAGAATGCGCGCGAAATTTAAATGATCTTCAATTTATATAGTTTTAATATTACGTATACTCATAGAAGACGTAAATTCATTATTCAAGGATTCAAGGTACCTAATTATGGAGACTGAAAACATCCGCGTAGTATTTTTGAAAACGATTCCAACAGGCGACGAGTTTCACAGTGAAGGCATTCCTTTTGTACCAGGACTGCAGAATTTATAAGGAGTAAAAAAGCTTCCAGATAATGAGCGCGAATTTTAAAAGATGCACAATTTAAAAGTTTTTCTATGTTCCTTTAGTCTCTACTTAACAATACAGACATAATAAATAAATAAATGTGTGTTTATTCAAGGTGACTTTCTAAAATAGCACTTAGAGTTCGTTTAACTAATATTGATAAACATGAAACGCAAAAAAATGGCGGTTATGATTGTTTAGGACGTAAAAATAGTTACTCATTTTTAAAACACCGTCGTCCTCTTTTGAGAATTTGCCAAAACGCTGTTAGATGCGAATAAACAAACTTCTATGTATATAAAATATAAATAAGAGTACCTACCTAAGTATTATATTATGGATATTTTTTTAGATTGCATGCGTATGGATATGACTAACATAGTTTCCTTCATCGCGTGTGAGGCACCACTTGCTTTAACTTGATTATAAATTTAAAACAAGTGGTAAAATTAGACTGGAAATATATGCCCGCTCAGTAAAGCGATATCACTATTTTATAGTAACCAGTCATTCGTTTCGCTGAGCCCGCCAAATTCAAATTACAATTAGTTTTTCGCAATTTGTAGGTCTATAACACATTCTAGATTCCTAGCTGTAGTAATAGCTATACAATATTCACAACTGAGCATTAAAACTTTGCTTAATAAACTTTAAAGAAGCTAAAACTAGGATTATCGTCAATTTTGGCCAAAATGGACGATTGACACTACTTTTAGCTACAATATCGATTTCCAAGCAAATGTTTTAATTCTCAGTTGTGAATATTGTATAGCTAAGGGCGCCATTACTACAGCTAGGAATCTAGAATGTGTTATAATAGACCTACAAATTGCGAAAAACCAATTGTAATTTGAATTTGGCGGGCTCAGCGAAACGATCAGGCTGAAATAAATACCTTACTTGCATCCAAAAAGAATGGGGAAGTAGTAATCTAAAGTGCAAAACCTGTACTCAAATCTACCAGGCTCGCATAAAAGTGAAGAGTAAAATTATGCAGTTGAGACTTGAGTATTGACAGGTAAAAGTTCAAAATCAATCCGATCTCTGTCTGATACTGGGAGTAATATGATAAGGATGAAAGTGACCGAGAGATGCCTAGCTCCTCCCCGAGAGGCGTGCATTTTGCATTTATAAGAGTAAAAGCCAGTCTGCACAATGTTTACAGGATTCAAATTATAATACTTATAATGCTGCGAACCTGAAAACGTGGACATATATTTTTTAATCAAACGATAATTAATTTGACTGCTTGTAAATGTTATCTTATCGGCAAGACAATTGTTTGACATCGAACTTAGATTTTAAGAAGCCCTCAAGATCGATCGTTAAATTCGGAAAAAAATTGAATGAAGAATTTTCTTAAGTACTGCTGCATATGAATCGAATAAGATTAATTTGGTTCCACGCCTACATAACACCGAAGATGAATTATTTTTATTAACTTTAGAACCGCAAATCGAAAAACGTTTATCTGTTGATCGTGACAATCGAATTGATTAAACAGCGTCAGGGGGCGTGGCGTGTCTGGACAAATAAATTATTTGATTAGTGATTAGCTAGAAGTGCGCACTATTCGTAAGTAATCAAACAATATGCATTTGTCGTCACAGATCTAAGTGTAACATCGTGACTATTGCGACTATTGGCTATTATGGGGGGCCAACTCCGGTCATAATACACGTCGTGCCTCGCTATTGACATTGGCTGTATTTGTTGTTAATATTGACACTGTCACGCGAACGACATTAAAGAACATCGCGGGAACTATAAATATTCTGTGTAGGTAATTGTTTGCTCAGGATCCATCTTGCTAAATAATAAGCCAACGTCGGTACTTACAGTAAGTTAAGCATCGAATAAAAATGAAGCAAGGATTGATTTTATTGTAATTAATCTTTCCTTATCCGACTCAAACGTTATTTTTGGAGAATTACTGAGAATTCATAAATATATTACTAGGAGCACATGTCATGCACGGTTTTGATATTGAATACACGTGTCTAGATTTACTACTAAATTCATTGCGATTGGTGGTACTTATTATGTTATTACGAGCTTCTTGCCGGCTCTTCTCCATATGACCTACTAAGTATTTGGAACTGTGCAAGTAGTTTTTGATATTTCCAAAGTACATACCCTATATTATGTGGTCTAATTGAAATCATAAGTTTGAGTTTGAGCTACTTAGATTCATCATCATCATCAGCCTATAACAGTCCACTGCTGGACGTAGGTCTCCCCCAATGTGCGCTATTTCACCCTGTGGCCGGCTAAACTCTCTCTACTTAACATAAATTAATTACTGCATAATACTATAAAATTGATTTCATCTTTAATTGTATAAATGATAAAATTGTATCTTCCTTAGACTTAATAGGTACAATATTTCTTAAATTGCAATAAACATTCTAAAAAGACAGTAAAAAGCAATGCTGTGATTGAGGATGTAAGAAGAAGTTCACCAATATAAATTTCAGCGTCCACTTGACTTCTAACTCCAATAATATGGATTCATTTATTTTCATGCCGAGATGTATTTGTAGAAGCAGGAAGCGAATACTCAATAACACTAGTTAGCGAATCTCTGCCAGGGTTTCTTACCAGAAATCCATGACATGAGGTCAAGTACGAACAGCAAAATTAAATTCGGGAAAATAGCAAATCACACAGCACGTGTAAGGCAAGCGACCGCCATAAATTATAAAACAATGTAATGTTTTTGGGTCACGTATTGCGAATATAAAAACATTATCACACAGTCGTTTGTTCGTCAGTTAAATTATTAATCGAATCACGCAGGTTGGTTTGAACTTTGAATCGGTATTCTAGGTAGAGAGCACCACTAAAATATTATTTGTACACACACATTGTGACCGTAATGGACTCTGCCTAAATTATTTTCCCGTAAGAAGAAGAATACAATACCCTGGGAAGAAACAATACTTTGTTAGCAGGATCACTAGATCTTGCTATAAAGGTTACTTTATTAGATAGCTAGGTACTACCAGCTATAACAGTTTTATTTTACATCTTGTGTCTTGAGAGCCAAGATCCTCACTAGGTCATCAATTTTGCCCTTCGAGACATTATTATATATATTTTCATAAAAACTTCGTTGTAAACATACATTTAAGTTACGTAAGTTTGTCTGTACCTATGTAAAGTAAAAAAATATTGTAATTTTTTTAGACTCACATGGAGCAACCAGGCCTCTCTATTAATTTGTTATGCTATTTATTTTGCTGTGCGTAAAGCCGAATTCATGTCGGATTTATAGATTCAGTCTAAGTGCATGTTATGTTGTTAAAATTCGAGCTTGACACGTTTTTTTTCCTCACCACGCAACCGGTTACTTCCAAATTTATTTCTGAAACCAGTTCAATCCAGTTCCACGCACAATCTGTCTTGTCGACCAACACAGACCACTTGGCAACCATATTTGTATATATGTACGAATGGAGTACAAAATTCGCACTTGAACCAATGTAGCAAAGTTTAAAATGGTTTACTGGGCGAAGCAGACAACTCGGTTTCACTGAATAAAATTAGGGGAGCCGAATGGCATGAGCGTAAAACATTCAATGCTTTTATGAGTCAGTTGCAGCCAACAAGAAGCCTTTATTTATACGCTAGATCCCCACAATGATAACGAGAACTGCAGTGACAAGCTTTTCTGAACTTCCTTTTTTTTCATGATAACGAATACCTACTTTCCTAATGCACCATATCTCTCTCAATCAATAATGCTATACAAATTTCCGAAACTTATTTAAAATCTCAAGTTATATCTCAATCAAATCGGTGAGGTGTGAATGCTTTCTGCGGCTTAAGAATTCATATTCCTTGATATGTAAATTCACCAACGTTTGTAATCCTGTGGGAGATCTGCGTTTCGTACTAACGTGGTCGCGATGGCTATTTATGTCCTCCCGAAATAGCAACCGCTTGGTCACATGGCCACCGAACCAAGCCCCTGCAACGAATACCGCGTGACGTCACATAGCGTCACGTCCAATATAACTATTATACATTAAAAAAATTGCATCAAAAGCGAATTCTGAATAGCGTTTAGTCCTCGGAACAGTATCCTATGTAATAGTTAATTTCTAAATCATCCACTGCGATTTGCACGACCACGACCTAATGGGTCTTTTCCTTCTTTTTTCAGAAACCTCAAATGCGGCCAATGATTGTTGAATATGACCCTAAGAAAAAAGGAGTAAAAAATGACTTATCAGATGTCGTTATGGTCAAGTAAGTGACTATGTTCCGTACATTCAGCGACGAGGATACCACTAGAGCGACAATCATTGAATCATCTTTGATTGCCTATTTTGTGTTGTCAATAATTATTAATTTCAATTTGATCTGATGCCACATTCGATTAAATTTTATGATTTACTGCTTAGTAATTAATGAGAAAATTCAAATAAACATTATAGCATGCTTCACAGCTTACCTCATTTTTGTTTCTGTTCAGCAATTTTATTGATATTGTAATAATTTCTGGAATATCTTGTCAGTTTGTCTTAAACCTAATAATATTGACGTTTTTGTTTCTACAGGAGATTGAAAAGAAAATTTTTACATACCTATTAGATTTTGTAATCAAGGTTAAATAGCCTAATTCGGTAGCAATTAGAAGTTCAAAATGAGTGCGCTCCTCGGCGCCGGCGCACCGGGCGAAGGCAGCTCTGCCCTGTCGCTCGCCATTGTCGCCATAAATCGATTCATATTTTTTTATTGACAAGTTAATGTTTTGTCGTGGTATTTTATATTGTATGTTGACTGTTAAGTACTCGCTCCTTATAATGAGCTAATATGCTCGAAGCTGTACGGAGACGATCCGGGAAGACGAGTGCTGCTTCCACGAGATAAATGTCGTTCGTCGACCTTGATCATCTTGCAATGGACTCATACACCGGTACATCATTCCATTTTATGGTTTCAATTTAGTTTATTTAATTTTTTTTGTTTGGTAATGGTAAAAAAATTTGAAACAATTGTCTACGAAGAGTGCCTGAACCTGCTGCCACTGCGCCAGCGCAACGCGTCGGCCGTGCGCGGCGGGCACTCGTGCGCCATCTCTGTTCAGGCTCGGGATTGGCTCGCAAACTGGCGATTTGTACAAATTTGATTTAGCTTTATGTCCTGTTTTATGTATCTCTATATTTTCTTACTTTTTCTGTAGTTCTAGAGATAAGATAAGGAAGAATTATTATATAATTCTTAAATATCACAAAAATCTGCTAAAATAATCCAACTACAACCATAGCCTTATTGTCCAATTGCCATCTTTGTCCGTTAAGTTTATAACTTTCATAATTTTTTTTATAATAACGTAAAGCTGTATTGAATTTAACGGTTGAGCCACAAATTTGTAAATGCCAAGTCTTAACAGAGTGAAGCGCACACAAACAAAATATTTTATACTTTATTTTGGAGACCATAATGAATGTATCACACTTCACACAACAACACTCACACAGAGTAATGCAGTCTACAATCAGTAAATAATTTTGGACATTCGCGAATAATTCATAGTAGCCACAGAATAAGTGTAGATAGTAGAATCACTTGTTCAAACCACGCGTCCGCGACATCCACACCTCGTTCGTATCACATTATAGCTTGAAATGTGGCGCTTTATATGTTCTCGCTACCATTACATAGTTCTGCTTTAAATTCAATGAATGATTTGACTACACTCTTGTTACCCACCTCACTTCTAACCTATCAACATCACTCTACTTAGTTTATAATATCATCTTAGTCGAAACAGTTGTTATAACAGTATGCGGGGAATGATTCACAGGTACAAAGTGGACCCAAATGAGATCCCAGTGGAACAACAGGCGGGCTCCACCCTGCCTCTTATGGAGATCCCAGGCAGGGATATTGAGGCTGATGAGGACTATAATCCTTTCGAGCACAGAAAGCTGGCACATCCTACATCGTAAGTTGAAAAAGCATTTGGTCAATGACATAAATATAATTAGGTATTGTGTTTTAATATCACAGTAATCAAATAATGTTTTTGTTTTCAGGGATATGGATACTCTTATTCATTTGCTGAAAGGGTCTCTCGGCAGTGGCATCTTGGCCATGCCTATGGCATTCCGCAACGCAGGACTTTACTTCGGTCTGGTCGCCACTTTTGCGATTGGAGGTATTTGCACATACTGCGTACATGTTCTGGTTAAAACAGCTCATGAACTGTGCAGGAGGATGCAAAAACCCTCACTAGGGTTTGCCGAGACCGCTGAAGCCGCTTTCTTATCTGGGCCACCAGCTGTGCATAAGTTTTCTCGACTTGCCAAGTGAGTGTGTAATCTATATTCACTTCTAATTTCTAATTTCTGAGATCTTTTTTCATTAACCGTATCTTATATTGTTTCAGAGCAATGATCAACTGGTTTCTTGTGATTGATTTACTCGGCTGCTGCTGCGTCTACCTTGTGTTCGTCTCCAAAAACGTGAAGTCAGTGGTCGACATCTATACAGTTGGGACTGCTTGGTATATCGATGACGTTCGCATCTACACGGCTATGCTTCTTCCCATACTCATCCTCATGAATCTGATAAGGAACCTGAAATATTTGGCGCCGTTCTCTATGATTGCTAATTTACTGGTCGCCACTGGAATGGGAATTACTTTCTACTATCTGTTCCAAGATATTCCTAGTTTGGATGAACGAATGTCATTCACTGGATTCGAGCGCTTGCCAACCTTCTTCGGTACTGCCATCTTCGCTCTTGAAGGAATTGGCGTTGTTATGCCTTTGGAAAACAACATGAAGACTCCCACCCATTTCATCGGATGCCCTGGCGTGCTTAACTTTGGAATGTTCTTCGTCGTATCGCTGTATGCGTTCGTCGGCTTTTTTGGCTATTTGAAATATGGTGAAGACACCCTAAGCAGTATTACTTTGAACCTCCCGGATGAACCGTAAGTACCAAGTTTTATAAAAACTAAAAATGTTCAAGGTAATTCTATTCAAATGCAAAGATGTCGCGAATATCAGGCGATTTGGACACATTCAAGTGTTCAAAGCAATGCAATTAATATTTTTTTTAATTGCCATCAAACACAAACTGATTTTCTGGCGGATAAAATTAAAGTATATTTTCTTATAGTAAACAAACTGAATATTAATTGATCTAGCGCTGCTATTCAAATACGGCTACTCAACATGAAGTCCTGAAGGCTTTGATTCTCAGGGCCAATAAAATATTATTGGGTTTTAGGTTTATCTATGAAATTCTCAGCAGCTGCTAAATTTTTGGATTTGTTTCGTATTGCCGCATTGCGTTGGGAACTAAAAACATACCGTTGAACTGCTTCAGAATATCACAGACTTAGACATAGGTATGTCATGTATTTAATAAAAACATTCATTTTTCACGATATTTTTTATATTTTCAGATTGGGTCAAAGCGTCAAATTGATGATAGCCGTCGCCATATTCTTCACATACAGCCTTCAGTTCTACGTACCGATGGAAATTATTTGGAAAAACGTCCGTCACTGGTTTGGAGCCAAGAAAAACCTCGCCGAATACAGCATTAGGATTGGATTAATCATTATGACACTGTGTATTGCCATCGCTATTCCTAGACTTGGTCCATTCATCGCATTAGTAGGTGCAGTCTGTCTGTCTTTTCTTGGCCTTATTTTCCCAGCTGTTATCGAAACCGTCACTTACTGGGACAGGCCCAATGGCCTCGGCCGCTTCAATTGGGTACTTTGGAAGAATATATTCATGGTTTCTTTCGGAATACTAGGTTTCTTAACGGGAGCTTATGTCAGTATCTTGGATATAATCAACGGTGAGGAATAATTGCAAACACGCATCACCATTTCATAGTATAAGGCTCAATAGATTTGATTTTAAGCTAAGGCCGATTGTTATTAAGTATTTCAGCTTTGATAGGTTGATTTAACTATGGCTTCCATTTTAAGAAAAGTTTTTGATAACGTGTTTTTTCACTTGTAACTAATAATTGCAAAGGTCACTTAACTGGAGAATAAATCTGCACAAAGAACTCATTAAAAGTTTGTGTCCTGGTAAAACGATGACATAATTATTATAATATTAATTTCGGTTATAGTATTTTTATACTAAGTTTTCGTGGTTATCGCCATTATAATTTTGTATAAGTTAAGTAGTATTCTCTTAATAAAATTGAGTTGTTAAAACATTAATGCTCAATTTGTATTGTTTGAGATTATTGTCATCATCCTAACTTAATGGTGATTCGAGTTCCAAATTAGTTCATGCGAAGCAGGTTGTGTAATCCTATTACTTACATTTATTTAGCCCCGAAAAAATACTGTAGCCGTTTTAGTTTTAAGAAAAATGTAGATAAATCTACTTTTATAAATGTGTGAGAATTTGTCTAGTGCATTATCGAAATGTGATACAATTATAGGTTAATAAAGGCATGATATTGGAAAATATAACTTAAAAAGAAAAGTTACTTGTTTCGAAAATAGACAATATTAATAATTATATACCTAGTTCTTAGCGAAATATTTGGACCAGACTAAAGCTTGCCAAGTCGTCCTAAAAATGGATTGCAATTTTGGGGTCTAAAAGTAGAAACATTGTTCGTGATAATAATTATGGCATTTCCATTACCAAAAAAATACATATAGGTAAGTGTATAACTGCTTATGTAGTATAAATATTCATATCGAGCTTTTTTGGGAAATTATAAACAGAAGCATTTATCTACAGGTACCTTTAGGTACTATATAAGATCTGTCGTGATCATTAATGTAATATTAGATAAACTCAGGCGATATAGTTGGTAAATATAAGATTCATAAATATTTACCGATAAAGACTGGTTATAATATTGTTTTTTTTTATTTGTCACAAAAATAATTATTATTCTCAATTGAAATAATTATTATTCGCCGTTCGCTGTCTAAAAATTGAAGTCGATACTTCTAGAAAGTAAGACAAGAAATTGTTTACACTTTTATCAGATTACGTAAATATCGATATCTTTATACGTGATATATAAAGTAAACAAAGTAACCCTAATGTTCCTCGTACAAGTTTGATTCTGAATATTTATTTAGTTACTAACCGAGTGAATGTCTGAGTAGGTAAATATACGAATGGCTTAAATTAAGAAAAAGAAAATGATTATAAAACGATCGTGTGATAGTCATTTTGTATTAGATACTAGGTATTAAGTTTTATTTAAAGTCAGAGCGTTTTCTCTGACTTGTAAAATGATCATTGTTTTTTTTTCACGTACAGACACACTGTACTAATTCCGTTCTCATAATGTTGATTGAGTAGAACCTACTTAAGTATACACGTTCGTCACGATTATTATATTATTTCTCATAGTATAAAGTCGGAACGACAGCGTTTTGGGAATAATCGTTTTTTATAAAATAAGATAACTAATTGTTTTTATAACTTAACAATCCACTAAACGAGATATTTAAAAGACCCTCTTGAAATAAATACCAACGTCAATTCTGTATAGGGATTTACCCTATTTTCTAAACTCTTATATTTTTTAAATGAGACGTATTTTGATTATTACAGATAAAAAATGAAATTTATTTGCTACTGGGATATTTAAAATGGGATGTTATTCCCATATATTTTGGTATGAAGTACCAGCCTACCTATTTTAGATACTTAGAAGTGGTTGTTTTGTTACAGTATTAAATAAATAAGATTTAAGGACAATATGAGTTTCATTGTCAATATAAGGGAATTTAAGAAGGTTGCAGTCGGTTTTGCTATCCGTATTAGGAATTTTAAGTTTTTACAATCATAAAAAAAATGTAGGTGTACATAACTTGGCTTATACAGTCAGCGCCAAAAGTCGCTGAACACGATGCAATCTTCAAAACGTTTTTACATCATTACTAACCAAAATATTCTGACCTGAGAAGTTAGTATGTACCAGTTTTCTTATATGCAGAAAACTGGTACTAACTTCTAAGGTCAGAATTTTTTGGCGCTGACTGTACTAAATCGGATTAGATTTTTATGAACTAGGTACTACTTATATTAATATAATAACCGTGTACGTTACCCTAGCAGGGAAGTAGCTCCTAGAGTGATATGAGTGGAACGTATAATTAGTGCGTAATGTGCTGTAATTGTGCTCCGCATAAAAAAATTGTGCGCTTTGTAGTTTTGGAAAAAAACGAAAAAAAACGATTCCTGCTGGAGTAACGTTCTTCCAGCACGAAAATTCTAAACGAAAGATCGGAATGAAAAATATTGTATATGAGCAGAGAGCTTATATTTGTGCATAAATGTGCGCCAAAAATATAATTTGTGCGTCTTCAGGTTTTCGAGATATTGCATTTCCTGCTGGAGTAATGTTTTGCAAAATCGTGTATCTCTAAAACCATTGCATGTGCTTCTGTAGAATAAACACACACGAGTAGCTCTTTAGTTGTGCGTATTTGTGACAGAATTAGATTTAAGAAAATATTTATAATTTTCAAGTAATAGCGCTTTTTTTGAAGACCAGAATAAACATCGCAGCGCCGTAATGAGTAAACTTATAAGCCAGCTGAAAACTGTATTCGGTTCTTCTTGATGCTTATATTAACCATAAAAAGTAACAAAAGTCAAAACTCAAAACGATGGTGTCTTAACTTTGACGGCAAAATACAAGAAACCGGCTCAACCCAAGATATTTAGGTGTAAACCAAAAATTAGTGCGTTTATTCAAGAATATATATATATTATACACATATTATAAATAAATAAATATTCTGGGAAATTTTTACACAACACCATCTAATATTATGACTGATTTGTTGCCATATTTACGTTAAGAATAAAAATTAAGAGACTAAAAATAATAATTTCCACATCAACAAGCTCTTTCATTTGATTAGGGTCATAAGGTGCATTCTCAACGTTTGAACGCGACTGTACGGACACAGCGTAGGTATAATACGTCGAATAAAGAAGGTCATAGATATGTACGAATCCGTCGCTTTTTTGTAGCCATTCGAATTTGGTCGGATAACCAGCCGTTGTTTACATGTTTAATTTTTTGCTTATATCTACATAATACGAAATATTCCAAGCTGAATATTTTCACTATATATTCTTGAATAAACGCACTAATTTTTGGTTTACACCTAAATATCTTGGGTTGAGCCGGTTTCTTGTATTTTGCCGTCAAAGTTAAGACACCATCGTTTTGAGTTTTGACTTTTGTTACTTTTTATGGTTAATATAAGCATCAAGAAGAACCGAATACAGTTTTCAGCTGGCTTATAAGTTTACTCATTACGGCGCTGCGATGTTTATTCTGGTCTTCAAAAAAAGCGCTATTACTTGAAAATTATAAATATTTTCTTAAATCTAATTCTGTCACAAATACGCACAAATAAAGAGCTACTCGTGTGTGTTTATTCTACAGAAGCACATGCAATGGTTTTAGAGATACACGATTTTGCAAAACATTACTCCAGCAGGAAATGCAATATCTCGAAAACCTGAAGACGCACAAATTATATTTTTGGCGCACATTTATGCACAAATATAAGCTCTCTGCCCATATACAATATTCTTCATTCCAATCATTCGTTTAGAATTTTCCTGCTGGAAGAACGTTACTCCAGCAGGAATCGTTTTTCTCGTTTTTTTCCAAAACTACAAAGCGCACAATTTTTTTATGTGGCGCACAATTACAGCAGTTTACGCACTAATTATATGTTCCACTCATATCACTCTAGGAGCTACTTTCCTGCTAGGGTAACGTACACATAATAACCATATAATTTTATTATGAGAAGCTACCTTGAATCGTCTCCTAAGGAACTAGGATAATAATGAAATACCTATTCATGAATTAAAATTCACGATTATCGAGCCCAATTGGTCGGAATTAGGTGCATGATCGTTTTATACTAGATCCCATTGGGGTCCAGTACCTATGTTTAGCACCCAGGGACAATGATGCTACCACCCTTTTTTTCTAGTACCTACCGAAAAGCCTCATGGATCGTCCGCCACTTGGGGGCGGCGGGTATGTCGGACTCACACCGACTAAAAAAAGTACTTGCCTTCTCTTGCCCTATAGCCACGGTCATGGGATCCGTGACATGCGCCGCGACCGTGAATGTCGCTGACACCCTGTCATAATTCAACTCATAAGTAGTAGTATTTCTATGCCGCCACTAGTGCGGTCAATTTAGACATCCGAGGTTACAATAATTCGTAGGTAGCTGAAAATTGGTAAGATTGTTCAAAACACTATTATAAATGAAATGTAAAAAGCCCTCATCGATCCGACACCTGGAAAAAAAAATACTCGGAAACGGGTTTTTCGCGATTTTCAACGAAAAATTGTTTATCATAAAATTAGCCCAGATGAAAATTATAGATCAGATAAATTGTCTATAAAAATATTTGATTACTTTTTTCCTGAGAGCTACCGTTTTTGATATACATATAAGGATTCAAAAAGAGTTGTAATCGTCATAATATGCATGTCGCAGTAAGATAGATAAAGCCGTAATATAGTTATATCCCTAGGGATATAATTATATACCGTAACATAGTTATACGAAAGAAAAATAAAGTCGTTATCCTCCTTTTTAATTTGGTTAGGTTAGGTTAGAACTGTAACCAACGAAGGGCGGGCGGGGCCACGGCAGCGGCCGGCGAGTGCCAGAACCGAAATGGAATCGCTTTCGTATAACTATGTTACGGTATATAAACTATGTTACGGTATATAATTATATCCCTAGGTATATAACTATATTACGGCTTCATCTATGTTACTGCAACATGCACACGTTTCTATGCCACCTCCACATTTGAGGTAGTGTTCTTAGCGCGTTTTTTTTTCAATTCACAGTGGTAATCATTATTGGTATAAACACAATAATTACAATATAAAATATTTAAGCAAAAAAATAATAATAACCTAAATCTAAATAAAATTAATAATATAATAAAACTAAGCCCTAGCCACGTGGGGGGTGGACACGCGTACTTTACTAATGTACTGGAAACTTACGCGGCTAACAAGGTAGGTACCTAACCCATCAAAATGGAGAATTTTAATAATATAGAACGTATAGGGCCGCTTCCCGGGGGTGAGCGCCGGGGCACGTTTGGAGCTGACGTTGGACGTGACAGCATGGGGACTGTCAGCGGCTCTCTGCTGAACAGGCGGGCGAGAGTCGGGGAACCCGAAGATGTTACAGCCGATCAACGGGGCGGGGAGGGGGCGGATGATGCTTTGCACAGTAGGGCTTTGCCCACAGACTCTGCTGGCTCATTTGCAATGACCACGAACAACGCAGTAAGTGATGATAGAAGAAGAAAGTGGTCAACAGAAGAACTACAAGAATTAATGTTTTGTTACTTTAAAGCAAGGTCTGGAGGACCAGGATACATAGGTAGATTACAAGAATTTTTCACACAAAGGAACCCTAATAACCCTAAAATCCACAAATTTAATGGAAATACCCTATCAAATCAAGCCCGCAAATTTATAAAACAGAATGTAATATCCCAGCAATTATTAGATAGGATACAAAAACAAGCAGAAAATATTACACCCATTGAGAACCTACAATCTACATTAGAAGTGATTCAGGAATCAGAAACACCCCAAATGCTCACTATACAACACGCAACACATACAAGACATACAGCATACACCGGAACAAGTTGAAATAATAGACGACTTAACACGAAATATTGAAATCAACGAAGATCAAGATCAGTTAATTCTGCATTTTTTACAGATTTTGGCTGAAACCAAGGAAACCCCCCTAGTAGAAAGATTACTTTTACCTAAAGCTAAAATAAATAAACATTTTTTACATAATTTTTATACGTTAAACAAATACTTACCTAATTTACTAATTACACATAATAGTTTACGCGAAATCAATAATATAATAGACGCAACTGCTAAAACCTTAATATTTAATAATAATCAAATACCATACACACCTAAAACCACTTTAAAACAAAAATATGATCCACCTTGGAAAAAAGAATACAAAATAAATTAGATAAATTTAGAAGAGTTAGGACAGTTAATAGAAATAGAAAGAGGAGAATACGCAGAATTACTCGCAGAATGCTAAAAATTAAAGAAAAAATATATGCTAAATACAATATACAAAATGAAAATGATCATAACAATGTAGCAGAAACAGTAAAACAAAAAATTAAGGCTCTAGCAGGAAGAATAAAAAGATATGAAGATATAAACAGTCGAAAAGAACAGAATAGATTATTTAATGAAAATGAACATAGATTATACAGTAGTTTAGGCAGTAATAACAGTAAAGATATCAAAATACCTAGGAAAGAATCAGTTGAAGAATTCTGGACAGCTATATTATCTAACCCGATACATTACAATACTGAAGCAAAATGGATTGAAGAAGCGGAAAATGGATCACATGAAATAAATACAGGAGACGTAGAAGAGATAACAGAAATTCAAGTAAAATTAGCCATAAGAAAACTAAAAAACTGGAAGTCTCCCGGAATAGATAAAATACAAAACTATTATTTAAAATATCTTACTAGTGTTCACAAATACTTAGCTTCATTATTTACAAATATAGTAACAGGTACAGAACGTTAGAGGAATGGTTTACTACAGGACAAGTTATATTAATACCTAAAAATGATAACACCGAAGACCCAAAAAATTGGAGACCAATAGCATGTTCACCAAATATTTATAAATTATTAACTTCCGTATTAGCCAACGTACTGTATAGCCACTCTGATGAGAACAACATAATGGCAGTGGAACAAAGGGGGTGTCGGCGTGGGGCCAGGGGGTGTAAGGATGATCTTATGGTTAATAAAGCCATATTAGAGGATGCCCATCAATCTCAAAAGAATCTCAGCATGGCGTGGATAGACTACCAAAAGGCCTTCGACAGTGTATCTCATGAATGGCTTCTTAAGATACTTGACATCTATAAATGTCCAACCATAATCAAAAGATTCCTCAAAATAGCAATGCCATCATGGAAGGTGATCATGACAGCTCGTGGCACCCAAGAGTCGATAACCACTAAACCTATCTACATCAGACGTGGGATATTTCAGGGTGACTCTCTCTCACCATTGTTATTTTGCTTGGCAGTTAACCCCCTCTCACAAATACTGAACAAATATGAGTTGAAGGGATACAAACTCAAAGATAGTTTCTGGATTAATCATCTATTATACATGGATGACCTTAAGGTTTATGCAAACAATAGAAATAACTTAAAAGTATTATTGGATAGCGTAGAGATATTTACAAATGACATAGGGATGAGATTTGGATTAGATAAATGTAACATATTGCATATAAATTCAGGCTATAGAGGTAATACAATAGGAGAAGGTCATATACTGTTAAGTGGAGAAATGTTTAATCAACTTGCAATAGGAGATAGATACAAATATTTAGGAGTACACGAGTCAGGAAAAATAGAACCCAGTAGGTATCATTAGGGAACAAATAACTAAAGAGTATTTTAAAAGAATTAAGAAACTACTAAGTACACATCTTAATTCACGATATTTAATAAAAGGCATAAATACATACGCTATTCCAGTCTTACTCTATTCATTTGGTGTAATAATCTATAAAAACAGTGATCTTAAGAAAATAGATATAAAAACTAGGAAACTACTAGCAATAAAAAAGGCACAACAACAGAAAGCAGATGTAGAAAGGCTGTACTTACCAGTAACACACTAAACTACAGCGAACGGCATGCCTAGCTATCACAGGGGCGTTCAAAACCACACCAACAGCGGCGATGGAAAAGGTACTCAACCTTGCACCGCTACATATTGTCATAGAGACTGAGGCCCGTCTTGCACTACACAGACTGGCAATAAATGGCCTGTGGGATAGTTCTAAGCCTAGAACTAGACACACAAAGCTTAAAATACAGGAAGGCCTTGACGAACTAACGAACATGCACTGCGACAAAATGCAGCCCATGTTTTGGTTCAAGAGATCTTACAAGGTTCATCTGCCGTCAAGGGAAGAATGGATGAAGGGACTCGACCCACCAGTGGAGGGCAGTCTGATATGGTACACCGACGGTTCGAAAACCGAGTCGGGTACAGGGGCAGGCATATATGCAAGGGACCATAAGGTCAGTCAAAGCATGGGCAAATTAGCTACAGTTTTCCAAGCGGAAACATATGCTATTCTTGCCTGTGCACAACAGATGGAAAGTAGCGGTACCACAGGTAGGTCCATCTACATTCTTAGTGACAGCCAAGCGGCACTCATGGCCCTGACCTCCTACAGGATCGATTCAAGGCTGACCATGGACGCTGCCCGAACTCTTAATGAGCTGGGAAAGCGAAACAAGGTCAGGCTTGTTTGGGTCCCTGGTCATAGAGGTATTGTGGGCAACGAGCATGCTGACGAGCTGGCTAGGGAAGGTTCTGGAACCTCACTAATTGGACCGGAACCATTTGTAGGACTGGCTCCAAGCACAGTCAAAACGGCATTTCGGGAGTACGCAAGGGCGAGGCACATGGATGAGTGGTTGAGCCTCACGGGACTTGCTCACTCCAAGAAATTCATAGGTTCCTCATCGAAATGGCAAAATGCCATTTGGAACTCAAGCAGGCGGCAGGCCCGTCTTTTGATGGGGGCGCTGACCGGACACTTCAGGACTAACGCTCTCCTACAAAAGATGGGTCTGACGGATACATCAGCCTGCAGGGCCTGCAAAAGGGAAATTGAGAGCATGGAACACCTTCTGTGTACATGCGATGCAATGGCTGGAAAGCGAATGTGCCTTTTGGGTCAGGGTTATCCAAGCCCGGAGGACTACAGACTCATACCCCCAGGCCTCATTATAAAGCTCATGGAAGAGCTGTTTGTAGAACTGGGAGGGGATGAGGAATAGATTATCTAGGGGAAGCACAAAAGATCCCATTGGGTCGAAGTGCACTGAGGCCTTGCTGCCTCGGCCCTACACAAGATAAGATAAGAACCAGTAACACAAGGAGGGAGAGGCCTATTAAATATAGAGTACATGTATAAAACACAGATATTAAAATATAGACAATATTTAAAAGCAGGTAATGATCATCTTATAAAAGCAGTAGTACAACACGATACAAATAGAGATAAATATTCTATATTAAAGGAGGCACTAGAAATAGAATCAGAACTACATTTAGCGCAGGGTAATACTCATACAGACAAAGAGATTAAGGAGGCAATAATTAAAAAACAAAATTCATTATGGAGAAGTAAGCAACTGCATATACTACTGCATATACGCATAACTGCATACATAGCGTTTGGATACATACCTGCGCGGTGGAGGAAAGTCAAAGTAACCTACATACCCAAGCCTGGCAAGGGAGATTATGAAGATGCCAAAGCTTTCAGGCCTATCAGCCTCTCATCGTTTTTACTCAAGACACTTGAGAAAATGCTTGATAGGTTTATTAGAGAGGGGCCACTAAAAAGATACCCTCTCCATGGACTTCAGTTCGCCTATCAGGCAGGGAAGTCAACAGAGGCGGCATTACATTACGTCGTAAGCCGCGCAGAGGCGGCACTGGAATCGCAGGAGGTTTGTGTCGGAGCCTTTCTTGATATCGAGGGAGCCTTCGACCGCACAACCTTCGAATCGATACAGCGAGCTGCAGAAAACCATGGCATCAACCAAACCATCATCAGATGGGTGACTGGCATGCTAAGGAGTAGGATCATTCACTCCACTCTTAGGGGGGACACACTCCACGTTAGGACGACCAAAGGCTGTCCACAAGGGGGAGTGTTGTCACCGTTACTGTGGTGCTTAGTAGTAGATTCACTACTAAGCAATCTAAATGAGGGCCCTTTGCTAACCGTGGGATACGCCGATGACATAGTTATACTTGTCAACGGCAAATTCCCGAACACGGTTTCAAATCTGATCCAAAGGGCTCTCTGTAAAGTAGAGAGATGGTGCGAAGAGAATCACCTCTCTATCAATCCAAACAAGGCAGTTGTCATTCCATTTACTAGGAAAAGACTGCTCTCAGGCCTTGGCCAACTTCGGCTATATGGCAAACAACTAAACTCGGCCTCAGAGGTAAAATATTTAGGGGTAACCCTGGATAAAGAACTGACGTGGCGAACACATCTGGACAATACCATAGCCAAGGCTCTAAGAGTCTTGGGTATGTGTCGCTCAGCGTATGGCAAAACCTGGGGACTTAGACCAAAGGTTGTGCAGTGGCTGTACACTATGATGGTTAGACCAATAATCACATATGGCAGCATTGTTTGGTGGCCGAGGACGCAACTAGGGATATGCAGGGAAGCTCTCGCTAAACTACAGCGAACGGCATGCCTAGCTATCACAGGGGCGTTCAAAACCACACCAACAGCGGCGATGGAAAAGGTACTCAACCTTGCACCGCTACATATTGTCATAGAGACTGAGGCCCGTCTTGCACTACACAGACTGGCAATAAATGGCCTGTGGGATAGTTCTAAGCCTAGAACTAGACACACAAAGCTTAAAATACAGGAAGGCCTTGACGAACTAACGAACATGCACTGCGACAAAATGCAGCCCATGTTTTGGTTCAAGAGATCTTACAAGGTTCATCTACCGTCAAGGGAAGAATGGATGAAGGGACTCGACCCACCAGAGGAGGGCAGTCTGATATGGTACACTGACGGTTCGAAAACCGAGTCGGGTACAGGGGCGGGCATATATGCAAGGGACCATAAGGTCAGTCAAAGCATGGGCAAATTAGCTACGGTTTTCCAAGCGGAAACATATGCTATTCTTGCCTGTGCACAACAGATGGAAAGTAGCGGTACCACAGGTAGGTCCATCTACATTCTTAGTGACAGCCAAGCGGCACTCATGGCCCTGACCTCCTACAGGATCGATTCAAGGCTGACCATGGACGCTGCCCGAACTCTTAATGAGCTGGGAAAGCGAAACAAGGTCAGGCTTGTTTGGGTCCCTGGTCATAGGGGTATTGTGGGCAACGAGCATGCTGACGAGCTGGCTAGGGAAGGTTCTGGAACCTCACTAATTGGACCGGAACCATTTGTAGGACTGGCCCCAAGCACAGTCAAAACGGCATTTCGGGAGTACGCAAGGGCGAGGCACATGGATGAGTGGTTGAGCCTCACGGGACTTGCTCACTCCAAGAAATTCATAGGTTCCTCATCGAAATGGCAAAATGCCATTTGGAACTCAAGCAGGCGGCAGGCCCGTCTTTTGATGGGGGCGCTGACCGGCCACTTCGGGACTAACGCTCTCCTACAAAAGATGGGTCTGACGGACACATCAGCCTGCAGGGCCTGTAAAAGGGAAATTGAGAGCATGGAACACCTTCTGTGTACATGCGATGCACTGGCTACAAAGCGAATGTGCCTCTTGGGGCAGGGTTATCCAGGACCAGAGGACTACAGACTCATACCCCCAGGCCTCATTATAAAGCTTATGGAAGAGCTGTTTGAAGAACTGGGGGAGGATGAGGATTAGGTATCTAGGGGAAGCACAAAAGATCCCATTGGGTCGAAGAGCTCTGAGGCCTTGCTGCCTCGGCCCCACACAAGATAAGATAAGATAAGATAAGCAACTGCATAGACAATTTCCAAAAAAAGTATTAGATCAGGCCAATGTAGATAAGAAAATATCATTCAGATGGATAAAAAAACAACAAATATCTTCAAGCGTAGAAGATGAATTAGTAGGATCAAGCAGTAATGCTGCGACAACATCAACGCGACGTTTTGAAAGCACCAGTGGACGGTAAATGTCGTCTTTGCGCCTGCAAAGATGAAACCACGCAGCACATCATCTCAGGTTGCGAAAAATTGGCAGGGACTTATGTTAAACGACATAATAACCTTGTACAGTACGTATACTGGTGCATAGCTAGGAAACATAAAATAGAAGTCTCTGAACTCTGGTGGAAAGAAACACTCACACAGCCACAAGTTAAAGAAAACGAATCTGCAAAACTTTTATGGGAAATGCCTGTTTAAACTGATGTCACCGTAACTCACAATAGACCCGATATAATATACATAGATAAAAACAGCAATAAAACATTTTTAATAGACATAACTGTACCATCAGACTATAATATAGGAGCAAAAGAAATTGAAAAACTAAGTAAGTATCACCTTTTAAAAACTGAAGTTAGTCGTCTATGGAACACTAAAACAACTGTTATACCAATAGTAATAGGCGCAACGGGAATAGTAGCTAAAAGCATCTTAAAATACCTAGAAAAATTAGACGCTCAAACTAACATCAGTATCCTTCAAAAATATGCTTATTTTTGAAGGATACTGATGTTAGTTTGAGCGTCTAATTTTTCTAGGTATTTTAAGATGCTTTTAGCTTTTAGACTTTTGCTTGTAGACTTTGCTGAGTATGATTGTCGTATGTATGGCTGCTGCCATACATACGACAATCATACTCAGCAAAGTCTTAGGAGATACAGTTTTCGTACACAACACTCAAGATAAAAACACACAAAATACACAACCGTTATCTAACACACAACAATCACTAACTACACTACACTCAACGAACTCGGGAGCCACACCTCTCACTGTTCTTATAACCAATACACAGCAGTCACAAAATACACAAGATCAACATGCACAAAACACCAATCAAACACAAAATGCATCAAACACAATACACTCAAACGACTCAGCACATTCAGTTAGCAACCAAAGAAGAGGAAGAGGAAGAAGAAGGCGAAGAATGGCCAGATCATAACACAATGCATACACACAATAGACATAATATATAAATATATACATTTAAACATTATATACTTTATATATAAAATGATAAAGGGGCAAAATAAATGCCTTTTTTCCTGTTGGCTACGGGACGGGGCATTTATTATAACCGACAGAAAAAGTCGAGAAGATGTTCCATACACACACGAATATAGGTAATAAAACTAATACATAATTTAAATAATAAAATTATTAAATAGAAATAAATAATAATAATTACTTACAACACAAAAAAATCTAGTGAATAAATAAATATAAAGTAAAAGAATATAATAAATATTATATTCATATTCATATTCTTTATTGCATACCATAATGTACAATAAGGTGGTGTAATTAGACAAGAATCATTATGGACCCTGTAGGGCACAGCAATTTTAGAAGAGAGGAGGATTTATTTTACTAGCTACGGTAGTTACCAATTATAAATTATTGGGTATTATAAAATAAAGGTATGTTATTATATTAATTATAGGCTATTATTATAGAAAGATAAGGGAAAGTAATAATATAATAGATATTTTTAATATTTTACATTTTTAAACAACTAGCTGACCTGAGAAACGTTGTCCTCTCCAAGTTTCAACTAACTACCTCGAAAAATCTCATAGAAAAAAGGATTCTGGTTTTCCATATTGTTAATACACTTAGCGCCATTGACTTAATTTACATTACTTAATTTTTTTTAAATGTTCGCTTAAATAAACAGACATACCTACATAGACAAAAATCTCAAATAACTGTTTCGGCATCAGTAAAGATTAACGCACGTTGCAATTATTATTATTATTAAAAGACCCATTTTTTTATTTATTATACATAGGCACTTACGTGGTATATTATTTTATGATTTGACTAGCTTCCGCCCGCGACTTCGTCCGCGTGGAATAGTTACTAAGTCTTAGCGTGGTACGCGCGGTACTTGATCATTATTTTGCTACGATGTTATTTTAAAACTGCAATATCTCCTAAGATATTCATTGAAATCCAATGATGTAAAGGGCACTTTTGTTTTAAATTAAATACTTCTGATGAAGAACGTATTTATTTGGATAAGGATTAATATCATGTTTATAAAAACACCTTCGCAAATAATGCATTTGGAATTTTAGAACAAAATTAGAATAAAAAAGGTTATAGTGAGCCAACTTTATAAGATAGACATATGCTGTCGCAGACTTTTTTTTAGAACTTTTAAAGAGGAACAATTCTGTCATATATGATTTTTGCGAAACTTTAACCGTTTATGCAGCGCACGCATCGGAAGCTCCCAAAAGGAAAAAAACGAATTTAAGAACAAAGTTAGCATAAAAAAGGTTATAGTGAGCCAACCTTAAAAGATAGACATATGCTGTCGTGGACTTTTTTTTAGAACTTTTAAAGAGGAACAATTCTGTCATATATGATTTTTACGAAACTTCAACCGATTACGCAGCGCATGCATCGGAAGCTCTCAAAAGGAAAAAGACCCCGATTTTGAAACATTTTTCATTGGTGCTCCGCTCCTATTGGTCTAAGCGTGATGATATATAGCCTATAGCCTTCCTCAATAAATGAGCTATCTAACACTGAAAGAATTTTTCAAATCGAACCAGTAGTTCCTGAGATTAGCGCGTTCAAGCAAACAAACAAACAAACAAACAAACAAACAAACAAACAAACTCTTCAGCTTTATATATTAGTATATAGATTAGATGGAAACTCTTTAGAATCTACACTATGGAGATTTCACGTTATAAAATCAGTTACTTTAAAGCTGGATGCTTTATAGAAGAAAATAATAATTGTCAAAATTGTCAACTCAAAATGACACCTGATATGGAATCAAATTTCATTGAGGTAATAACGATTTCGTGTTAGTCATCTAGAGAAAGAGTTGTCATTCTTTGTTTACTCAAATATTTAGTTTTTACACCGGCTGGTGCTCGCTGGATAAGTCCTATGTATGTCCCGTGATGCCCTGTAGAAGTAGAGTCAGAATAACTGTACTAATAATCAGTTCCCGTTCACAATAATGGTTTCTGATTTCTTTGTTTTATTTTCGTTTTATCTTATTTAGTACCTGTGAGTGTATTTTTTTAATTTTATTTTGTTTTCAATCGTTAAAATGTTAATAACTTTTGATAGAGTGAACCGATTTTAATAAAATATAGCCTAAATGTTAATCCAAGAAAAAGGCTATGAATTCCTGTCCACTTCCTCCAAATCTCTTCGGTAGTTTTCATTTGATGCGCGGTCAAACATACAGACAAACCGACAGACAAACAGACGGACAAAAGTTCCAAAAATAATAGAAATGGATTGTGTTACTGATTCTAAGTCCCCCAAATTAGTTTTTTTGTAAATATAAGCAATGTACAGACACGGCTCACTTACATTCTTATTATATGTAAGATAATTACTATAGATTAATAAATGAAAACCTAAGGAAATAAGAATTAAAGAGCTCCTCCTCTCTCCTACTTTGTTGCTGTGCCCGTCAGGGTCCATAATTGTTTCTTACTACTACACTTAACACCTGTATTACATTATGGATTGCAAATAAAAATATGAATATGAATTACAATGTGGTGTCCCCGGTAGGCCTATTCCACTGATCTGTTGCAATTCTGGTTTACTAAATTCTACGAGCTCGGACAACTCTTGCGTAAGCATGACCATTGAGCATTTTTTTCTAATGAATTCAGTGCATAAATCTCTGCGAGTAGCTACTTCTTTCATGCTGCTTCCTTGCATAATATGGCCAATTGCTCCAAGAAAAAAAGAAATGAGTAGATTATGAAATCCTCCGATGTGTCTGATGATGATCTTCAAAATTTCAGAACCGTCAGGTGTGGCTGATATGATTTTTAGAGCTTTTGCATATAGAGGTTGATCGAAAGTCACAATGTTTTCACTCCGGAATAGCACGCAAGACTTCAAGTTTCTTGCCGGATTCTTCTCCATAGGATCGACCTTTTGGAACCGTGCAACTAGAAGTCTATATATATAAAAGAAAGTCGTGTTAGTTACACTATTTATAACTTAAGAACGGCTGAACCGATTTCGCTGAAAATTGGTGGAGAGGTAGCTTAGAACCAGGAGACGGACATAGGATACTTTTTATCCCGTTCCCGTGGGATGTGATGGCAGACCGATTCTGTTATAATGTTTGATCCGTGCTAGTCTAATACAGAATTACTTGAAAAATAAATTGACTTCAATGGTTATTTTTAAAATTCAGCGTTTTCAATGGTTAAAATGTTAATAACTTTTGATAGAGACAACCGATTTGAATTAAAAATAGCCTAAATGTTAATCCAAGAAACAGGCTATGAATTCCTGCCCACTTCCTCCAAATCCCTTCAGTCATATCATTTGATGCGCGGTCAAACATACAGACAAACCGACAGACAAACAGACAGACAAACCGACAGACAAACAGACAGACAAAAGTTCCAAAAATAATAGAAATGGATTGTGTTACCGATTCTGAGTCCCCCAAATTAGTTTTTTTGTAAATATATGCAATGTACAGACACGGCTCACTTACATTCTTATTATAAGTATGTAAGATAAATATAAAATATTTTATACGTGTAGGTAAGTTACACAGACCGATAGAATAATATTTTTACTTGTATTACAGCTTCAGTGATGTATGTCGTAGTAGAATAGTTTAATTCGCTATTTTACATTAGGTACCTACTGCTAGCTGCTTTACAAAACCCTGTTAGGTACGTAAAATAGCTACAATACAGATTAAGACGATTACAACTCTCAACTTGTTGAATCGTTATACCTATTTAAAAAACGGTGGCTCTTAGGAAAAGTATCTAGACATTTTCCATAGATAATTACCTGGTCTACAATTTTTGTTTGAACTAATCTTAAGGTAAAACTTACCGTTGTGCTGAAAATCGCGAAATACCCGTTTTTGTGACCTTTGAACCCGAGTAATATTTTTTCCAGGTGTCGGATCGATGAGGACTTTTTACATTTCATTATGGTGTTTTGAACAATCCGACCAATTTTCAGTTAGGTGCGAATTATTGCATCCTCACCCCTATTTTTTGGTCTAATTTGACCAGACTACACCGTAAGTATTGCCATCTCAGTTACCCTGTTTTATATTTTTCTTAACAGTAGGTAAAGTGAAAATGATTATAATTATAGAATCAGATCTCGATACCTAACAATGCCTTCACGGGTGACAGTTTTCTTAACACAGTTAAGAAAATGAAAGACAGCTTTTTACGATTTTATAATAGTGACTAGATCTCTACTTAATTAGAAAATCGTAAAGATATTTAAAAAAATCCCTACCCTACAAAGTGTACTACTATGTAACTAGGTACTTTAGGATTAGATGAGATTAGTAGTACAAAGTAGTAGTATAGGTATGGTAAAGCAAAAGCATGAGTGCTTTTCAGGGGTCAATTCAAATATGTTGGATTATAATCTCCGTTGTTTCTTCAGAATGATAATGCCATGCTCGAACTAACACTCTGAAAAAATACTGTGAAAAGAAATATTTATTTATCATAACATAATTTAACCATTTTACAAATTATTATTATTAAAAGCCCGTGGTGTCCCACTGCAGGGCAAAGGCCTCCCCACTCTTCTTCCACTTATCTCTGTCGACTGCTGCCCGGGACCAGTCCCTCTGAAAAGAGTCCAGCTTTACAAATAAAAATCAAATTTTAAATATTCACTCTCCTTGCCTTTTAATATCGATCGATGGCGATATCGATGAAGGATTCCCCGCTGAGTTGAAGATGAAGTAAGTAAAACGGGGAAGTCCCGCAGCCCGCCATAACGATGTAGAGTGTTGCCAACTTTTGAACGCACGCTTAAGGCGGGAAAAAAAGTAATTGCTTTATAGAATTTTGTCATTTGTAAAATAAATAGAAAGTTTTTATTTTTTTTCCTTACACCGTGCCGGGGCCCCCGGGCCACGGGGGCCCCGTATAATTGATACGGCAGATACGGCGGTAGCTACGCCCCTGACTCTGACAGTAGCTAGGTAAGTCATCACTGTCATCTGGTAGGAGGCGCTGGGGTGGCTGCTACCGGTTGTTGAGTTGCCAACAATTTGGCCGCGACTTCGCTCACCTGAAGCTATAGTAGCATTAGAAATGGATTCCAAAATAATGTAATAAAAACCAACAGTGATGATCTCTTCTTTGTATGGGCCTCTATACTTTAGAGAGTTTAAGCTGTATCTCAGGATCCGATGTATTAATTGTGATAAGAAGTTCACCAGTTTTTAAGTTGGAGCATATACTTTCTAACAGTGATAACAAAATTAAAATCTATTCAGTAGTTTTTGCTCCAACCCGTAACAAATATATTTTACAATTTTATAATAGTAGAGAAGAAAAGAAGAGATTAAAATCATTTACGCAAATCTAAAATCCAGAAAACTATAGCCATTGCCAAAAAGATTAGTAACAAAATTATGCACGAGAAGATGGCTTCTAACTTACAAGCTACCGTATTTGAAATTCAGAGTAGGTACCGTGCGGTACACATGTGAGCTCACTGCGATAACACGTTAGCACAGTGCTTAATGTGTCAGTGCAGTGGGCCAAAGGATAACTCCGGTAAGTTACTCCCTCCAGTTGGCGCCGGCTGTTACGTAAGCTGAAGCTTTGTTGATAACCGTGCATGATCTTTAACTAGGCTTTGAAAGAACAGCATGATGGCAACACTCGAGATTAAACTTTTTGCGAGACTTTTTGGCGGGAAGTCAATGAAGGCGTTTGAAATTTTTCTCACTTAAATTGATTTTATCGTTTTCTTGATAAATAACCACATAAAGCGAGTTTACAGTAGCAAGGCGTGCCCCATTTGCAAAAATGGGGACGCAAAGCGATGGGGAGCAGGAGCCCGGAGATCGAAAAAGAAAATACCAGAAAACTATTGGTACCTTGGAGGAAAATAAGTATATAATCTACTTCAAAAGTAGTATCTAGCTAGTAACACTAGATTATTTCTGGAGAAAAGCGCAGTTGATTAAACTGTTTATGTGGAGTCGACAGAAAAACTAAAATTAGGAAACAACAATCCAATTACACTAACGCAATTATTCACGGATAATATAAAAGGAATCACCAGTGTATACCGCATTAATGCCTATAAAATAGGCATTACATTTCAGAAGGCTGCTGCAGCGAATACCTTCCTGAAATTAGATAATTTCCTAAAAAAACAGAAATTGCGCGCATTTATTCCTGCCCATTTGGTGGAGAAAATAGGCATTATAAAATATGTGCTTACCTATAGATATATCGAATGAGGAAATATACAAAAATATCAACTGCGATCCCGACATAATTTCAGTCAAACGATTTATGAAAAAAGATGACAAACCTGCCTCTGACCACCATAGCTATTACATTCTCAACTACAACTTTGCCTAAATAGGTACGCATTAATTCTACTTATATTAGTTTCCCCTATATTACTTTCTAAAATAAAATTTAATATACTTACCTTATAACTTATAAAAAGTACCTATATTAAATTTTTGATCTAACTTTCATTTTGACACATGATTTGATCAAAACTGCCTCGTTAGTCTATTGGTCACAAGTGCGACTTCTACGCTAGAGGTCCTGGGTTGGATTCCCAGGTCGAGTAAAGTGTTATTGGGTTTTTCTATGAAATTCTCAGTAGCAGCACGGAGTTTGGAATTTGTGCCCGGTTAGTGGCAATAGGCTCGCCCCCTATTACATGGGACCTAAACATACCGGCGAACTGTGGGTGTACCTAAGTACACCTCTGCCTAAACCTTCGGGGAATACAGGCGTGATGGTATGGGTATATTAAATTTTATTTTAGAAAGTAATTTAGGGCTATCAATGTAATTTTAGTTATAAGTGTCCACGCAAACCAATTAAGATATTCCAACCCCCTCTACATAGAACAGTCTTCGGGTTTAACTCTCCCATCCCCAGACTCTGTAGACTACAAAATAAATATGACGACCAAATTGATATCTTCGGCCCTAGCTTAGCAAAGTTCAAGCACCAAGTCCATGTTTGTAAGGAAATATAAAATAATAATAATAATAACTCAAAACATCCCAATACATCAATAATACAACCCAATGCATCAATAAATAAATAAAGATAAATAGATAATTAGTTAAGTATTTTTCTGTCGTAAAAATGTAAGTCAGTGTAATTGAATGTTGTGTTTACCTGACCAAATCATGCATGCTGGTTTGTATATTGTTTTTAGATTGTGTATTTGTGTGAATCGTGTGTAACAATTGTTGGTGAACCTAATAATAAATAAATAAATAAAAAACCATTGTTGATTTACTTTCTCCATACAAAAGATATAGACATTTGTTTGTTAAATGAAACTTGGTTGAAATCAGGAAGCAACTTCAATATACCTAATTACAATATTGTACTATAAAATGGCCGAATGGTCACGGTGGTGTAGCTATATTAATTAAAAAATATTTAAAGTTTTCAGTAATACAAACTCCATATTATGATTTTCTTCAAACTGCTGCTATTATCTTAAAAACAAATATAGGAGATTTATTCTTATTATGTGCTTATAGTTCACCAAATAGAGCTTGTTTTAACTGCAGAAAATTGAAACAGATTATTGATACTTTGCCTAAACCAATCATGCTATCTGGTGATTTAAATGTGCACCATGTTGCGTTTTGTTGTCTATCTACAAACTCAAGAGGTAATAGTGTGTACAATATGTTAGATGAATGTGATCTTTGTATATTGAACACAGGTACTCCAACAACTGTAGGTACTATTAATCATAATCCCTCAGCTATAGACATATCTTGTATTAGCCCCAATTTAGCTCCTCTATGTTATTGGAAAGTTCATGACGACCCCATAGGTAGTTACCATTCTCCCTCTTTAGTTGATATCCATACATCGGTAGAGAAATATATTCTTGGCACTCCCTCAGAGCGCTTCAACTACAAGCAAGCAGACTGGTCCAAATATTATTCTGAAAGTGTAAATGCATTTGATGATATCAATTTTGATGATGCTATGCCATTAAATATATATAATTCATTCTGTGATATATTGAACAAACTCAAACAGGATTGTATTCCTAAAATTGTAAATACAGCTCATATTATTAGAAAACCAGTGCCATGGTGGGATAATGAATGTGCTACTGCTGTAAATAATAGCAAATTAGCATTAAGAACCTATAAATCTAATCCTACAGTTAACAATTACATTGAGTTTAAGAAAGTTGATGCATTTAAAAAGAGATTACTTAGTCAAAAAAAGAAAGATAGTTAGTTGGAGATCTTTGTGTGAGGCTCTTAATAATACTAACGTAAAACTAATGTAGTTCCAAATAATACTAACAGGTGTGTATCTACCTGTTAGTATTATTTGGAACTACATGAGAAGATTTAAACGAGCAGCTACTAATCCTCTGGAAATGATGAATGGATACCCTCTTTTGTAGATAAGTATCCCCTAGTGTCTCACCCTGAAAAAGAGATTGATGCAATAAGATTAAATGAAATTTTTGAAACAAATGGAAGGTTGAAGATTGCTTCTTGATTAAACAAGTTCGAGACAGCATTTAAATCTAGAAAAGATACCACACCAGGTCTTGATGATTTTCCTAACATTTTGATTCGCAAGCTTCATTCTAAACTCAAACTTATTTTATTAAAAAATTATAATTTACTGTGTTTCCAAGTTGCATCCCTGCAACTTGGAAACACAATGTGTTATTCCAATACTGAAAGCAGTAATACCTGAACACAACTGACTGTAACTCATAAAGACCCATATCTCTTTCATCTTGTATACCTACTGTAAACTTTTTGAAAACATGGTTATATAAGATTAGATTTTTTTTGTGAAAAAAATAATATTTTACCTGTTCAACATTTTGGTTAAGAGGTAGAAGTGCTGCTGTAAACTGCTGTTGCACCCAAGTGCTAGCCAAGATCTCCTGAATAGGAGAAAAAAAAAGGTGCTGTTGAGAATTACATGTCTGATGTCCCGACGTACATTGAAAATTCCTTCCATAGTCATTCATTCACTGCTTGTGCTTTCCTTGATTTACAGGGTGCTTTCGATAATGTGAATCCTTCAATACTCATTCAAATTTTAAAAGTTAAGGTAGGTTTAACAGGGGCCCAAGTCTGTTAATCTAGAGCTGTAGCGAATCGTATGTATTCGGTACTGAGTAACGGGTGCGCCATCTAGTACTGAGTAACGAAACGTTATTACGTTACTCACGAATGCATTTCGTTACTCGCATCAGTCGCATCTTTCGTCATATGGGTACCTACACTGATTCAGTTCACCCAAGTACCGTTGATGCGTATATTGAAAGGTTTGCTGACCGTATGGTTCACGCACGCGCACGCGTATTCAGTGAATTTTATTGTATATTATAATATAATATATATTTTATTCATAATTTTAGACATCTACTTGGGGCTTTTTATATAATCGATACATATTATGATAATAGATTGCGATGTTATTTTGATATAACATAAGCTCAATGTAAAAAAAATTAAAATAGTACATCCATTGAAAAAAATATTTTATTAGATTCCTTCATTGAATTTTAGTAGATTCCGTCTACAGATCACTTGTAGTTCTACACTTTACTTACATATATTAAATCAAACATAGCATCACATACTACTAAGAGATACTAGTATCATAGCATCAACATCAACACTACATACGTATGCGTTTACGTATACGTATGTATAATATGAGGTATCAGAAGTAACGAGTAACGTAACGATACGATAGTAACGAGTACTCATTGCTAAAGTAACGAATACATACGGGTATGGTTTTTTTCGTTACTTTTACACCTTACTTTAGTTGTATCAAAATGGTCGTTCAATACCACTACATGACATAAGAACTGACAGATTTCGTAGACAAAACTGTCAAAAATCAACAATTCTGAAGCTGAAGCCATTGTGTGACGTGAAGTGACGATTTTGACACGACAAAATAGCAGACTTGGTGCCCTGGAAAAATGTGTAAATGGATATTTAACTTTTTATACAATAGAACAATGTATGTCAAATTTAATAATATTCTTCATGGACCTAGAAATGTGTATAAAGCTTTGACTATCTATCCCTGGACAAGTGACGCGCTTAATTCTATGAACAAAAAAGTCTGTCACTTTTTCTTTCACTGTGCGGGGGGAGGAAACACTACATAGACATTGCTGCACACATACTCAAAATCATTTTGTATCGCTACGAACTCACACATATCAAAATCTTTTACACTAACACAATTTACGCACACATAGAGGTCAAATACGTCAACATACAAGAATTGACGACAATACGAACGTATAAGACATTAAAAATTATTAGGAAGCTACTATGTCGATATTTTATATCGATAGATTATTTTAGGAAGCATAGATAAAAACAAAACAACGATTACAAATTATTTTTATATGTAATCATTTATTTGTAAAATTTAAATCATCCATACACACCTCTAAATATCTTGCGTCATATTTTCAATGCAATGTCTCTCATTGGTATACATTACATGCCAATTAAATACAAAAGAAAGAAACTATTTAGGTATAGATAAATACATAATTTGTAATTGGAAAATAAACGCACGGGTAAGAGAAATCGCTAACTTTTTCGAAATACATATTCTACGGCCTACGTTAATCTTGAATTATGTAGCATTCAAATGGTGAAAGAATTTACGAAATCGGCCTAGTAGTTTTTGAGTTTATTTGTTACATACATACAAATCTTTCCTCTTTATAATATTAGTATAAATAGAGCGGATATTGGGGACGTTTTGCTACAAATACTTCGATACCAATTAGTTTGATTATTTTCTTTGCCAGGCTGATATATTAGGAACTTTGACTATCTATCTATAAGGACCCGCCTCTCATGGTCATTCCCCTCTGTCAAGGTAGTGGATTAAAAAATCTAACGCGTTTATCAAAACTGTTTCCGAAATCGATTTTTCATTAACAGAATCGTTTCCGCTCAGTAAGGTCATCATAAATGCTCCGTGTAAATACCGATATACGTGCAGTTAATGTATGCAAAAAAATATCTAATATCTTATTTAGATAAAGATGGAGTTATTTTCCGTATGTAAGTATTAAAGTTCATTTATTTCTATTTAAATCACATAATACAATTTATTAATAAAGATCGAGGACGTTACTGATTCAATAATCGAGTATAAAATAATCGTTTAGTTCAAGCATGCACTCCCCACGAGACTACCCGCACTCCCCACGAGACTATCCGCACTCCCCACGAGACTAGCAAATTTTTTTTACTAACAATATCAGCCTTCTGCTAATACACGTAAGATTTAAATTTGAAATATCCATCAAAATGTCATTTTTTGATTTCAATTATATATCATCCAATAGGATGTCACCATTTATGATTTCCAATTATAGGTCTTAATGCAGAATTACCGTTTTTTGGTAATTATAGGCCTTATATATATTATGACATAATGCATAAAACTCGAATTTTAAAAAGTGTAGCGAGACTATGTCCCTCTTTTGTTTTGTCATTTTAATTAATGATGTAATAGTGTTTGTTTACGATTTCGAATCGATATCGATATTTTTTATATTTTCGTGTTCAATGTAAGACCAAATTATAATAATTGCTAAAGATCACTAAATATGAATATCACTATATTTCTTATTATCATGAATTTATGATATCACTATATTTTAATAAAATAACATTTTTGGAAATGACGTAACTAAGATTATTGATTATTTTTGATATCCAGTATTAGATATTTTATTTGTTACTTTTTCAGATCTACAAAAGACCTTCATTTAAAATGATATAGGTGTGATTAATAAATAATAGCTTAAGCCGTTGCGGATAAATTTATTGACAAAAGAATTTATAAATTAACATATTTAAATCGTATTTCAAAATTCATTGAAAATGATTTCTAAGATACGGTATGGTTAGAAGGTCTGGGGTTTCTTTTACCGCTTAGGTGGAAAACCAGCACATGTCCCGCCTGATGGTAAGTGTATATATAGTGTTAATGTACCCTATTATATGAACGCTTGCAACATCTGGGGTATCACTCGCCCGTTGCCGAACCAGTAAAAATCTTTTCACACCCGGTAGACAACCCACAACACCGGTACCCCCACTGCCAACATAACGCTTCCTCGCGGAGCTCTGGCGGTCTTGCTCACCGTTAGGAACACAACATAGTACAGTCACAGATAATAGAATACTAGTAGTACAGTGCTATGTTATTTGGCTACTATTTTCTGCAAAGTGTAGGTGTTTCCCCAGTTGGGCAGCTCCAATTGTAAGTGAGTTATTCAATTCCACTATGCCCTGCCTCTCGGGGTGTTTCTTCAAACACATTATTTTCTTTTTTCGATATCCGGCTCAAAGAAATAACGAGAGTACGGAACACGACATACCATCACGTCTTTATTCCCCGAAGGGTTAGACAGATGCGTACTTAGGGGGCGAGCCTCGACCGGGGTATCGAACCCAGGACCTCTAGCGTAGCGCTTCTGTTCATATTAACGCGCGACATAATGAACAAAATCGTTTTTACTCCTACTTATATCTCGTGGGAAACAAAATGCTCTGTCTAGTGTTATTCCTAATATATCAGCCTGGCAAAGAAAAGAAAAAATCAAAATGAAAGAATCAAACTAATTGGTATCAAAGTATTTGTAACATAACGTCCCCAATATCCGCTCTATCTATACTAATATTATAAAGAGGAAAGATTTGTATGTATCAATGTATGTAAAAATAAACTCAAAAACTACTAGGCCGATTTCGAAAATTCTTTCACCATTTGAATGCTACATTATTCAAGATTAACATAGGCTATAGAATATGTATTTCGAAAAGTTTGCGATTTCTCTCACCCGTGCGTTTATTTTCCAATTACATAGTATGTTACACCTATTGATCTATACCTAAACAGTTCCTTTGTTTTGTATTTCATTAGCATGCAATGAGAGCATTGCATTGAAAATAATTATGACGCAAGATATTAAAAAGGTGTGTATGGATGATTTTAATTTTGCAAATAAATAATTACATATAAAAATAATTTGTAATGTTGTTACGTTTTTCTCCATTCTTTCTAAAATAATCTATCGATATAAAATATCGACATAGTAGCTTCCTAATTATTTTTATTGTATTATACGTTCGTATTGTCGTCAATTCTTGTATGTTGACGTATTTGACCTCTATGTGTGCGTAAATTGTGTTAGTGGTGAAGAATTTAATATGTGTGAGTTCGTGGCGATACAAAATGATTTTGAGTATGTGTGCAGCAATGTCTATGTAGTGTTTCCTCCCCCCGCACCAAAAGTGACAGACTTTTTTGTTCATAGAATTAAGCGCGTCACTTGTCCAGGGATAGATAGTCAAAGATTAGGAATGACACTAGACAGAGCGTTTTGTTTCCCACGAGATATAAGTAGGAGTAAATACGATTTTGTTCATTATATCGCGCGTTAATATGATAAGAAGCGCGACTGTTACGCTAGAGGTCCTGGGTTCGATTCCCCGGTCGAGCAATGTGTTATTGGAGTTTTTCTATAAAATTAAGGGTTGATGCCCGATTAATGGCAATAGGCTCGCCTCCTAAGTACGCATCTGTCTAACCCTTCGGGGAATAAAGACGTGATGGTATGTCGTGTTCCGTACTCTCGTTATTTCTTTGAGCCGGATATCAAAAAAGAAAATATTATTTTATTATATCATTAATTAAAATGACAAAACAAAAGAGGGACATAGTCTCGCTACACTTTTTAAAATTCGAGTTTTATGCATTATGTCATAATATATATAAGGCCTATAATTGCCAAAAAACGGCAATTCTGCATTAAGACCTATAATTGGAAATCATAAATGGTGACATCCTATTGGATGATATATAATAAAAAATCAAAAAATGACATTTTGATGGATATTTCAAATTTAAATCTTACGCTTATTAGCAGAAGGCTCATATTGTTAGTAAAAAAAATTTGCTAGTCTCGTGGGGAGTGCGGATAGTCTCGTGGGGAGTGCGGGTAGTCTCGTGGGGAGTGCATGCTTGAACTAAACGATTATTTTATACTTGATTATTGAATCGGTAACGTCCTCGATCTTAATTAATAAATTGTATTATGTGATTTAAATAGAAATAAATGAACTTCATCTTTATCTAAATAAGATATTAGTTATTTTTTTGCATACATTAACTGCACGTATATCGGTATTTACACGGAGTATTTATGATGACCTAACGGAGCGGAAACGATTCTGTTTATGAAAAATCGATTTCGGAAACAGTTTTTATAAACGCGTTAGAATTTTTAATCCACTGCCTTGACAGAGGGGAATGATCATGAGAGGCGGGTCCTTATAGATAGATAGTCAAAGGTATAAAGGAACCATGCAGGGTTCGACAATCTCTTCATCCACTACTGTTTAGCCTGTACACATCACAAATTAATAAGTTTCTGACCTACTCATCAGTCAAATGCCTTCTATTTGCTGATGATATTGTTGTATAGACTGTAAATAAGGATGTAAATATTACTGTTAGTAATTTGAACAGTGGTATGACACAAATTAGTAGTTTTTATAACAGTTTAAATCTTAAAATTAATGTTGATAAAAGTGGAGCAATGACTTTCAGCAAAAAAGGTATTGATGATTCTCTATTTTAATAGGGTATTAAACCTTTTTTTGAAAACTGTTTTAACTTAATCCTTAGATCGTAATGAACCAGTAGAATTTTTATTTCAGTTTTATAAAACCAAAAAATGCCTTAAAAACTATTTTTAATTTATGATTTTGAATTTTCGCGGGGAAACGCTAGCCGCCATGTTACTTCGGGTCGTGACGTCACTTCGTTAGTAAACAATACAACTGCAAAATACCAAGTAAGGTCAAGTTACTATCGGAGTGACATCACGTCGGAATCCAATATGGCGGATGGCGTTTTAAAACAGATTAAAAAAGACTATTTTTGAAATTGAATTCTATAATTTATATTGCATTTTTATATTTTTTCTTACATGGTGTAAAATACCCTAATATTATATTATATATATAATATATAATTTCATTTCCTACCATCTATACTTAAAATAAAATTGTAACAGGTCGATGTCTGTACTTTGAAGATATTGAAGAAAGAAACACTGATATTACTTAAAATAAAGTTGTAACAGGTCGATGTCTGTACTTTGAAGATATTGAGGAAATACTGATATGGGGGGACTATATTACAGCAACAGAAGCCAAAACAACATTTTTTAGAATTTTTGTCTGTCTGCATGTTTGTACGCGCATCACGGAAAAACTCTACTCCTTGGAATCGAATCCTTTTTTGACAGTTGTATTGCTGATGTTCTAACTTAAATCTGGTGCATGTTTCATCTTGATTATCCAATCCAACTATATAGAAGCCGAGTTATCTTGGTTTACAATTTCAGCCCTTGAAAACGTTGGGATTTGGTTAAAAATAACCATTGAAGGAAATTTCCAATAGGTATTAATATTTCTGTACTAGAGTATCAAGTCACTAGTTAGACTAATTGCATGATAAAACATGGCTAAAAAATTTAATGTCTTGGACATTATCTTGTTTTTTTGTCGATGAAGTAAGTCTGAGTAAGTCACATAATTTGGTCGCATAATTCATCAGATGAAATAAATCATTGGAACTGTGATTATTTCATAGTGTAATGTGTTAAACCTCGAGACCAGTAAATAAGCAATGTCGTGCGCCTATTGTCGGATGTAAATCTCGTGCAAATTATAAAGTAAATCAAAAAATCATGCCGGAATCATCAGCTTCCATCGGTAAGTTGACATACTGTGGATATTTTTATTACTTTGCATTGTTTTAAACTTATAAAATATAGGATTTTCAAAGGAATCTAGATAGTAAGAGGTAACTGTCTTGGAAGACACAAGTTTTATGAACATTACACTTGTAATTTTAATGAATTTAGCTATTTTTAAAAATGTGTTGCAGAACAATAATAGTGCTGGTAAGCTAGCTAAACTAAAGTTTTATCGATACCTATTTGAGCATTTTCAAAGAATTATGAATCATCATAGGGAATAAGAAAAGAAACTATTATACATATTATTTATTCTATTTGTTTTATTCCAGTTTTCCCCGCGATGTTGAAAGAAGACATAAAGTTGTGGTCAAGCGTAAGCCTATCAGTGATAAAAAAAAAAACAAAAAAATAGTTTCATGCAATTGCACGCATTAATTGGGAATGGAAAAAATATCATCGTATTTGCGATGTCTGTTGAAAATAAAGTCATTTCGGCAGAAAGGTTGTGTAAGAATGCGCTAAATAAACTAAACAGAAGCGTAAGATAATTAATGTGATTGTCTGGAATAATTAAAATTTAAATGAATACAATTGTTTTTTATTTTCAGACCATTCTATCCCTTCTTTTCTTACTCGCCACGTATTATCGATTCATCTATCTCCGTTCACCCACCCTCTCTACACCAAACCACCTGAACATTCCTTTTTCAATCTTGTTACTGCAATAGATATAGAAGACATTAATACGTTTAAACATTATAACTATGGTAACGACCATACAACTAAGCAACTCGTGTCCCCATTTAGTCTACTTCTTATTTTTATCGAATCGACAGCAAAAGAAAATAAGTAATTGAAAAACATTAAACTACATTGGTCCAGTATTCGTATTAATTTAGTAGTAGGCTTCCAGACACCCGAAGCTTACTACTTAACCTAGAAAAATAACACTAATAAACACTAGATCATTATATTTCATTTTATCGATACATTCATACGGATTTTAATTTAAGGTAACATCAACCAACATGTTTTACATCTTCCTTTATCAAAGTGTATTGCCCTAAGCAAGCCACAAACTATTTCGACCGCCAGATATTTCAAGAAATCTTGAGGTAGAATTGTCATAAGTTTGAAAAATAAATAAATTAGTATTCATAATATATTTTTGACAGGCTTACATTTTATTCTGAGAACTTGAATGTTTAAACAACATACATACAACATACATTAAAAAGTTTTAAGAAATGGTTGGTAGTGCCCCGTTTCCTTCAGCTCGCCTTGTCCGCCAGAATAACGGACTATTATTTTTATCAATGCAATTAATGAATATGCTGCCTCATTAACCAAGTGGTCCTGAGCGCGACTGCTACGCTAGAGCTCCTGGGTTCGATTCCCAGGTCGAGGAAAGTGTTATTGGGTTTTTCTATGCAATTTTCAGTAGCAGCTCGGAGTGAGGAATTTGTGCCCGGTTAATGGCAATTGGCTCACCCCCTATTACATGGGACCTAAACATACCGGCGAACTGTGGGTATACATTAGTACGCCTCTGCCTAACCCTTCGGGGAATACAGGCAAGATGGTATGCTAATGAATATGCAATTTTATTTATTTTTATTTCTATGCAAATGGGATTTTTTTATCCTGATACGGCTTTTGTTATGTTTGTCCTGAAAATAATTGTATCAATAAAACGTCTACGTATTCATATTCAATCAAATTGAAGATTATTTTATGATCAATAATGAGGTTTTTTGTTGTACTTGGTTCTTTTTCCTTTTTGTGAAATAAAGAAGTCCATTACATCTTACGACTAATATTAGTCAACAAGGACAAAGTCTGGTTAGCGAAACTAGTTGCTTCCGTCCAGAGGACTATTAGCAGCATGAATCCCATACTGAGCGGACGCAGCCAATCTCTAGAATGCAGATATTTTGGCTTGAATTTTGTGCAGTGTGGTGCTAAACGCGAACATGAAATACGTTTAACCCTGTGCTGAATGCTGCATATAGTAAAAAATCCTACATTCTTGTGACTGGCTGCATCCGCTCAGTGCAATCAACATAAAATACGAAAAAATATCATAGATTTATAGACCAGTATCGATATCGATAACTTATTTTACATCCCCTGTGAGAAAGACTGTGGCGTGAATAAACACATCAGGAACATGCAAATAACAAGAAAATAGCTTTTCTATAAGTTAACAAAATAAAACGTCAGTAATAGTTGAACAGTTGCTAAGAAGACGAACTTTGACTATCTATCTATAAGACGAACGACCTTTCTGTGGTGCGAATAGAGAGCATGAATTATAAGAGCGAACTATTTCTCTGAGGTGCTGCAAAAGAGCAAATAATACTGAGCGCTCCAAATAACCGAACTACTATGCCCAACAATACATTATATTTACAAGTAATATTTATAATCAGGGTGTTTTTATTAGAAATTGAGATGTATTCGATCAAAATATTTTTTGTGAAAACCAGCAAATAATAAAAATCTGCTGGCAACATTGCAATGAAAAAAAAAATCTTACGCACTTCACTTTTCGCACAGAGACAGAGTACTTTTCTAAACTGACTTCGTTCTTGTCGGCCATATTGCTGTCTCCGTGCGTGCGCTTGTATTGAATCATTCAAGCACTTAGGTAATTATAATCTAATTCCGTACTAATAGCAATTTCGTTACGTTCCGAAATGTTTATTCAAATTAAACTATATATAAGTCGCGGAACTATTCCTTTTTATTGAAAACGTATGTAAATTCTCTACCTACCTACTGCCACCTTGACTCTTGGATTGTGTTTCGTTTCAATCTGGAGTCTCTACGCGAGGTGCTCTTGGTTTGCTAGTGTGTTTTCGTAACAAATGGCTTCTTTTAATAATATTGTGATTCGGACTGAGTCGCTGTAGAACTTTGTTTCTGTTGTGATTTTACATCTATCGGTGCTGAGCTATTATTCTACGTAGGTACAATACTACTTACCTCGCTATTTAAAACCAATGAAATACTATTTTTGTAAACGTATTTAATCTTTGGTAATTTGATTATGAAAATTCAATTTAACGTATTTTACTCAATTTTAACTAACTACCCTTTTTGTTAACACATTCTGATTATCAATTTTTGTTGTATTGTGATTGACATTTAAAATACTGAGTGTCTTAAATATTCAAAAGATAAAAAAAGTTTGTCAATAGTTAATGAGACATAAAAATAAAAAAGTTTCTGGGTAATGTTTATAATTTGTGATGATTATTGTAAGATGTTTTGATAATTTATTTATTGTTCTAATGTTCCCATTCCATTGTGCAATACAAATTGAGTATAGTATAATCAAAATCAATCAAGTCTTTAAAACACACTTTACTACTCATTTAAAAAATTGTCAAATACACTTATTAAGTTGTAATATGTAGTGGCTAGTTTCACCTAAGCATTCATTTCATTCATTCAATAACCATAATCTCTAACCATAATTATCTGAAATAAGGTGTCTCCTTTAAGTAACTGAAAAAAAAAATAGTTACTGGGACCAGATAATGCTTAACAAGTTATGGATGTGTTTATATTATACAGGTATTAATAATTATGTCTGTGCTTAGAAGTCACTAAAATCACATTTATACAATGTAACAACAAAGCATGCATCTAGTGATCCTGGTACATATTGTAAGAAACATAATGGATTATAAACAAAACAATCTCGAAACTAAGTTAGTTAACTAGGCATAGTGTTATCTAGCTAGACAATAATAACAAGCTTTAGTTAAATTATTCTGCTTTTGCATTAAATGAGAGGCAACTGCGACATGATAATGTAAAGCTTTAGCAACTTTTATGGTGCAAGTGTTATAAGATAAGTTTATTTTTTTAATTGCATTAACTTTACATACCAACAAACCTGTGTTCTCTGAATGTTCAGGCAGAGGTGTATAATGTACACCCACAGTTCTTGGTGCATACAGAACCCATCTAATAGGGGTGATCCTGTTGCTATTAGCGGGGCACAAATTCTAATTGTAATAAAAAAGTTTGAAATTATTATATTATTGTTATGTATACTGACCTGGTTGTATGGGGGCATACAGGGGACTTGCCTCATTGATTGTTTGACATTTTAAAAGGGGACACAAAATCATACAATAACATGTTAAAACGAAAATAGTATCACAAATTCTTCATTTCATTTTAAAAGTTATTACATAATAGGCTACAAAAGGTAAATAGGTTATTGGCCTGGGCAAAAAATTGCCAACATACCAAAATATTGTGAAGGCGCCACCATACCGTTTCTGCCAGTTCAAATAAATCGTAGATCCTTGGCTGATTGTATAAATAAGTTATTTAGAAAGAGCATGTCAATCCATGGGTGTATAGTGAACTATGGGAAATACTAATGAGGACAGCTTCTGCTCATTCAGAGGCGAAAAAAAAACTTTTAGAGTATGTTACTTTTTTATAGTTGTCATTTTCTGTATCAATAAAAATAATGTTTGTTCTCTATGAATTTCTAGACCATTCATCTTATTATAATGAAACTTTGGTGAGTTGTTGGCATGTCTGGGATAAAAACTTTTTCAAAAAAAGCAAACAAACATGCAACACATGCAGTAGGGGATTTAGTATTTTTATAAACTTTCCAAAGCACCCTATATTAAAACAGAATAAAAAAGTTTGTTTCTGAAACAGATTTCACAATATTTATTGAAGCAAAACAAGTTTTGTTTTTCCTTGTGACACTACCTAACATTCAAATTGAGTGTGCAGTACTTTTAAATTTAAATTCATCCCACTGACCTTCAAACTTCATTATAAAGACAGTACTCCAGGAGTAAGTACCTACCTTTGAAAGTGGTTTTTGCTTATGTATGAGCCAAGAAAGAGCTTTACAGTATAATTTTAAACCTTATCCTTTAAAATAAAGTTGGATGTATGTATAATTTGTATGTACAATTATATATTAAATTGCTGGCTGTATGAATGAGGATGAAGACAATAATCATACCTTTGAAAGTTGTTTTTGCTTATGTATGAGCCAAGAAAGAGCTTCACAGTATAATTTTAAACCTTATCCTTTAAAATAAAGTTGGATGTATGTATAATTTGTATGTACAATTATATATTAAATTGCTGGCTGTATGAATGAGGATGAAGACAATAATCATACTAATATTTACATTGCAAGTGAGCGAATTATAATTTTATTTTGTGATGTCTATTATTCCTGACTATGTTTAGTTAAACTGCAGCTACCAATTAGTTCTGAGGATCTGAAAGTTGATACACAATACTTTTGTGTATCATCTTTTAGTTTTTTTTGTTGCATGTCCATGCAACAAAAAAATCATTAATTCCCATGTAACGGTAAGAATTCCAGAATGTGAAGGCAAATTTCCAGAAGGCACAAAATCGAATTCGAATCCTCATTACAATCATATTTTTCACTAAGATACAAAGGGTTAAAAAAAAAATTCAGCAACGTGTTTATATTTGTTGTTTTAAACGAGTGTTTTAAAGTTCTTACATCACTGTGTTATTTGCTTACACAATTGGTACAACAAGATTTATAAGATTTGTAAAATTTAAGTTATGTGATGTGAGGAGATAGATTATGATGTAATTAATAAGAGAATAATTTTTTAGTGCTTTTGCGATTTTTTTTATTGAACAAGTGTGTTTGATCTTTGTACTGTGCGTCAAGTCGCGTAAAAATATTTTATACTCTGCTTGCATACAACCTGGTAGGAGTTGCTACTTAGTTCCTTCATTATAGTTCTTATTATGAAAAATAAAAATCATTTATTAAAAAATGTAAACAAGTAACTACTATAATAATAAAATCAACTGTTTAATGTACTGGTGCTGCTATTGCGTATTGCACTGTCACTGCACATATTGTCATTATTTAATAAATTGAAATCAAGTGTTTGTTACAGCTGTTCCTGCCTGCAGGTTACTCAATTTCTATTCATTCACTATTTTATTCATCTATAAGTCATGGGTGACCGTAACAATCCTATAAAGTTTGGACCCGAGTGGCTGCGTAATATGCCCAGAGAGCGTAGCGCCGCCAGATCCAGTAACAGTCCGAGTACCGCTACCTCAGCCGGACCTTCCAGCTCGTCCGGCGGAGCCACAACCACCAACACAACCACACCAACAACAACAACAGCAACTGCAAACAATTCAAATACTCCATCAAAAGTGCTCCTAGCTAAACTGCGGTACCTACCTATTTACTGAATTACCAAACGCGCAAATGTATTTGTTCCTATTTCTTATTGATGATCATGTTTTTTTTATAACAGGTATGGTAGAGAAGAAATGTTAGCATTATATGATAGAAATGCTGAGGCACCTCCCGAGTTGAAATTAATCGAGACTTTGTACCAGCCCCGAGGGAAACAACCAGTTGCATTAAATAACACATTTGAAGATGATGTAGTAAGTAGACAAACGACTGCTCCAGAAGGAGGGTTATTTTTTTGAGTGTATGTGTATGGATATAATTATGTGTATCACTCTGCAGCCTAAATGGCTTTATGGATTCAAGCTTAAGAGACATTGTTAGATTACATAAATATATTAAAAAAAGTTAATGATCGGCTATTTTAGGCCTATTTCTTGTCGTATTGATTTTGTTTTCATCAAATCCATAATGAATATAAAATAAACAACGTTTTAGTATATGCGAAACCCGTCTAACATTTTTATGCAAAGAATCTATGTACAAAATTTCAAAACTGTATCACAAAGAATCACAACAAATTCAGGTATCGCATATACTAAAAAACTAAAGTTTTTTTTAGTATGTATGCAAAACCTGAATTTTCATATTTTAATTATTATTGAGAATATTTTATTGAGTTATTAATGTTACAGAGGGATAATTTGCGGAGTGCTCAACCTATAGGTGGTATACAATCAGGAGACAGATTCGGTATAGGACGTGGAGCTGGGCGGGGTGGCAACGATAGACGCGGCGGGTCCCGCGGTTCTTATGTACGCCAGCCACCTACAGGAAGGTAACAACATCATTTACTTTACTTTTAAAAGTTCAAAAAGTTAAAATGTAGCTTGTAAATGCAATATGTAAATCTTTTTGTATATTATTATCATGGCCCCTCCCCTAACATTTAGTAGTACAGTTTCGAAACGAAAATCAATTGCATCTAATAATGTTTATTGTAATTAGCAGATCAGGCGCGCACAAGATTAAACATATTATTTTATTAATTATTTTATTTTATTATAATGTGTTATAAATAGTAAAGGGCTAGTGTCTGACTAAACAGAGTCGTTAGTACCTACAGCTGGCTCAGCTGATAAGAAGAGCATAATTTCAATAAACATATCCACAGGCATTGTTCTTGAGATTTGTACTCTTGCAAAATTGAAACAAAAAATCTTATACTGACAATATTATGTTTTAATTTTTAGAGGAGGAATGTGGCATTCTGGTGGGCCGAGAATGCCTGTTTATAACGCAGGGGCAGATGACGATAGTGGCCCCATACGTCCTTGGACTAATAACAATCTCAATAACAACAACAGAAACAGTGGTGATCAGACAGATTGGACTACTAAAATGTTCAGGAAGTATGTTATTCAACATTTACATACATAAATAGCATTTAAAATATAATGTATTCAGATTATATGAAGTCAACTAGGGAAGAGCTTTAAAAAGAGTTTTTACCTTTTTAGCAAACGACAGGGAAATAATACCAATTGGCGCCAACCACAGACACGCGATGACGGTGAAGAGTGGCGGGCTTCAGAACCGGGCAGATCGCGCCCACTTGAGAAATGGGGTAAAATATGAATCACTTATTTTTTATTACATGCTGTGAGGTAACTTTGACTACAACGTAAGAATTTTAATGTGTCTTACAGATCGCGACTGGGGGGAGCGGCCAGCTGGAGAAAAATCCCAGTCGTGGAACAATCGACGAACATGGGTCGGAGGAGATAATCAAAACAATGAAGAAAATTTACCAGAATGGTAAAATATAATTAAAAGTGTTAATAATCCTACTATTCTTCCATTTTGTATGTAGATCATTGACACATTTTGTTGCTTATTAGGGCCATTGAAAATGCTGAATGTGGAGGTACATTTGATTCATCGGGTGCTTTCCATGGATACAGTAATGATGACACCAATTTACCAAAACACCATGAATCCACGTACCGTAAGTGACAATATGAAAATGTTAATACTAACATGCAATATTGTTGATTAATCATTAGTAATAGTTAATTATCACGGGCTATCTACTAAATGGTGCAGGCAAACATCGTAAGGACACCTGTATGCCAATTTTCTTGATGCCGTGCGAAGTCTGCCAATTTGCATTAGGCTAGTGTGGAGACCTGTACCAAGCAGTGGGACAGTATAACGCGTTGATTATTTTATGTAGTTTTATTATAGTCATAACTACACTGACTAGCGAATCAACTCATCTCCAAAGTGGTCTTGGTTTTAAATTATATCTAAAAATTGTTTAAATATCTTTCTTAAAATATATATCTTATATGCTATGTGTCTCGACACGACCTTGTAAATATTAATGCGTCTATAACGTACTAGCTTCTGCCCGCGGCTTCGCTCACGTGAAGCTATATCAGGAGTAAACATAGAAATCCAACATTGATGATCTCTTCTTTGTATGGGCCTCTATACATCAGGAAGGTCAAGCTGTATCTCAGGATTCGTTTAATTAATTGAGATAAGAAGTTCACCAGTTTTTAAGTTGGAGCATATTCTTTCTTACAGTGATAATAAAATTAAAATCTATTCAGTAGTTTTTGCTCCAACCCGTAACAAACAGACAAACGGACAAGAATTTTAAAAATCACAGTTTCGGTTTCGGTGACGTTTATATACCATAACTCACGGCACACAGCTTTTTTACAGTTTTATAATAGTAGAGATTTTAGAAAATTCATGTATTTTATTTTGTATTCTTTCTCAAAATTACTGATAATATCTTCAATTCTAACAATTCTTCTAACTACTCGTAAATTATCTTTATTATGTTAAAATGTAAATGAATTGATAATATATTATTGTTTCCAAGCAACTTTACATAACCTTACAGCATCTATTGCAGCTCTTACACGGTCACACACACATGGCAGTTTTCCTCGACCCAAAGTGATGGAAGAAGGGTCTGAAGAATGGTGGGCCTCGGAAAAAGCAAAGAAATTATCCCCAAAACGTTTTGATGCTAGTGATCTTAAATTTAAAAAGGTAATTCAAATTGAATACTTTGTCCAAGTATGATGTGACATGTGTGTCGTGGGCCGATCGTTTAAATGGGTCGATCGAGATATGCATGGGCAGATTACGATACGCCGGATGGAAGAAATATAGATATCGGTTAGGTTAGGTTAGACATGTCACCACACAAGGCCAGAATCGAATTTTTGCAATTGTGCATACTTACACAAAAGAAATTCGGTTAGACACCATCATATTGTATAGGAAATAATATCATTTCAATTTAATTTGGTGTTCAATAAAGTATATAAGAAATAAATAAATAGTTTTAGTTAAAGTAAATTTTGAATCAAATATGAATTAATAAAAAATACTATATACCTACCGTCATAGTATCCAAGCTACTGGTGGTTGGGTTACCTACGTCTAATGTAACTAATTAATTTAAATAAAATTGCAGCAGCCAGGTATTGGAATAGCTGACGGCGCCAGTACAAGTACAAATAATAAGTCGAGAACAACGAGCAAAGAAGAAACGTCACAAGAGATACCAGAGAAGCAGGAGTCACAATCTGCAGGACCAGAACCTCCGGAAGCTAACACCACAGGCCAAGGTGAAAACAAATTTGGAAAACAAAGTGCATTCAAATCTAATAAGTTTACAGAGAGCAAAACCTTTGACGCACTCATGAGGTCTGATATTAATTTAGAGGAAGCAAGTGATGAGAGGGGCAACTTCCAATCTGTCATCATAAATTCGAACAACAGTTTGCGGCAGAAACATCAACATCTGGTCCCTGCAATGAAAGAGGCTTCAAGTAAACAAATGCACAACCTGAAAGCATCAATAAAAAATAATCAACCTGAAATGTAAGTATTTCAATGGTTTTGTTATTTGTTCCTTTAAAGCCGACAAACAACGGTGGTGTGCAACATTGTACTGTCAAATCGCAGTGATTTAAGACTGTGATATATTTTAATAATATTAATAAAAGAGCAATGGGGAAGGCATGTCTGCACATCCGATTTTTGATGGTAACTTTAGTATTTTGACCAAAATTTACATTAGCAATTATGTTCATGATTAGCCAAAAGGATTGCATTGTTCTAAGCTTTTACAAATTAACCAATATAATACTGTTGGGTTTACGGTGCCATTCGTTCCTCATTATCAACCCTATTTGCTTATTCTGGCATCGGTTTTATGACAGACATGTCTACATCAGCATTGTTAATGATTCTAGACCACCTCACGCTGTGGTAGTATGACGAATATGAGACGCGGCAACGTAACACTAAAATAGCGTCGCAACGTATCGGTTTTATGTTGTCGGTCCTATATGCACTATTACCTTAACTTTTGCTTGACCATTTTTTATTTATTTCTAGGGATCACGTATTGCACAAATCTCATGAAGAATTATTAGCAGACAAACAATATGGAATTTCTCTTGATGACCTGGAAGAACTGTCGTCATCTTCATCAAATTCCCTAATGACTCTGTCGAGTTTAGGATTATCCTCAGGATTATCTTCCGCATCAAACACAATGTCCCAAAGCCAAAACATGCAAATGAGCATGTCAAAGTGTGCATTACCCAACCATGGCATGAATATAGATATGCATGCAAATAAACCAAATGTGCAAACAGCTGTTGTACAACCTGTGCATCTTACTCCTGGTATGCAGCCAGGTGTAATAAATGCAGGTGGGATGCAGTCTGGTATGACATCAGCTATGCAAGCTGGTTTACATATGCCTGGAATGCCTGTTGGTATGCAACCAGGAATGTCGAACTCGGGTTATCCATCAGTTGCTATGCAAAACATGCCCGGAATGCCATCAGGTGGCATGCAAAATATGCCGGGAATGGCAACAGGTGGAATGCCGAACATGCCTGGAATGCAGGCTCCCCGAGCACAAACACCAGGATTACAACCAGTTATGCAGAATGTTGGTATTACTAATTCTGCACTGAATGCATCTCTAGGCCTACCAATTGGGGGGCCTAACATGGGGGGACAGCAACATGGGATGCCCCTTCAAGCCATGCCACAGCAGGGCATGCCAAATGTTTGCATGCCTAATAATTCATCTATGGCTGCATCTGGTATGGGTGGTATGGGGTCATCATCTATGCAAGGAGCTGGAAATATGCCTGGTTTTCAACCCGGCGGTCCAATGCCAGGCATGTCGAATAATGTTGGCAATGCCTCATTATTCCTCAATCCGAATTCTAATAACAACTCTGTAAGTTACTGTACCTTATTTCGTTTTTTATTTCAAATTATGTGACCTTTTTTAAATGATTTTATTTTCGATAGATGCCACCAGGAAATGACATGCCAATGTCCAATCATACGGGACAAAATAATATCTTGCTGCACCTACAGGGATTGCAAGGATCACAGGGTCCATATGGAAATCCAATGTATGGCAACAATAGCAGTAACAACTTGCTTGATCAATGGTATTATGAAGATCCTGAGGTAGTTGGTTGTTTTATATCTCTATAGTGAATCGTGTATGAAAATTTATTATAAAATTTATGAAAACTTATTTTACAGAGGAATGTACAAGGCCCCTTTTCTTCTAAAGATATGTACAACTGGTATAGGGCCGGCTTCTTCAGCCCGAGCTTGATGGTGCGACGAGCTTGTGAAACAATGATGAGACCTCTTGGCTCTTATGGACCTGTAGTGCCATTTGCCAATATGGTAAGTTCTATCATACTTTAAACATGATCATTCTGAAATGGTATGCCAATCCGAAAGGGGTTCAAATCCAATAAGTTTTTTAAACACTTCTTTTTGGATTAATGTAATTTTTCTTAATTTATATGTACAGCCTCATTAGCCAAGTGGTCCTGAGCGCGACTGCTACGCTAGAGGTCCTGGGTTCGATTCCCAGGTCGAGCAAAGTGTTATTGGGTTTTTCTATTAAATTCCCAGTAGCAGCTTGGAGTTAGTAATTTGTGCCCGGTTAATGGCAATAGGCTCGCCCCCTATTACATGGGACCTAAACATACCGGCGAACTGTGGGTGTACATTAGTACGCCTCAGCTTAACCCTTCAGGGAATATAGGCGTGATGGTATGTTTATGTATATGTACATTTAAATGGAGATAAGGTTTATTAAATAAACTCTCCTTTCGTGTCTTGTAGAAAAGTACTAGGTAATTAGGGAAGGTATTGCTTCATATCTTCTTAAATCATAAAAATAATAACATCTTGACTGAAAAATCTAAATAATGTGTATATTAACAACCGCAGTGAGTATGACTAGGTAAGCTTATCCAGAGATATGTTCATACATTTATTTTTATTGTCCTCTAATTTAAAGTAAAAATAGCAGTACAGTCTGCTCAGGAGAAAGTAGGGATTATAAACCTTGTGGTTTGCACTCGTTAGTGCCTTTCAGATAAAAAACTGAAAGATTTAGCCCCCTTAATCATAATAATATAAAATATGTTTGTCGTCTTAAAAATGAATATGTTTAATCTTATTTTCCCTGTCACAGAATATAACGTGTCAAAACGAAACAAAGCATATTTATTTAGCTATCGGAAGTTTATAAGAGATGATATATATAAATGAATTTCATAAATTTAAAGTATCATGTGGCATTTTAAGTAAGATGAAATCTATCTGTGCTTTTTGTGTCTTTTACACGTTAAAAACGACACCGTAAGAACCCTTTTTATTGTTAGTTTGTATGTTGTCTCTTCATAATATAGTTAAGCTAAAATATAGATGCTTTCAAAATTAATTGTGATGACCCTACGTAGGATTTTTTATAGTTCATTTTATTTACGTTGTTCAGAGATATTGCCTAAAAAAAGGTTATAAGCTTATAGAGAAAAGAAATTACGAAGTGAAAGTCACATTAGACTTATTACCAGAGATCGGAATAGGTGAGTATATTTACGTAAAGTTCGAGGAAGTAATATAGAGTTGATAATACATCCCCTAAAATCCCGGAATCATAAACATGTTGATTGAATTCCGGGAATTAATAATTTGCAAATTACGTATTATGCTTTTACAGTTCCGTACTAAAACTGCTAAATTAAAGAGCTTTGTTTTACATACAAAATTAACTTTTGAAAGTTCTGTTATTATTTACATCATCATGTAAATAACAGGAGAATTTTCAAGAATTAATTTACATACACTGTATGTTTGTATTCAAATGTATTCAAAGCGCAATAAGTAATTTGCAATATCTTAATTCCCGGGATTTAATCATCATGTTTATGATTCCGGGATTTTAGACGTATTATCAATTTTATGTTACTTACGTCCTCGAACTTTAGGTATATAATTATACTCTTACCTATTCCGATCTCTGCTTATTACCCATCAATTACATTCAGGCTTTTCATGTGTTGCCATACTATATCTAGATATGATGATGATGTTGCATTTAATTTTATGTTCATACCATGATTAGCAAGTAAACAACTAAGATTAAAATTGAATTGCTACAGGATAATATGATGACTGGATTCCCGATGTCTAATACATTCGAACGGCCGCAGCCTCAGGGAGGTCATGAAAATATGCTCAATACCCAAGCTACTATGTCATTAGATGTAAGTGACGAAATCGCGTTTCTTTGCCATGCGTAACCAGTAGATGTATACATAAAATTATAGACATGGGTAGTTGTCGTAGAGTTGTGAATGCCTTGTGTAATGAAAGGGAATGGAATTATGTAGTGTGATTTATGTACTAGTAACTAATGTTTCTGTATATTCCCATGATCTTCAGAATGCACAATACCGAGAACCTGAAGTTATTGCCATTCTTATAAACTTTATTTCCTTTTAATCTGTAAAGTTTGACAATAGTAAAAATATTATTAGTTTAGGTTTATGGAAACCAACAATACTTACAGAGGCTACTGATTATAATTTAAAGTATTGATTTCTTATCATTGCTCCGTGGTGTTACCCATGTTACATTGGTCTTGGTTTAGCCAATCTCATCCAATTTTCATTATTTCTTTCCTAGCAGATATCTATTGTAAGCAAAACTAATGAACCTCCTTGACAAATTTCAAGTTTGTAGGCTTTAGTCTTATAGTTTTAGAAATTTCATGTATAATCAGTGAGTCAATGGTAATTTGGTTTCATTACTTATATAGAGTAGATGAATCTCGGTATTTGAGGACATTATTCTGTAGCCACGTAAAATCGTTGCAAGTACCTAAATTAAGCTACCTAATTCCGATCTCCGTTTAATGAGGTTTTCTTAATTTCTAGGTGATGAATATTGGTAACATGAATGTGTCTGATAATGCACCTATGGAATTACAATTCGGATCTGTGGGAATTATACCTAATCAAAGTTTTGGTCAACCGCAACAAATGGTAATGACTAAGTAAATTCATTATACAACATTAGTTTTTGTATATGCGAAACCGAGACATGTCTGTAGTATTTTTACGTAAATAATCTATGTACACAATATCAAAACTGTATTACAAAAATCCACAGAGTTATAAGCTTGTTATGTTACCTAGTTGTCCATACAAAAATATGCTCACCACGCGATGATGGCGGAAAGATACTTAGGGCCACTTGCACCAACTTCTTGAATATGTTTAAATTGCATTTAAACACAAAGGACCATGGGCGATTTTGTATGGACCCCGTCCCCACCTCCAACAGACATGGAAAGCGTTTTAATATGTTTATTAGGAGCTACAATAGGCATAACAAAAGTATTAAATGCGAAATCCATGGGGTTTCTTAAAAAAATAAAAAACGTTTTGGCAAAAATGTGTATAGTTTTATACAAATATATATCTTTATTTATATTTTTTATTTTATCTTTACTGCACACTAACTGCCTCATTATCCTAGTGTTCCTGAGTGCGACTGCTATGGTAGAGGTCCTGGATTTGATTCCCAGATCGAGAAAATGTTATTGGGTTTTTCTGCAAAATTCACAGTAGCAGATCGGAGTTTGGAATATGTCCCCGTTGATGGCGGATTGATAGACTCGCCTCCTATTACATGGGACATGCACACTATTTACAAAAACAACAAAATTCGTGACAAAATTCGACATTAAAAATATTTAACCGTCGATCCCGGAAATTCTTAAGATTTTGAAGCATTTCACTATTGACTGAAATTATCTATCCACTAAGACCCTTCGCATGAGATATATGTAACTAAAATATGTTGGACATTTCTTTCAATCGACAGAAAAAATACTTTTATATTCCAAATTACGGTTAAACCCCACATTTTTGAATATTACCGCTATAAGATAAAAATACCAGCATTAAAAGACCTTTCGAATGAGGTGTTTATTAAATCAATTGGAGGGTTGTGACATTTAAAAAAAATACTTATTTATGAAATTCCGGTCAAACACCGCATATTTGGACAATGCCGCCGTAACATAAAAATATGTGCTGAAAAAGACCTTTCAAATGAGATATGTCTGAAATCTGTTGGACCCTCCAACAGATTTGGGACGTTTTTAAAAATACTTAGATATCCAAATTCCGGCCAAACCCCACATATGAATGTTGCCATAAAATTATCTGCATAAAGATACCTTTCAAATGAGATATGTCTGAAACCTGTTGAGGGGTGGAAACGTCTCTTACAGACGATATAAAAAAATACTTAATAATCCAAATTCTGGCCAAACCCCACATGTTTGAACAATGCGGCCATATTATCAAAATATCTGCCTAAAAAGACCTTCCTAATGACATATGTCTGAAACCTGTTGGAGGGTCGGAACGTCTCTTATAGACGACTTTAAAAATACTTACAAATCCAAATCCCGGCCAATCCCCACATATTTGAATAATGCTACCATAATATCCAAATATCTGCCTAAAAAGACCTTTCTAATGACATATTTCTGAAACCTGTTGGAGGGTCGGAACGTCTCTTACAAACCATTTTAAAAATACTTACAAATCCTAATTCCGGCCAAACCCCACTTGTTTGAACAATCTCATCATAATATCAATATATCTGCCTATAAAGACCTTTCTAATGAAATATGTCTGAAACCTGTTGGAGGGTCGAACGTCTCTTAAAGACGATTTTAAAAATACTTTCAAATCCAAATTCCGGCCAAACCCCACATATTTGAACAATGGCGCCATAATATGAAAATATCTGCCTAAAAAGACCTTTCGAATGAGATATATCTGAAACCTGTTGGAGGGTGAGGACGTTACTTCCCATTGTCCTTTACTATGAAAAATTTAGTTTAAATGGAATTTAAACATATTTTAAAATTTGGTGCAAGTGGGCCTGTTCGGTGTCCCACTTTTTTTAAATAGTTTTTTAAGTAACAAATTATAAGACGATTCAGTCACTTATTCTGAACAAACTTTATTCAAGTTTCGCTTATACTAAATATAATGTTGTATATCAACTCCATGTTTGTATGTTTGTTATTTTTTTATTTATTTTTATAAATATACAAACAATACTGTTGTGCGGTGCGGTTTTCCTTTACATAATGAATGTCCCCACTTTGTGTCGAATACATCATTTTATCATGATTATATTTTCTACAATAATGATTTTAATTCGTCACATAGAGATGGTTCCAACACAGTCTTGCCAAGTGAAATACAGTATTTAATGGTGTAGGTTTTCGTCAACTGTTTTAAGAAAAAACTGTTAATGTTGCATAATTTCAGGTGGATTCTTTGTGGGGACAGGGGCCGTCGACATCCTCAGATATGATGTGGATGCAACAACCGATGAGCCGACCTGAAGCGCGCGTCAATAATTTGCCTATATACTTCTGGGATCAACAGGTGCGTGTACGCTTAACTTAAAATATTGTGATTCTAAAATGACTACACCAGAGAACACTAAATTAGCGTTTAACTACCTAATGATGTGGTCTGTTTATTGTTTTAATTTTCACACTAATATGGTCACATTATATTAAATATAATTTAACCGAGTGAGTTACATTGCACAGATCAACCTAAACATTCATTTATTTTGGCACTATCTCGATGTTTAAATCTACTAACTGCACAATGTGATAATAAAAACCGCTTTTTATTGCGAGTCTAAAGCAGTGCTCAGCTTGCGTTTTTTTATCGTAATGTTAAACAAGTTTTGAAAAGGCAAATTAATGGTGAATATTCAAGCATAACATGCGTTAAAATAATGTATTTCACTGATTTTACAAGAACAAAGTTGAAACATATATTAAGACTTTAAAACTTGTTTTCAATGCACCGTGATTTGCCTAGCTCGCTTAAAACTAGTGATCTTAGCATTACATAAGTGGTAATGTCATTCAATGTACAGTGCTCATCATTAGTAAGTTGTGGTTGGAAAAAGTAAAAAGCTTTAAAAAAAGATTGTTTAAGAACTTCCTAGAATAAATTCTTCAGACTTATATTATTGAGGGTTGTACATGTTTGAGCTTGTTCCTAGCCTTTGGAGTATACCTCTTTCAGCACCAATTTTTTGAGCACCTATGGTTTGAGTACCTAATCTATTCCACTTACAGCACCAATAGGTATATTAGCTTGGTGCTCAATGTGGAACAAAAAAAAAAATCTGTTCCTCATTCAGCACCTACGGTACTTTCTAGTGATGGGATGTATTTTATGCACAAAGTTGTTAAAAAGAACTTATCGATAAAAATCTATTTTTATTACAATTATTAGTTTTATACAAAAGTCATCAAATAAAGTATAATATTGATGAGAATCAATATCTAGTGCTTATTTTTCTATTTATATTACGTGTTTTACTACTTTATTTGTACTTCACTTACGTAAAATCTAATCAATGTGTTTCCATTACATTATTTCACAATCAACTTTAGTTTGTTAGTTTTCTTAGTGTTTCATAATATGTTATTTACTAAGTTATTATAACATCGGGCGCATCTCAACTTACGTACATGTCATTTACATACATATGCATATTCATATGAAAATAAGGTGTCATTTCTATTTTAATTAATGTTTTTGTAGATGCATCGATAATACCAATTATTAAATTGTAATTTTTTGGGTAAGTTAAACTTTTTGGGTAATTAATTTGATTAATAGTAGTCATAATCAATCAGTCAGTACCTATATCATAAAAAAATTTAGACTGAGTGATAATGTAAAAAAAATTGCAATTTTATCAATAAGTTTACTATACATGCCATCACTAGAAACTACCGCACCATAGGTGCTGAATGAGGAATAATATTTAATTTATTTTTTATCCACATTGAGCACTAAGCTAATATACCTATTGGTGCTGTAAGTGGAATAGCTTAGGTGCTCAGACTATAGGTGCTCAAAATTTGGTGCCGAAAGAGGATTTACTCCTAGCCTTTATGTGTAGATCCTCATCTACACAAAGCTTTGATAGAAATACGATATAAATAGTTGTTTAATAAATAAGATCTGAGAAGATGAATTACTGTATATTTTAATCAAGTGGTGTTATATCGTGTTTCTATTATGTTCATACAATTTTCGTCTAGCAAATAAAGGAATCATGAATGACAGTCAAGAATATAAAGATGTATTATCACTACTAGCCATAATAACATTGTATTTATGGCTAAGATTATTTTTTGAAAAAGGAAATGTCAGTAGAAAATATTATTGAAAATGTTATTAAAATACAATAATAAGTAGGTATGTGGAGATAAAACGTTACTTTTGAGTTTATTTCTATTATCCTTGCAACTTATCGTAAGATTAAAAGTTATGTGCAGATCATTTTATTATTAAGTGACAGTATCAAATTGTGCTTTTAAATTATTTTTAGACAGGGTGCCTATTTATAATGAGAATACCTTTGATCCACTATATTATACTTACCATAGATAGATTCATCGTAATGTATGGATGTCTGTAGCAACGCATTCAACAAGTATGTAAAATTAATTAATTAAATTACGTTAAAATTATCTAGCTCTCATGTATTCATTACTTAGTCTCTGGTTAAAAAACAATTATCAGCTTTAGACATACTTCTGCTCGTATGTGTAAAAGTAAAGTAAATGTTTATACTTTACACATACTAGTAGATATGTACCGATTATTATTTAAAATTGTGTCATTACCCAATGATGAGTGGTTTTTTATCACCTTTATTATAAGTTTAAGTCGCTGTCGTTGCATATCATTGTATACTAAATAAGTAAACAGGCATCTCAAATCATCATTATTGTAAATAGACTGATAGAGTATGGGTATGCGAAGGCGAAGGTATTATCACTTTCATGATTCCTTAAAGTGCTTTGTGCTTTTATAATATAATGTGCATTGTATTTAGACCACAGTTGCATACATTTATAACTTCCCGTCTTTAAAATGCATTAACACAAAGTGGTTTGTTACACAGCATTTTAAGAAATAGCATTGATTGACCTAATTTTAAATTTTGAATAAAAATGGAATAGAATTATCGGTAAATTTTTGAGAACAAAATAAAACGTTATAAATCATTAGTGTATATTCAGTCATGGTGGACACAATTAAAATAATTAGAGACTGGGCTTTATTATTAATTTTGCAAAAAAGACCTTATTACCCATATATATTATAATTATTACAATATAATATAAATATCAAAACAAATAAACATTCGGTCATGAGATTGATAATTCATAATTGGGTTAGTGGATGTTTATTTAAATTTCCATTTTTAAGACGTGCTTTGTCTCTAAACCTTAAGGCTTATCCAAAACATTACTTGTCATGTCATTGCTTACTCTTAAATTAAACATTTTACAGCAAAAGGGTGGTGTACTATGTAAATTTAGCTGGCTTTTTGCAACTTTTAATAACATTTTTTCATATAATTATCTCTTCAACAATTTTAAAGGTTATGTCTAACTTCAAGTTTTCCTAAATATAAAGTATGTAATATTATGTTTTTTATATTACCTCATCATTTTTGGGAATGGGTGTGAAGTTACTGTATATTTTGTAGCACCATATGGTATGAAATTTAACTTTCAGCTTTCCCCATTTGTATATGATATCACGCAAGAAGCTTTAACAAGTTGTTTCAATTTTATGTTCATCAAATACTCTCACAGTTTTTGTGTGTACCTCTTACAAACATTATAGGTAGACCCAAAAAAAGCCAACTTTTCAAAAAAGTCTAACAAGTTATCTATCAATAAACATTGACGAATTTAATGAGTAAACTAAGATTGTTATTCAAAATTTATACCCTAATTTGAATTAACTTATTTGTTCAACGGAACGACCCGAAAAGTAAACCTGTAAATATAGAATTAAAAAAAATTGGTCACGCTGATATTTACCACTTTGTGTTAATATTGATTCTTATAAATTGAAAGTTGCTTCGAATTGACTAGTTGAAATAATAGATAGAGTTTTTACATAGATATTTTTGCGTCAATAGGTTTGAATATTAAATACTACACTTACATAGATTACAGTTACACATTACAATTTAAAATATATTTTTTACGACTTTTTTGTCGCGTATGCCTTTCCAGCTACATAACAGGTACGTAAAATGCTAGTGAAAATTACAATCATTAGCTATTATCGCCGAGGCAGACTTATAGGTCAAAAGTAGCTTATATTTATACGGCTAACTCTCTTATTAATTATATTAGTTGAAAACGTATTCGATAACGGCCGCAACGGTTTTATGAATGAGAATAACCCAGTCAATCTGAGAGGAATTTGTTCGCAGCAGCGGGAAAATATGGGACTGAATTTATTTTATTTTATGTGATACCTATATAACACTGCCCCATTGCGAATACAATAATTAAAAGTGTATATTCGTCGCTTAAGATTCTCAAAATCTCAACATCAAACCCAATTTAATATTTTATAATGTTTTCTGAGTAGTGATGAGTTAAAGTTTCTGATTTTGTAACAACATCCACATAAATATTTATGTTGTTGCTTTCATTCACGTTATTAATGATGTTTATGAAAAGGATCGCGTTTAAGAGGTTTAGTGTCAAAATTACCTTTGTCTTAACATGTGTACTATTATAATATAAAGTTCTTACCATTACTAATTGCGCTGCAGCACTAACCGTATTCTTAGGATTCTAAACAACTTAAGCCCGTACTGAACACATTTTTCATTTTTTTTGAAAATGCACGATCTAATGAAAGTTATTTCTGTATTAGCAGAAAACCAAGAGACGAATGTTCTGGTAGAACGGAACGAAACTGGTAGAAGTGTCTAGTCTGCGAGTCTTAATAGACTCTCTGTCTCTATGATTAATGATTAAACTTAAAGTTGAACTTAAATACAATTTATATTAAACGCTCCCATAGAATCTCGGTACTCCACCGTATAAACACATAAAGATTTTTTTAAATGAAATTTCACAGGTGTAAAATGTGTGCATTAGCTAATTAAATTCACAATTTATTTTATGCTCCAGTTTTCTTTATTCAACACCACTTTACACCACTAGCTTGTTGATCGGGAGTTGAAAACTTGATTGCGAAATAATATGGTAGCGTATTAAAAATTAGTATCGATTCTTGGTAAAATTTACCGAAATCTATGCAGTGATTACTCTCCCATTTAGAATCAGTGAACAGTCAATGTAATAAAAATGAGTGTTTTTCTAATAACTCACTTGAATCTCTTTTTTTTGTTAGATCAACAAACAATTAAAAACTGTGCTGCGACCTGGAACGCAATTAGCAATAGAGTTTTTAGTAAATAGGTCTAGTAAGTAAGATTTTCCCATTCCCGTTGGAATTCAGACTGATCAAGATTTTTACATAAAACCTTTAAATTTATTTTAAAAGCAAATCGAAAAGGATTTTGACACTAACCCGCAGGGTGACTAAGTTGGTGACTGGTGAAAATAAAGATATGTTTCCTCTCATAATCAAATTCGTACCACGGATTGAGTCACCGACTGTGCTTCCCCAAGCGAGTAACTGAGGCACTAAAGGCGAGACCCAAACACTGAATCTTGCTTTAAAATCTCAAAAAGTCGTATTAAGTAAACGAAGCGACTGCTGTGTGACGGCAACCGTAGAGGAATTTAAACTGTGAAACAGAAAATACACAAATTTTAGTTTCTGTTTGTTTTTTCCGTGCCTTAAAAATAAGTTAAAAGGTCTTCGATATTATTTTAAAATAATGGTATGAAAATATAGTCCTTAAAGACTTAACGCGTTGATTTGGTGATTGGAAAAAGTTTAGTTATGATATTAATCTAGTAATAGCGCCGGTGGCGACTCACGGTACTAACAGATCTGCTATGTATAAAAAGTATCCATTATTTATCGATACCCACGTATTTGAAACGAGTGGTTACTTACTGCCTTTGGTCGCCAATAGCGATAGTTCGTTGTAAGCGATGATTTAGGAATTACCTAAGCGAATACTGCTCGGTTTCAGTTCGCTTCGGCGGTACCAAATCAGCGACTCGAACGCGCGAGCATTTAGGGACCGGTCACTCATTTTACGTAGTCACCCTGCTGCTTACGAAATTCATTAAACAGATCTTTCTTTTTGTTGACAACGTAGTATGTTGATAAAATAGTGGTTGTATAAAACTAGTCAAGGTGAAATTTAATTTGATTATACATCGAAGCGCATTTTAGTTTTAGCCTGACTACCCTGCTTTGGTTGCATAAGCTGGCCGAAATTCAGCATCTTCATAATAATTGAAACATAATATTATGTTTCAATTATTTTATGTTCTAGTTTCCTACAAGATTAAACATATATTATATGTTTAACTAGCGACCCGCCCGCGGTTTCACCCGCGCTGCCCCGCTCCTAAGAGTCGTAGGGTTATGTTATATAGTTTAAAACCTTCCTCTTAAATCACTCTATCTATTAAAAAAAACCGCATCAAAATCAGTTGCATAGTTTTAAAGATCTAAGCATACATAGGGACAGACAGCGGGAAGCGACTTTGTTTTATACTATGTAGTGATCTAGTAGGAAACTAGTTATTTATTTATACATATAATTGGTAGTATAGAAGTATTACTTAGCAACGGGCCTCGCCTTCTTGCTCATAAACAGTATTATAGTAAAACAATCTTAGAAATATTAAACAATCTAAACATCCCAGTCTCTCAATACAGTGATTATTATTTTATTGTATTAATATCAGAGCAGTTATTGACGATTCGGTTTTTGTGATGATATGGAGGATATGGATGGTTTTTTGGTTATACTTAATTTGAAGTCGCGACATAAACCGGTCTGGTTATTTTTAAAATACCATAAACCTCTTAAGTATTACTAAATTATTATCATCCTACAAAACCAACTTTGGTCTAATTATAATGACGTAATTTCCGTAATAAGAAATCAAATTCTCCGTTTTGCAAATTTTGTGCATACACGTTCGCAGTAACTGAAAAAGGCCGCTTTTCATCAAGCAGTGATAGCTACTACTGCCCAAAGAAGTAAAAAAAAATACAACGGAATTTCTATGTAATTAGCTGCTGAGTAATTTTAACGGGAACATAACTCGGGGTTGGTAAAATGCGGGTTTAGTATTACGGAAACTATTTATATAAATATTTAACGTTTTATTATCAATTAGGTAGATTACATTTTTAATTCAGAACTCGTAGAACGGACATGTATGGTATCTTATATTTGCATTTAATAACCCGTAGAATTTTCTCAAAATATCGTTTATGGTCTACTTCGTACGAAGCAAGCTTCTGCCACATTTCAAGTTTCAGGTTCAAGCTGTGCGTTGATATATCAGTCAGTTTCTCTCTCTTTTCTTTCTTTTATACACTTACGCAGATAAGTTATAAGTGCGTGATATTTACCGAAAGCTCCATTTGTTAACATAGCCGAATATATCAGTGATCTAAAAAGTTTTTTTTAAATTATTGATTAAATTCTTTCAGAAAGTTTATAGGTATAATATATTTACGTTGTCCTCTCCATGTTTCAACTAACTACCTCGAAAAATCTCATAGAAAAAATGGATTTTGGTTTTCCATATATTTAATACTCTTAGCGCCCAATGGCGCAATTATGGTATTCAGAGGTCAATACCTCTGAGTACCTTATTTATGACCTATAAGTTACTTAATTTCAAAAACTTGTTCACATGGTTTTGACGTGGAGCATGGAAATATAAACAGACATACCTACACAGTAATGATTAACGCACGTTGCTATTATTATTATTAACATAACATACCATCACGCCTGTATTCCCTGAAGGGTTAGGCAGAGGCGTAGTAATTTACACCCACATTTCGCCGGTATGTTTAGGTCCCATGTAATAGGGGGCGAACCTATTGCCATTAACCGGGCACAAATTCCTAACTCCGAGCTGCTACTGGGAATTTTATAGAAAAACCCAATAACACTGCTCGACCCCAGAATCGAACCCAGGACCTCTAGCGTAGCAGTCGCGCTCAGGACCACTTGGCTAATGAGGCAGTTAGTTAATTATTATTATATTATTAAATAACCCTTTTTTATTTATTGTACATACATACGTGGTATATTATTTAATAATTTGATTTGATGGAAACTCTTTAGCTTCTCAAAGAAATTGTGCGCACTGTATATACACTATGGAGGTTTCACATTATAAAACGAGTTACTTTATGGCTGGATGCTATAAAGAAGAAAACAATAATTGTTTACTCAAAATGAAAGCTGTTATGGAATCAAATTTCATTGAGGTAGTAATGGGTTACTTCCCGAGTAAGGCAAGTTTAAACTATACAGATTTAGGGCCACTTGCACCAACTTCTTAAATATGTTTAAGTTGTATTTAAACACAATTTTATTTGTTATTTTGTGTTTAAATACAATTTAAGCGCATTTAAGAAGTTGGTGCAAGTGGCCCTAAATCTGTATAGTTTAAACTTGCCTTACTCGGGAAGTAACCCATTATTACTCTTATACTAGAAAGTAGATATTTTCAACCTTAGGTTTATTAAGTTACAATCTCCTTTAAGATGGCAAACCTGCTTGCCGGATCCGCGTCCTGGAAACAAAAAGTATACAGCGAGCCGTCACCTCGCATTATCGGTGGCGTGAGGAGGCGCTAGTGCGTGGTGCCTGCTGTAATTTAGCGAGATTGAGGCTCAGCATAAACAGCCAGGAGAAACTGGCGGAGTGGATGGGCACGCATTGCCCAACCGAACACAGGAGAAACCACGCTACGAGTGTCAAGGCTCGTAACTGAGGAACGGCTGGCTGGAGAGGTGACACGGCGTTATTTGACGTAGTTACTCCCGGACCTGAACGCTGTTTCGGGAATTACCTTGGTCGCATGTGCTGAGAGCCAACGCCAGGTTGTCATCATTGCACAGGTTGCCCTGAGGACCCGGCGCAACATGCTTGAATTATATTCTGCTTGTTCAGAACAGTGCCGTGATCTAGTCGGGCCAGCGGGTGGTAATCTTGAAGACGAACGTAATTCGGTCCATTGTTGGCATCCAGAGCACTTGGGCAGCCCCCGTCTCCCAACTGCGAGCAAAAGCTTGCAAAAACGGTGGTGGTAAGAGAGAGAGAATTATCCACCTCTCTCCCGATTTGCTGTTGACGCACCGGACGTCGGAGGGCACAGATAGAATTACCTCCACGAGTTGTGGCTGGCTTGGGGAATCTGTAGCCCTACTTGACAATAGTACCAGAATAGTAACGACTTCGACATACCCTGCCACTTCCCTAGGACGATTTTCTGCATCCTTTAAAAGCCATAGTTTAAGAAAAATCACAACACAATTCAAAAAACGCTATTAACTTAAGAACAGGGTCTCAAGTCTACTATTTTTTCAGTGTTATAATTGTCGTTCAATATCTTCAGTATATAGATTTTAGACAGTTTTATCTAAGAAATCATCAAAGTTATTAATTTAATGCCATTGGTTGGCCATCCTGATACATTTAAATAACAGACTTGGGCCCTCGTACATTCAAAAACATTAATCACAACATAACTAACTACTTCGGCCGTGTCCCATTTAACATAATAACGAAAAACATATATACATGCCCGTAGGTTAAGTAAAAAGCACCTACTCTCTCTCGGGGAAAATACAGATTATAAACTCGTGATTTGCTCCAATTCGGCCGTTGGTAAATAATGCCCATTGATTAAGTCAATACTATTATCGTGAATTTAATTTAATTAATATTTTTTTTATTCTACACCATTAAGCATTATTTGCACAATTTGCAAGTCTACGTTTCCTTGTCTAAAACCTATAAGAATGAGTTTGAATATATACACTGTCCAAGGTTACCCACGGTCTAAGTACGGTGTTCGTAACGCAACAATTAATGTTGGATGTTGCTTTTTTATCAAATGTGACGCAAAAATGTAATTCTGCCTCTGATACCTGTAATCGTCTAAAGTATTGAGTGGGTCCAAGAATATCAGAATGTAATTTCGTCTTATAGATGCACTTGTCAATTCATTTGTTATATGTAACCCTATCTATTATTTTGTAAAGTGATTCGTAAACATATAACGGAAAAATATGTGTGTGGTCTATAAGTTAAAGAGTGCCCGTTATAATATACCCTGCTTTTCTTTCCCTTGATATGGTTATTTGTTAGCATCCAGAAAAGTTGAACTGCCCGATTGTCTTTAGAATCCTTCTTCTCGCTGCCTACGCTCTAAGTATGTTTTGAACTCGTTTCGTAACTTATTTTTATTAATACGCAAGAAATAGCCGGGGGACAGAAAGATATTGAAATGGATAATACCTTTTGAATTTCTTAAGAGAAGCCTGCATGAAGTAAAAGTTGCCTGGAAATCTGTGTAATAATTTATAGGACTGTGGAGCTTTATCAATGTGCCAATTGCGATCCATTACTTAAACGAATTTCCGAGATAGTATGGACGATACACATATTTTGTCTATTTATGTAGTCTAGTATGCAGAGTGATAATTTTAACATGCATCTCTTCCGACCACACTAAAATATAAAAAAGAAGAATTTGTTTTTAGAAATCGATACAGTTTATTTCAAGTGTACCTATTCAAATAGTGAATAGCTACACTTGAAATAAACTGTAAATTACAAAAACCATATACACATTTTTTTAAAATTGTTAACATGTCTTGCGAATTTCTTTTCGAAGACATTGAATCAGTTATCTCTGCTGCTTACAAATAATTGGGATAAAAGGATGCTATTGAAAGAAAGAAACCATATTTATTCGTAAAGGACAGATGAGTACAAAAAAGAAAATAATAATGCCTACTTAATAACTAAAATGTGTTGATCTTAGAAATCATGAAAGCTAGATAAAGTAAAATGTATAAATACAATAAAATTAAGTAGGATTTTTAACAACAAATCTTCATATTGTGGAATTATAAATAAATATCTTAAACTGTTCGGGAAGGGATTTGTGTAAATAAATCTCATTCTGTATTTTATGTGCTACTTTATCATGTACAGGTGTATTTTATGTCAAAGTGAGATGATTTGTTAAAATGAAATTATCAAGAGTATTTCCTGTCTTACAGCATAAGAATAGCTGGTGCATAGAGAATGAAATCCTTTTGCGCGCCCAAACGCCGTGACATAAAAACCTACTTGCCCCTTTAGCTGGCAATGCTTTGGTGACGAGGTTGCCACAAATAGTACTTATTAATTACTGGTAGTTATATAATTAATCGCACCTTGCAAGTTTTATAAAAAGACATAAATAACAAGAGAAAGAACTGAAGGTGTCTGGTAATTAGTATAAAGTACTTAAAAACTTGATAGTACTCATAACAAACAACTTTCCCAAAGAATAATTTGATATAAAAATAAATCCAAAAGGATTATAATTATAAAGGATATAAATATGTATTTACATATCGAAATTAAAAAATAAGAATTGTGTCTTTAATAAAGTTGTGTGTTGACTGTGTATAAGTATTTTACACTTATTAGCAGTCATACAGACTCATGGGGACAGATAAACCCAAATTACCATGGTACAAGTCAACTCATATAAATGAATGCACAGAGGTGTGCATGCGAGCGCGACGCGACGAATCCCTGACTGGGTTGGTTTAATCAACGTGCGATGAATACTGGTCTTGAATGCGTTTGGGACATAAGTTTCGTTTTCAATACGTATTAGTCATTCTTATGCTTAGGGCTACGGTTTAGAAAATACGCCCTGTATATCTTATCTTAATTTGATTGCCATGTAGAACAAGTGTTTGTATCGCGAAAAATTATCACTGGTAGTAAAATCTACGAAATGTAACAAACAATAGAACCAATTTTGCGTATTTTTGCCTACAGTTACATTACATGCGGATGTAAATGGAGACATCGAACTGAGGCTTCCGGCAATGTTAGCGACAGAAAAGTGCTCCGAGATACCTTCTACTCTATGTAGGATCTGATTAAGTTATGTGTTGTAGTTACAAAATATGAAAGGCCACGAGCAAATAGTATTAAACTTATGAGAACAATTTATACTAACTAGTTAGGTATATTAAAAAATATATATATATTAACGGTTTCAAGTTCATTTATTGATAAATTGCTTAGCTATATAGTCTATGTTACAAACTGATTACTATTTTATGTTTACATACATAAAAATATAATTAGACGAACTTCTTTATTATGGAGTCATTTTAGAAATTAAGATGTACATACCTTTCGTTCATAAAATATAAAATTATGCATTGAGCGACACAATGAAATGAAGTCTTGCACGTTATTTATTGTAACAGTCTAGCCAGTAGTTTATTTTTTTAAGGCATCTCGGAGGCTACTGTATAGAACAAATTGTTTTTGTACCAAAGGAAAGTTAATTTTCCCTTTTACTAGATAGATTGTAGAGAAGTATTCTAGGAATCAATAAAAAGTTAAAAACCAAGGCGTTATCGACTAGTCATTATAAGAATTTTTAATTAAGCACTATTTTACATTCTCTCAGGTAATCTAAACCAATCAAAATTTTCCTAATGATCATTGCTAAAAATTGTGAGTTTGATGAGATACGAACAATGTCTAACATGAGTTTGATAAAATTGAACTCACGATTCACGAATTGAAATAACGATTTAGACCAAGGATTGATTTTATATTTTATGAAATTATTATCTCTATTATATTATACTAAAAGAGTTCGTTTTTATAAATAATAAGGTTAATCTTTGTTCTATAGTTTTTTTTTTGGAAAATATGATAGTAGTCGTTCATGGTTCCTGTGGATATTTTGTGTTAAATAACTAAACTCATTAAGAGAGCCCTGTCGTTTTCAGGGAAATGATACAGTCCAGGAATTCTCATATTATGTGATTGATGATTAAAGAAGACAATTTGAAGAATTCATTATTGTCAGCACGTAGGGAGAGGGAATAACATTAATTATAAAATACTTATAACCAAAAAGTCAAGCCCGAAGGTAAAGTGCGTAATTAAATTAAACGTATGAATAAATCTCATTAAATACTTAATGTCTATGTTATACCTAAATGTTGTCCTCGTAGCGTTCATTTTTATATTTCAGTCTACATTCGTGTAAACATACATCAATAGATACAATATAAATAATATAGTAGCTCCCCTTGCTTACACGCTGTTTTATGAAATATTGTTGTTTGTCAAACATTATCTCATAGATGTACTTACAAGAAATGTAAGAAAAGGCAACAAAATGTTACATAAATGAATTTGTTACCTTACTGCAATCGCATCAAAGATATGATCACTGATCTTGGTTGAAATAGATCTGATTTTGTTTAGTTCTAATTACACAGAACGTCGCTGGATAATTAAATTATGATTTATACTATCCATGCATTAATTTAGCATAATATTAATATACCTGGTGTATCCATGTGTTGTATTGTAGCTATTAATTGAAGTTTTAAGGATTCTGAAAGATTAGGTTACTGTTCTTATAGTTTTATGTACATTTTGATTTTGATATTTTTATAAGTTTAGATTAAAGAGCGAGCTGTGTTAAGGAAAAGTTAAATTTGGTTTGAAGGCAGGGTAGCAACAAATCACAGTATAAAATAGAGAAAATATATCAATATGTGAAATAAGTTTAAAAAATTTAGGTACCTTGTACCCTATATCTTTGGTATAATTTCATGTCATGCTCTGCCACAGACTCCCATAATAAATAACAACTAATTATATATTAAAGTGATGTACTACGCACGTACATACTGTATCTATAGCCCATATCGATGACCTTATACTAGGTAAAGATAATCATTCTTATATAGTGGTTAATGGTTTTTACTTTCCTAAAATATTTATAGAAAACGCCTTGTTATTTTATTGTACTAAAAAATGCTATTTTCCTTTTTTAGGCACAAGTGTAAATAAATCATCATAAACCAAATCAAGGACATCCACTATATAATAATGATATTTTTCAACATGTATGCAAAAGGAAGTATTATTACAACAGTATTAATATAAACCAGTAACTTTTATCACTCCTGAGTAAGTGTTCTGAGTGGCTCCGTCAGCCTGTCACAGTCAATCAATGCTCATACAGTAGTCCCCAAACTTTTTGGCCGGGCTGAAGTTGTTGCACCAGCCTTCTTACGCTTGGTACAGTCGAGTGGAAAATTACTAATGCATATATCCTATTTAGTATTAGATCAGTGAGTGGATAAATTTTTATTTTATACATTATGCCTATCATAATATCAATCAATAAGCCCTCTATCCTGAACTTCCGTCTGTCTTAAAGTGTTTGTTTTCCTCATTTTGAGGATATCTCTAAGTTCAGTGTGCCTTTTGGCAAAGGCCTCCTCCAACATTTTCCATTGAGTTATATCTCTGGCAACCCTTCTCCAGTTAGGGCCCGCTGTAAGTTTTAACTCATCTTCCCATCTCTTCAGTTGCCTTCCCCGCTTCCTTTTTCCATCTCTCGGATACCATTCTGTCACGATTTTACTCCACAACTAATAACAAAAATACTACTTATGTACTACCAATAATAAAAATAAATAACCTATTTAAAACAGGGTTACACCATCCATAAAATCACACCCGTATGAAGAGGTCCATTCCGTTGGAAAAATGATCGTCTTCATCTTCAAAATTCGTTTCCCATTCCTCTGGTTCATTTCCTTTCCACGAATGCACAATTCATCATTCAATAATTCTGTCCCTTTCCTTATATTCTTGCTCAATATTTTTTATCTACTTTATTGCATAATGCCTTCCAATCCGATAACACGATACCGACAAACAATAATAACAAAACACTAATGAACAATAATAGCAAAAACCCTAACTACCAAAAACAAAATAACGACAACGAAATAAACTATTCTGTACTAGACTGTATTCTCAGAACGCAATGCGCGTGTGATTCACGTACGGACGTAACACTCACACAGTTGCAAGGATGCGAACGGGGAGGAGGCTGCGCGCATACACCCGCGCTCTTCCAGCTTCCCTTATGATACCAAATGCATTCTGCGCAGCGGCTCGCGGCTATGTTCAGCCCGGCCAAAAAGATTGGAGAGTACTGTACATCGTTATGGACCCATGAGTACAGTATGTACCTACGTGAGATATGATTATTATGATGAAGATAAATATAATTAGTTAGTATTTATTATGTTGGCTCTGCGGCAGAGCATGACAAATAATTTCGACGGATTTATTGGAATCAGCCAGTAAAATTTCAATTCTGAACTGGCTATCACATTTGATTTTTAATTGTGAAATTGTTTAAAGAAAGAGGAAGTATTATGTTAAGAACATACACACTTATACTTACTTATTCTGGGAACTATGTACCAAAAATGTTCGTACAATCGTTTTTCGGGTCACGTCCGAATGTTTATGTAATATATTTTACGTCTGTTTATTTCCACCCATATCAGTCTTATTTTCAGAACGGATGATATGTATAGAGAATGATTGGATGTATTTGCTTCATAGTACGGTAGACGGACCATTAAGCAACATTCATTTGGATCTTGCAGATCCAGTTCCGTGCATTTGTAATGAAAGTCGAGATACTTAGAAACCAATGAGCTAATTTCAGCGTTATGTTATAATATTTTTGTTCAAAAATTAAAATAGGTTAAAATAGGTAATTACTTAAATTTGTTCTGTATTTTTTCTTTTGTAGTACCTAACACGAGTTAAAAAGGTATTTTCAATAATTTACAATTAACATTTCAAGTTACGTTATAAATGTAGATTGAAACATTCCAACTGAATAATAATGATTCTATTATAAAATTGAAAATTACATATTATTTATAGTCTATTAGCCGTATGTGCAATATCAGTACTAATAAAATGACAAAGATGCCTCTGCCGTTCAATTAGCACTGACATTGCCGGTTTGGGCCAGCGATTACGAATTAGAATTAAACTCTTAATCTATAGTTTATCTACGAATTTATCTACTGGCTGTTGATTAGAAAGACTGATAAAATATTAGGGTGGGTGTGTCAAAGATATGTTCAGCGTTATCATAATTATATTCATTCTAAGTATTTTTAAGTTACCATTTAAATGTCTATTACGTTTTTTAGTTAAGTTCATTGTAATTATTTACGGAATTGTGAAAATATTGTACCGATCCGCTCTCAATGTATTTGTTGATCGTTCTGTTACTGGTTAATGTTACTTTTTATTATTCATTAAAAGCTCTCACATAGATTGCTTTGTACAAAAAGATGTGTCACTATGTGAGTAGCGAAAATGACAGGATTTTCATTCTGGTTTCTGCGTCCACTCATAGACTTTCACGTGTTATGTTAGGTAGAATTTTATTTAGTGTGGGACTTGGTGATATGAAGATAGTTGATGATGCTATCGAATTACACACAAGAATAGTTTTTGTTACTTACTATTCAAGAAGAAAATTAACAACGATCAAACATAACTTTATCAAAATAAGCTTACTTACAGTGATCATAAATACAGAGGGGTCCTTGGTTTGAATGTCCTTAACCAATCATAGAAAATAACGTTAGTCGTTCAGTTCAAAGCAGTTCTTTAATCCATCAAGCAACTTATAACATACAATAGAAATTATTAATAGCCTTAACTTGTTTTATATACTTAATCGGTACCGGCAATCAGTATATCTATTTACACTTTTTGCCCTTTTGATCGAATTTCAACTGTTTGAAAGCAGCAGTTATAACATAAGCTAGCTCTGGAGCTCATAAATAATACATAATAAATAATAATAGAAGACGAACATATAGTTTTCCATATAGTTGTTATAATGCCATACTAACTAATATTATTAATTTTTTGGTTTACTATTATGGATGCTGATGGCACAGGAATGACAGATGGAGCAAATAGGTACTGTCTTGAAATATTAAATATGGTGTTTAGTATTGTATGGAGGAAGGGCGGTTCTTATTGTCGTTTACTCGCTATACAGTAAGGGATTATAATCCAACTGGATCTAGCCGGATCCATCATATATGCTGATTGGTGACTCGGTACTTAGGGAGAGTTCTCGATGCTCGATTCTCGTTCTAATTAAATAAGGTTCTTAATTTCCACTGTTGATAGCTCGCATGTTTACTTAACTTTCGGTTAAGTTTACTAAGTACTCAATTGATATTTATTTTTAATGTTATTTTTTTTCTTCATAAATGGCCGCCAAATATCACGTCCTCGAGTATCGTTAGTGTCTCACCAGTCGTCTGTATAGGGTTTTTTTAAATACTCAAGGACGTTCAATTATTACGACCTGTCTAAATCCCGAGTTAAAAATAACACGTCTTGAATATAAATACGATTGTTGGTAGTAACGAGTTATCCGCCTAGCTAGTTAACACCCTTCCTCGCACATTAGACCGGCACCAAACAGTTTAGCTGCGTTTCATCTTGTGTATGTCTATGGTCTAAAAAGCATTACAGAAAACAATAACAGAAACTATTTAGATAGCAAAACTTATCAGTGGTTTGGATTAACAAATTCCTATGATTCGTGGCATCTCTCCCATCGGATTTATACTGACTAAAAATAGCACTCAATGAATTTCATTGAGCGACATTTAGTCAGCATCAATCTGCTTTGTTTTTATAAATTAAAATATAATTAATTAATTAATATTATAGTCGACCTCGGTCAAACTTGGACATCCTTCAACGTCCTCACATCTTTTTATCGCAATATTGTAACAGTGAAGTTTGTAATTTATTTATTTTAAAAGAGTGTCCATGGAGTTTCTTGCCGGATTCTTCTCCATAGGATCGACCTTTTGGAACCGTGCAACTAGAATCATAACGTTTCAAAAACGCTTGTAAAAGCTTATTTGAAATAAAAACATTTGAACTTTGAAATAACAGTAACTCTTCTATAACAAACTATACATAAAAATATTAATTTGCCAAAGAAACGCTCCTCTCTTCTATTGAACTGCGTAAACTTTGCTGTCCCCAAAAGGGTCTATAATTGAATCTTTAATTTTAAGCCATAAATTCGTATACATAATAGAATGCAATAATGTGTTGAATATAGGGTACAACCGACCACGGTGTCGTAGTCTAGCACAATCCCTATAGTCCACCTGATTTGCAGCCATATGGTAGATAGGTATAAACACTAGAGATGAACTACTATACTCTCTGTAGACTATGAATTACGGTTGAAATCGGAAAGTCACCATCCATCGATGCGACTTGACTTGAATCGCTGTCACCCTCACTAATTTTCTTAGTTTTCACATGACTACACTATGATCACGAAAGACAACTATCGAGCAGAAATCACATTGTAATTATACTTGTTGTACATTGATAATACAACTACTATTACTGTCCGGACTTTAAAAGAAACAATGATTTTCTGAGTCTCTCGGTGTTTCTTCTCAGAGGTCGTCAGTTACAAAATGCCGGCGCCATCTAGTTATGTAAAAAAACATTGACTTGCAAGTGTCTTTAAAAGATCTATTTACAGATATAAATATCATTTATCGTTTATAAAGACCGTCTAGCTAAAGCCAGTAAATCGGTAGAAATCAAATCAAAGGGAAGGCGGTGCGGTACAGAGGGGTCGTCACTATTCACTGTCCAATATTTGAAATTAATCACTTGCGGATCCGCATGGCTGTATCTAGCGCCAGATGTTGGATCTAGCGAGGCAAGTAATCAGCTGGATTGTTGTATGCTGGATCCAACCATTGCGATAGGAATGTTTATATTCAAATAAAATACAATTTTCATGCGAAACGATAGTTTCGATAATAGAAGCCCTAAAAACAAATATTTATTTATATTTAATTTAATTAATAACATTTTTCTTTTAATCACTCTGTAGTCACGTGACAGAAAAACCAATCAGATTGCATAACGTGACTTGTTCACAAATATCATCACTCGCTGCTACAAGGCTACGTTGTTCGGTAATAATAAAAGTGATTTCCGTCATCTTCGAGATTTGCTGTGAAAACGATTGCAAGGAAGAATTTGTCGAAGATGGAGAGTGGATTGTTTAAAGAAAGTAGGTAGATCGAATTTCCTGAGATTTGACAAATTTACATATCAAACAGTCACTTATTTTTGAACATTATTTCATTTTTGAAAACTTGTAAAGTATTTTTTTATAATGAGGGAAATAAACAAGTTCTATAACTCCTTACTTGGATGGATGGACAGTAGATATAAAAAAAACAGCAACACAAAATAGTCGATGGAGAGTCCGGCTACGTAATGGGATAATATGTTGTCCATTCAATCAAAGGAGTGAATAATACCTACTTTTGAAGTGCATTCTGCAGGTCATGCTGAAGCTCTCATCCCGCAGGTTACAGCAGGCTAAGGGCCAATTGCACCAACATCTTAAAGATGTTTAAATTGTATTTAAACACAATTTTTCATAGTAAATTTCTGTTTAAATACAATTTAAACACATTTACGAAGTTGGTGCAAGTGGCTCTAAATATTTATTTCGTATTGAATTTTAAACAGGATATTTTGGTTTTCACAATAGTGTTAGTTATGGGTCCATGGCGGTTTGTTAAAATTTTCCTCAATAACTTTGTGGTGGTGGAGAATAGGTAAATCGGTAAAATTAATATAATTTACATTCCTATCGTATGTTCTGAGTGTTTCTAAGTGTCATGCACTAGGTTTATAACACTAAAGCAACTTTCTAACAAAGCGCGCCGCGAGGTTGTAGTTCTTATTTTTATATTGCCATGGTTCACTTTTGGGGGTTAATCCTTAATGTAATAAAATTATTTGAAAATATATTAACTACTTATAACTTTTTTTTTAACTAAAAGTACTAACTATACCCAGTCTTTGTTATTTACAGACAACAACGCAGTGAAAAAATGGAGTGGCAATTTGCAATCTATAGAAGGTTAACCAACGCCAATTGTTGCGGCGGCATATGTAATTTAGTGCAGCTCATGCGCCGCCAAGGTCTGGCTTGCAACCGTCAGTTGCATTGCATTGCCGCAAGTAACTTCAGCAATCGTGCAATTCCAGAATATTCGTCGCTTTTATAAACCTACACACATTGAGAGAGATTAAATTACTGATGTAAACATAAACTTATTGCCACTCGATTTATTTACTACTTCGTGGTCCCATGATAATAGTAACCTTATTTACTGGAACAGGCATTTATTTTGTAGTATTTGTTATATCATAGGATCAAGTGTTTCATATAATAGCACGCTTTTTGTATCGTTGAATGAAGAAAGCTTATTGTGCGGTATTATGATTGTTTTACATTTTTATATTTATTTATGAGGATTGCCAATAATTTACAGCCATCTGCCATCAATTCAAATTCACTGCTACCTGAAGAAATAACTAAGGAGATGAAGACGGAAGATCAGATTTTGGCGCAGCTGAGGGCCTCACAGAATATAGGGCAACCATCACAGCCATTTTTGGCAGACCTGCCTGTTCCCAACGTCGTAGCTTCCAAGCCTGATGACAATTATGAACCCAACGTCAATGCCACTCCGAACATGGAAGAATTGCAGAAACTAATTCAGAAGGAAACGCTTACTGGTCAACCCAACTCGCCCGAACTAGACGAAACGGATGCCGAGGTTAGCACTAACATTTAATAATTATATTCTGTATTGATTGGAAAAACTTCTAGGTCAAAAGAGTATCCCTAAACGATTATAATTTACGTAATGTTACGTAATATAAGTATTCTACTATTAGGCTGATGATGATGATGAATGTTACGATCATGAATAAACTTTATTAATCTTATTTTAGGCAAAGGTAGAGCAACCGGCGACCTTGGAACAGAGCTCAAGCGAGTCGAGCACTACCAAGTCATCATCCCAGACCAAGAACACCGTGGAGCCGAAGCAGCCCAAGCAAAGTAAGGAAGCTGACAAGTCTTCTAAAAACAAAGAAAATAATAACACAAAGAATAAGAATAAGAAGTCCAAAGAAGACAAGAAGGATGAAGTTGCTGAGGTGAAGACGAAAGAGGACGATGTCATTAAGGCTGAGGTAAGTTACAAAAATGCCTACAGAAAATGTTTTCCTGCTTGAATATATATTTTTACGCGTGAGCTTAGATGACGGGACAAATAGTAATTTTAATTTAGTCTGTTTGCTAGACGATTATTTGCGACTGTATGTAGCGATTTTGAATGTTTAAAGTCTCTATTGGCAAGCAATAAATTGTAAATTGGTTGAGTCATTAGCAGTACCAGTGCGCGATTGATTGATTTACTTGCCAGTACAAATTGATTCTGGGCAGGGGTTAATAAATGACGGCAATAAACAGGCAATTTAGTCTCGTAGTGAATCGTCCAAACGGAACACGTCTTATGAATAATAAAACAACAGTTTAATGTTTTGCCCACCGCATTGCCAACTATTCAGCCGCAAACCAATAATGTGCTCACATTATTTTGTTGCGGCTTGTAGCCACTGAAATTACTGAGAAAAGGAAACTGATCCACGAGGGTCTCAAGATTACAACGTGCTAGTGATACTCCTGGTGTTGCTAGTATCCTATGTATGCTTGTTTGACATCTTAATAATATTAAATAATATTTTTTGACCACTTTCCTACACTCCAAATGAAGATTATAAAAATATTTCCTTTCTCAATGCTTTTTAATGCTATTAATAGAAAGGGTCGAATGTCAAAATTAAATATTATTTTGCAGTAGAAGAACCTAAAATGGCTAAATGATATCTATAAACTTAAATTGCTTTTTGCCGTCTGCTGTTTCTTGCATCACATAAAAATGTGCTTGAAAACCATTTTTCAATATTTAACTCCGAATAACGAAATGAACAGATAATGATAAGAATACATATTCTCAATCGTGTCATAAAAATATATTTGTATTGCATCTGAATGTCATATCTGAATGTCATGAACAAAACTACATTTAAAAATTAATTAGTGCTCACCTTCTTACCACAATTAATTTGTCAGTGACTAATCTTATTATAATATTGTAACAGAAAAGATCACAGGAACCATCACCATCCAAGAACAAGAAAGAAGATAAATCAAACAAAAAGGACATAGAAAAGGAGAAAAAGGTACTCACACTTTATTTTTGATGTATTTTTGTTTATTTCCACTTTTTTAAACCAAATACAATAACAAATAATTATGCATTGTTATTGAAATAAAATTCTCAGTAGCAGCCTAAAATCATACCGTTGGTAGGTATGTTACATAAAGGATAGTTCTCAATGTAACTGTTACTGTTACCGTCTTTTTCATGCCGGTGATCTGCTTTTATTAAACACATCTATATTTACATAATACAGAAGTTAGATTATGAACGTAGATGAAGTGGAAGTGGTGCCAGGATCATTGCAAGTGGAAATCCATCTATGAATACTAAGTTTGCCTATCCCAATGGAAGACATACGTGAAAACTATACGTACGTCTATGTAATGACTGATGTAATGACGTACATTAAATACATAGACAGTAATGCCATATTATTTTGATGTGATAAAATTATTTTTTATTTATATCCATCACGTCTGTATTCCTCGAAGAGTTAGGCAGAGAATTGCTATTGTGCACCTACAGTTCGCCGGTATGTTCAGGTCCCATGTAATAGGGGGCGAGCCTATTGCCATTAATCGGGCACAATTTTCAAACTCCAAGCTGCTACTGGGAAATCCCTATTAAAACCCAATAACCCTTTGCTCGACCTGGGAAAAGAAACCCAAGACCTCCTAAGCTAATGTGGAATTCATGGTTTATTATATAGGAGTGGATCAAGGAAGGATTTACAATCGTCAAGGGTTCAGAAAAAAGCAACAACAAGGATAATAAGAAAAAGGCGGAGGAGGCACGGCTCGCTGAGGAGGCTGAGAGAAAGAGGTTAGTGTAAAGATTTATTAAAGATTAGGTTATATTGAAATAATAGATTTGCCCGCGGCTTTGCTCACTTGAAGCTCAAAAACCAGCAGTGATGATCTCTTCTTTGTATGGGTCTCTATAAATCAGAGTCAAGCTGTATCTTAGGTTTCGTTTAATTATTTGTAGATAAGAAGTATACCAGTTTTTAAGTTGGAGCACATACTTTATTACAGTGATAACAACATTAAAATCTATTCATTAGTTTTAGCGCCAACCCGTAACAAACAGACAAGAATTTTGAAAACCACATTTCCGATTTCAGAGATTTTTTTAAATATCTTCCATGTACAGACAGTTTTTTTACAATTTTATAATAGTAGAGATGTATGAACAACTATGTTTATTAGTCTTCATATTATATACAGTATCGCAAATACCTATTCTATTATAAATTGTAAAAAACCTGTGAATATACATAGAAGATATTAAAAAAAAATAGCGGGTATGTAAATATCTCCGAATCCAAAATGTGATTTTTAAAATTCACTTGTCAGTTTGTTACGGGTTGGCGTGAAAACTGCTGAATAGATTTTAAATTACTTATCACTGTTAGAAAGTATATGCTCCAACTTAAAAATTGGTGAACTTTTATCTCAATTAATTGAACGGATCATGAGTTACAGCTTGACCTCTTTGATGTCAGACAGACAGGCCATACATAGAAAAGATCATCACTGTTGGTTTTGTTAAATTAATATATTTGATGCGTATCATGTATTTGCAGAAAAGAAGAAGAGAAATTAGCTGCTGATGAAGAAAAGAAAAAGAAGCAAGCTGAGACAGTAAGGAAACAGCAGGTATATACTGTTTATTTTACTGTTAGCGGTTGACGGCTTTTCGACTTTATTTAGTCATAATAGTACAGGTGAATTATGATTATCGATTGCATTAATTTCTTGCAGATTCAACAGAATTGCTCTAGGACATCACAATTTGGAGATATATCGATGTCAAAGTGCTAAAAACACGAATTTTCACGACATTTTGAGTATTTCTTGGGGACAGCAATATTATACTCCTTTTCTTGAGGAGCTTGAATAGCCCACAAAATCGTAATCCAAACAACATAATTTATTCAAACATGTTCCAATTATCATTAATTGCATTCACTTACATTTATTTCCCGTGAATTATTTTGGGCGAAATGGTACAGCAGAAACCTAGATTAACGGTACTATAATCCGAATAATAATACATCTTATATATATAAAAGAAAGTCGTGTTAGTTACTCCATTTATAACTCAAGAACGGCTGAACCGATTTGGCTGAAAATTGGTGGAGAGGTAGCTTAGAACCAGGAGACGGACATAGGATACTTTTTATCCCGTTCCCGTGGGATGTGATGACAGACCGAATTCCACGGGGGCGAACCCGTGAGCAGAAGCTAGTTTAAAATAAATAGTGTTTGAATTACGATTTATTTTAGTATTGGAAATTCGGTACGCCAAATTCTTAAACAATTATGTATCAGTTTTAGTTCCAAGGTCGAAAAAAAGATCATAATATGTATAAATATGATTATATTTCTAGCATTTTGTTTCTTTTTTAATACGGTTAATATTGCAGGAACAGCAGGCTCAACAGCAACAACGACAGGCTTCTGAGTCGGTGGTGAAAAAGGCGCCGTGGTCGGCCGTAGCCAATCAAGCCATGCAGGCCACCAACCGCGACGGGCTGACACTCGCGGAGATACAGCGACTGGAACGCGAGAAGAAACTGGAACAGATGAAGGAGCAGCAGCAAATGATGCAGATCATCGCACAACAACAAGCCGCCGCGTTAGCCAGAGAACAGGTCCGGTTCCATTGACAAAACTCAAAGCGATTTTGTCAGATTGATTCTGCTTAAAATATTCTGTAGCCCAAGCTCGAACAACTATCGAATTGGTATCGTAAACGAATGAGTTTTTTTCTGCTACAAATCTCATACATACATATTTTCACTGTCACCCATTAGGGTAGGCAGAGACTACACTTGCTACGATCCTGGCACACCACTTTCGCTTCATCTACGTTCACTAACCGCCTTCTCATACAAATTATTCTCGATTGCGATACGAATACGTTTTCGAAACTCTTCGTGCTTTGGGCTACTGAGCGATTGATTGAAATACTACTGCGTTTCCAATGTAGCTTTCGAATTAATTTTAGTGAGTGATTAGCTTAAACCAATTATAATCGTTACGTCACAGAGGGTATTTTCTTACATTAGGCTTTAAATTAGACCACTTATGTACCGTATGCATATAGATTTTATACATAGATATATTTTAATTAGTCTAACTTATTTTGTATCTTCTTCCCATAGGAAATGCAGGCCGGTTTGGGATGGGCAAAGAAAAAGGGGTCTAGTCAGACACAGGGACAGAGTTTGACTGAAATTCAGGTAAGTTTATTTTTAATTGCAATTCGTTATGCTATATATTGAATCCGAGGTATTTGACTAGACTGTCGATCTCTTATCGAAATTGATATCAGTCTTAGGTACAAAGAGAACTAAAACCAAAATTTTGGTATTTTTGACATTGCACTGATATAATTTCGCTAAAGTCTATTCATTTATATCCTTGGAAAGGTAGGCCGATGTTTTACAAATGATTTAGTAAAATAAATATTTCTATTAGTCAGCGTGCGACGATTTCATTAGGTGTGGAGTGCATAGTTTTCGAATTGATATAAATGCCGTTGAAGCGTCACTTATTGAACCCGTGATAATATGCAGGCTGAAGCGCGCAAGCAAGCCTTGGCGGCAGCAGTAGCGGCGGCCGCTAAAGCTATAGAGGAGGCTGACACCACTGCGCCACCGCAGACCAACCAGACCCCATGGGCCAACACCCACAATGGAGGTAACCCTCATGTGCAACTAAATTAAAAATAACAGTCTTATAAAAACTGCATTCATATACAGATAAAATAATTGGATTTGACTAATGAAGTTCTAAGATATAAGCTTGTAGGGACACTGCTGACGCATTCGATTTGCATACAGGCGCATTAGTGACTTAGCGCGGCTCGCCAGTCCCCACACTCAGGCAGTTAGGTCGTACACAGTTATAAGTATAATATTATGTATTTGCTACCAGGAAAAGTATATATAGGTAAAGTAACGACCTTCATTCTTAAAACCCCTTAACATGACATACCCCACAAGCTTTTAACGTTTTGGTGGATATTCAGAGGGAATGACTCCTTTTCCCGAAAAATGGAATGTCTATATAGAATTTGTATGGCAGGGTTTGACATCAGATCGTCGCCAATTGTGCTATAGTTCCAGTACATACTCACGCCTATCTCCCACAGTTTCTGCCACTTGCTACGATCCTTACATACTTCTGTCTAGTATGTAATTAAAATGCATATAAATTCCTTATTTTTTAACCAATTATAATTTTGTAATTCTTAATCGTTTAACTTTTTCTTGAGACTATAAAAATGTTAATACGATTATTAAACTTAAAATCCATCAGAAATGCGATTAAGGAATTCTATAACAAGAACTGTTTAGATATATAAATAATATTATAGTAATTTCAACTACATAGTTATTTAGACGAAAAAGCACACTACGACGGATATCTGTGAGTCCTGTGAGCTTTCTAGATTTTAAGTAATTTTATAAGTGCATTTAGTAAGCAGTATTTAAAATTGTTACTTGAGGTGGGTAAGTGACTTAGTGATTGTAATGCCAGTTCCCTAGCAGTGACGTTATCATCCATCGCAGGTCAATTGAGAGTTGTGTCTAGTCTACATGTACGCCATAGATGGTTTTTATATGGATATTTCGGCTTCATAATTATATACGCTCAACATGGTAGCTTAGTTGGCAGACATCATGTTCATCATCGTATCAGCCTATTGCCGTCCACTGCTGAACGTAGTCCATCCCGGTCTTGGGTAGAATTCGCTCTGGAAGAATTTGTTCAATTTCCACCTGTGGTTTCATTTTTCTATACATAGAATAGAATAGAGTATTCTTTATTGCGCACCAAAACATGTATGTAAAGTACAGTTTTATAAGTCATAGAGTGGTACAATGAGCGGTCTTATCGCGCGATAAGACGATCTTAACAGCGATCTCTTACAGACAACCTTTGGATGGACTCGTGTGAAAAGGAAAGGTGATAGGTAGTCTGGCGTACTTTAAAAGAAACAGGATACTTAAATCATGATTCTGTTTTTGAAAAGAATACTACTTTTTACGGATTTTATCGTGGTATATTGATATTATTTAGTTCCCAACGTTTCGGATCCTTTACAGCATCCATGGTCACGGGCAGACTGAGGTGTTGGACGTCTTGATGTTAAAATTACTAACAGCTCAGCTACCTTACATTTTTGTTAATTATTAGCGATCCGATTCACGCACAACGAGCTCTCCGTATCCTTTGGTCTTGCAGTTTTGAGCTTGGATTTAGATTTTATAGATTCTATGATGGGATTCCAAGCAGCTGGTAAGACCCGAGTGGCACTTGACAGGTGGTAAGAACTGACTAATCTTCTTCAGCGGCTTGAAGTATGTTTTGATCGAAGCTCGCTTCGAGATATAGCCAATCTTGTCTGTGACTCCTCTAACATATGGCAATACAGCAGGTAGACGCTCAACTGTGGCACGTTTCACGCGGTTTCTGTGACGAGGGCGCGGTATTCGGAGCTTGTTGTCATGCAGCACTTGCTTGACATGTTGAAGCTCTCCAGCCAGGTGTTGCTCATCACAGATCTCACGCGGTCTCTGAAACAATGATTTATCGACGGTAGATAACTGTGTTGGGTGGTGGTGCGATTCACCATTTAAGTATTTGTCCTTATGGGTTTTCTTTCGATACACAGTGTGACTCAAGGTATTATTGGGGGGAACGAATTACCATAACATCTAAGTGTCAGAAATCAGTATACATACATAGGTGCTATTAAATACATACTATAAATACATGTTTTAATTTAGGTGTCATCTATCTTTCTGTGTATTAATGAAAACCGGTGATATTTAAGGATTATTTAAAATATAAGGATGCTAAGTTTTGTACTACTCTTATGTTTTACTTTATGCTATGCTCAGTGGGAGGTTTCTGGGATACTCAGCCAAACTCGTCTATGAAAGCGGAAAAACAGCAGGAGTCGCAGAAGCCAGCTGAACAGACCCAGAAGAAGAAAAAGCCTACTCTTACTATCCCATCAAAGAAGGACACCTCACCCACTGTTGAGTTCGAAGCTTGGTGCACTAACATACTCTCTTCATGGAGCTCCAAGATCGATGGTGAGTGCATTGGCATTACTGATTTTTAATTATGTGATGGTATCTAGGAACTGCTGACCTGTTTTATTATGTTGACGAGGCATACCTTCTACGGACTGAAAATAATATTCCATCGTTCGGCGGTGGTAGGTACAATATACACATGCTTTAACGTTATTATTTCTTTATTTCAGTGCCAACTTTCGTCGGCTTCCTGAAGGACATTGAATCACCGTATGAAGTGAAAGACTACGTAAAATGTTACCTTGGCGAATCAAAGGAATCTAACGATTTCTCTCGCCAGTTCCTGGAGAAAAGGTCCGTATTTTTAGGCAGATATTTTTATTTGTCAAGCTCAGGTTTGATGGTTCTGACTGGCTAATGTTTCCCCAGATCCAAGCTTCTCCGTGTCGGCATGGTGACGCCCTCCGATGACCTGTGCTCCCCGGCTATCGCGGTCAACCCGCGTACCACTTCCGGCTCCGACTACCAGGAGGTCAAGGGTAAGGGGAAGAAAACTAAGAAGAATAAGATGCTAAAGGTCGATGTGCGCATACTGGGATTCTCAGTGACCGCCGCTGAAGACCGCATCAACGTGGGTGACATTGACACAGTGTGAGCTGTTGTCCCCCACCCCTCTCGTGTTCACTATAACTCGCCTTGTGATAACCCATCGGAGATATAAACACTTGTGTCGACACCTACTCTTACTACGATGTTGCCTCGGGGGACTCTGCTTCGGCGCCACTCGATGGTATCCATCGGGACGCCTGCCAGGCTGCATCTCCCACTCGCACGTTATTATCCCCGAATCAATAATACCTACACGACCTAAAGCAATCAATGCTTTAAATATATTTTTCATAGTTCTAAGAAAATTAAACGTGTTATTGAGACGAGGCGCATTACTTGCCGTCAATTTCATCTTAAAAACTAATAATCTGAACAATGTTACCGAATTGTTTTAAAGATAGTATAAAGTGTAATCTGACAGAGTAACACTTTGATCCCGCTTACCGGTGCGTTGAGCGCGCTGAGCGCACGTCAACTCGTGACTAGTCTCCATAATGCTAGTGCATAATAAACCACCGCAATATTGTGCCTTCAGTGTGTTCGGGCCGTTGGATGAGTGGAGGAGTGTCTTCTTTTAAGCGTTTATTTTGTATTTTTAATATTATTGTATGTCATGTTTTATCTGAATGTTACTGTTATATAAAACGTTATTGGTCAGGTGTGACTGCAATGTGTGCAAATACACGTGAAAATTAAACAAATTAGCTACAGGCGGCTCGCGGCCGCTACAGAGGAGAGTCCCTGCAGTTTCTAGTCAATCAATTTCTTCAATAATAATCGTGATTTTCCATAAACGAGATTTTGATGTACAATTTCAACCTTTCAGAATAGACGACTTGTTATGAGTCATTGAATATTGTGACAAGGATTTAAATTAAATCAATGCAAAATTATGAAATAATACGATGTGCAATGGTAAATCACAACTTTTACCATTAATATTTATTAAAGTATTAATGAAATTTAATAATTAAGGAAATTTATTTTTTCACTAATGAACACATCTTGCAATTACATGTGTAATTTAATATTCTTTGCTCATTTTTGTTACAATTAACGTATTGAATTACCTACCTTGTGTTATTTTATTTTTATTATTGATTTCAATTACATTTCGTATTTCCATTACGATTTGCCAATTTCCATCCTCGATTCAAATGCTTATCGTGCAATATAATATTTTACTTTGTGTGTGTTTGTCTCCATTGCGATACGGTTTCGAATTTTTGGTTTAGTTTTTTTTTCCCAAAATACATTTGTGTTTATATTGCTATGATTATTTTGAAAAGTTTCCTATGTATTTTATGAGGCAAGCTAACACAAACTAAGATATACATGTTGCCAAAGAATATGTTTCGGGGATTTTTAACATTTTATCTTAAGATGAATCGTTCAGGTTACAAAAAAACTGTTTTCCCGCTAGATGGCGGCACAAGCGACATTTTAATCATTTTCACCAAGAGATTGTGTTTTATGAACTAATAAAATATTTCAATTTTCATTATTTTGACATAAGATGGTAGGATAACCCGGCAAAAATCGCAAAATCCTAGCTGCTGCTGAGAATTTCATAGAAAAACCCAATACCACTGCTCGACCTGGGAATCGAACCCAGGACTTCTAGTGTAGCAGTCGCGCTCAGGCCCACTAGACTAATGAAACATACATACCCCCTCACGCCTGTATTCCCCGAAGGGTTAAGCAGAGGCGTACTGATGTATACCCACATTCCACCAGTATGTTAGGTTCCCATGTAATACGGGGCGAGGCTATTGCCAATAACCGAACACTAATCCTCAACTCCGAACAGCTATTGAAAAATCTTTGATCGCCCTGGGAATCGAACCTAGGACTTCTAGCGTAGCATTCGCGCTTAGGACCACTAGATGAGTAGACTAACAACGAGTAACAGTAGGTATTATATCTATGACTGTGTTCACAAAATAAAACATGTTACAATATTTAAGAATATTTTATTCCATATAAATTAATATAAGTAGGTAAATGAAACGATGATTACTTTTTTTATAATTTTGATTTCCTGTACAACTAGGATTCGTACTAACATAATAAACTTCTATGTGGCATATTACAATATTTAAAAAAAATACTACATAATGAAATTTCATTTTTATTTACACTAGTTGATAAACATATAATAGGTATACATAGCAAGTTTAGAATAATGTAAGTTCAAAAAAAATAGCTGGACATGCTAATTAAGAATATAATGCCAGTTTATACTCATATTTTGCAATATACAATATTAGCAAATTAGTAATATAATAAAAATTCATTATAATTCAGTTGATAGTATCATACTGGTGATACATTCTTCATCAAGATAAATCATATGATATCCACCGGTTGCATTATAGAAAGGAAGCAAATAAAGCAACATTTCTCTATTTTGTTACAATAACTCGAACCTGAAATGAAATTTATTTTAGTAAAAATAAACAATACAGTTAGCTCATGAAAAAAATATACACAAGACAATTGTGAATATCACTGACCTGATAGTAATAATAGTTTTTTTATTCATAATTTCATTTTGAAATAGATTTTTATCTATTGTAGCAGCTTCTTAGTTCGAGATTTTCATGTCAGTGATAGAAAGCACTTGATGTCAACAACAGTCTTTTCATCTTCAATAATACCTACCTGGAAACAATATTACTTTTTTAGCAGGAACAAGTATACAATTATTAGGTACTCTATAAATTATAACAAGTTGAGAAGACATTGTAATAATTTATCAGACAACCCGAAATTCAAGATTTTTGATTTCTGCTTCATTGACAACATGATACAGAGGTTCAATTCCCACACTGAAAAAACATTGTATGGCTGTAGGTAGTTGCTTCAGCTGTGGGTTTATGAAAGACCCAGAATGATAGTATATTCATTATACTAACAAACGAATAAAATACCTCAGTCACTTTACTTATAGCCACATAAATATTATCTAAATATATGTAATTTATAAATGAGATTACCTTGCCTGAGAGTGATAATCAAAGCTGTGACTGCATGACCTTTTTTGTCATCCTCCATCCATATAATACTTATAGAACACAACTTGAAGAAACATTTCCTTCATTGAGATTGAGAGTGATTGATGTTCCGTGTTCATCGGGCATTCTTTATTTTATCAGTCAAATGTTTTTCTCACACATTGCTCAATTGTTTTCAATAGGTAGGGCAAAATTTATTGGTTTGTAGTTGTAGGTAGGTATAGAAAACAAGAGACGAGTATATTGGGGATACTTGAGTGTAATAAAATAACAGCTAGCGGTGAAATGAAATGATTGTTCTATTTATCACGTTCATACAACATTTGCATCGTGTTTCACTATGAAATTCAATCTGAGATGATTCACAAATATTTGGACGTCTTTCCAACAAAAAAAATGTCCGTTGTTATATTTGAGGTTAGGTCTACAATACAATTTTACACCGAACCGAACATTTATTTAGCTGGTATGCCTTCCTCACTAATTAGGGCAATGCTAAAAAACAGAAGAATGATATTTTCACTCAATAAATATTTTACACTGAGTTTGACGGGATTGGAAAAGAAAAGAAAACTTAACATCACAATAATAATAATTTAAATTTATCAATCCTATTCAGTGTGACCACCTGGATTATAAAGAATCTACCAAAATCTGCCACACAATGTGCAGCAACGCTATCTCGTAGGTTTTTGGCTTTCAGCAATTACTTGAAAAATTGTCAATTATTTTCTAATGATTGGGTACATTTAACTATTCTATTGTCAAATAATTTTATAGTTCAAATAAAAAAGAAGAATGCTTTTACTTACCCCTATAATCGTTTTTAGTGGAATTTTAATTACTTGTTATTATTGATTTGGATCATTTAATAATATAATTTGCTGGTATGATAAAAGTTACATATACGTACATAATTGGTGCCTAGTTACTCGAAACTCAAACAACGGAATTATTAAGGACTGCATTTTGTTTCCAAACAAATTCATTCCTGTTGGTAAAGGACTACAACGAGAAACCATACCGTGCTATTAAACATTGTCAATGTAAATCGGAACGCAAAGTATGCAACTATGCCATCTTGTTATTTTGTGATCGTGGGTCGCCTGACCTTGACGATATGGCAACGTAGCAAAAATGTCAGTGGCGAACTTGCAACGTCGGGTCGCTCTCGATCCTGTCACATAGCACATACATAGATGATGTAGGTAGTAACGGGAAGCAAAAGGAATCGCAAATAGATTAATCGATAGATCGATATGATTCGTATCGATACTCATGATATTATTTGAAAATAGAATGTGTTATGTTCAAGGTTATTTTGAATTAAGTTCATCAATAGATTGGTTAGATTATACATTATTATGTGTTATAGTGATACACAAAATACGAAACATATTATACGATGCATCGTATGGCAGTTTATTATGCAAAATATAGATATATCGAATAAGAGTTAAATCGATCTATATACGATTGATATAAAATCAGCCGGTTCAATATTTATTGTGTCACGTCACTCGCTTGCCACAAAATAACGCTGATAAATGATTAGATTTCTGTATAGTTATATAAATTATATATAAATTGACTTGTTTTCTTGATAAATGGAGATGTATCTACTGGAAGTGCCGTGTACCGGGTCATGTAAATAGCGTCATGATGATTTTCAAATGCGAGAAACTCCGAAAGTGCCTTCACTCCAGCCAGTTGGTAAATTGTGATTATTTTCAAAATAAACGTGTGAAGGAACGCAGAGATCAAAGACTACATACTTTATCAAAAATATCATAATCAGTGATCTACACGCGTGTCAGCGTGTCAGAAACAGGAGTAGATACAGAAGCCGAGCCACACCTGGCGAAGCTCCGTAATTCCATAACTGAAAGGTGCGGTTGACGTGAAAAAACTGATTTAATATGTATGTTGATGATACATGTCGATACACCTGAGCTGACCTCTGAGATGGACAAAATCTTTTGAATTAGTGGAATTATGGGTAGTGAAGTAAAACAATAAATTAATGTATCTAATTATAAGAAAAAGAAAATAAATAATAGCATAATTTTATCTTGTTTTATTTGAATTTCTGGATTTCATTATACCTATGTAATAGATAAATAAAAATTTCATGAACTAAACTTAGGTAGGTACCTACTATACAAACTAAAAGTACCTAGACATGATTGTGTACATTTTCATAATATTTATACCGTACATAAACAATACATGCCCTTATTACCCAATAAATGTGTCACGTTATTGACGTTTTAGTTTTTGACCAATCAGTAGCCACCGTTTGTCTCAGTATTGTCCGTCAGACACATATTAGCGAATCCAAATCCATAATTGTCTGTGTGTGTATTACATGTAATACATAGATCACAAACAAATAATATTGCGTCCAGGCTTAGTTCCACAGACAATATATTATAGTTTTCCAAAATTTTTTGTAATCATTTTATTAAAATGATTATTCTTACAACATTTAATAAAATAAAAGTAATTTAACTAATATATTGGAATCAAAATTACGTGATAGGAAGAACAGTAAAAAAATAGTACACTAGGTAGCGCCATTTTCAATAAAAATGTGACGATTTGTCAAAGATGAAACCCACACACGTAATTTTGATGAAATTTTAACATCGCGGTGTGGCAATATGGTTAATTATTTTGTCTTGAATATCTGATTGCGACACCGGAATGGTCCAGAAAAGTTAAAAAACAGTCGTTTTAAATTAAAACTATTGCTATCATTGAGAAAGTACGTATAATACAATGTATGAAACGGCGACCGAGGGCTTCCACCTTAATATTATTTACTAAATTTTACTTTTTACGAATATTGGGGATTTTTTTAATAACAATTCGAAACGTGAAGCAAAACGCATTTTAGTGTATTATTATATTATAGGTTTTTGACGTCTGTTTATTTTCGGAAATTAACGCCAAGTAAAATTTTATATTTTTTATACCTTCGACGAAGAAAGCCCGTTGCCTTTCCAGCAGTCTTATGAATCTGGTAATCGTATTCTAATCCTCAACATTTATCGTCTATAAATAATATATTCAGATAATAAATGAAACAGAGCTAGTACGAGCTATTCGTCTAAGGTTATAAAAATGTTTTTGATGTTCTATTTTAATTTGTGTAGTTACATTTTCTAACATAACACTGTCATAACTGTACATAAGACGACAATAGGTATATACCCGATGGGAAGAATAATGTTGTGTAAGGTTTCGCACCTATGTATCTACTAATTATATATTATAATAATAAAGTACTTCTAAATATCTTAATGTCCATAGTTTGACAAAAATTGTTTATGTCCGATTTTATATTTAGTTTAACGTCGAGCTACATCATAAGGATTTTAATAGTGTTTTATGTATATATCATTTTAATTATTATATAGTCGTTTTGTATATACTTTGTTTGTTAACGAGCATATTTTGTAGTCGGTGTATGAACTTACAGATTCTTTTTCTTTTTTAATTTTCTATTAACTATGCGATATTTCAGATATTTTTAAGGGACTGTTACGTATTTGGCTCTGTCATTCAATAGAACGTACGTACAGTTGGCGCAAAATAACTTGAACCAATATGGTGGATGCGCAGTAGTCGATTTTTAGTACATGTTGCACTCAAATGCACTGCGCAAACTTTCCCCCTATCCGTTAGTTTTGGGTCAAGTTATTTTGCGCGAACATTACGTACGCAACGTTTTTGTGTAACATGACAGCATGCGCGAATTCCGCTAAATTGGAGTATGATGACGACGTGTTTTTATGTAGTTAGGCATAATTGAAACATATTAATATGTTGTGTTATGAATGCAATAGTGTAAAATACTAATGAAATCATTTTGCTTGGTGGGGCTTGCTATCGGTTCCATATTAATGCCACTCAATCGTGACGTATACATTTATGCGTCCTCACTGTATATTATTTTAATATTTTACTCATTGATGTCTATGATCGTAGGATTTTAACAGTCATGATTTTTTGGGCTAGATAGACCCAACAACTATTATAATCTAATGCAGTAATAAAATTATTGTAGTAACTATCTTTTACAATAAGTGTTAGTATGACGATATTGTGTGTTCTCGTTCGTTTACGACAATCCATGCATACATAGTTATTGTTAGTTGAATATTCAGTTATCCGTCATGTGTATGTTCATAATGTAAGTAGTGGTATGTAGTTCTACATGCAAATTATTTGTTCCGATTTTACAAATTGTATAAATAAATAATTGTAAATAACGTATTCAACTGCGCAGGAGTGTTATATTTTTATTTAAAATAATGTCCGCGTTAATGAACGGCTAAATAGTTTTGGGTCCGGAGGAGTCCGAGTTGCCTATACAAACACATAAAATTAAATATTTTTATATCCATGTAGAATCAGAGCGAAGGGAATCCATGAATTGGAGCAAAGCAATAATCGAATTATAGTGAGAGAATATAAATAACTTAGCAGTCTTTCCGAAACATTATTAAAATTTTGAATTTTCTTACTCCTTTATTACGATACTTTACGTTTCGATCGGTAGCTGGACATGGTGGCTTATTTAATATTAAAAACAATTTGATTTCGGAATAACATTAAAAATGTACTTACCTACTATAATTTTTTTTTTCATGATATAATTACTGTCTATTAACTGTTCATTCATAGATAATAATATTACGGCACGATGCAGTTTTGAGCACGATAGATAGATAAATGTGATAACAGATAACAATAAATGTGAGCTGATATTTGTGCTCGCCTCGCATCGTAGCTGGCGCTTACTTCGCGGGACTCATTTTGCTTACCTAGATACCGTAACTAACAGTTTTAATTAATTACTCTATGGCTTATAAAATACAATAAATATATCGGAGTAAGGGACTTTGTTCATTGAAAGTAATTTTAACAATATCAACCATGTTCCAGCTCAGACCGGAGCTAACATTTAAATAGACGAAATGAAATATCCAAAACCATATCGTTGAGATTCATTGTGGGGATTCTTTTCAGTGATATTGGAGTTTGCCTTTAAATCTATCGTTCAGACTTCACGTCCTCACCTTACCCCTCTTGTATCACCCGGTGACTACTTAGTCATTCGCAGGTCATGTAAAAAGGCCATATTAAACAATTTAATATTTGACTTAAATAATTGACTTAGTGAAACATAGTATGGTTTATCTAAAGTGGTCCTTTTAGACCTGTAGATCATGCCAATAAGGCCCCCTTTACGATGCGGACCCGGGGCTGCACCGCCGCCGCTGGGATTTCGCATATTTAAATTCCATGTAACGTGGAAACAATTAATGCTAATTAAATGATTTGTTTTAGAATCGTTACTAGTTTATTAAAAACACCTTGTCTTCTACTCTGTATAAGATGTCACTTCGGAACTGAATTAAATTCATGAGTAAATTAGTGATAAAATTTCTGTGGACCGATGTATGTGAATGTGCTCACATGGAGTCGTGCAGTGTCGGTGTTGTCTGTTTAACCCTTGCGGAGATACCTCAATTGGGCTGTATATAAATTACTATTTATTGAGTAAGGCGGCCGTACGCTAACAAGGCAAATATGACAGAGGATTATAGATGGTCCAAACAGAGACGTAAAAAAAAAATCTGTTTCTCATACCTAGGTGTATCCGAAGATAGCCCATGTATGCTCCGCGATTTTTGATAGTTTAGGAGATATGAATACATAATATAATCAACCCATTATAATACCTATGTCCCACTGCTGGGCACGGTTCCTCTCACCATGAGAGGGATTAGGCTATAGTCCACCAAGCTAGCCTAGTGCGAGTTGACAGACTTCACGTGCCCTCGAGAAAATGTCTCAGACGTGCAGGTTTCCTCACGATGTTTTCAAAAGTCATGGCTTGGATTTGAACTCGACACCTTTAACTCTGCAGTCCAATAGTCATAGCACTAGGCTATCTATCATATGAATATTTATTTTAATTTTTGGGGAAACACTTCGGGGAGTCTCATCCTTAAAAAAAAAAATTTGCTTTCGATAACATTTTTTATGATTTTATTTTTCGCGCTCATGAAATATTCTTTCATGCATAACAAAACTATCTTCCTAACAATAGTGCTTGACATTCTTTTTAACCGAATGTAAGAAAACATAACAACAACTTACATAAATAAAACATAAAATACCTAAATAATTAATACCAACAGTACTTATATTGTAGAAATAAATAACGAATATTTACTAAATAAAGTAAAGTACATAAATATATAAATTGAAACTATCTATGATAATAAATAACTAATATGTATATACATATCAATAAAGTAAAGAATAAACAAATAAACAGAAATTATGAAATAGAAAGTATATAATATACAAGACAAAATAATAAGCCCTCTTCCTCTCTTCCCTACATTGCCGTGCCCGACAGGGTCCACAATTTATACTTTTATATTAATTTGAACACCTTAACATTGTGGAGTGCACTAAACGAATTGAGTATTGAAATTTACATTCTTCAATTTTAAAATGTTAACAAATGTTTTAGAGATCAGAAAGCATGTCCTCAAAAAATTAATTAAATATTCATATTTCCTAAAGTATTAAAAATCGGGGAACACACATAGGGTATTTTGGGATAGGTACCCCTAGGTATAAGGAACCATTTTTTTATTGAAGCCACTATTTGGACCACCTTTATAGGTACTAGTTTGCTGCAAGAAGCCTGTTCTTTTAAATTGTACATTTTTTTAAACTATTAATTAATATATTGAAAAAGTGGCAAGAATAAAAATAATTTTTATTTATAATCCAATTATCTATTAATTATGTGTATAATCTTTTAAATCGGAATGTAGATGTTGCTGGAAGTGTGTAGGCCGCCTACGTTATTGTCGAAAGAGTGTCCCATACAGCCTTTGCCTAGCATCTCTTGTAGGGATGATAAATGAAGCAATAAGTGTACTGATGTTTGTAATCTTAAATGTTAAATGTTTCGATTATTATATGGAAAAGTATGTTTTACTATATGACGTGTAAATATTAAAATAGAATTTAAAAATAAAAATAATGATCACTGAATCTACAAGTTTTATTTCAATCCCATTTCGGTTTAGATACAGTCGCCGTCAGATATATTGTAGCCTTTGACTATTTAACTATAAGGACCCGCCTCTCATGATCATTCCCCTCTGTCAAGGTAGTGGATTAAAAAATCTACCGCGTTTATCAAAACTGTTTCCGAAATCGATTTTTCATTAACAGAATCGTTTCCGCTCAGTAAGGTCATCATAAATGCTCCGTGTAAATACCGATATACGTGCAGTTAATGTATGCAAAAAAATATCTAATATCTTATTTAGATAAAGATGGAGTTATTTTCCGTATGTAAGTATTAAAGTTCATTTATTTCTATTTAAATCACATAATACAATTTATTAATAAAGATCGAGGACGATACCGATTCAATAATCGAGTATAAAATAATCGTTTACTTCAAGCATGCACTCCCCACGAGACTACCCGCACTCCCCACGAGACTATCCGCACTCCCCACGAGACTAGCAAATTTTTTTTACTAATAATATGAGCCTTCTGCTTATAAGCGTAAGATTTAAATTTAAATATCCATCAAAATGTCATTTTTTGATTTTCAATTATATATCATCCAATAGGATGTCACCATTTATGATTTCCAATTATAGGTCTTAATGCAGAATTACCGTTTTTTCGCAATTATAGGCCTTATATATATTATGACATAATGCATAAAACTCGAATTTTAAAAAGTGTAGCGAGACTATGTCCCTCTTTTGTTTTGTCATTTTAATTAATGATGTGATAGTGTTTGTTTACGATTTCGAATCGATATCGATATTATTTTCGTGTTCAATGTAAGACCAAATTATAATAATTGCTAAAGATCACTAAAGATGTATATCATGAATTTATGATATCACTATATTTTTATAAAATTTAATAAAATAACATTTTTGGAAATGACGTAACTAAGATTATTGATTATTTTTGATATCCAGTGCTATTAGATATTTTATTTGTTACTTTTCAGATCTACAAAAGACCTTCATTTAAAATGAAGTAGGTGTGATTGATAAATAATAGCTTAAGCCGTTGCAGATAAATGTGTTGACAAAAGAATTTATAAATTAACATATTTAAATCGTATTTTAAAAATATTCGAAAATGATTTCTAAGATACGGTACGGTTTGAAGGTCTGGGGTTTCTTTTACCGCTTAGGCGGAAAACCAGCACATGGCCCGCCTTATGGTAAGTGGTTACCGTAGCCTATTATATGAACGCTTGCAACATCTGGGGTATCACTCGCTCGTTGCCAACCCTGTAAAAATCTTTTCACACCCGGTAGACAACCCACAACACCGGTACCCCCCACTGCCAACATAACGCTTCCTCGCGGAGCTCTGGCGATCTTGCTCACCGTTAGGAACACAACATAGTACAGTGCTATGTTATTTGGCTCCTATTTTCTGCAAAGTGTAGGTATTTCCCCAGTTGGGCAGCTCCAATTGTAAGTAGAGTTATTCAATTCCACTATGCCCTGCCTCTCGGGGTGTTTCTTCAAACACATTATTTTCTTTTTTCGATATCCGGCTCAAAGAAATAACGAGAGTACGAAACACGACATACCATCACCTCTTTATTCCCCAAAGGGTAAAACAGATGCGTACTTAGGGGGCGAGCCTATTGCCATTAATCGGGCATCAACCCTTAATTTTATAGAAAAACTACAATAACACATTGCTCGACCGGGGAATCGAACCCAGGACCTCTAGCGTAGCGCTTCTGTTCATATTAACGCGCGACATAATGAACAAAATCGTATTTACTCCTACTTATATCTCGTGGGAAACAAAACGCTCTGTCTAGTATTTTTTTTTTAATATAAAAAATATATTGCTCAAACTGTGTACAAACAACAGCGTTATATGAAATATAATAAGTCTCAACAGCCTACCCAATCGGGTGTAGCAATTATAATAATAACTAATATATCTATTAATGTTCTTATTTATTCACAAAGACTAGTGTCATTCCTAATATATCAGCCTCGCAAAGAATAGAAAAACTCTAAATCAAAGAATCAAATTAATTGGTATCAAAATATTTGTAACAAAACGTCCCCAATATCCGCTCTATCTATACTAATATTATAAAGAGGAAAGATTTGTATGTATCAATGTATGTAACAAATAAAATCAAAAACTACTAGGCCGATTTCGAAAATTCTTTCACCATTTGAATGCTACATTATTCAAGATTAACATAGGCTATAGAATATGTATTTCGAAAAGTTAGCGATTTCTCTCACCCGTGCGTTTATTTTCCAATTACATAGTATGTACCTATTTATCTATACCTAAATATTTTCTTTGTTTTGTATTTCATTAGCATACAATGAGAGCATTGCATTGAAAATAATTATGACGCAAGATATTAAAAAGGTGTGTAGGTATGGATGATTTTAATTTTGCAAATAAATAATTACATATAAAAATAATTTGTAATCGTTGTTACGTTTTTATCTTCTTCTTAAAATAATCTATCGATATAAAATATCGACATAGTAGCTTCCTAATTATTTTTATTGTATTATACGTTCGTATTGTCGTCAATTCTTGTATGTTGACGTATTTGACCTCTATGTGTGCGTAAATTGTGTTAGTGGTGAAGATTTTAATATGTGTGAGTTCGTAGCGATACAAAATGATTTTGAGTATGTGTGCAGCAATGTCTATGTAGTGTTTCCTCCCCCCGCACCAAAAGTGACAGACTTTTTTGTTCATAGAATTAAGCGCGTCACTTGTCCAGGGATAGATAGTCAAAGATTGTAGCAGACAAGGTGACCAATTTAAAATGTCAATAAGTTCCAGACACTACAAGACAAGACTTCTGAACAATTTAAAATGTCAATAAGTTCCATACACTACAAGTTACCATTAATATCTGAACATTCATTACTTCATTAATATCTGAGCAAATGCTTGCCAATAATTTCTATACATATAACTAACCAAAAATATCTGAACACTTATAACGTCAAGTGTCAGATACACTTGTCGTTATAACTGTTCAGATACGTATTTGGATTATACTGATGGGAATCAATGTAGAACAAAGGAAGCTTTAAGACGAAATGCAAATAACGTTTGGGAAACGTTTAGAGAGAGATTTTTTTGTGAAAAGGTTGTCGGTTCCATGCGAAAACGGTTACAGGACGTATTAAATGGAGAAGGAGGACACAAAATACTAATCCTACTAATATTATAAATGCGAAAGTTTGTGAGGATGGATGGATGGATGTTTGTTACTCTTTCACGCCAGAACAGCTGAACGGATCTGGATAAAATTTGGCACAGAGATAGATTATAGTCTGGAATAACACATCATGGGCTACTTTTTATCTGAAGTCCACGCAGACGAAGTCGCGGGCAGATGCTAGTGTTTTATTAATGTTGTCTCAATTAAAAATTTTTTAGTAGGTACCATAATTTTTAATTTCATTACAAAACCAAGATCTATTTTCTTTCGATGGTTTGACATTAACATAATATCAGTTGCATCACTTGCATCCTATACAAATGATATTCTATACAATTTTTATTCCCTTTCCATCGTATTAAATCACTGATATTGTTTGGTTCATCCTATCTAAAACACAAGTTAGGTAAACTCAGTGTTTGTCTGCGTAGATACACTTGGCGTTAGAAGTGTTCAGATATTTTTGGTTAATTATATGTATAGAAATTATTGACAAGCATTTGCTCAGATATTAATGAAGTACTGAATGTTCAGATATTAATGGTAACTTGTAGTGTATGGAACTTATTGACATTTTACATTGTTCAGAAGTATTTGGTCACCTTGTCTGCTAGAATATATCTGACGGCGACTGTACAAATAATTGAATAATTCACCTACTGTGAAAGTGTCCCATTACTACTCTTATACGTAGAACACAACACTACAGCCCTAGGGCTGAAAGGTGTTGGGTTCGTGTCCCAGGTCGAGCAGTGTTATTGGATTTTGCTATATTTCAGTAGCAGCAGTAATAAGCTATAAGTGCCAGGCTGGCGCGACCCCAATTAGTGCTTCTAAATTCGATAAAAAAGGTACATTGAAAATGAAGGCGGTACATAATAATATTTTTGTGAAAGAGTAAATTCGAGTGATACACATCTCTATCAAATACGGGGTCACGGGGCCAGGCCAGTCTAGACGGTCACAGCAGCTGTCTCGAGCTCAAATCCAAAGTACTGACTTCGAATAAAATGATGTGCGTACCTATTTTGGCAGATAGGCTGTCAACTGTGAAGGAAAACATTTCGTAGATCCTTCTCTTTTTTTTGTAACCGCTCTGCATCACATCGTGGGACTTGACCCGTACCCGGGCCCGGCAGTGGCAGTGTAAGTAAATCAGTCGACGATGACAATGGTTATAAAGGTCTTACAATAAAATATAAATCTGCTTTGTATTTTTTTAATGACGAGCATTCAATGTAAAAAAAATGTCAGTTTAGCTCCTACAACAGCAAGAAGGCCGACGACGACGCCGTCTTTTTTTGCAGCAACACTTCTTTCGCCTTCGCTTGCGGCGACAACTGCGGCGTCTGCGTCGACGGCAGCAACCCAGCTCGCGGGCCAAATTCGCCACGTAACGGTCACCCTGTCGATCCAGAAACCCCAGCACAGCACTCCTTTTTAAAGTTTCTTCGGCTTTCCATGTTAGCGTGTTCGTCCTCCACACGTCGCCGAACTTCTCCTGCAGATAGTTTGTGATTTCCGCCGCGGTCGCGCCATCTTTGTCTGCCACTTTATAGAATGCGTTCATCACCAGCTTGGCTGTGTTCTGATCCTGCTCCTGTCGAAGGTTTTCGTGCGACATTCTTTCTCTTTATTTTTTCTCTCTTTCATAGGAATTTAACATTGTTTCTGCGTTTTGGAAATTTGTTATCGAAAATATTCTAAAATATTCTAAAGGTACGTATAATAAAGAAATAAATAAATTTGTCAGTCTCAAAAAAAGAAGAAAATTACACAGCAAATGTCACAATTTTTCTTAATTTTGTGAAGACCAGTGTTTGTGTCAACGGTACTGACGACGGTAGTTAAAAGGAGAATGACTAAAATCAGTGTTCAGTAGAAATCTGTGATATTAGTTTATCTACATTTATCTAATTTACGTAATTACCTAGGTATTTTCTGTATTTCGTGGGTAGGCACGCACCTAATTACAAGTTTGCATGTGCACGTAGTTATGTAGCCACTTCCATACTTATTTTGTTAGATTATAATTAAGTATTAATAACGTGAGTAGATAGAGTGTAGGTATTTGATCCGTATAATAGTTACCCAATTACTTAATTGGACCCTACTACGCATAGGTATTGCGCATATGCAAATGTAAGTTAAGAAGTTAAGAGCTTATAGATTTGGGGCGTGAAGAGTTAGAAGTTTGGCTCTACATGAGATCTGATGACTGACATTGCGAATTTGCGAGTCACTAAGGTCTTTTCTTGGCGACATTTTACATGAACATGTTGGTGGGATAGGTACCCAGGTACCTATTGTAGATAAAAATGGTTACATGCAACACGCAACTTACATGACTAATTGCGAGACTATCTAATGTTTTTAAGCAAAATAATCATTAAGTAATTATTTACCTACATATTGGTTGAGTGACTATAATACAGCAAAGCAAACAATCAGCTGCTCTACTTTACATAGAAGTACTCTAGCCTGCACCTGCTCAACTTTACAAATAGTTTCTCTAATTCAGACCTCTTTTTTAAAATAGAATCTGACAGAAAATGTGGCAAGAATAAATAATTTGACATTTCAATAAATCGTAAAAATCCTCACCTTACAATTTTTTTTCGATAAGTATAAATACACAAAATTAAAAACGCTGTTTTGTTCATTGATTTAAAATGGAACAAGTTGGTGAAATGGAAACAGAAGAGTTGGTGGAGTTCAAGCCACCCGACTTCCCTTCGGGTCGGTTAATTGTCAAATATCTTCAGAAAATGAAGACGGGGGCGACGATGGGGGAAATTCTCCAGTACCTGCGCACCGAGTACGGAAAAGATTCCGATGAGTTAACCAGCTCTGTAATATCAATATTAGAAAATGGGACGGCTCTAGGGTTTTTAGAGCGAAAAGGTTCTCACTACATGAACTGGTCAGTTCGTGAGGCGTGTTGCAAACCTCGTCGTCGGCGCCGCAGTTGTTGTTGTCGTCGGCGCAAGCGCAAGATCCGGCGACGTCGCAGCTGTTGTCCTCGGAAGAAACAGCGCCGTCGCTGCTGACTATCGGAACTGCCCGATCCTATGCCAAAACGAATAAAGAAACAAAAACATCGCAATAAATCTGTGGACAGAGTCGGGCACTAATTAGCTCATTGAGTGTGTTGGGAGGTACTGTGTAGATCAGTGTAATTTTATGTTTGGACTAAATAGATTTCTGTTCTCAGACGTTTTGTTCTTGTAACCTTTACGCCAATCTTAAGTGGCGGGTGATTTTTTTAAGCATCCATAAAATTGTTAGTAATAAAATTAATCAATCACATAGATACTAATTAATGCTGCAATCACTATTGGCTTACTTAATTAAATTCATCTACATATTGCAGTAGCTAAATAAAATTCGATTTTGGCGGTGCCTATGGCTTTCAAAACAATTCCTTTATGTATCTCAATAACTTACATTCTACATACTTCAGATGTACTACTATCTTTAAATTAACTAGATAAGTACCTATATTTTTAATGTATGAATACTTTATTACGATTACGTACGATCTAAGCGTACGATATAATGATGCAGTCATTGCATCATTATATATTCTGAGGCGATTCAGCTCTCATTGAATGGTGCTATGAAGCCCATGCAGTACTAGGGACGCAGATTCAGATAGGAGGTTGTCCAGATCATGGAACAAATCCAGTGTATCTTGGCACGTTATGGTACGTGGGTCCAATATTATTGCATGCCAGGACATACTGGACTTTATGTACTGTGGACCCTCCCACTGTGACCCACCCTATTGAAAATATTTTAGCATTTTACGGCAGATTTCGAAGTTTAAAAAGTACCTAAGTAATATCTATTTATCTTTTTTATTTTATTTACAGCAAAGGGTAAAAGAGGCAAGTCATTAATAAATATCAATCAAGTTTTCTTAGTAGTGTAAGGCGCTTCTCCCCAACAAAAGGAGAAATTACACTTGCGTGCAAATAAAATACTATTCATGATAATTTTATTTATACATATCAGCACATGAAATCATCAGAAGCGCGTCCCGGATTCAAATCAGTATCTTGTTTTTTAGCGTTGCGTTTTACCTTAGACCAATTATTGTTTAACAGCAAAAGATGTAAAAATTATATATAAAAAAAGTTTTATATTATAGGGTCCTTTTTCCCCAGAAGTAGGGTAGGGAGTACTAAATGGTCTTCTGTGCATTGGGCAGTAGGCTAGACTTTGAGAATCGAAAGCGTTACATGATGGCTACACGCTCTCTTGAGACGTTTGATTCCATCCAACGTAGTTCACTATTATATACTTGCTAGTATTTCTAGATAATTTAACAATCATCTCCACGGTGCTGATCACGAAAATGAAAATCCAAGATGGTGGACAGTCTTTTTCTAATAATTCTAAATAAAAAGATAATTACAAGTTTCAATTCGATGTTTCTCGGGGTGCTAATTATGAAAATTAATTTAATTTCAAAGAAATTCTAGACAGTGGTCAATATTTTTGTAAATAAATTGATGTGGGTGTCAAAATTGTTTCTATTTTGTTACCTACATGATAACAAGACATTATGAGACAGAGGAACATTATCATTTATATCGGAGAAATAAAAATAAAAATTTAAATTGCTACGGATGAAGTGGCCTTTTTTTGCACTCAGGTGTTTTTTCATATCTCTATTCCATCTTCAAGGGTGGTAACGGAGCTCCGCCCAACTTTCCCCAGCACAAGCCTGGTTCCGCCCAAGTATTGCTTACACCTTTCGGCACGACTTGCTTCCGATGAATAAGATAAATATTATTTTCCTAAAACCTGACTGACCTGATGACCAACAACATAAAAAAAAATATTACATGTTGTTTCTGTCCATTGCTCTAAAAAGTGTTAAGGTATTAAACAATGGAATATAAAGTTTAGTTTCTTCTTACAGCATATAAATAAAAGCTTGTTTTTAATAACATTATTTACCAACAATTTTTCTACCGTCCCGTCCTAGTCATTTTAATCCAGAACTGCTGCTGACTATGTGTGTGCTGACTATGGTTTCTTAATACATTTGTAGCTTGTTAAAAGTTAACTGAATCGCCTTGTAGGTTCTAGTTATGCATATTATCATTGCTCGTGTAGGCAGGTTCACTGTTTTAATAGTTAAAATTGTCATTTAAACTACAAGAAAGGAGGCTTGCTAAAATTATAAATACTGCTTGAAAATAATAACATGTGCGCCAGCTGACAGTAGCAATGAATAAATTATTAAGTACCCCAAACAATGATTTGAAATCTTGTATAACGCCTTAGTAACTTAACAGACAGAAATGTGTTTGCTGGGGAGTTTGTTGCGCCGCTTCTTCTTCCCAGCGAAAACACTAGGAAGCGGTGAAGGGCAGGCGTTTTGGGGGCTGTCTATAATGTAAAAATGACGTTCAAAAAGTACTACCTAGTAGTCTATATTGAATAAATGATTTTGACTTTGACTTTGACTTTGACTTTGAGAACTTTGAAAGACTTGCCAAAAAGCTGTTTACGGTTTGTGCTAATATTGCACTCTGGAGGCAGAATATTTCAGTAATACTACCTATTGTTTTTCTAATGTGTTTGCTAATTATTCCATACCGTTTCGACGTCATTTCAATAATTAACTGTCAAACTATTGGACGACACGACTCATTGTCGTGTCGTCCGACACAGTGGAAACATTGCGAAAGCTACTGCAGGTTCATAAAAGCCTGGTATAGCGACGTCTCTAAATACGGTTTTCAGTCTATTTTAACCAGGAGGCCAGAAATCTTAGGAGTTCTTAAGCGGAAATGTTGGGTGGAGCTTTCACTATAGCGTGCGCACGCCGAAAGAGAAAGTAATATTGTTTTGGCTCAGCCCCTAAATTTCCTTTAGACATCACGATTATTAATGCTTGCAATAAATAGTTCAGAATCGTGACGTGACTTCCTTAGTTTTGGTTCTCCCGAAAAGTATATGTAATGCCTATTTTGTTTAGGCAACAGAAAATATAGTACCTATAGTTTCTTTGTTATACAATGGTTTTCAATAGCAATTACGAGGTCAAACAGTTTCATTAGTATAAATGATGATTTCAGCTTTAAATTTGTGGCAAAATATTGTAATGCACGAGAGGATTTTTATAAGCAAAATTCAGTAAGATTACATAAAATAATGTCAATATAGCTATTTCTCGTAATGCGAAAACATAATAATTTCTTGACGCGTCATACAGCGGAAACAGTGTCGGAAGCTCCTGTATGTTCATAGCGTCCTGGTACCGCAGCCCGCGAGCGATGCCATACGGTCGATTTTTCCTCCGGCGCTCATAAATAGTAGGAGGTCTACCTGCGCATACTGAAAGTGAAAGTCTGTGAAAGTTTGTTACGACTCCACCCAGTTTAGAAGTTACGATCCAAAATGCAATTCCTCTGTATGTCATCTTTGGCACTGAGAGCGCCATCTGAATCAGCCACAAGAGACTAATTTGGCGTTATAGTTATATAGCTATACGTAGGCAGATATTCATATATAATGTACCTACACCATAAAGCTATAGTTATTATGGATATTAAATACACCTTTATTATGACAACTGACCCCAATATATTCAAATTTCAACATTTATGCAAATTTTTCAGTTGTGAATATGTATCTCTTCTTTTCTACCATTATAAAAATTTTAAAGAAGCTGTGTCTGTACATTGGGGATATAAGAAAAACAAGTGGGTTAGGGTATATATAAACGTCTCCGAATCCAAAAATTGGATTTTTGTTTCGTGTCTGTTGGTTACGGGTTGGAGCAAAAAGTCAAAAACTACTGAATAGATTTTAATTTTGTTATCACTGTTAGAAAGTAGATATTTCTATGGAAATTCTCTGATGTATAGAGGCCCATACAAAGAAGGGATCATCATTGTTAGTTTTTGTTAACATTATTTTTGTAAAATAATTTAATCAAAAGCTGCCATGAACCTAGAATGTGCTATTTACTTATGCTACAATTCTGTTTTTAAAGTTGTTCTACTTTATTTTATATTTTTTGTTTCTGAATTCACAATTTTGCATGATTGTACGTTCCATAAAGAGGGTCAATTATGTAAAAAAGCGAGGTCCAATGGGACATGTTTTTTAACAGAAGGTGTAATGGGTTTGAAGGTCCAGTGGGTACAAGGCTTTTTAAAGGAGGTTTAATGGGTCCTATTGAGTAGTTAGGTTTCAATTCTGAAGGTCCGTAGGTACAAGAACATTTGAATGAATAGTTCAATAAAATAATTTATATTTAAATAAATTCACTTAGTTATTGCTAACATTAAAAGTAATATATTTTTATGTGGCAATACTGTAGTTAAAGTTTAGGGTCACTAGTACCTAGATGTCACTGTTTTCCACCAAGTTGAATGTTGTAGGTTAGATGCCGCTGTTTTTAACCAAAAGATGAATGTTCCAAGTTACGGTTTTTTGTTAGGGACTGCACACTGTGCCCACAACCTTCAATTCAGGTCTTAATTCGAAATACTAAAATACCTTTCATACTAGTAACCTAAGTATACCCTTTATACAGATAACATTAGTTTACTATCCTGGGGCTCTAGGGCGAACCTAACAGTTTGGCGGCCTTTTAAAAAGTGAATATGTAATTGTATTAATCTTGTACAAGCCGGGGGTCCTGTGCCTGTACCCTGTGTGCCCTTACCGTTATAATAAAGACGGAACTACCTAGGTACTCGTCGGAAAGGAGCGAATCATAAAATAAGTAGAAGTGGCTTCAGTGTCAGGGCCGGATCCACCATATGGCTTTTTGGGCTTCAGCCCAGGGCCCCGTGGATTATATGGATATTATAATAGAAATTAAATATTATACTTACTGTTTTTTTTTCTATACTTTGAGTAATTAAGTGGGCCGCTAAGTAGTATTAGCCCAGGGCCCCATAAAGTCACGGTCCGGCCCTGTTCAGTGTTACGATTGGAATTGGAGATGGTTTTAAAATAATATACTCTAATATATAATATTAAATTAACTGCCTCATTAGCCAAGTGGTCCTGAGCGCGACTGCTACGCTAGAGGTCCTGGGTTCGATTCCCAGGTCGAGCAAAGTGTTATTGGGTTTTTTATATGAAATTCCCAGTAGCAGCTCGGAGTTTGGAATTTGTGCCCAGTTAATGGCAATATGGCGTGATTGTATGTATGTATGTATGTTTAAAATTATATTATAAGTATCTTGAGTGCCTCATTATTCAAGTGTTCTCAAGCAGAATTACTACGCTGGAGGTTCTGAGTTCGATAACTGTAATTGGGATTTTCTATTAAAGGCTCTGTAGTCTGTAGCAGCAACAAAGTTTGGATTTTGCGCCCAGTCAATGGCAATAGTTTTGCCCCCCTTATTGACGAACTTTGGGTGTACATTTGGACAGCTCTGCTTGATCCTTCGGGGAATAAACGCGTGACGTAATTGTAGATCATGCCTGATTGATTCAGATAAGTACCTAAATCACTCTCAAGGTGTATTTCAAATGAACTAGAGAACCATACTACATAGAACACAGAACCTTAGATTATTTAATGTACCTACTTAGATAAATGAAACGCCATTGCAGACAGCTAGATAGCATAATGTATTTATTAGAATAAGTGATTAATAAATAAATGTTACATATTTTTTTTATTTATCTAATTTTGGATACATGACATTAATAAATTAAGTAGTATTACGGATAGCTTATACTAACCAAAAATTAATATTACCTACTTGTGAAATGTCTTCTAACCGAATCTGGAAAGTAATAGATAATTTTCCTTGGGATATAAGAAAAATGGGAGACTAAAGAAAAAGGTATTTCTTTTTAGGGTATATTTCCAATCACAAATTCTCACTACGCAGCCGCTTACACCCAGGACTACTTGTTTCGGACGTTGAGGTTATATTTTATTCCGTGCGGGAATCGAACCCACCGCATAGAAGCTGTTCACTCAGGTACCGCCATTCGTCGCAATATAGTACGTAGGTGATGCTGATGAGTGAGATGATCGTCTTTCACACAATTCATCCATCTATCCTTTGGTCTTCCACTTCCCCTACACGCCATCCACAATAATTATGTTGAAAACCTGTGTGGTAATGTATTTCAACCGTGCCTTGCCCAAATTGGATTTTGAGGAAAGCAGGGTTAAATGTTGACAGGGTTTCAAATGTGGATGGATTTTGAGGAAGCAGAGGGCGAAAGAAGAATGGATAGTAAAATAAATCGACGTAGCTACCTAACTAATTTTAAAGATAGAAGTCAGCGAGGTGATAAGACCCGGTGCCATAGTGTAAGGAGGTCAACGATTAAAAAAAAACAAATTAGAAGAAATACATTCTTGATTATTTGTAAGTAAAGATTTGCAGGATATTTGAAATGAAATGATGAAATGATATTTATTTCTGTAAGTAGATCATTAAAGACAGTTTTACAAGTCAATGTTTTGTTTTTTTTATAGCTAGATGGCTTCGGCATTTCCTAATTGACGACCTCTGGGAAGAAACACCGAAATAAACTTAGAGAATTATTTGGTATTATATTATTGATATTTATTATTATATCCAAATATCTTGCAAATCTTTAAGAAGACCAAGGAAAAGGTGTGATAATTATTGGTAATTACAATAATTAGTAAGTCACAAGATGACGTTGAGGAGATAAAAATATAGGTTGGTCTTTTCTGTCCATTCAATGCAGGTAAATTGGGAATGGGAGGAGGACGATGATATTGTAGTGATATAGTTTTTATGGGATAGCGGGCAAACGAGCAGACGGATCGCCTGATGAAATGAAATGAAATGAAATGAAATGAAATGATATTTATTTCTGTAAGTAGATAATTAGAGACACTTTTACAAGTCAATGGTTTGTTTTTTTTTATAGCTAGATGGCTTCGGCATTTCCTAACTGACGACCTCTGAGAAGAAACACCGAAACAAACTCAGAGAATCATGGTCTCTTTTAAAGTCCAGACATAAAATAATGCAAATAAATGGCAAGCTATCACCGCCTTCTATGGCCACTCGCAACACCAGAGGAGTCACAAGTGAGTTGCCGGCCTCTTAAAAGGGCGTACGCTCTTTTCTTGAAAGAGTGAAGGTCGTATTGGTCCGGAAATATTGCAGGCGAGAGATTATTCCACAGTTTTGTTGTGCGAGGCAGTAAGTTTCTAGAGAAACCCACAGTTGTGGACTATCAGCTATCTAGATGATGGGGATGGGACTATTGTCGTGTAGAACGAGTGCGAAAAGAGGCTGCAGGGATCAATCCGAACTGATATTTTAGATAATAATGGCAAGTATGAGAAAAGCAGGAACTAAAACAGAAAATTGGTGAATTTTATTTAGAAAAATAAATTTCCCCAAACTTCTGGTATTGTTCATTGTGTTTTGTATAATTAATAAGAGATGTCTGATTGGGAAGTGGTACTGAAGGTAGCAGATATTATAACATTGGAGGTCTTTTTTGTTTGCCAAGTAAATTAAATTTTTGAATAGGCTGAATACTTAAGGTTACTTTGAATTGATTATACATGCTGATTTCTGACACTTACGCGAATATTAGACATTGAAATGAAACTACTTTTTACGGATTTTATCCTTTACAGCATCCATGGTCACGGGCAGACTGTCTGCCCGTGACCATGGATGCTGTAAAGGATCCGAAACGTCGGGAACTAAATAATATCAATATACCGCGATAAAATCCGTAAAAAGTAGTTTCATTTCAATGATTATACATGGATAAATGTTACGCTTTATTTATATAAATTAAATAATATCTTTAATTATATCGTGGATTAATACAAGACCTTAATAAATTTAATTAATGAAATTCGTATAAAATATGATATGATGGATAAAAATATAATATGATATGAATTACATATCTTAATACACAGGTGGGTAAGTAAGTATTTGTGTGATGTCTATGTATTTATATTTCTTTTGAAAGTTTGTCGATGATCTTTTAATAGAAAGTTGTTTTATGAAGAAGTCTTAAATTTCTTAATATCTAATGTTAAGTGTGATAAATAATTATGAGTAAATGTATTATTACTATGGTTAATCATGTAATGTTTTTCTACGGATAAATATTGTTTTATACCTAATATTAGTGTTGACATGGATTTGTAATTGTAATTTCATGTGGTTTATTTTATTACTTTGATTAAATATATATTTAGATAATGTTGTTAAGTATGGCTTAATATCTAGATATAATAATTATGGTTTGTGATAATGTTATTTTAAATATTTCATGAAATTTTGGGTTACATTTATTTATGATTTAAGGGTCAATGCAGTAGAACGGAACGGCGTTCCTTGACCGTGTCAATAAATCCTTATCCTTTCTTTCATTCAAGGATGGTTATTTTAACCGATTGATAAATGTACCTGTAAGAGTTGTTAAGAGTTAGGAGTAATGTTGGTAGGTTGTTAAGTGTTAGGAGTAAATGTTGGTAGGTTGTTATGTGTTGGGAGTCATATTGGTAGGTTGTTAAGTGTTAGGAGTAATGTTGGTAGGTTGTTATGTGTTGGGAGTAATATTGGTAGGTTGTTATGTGTTAGGAGAAATGTTGGTAGGTTGTTATGTGTTGGGAGTAATATTGGTAGGTTGTTAAGTGTTAGAAGTAATGTTGGTAGGTTGTTAAGTGTTAGAAGTAATGTTGGTAGGTTGTTGTTAGGAGTAATGTTGGTAGGGTGTTATGTGTTGGGAGTAATATTGGTAGGTTGTTAAGTGTTAGGAGTAATGTTGGTAGGTTGTTATGTGTTGGGAGTAATATTGGTAGGTTGTTAAGTGTTAGAAGTAATGTTGGTAGGTTGTTAAGTGTTAGGAGTAATGTTCTTAGGTTGTTATATATTGGGAGTAATGTTAGTAGGTTGTTATATATTGGGAGTAATATTGGTAAGTTGATAAGTATCTTTGCGGGGTATTATTTTCACAAATCATGTTAAATATAAAAATATGGTCAAATTTTGAAGTGTAATAAATATTTTATGTACATTTAAGTGTTTAGGGATCAGTCATAATTGTGATATGTAGACTACCTATAGTCCATAATATGATTATCATAGGCAAAATGTCTTTATATATAGTTCATGATATGATAGATAGCTAAATAATATGAAGTGTATGGTTATGTTTTTTTAATCTGAAATTGTAATGAATATGAAATTATTAGATATATGAAAACACGTATACGGATGAAATATGATTGTTAATACTTAGGTAATTATACCTATTTATTATAATTTATATAATTATATTTTTTTTTGGATTTATCTTGAGTTTTTCATTTTTTTTCGGAATTTTCTTTTTTTATGATTACAGACACATAGTTAACTTAATCTAGGTTAAAGATAATATAGTGTAGGTATCGTAAATAAATTATGCTCCTAGGAGTCTCTTGACCGTGTATCCGGGTACTGCGTACACCAGCGTTAGAATCATCAGTGCTAATAAGATGACAATGGATGCTTTTAGGATCGTCCACTTGTAGTTGTGCCAGACGATGTAGCGGATTGATTTCAGCGGGTTCAGAAACCACATGAACGATGCATCAGGGCGACTGTAAAACGGAAAGGAAAGATCTCATTAGTAATCATACAATATACTTAATCAAGGCAAAGGCCCTCCCTCAGAATGAAAGGGATTAGGCTTCCACTACGTTGGCCTAATGTGGGTTGGCAGACTTCACACACTGTCGACAAAATCTATTAGGTATGCAGGTTTCCTAACGTTGTTTAAGAGCGTGATAATTAATTATTGATACGTACATAATTTCATACAATAACCTAATAAAACTTTGCTAGCTTTGGGAATTGAACTCAAGAACCTTCTGGCGTAGCAGTCACGCTTAAGACCACTAAGACTATGAGGCAGTTTAATCTAAATAAATAAAATTCAAGTTTGTTCTCTATGCGATCTTCTATTGCAATGAAACTTTGCTGGATGTTGCTTGTTGTGCCTTCGACAGCGAATGACGTAGGTAAATGTATATAACGCACATGTTTTTTTCCCAGCACATGGTCTTACTTATAAAATACAAATATACATACTTAGGCTTATCCAAAGGATCTGGTTCATTGCGACCGAGGCCAGCCGGCACTTTGTCAGCCTCTTCGCGGGTCAGTAGATGTATCTCGGCTTCCACTTTGCCAGTCAATTCCATCTCCTCATTATCGCGCTTGATGTAGAATGGCCACCAGCCCTTGACGCGCTTTTGCTTGAATATGTTGACCATCGGCACGGTTCCATCGTTTTGCAGCATATTTAGCGAGCAGAGTTTAGAGGACTTAGCCCCACGAGGGAATCTGTTCAAGTCCAGAGTAATGGCTCCTGAAATTTACATTCATTAATATATATAGCCTGTTACTGTTCCTAGAACTATAAAAGACATGAGGGGATAGATAGTTGTTAATTTAATACGATACGACTACTTCTTTTATGGTCATTTTAGAAGACTAAATTAAAGGAAGGTGGAAGAGTAAGATTAGATACTTAAAGCTTTAAATATGACAAGTGCAGAAAAAAGTGGGATATCAAGTCATTTCAAGAGGTCAAAGTAAAGGCAAAAGATAAGGGCCCTGCAGAATCCAGATTCCACCAACAAGAGCTGAGATCTTTACACGGGTCTCATCTTAGAATGAGAGGGATTTAGGCAATCACAGATGGCCAAATAAGGGAAGTTCAGGTTTTCTAACTACCATTAAATCAGTATCTCATCCAATAATGCATTTGAAAATTTAGTGTGTGCACATTGGGTCGGCTATCTAACCACTGCAGCTTTGCAGAAACTATTTTAATTAAGTACTTTTTCTTACCCAAGAAATCATCTGCGGAGAAGTGGTCAGCATCCCACACCTGCAATTCGAGACGTGCAGGAATCTTGCATTCGGTTTCATCCCAGGAGAAGACCGACTCCTTACGGGAAATCACGATGCGTTCCTCAGCTTCCAGATAGTCGAATGGATATATGAAACGCCAGTTGAAGTTACCTTCTCCAGTCAAAGAACGGTAGTGTATGTCTGTACTTTGACAATCATCAGGACCCTTCACCCATCTAGAAGAAGATATGGATATTTTTTTTGAACATCATTATCATATTGAACATCATCCAAGACGAAAACAACTACTAGTCAACTTTTTTATTTGATTACGTTCTACCTACCTACCTAGGTACTATCAACACGTTACAATTATGCACACGTTTAAGTGGGGGATTTTGACAAATTTCCAAAGGCTTATTATTTAATCAACATTACCCTTTCACATAGATGTCAGACATTTTCTCTCCGGTGAAGAACGCGTCATCTTCCAACACCACCTCATCAGTGTTCCATATGATGACTCTCATTTCATATGACTTTGGTTTGCGCGGAGATATATCAACTGGGGGCCCCGGGAGCGGCATGTCCATGGGGAACATATCTACCCACATTTGTAGGCGACCCTGTTCAATACCTAAGAAAGAAATATCGATTCGTAGCTCATTAGTTCGCTTTTCACTTGGGTTCTATTAAATAGAATTAATTAATGCTGTTTATGCATGATTGCATTTTTCACACCATTATACTAAGAATGTCAGTTATACTTATTATTAGTCAGTTGGACTTATTATTAGTTACAGTCAACTGTATCCTTACCGGGTTTACTAGGGTTGTATAGCGGTCGTGTCTCGATATGCTGAGTAACTAGGCAAGTCCCCACGCGAGGCACCTCTTGCCAGCGGTGGAGTACCACTAGCGCCATTTGTTCCTCAACAGTGTCCGGGTTGGAAAATAGCTCAGCGTCGTCCATTGGCATGTTGAACACTGTACGACCAACCTTCACTCGTCCGTACTCATACACGGGTGGGTCCAGCTTCCCATCTTTGCACAGCTTAGCCAGAATCTGTGTCGGCTTCATGGCATCGCGCCAGCGATTGTAGCCTTGTCTAAAGATGTAAGTGTGTTAGTAAGCATGAAAATGTTAGTAAAATAAAAGAAGAAAGTCTACCTACTCTTCATATTTCATGGGTAGACCGCAGGTTGCCCTGTGCCGACTGTAGAACCGATTTTCAAGGTCAATTTTAGTTTCTCCAATAAGATCATCGGCTCCAAGCAAATCCCAATCCAGGACTTGAATTGTAAGCATAGAATCTTGCGGGAATGTTGCTTCTATTTCGAAACACTTGCCGAAAACTGGATTTAGTTGCTTAGAGACATAATTTTCTTTATCGCTTATCCTCTTTGATCCCAAGTGTAATACAATATAAGGATCAGCTTTTCCGTTTAGATCCATTGGATGGAGATCGGTTGCTTTAACGATGTACACACGCACAAGCACATGAATAGGTTCATTATTCGGAACACCTTGGAAAAATCCAAAGTTTGGATCAAATCCCATAATGGTGTAGTCATCGATTCCTTTAGGCAATGGCCATTTATAAACTTTGACAGCTCCCTAGAACAAGAATGAATCTAGTTATATATAACTACGTCGAGGTCTGCAGTCTTTATAAAAGAGTATAGGTACTAAACTGAGTGAAGTAGTATACATGGAGAAAGTTTCCGAAATGGTATGACACACCTTGAAAGCTCCTACAACCCTGTTATCATCTTCAGAGTCATCTCCAGTCTTCTTTCCTCTATATAAATCGAAGGAATGCAGCCATTCTTTGAATTCATCATACTCCGGCACAGCTTCAAGCTCATGCGGATATACCTGGAATAATATACGTATAATTATTTAGACAACTGCCTCATTAACCAAGTGGTCCTGAGCGTGACTCCTACGCTAGAGGTCCTGGATTCGATTCCCAGGTCGAGCCAAGTGTTATTGGGTTTTTCTATGAAATTCCCAGTAGCAGCTCGGAGTTTGGAATTTGTGCCCGCTTAATGGCAATAGGCTCGCCCCCTATTACATGGGACCTAAACATACCAGCAAACTGTGGGTGTACATTAGTACGCCTCTGCCTAACCCTTCGAGGAATACAGGCGTGATGGTATATGTGTTATTTAGACCAAGTAATGTGTATCGAATACAGCTAGTATTTACACACACATCAAATTACCTTAGACAGTGCTGAGCGCGGTATCTCTTTCTTCTTTACTAAAATTGGGTTGATTTTTATTCTTGGTGATAGTGGTTGTCTTCGTTTTGGTCGATCTCTATCACGATCTGCTCGAGGTGAGTGGATTTCGTCTCTAGGTGATCGAATTTCATCAACGTACGTTACTTGAGGTGGCTGATGGAAATCCTGCCTCTCCTTTTTGGCCTCCTTTTCTTGTTCTATCATGGATTCCACCGAAGCAAAGTATTTAGTCCACCAATCCTTACTACTTTCATCATCGTCTAACGCGGAGTCGGTGCTTGCTTTACGCTTCTTCATAGATTCACGCTTGCTAAGTTTCTTGTGCATCACTTGAGATTTGACGCCTGAACCGTAGGACACAGTTCCCCTAATGTCTCTTATAAGCAGTGGGCAACTTTCTTTTTCATTTTCAATGGCAAACGCGTCATCTTGGATAATGCAGTTAGCTCGCAAATCCACATTTTGTAAAGGAATCAATGATTTTTTTCTCTCCTCGATGTCCCGCTCGCGTTTGCTCATTGGGGTATAGATATATTTATGAATAGAATTTATTGTATGAGTTCCAACGAGAGTTATTCTCCCGAAGCTACGACAATCCACAACGCGAATCGTTAATGGTGGCCTGTATAAATCTTGGTCAGGTAGTTCTACATCAACGAACTTGATAGGATTTGTAAAATTTGGGTTTCGTTTTGCATTTTGTATAATGGAAGAATACACTAGGTTACCGGCGCATTCTATATCCACTCGAGGTTTATCCACTGTAAGTAGATGGACGCGCTTCAGATCGCGCAATCCCCAGAACAATACCTCAATGCGATACTTAGACAATGTAGGACGAATGCCCCTTGGTACGGGAAGTACTGGGCCTTTGTTGATAATATCAAGAGGCAGTTTTCCATTGGGCTCTCTTGGTGACGGTAGACCAGGTAGTATTGATGCATTTTGTTTGGGGGGTATTTCAAGTAGTTCAAAAGTAGCTAGTAGCTCCCCCGCACGGTCATCACCTCGTGTGATTTCATACCACTCTAATGACGGTAGATGACATGAGCCTCCCTGTACGTCTTCGTAGGATCTTATATGTGGTTTGGCCAAAGTGCGACCAATAAATTCAGATTTCCCAACTTTGTCTTGATCAAAGATCTCAATAACGATTGTGGGTGGATCTAGTCTTATTCTCTCTATGGTACTATAAAGTAGTACATCATCAGAAACGAGAAGTTCGTCCCATGTAGGGCTCAATGTCTCATCAATCACTTGCGTCGTCGCAATGATATCGCCGATGACAATGCGTGCAAATGGATCAGATAAACCTGAAGAGTCAGAGCCAATCAGCGATCGCGCTTGGTAAACATATGCACGCAATTGGAAATTCTGAAAAGTAAATTAATATCTAGAATACTTAGCAAACCTAAAATACTCATTTCAAGATCTGGAACTGTTATCGTTTATTACTTACATGTTTTTCAGCGTAAAAAATGGCTTGCGGAGCATTTGTTAAGGGCATGTCTGCATTTCTTAATTCGGAGCTTACTTCATAGCCCTCAGGCAGGCCATCAATATAATGTTTTTTGTCGTGCAATATTCCTAGCCATAAATATACACTGATTTTAGCTGGAATAGACCATCCGCTTGGTGATCCTGACTTTTTGCCTGGCCACTATAAATGAGAAAGCATATTTTATACGTGTGTGCGCATTTTTGTCACTGAATACAATAAGTAGATTGTTTAATATTAATAGATGATAATAGAATATACCTTGAGATATAGAGTTTGCATCTTTCCACATTTTGTTCCAGATTCATCAAGGAAATCTGAGTAGATAATATCTCTGGCTGGGATACGTAAATAAGCCAAACGTTTTCCGTTGCTTATCAACCAGATGAATATATCTGGCAAGGCGTGTTGGGACTGGAAGTTAAAAGAGATATATAGGCAGATTTTGAAATAATTACATATGTAGGTAATATCAAAACTTATTGATCGCCACTTTACACTTACATCTTCGCAGAGATGTTTCAACTTGTTTAGATGAGTGTAAGCAGTACGTAGACGATCCTTGATCGAGTTTTTGGTGACCATAGCTTTCAAATTTTTCGTCATGTTTGCTATTTGTTGCTGTAATTGAAAAAAAAAACATAGGTAAAATGTTTTAGAGGCTAGATCATTTAAAATTTGGAACCAAACCAGAGGATTTTGAATCCTATCTGAGGTAGACTTTTCGCTTTCAATTATTGAATGTGTAAAAACACTTACAATTTCATGAATGCAGAGTTTCTGCCTCTCTTTATCCAGCTTAGTGTTTCCAAGTGGTGGTGCATTGGCCATGTGTTGGACATAGTTGTTGCAAGCGTTGCTGGCAGCCTCCAATGTTGACTTTAGCATCAACACGCAGGATATTTCCGTTCGACAGTCATCATCAATCGCAGCTTGAGCATCTGACAGCCCTTCCTCCTGAAATTCATAAATATCGATTATTGTAATTTAAATGAGGAATTTTTGTACTAATGTTTTTTTGGTGTTCATTGTACCGGTCGGCTTAGCCGCGCGTGCCTAGCTTAGAATACAAGACGTATCGTTAGATTTGCCGATCAGCACGAGCCAAATGAAAGTTGGATATAGTAATTGCTTGAGCTCGGTTTTGTTATTCAACGAGTAGGTATAACATTATAAATTAAATACTACAAATTGTTATTTCACCCTGTTCGACCTGTGAAGGTATTATTAGATACTGAGATCTGCCCTGCCTTCCGTGGCCTCAGTTGCAGGACTGCGCGCACAGTGAGGCTGCAGGGGGGGAATCCAGTGATCCTTTGATTTCCACCACTGTGCGGAAGGTGGTAGTAGTGGTGGTTTTAGTCGGTAATATGCTGGCCACCTGGCCAGAGAGCCCAATATAACCGTCACGCATCCCCAAGCAGGGCCGCATGCATAAGGCGCATTTCCCCACCCGGAAAATAAGGCATGGTTTTCCGGATCGGACAGCGTTTTTTTTTTGTACAAAAGCTATAAAAAATAAATTGAATATTGTACTAACGAATTGGTAGATAATTTTCGCGATAAGGTTGGAGTTGTACATGCGCCGGCGATGGTCTGGCCAGACGCTGCGGATCTGCATGCACTGCTTGTGATCCCAGTAGGGGAGAAAGTAATACGTCTTGTCTGAGGACTGAGCCTTTCTGGGGTAAGTAGTGCTCTGCCAGTATCCAGTGTCAGCACCCAATTCATCTGCGAAGGAAGGAAGGTATCTTGATTCTATATTTAAATAAAACCACTAAGTCAATCAATCAATCAATATTTTCATTATTAAAGCCCGTTTTATTTCAATATGTTTATTATTCACGTAGGTTTCATAAATCTGTAAATGATGATATCTGTAAATATTTATTGATGGAAGGAGTCGTGGCAAAAAAATCAACAATGAAGCTTTATGTTAAGGTCCCATGTATCTGGTAATTTCATAGAAAAACCCAATAACACTTTACTGGACCTAGGAATCGAACCCAGAACTTACTTATCTTAAATTGGGTTCCGGAGGTCTGATCAACGAGGCAGTTCTAAAACACAATTTCACTAGTCTCGCTCACCTGGGAATCGAAGCCACTACACCAATGAGGAAAACATCATTACTAACTTACCAAGATCGGTGTCGAGTTCGTGGGGTCCCTTGAGAGACTGGTTATGCGCATCCAGCACGTTGCCAGAATTTCCGATACTTAATTCAAACTGCAAAGGTTTGTCAGTAAGACGTTTGTCAATCATATTGGCTTCAAAGATGCTGGCGAACAGGAAAAACTGCTCGTTCTTCTCGAAGCTCAGCTCATTGATTGGTGGAATTGGCTCCGTATCGACATCCAGTGCGGGACATTCGAGATTGTCTGTTATTTCAGTGCGAATAGAGATGAGAATTCTAAAAAAGAAAATATATTTAAGTAGGTAGTGTTTTTTTATATCAGTAAACAAGTTCTGCCCTCTAAGCACTGCAGACTTTGTTATTATTTTGCGGTAGATGGCGCGATGAGTTTAGATTGGATTATAAAGTCATTATGCTAAAATTATTTAGATTACGACCTATAGGGCACAAAGGCCACATACAACATTGAAATATTATTATTTATTTTGGTCCAAAAATATAGAATTGTTCAACTGCACCGCCACATAGCATAAGTATTAAGTAATGTTTCGTCTCAGTAATTTCTTTTTATAAAAGGATCATCAGGGAAAGAGGCTTTATCGGGTAAAAAGTCTCAAATAGATTCTCAGTCAACAAAATAAACATCCGCATGATTTTCATACATACATAACAAATATTATTATATATTAAACAAATACTTTACTTATACTTATTACTTAGAGAAAAAAAATGATTTCTTTCTTTTCTCTAGTTGTCTTATCGTAAGTAGTTAAATAAAATAAAAAATTGGAAAGCTTATTCCCGCATTAGGTAAATTATGTCTATAAGTATATACATAAGGCTAAATAAACTTACCTTCCTCTATAAGCTACTCCTTCGCCCATTCCCATATTGAGGCCAGCATGCTGGTCCAGTAAGCTGTAGTCGCGCGTGGAGCCATACAAGTATATGTAAGCAGGCCCAAAAGTAGGCAGGAACCCTTGAAAACACAGAAGTTTTGTTTGAAAGAAAGAAATAACCACATTTATTTCCTTCCCATCGGATAAGTTAGGAAAGCAGAAAAAGGACCCGAACAAGACCAAAAAGACTTCTGCTTCAGCATGATTTGAAGTGTACAAGAAAATATTCGTTCAGGGTAAGTATCACGTTGAATTTAAACAATAATAAGATTAGCGGGTGTACAATGTTGATTTGGTTTGAACACAGAGACCGTTTTGAGGTTGAGCCAGGAGTGTTCTACATTCGCGGATGAATGAAATCTCACTCCCGTAATCCCAGTAAAAAGTGGTGAGACAAAATGAATGAATGAATTAAATCACATAATAGAGCCAATCAAACTTTTCCAAGCTAACACCAATCACGAACCTAAAAATCTGCAAAAACTATGTATAGTAAACTACTGTTCTGTCACTAAGATGTTCTTACCTCGTTCGCCATCATTGGAAATAGTTTTGAGATCTATGAAGTGTGTCCCAATTATGTTAGGGTGTACTGGATGATTGTCACGCAGTTGAATCTTGATGCGTTGGCATAGCGGCGGGAACATCTCAGTAAATACTATCTGCTCATTCCATACTGGCGAGTAAGAGTTCTTTCGCACTGAAGTAGCTCCCTGGAAAAGGCAAAGGTTTATTCGATCAATTAAAACATCCATCAGCTGGGTGATGTGTTTGCTTGAATGTCTTCCGAGCTGACGACAAAGAGTTTTACTGTGACATGCACACAAGGGTATTTATTTGCAAATGGGGTTTCGGAACGGGTGAGAGATCACCACCATTGGACTCTAGTTCTAGGTCCACTAGAACCCAGTCCGCAGCAGGATGTACCTACTCCAGGCTCCAGAACGTTGATCTGGGGAATATGTCGCTAGTTAGGGATATGGTCTGCGCTCGTCTTATTAAAAAGAACGTGATGAGAGTCTACCGTTTGAAGAGGTTCACCAATTTTTGGGAATCTGGGAAAGCGATGTAGATCAAAGACCATCGTTTGTTTTTTATTCTGTTAGGAACCTAGATAAACTCCCTCCTTCCTCAATGGGTGGGGTTGATTAATATATTACTACTAAGGACTGAGAGATAAAAAAGAAATCTCATATTTGTGGAGTAGGCAGAAACTAGAAGATCGAATTAATAAAAAGGTAATGTTTCAGAATTTTCGACTTACGGTCATTCCAGCGAAGCTGACTTGGACGTATGGGTCGACGAGGTCCTGACTCTCGCCAGTAAAGGCCCTCTTCACGTTGGCTAGGATGGAGTAGTTCATCTCGGGCAGACCATCTGCTTTGTGTATCTTCACGATGTATTTCGCGCGTTGACGCTCGATTGGAACTCCATCGGGCAGAAGCAGGTTTCTGTTATACATAGGAATAAGTAAGTAGGTCGCTCGCGCGCTTTTGTTCGGCATCTTTTGGTAGCGCAAGGTTGATCAAAAGACGGAGAGACGAATTATTTGTCCGGACATCCGGCTAGAGCCAGACATTTGGCGAACAGGTTACGGCACTGACCAACAGCGTTCATCGGTTTATCCTTACAAAAATTGCATAATGTGTGCTAAGGAACTCGGGGGCTTAATGGGGGCCAATATGATTCACCCATATACAGCTGCATAACGTGCCACGTATTTCCAGTACAAGCTGATCTTTGTGTGTTTGGAATAGGTACACTATACAATGTGAGCTCAGCTTAAACTGGATATATTTATATAATACTTATGGCACGTTGTGTGTCAGTGTCGTATGTCGATTATGGTATATATTGATATCATTATATACATACTAGCGTGACGATATATAGCCTATAGCCTTCCTCAATAAATGGGCTATCTAACACTTAAAGAATTTTTCAAATCGGACCAGTAGTTCCTGAGATTAGCGCGTTCAAGCAAACAAATATTAGTATAGATTATTGATCCCACAGACAAACTGTATGTACAGTTTTGTGGAGCTCTGTATTATTTTATAAGGATTACTATGTACCTCATAAAAATATAAGAAATAAATAATAAATAAGAATTTCTAAACTATATATTAATAGTCAGCTGTTTGTGTACGTATCGCTGTAACAGTTTGTACATAACCAATGATAATGTATGTTGAAAAGTTACAAAACCCATTACATAAATAAGTACATAAGAAGATATTTTAGTATGTTCACCCATATTTTGGGCTATAAAAAGTAAAGTTATGGCTTTTAACGTGAAATATTACAATTCTTAACAGAAAAACCGTGGGATCACAATAGACACATAACATTTATCATCACGCCTGTATTGCCAAAAGATAAGCCAGGGGTGTGGTGGGCTAAAATGATCACTTTTGATGAATCATAAAAATGATTCACAGACATATGTGCAATATAAATTTCCAGTGTGCTCTAGACTAGACGAAACTTAACTTGACGTGACTTTAATAAAAAAAGGATAAGTAGGACAGATTTTGGCTGTTATGAAAATCGATAATAGGTACTTTTGTCATCCACGCGAGCAAAGCAATGTTCAAAAGCTAGTTTCTAAATCATCTTAACATGAACCATCACATAAATAAAATATGAATAATACAGAAGTGAAAACGTTATGACCGTCGTAATGTGGTCTGAAAACAGAATGGAATACTTAGTTTCCCCGCAACACTCCCGGGACTTGGCCGGCTTTCGGCGGAAGTGTCTTAAAGCTTTATGACCGATGCAGTGTACCCACGCTCTGAGGTACCTGATGATCTCCGTTGTACCCATATGTATCCCATGGGAATTTCCCAAAATCTCTGTCAAAATCAAAATGTTTTATTCAATTGTTATTATTATTATCACCCCGGTTACCCATCCCATTTAATTCTTGTCAAAATTCAATGATTTAATTAGATAGAGAGTCTCTTATTTCCTAAATAGAAGGCGTTAGTGTGGCACGTTTGGTGTAGCGGCTGAACGATCGGCTTCTGCGCCAATTATTATGGGTTCCGGGTTGTTCCGGGTTTGGCCGTTTATGAATGTGCGGCTTTGTCTTTATATAATTATAGCTTCTGCCCGCGACTTCGTCCGCGTAGCGTGATGATATATAGCCTATACCCTTCTAACACCGAAAGAATTTTTCAAATCGGACCAGTAGTTCCTGAGATTAACGCGTTCAAGTAAACAAACAAACAAACTCTTCAGCTTTATATAAGTATTAGTAAGCTTTATATATTAGTATAGACTAGCTTCTGCCAGCGACTTCGTCCGCGTAGCATGATGATATATAGCCTATAGCGTTCCTCAATAAATGGGCTATCTAACACTGAAAGAATTTTTCAAATCGGACCAGTAGTTCCTGAGATTAGCGCGTTCAAGCAAACAAACAAACAAACACTCTCTTCAGCTTTATATATTAGTATAGATTATGTGCAAAATAGTTTCGGAAGCCGGTGCCTTCGATTTGGTCGGATTTTTATTTTTTCCAACCGACTTCCGAACGTGGGATGCTTCGGCATGAATGGGCGGGCTCGACCGGAGTGATACCACGGCCTCACAGAAAACCGGCGTGAAACAACGCTTGCGTTGTGTTTCGCCGAGTGAGTGAGGTTACCGGAGGTCCAATCCCTTTTTAAAGGCGGGTAACGCACTTGCGACTTCTCTGGTGTTGGTGGTCCGTCTGCTCGTTTTTTTGAAGGGTTTTTATAGGTAAGAGATTTTATTTGAACATTTTGAATAGCGAGTAGGTACAATATTACTTTTCGCAATGATGATGATGTCTGTTCATTTCTCGAAACCTTCTATTCATTAAATTTTTTATATTCAAAGTTTTAACTAAACTAAATAACATCTGCTTACCCCTTTAACGCGTACACACTTGTTGTTATATTATAGAATGGTGAAAACAATGCAAATATAGAAATGATTTCCGTAATCGCGAGTCATAATTATGCTATTACTTAGTTATTGAAGAGTTCCGTTGTCTGACTCCGAAAGTCATTATCAGATCCTGAAATTAAAATGGGACCGTTTCGAAATAATCCACTTTCGAACAAAAAAGAATCATCCAAATCTGTTTGCCACGGAGTTTTGCCCGAACGTAATTGTATGTACAAAATGTAATACATACCTACATAATTACATCCGAAGTGAGAACCACCTCCTATTTTTAAGTTGGTTAGGAGCCACGGTATAGGAGAAAATCTTATTATTTTTATTATAATTTTTTTTTAATTGAGTCTGTGTAATCTGAGCCTAAAAGCTATCCTAAAGAAGAATCTAGCCTTAAAGCCTAAGGGCAATACTATGTCAATACCCAATACATTTATTGTACTCCACACGTTAAATAGATGTTACTATTATATGTGTGTTTTTGCATATACCTTTGACAATATATAGTCAAAGGCATTTACGGATCGTTGATTTGGTTGGAAAGTTTAAAGGAATGCTCAGATCTCATAAAACTTCTGAGGAGCGAGAAACTGAGCTAGACGCTGTGCAATAGGTAGTGCACGTCTCACATTTTAACTGCTGAAACAAGCACGCAGCGTTTATCACGGTTGAGTTTCCAAAGAACTTGCATTCCAACTTTGCTTTGAAGAACCTATAGTGACTACGAACTATTCTTCAGCTAAAATAGCGACACAAAGGGCATTACGCTCATGGTTCATATATGCAATGTGGAACTGAACAAGCGCAAAAACTCAAACACGTAAATTAAAATATCGAGTCATAATTATAACGAAACCCAAGTTATTTTGAGACACGTAAGCATAAGAATAAACACAAAATAGTGGTACCTAAATTTAGACTATCTAAAATACATAAATCATTTCTGGGAAATTGTGTACGTTTTTACAATACCTAAGCTACCAAAATCTGTCACCGATCTCACTGGTAAGAAATTTAAAAATTACGTCAAATCTGTCCTTGTCAAGAAAGCCTATTATAAAATCAAGGACTACGTTGATGATAAGAATGTATGGTGTTTTAATACGAATGCACATGTGGCCTCCCTGGCAACCTGAGGTTATTCGTGAATACTTTTTTTTTTTTTACAAAAATTTCACTGTGTCATCATTTAGTTATTTATTGTTGTCCCCAACTATTTATAAACAGGACTTGTAAATGTGAGTACATTGTAGCATGTCTAAGTGGACACCTAGTTTTATATACTTTGACGATGTGTGTGTTTTCCACATAGTTTATTTATTATTTTTACATCGACCTCTTCCACTTAGACATAAACCTTCAATGTTCACACAAGCTGCTATCGTAATATTGTACCTGCGTGAAGATTTTTAGATTATTTATTTTAAAAGAGTGTCCATGGAGTTTCTTGCCGGATTCTTCTCCATAGGATCAACCTTTTGGAACCGTGCAACTAGAAGCATAACGTTTCATAAATGCTTGTAAAAGCTTATTTGAAATAAAAACATTTGAACTTGAACTTGAACATATTTTTTTCAAGAAATCTATACTCTATACTAATATATAAAGCTGAAGAGTTTGTTTGTTTGCTTGAACGCGCTAATCTCAGGAACTACTGGTCTGATTTGAAAAAATATTTCAGTGTTACATAGCCCATTTATTGAGGAAGGCTATAGGCTAAATATCATCACGCTAAGACCAAGTAACTATTCCACGCGGACGAAGTCGCTGGCAGAAGCTAGTACCAGCTAAACGCAAAACTCGTAGCTGTACTACAATCGGACCCATAACAACTACAAAATAACAAATTTATTATTTATTTATAAGTAGGTAATAAGGTACAAGGTAATAAATATAAAGTATATATTTCATGTTCATTTGTTCATTTGTTATGCATTTGTTCAAATAGGTTTCACTTTTCCATAACTCGATGCACTCACATCAGGAGGCCATAGTTTCAGGTAGTGTAATTTTTTTAGGATAAAATAACACAAATATTAAAAACCACAGTAATCGATTCTACAACCTACTTTCAGGCTGTTACAGGTTGTAGATTTAGGGCGTATTCCACCAACTCCGAGATTCGACAATTAAAAGAATGTCCTAGTTTCTAAATCCATCGACAAGTAGTTTTCCTGCTTAAAATTAAAATTATAGTAGGCCATTAACTTATCTACCTAGTTCTGGAAAACTTAACAGCTTTGAAGTCGTAACAAGACCGAACATAAAGTCAGGTCCTTGGAGAGGATGATTATTGAGGTAGGATTTCTAAAGGGATGCGATTTAAGGAGGGCATTGTTTTTAATGCTACCCTCATAACACTGATTCGAAACGAACTACATTGGTAAAACAAGTGTCCAACAGACATTGCCCTGCGTTGTCCCACTGACATTATTTGCCTTATTTTATGTCTGGACTTTAAAAGAGACCATGATTCTCTGAGTTTGTTTCGGAATTTCTTCTCAGAGGTCGTCAGTTAGGGAATGCCGAAGTCATCTAGCTATAAAAAATAAACAAACCATTGACTTGTAAAAGTGTCTCTAAAGATCTACTTACAGAAATAAATATCATTTCATTTCATTTCATCATTTCATTTCAACCATACAAAGATCTAACCTAACGTAACAAGAGGATTATCTCCCGACACACTACCTACATTACTGACAGAGATAAATAAAAAATAAGGATTTTGTATCGTATTACCCTACTGTCGAAAATTACGAAGCGAGACTCGAGTTGAGTTATCTACTAAAGGAATACTTCGCAAACACTTTGTGTCGCTGAAATCTGATGAAATTGACCTAATTCAAATAAGTACCTACTTCTTGTATAAGAATAAGGTCTATTGTCATCAGATTTTTAACATTTTTCACGTCCCGAAACATTCCTTGTGACATAGGGTGAAAGAGGGTAATGGGGGTCACTTAAGGGAGAACTTAAATAAAATTTTAATCATAAACATACTATTTATTGCAACCGCCTTTAAACATAATTTACTTAATTAACTATCATTAGAAATAATTATCAGTCACTTTGGCAATCAACTATGGATATTATAAAAGTTAAAAAATAAAACAGATTTGACTCCCATTACACCAACATGGGGGTAATGGTAGTCATCCTAGGGGCAATCGGAGTCAAAGAAAATCTAGCACATATCGCAGACATAACCTTCAGGTGAGTTCCGCCCAGTGCATTTTTAAATGCTATCCTCACCAAAGATGCTACGTCATAGGGGGTTATCTTTTCTGCAAGATGACTTTTCAAAAACAAGTCACATTCTTTTTATAGGCCATTTTGAGCGGACCAAAAAATGAAACACCTAGGGGTTGCATTCAATGTGACGTGTGTGGTGGCAGAGACAACATATGAATGTGATTGGACTTGCAATATTCGTAGACGTAAAGAGAAATATGTGACTAGCATGGTTGTCTAGTATTAAAAGGATGGGTTCATCCGCATCTGCGGGTAATGGGAGTCACCTGACTCTCATTTCCCACAGTTACACTAAGCAGTAAAAGAATAAAATAAAATAAAACTTTAAAACACTGACATAATCTGAACTGAACATCACAATTTCGAACGTCTAACTAAGTTCGTGTAAATGTCTTAATCGCATACTGCAAGTCATTCGATACTTACCATGTAATTTGCATTGACGTAAAATTATATCAGCGGAGCACAAAAACAAAACACGGCGTATCTCAACTCAATAGCGCGGGCGCTGACTGACGCGAGCCATTCCAGGCAGCGGTAGGGGGTCAGGGCGGGGGTAGGGACGCCGTTTACGAGTCGCTCGCACGTACTGTTTCATGGATGTGAGGGTGACTCCCATTACCCGCTGACTCCCATTACCCCACTCTCCCCTACTATCACGCTTGTATTTCCTGAAGGGTTGGGCAGAAGTATGCACAAACCACAGTTCGCAGTTTTGTTTAGGTTCAGGTGGGGTCCCACGGCCACGCCGGACGATGGCAGGCCTGCCTAGGTCTGTCACCGCTCGTGTCGGTCGGGTGTTTCTTCTTTTTGAAATACGATTCAGACGCGACGGTTCTCTTATGTTCATATTTTTAAGATAAAAAATTATCATGAAATTTATCATCTATGGAGTTTCTTGCCAGCTGTCAAGAAGACCCACTTTTTGGAACCGTGCAACTAGGTTTGACTTTCAAAAGTAGGTAGGTACCTTCTTTAATGGTCTAATTGAAACAAAAAATTTTGACTTTGACTTTGTTTACCTTTTATTTAACTGAGTTGGCCCTATGATATGGCTTGACCTGGAAATAAATCCCAACTCTAACGTAGTAGTCGTGCTTAGGACCACTAGGCTAATAATGTAGTTATAAAAAACCTTTTTTTATGTCATGAAGTTATATTCACATTACCTATTACTTAATATAAAGAAATATGAAGTGCCTACTTAAGCGTTATCGGGTATCCAATTATTAGTTCAACGGACGTCCATAAAAACTGAATATTAAATAAATAAATTGGTACTCACGCTTCAATATCATCTTCATCTTTCTCGCTCTTTGGGGGTATCTTGATGGTGTCCCCTTTGCCAATGACACTAATGTCACACTTGAGGTAGCCTTTGGCCCCAGCGGCCACATCGTCAGGGTCAGTCAGCAGTGCCCACTTGTGAAAGAACTGGCGATCTGTGGGCAAAAAAGAAGGAAAATTAAAAATAAACATTGGTTAAAGTATGGTTTTCATTGACCTGTTCTCAGGAAACCATGTCCTTATGAGATTACATCTAAACTACCCTCACGAAGCGAAAACCACGCAGCAATTGTGATTTGATTATTAATTTAGTGCAACGATTCTATATTTTTATAGGAATCGGCAATCATTTATCTAGTTCTAAATGACATACTTATGTACTAAGGGCCACTTGCACCAACTACTAAAATATGTTTAAATTGTATTTAAACACCAAGTTACTATGAAAATTTGTATTGAAATACAATTTAAACACATTTAAGAAGTTGGTGCAAGTGGCCCTTAGTCTCGTTCGCACATTATTTTAAGTATATACGTAGGTAAGTAAAAGTATTATGCGTACTTGACTCACAAGTTTCGCTTTTAATAATGATTATGTAGGTAGATCAGTCTTAGTGAATATCCTCTAAGATTAGTAACAACATTTAGAGCGTACCTACCTATTCTTTGGAATACTGTTTGTAACATAAATAAAAAAAAAGAAACAGTTTTCAGAAAAAAACACCTCTTTAGCTTTATAATGAATCACGATGCAAGATGCAAGAATGGAAGTTTTCCTCTGCATATTTATTTTTAAAGAGCTCTCATTCCACTTCAAAGTACTCCAATATTCCTTATTGGAGTTTTATTGAAAATATTGATTCATAAAAGAAGAAGGGGTATTATATCTCAATGTTATTAAAGTCTATTGCAGATAACATACTGTCAGGCCTGTGTATTCCCCGAAGGATTAGAGGCAGAAGTATTATTGATATGTTCATTGGTATGTTTTGACTTTTGAGTCTCTTAAAATGGGCAAGTCTATTAACCAGGAAAATGCAAGGTAATTTGGATTGAAAAAAAACGAGACCGTTGAAGGCATAAAATTAAAATATTAATTCTAGAGAGAAACCTTATAAATTAAGCTTTTAAAGCGCTTTGCAATTGATATATATCGAACTGGAAGACTCCTTGCAATATTAGTTCAAATATATATTTTAATATCTTACAAGCCGATTGCAGTGACCAGGTATTTCGTAATATTTTTATTACATAACATACCATCACGCCTGTATTCCCCGAAGGGTTAGGCAGAGGTGTACTAAGGTACACCCACAGTTCGCCGGTATGTTTAGGTCCCATGTAATAGGGGGCGAGCCTATTGCCACTAAACGGGCACAATTTCCAAACTCCGAGCTGCTACTGAGAATTTCACCGAAAAACCCAATAACACTTTGCTCGACCTGGGAATCGAACCCAGGACCTCAAGCGTAGCAGTCGCACTTGGGACCACTAGACTTTTTATTAACTGCGCACAAATTGAAGCTGCGTTGATTTAATTTGAATTGAAGCTGATATTTACAGAGATATTCAGGGGCTCGTGGCTATGGGATAACTCTGTTCTGCAAGGTTAAGCTGCGCTCGCTGCGGTCAGTGTGTGGATGGGTGACCATTCTTAACACATCGAGACCCTCCCGTGCCTCGGAGAGCCCGTAAAGCCGACGATTCCGTTCGTCATACGAACATCTTTGACAATTGTTAGTTGTAGTCAGAAACTCATAAAAGCCTGACAACCAGTCTATCTTCCGAATATCGGTATTGCTCAGAAATTGGGTTTCGGAGTTCAGATGGCAGCCGCATCTGGGTCGACTGGCGGCCGACCCCAAGATAGTTGCGTTAAGACTCGGAAGATGATTTATATAGATATATTTTTTATTATGAGATAGGTATTCACGATTTCTTCATTAAATTATAAATTCTAATGTATGTAAATGTGAGTGCCATGTAATATGATATTCTGAGTTTGTTTCAATGTTGTTTCTCAGAGCTTGGTAGGAAATGCCGATGTCATCTAAATAAATATTAAAACAAGAATGATTGCCTTGTAAAGTGTATTTAAGAACATCTGAGACCGAAGAGACGCAGCCTGTTTGAATTCATCCACTACATTTATATCTTTACTATCTCATAGCTGGGCACAGGGCTCCGCTCAAAATAAGAGTGGTCCTTGGAGCTACAGTTGATTACATTGGCCTAATGTGGGTTGGCAGACTTCACACACCGTTAAGAGAATTTCAGGCATGCATTTCCTTACAATGTTTTCTTTCTAATATGAATAATTGTCATCATAATTTTCCTGTCCTTGTCCCAATTTCTTTGGGGTCAGCGCAGTATGTCCTCTTCTTTCATTCATCCCTATCAGCCGTCACTTCAGCAATTATAAGTATACTATAACAATAAATATTAATTCACTCGAATGCTACAGCAGTACGTGACCTCCTTGTTCAAGTTCAAAGTTCAAGTTCAAATGTTTTTATTTCAAATAAGCTTTTACAAGCATTTATGAAACGTTATGCTTCTACTTGCACTCACAGCTCTTGTAATAAAAAGAACGGTTTCGCTAGAAGATAAACAAGAAAACAATTATCCGATTTTAGGCAACGTTCAGTGTATACACGGCTAAATCGAACCACGAACTAGCAAAATCAATCTGCGTCCTGCCGTCAATGGAAATTGTGGTTCGCCACAAAATGTCAACCAAATCGTAAGCTGAGGAGCTTTATAAGGCATGTACCGAAGCGAATCCTATTGGAAAAACACTACCAAAAAAGACCACATTTGAATAATTGTTCGACATATACATGATTCTAGCATTTGCCCACGGTCTGTCTCACGTGAAGCTATATTAGGATTAAACAGGATTGCAAAAATAAATTAATAAAAACCAACAGTGATGATCTCTTCTTTGTATGGGTCTGTATACATCAGAGAGGTCAAGCTGTAAGTGAAGTTCTATCATAATTAAGTATATGAATCGTCTCGTCCTAAGAGATTAGGATATTAACATGTAGTAACGCCATTCGGTGGTACTGATCATCCAAACTCAGTATCCGTTCAATTGATTGAGATAAGAACTTCACTAGTTTTTGGGTTGGAGCATATTAGGTACTTTCTAACAATGGTAACAAAATTAAAATGTATTCAGTACTATCTTTTTGTGATTTTTTTGCATTTTTCATGCTAAGATTATACTGACGTCACCTTTAAGACGTAAGTTCAGAATGTGAAGGCAAATTTCGACATGGCAGGTAGGACTCGCGGTGGCTTAGTGGTCATAGCGTCTGGTGTATCAAACCAGAAGACGCAGGTTCGAATCCTGCCTGCGAGTCGAATTTTTCCTTCACTAAAATGTATTCAGTAGTTTTTGCGCCAATCCGTCAAGAATATTAAATGTCACATTTTTGGGTTCGGTGATGTCTAAATACCTTATCACATTTGTTTTTTTTTAATAAGTATCTTCAATGAAAAGACACCGCTATTTTGCGATTTTATAATAGTAGAGAAGAAGATGAAGATGATACAACATAAAAATATTAAGAAACCGGATTTCAAAGAAATTTCTACATTTGCAGCCGATTCGCATTTCCCTGTTGTACGATTTCGGTTATATATAAATATATAAGTGAACCGTCAAGTGTAATACCAAAAATATTTTCGATTTATTTAGTAGGTCTAGGTATCCTTAATTAAACTTTTTGTCCTTGTTCCATGAATATGATCATTGATATCAAAGGTATTATTTCTAATGAAAAGACCAGACAACACATCGCATTGCAAACAATATTCGCTAGCGAACACAATGGGTAGGTTATTTTCTATGGTTATAGCAATTATATTACAGTCAAGCGACAGACTTGTAAAGGTAATCCATATTATTTATTTATATTTCGCTCAGCGTAATATTGGTAGCAATGTTTCACGTCGCAAAACGAACTTTCTGGAATATAGAAAACGTTTATAAATTAAGTGCTAGGACTATGCGACAGTGTTTTTCCAATCTATCATTGGATAAATTAAAAGGCGTGCATACTATTTGATAATTTTTATATACAATTGATAATAATACTTGACATTAGTTTTTAGTGAACAATAAAGCATATTCTATTCTATTCTAATAAGCGCAGGACCTGCAAGTGTTTGTTCAGAATTGACTACTGATTCGATTACAGTGGTTATTATTAAGTGTTATTTTTTCCCGAAAAACTAATTACAGGTAATGCCTGAAACGATAGCCCCCTGATCCAGCGGTGGAAATCGCTCTAGTTATGGAAAACTGAAACCTCCTTGCATATATTGTTATTGTGTGCGTTTACGCGCCGATATTGTAGTCGTTTTGGAAATGTCTGTAGGTGGTGCAGGCACGAGTTTTGTGTTTAGCTGGTATAACTAATTTCTTGAAACTATTAATACCTTTATTAAAACCAATTATATATTAATTTCAGTTACACGTTGTTCAAAGTCAAAGTTCTTTATTGCTTCATGTGTACATAATTAGGAGATTCAACATGAAACCCCGTTGGGGCACAGCATCGAAGAGGTGGTAAAATTAAATATAATTATATTATATTAATTATATTGTTTAAGCGAGGAAGGTAGGTACTGTAATTTTACCGTAAAGCCGAGAAAAGTATTTACGCTGTTCTACTCGCTTCCACAACACCTAAACCTGTATTTTTTATTGCAAAAGTCTAGTTATGTTTGATCTACTTTTATTATGTTGTTCTGTTTGTATGTTTAGTCCGTTTCATAAACGGTCTGTGAAAATACCTAAGTGATTGATATGAAACTACTTTTTACGGATTTTATCGCGTTATATTGATATTATCCACCTATCCTTAGTGTCTACTAATTACCAACAAAATTCTTTTCTGTGGCGAGCGAGTAGTTCTTTGTACAAAAGTATAAACAATTCTGTTTTGACGTATCTAATACTAAATTGGAACCAGTGAGATTTATTTATAAGATTTATTATCTGTATAAGTAGCATCTTTGTTCACAAATAAGCTTATATTCAGTCATTAATCGTGAAGACCTTTAATTGGCTTCCTGTCACATAAATCGAAATTTACTTATATTTAGTTAATAGCTGTTGGTTTTCCAAATATCAAATAAATAAATAAAAATAAATTAAAAAAAATAACTGCCTCGTTAGTCTAGTGGTTTCAAGTGCGACCGCTACGCTAGAGGTCTTGGGTTCGATTCCCAGGTCGGGCAAAGTGTTATCGGGTTTTTCTATGAAATTCCCAGTAGCAGCTCGGAGTTTGGAATTTGTGCCCGGTTAATGGCAATAGGCTCGCCCCCTATTACATGGGACCTAAACATACCGGCGAACTGTGGGTGTACCTTAGTACATCTCTGACTAACCCTTCGGGGAATACAGGCGTGATGGTATGTATGTATGTAAATAAATTATTCCCGACGTTTCGGATCTTTTTCAGCATCCATGGTCTACCCGTGACCAAACGTAATTTCATTCCAATGTCTAATATTCGCGTAAGTGTTAGAAATCAGTATAAATATAATATGAAGCCTAAAATGTAACTGCGAAGGGGCGCGGAATTTTAGTTATGAATTTTGATGACCGCTTTTTGCTGTTTTAGGTATCGGTACTTGCATACTGTTGTCTCACTGATTTAAATCCTGATCAGCATGGTAATTACCGAAATGTGACATTATTAATGAAATACATTACTTACTAGTAATTGTCGGGAAACGAACAATACTTACGTAATTTATGTATTATTTGTTGAATGTGATAAAAAGAGAAATCAAATCAATTCGATATCAAAATATTTTTTGTATGAAAACCGTTCAATATCCGATTCATACTTAATTTGTTTATAGAAAGATAAATATCTGAGGGTTCTCAATGTCTGTAGCATAATCTCATTTCCGCGTACTTACAATAGATAGATTGATCATGCTTCCATAATTATTATGTAGTCTTTCAATACAAATTGGAAATATGTAAGCATAAATAAGTTTACACTTAGGATTCCTACCTAGGAAGCTAGAGATGCCTTTGCCCTGCAGTAGGATAATGATGGCTGAATATAAAAAAAAAACACCTCGGCTAGTAGCACTTGTAGCACCCTTACAAGCTTTCATTTCATCAAAATTCAGTATGTAAGTAATAAAGTTGACGTAGTCTTTAAATTATAGCATAATAAAGTTCACAAATCCACCAAATTTTCAAATAATAAATACCTAACTGTTGTTTACAGGAAATTTAATCTAGCTTCAACTATAAATTCACAACAGCCTTAACTGTTCTAGGAAAGTTCCTTTCTTGTATAATACTCGGTATCTACCGCTCCGGAATCTGGTACAGTTCAAAGACCGTACCAATATCCAAGGTTAAGGCGCCTTTGAGTTATTGGAGAGATTGTTGTCTGAGCTGGTCACCAACTTAAACCTAAACTTAAACCTAAGACGGTTTGAGGTTTAAACTTAAACCTAAGACAGTTTGAGGTTGTGTAAAAGAGCATTTATCATGGTAGATTAGTAGGTTTCTATACTAAAAAATAAAATTATTATACTACAATACGGATCAATATGAACTGATGCAGGTCAAACCTTTTTTATGGGATGGGGGGCAAACGAGCAGTCGGTTCACTTGATGGTGAGCGATAACCCATGGACACCCACAACACCAGAGGAGTTGACCCAACAGCGCTGCCCGCCTTTTAAAAGGATTTGCGCCTCCAGAATCCTCACTCACTCGGCGAAACACAACGTAAGTGTTGTTTCACACCGCTCATATCACTCCCGTCGAGACGGCCCATTCGTTCCGAAGCATGGCTCTCCCACGATGAAGTGGATCCCGGGGATAGTTAAAGGGATATACTTCTATAATTGTGTCTAGAACTTAATTCAGTTAAATGTACAATGTTGACAGTGCAATGTGTTCTCTTCTTCTTAGGGAATAAATGATTTTTTATTTGTATGGCCAATTTTATATCTCATATAAGTACTTAAGTAGCTTTTTTGGCATTTTTGACTCAAGGTCGTCAGTCGCTCATTGCATTTGGGCTTCGGGGAGAGTCCGACATCGGACTCCGCGGTGGGATCGCGGATCATGCGAGAGAGATTCTCGTGCCACGTATGAAGGTGGTAGCGGTGGTTTTAGTCGGTATGCTGGCCACCTGGGACAGCCCGACAATCCGACAAAACCATCCCGCATCCTGGGGCAGGATGTAAAAAATAGATTTCCCCAAGAAAAAAATCAATGACAATTGTAATCGCGCAATAACTACATTACAACTACATTTACAAACTATTGCAAATCGTTCTACTTACTAGCTATTTAAGTATAACGCGCACTGCTGTGATGATGATTTTTAAGTAGAAAGTCACTTATATTCATGTAGGTACGCATCCTGAAATTGTATGTAGACCTACAATTAATTTAGTCCTCATAGCAATTAATCTACAAGATATTTACTACACTGTCAAACGTGAAGAAGTGCTGACATCTTTTATTTTTATGGGAATGCCCACTTATGTTTTTTAATTTGGATATAGGTATGTAGATACCTAGGGGTTAGCATAAGACGTACGTATTTATATATTTTAACCATAAATAAGTACCTATCTGCTAATTAGAGTAGGATCTACTAAAGCATCTTCGCCTACAATAGGTATTTTATGACTAAGAACTACAAAAATTAAATTAACTACCTCATCTTAAAAATACTATCTAATTATGTGAGGCATTCAGAATGGCGTTAAGCTAAAAAATGTTGTTAGCTTCTTCATAAAGGATTTCGGAGACTTTCTGATATACATTATTCAAAGCCAAAGTCAAAGTCAAAATGCTTTATTTCAATTAAATACTAGTACTTAGTAAATAAGTCAAACTAGTTGCACGGTTCCAAAAAGTGGGTCTTACGGAGAAAAGCCGGCAAGAAATTCCATAGATACTGTTTTTAAGAAAATATATCTAAGTAATCAGATTACAATATCAAGCTTTACAACGTTGTTTTAAATACGTTACGATCGACGCCGAAATGCAAAATGATATGGGATTTTTGTAATGGAGTCGAAATATCCGCATGAGCGTAAAATTCTTGTTAAATAGATAGACTCGCATTAATTCAAACGTTAACTAATGGAAGCGGCCTATAAAAATGGGCTATATCATCTACAGTCTACAACTATGAAAATATGGCGGCAATCACTTGACATAAAGCTTTTTTAATTCATACTCATCATAATGCCGAAGACAGGCCCAGTCGACCCTCTGGATCTTCTGAAATATCGTGAAGGAGATCATAATGGGTGCACAGAAGAAAGATCACAGTATTGTCACATGCATAAAGACAGTGATTTTTTATACAGGGTGGAGATGGCATTATGACAATAAATGAAACCACAGCTTATATCAGTCTAAATAAGTATATTAAGGCGGATCGTTCACCTGAGCCCGCCAAATTCAAATTTCAATTGGTTTTTCGCAATTTGTGCTTGTAAATCGATATTGTAGCTAAAATTAGGTAGGTACAATCGTCATTTTTGGCCAAAATTGACGATTGTACCTAATTTTAGCTTCTTTAACGTTTATTAAGCAAAGTTTTTAATGCTCAGTTGTGAATATTGTATAGCTAATGCCGCAATTACAACAGCTCGGAATCTAGAATGTGTTATAGACCTACAGATTGCGAAAACCCAATTTAAATTTGAAATTGGCGGGCTCAGGTGAACAATCCGCCTTAAAATAGGAAATGATAATTATAGAAAAAAAATGTCTTTCCATACAAATTATAAAAAAGGATCTGAAAACCTTGAATGTAATGTTTTCAAACTAGTTCAGAACGAATATAGGAGAAATAGGTACATTCGGATCCAAAAAAACAGAGAAGTATTGAAAAAATATAGTTTTTAAATAATAAAACGTAACTACGTATTTATTTGACTCAAGGGGCATTTAAGAGTATAATGTTGCCTCATTGAGTAGGTAGTACTGTAAGAGTTTGGATTATGGAGTTTTTATTGTGCGCGCCCAGGCACGTAGTAGATTGTAACAAAAAAGTAAGTAGTTTTCAAATGTCTAGAAATGAATTTGATCATTGTCATATTCTATAAGAATTTTCTCTTGAGTAATAAATGAGCTGTGTTCGCTCTTATTGTGCATTATTTAATTAAACTCGCAAACCCCCCATTATCTTACCCGGCCTCGACAGTACCTAGCTGGCTAAAATACAGTAAGTACATGTATAAAATATATACTATAGGTATTATATACCTATATTATTGCTTAATTTGGCGGTTGTATGGGAAGTTTGATGGGTTAGTTTCATTTAATGTCGATACGTCGTCCCCAACTTCACAGATAATAGACCAACTTATAGAAAACTATAGTGACAATACAGAAGACAATGAAGGATAAATGAAAAGATATCGTTTTTCTAAATATATATACTCGTACTATCAAAAGCTTGAAATTCTGGACACTGTTATCGTAATTTACAAGGTAATTAGATAGTAGATAATAAACAATACTCTACGTTACACGCAATATTATATGAGCATTTGGTCATCCTATTAATATAATAATATAATCCATTGCCTCATTAGCTAAGTGGTCCTGAGCGCGACTGCTACGCTAGAGGTCCTGGGTTCGATTCCCAGGTCGAGCAAAGTGTTATTGGGTTTTTCGATGAAATTCCCAGTAGCAGCTCGGAGTTAGGAATTTGTGCCCGGTTAATGGCAATAGGCTCGCCCCTATTACATGGGACCTAAACATACCGGCGAACTGTGGGTGTACATTAGTACGCCTCTGCCTAACCCTTCGGGGAATACAGGCGTCATGGTATGTGTTAATGATGTTATGTAATCCATATAGCATACATTTGTATGCTATATGGACCTCATGTTAGGATAAATGGGCATATTATAACATAATTCTATTAAAAAAACATCGGTTTAATGACCTATCGTAATTACTTAGTTACTATTGCTTCAATGCAATAGGTTTTTGTACCTAAAATTTTTGAAACGAATTATATTTTTTTAAATTTTATTTGTATAATAAACCTTTAACTCTTCGATATCTTTTGAATTTTTCGGTTTCATTAGAATTTTTCGATTTCATTAGAATTTTTCGATTTCTTTAGAATTTTTCGATAAACTATAAATTTGTTGATAATTTTTGAATTAATCGGACTATGCAAGCGCCTGAACCTTAATTAGGAGAATGTACCTACAATATTTATGACTGAGAAGCTCTTGTAAGTAAGATGTGAAAATTTGCGAGAGGGTTTTAGTGAGATTGCTTTGGAAGTCGTAGACAAGATACGAGCGACATAAATGTTTGTTCTACACTAATGAAGTTCTTACTCATGATATACATCACAATCTTCTCAATTTACATAATCACCAGTTGTTGTCCGCGGTTTCACTCGTTTCCACAAAAAAAAAACACGGTTTGTTTTTTTGAGACAAAATTTAGACTATGTGTATTCTATTATCTGTGACTATGTCTTATTATATGACATACTAGCTTCTGCCCGCGGCTTCGCTCCCGTGGAATTCGGTCTGTCATCACATCCCGTGGGAACGTAATAAAAAGTATCCTATGTCCGTCTCCTGGTTCTAAGCTACCTCTCCACCAATTTTCAGCCAAATCGGTTCAGCCGTTCTTAAGTTATAACTAGTATAACTAACACAACTTTCTTTTATATATATAGATGACATAGTCTTGCAGAAAGAAATAAGATTTATTGGTTTCTGTTTTGCAATTTCTGAAGAGAAAGTGGTGTGCCAGGATCGCAGCAAGTGAAAGTCTCTGCCCATCCCAATGGGACAAAAGCGTAATAATATTATAAGTACATGTGTATATTTAGCAATTCAGGTGAGTAAAGGTAATGAAGTTTGATAAATTTTGGTATATAGATTTTGGTTTGGTTTGGAGTCTTTTGGAACGTGAGTCAAACCAGTAACTACAGAAATTAATAAAATAAAGATTATGTTGCAATTAATTCCGTTTTTTTTTTAAAAAAGCTTACTAGCAATGTGGGTCACACGTTACTAGTATTCTTGTTAACCCCTCGTGCTAAGCTAAATGCTTGTGTTACGAGTGGGTTCACGTCGGTAGTGCAATGGGTGGGGTTCGAACCGGCAACCACATGATCGCAAGTCCGACGCCCTAGCCATAAGGCTACAGCCGCTTAAATGCGCGTAAAATTATCACGTCTAGCAGTTGGTTATTTCGTTGTATGTGGTTAGTGTAAATTGGTTCATGGCTGACGTGCTCCAATTCTTTATAATTATTCATTAGAACGCATAGCAGCACACAAAGGCGAAAATTTTGAAATGGAAACTATAGACAGAACTAAAGTAAATACCGATCGTGTCCTAACAGACTCCAGATGAATATTTAAAGGAAGAGTTCATTGAATTTACATTCTAAGCACTATAAAGTATTTTACCAAGAAGCGGCATTAAGGTGTCTTGTTTTAGGGTTACAAATTAACATAATTATTGCTTTTAGCATGCAGGTCACTTTTACATTAATTATTATTAAGCTACATAACGCGTTGCTTTTAAAAGCAGCCCTTCTCTCTCTCAAGGGTTTGAGATCATTGTTAAAAAACTCAATATTGGCCCCATCCTAGGTCCGGCCCTACCAAAAGGAATTAAGAAAATTATTTGTCCAAACTATTTTCCACAGAAACGCGTAGAGATACTTTAGTTGGAAAAAATAACTATTTTGGTTATATCTGCGGTACCTTGGTGCTTAATACAACATATGAGGAATGTCCTAACAAATGTAAAAAAATTGTCACCTACAGTTATTGCAGCAGTAACGTATTTCAAGTAAAAACGATAAGGAAAATATATTTTGTTAAAGGGAATTTATATATAAGGAGAATTCCTGCCTTCAAAACATTTCAGTGCAATTATCAGCTTCACCCGTCTAGTGGTCTTATGCGCGACTGCTACATATAGGTCCTGGTTGCGAATCCCGTTTTTCTGAGAAATTTTCAGTAGCAGTTCGGAGTGTAATTTTGTGGTTAATGGCTTATACATGGGATATAAAGATGGTGGAGAAGACTGGTGGACTATATTACTTTAGTACATCTCTGCATAATCCTTTGGGCCCGGGGAAAACAGGCGTGATGGTATGTTAGTTACTAATAGCATAATGGATATAGGTACTGTTGTCCGAATTAAGAGAGTACAATTGAAAAATTACTCTTCGCATATCTTTCAAACGACAGGAATTACCCAGTAAAGATTGTCAAGGAGATGAAAGATATACAAGACGTATTTATTACTCTTACTGCAATAATACCCATATCAAAGCGACTACGTAAGAGCGGCATACATATTAGAGGTGTGGGTTTTAGTCATATATCATAAATATTTAAATGCTGGGCCGTGCCGGGCTTAGTCTCAACTTGACGGGGTTTAATTAGGTGGTTTGTGTAATGTGTGCCAAGCTATATTAATACCTCCTGTTCTAGAGAGCTAATGTTTTGGTTGGCTAAAAACTTGGAAGGGTAAACAACCTATAAAGTTGGAGGTTTTATCAGGTTATTTTTTGGGCAAACGAGCAGACGGATCGGCCTTTTAAAAGAGTGGTATCCGGTATCCTCACTCACTAGGCGAAATACGTAAGTGTTGTTTCACGCCGGTTTTCTGTGAGGCCTTGGTATTCCGGTCGAGCCAGCCCATTCATGGCGAAGCATGGTTCTCTCACGGTAAAATGTGTGTACCTACCCTTCAATTACCCTGAAACGGCACTGGGTCATCATATACTTCACGACTTATGATCCATTCTATGCTGTGTATGTTTCTGAATAATGTAAGTCAGTATTATAATGGCACCCTAACCATGGTTTATTGTGAGATTATCTCCAAAGCTTATTAGTTCTACCACGGATAACATAATAGAACCTATATACTTATTAAACTTCCACACACAGAGCCCTACCTTCCCCTACCCCTAACTTCATTGCATCCTAAACATACGCGGTCATAGGTTGCTCTTAGCTCTGAACTTTAAAAATCGCGTACGTATGTGTGGGTATAAGGAAATATAGGTAATTTACTATCTACTGTATTTTTAACACGGATTTTATGAATTATAATTTAAGGATACTGATTTTATTACTTTGGTTAAAAGTTAACTAAGAATCAATGCTTTGGGCTATAGATTTTTTTTTGATTCCATGCGTGAGAGCCTATTAGGCGGGCACAAATCCCAAACTCCGAACTGCAACTAAGGATTTGATAAAATAATTCAATAGCACTGAATTAAACCCAGTATCTCTAGCGTAGCAGTCGCGCTTAGAATCAATAGACTAATAAGGCAAGTCAGTTAAAGAATTTATAGATAAACAATTTGCGAAGAACACCCTTAACTGAACTAACTAATCTCGGTAATGAATTAATCTGGTTGAACCCAGCTTTCCACCTTAGCTACCTAAGTCGAATTCATTTTCACACCATTTAATATTAGTCCCCCGACATTTCCAATAACCTAGGTTTCAAGCATGGATTCTCTTTCGTAACTGTAAGTACCCAAACTTGTTAAGTAAAAACTTGGAATACCGTTTTTAGACTTGAACATATAATAGGTTAGGTACGTGGCTCATTCATAATTAATTATATCTAGCATTATTAGACCGTTGTTCAATTTTTTCAAAGGTTCTTTGCATTATTATTTTTTTCCTGTCACGGGGTTGCTTTAAAGACTACTTATCTAAGTTTAAACTCAAACACATTTTTTTATTCCAATAAGACCACATCATACAGGTACTTTAGAAATGTCAATAGCTATACATTATGCCGCTGTCAACATCCAATAGCGCCTTCCCTGTATAATGAAAAATCATAAAGAATCCAAATGGCTTCAGAATTGTTGATTTTTGACAGTTTTGTCTACGAAATCTGTCAGTTCTTATGTGATTTAGTGCCATTGAACGATCATTTTGAAACGACTGAAATAGCAGACTTGGGCCCCTGGAGTGACAAAAGCAAGTGTGTGTCCTTTTCCTAAAAATACACGTTTTTTTAAATTGCAGATATAGTTAATATAGATTCTATTATAATTCGAAATAGATCTCTTATATTTAAAAACATGCTTAAATTGGATTTGGTTGTTTTTTTGTGCTATGTTTGTAAGTATTTTAGTTTGTAAGGGCTGCCATGGACGATAAGGGTGAGATTTTTTTATAAGACTTTTTTTAATCCACTGGTAGGTATCATAATAATGTAGTCAGGCGAATCTATATATATAGTAAGTAGTATATAAAATTCACAGATAGTATTTATTGCAAACTAAGTATACATTATTATATAATGTTGGCACTTTCATCTTTTGAATGAGAAGATACTTTAGACTTAGTGCCTTTTAATAAATATTATTACAAATAACAATAATATAATTATTATATAACGTAGGTACTTATATAGTCTTATCTGGGTGAACATGAACAAGTAGAAATGTGTATTGTATCCTCTTGGGACGGAATGGCTCATAAATTCAATAGATATTATTGTACATACACAGTTGTATCACGAATGTCCATTATGTGAGCACCTACTCCAAATCAGAAGGTTGTTTGCCCCTCGTGGAAACAGGGTTGATATGGTAGTCAAATAAAAATAATAATTGTACAAATATTTACTTCTTTGATAGCTTTTGGTTTCAATACCTACTGGAGTGATGTTAGCTTTTCATGATACAGATTGTAAACATTTAAAAATAACTGTTTTCTAAAATTACTTTTTAGAAGGCTGCCCGTGAATACGCATGCGAAAAGTCAGAATATAATAATATGAATAAAATGTGATAAAACCCGTAGAATATAACATAACATACCATCACGCCTGTATTCCCCGAAGGGTTAGGCAGAGGCGTACTAATGTACACCCGCAGTTCGCCGGTATGTTTAGGTCCCATGTAATAGGGGGCGAGCCTATTTCAATTAACCGGGCACAAATTCCTAACTCCGAGCTGCTACTGGGAATTTCATAGAAAAACCCAATAACACTTTGCTCGACCTGGGAATCGAACCCAGGACCTCTAGTGTAGCAGTCGCGCTCAGGACCACTTGGCTAATGAGGCAGTTATACCCGTAGAATATAATTATCTATTAATATCTATTAATTAAGCTGAAGAGTTTGTTTGTTTGTTTTTTTGTTTACTTGAACGCGCTAATCTCAGGAACTACTGGTCCGATTTGAAAAATTCTTTCATTGTTAGATAGCCCATTTATTGAGGAAGGCTATAGGCTATATATCATCACGCTACGTGGACGAAGTCGCGGGCAGAAGCTAGTTTTATATAATTTAGTTACCTATGATAATTAAATCATGGCATATCAAATAGGTCGCTACGTTTGAATTAGTCTCTCACTTGATTTAGCCTATATAATTAGCCTTAGACGCTTGTGGTGCTCTGCTGCAAATAGGAACAGGTCATGCATGCATGGTAGCGCACCCAGTCAAGTTCCAAGTTCAGTCACGCTGCGGTCACCACAGCTACATAACAGTGCAACGTTGCACGCTAATGAACTAACCAATTACAACCGAGACAGAGCTACGACTATCATTGTATAGATTGTGTTGACGTGTCCTGTCACATTCTACAATAAGGGTTTATGTTTATTCTGTGGGTTTGTCCTTTCTTAAAGTATTCATTAACTAGCTTCTGCCAGCAACTTCGTCCGCGTGGAATAGTTACTTGGTCTTAGCGTCATGATATATAGCCTATAGCCTTCCTCAATAAATGGGCTATCTAAAACTGAAATAGTTTTTCAAATCGGTCCAGTAGTTCCTGAGATTAGCGCGTTCAAGCAAACAAACAAACAAACTCTTCAGCTTTATATATTAAGTGAAGTGTGTTAAGTGAAGATGATAGTTAAGTGAAGATAGCTAGGTACCTACTTGCTAACATAGTATGATGTAATTATAGCTGCAATTACAGAGGGTGAAAGCATTAACACATAATTCATCGTAAAATAAACTTATTAAGATTTTTTTTTATGTGGGAAAACAGTGTAGTAAACCTGGCAACAACCAAGTAGTAAAATGTGGTCGAAAACACATGAATCGAATAGGTTTTTCTGTAATTACCAATGTTTTTTGGTCATTTGTTTAAAAAAAATAATATATTTTTGTGGCATTTACAAAAATAGACCCGGGTTTATAGTAAGTAATTATAAAGCATAGAAATCGTTACTAGTCTTTGGGGATTGGTACAAAGGGGCGAAAAATCTTAGCGGCTATTCGTTAAATCGCTTGATTGAAAAAAAAATTATATAATTTATTCCACAGGCAAATCAATTAATTTAAAAATCGGCCAAGTGCGAGTCGGACTCCCGCACGAGGGGTTCCGTACCATTATCTATAAAAACGGCAAAAAAACCACGTTTGCTGTATGGGCCCCCCTAAATATTTGTTTTATTTTAATTATTTATATTTAAAGTGAATATAATAACTAAATATTTTGTTAATATTTCAAGCATCTACTTGTTGCCGTTATCAATACAGAGCAAAAAAATCACGTTTGTTGTAAAGGGAGCCTCCTTAAATATTGATTTTTAGTGCCACTTGCACCAACTTCTTAAATGTGTTTAAATTGTATTTAAACACAATTTTCTAGTGTCATTTTGTGTTAAAATTCATTTTAAACATATTTCAGAAGTTGGTGCAAGTGGCCCTTAGTATTTGTTGTTATAGCGGCTACATAAATACATCATCTGTAAAATCTCTGTCTAACATCATCATCATGTGTCTAACTATCATGGTTCATGAGATACAGTCTGGTGATCGAGGGACGAATGGCCGTACGGATGGACAGTGGAGTCTTAGAAATATTCCAGTTTTATTCTTTGGGTACGGAACTCTAAAAATGAAAGGTATAAATTATAAAGGTGGATTCTGACAAGCCGTATTCATGCGGCGGAATACCATGAGGATTTCCATAAAATTTGAACAATCCTTGCAACTAAAAGCGATTTTCTAGACTGATGCGTGTGTCTTTTTCCTAAAGTTATGAGAGTACATACCAGGCTGACTCCAAACGGTGGCTACGTCGAGTTTGAAGCTGCCCAGCAGCTTATTTGCACGCAGTATGTTGCGGGATTGTAGCACCTGCAACAAACTTCACGTTGCATGGCCCTCGCAGTGTAACCTACAACATTCTAAACTATTAAGCCTTTAATACCAACATTACCACCTGAAATAACCCATTTAAAATTGTATGAGCGTCAGGGTAATATAAGATTTATTTTATGTTGGCACTTTTGAATTTTGAACGCTTGGCGGTTTACATTCGCTGTGACGAAACATAAACATTTGAAAATAATAAAAATGACAGTGTGGTAATAAATATGTTAATAAATGGGATATTAAACTGTCTGTATCTAGGTGTGTGTTAGGAAGGGCCCTATATAGTCTTTGATGAAGCCTATGTTAAATGTATAACCATAAAAAATATATTAAGTAGGTATTCAATATTTGGATATTAATTGATGAATTATCTGTATCATTGTAACCAAGTTCCATCAAATTAAGTATCATAATTTAATTTATCTGTTCAGAATATTAAATTGAAAAGGATTATGACCTACATAACATAATAACTGAATTTATGATGAAATTATCTGCCCATTGAAGTGATGATAAAGTTATCCGATTACTAAATTAATTGATGTTCGGCCTATCTGAAATATATGCATGTAAGCATGGAAGTTTTATATTTAATTATTTACCCTTATGGAAAATGTTTTACTCATTTATATGTGAAAATACTAGTATTTATATAGTATTATAGTTATAGCTCAGTCTTTTAAGTAAAGACCTACTATTAATGTTATGTAAAGTAAAAAATAAATCTTGGGTGTGAATGGTTCCATTACTAAACAAAGAGCAAACATTTGTTAGTCCGAAATATATTATGCCTTGGACATTAATTGTGGCGTGAAATCTGCGTCGATTTTCTATGCTATGCTATGCTATGTTGCATACCTTTGTTTTATTTAAACATTGCCGCCTTTATAGACATCAATAATAATGTTATGTACACAACGATTTCGGAAGTTGGTGATGAAAACAAAACCGACCTAATCGAAGGCATTGACTTCCCAAATTATATAGCACATTTTTTGAAGGTGGTTATACTTTTTATTAAAAGTTATTTTATTGTTTTTGAAGGCGGTTATACTTTTTCTTAAAAGTTATTTTATTGTTTTTGAAGGCGGTTATACTTTTTCTTAATAGTTATTTTATTATATTTTTGAAGGCGCTTTTACTTTTTGTTAAAAGTTATTTTATTCCATTTCTAGAAGAGTAACATATAGAAGCTTCAAGAATCACAAGTCATTGTTAGCCTCGGCGCGTGTAGGTAATTGGTGTACTTGGGTAATTTGGAATTAGCTCAGTTAATTACTTAGTACTTAAAATGTCTCATCTCCTGAGTGACGTTGCCAATGTCTCTAGATACCAGTGCCTAAGTGTCAAACTTAGGCACTGGAATCTAATGTTTATATTTCTTTTCATTTATGGTGCAACTTTTCTACATTTAGTAATCGTTTTATCAAAAAGGGAATCTTCCATCTGGAAGAATTTTTATACTCTTTGCTCACTGACTTATCTTCCTTAACCTTAATAAACGCCATTATCAAATCTATTCTGTACTATTATTATATATATATACATCTTTTTTTTTAAAAGGCTTACTAGCAATGTGGGTCACACATTACTAGTATTCTTGTTAGCCCCTCGTGCTAAGCTAAATGCTTGTGTTACGAGTGCGTACACGTCGGTAGTGCAATGGGTGAGTTTCTAACAGGCAAACACATGATCGCAAGTCCGACGCCCTAGCCATTAGGCTACCGCCGCTTACAATTTATTTTTATATATATTTTTTTTAAATTCAAATCAATCGCCAAAATGTAAGCGCATATCCTCTGAATGACTACTGCACCGAATTTGATCATTCTTTTTTGTTGTGTTCGTCTAGTATAATTGTCTGGGCAATTTATAAAAAATCTTTTTAAAATGTATATGAGAAAATTTACGCATTGTAACGATACCCCCACTCGATGGGATAGATCAATATTTTTTTATAGTTCCATTTACTGTGTCTTTAAAAACATTTAATAATATGTTTATGATATTTTGCATGGCTTTGGGCTGATAAGATGTTTATACTGACAAAATTCAAGGCTGTAGCTCCTGTACCTATAAAACCGGCTGTACCTATAAAACCTGTATGACAGACGGACACATGAGTCACAACAATAAATAGGGTTCCGTTTGGACCCTTCGTGTACAGAACCCTAAAAGCGAAACGTTCACGCGTATTGTTATATTATTGCAAAAAAAACCACTGATTTTGAAATCTCCCGAAATTGTGTAAAATGAAGCGCGTGACGTCACGGTGAGGCAGGGTACTCATAGAATTTTAATGATCATATGCCCAGAGCGCTCGAGGGTGTCTGACCCAGTTTTCCCACGTATAGAATTCACCGGTCCTGCGCAACATTTCCTTTGCTCTATTTGCGGTTGTTTTCAATGTTTATATTGTAATATATAAGTCCTCACCATTACCAGGAAAATTTTAGAATCAGAATCAGAATATTTATTTGCAAAAATACTGTGGCAAGTGGTGTTACAAAGAAAGTAGGTTACAAGTATTTTTATCTATAGCGGCATGCAAAACATCAGGTACACAAATCATGACATTAGCTATTTGAGTATTGATGTAATACAAAATGTATAAGGTCTTGATTTACCGACTCACTCACTGATTGGTAGAAAACGCAAAGCCTAAACCGCTACTCGTAGGGACTTAAATATTTGGAGGATGTAAAACTACTCATTTTTCTTAATGAGAACGGATTTTTTGAATGTCGAGTTGATTTTGAGAAAATTTTATCTTTTTTGTAACGATTGCATGGATTATGATGATTTTTAGGGGTACTGTATTGTTCTTAGCTAGAGAGGTAGAAAGCGCTTTAATCGACATCCCCTTACGAGCGGGACCGCGGGCAACAAATAGTATAAGGTATTTATATATATTATTTTTAAAATATTTTTAATGACCAGGACCGCATTGCGGCTGTTAGCAACTGAACTGTAAATATGAGCGGCGTAAACAAAACGGTATTTCGAATTTTGGTCCTTCTTTCCGGGATATCGAGTTTCAATATAAATTGTACAGAAAAACGTAACAGGTGGACGCATTCCCTTATTTTATTTCAAGAGTAAACGTGAGTAAAGTATTCTTATAAAATAAAAAAAATATTATACTTAGATAAGAAATGCCGTAAATTAATTCCGACAAAATCATAAAGTTTTATAACTGTTTTCACAGAGGATTTTTTATAGGACTCGTGCGATTACGCATTGAAAGAAAACTACATTTTACGGATTCTATTACGTTATGTAAGTAAGTATTTCCAAGTTAGGTAGTAGGATCCATTACAGCATCCTTGGTCAAGTGTTAGATAATGTTAAAATTACAAACAGCTACCTTACGCTAGCGATCCGATTCACGCAGAATGAGTTCACCGCAAATCCGTAAAAAGTATTATTACAATATTTTTATTACGTATTTCAATCTTTATGTACATATAACTATACCTATGTTTAAAACTGAAATAAATAACGTGACTAAATTTGGAGCTACCTAGGTTTGTGTATAGACTTAGCTGATGCTGTAAATTGCAGTCAAGAGCTTGGATGGTACTAGAGTTGTAGGAGCAATCGTACTTGAGCAGCTTCAACTTGCGCTTGTTACTTCGTGAAGTGACTTCTTGTTGTATTATGATGCCAGATTCTTCTCCATAGCATAAACTATATTTGTTGTTTTTTGTGTAAGTAGAGTAGCAGTATTATGGCCCAATAATAATTCTGATATAATCTATACTAATATATCTATATCTATACTAATATATAAAGCTGAAGAGTTTGTTTGTTTGTTTGTTTACTTGAACGCGCTAATTCAGGAACTACTGGTCCGATTTGAAAAAAATCTTTCAGTGTTAGATAGCCCATTTGTTGAGGAAGGCTATAGGCTATATATCATCACGCTACGCGGACGAAGTCGCGGGCAGAAGCTATATATAATATAGATATATATAAATCTCATGTTACGGTATTTATGGTAGCAGTCCTCCGAAACGGCTTGACCGATTTTTCTGATTTTTAATGTTTTTAGTAGGTAGGAGAATAGTTTTTAAAGTATATTTCATATCACTAGAGTGAGCTACAGCGCAGTGTCGCCGGGTTTAGCAAGTTATATTAGCACATTATTTACATTTAGCTCATTATATTTAAGAGAAGGGCGCAATGCGGGTTAATTACTGAATTTGAAGGGTAGGAAATTTAGGTAAAACGTTTCAAGGGCAAAGGGAATAATCATCATATTAACCCATTTACGATTAGAGCTGTATCTACTCGGGTGTCCTCTCAAAATCCGGGGTTAGTTTATAGCTTTTAATCCACGTTAGCCGTGCTGAGCAGGTCAGTCGTCACAAAATGGCTGTTGAGAAATTGTCTCATTCATGCAGATGTTTTTACGCTATTTTCTGTCACCGTTAATTGTCATTAAGAAGTACGCAAATATAGATAAGACCCGATAGAATACGAAACTCAACTTATTTCTATGGTTGGTAGTCCTAAATAAACAGATAAAACATGGAAATTGATACAAAAATGGACGTGGTTATAATTAATCGCCAGTCGGTCCGGTTTTCGGCTGTTTATTCAAATATTTGCTTATGGTTTGGTCTCAAAACCGCTCGAATTTGTCAACTTGGCTAATTAATTAGAGTACCTAGTCAACAGGTCTTATTGAATTTCAATATTGTTCGTCTATACAGCCACGTTACCGATAAATTAAAACGGCTTAATCCACGATTATGATGTGCCTATTACTCATGTTTTAGGGTTCCGTACCCAAAGTGTAAAACGGGAGCCTATTACTAAGACTCCGCTGTCCGTCCGTCTGTCTCCCGCCTGTATCACATGAACCGTGATAGTTAGACAGTTGAAATTTTCACAGATTATGTATTTCTGTTGCCGCTATAACAGCAAATACTAAAAACCGGCCAAGTGCGAGTCGGACTCGATAATGGTACGTAGGTTACAGTCAAAATAGCTGTGCTTGTCTGAAGCTAGCCGCAAGAGGGTTTGCAGTAGTAAATCCTACTAATATTATAAACATGAAAGCTCACATAATTTAAAACAATATTGATTGTACTATAGTTACTGCCTACCCCTGTGGGAGAGAGGCGTGAGGGTATGTATGAGTACGCAAGAGTTTAAGTAGAGGATTACTGCCAGAAGGTTTAGAAGTTATAATTATTGTTGTTGTTTATATTGTATAATACATGCATAATTATATTAATGCATTACCTGGTGCGCTGCGAAGTCGGGGCGGGTTGTTAGTAATTTATACAATTTAATATATACACTGTATAATATATTAGCAGGATTAATTATTAACTGTACACGGTAATTATTACCTTGGTATATTATATTGATAATTATGTGTTTATTTGAACGACTTTTTTTAAGTAAAAGCAGTGATAGCCTAGGGATATGACCATAGGATTGCCAAGCTTTGACTTGGCAATCGAGTCTCTCGTCTCGAGTTCAAATCCAAGGCACGCACCACTGACTTTTCTAAGTTATGTGCGTATTAATAGTTAATTATCACGCGCTTAAGGCTGATCGTTTCGCTCAGCCCGCCAAATTCAAATTTCAATTGGTTTTTCGTAATTTGCAGGTCTATAGCACATTCTAGATTCCTAGCTGTAGTAATTGCGGCATTAGCAATACAATATTCACAACTGAGCATTAAAAACTTTGCTTAATAAACGTTAAAGAAGGTAAAAGTAGGGTCCATCGTCAATTTTGGCCAAAATTGACGATGGACCCTACTTTTAGCTACAATATCGATTTACAAGCAAAGGATTGAATTCTCAGTTGTGAATATTGTAGAGCTAAGGGCGCAATTACTACAGCTAGGAATCTAAAATGTGTTATCTATAGACCTACAAATTGCGAAAAACCAATTGTAATTTGAATTTGGCGGGCTGAGCGAAACGACGAAAGAAAGGAAAACATCGTGAGGAAACCTGAACAGATTTTCTCGAAAGCGGCCAGTGAAGTCTGCCAACCCGCATTATGCTAGCGTGGTCGACTATAGCCATATCCCTCTCATTATGAGAGGAGTGAAATTCATGGACCAGCCAAAGCGGATGCTGTCACATCTAGTTATATCATCCAAGCATTAGCCACGAACCATAACAGTTCTGTGAATAAAAATTATACCTATAATTTTAGTCTATATAGACTGTTGTTTTTAATTAAAATGTAAACGAAAAGTGGGACGGGCCCAGTGATTGAAAGAGCAAATTTTTTTAATTTTTGTATAAAATACACGAAAGTTTCATTAGTCTGTTGTTGTTTTTTCTTCCTTTGACTTCCGTATTTTTAAAGAGATGCGACTTTTTCTGCTTAAAATACTGTGAATTTTAAAATTACTCTGACATACTTCCACGTTAGTCTAGTAGTTGTAAGCGCTTGCTAGGCTAGAGAAGGCCTGAGTTCGATTCCCAGGTTGAAAATTTATCAAAAGCAGTTGTGATGATGCTGTAATTGAAATAAAAGATGCGAATTTTGACTTTGACTCTATACTACGTATAGAAGAACGTGTATTACTTAGAACCAGCTATGATTTTACTACACTTCAAAATGATATTTATCATCCATCGTAGCAATTTAGGTAACATATATCTGTTTAATTTTACGAAAGGAATTCAATGTATTTTTCCTATACGAATCCTTTTACTTCAGAACACACGCTGGAATAAGGCCAATAATGGCATGTAATATGAAAAAAATAACGGCAGAAGGCGGGCATTTTGTTTATAGAACACAAATGGAATACGTAATTTAACCGCCTGCGTTGCAAACCATTTGACGTTTTGGAATCCCTTAGATTTGCTCAATTTAGACTTGAGTAATTTAAATTTGGAAGTGACTCATGTTGCCAGTTATAAAATACATTTTGAAATTCAAAGCCTGGTATGATAATTTATTCTTACTATTATAGTAGCACATCAGTACTAAGCTCTTTGTGGGAAAAGGATTTCTTATACCATTATGGTGGCAGATAAGCTTACGAACCGCCGGATGGTAAGCAATTCTAGAATGGACACAAAAAATAGGCATAGGAATACCACCAGATAGGCAGATGACTAGTTCAGGATCGATAGGAGTCGTGGGATGCACTGTAGACGTAATTTAGTTCCTGTTTTGTTCATAAGATATTCAGCATTTCTTGTCCTTTGACTGATATGAATGATGATGATGATAGTATAGTTAGGTACGGCGAGTTTATCGTTAACTTAACAGTACACTCGAATTTGCAGTACGAAGCCATGAAGCGTAAGTAGTGAAGATAATAGAAATCCATTATTACAATGTTTATTTGGGGTAACTCGAGGTACCCAGGAGACGTCCGTGAATTATTCAGAAAGCTACAAACTCCTATGTGCTCTTTATATTGTACATATGTTTTATACAATATGCTTTACGCACTGTACAACATTAAATTGTCATATTGTTATTTTGTATGGCTGGTTATTAATATAACTATATTGTAATTAGATAGTTTATCCATCATAGTATCTGTTTCACGCAAATCAACTGCTTTACTAATACTTTAAATTTTTATTGCATGACAATTTAATGATCAAATTTTCTCCTTTTATCCGTTTAAGCAAGCGTTCCATTTTCTTTGGGCATCATATATAATTCACCATCACACAGGTCAGGTTTCGGGAAAGTGTGGATCGCATTTTCAGACGTTCCACAATCCTAAAAAGGTAAGTGGCCTTTGAAATATTACACGGCGCGGCGGTGGTGTAACTTCATATTCCGATCAAAACTAAAATGGCCGCTTAAAGGATATACTTATTATTTTTTTGAGGACTTAGGTATTTGAGCCGATATTATATAGATTATCAATGGGCCTGTATCTATTTGTAATTATTTTAATTTTTTAATGTTGATTTGCTTTTGTTTATTTTGCTCTCTAATTTTTCTCAGGATAAGATTCAAAATTTTTGGGCATTTTACCGAGTTTAAAATAATTTATATCATCATATCAGCCTATTGCCGTCCACTGCTGAACGTAGGCCTCCCCCAAAGAGCGCCAACCATCCCGGTCTTGGGCAGCTCGCATCCATCCGCTGCCAGCCACCTTCTTCAAATCGTCAGTCCATCGTGTCGCAGGGCGTCCCACACTGCGCTTGCCTAAACGCGGTCTCCACTCTAGCACTTGTCTGCTCCATCGATCGTCTGTCCGTCTGCAGACATGACCGGCCCACTTCCACTTCAGCGTACTTATTCTTCGCGCAATGTCGGCAACTTTAGTTCTTTGGCGAATGACTTCATTGCGAATTCTATCCACCAAAGAAACTCCAAGCATTGCTCTCTCCATCGCACGCTGAGCAACTTTGAATTTGTGGACCAGTCCTACGGTGAGTGTCCACGTTTCGGCTCCGTAAGTCATCACGGGTAGGACGCACTGGTTATAGACCCTGGTCTTTAGGGACTGTGGGATCGACGATTCAAAGATATCACGCAGCTTCCCGAATGCCGCCCAGCCCAAGCGTATTCTTCTGGTCACCTCCTTCTCGAAATTGTGCCGCCCCAGTTGTATAGTTTGGCCTAGATATAAGTATTCTTGCACAACCTCGATGGCAGTGCCATTTACGTGTACAGGTCTCGGGGTGATATGATCATTGTACATGATCTTAGTTTTATCCAGGTTCATCCCGAGACCCACCCGTCTTGAAGAATCGCCAAGGCTGTTCAGCATTACTTCCAGCTCCTGCAGAGATTCTGCCATGATGACAATGTCATCCGCAAATCGGAGGTGCGACATGTACTGGCCGTTAATATTTATGCCTCGTCCTTTCCAGTTGAGCGTCTTGAAAACGTCCTCCAACGCGTTTGTAAACAGTTTCGGAGAGATAACGTCTCCCTGTCTTACCCCTCGACGCAGTTGGATTGGTTTTGTACTCTGATCCTGTACTTGGACGGTCATCGTTGCGGCCTTATACAGACATTTCAGCACCTCGACGTATCGGCAGTCGACAAGGCATCTCTGCATGGATTCCAGCACTGCCCAGGTCTCTATGGTATCGAAGGCTTTCTCGTAGTCCACATACGCTAGGCACAGAGGCTGATTATATTCCTCGGTCTTTTGGATGATTTGCCTGAGGGTGTGTATGTGGTCTACGGTGCTGTAGCCTTTCCGAAACCCGGCCTGTTCCGGTGGCTGGAAGTCATTGAACTTTTGGGCAAGACGATTCGAGATAACCCTCGAAAACAACTTGTAAACATGGCTCAGGAGTGATATGGGGCGGTAGTTTTTAAGAAGCGTGTTATCGCCCTTTTTGAAAAATAATACCACCAAGCTCCTGCTCCATGCCTCCGGTGTCATGCAGGTGTGGATGACGGAATTGAAGAGCCTAACAAGCTCTGTCAAGACAGGTGTTCCTCCTGCCTTGATTAGCTCCGTAGTTATCCCGTCGTCCCCCGGAGCTTTGTTGTTATGAAGCTGTCCGAGAGCTATTCTAATCTCACCCATGTCAATGTCGGGAAGCTCGTCAGTGAGGTGGCGTGTAAGTCTGGCCCGTGGATCATCCGCGCCATGGGCCTGAGGTGGGCATGTCTGTTGAGAGTATAAGTCTCCGTAGAACTTTTCGACTTCAGCGAGGATCTCCGGCTTCGAGGTGACGGTAGTGCCCTGTGACGTTCTGAGTTTCGTCAGGTGACAACGGGAGGTATTTGGCCTGGCGAATACCTTCAAGCCTTTGTTTTGCGGTATGGCTTGCTCAATGGCTTGGGTATTCGCGCGCCGATTGTCGCGTCTTATCAGCTTTTTGACCTCCCTGTTAAGTACCTGACGCTCCGACGGTGTGGGTATGGTGAGTTCTCGTCGTTTCCTCATCAATTCCAGAGTCTCGCTGGTGAGCACCGACTTACGTCCATTTCTCTTAGGTCGAAAGTGTTTGTAGCCCACTTCGCGGATGACACGTACCAGGCTGTTGGTGGCGTCGTTTATGTCCTCTGTGGTTTCCAGCATGGCGAATCGGTTCTGTAGTTCCAACTGGAAGCTTTCGCAGCCAGCATCGACCTGGGGCAGCGTTGGTCTAAGAGTCGACCTCGTCAGGCGCGCTCGTTCAATTTTGACCTTTATATCCAGAGTGCCTCTTACTAGTCGGTGATCACTTCCGGTATTGACCCTGTTGATCACAGAGACATCTCTGAATATTTGGCGCTTGTTAGACATGATGAAGTCGATCTCGTTCTTACAAATAGATCGTAAGTTGAGGTGGTAGAGATAAGAGGTGGTCTAAAAACCAGCGTTGATCACTGTGGTAGCTATGCTCCACGGGATCAACATTTTGCTGAGCCATGACTCCATTTGACATTCCAATTTTTTTTATTTGTAAGTATGAATTATATATTTTTTTCTTTTATGTATTCCCTTTTGGTGGAATTACAATAACACATATTATCACACATATTTTTACAAATATAAAACATATTTTCGTTCTTTCTTTCTTTAAAAACCTTTAAATAATTGTTGTAATGTACTTAGTTGGCTGACGCTTCATTTTGATTAGAAACATAGTTATTAAGTAATAATATGCATCCTAAGATAATGTTTTATGATTAGTAAAGTAAAGTAGATAATAGAGTAGAAAGAGTGAAGGAATTGACAAATTACTGAAGAGTGTTACTGTAGGTATGGTGTGAGTTATAAAATGTGTACTTTCTTCAGATACCTAGGTTTTTATACCAAACTAGCTTCTGCCCGCGGCTTCGCCCCCGTGGAATAAAAAGTATCGGGAACGGGATAAAAAGTATCCTATGTCCGTTTCCTGGTTCTAAGCTACCTCTCCACCAATTTTCAGCCAAATCGGTTCAGGCGTTGTTGAGTTATAAATGGAGTAACTAACACGACTTTCTTTTATATATATAGATAGATATAAGATTTGACTGCTAAGTATAGTACATAAGTATAAACATACATATTTGTAAAGCTGCAGAGCCGGACTCGGACTCTGTACAAAGCCAACCAGCTTTACCGATATACTTTCCGATCAATACAATAAAATAAACACATATTATAAAACCATATTCGATACCGTCCACTGCTGTAAATATTAATGTACCTACCTGCCTGAGAAACAGCAGGAAACTTTGCAGGAAATGCTTTCATATTTTTGCCGTAGCTCGTAAAACCGATGGTTCCAACTTCCAATATATCTATAGCAATATTGCCAAATAATATTAGATTTTCTTATTGGTAACTTTGGACGCGTCAAACACGTCTTCTGTTTTATCTTGAGAGAAACATTAATTTATTATGGGATGTTAGAAGTAAATAAAACAAAAACTACGGACTTTTAGGCCGAATCCAATTAAATCTTGCGCAAATTTCGTTTCTCTGGACTTGGTAGGATTGTGACAAGAGCTAAATAGGCATATTAAGTAAATATTAAAATATTAGTCGGTAAATTAGTAATAAATAAATAAAAAAAAAAAAATATTAGTCGGTAAAGTTAAATAGATCCTGTTTACATGTGATAATTTTAAGGAATAATCAATTTCAAGTCAGGTAACTCAATTCGTAGTGAAAGATTTGTCAGTATAAATAATCGGATAAATTGGATATATCGGATAAATTGGATAATTATAATCAATTAATTTCTATATTATGTTTAAAATTCAAGACTGGTTAGTTTTAGATTACCAATTTTCATGAAGTTAAGAAAAGTTACACGATATCGCATGCGCGCGGGCATCTAATGCGTTGGCATAGAGACTCGAAAAACAAATTTATCATCATAAAGATAATATTTTAAAGGTTGTTAAGAGATGGCGTTATTTCATTTGTAGAGTGGCACACCACTGTTATTGAGATCGCAAATAATGGCAATATCACGTCACTGTTAAGTCTCAATTCGGCAAGTGCTTTTTATATTTAAATAATTTATTAAAATTCGTTGTGACAACTGGGTACGTAAATGTTGAATATTGTCCATAGTTCCTTATTAAGCGCCGTACTTTACGCAAATTTGTAATAATTTATTATGACGTAAACAGACGGGATATTAGTGTATTGCTTAGATAAGATAGTAATATATTAATTTACCACACTGTCATTTAGTACCTACACAAAAAAAAACCACGCAAGCCTTATTCGTTAAGATTACATATTAAAGTCAAATTTCGCAGAGCATTATAATATGATTCTGTCGCTTCTAAAGTAATTGAAAGTAATAAGTCCCAAGTAGACTTACCGAAAGTGTGATGATTTTATCGAAGAGCATTATTGGTGGCATGTGGAAGTCAAACACGAAATACTGCGGACAAAAAATAAATACATTATATTATAATCAGTCAAGTACAATAGTTGAAACACTACGAATTATAATACATAATAATAAATGGAATTTACACCACATAATCTAAGATTAATTTCACTTCCGGTAGATTCGGTCCCATTACTTAATCTGGGATTTACGTAAACCTTCGTTTAATCTAAATCGTAAAGTGTAGCCATGGTAAGTACGGATTATTTATTTAATATTAAACACTGTTTATGGTTGTCCCTGATATTTTATTAAATTTCGAAAATGTTTTGCGTAAAATTATTTGGTGATTGCATTTGCCCCAAATCCGGAATCCATCGCTTACTCTACTTCTATCTCATAGGACTATTAAAAACACGACTGTATCGATCGATATGTATATTTGTTTATAGAGACTTTTAATTGGTCAAAAGGATGCAAGAAAACGTCAACTATGACTTTTTGTTCCCTTATTGCACAAATTATGGATTTCCGCGATAAACTGTTAAAGGGAAATAAATCTTACCTCGTTGTAATAAGGGCAGTTGGTGCTCTCTTTGACGCTGGTGTACTTGCGAACGTCGCCGATTTGCACGCAGACGACGGGATCCATGTTGAGGCCAGCCAGCTGACGAGCCTCGATTATCGTCACGCAAACTTGGAAATCAGCTGCCTTTAGCGCAGATGGGCAGCCGGTATCAATGACAGCCCGCCTGTAGGACCAAATAGTGGCAAATTTAACAAGAGAAACTGATGCCAATCCGTGCATTGAACGGAACTTATATAACAACATAACATACCATCACGCCTAACCAGAGATGTACTAAGGTACACCCACAGTTCGCCGGTATGTTTAGGTCCCATGTAATAGGGTGCGAGCCTATTGCCATTAAGGCTGATCGTTTCGCTCAGCCCGCCAAATTCAAATTTCAATTGGTTTTTCGCAATTTATAGGTCTATAACACATTCTAGATTCCTAAAGCCTAAGCTATACAATATTCACAACTGAGAATTAAAACCTAGCGTAGCGGTCGCACTCGAAACTAACGAGAAGAACTTATATAACAATGCGTCGCTTAAAGAAAATGTCACGATGCCGTGTTGGAAGTTGGAAATATGTTAAAAGCGGCGGTACGGGTATGGCATCGGAGTTGCAATCATGTGGTTGCTGATTCGAAACCCACACATTGCACTACCGACGTGAACCCACTCGTAACACAAGCAATTTAGCTTAGCGCGTGAGGTTAACAAGAATACTAGTAATGTGCGACCTACATTGCTAGAAAGGTTTTTTTGAAATGAGTTTCTTCTGTCTGTTACGCATATATAATACTCTTAACAATATAACAAGAAACAACAGCAAAAGTTTAAAAATTTTTTTTTTTTTTTATTATGAATATTAATTGATGCTAACTAAATACTTTTTCTTTAAGGTCAGCAGCAGTCGGTAATATTAAATTAACTTTAATTTCTTGCACAGCAGCGGTGAAGCCGGCTTTCTTTACGATGGGAGGTCGAGTTGTGCGCAGGCCTTGAAACTGTCATGCGTTAATTAATATCTAATTAATTCTATCTGCATTATTATAAATTCGTAGCTATTACTAACGTTGTAATTTGATTGTCGCTTTAATAACTGTAAGAGACAAAATATGCTTGGAAATCTCTTTCCTAGTTTCTCCCAGAATAATAGCACTATGAAAGCTGCTAGGATCGGGCATTTTTGGTAATCTTTTTATAATGTTGACGTAAGAGTACTAACTGCTAAAAAGTCTTAATATACCAGATGGAACTAAATAATATCAATATACCGCGATAAAATCCGTAAAAAGTAGTTTCATTTCAATACCAGATTGTCTTTGAAAGTGTGTAAATTGCATGTTTGAACTAGCATTACCCACTTTTGCCCATATGATGCCTTTTATTTAAATAATTTAAGTCGGCAAATGAGCAAAGCAACTCTACGGACTGCAGACTGCCAAAGCCACTGCAACCGAGGGTGAACTGGCTCTTACGCGCGAAAGTCACAACACACACCCAGGTGCTTTACAACAGACTGACGCATGGGTGGTCGCCAGCCAGTCAGACCCCAAGAAGTCCTCGAGCAAAGTGACTTCTAAATTCTGATCTATAGATAAACAGGTAAATCGTCCCCGATATGTGTTATTATATCAGTGGGGAATATCAACAGGAAATGTAATATCTACTAAATAACTTAACATGAAGAACGGATCTTAAACTCTTAATGGATGCTAATTAATACTTACTTCTTAATTTTGATAGTGTCAGTTGGTGATTGGATATCGACTAATACTTCATCTGATGACACAGAAATCTGGCTAACGGGGCGGTCTGGCTCCGAAGATGGTCCAGGAGCATCCAACAGACCCTGCTCCTCATCGCTGCTCCCACGACATGGCCTGGCCTTGCCAATGCGCATGAAGGTCTTTACAGTCTTCAGAGTAGATGGTCGTTTACGTTCAGGCATATCAATCAGATCTCTTTCACCGCCCATGGTGAATCCACGTCTAAGTACAAAGAAAATTGGTGCTTAAACATTGATTGGATTATTTAAAAGCGATAACACAAATTCTCATTAGCATCTATACCCCTGCATAATCCTCGGCAATACTGGCGTGATGGTAAAGTTTTAGAAAATATTTTTAGAAAATTCAGCAATCTAATAAATAAACATGGCCCTTCCATTTGCCCTGTTGCGCTCAGATGTACATTCTGTTCGTGTAAATTTAATATTCTAAGAGCGTTTGCGCGCCATCATGAATATTATACTAGTGAACCATGTATATTTGAGGACGCTGATTGCATTATTATATAATAATCAAGTCACTTTTCAGTATAACAGTCATGCCGATTAGCCAAAATCTTTAGAATATATTTCTTATTATGCAAATTAAGTAATTGAACCAATTTACTATTACGGGAAACGGTAGTTAGATTAAAACTTTAGTGAAATTGCCTTAGACTGAGATTAACAAAACACGGTGGCTAAAACTCTGGAAAATTGTCTTAAACTGAGATTAATAGAACTAGGGGGCCAAAATAGCGACTTTTGGTGTCATCACAATATGATTATCGAACGCGTAGTTACACAATGAGCAATACTGTTCGAATGAAAGCTAACCTCAAACTGTAAAGGCTATTCGTTCACTTGGAGCTCAGCTGTTAAAATGAAATGAAATGATGAAATCATATGGTACGCTAAAGCCTTGTGTTGCCGTCAATGCCGTCAATCACATTATGATTAATTATTGTGTGGTCATCAGGGTTCTGTTAAACTTAGTTTAAGACAATTTAATCAGTTTTCATTCAGTACACCTTACCGTTTTCCGTAGAAGCAGATTGGTTCCATTACATAATGAAATGGGAGGGGGTCCAATTTCAATTGCGACTATAATTTGTTTCTCGACATCATCGAAATCTAGAGATAAAAATTATATTATTACCTAAGTAGTCGTTTGCCAACGGATTTCAGCTTGTGAGCTCGGGTTTCATCTGAGAATTCTATATCAATAGTCGTCTCTTTATTGCGAATTGACTGCTCAAGAGACGCGATGTTGCGTTCTACGTCCTCCAAGACATTGTGCTCCAAATCTTTAGGAGATGAGCTTGCGATGGAGTCGCGAGAAGAGCCAGGCGTAGACGCGTGGGTAGATGCAGGGGCCGAGCTGTGAACTGGTACGGGCCCGGAGCCGTGAATAGCTGGTAGGTTGTGGTATGACCCTCTTAGGGATCTCACTTCTGCGCGTGGGATGGTGGGATCGTCTCGAATGACTATGGTCGGTGCCGTGTAGTACACATCCATATCGACGAAGGCCTGAAAAAAAGGGTCTATTTTATATCTAACATACAGATATGTAGACATTACATTACTTAAATTATACACTAACTGCCTCAATAGCCAAGTGGTCCTGACCGCGACTGCTACGCTAGAGGTCCTGGGTTCGATTCCCAGGTCGAGTAAAGTGTTATTGGGGTTTTCTATGAAATTCCCTGTAGCAGCTCGGAGTTAGGAATTTGTGCCCGGTTAATGGCAATAGGCTCGCCCCCTATTACATGGGACCTAAACATACCGGCGAACTGTGGGTGTACATTAGTACGCCTCTGCCTAACCCTTCGGGGAATACAGGCGTGATGGTATGTATGTAAATTATACACTTATATTCATGGGATGAAAATGATACTAGCAACAAGGTTGACGATCTTGCATGACATGACGATCGTATTATGTAATATTCTTATATGATAAACTTTATATAATACGACACAACGACTTCTTCAGAACTATACTAGAAGGTTGAAGGAAAGGAAAATTGAGGGAAAACGAGGAAGGGGAAGACCTAGATGAAGTTTTGTGGAACAAGTGAAGGAGAGGGTTGCGATCGAGTCATATCAAGAGGTAAAACGGAAAGCAGAAGATAGAGAACAGTGGCTTTTGCTCCACCGACAAGAGCTGAGCTCTTAATTTAAAGAAGACTGTAGCTATATGTTACCAGTTCTTTGAATTTGAATTCAAAGTTGGAAACGAGGATAGTATTTATAATGCCCGGTCTGTATGATCAGTCAAAACGGGTAATATAGGTAAGTAATTAATAATTATTTCAACTTCAATATTTATCACAAAGTGTGGTCGTTATGAATATTGCTATGTGATTGTTTCACAATTCGATAATTTAGTGCCACCGCAGTCGTCAACGAAGGCCTAAACCGGATTTAAAGGCATTGAATATGCGGAATTAAATCAATATTAGTCATTATTCTGCCTAATAGGTACGAGCATTATTCTTATAGAGCGGTGAGTTTAATTATTTGAAAAAGTATTATGATACTACCTTCTCATAATAGCTATTTTTCAATTCGGGCATTATAAATAATGTCCTGTTAATCACTTGGTTCACAAGATTACATAATCAATCCTTTATTCTGTCCCACTGCTGGGCACGGGTCTCCTCTCAGCATGGGAGTAGGCTATAGTCCACCACGCTAGCCTAATGCAGGTTGATAGACTACACATGCGCCGAGAAAATCTCCCAGGCATGCAGCTTTCCTCCCGATGTTTTCATTCACCGATTAAGCGCGTGATAATTATAACTATTAATACGCACATGACTTCTAAAAGTCAGAGGTGCATGCCTTGGATTTGAACTCGAGACCTTTGACTTGGCAGTCCAATGGTCATAGCACTAGGCTATCACTGCTAAATCATTATTTCATACGTTTTCTACTTTTACTACTAAAATATCAGTTGAATCTTCGCAACAAACTTGCTATTTAATAAGCTGGCTGCCTTGTTATTGGAGACAGGCCACTTTTCAATTTATATAAACTGCCCAGGAAACTCAACAGTTCGTTCATTTGTATTGCCCGCTCAAAAGGTAGACTTACAGTGTACTACGGTGGTGGCAGACCGACCTTATAATCTTAATAATAAGGGTGAGAAGTGATTGTGTGCCAGCCGAGAACCGACATTGTTTATTTAACGTTTTACAGAGGAGTAGATCTTTGTGTACAGCGGTCTAACTTCCTCAAATCGTAATAATTGAGAGGCGATGGAGTGAAACTGTTACTTATTCAGTATATCCAGTGATCGGTGTAGGTAATGCCATTTTGTGGGATTCATCGATCTTAGCATAACTTTCTCATCTCTAAATCCCGGGATTTGATTCGATCAAATATTCCCGACATATAGTTTTAAAATCCGCACCCTATACATATATATTAAGTTCTTCTAGGTCGGTATCACCGCATTGCTAAATATTCTGCTGCTAATAGTCTGCTGCTAACATTATTACGGTTCGGGTAATCAAGCCAGTAAAATTACAAAGTTACCGATCTATAATAGACTAGAATTGCTGCTTAGATACATCTACCTATTTGCCTAATTTAACAATGAAAAAGTTAGCGTTAGACACCTCTATCTAACCCATCATTATGTTTAATGCGACATCGAACACTGGCCCACATTATTCCGAATAACATTGTACCCGTACATCTATTCATATTTGATTTACAGTTATTAATAATACAGCAACGAATATTGGGTTCGCTTCCATTTTAATATAATGAACCCTTTGAAGCCGTTTCGGTGGAATTTGAAATTTGAATGATGAAAGACTAATTCCCAGCAAACCTATCACAGATTATCACAATATGCATGCAAATATGCGCTAAAACATGGCGAAATATGCACAAAATATGCATTCCGAAAATACTATTAGGTATACAAGCCATAAAATTGTATGACTCGGTGTTGTCACGACTCTTTTGGTCCAGCCCAAAAATTTAAAAATTACTTTTGCTATGTAATTAAATGATAAATGTTATTTATTTCTGTAAATATATATTTTAAAGACACTTTTACAAGTTAATGTTTTATTATTTTTTACTAGATGGTGCCGGGTTTCCTTACTGACGACCTTTGAGAAGAAACACCGAAACAAACTCAGAGAAACACGGTCTCTTTTAAAGTCCAGACAATATTAATTATAATTAATATAAATAAATATTAATAACTTATACAAAAATGATAGATGATAAAGGAAAATAGGTATTGTGAAAATAAACTTGTGAATTCAAATATTAAATATAATAATAATTTAAAACTATATAGATATACTATCTTCTTCTTCTTCTCTCTCTACTATTATAAAATTGTAAAAAAGCTGCGTCTGTACATTGAAGACATTTAAAAAAAACATATGGGATAGGGTATATAAAGGTCTCCGAACCCACAAAATTTTATTTTTAAAATATCAATGTCAATTTTGACAACTTGTCGGTTTGTCTGTTTGTTACGGGTTGGCGCAAAAACTACTGCATAGATTTGAATATTGTTATCACTTTGAGAAAGTATATGCTTCAACTTAAAAACTGGTGAACTACTTTTCTCAATTAATTGAACGGATTCTGAGATACAGCTTGACCTCTCTGATGTATACATCAGACCCATACAAAGAAGAGATCATCAATGTTGGTTTTTCGTTTTTACTTCTGATATAGCTTCATGTGAGCGAAGCCGCGGGCAGAAGCTAGTATAATATGTATATAGAGAATATGTCATTGCGTATCCCACTGAAATCCGAACAGAAAAAGATTGTGATACCCACAATATTCAAGTTCGTTTTCCATTTTCAAATGATTTATTCAAAACGAATGCATTACATGTGTGTATACGAAATAAAGTAACCGAGAACGACTTCTCACGTTCATACAAAATAAATTCTCCATTTTATGGAATAAATTGGATATACTTAGGTACACACATACAATCGCGCCTTTCAGTAAGCAGAAATTATAGACTAATAAGATCGGCACACGAAGCTTAATTTTCATTGCATATAATGTAATATGGTAAAGGACCTACATGCTACAACAGTGTGTCCATTAGGTACATATTACCTAAGCGTTAGAGCGTGTGTTAAATTTATTAACTTGTATGCACAGTAATAGCCCCCAGTTTCCTAGTCATTGAAGTTAGATTTTGCCAGAAATTTTACTGTATAAGTACTGCAATGATAAAAATAACGTAGGACACTGGCAGGTGAGATATTCTAGGAATCATCGGTTCTCTTTTGTCTTAAATGAATGTTAGTATGCGATATTTGTATCTATAGACCATTTATAAACTGAGCACGATCAGTGTTGGTCACTGTAGTTTAAGAATTGAAGTATAATTAATGGAAATATGTTTTTGTGATATTTTTGCTAAGATTGATTGATTGATTGATCAAGCTAAGACTATAAAGTTATTTTAGTGAAGGAAATATTAGACTCGCGGTGGCTTACAGGTCATAGCGTCTGGTGTACCTAACCAGAAGACGCAGGTTCGAATCCTGCCTGCGAGTCGATTTTTTCCTTCACTAAAATAACTTTATAATGCAAATATCTTCAGCCACGCACATTTATTTTGACATCATTTATCAAATATCATACTAGGTACTACGTACCTGGTAATCAGCAGTCAGTTACTATCGATATCTGGGCTAAGTTGAGATGAAAAACCCAACAGTCGTTCTATGAATGGAACTACGCTTTTCAGTCCGACACGGAAGCTCGCTTTACAAGCCTTTGTTGAATAGGAGACAGACAATTCATTAGAATGTGATTGATTTTTTCTAGATTTGTCGTGGTTAACTAGCCCATTTGCCTGTCTTTCCCATTGCTTGCCCGATTGCCCGCCTATTCTCATTCTTTAATTTATATTTATACTAGCTTCTGCCCGCGACGTCGTCCGCGTAGCGTGATGATATATAGCCTATAGCCTTCCTCAGTAAATGGGCTATCTAAAACTGAAAGAATTTTTCAAATCGGACCAGTAGTTCCTGAGATTAGCGCGTTCAAGCAAACAAACAAACAAACAAAGTCTTCAGCTTTATATATTTTTATTATATTTATATTAAATTTTAGTCCTCTTTTAGTAAGCTTTGTCTTTATTATTTCATTGATTGTATTCAAGGGAATAAATCAAAATATTAACATTTTTATTTATTCCATTAAATACAAGACATTTTGAGATTCTCGTCCTTATTTACGTACCTAAGTGAATGATAATTGATAAATGATAGAGTGAATTATGAAATTAGCACATTTTGGGTTGAAATCAGAGGCATGCGCCATTTTTCATTGGGGTAGGTAGATGCAACAGAAAGTGACTTGCTATAATTTTGGCATATGGGTCCTGTCTCATTCTGAGAGGAAACCCGTACTCACAGAGGGTTGATGATGACAGGTAGGTACTAGAGGTATCTTGGCAATTTGGTAGATAAAAATGTCTTGTTTTCTTTCTACTCGGCAGTATCCTACTTTGCGTATACACAAACCAGTATCTAAAGGGAAAGCTTATATGCTAAACAAACATCTATTGTGGTGAATATTTATAGAATAAAACCTTTGTGCTGTTCAAAGATCGAAGTACAAAAGATCGCAAGCAAAAGAAAATACTTTGTAAAGTTTATAAAAAAATGTTTCGATATTTTCTACTAAGTACCTACTTAAGTATTTCAGAACTAATACGTTCGTTGAAATGCATTGCAATGCTTCTTTTTACTTATTTTATTCAGAAATTTCCGGGGCGCCCACCTCTCAATTATCAAGCATCAAAGCTCCGGATGCGCTGTAATCGGATGAACGGTATTCCCACACACAAACATAATGTTATTTTTTATTATATTACTAGCTTGCATTTGCTTGTTATGTAGTGGGGGGGTCTTTGCCCGGCAGTGGGACACTACGGGCTTTTAATAATAATTACTAGCTGTTTCCTAGGGATTCACTCGCGACCTAAAGTGACGTTATATTTAACTCGATTAACAATAGCCTGTATCTCAGTAATAATATTGCATTCTGTGATATATGTGAAAGATTTTTTTATATCGGTCCAGTAAGGTGGTGGTCCCATTTTTTTATATAACTTTATTGATCTCAATAAATTTTCAATATTAGGAATGTTAAATACATCCTGAAACTCACACTAAGGCCCACTTACACGAACTTCTTAAATATGTTTAAGTTGTATTTAAATAAAACTTTCCATTGTCATTTTGTGTTTAAATGAAATTTAAATGCCTCATTAGCCAAATGGTCCTGAGCGCGACTGCTAAGCTAGAGGTCCTGGGTTCGATTCCCAGGTCCAGCAAAGTGATGTTGGGTTTTTCTATTAAAATTCCCAGTAGCAGCTCGGAGCTAGGAATTTGTGCCCAGTTAATGGCAATAGGCTCGCCTCCTATTACATGGGACCTAAACATACCGGCGAACTGTAGGTGTAGAATAGTGTACGCCTCTGCCTAAGCCTTCGGAGAATAGAGGAGTGATGATATGTTATGTTATGAAATTTAAACATACTTATTTAAGAAGTTGGTGCAAGTGGCCCTAGGATTGCCTGTGTTGTTACGTCCAGTCTCTCGTTATCAGTTATTTCTTTAATTGGTACGATATGTTTTGTGTGTTTGTGTGAGAAAGTGTGTGGTGTATGTGTGTGTGTGTTTGTGTGTGTATGTATATGTGCGTGGATACGTGTCTATGTGTGTGTTTGTGAGTGTGTATGAATGTGCAAAATAGTTTTGAAAGTTGATTCCTTCTATTTAGTCGGATCTTTTGTTTTTGCCACCTACTTCCAAAAGATTTTTGCACACAAGTAAAATTTCTTTTAGTTTTTGTTAATCAATAGTATCTATCTAGCTTTTTGTAAATTCTATCGTAAGTAGGTGATCAAAAATGTAAGAAAATATGGATGAGAGTCCAGTTCAAATTAACAAACAATGAACTTAATTTCGACTTCGGCCGAACTTCGATAATACTGCTGAACTTCGGTTAAACCGAACATTTACCCGAGCCCATCCGCATTAATAAATACGAGTCTTGCGAAACTAACATATCTATGACAACGCGGGTTCCCGGTTCGTGGCCTCGTGACTTATATCCCAACATTTAGTTCACGTCATAACCTTCCATTAATCTTACAACTCAGCCCTTTTCATTCCATTTCCACAAAAATAGTAAATTAATTTCAGAAAGACAATCCGAGAAGTTTATACTAAAGACACTTGGGAACACAGTGCCCTTCTGTGACTAAGTTTTATTGTTTTTTATGTACACAGTGCCGTTGTTGAAATACATGGATGTGCGTGTTATAATCAGGAATGTAAATATAATCATTACATGTAAACACGTAACAACGTGTCGCTAGACACATGTCCAAGTTTTAAAATGGATATACAAATATACATACATAATTACATAATGTTTATCCGTTTTAAAACGTCGCTTGATATATTGATTTCTGACACTTACGCGAATATTAGACATTGAAATGAAACTACTTTTTACGGATTTTATCGCGGTTTTTTACGGATTTTTAACATCAAGACGTCCAACACCTCCGTCTGCCCGTGACCATGCATGCTGTAAAGGATCCGAAACGTCGGGAACTAAATAATATCCATATACCGCGATAAAATCCGTAAAAAGTAGTTTCATTTCAACTTCGCTTGATAGTTTAATACAGGTTATGTCCAAATAGCACAAGATCGTGATAAAGGGAGACATGAGAGGTATCTAGGCCTTTACCCAGCAGCGGGACAAACCAGGCTTATAATAATCATGTTTGAGTTAACAAATTTTTCTTTGAAGTTGGTATCTTCAAATTTTGATTTAGCGTCAAAAATGTTCTAGAAATTATGTGTCTCACCTCTAAGGATTTTTTTACATAAAATTCGCAGTAACAGCTCAAAAGTTGGAATGAGCTTTTGTTTATATAGATAAGTACTTACTCGTAGTTACGCACGGCAATGTGTGCTAGCAATATTTTACTACTAATTCAAGTATGAACTAAGTAGTAGTAAGTTATTTTAAACGAGTTTCAACTAAATATAATGCTGTCCTAGAGTTCCTGGGTTCGATTTCCAGGTCGAGCAAAGTGTTATTGGATTTTTCTATGAAAATTTCAGTAGCAGCTCGGAGATTGGAATTTATGCCCGGACAGTAGGCTCGCCCCCTATTACATGGGATCTAAACATACGAGAAAATTGTGAGTATATTAGCACACCTCTGCCAAACCTTTCGGGGAATACAGGGTGATGGTATGTAAAGTACATTATGTTAGGTAAATTGTCATTTGAGCACACTGTGCGTCGCCATTCTTCATACCAATTAGGTCTCCACTCAGCATGGCTCTCACACTGCGGCAGGCTGCTTTTAAGTACGTCCCAGCCGATAAATGAAAAATTGAATGAAAGAAAAAACTCTTATTGTGATATTATTATTGAAGCGGCGGTAGCCTAATGGCTAGGGCGTCGGACTTGCGATCATGTGGTTGCCGGTTCGAACCCCACCCATTGCACTACCGACGTGAACCCACTCGTAACACAAGCAATCTAGCTTAGCACGAGGGGTTAACAAGAATGCTAGTAATGTGCGACCCGCATTGCTAGTAAGATTTAAAAAAGAATAAAAAAAATAATATTTTTGCATTTTCCATGCCAAAAAGAATCGATTGCGGGCATTATTGGTTATAGCGTCTGGTTTATTTAACCAGAAGACGCAGGTTTGAATCCTACTCGCAGACGATTTTTTCCTTCACTAAATAAAAAATATCTCATTATTGGAACCTGCGTCATCCATACGCCAAGTGGAAGATAATTTCTGAGTCTTGGTAGCTTTGTTGGCTAAAGCGTCCAGTGTATTGGACCACAGGCCGAAGGTTCGAACCCTGTCTAAGCTCAATTTTTTTTTCACAAAAATGAATATCCGTATTGACATTTTTTTTAAAACGTTGCCCTACTCTAGGATTTTCTCCTGTATCGTGGGTGCATTTACAAACACAAATTCTCACATACAAGCACCCAGACCCGGAACAACTACCTGTAGATCATACAAATATTTGCTCCGTTTGGGGATCGAACCCACAACACGTGTCGCAAAAGCCGTTCGTTCATCCGCTACGCCAAACGTGTCTAAATAAGTAGACATGAACATCCGGCCCCGCTCCCCCAAGATACGATCTCGCTCGCTACGAAATTTGGAACTAGCTTAGAACTTCCCTCAGAGAAATTCCTTGAGTAAGATAAGTATCTTCTCTAATCTACAAAAGTAGACAAAGTTTGTCGCGCGTCTGTCTTTCTTGATTGATTTATGTTCTTAAAAAGTGTTATTCATAAAATACCATCACACCACTATTTCTCAAAGGGTTCGGCAGAGGCTTCCTAATGTACGCTCACAGTTTGCCGACAAGTTTAGGGAGTTTAAGCCCTATACAATAGGGGGGAGCCATTTAATAATTCCAAACTCCGAGCATCTACTCAAGATTTCCTAGAAAATCCCAATAATGCTTTACTCGACCTGGGAATCGAACCCTGGATTTCTAGCATAGCAGTCGCGCTTAGGACTGCCAGATCACCGAATTAATTAACTGTATTTTTAGTCTAGTGGTCCTAAGCGCGAGGTCTTGGGTTCGATTCCCAGGTCGAACAAAGTGTAATTGTACCCAATAATTCTATTAAATTCTCGGAAGTAGGTTGGACTATGCAACCTTTTCGGGACCTAAATCACGTTTTCGACTAAACATTATCTCACTTGTTTATTATCATAAGGATATACCAGCTGTCGCCTGTAGAAGGACATACGCCGACCTTATTGGTGAGGTTCTTCAAAAAGGTCAGGTGCGTAGTACTTGCATTCGGCGCGTATGTATGAGGAGACGTATCCATGTGGCAGAAGCAAAAGAAGTATGCAAGAGTCGTAGCAAGTGGAGTACTATAGTTTCTGTATACCCCTGTGGGAGAAAGGCGTGAGTTTATGTATGTCTATATGACATAAAAGAGTGATGGAACCCACTAAACTAAGAAATAACATAACAACTGTTACATTTATTATAAACTACGAGAAGTTGTAAGAGCGTTTCCTTATGTATAAGTACATACACTATATATGTACATACACTATATATATATACATTATTATGTATAAGTACATACACTATACATATATACATTATATGTTTTGTTGATGAAAAACTGGAAGAGCGGAACCACCTAATACAAGCAAATCTTTGCTTAAAAGGTGACTCCAATCAAATGTATACATAACATAATAAGTTGATGAAATAAACATTTTTATTATTATTATTATATTATTATTATACATACTGGAATGGGTTAACTCAGCAAACTCGCTCTTGCCGCCTGCTCTAAGCTCATTATACTTTATTAATTTTCTCAAGTCGATTAGCGCTGTGACACCGCTAATTAATTAAGTCAACCGTGTTGGATAAAGAAGTTCCATCTAGGCTCGCTTTAAAACCAATCCAAAAAAAAAATGTTCTTTAGAGGGTTAGATCACCGTCATAATTTAATAAAAACAATAACATTACATCAATACTGTCTTTTGGTGCGTAAACAACTATTTTATAAGAAAGAAAAGGCATATTGTTGATACTAGCCTATATAAAATACTAGCTTCTGCCCGCGGTTTCGCCCCCGTGGAATGCGGTCTGTCATCACATCCCACGGGAACGGGATAAAAAGTATCCTATGTCCGTCTCCTAGTTCTAAGCTACCTCTCCACCAATTTTCAGCCAAATCGGTTCAGCCGTTCTTAAGTTATAAATAGTGTAACTAGCACGACTTTCTTTTATATATAACTAGCTTCTGCCCGCGGCTTCGCCCCCGTGGAATAAAAAGTATCGGGAATGGGATAAAAAGTATCCTATGTCCGTTTCCTGGTTCTAAGCTACCTCTCCACCAATTTTCAGCCAAATCGGTTCAGCCGTTCTTAAGTTATAAATAGTGTAACTAACACGACTTTCTTTTATATATATAGACTAGCTTCTGCCCGCGGCTTCGCCCCCGTGGAATTCGGTCTGTCATCACATCATTTGCCTTTTGACTTCTGAGAGAAAGAATTAAGGAAATATTCAACGAATAGGTGAAGAAGTTTACAATTTAGAATTTGGAATGCTAAAAGTTTTCAGTCCATGAAATAATTGCATTAATCAAAAAACATTTTTTTATTATTATTTTAGTCATAAAAAAGGTTTCCCGACTATGTTGGAGTCGGCTTCCAGTCTACCCAGATGCGGCTAAATATCAATATTTTACACGAAGGTATTGGCATCAGTCCTCAGAAAGTTGTCAGACTTTTTGGGCTTCTGTCATATCATAAGAGGAACCAAACTTGATACTGCGAATGCCCGACGCTTTGTTCGAAGTAATGTTCAGGCTTGAGCATTTTAGGTACCTGTTACATTAGTTTTTATTCTGTTGTTCAATTACAACACTAAAGAAAGCTTTTAGTACGTAAATTAGTATAGAATTGTTTAATGTAAGGTACATTTTATATTTGTATTTCATAGTCAATAGTGTATAAATTACCTGCCCCAAGCCCTATATATATGGGTGCATGTAAGGCCTGCCAGTGTTGTATGAAGGGCCCGTACAACCTGTTGGGAACCGAGACCGTTGCCGCTGCCCCGCACTCTACTCGCTATCTAGGTCGCTCTTTTGCGCATGCTGGCATAAAAACAGTCAATGCGAACCCTCGCGAACATTCCCGATGCGCTGCAGAAGTGAGGCAGCCGCAGCAGTGCCCTCAGTGCGTTATTATATTTAAATGATGGATAAAAATAACAGATGTGTTGCCAGTTATCATTTCTGAGCAACCAGCGCAGTAGGTACTTCGGTCATATGGATGAAAATTAAAACTTTTCCGTTCTTCCTTTTTTTTCAGTGTAGTAGGTACTGTAAGAGTTTAAAATAAGGAGTTTTTATTGTGCGCGCCCAGGCACGTAGTACCTTAGAACAAAAAAGTAAGTAGTTTGAAAATGTCTAGAAAGAATTTGATTATTGTCATTCTATAAGAATTTTCGCTTGAATAATAAACGCGCAGTATTCGCTCTTATTGTGCATTATTGAATTAAACGCAAAAACCCCCCATTATATCTAACCCGGCCTCTACAAGTTGGTGGAGGCGCCGGGTACTGTCATAAAGCGAATAGTAATATCGAATAATTATATGTTGCAGTGGTCAAAGTGAAAACCATATTGTTGTGCTGGAAGTTTCTCCCCCGCACACATCGAGATACGGAGCAGAGAGGAAGTGCCTGCTCTATTGTGAAGAAAATATTGTCCCTAAAGCTTGCGATTTGCGGATGTCGCTTCGCGAGGAGAAAAAGGAATTAAATAGCTAAGTTTTGTTTTTATGTTACAAGATGGCGGAAGAGATGTGTTTCTTTTCTGGTGTCAATAATGTGTCCTTAGATGAATTTTTAATTCAGTTCAGATTGGTCGCCGCTATTAATAAATGGCCGCAAGATGAGCTTGCGCTGATGTTAGGCGCATATTTGCAAGGACCAGCGCTTATATTTTTTTAAATCTTCATATCACGATGGTATTGACTATAAAACTATTTGTGATAAGTTGAGGGCAGAATTCCCCTCCGGAATTAATTATGTTGAGAAGTTTTATAGTACTAAACAAGAGGTCGGAGAAGACTCCATGACATATTTTTATCATCTAGCGGATTTGGCTATGAAAGCCGAAATTTTAGATGATAATATTTTTATAAGAACATTTTTAAAAGGCTTATTATTGGAGGATAAACATAGATTGGGCACACAAGTATATTCATCTAAAGCAGAATTGCGTGCCACAATGATGCAAATAAAATATTTATTTGGAGATAATGAATCCCCAACTATTCAGTACGAGCAAAGGTCTACAATGTCACCGATTAGACGAAGACATTATGAAGAATATAGACCTCAATATAATTTTCAATCACAACGAAATAAATTTGTGAACGTAGATAGTAAAACACATTATAATTCTAGCTCAAGATGGGAGCCGCGAGCTCCAAAAATCCAAAGATGCAGCCCACGCAGTGTGCTTGCTGTGTCAGAGGCTGATCAACAACCTAAAGAAAATAAGAATATTGGTCAGTCTAATCCATTTATTCAGTTATTTATTGGTAATAAACCCTATGTTGCACTATTAGATACAGGTGCATCAATCTCATGTATATCAGAGCGACTGATGACGAAGCTGAATCTGCGTTACACGTGTGAACCTGCAGATAAACGTATGGTTAAATCTATTTCGGGTTCTTACTTGAATGTTGTGGGTGAGACCATTATTAATTTCACAATTGACTCTTGTTTATTTAACAATAAATTTATTATCATAAAAGACATTAACCAAGAGTTGGTATTAGGTCAAGACTTCTTTTATAAAAATAATGTTTTAGTTGATTTTTGTAATAACTATTTAGTATTAAAGGGTCGTTTTAATGTGAAATTTTTAGATAAGGCTTGTCTACAGAAAGACGCGTTTGTATCTCACTCTATCGTGTATGATGATCATTGTGACCAAATAGATAATGATAGCAATGTTATAAATGATCATGATAATGTTGATTATGTATATGGTTTAGGTGTACATCAAATGAATAATAATAATTTGTTGGATTCCCATGAGATTGAGGAACCAGTTAATGTAGGCCATGTTGATATGAACATAGCTGTAACTGAAGGTAGGGAAGAGTCCATTGGTTATGACGATGGAGGACAATCTGTTAATCCAGAGGTTTTGATGATTCACGATGATTTGCTAAAAGCAACTATTTCAGAGAAGGAGGATGAACCTCTGCCGAATAAGAAAGAAACTTCAATTCAGGTAACCGAGGTGGAACCGATAGTAAAAGATCACTGTGTAGTTAACATTAGAACCGATAATATTTTATTACAGAAGGTTGGCGTGACCAAGCCCTTATTTTTATTTGGTCAAATGGTTACCAAGAGTAACAGTAACAGTCATAAGACTGACAGTGTCAGAAGACACAAATATTTTCATAAAGTTCCGTTCAGAAAAGTTTTATATAATTTGAGAAATAGGTTTATACAAAGAGATTTTGTTAGGAAACAAATATTTAGAAAGTTGATTTGTAACGGATCAATTGGAATTTATAGAACTGTCCCTATAAATAATTGTAGAATGGAAAAGTTTCCCAATATTTTTAAAGAACCGTATAAAATACTGAGCTGGGTTAATAATTTAAAATATTTAAAGGAAAGTTTAAATAAAGTTAGACTTAAAACCTAGTATATGTTCAATAATTATTGTTTATTTACGATAAGTATGATACTAATATTTGTGTTTGTTTTCATGTCTGATGTGCTGTCTGAACGAGCCAAGAGAGGGGGAAGATGCCACTGCGTTTTCGGTTGAAGGCATTCCGAATATATAAAAATTTTAGAGGGATTTATTTTATCTAGCAGGAGGGGGACCCTGCACAGGCTGTATCGACTTCGTGAAATGGACATAGTCCTTGCGAAGGGTGTCTGAGTTGGACACATATGATTCAGCAAATATTTTTTATTTTTATTAGATAATATTATAATAAAGAGGGGTATTAAGATTAGTCACGGAAATTAATTAATTATAGTTCGGAATGAATTCATGACAGGATTAATATGATTTCTTAAACTTTCCCTCCCTCTGACTCAATTGCGTTAGAAGAAGTTAAAGTTTTTGCATATGATATTGATTCTTTTTATATTCAGTCTCATTAACCCTTCGGGCATGATGCTTAGCTTTCAATGTAATTAATTTTGAAGCATCATTGGATAGGAGGCCGTGGCGCATCTTTTTCAGGCGTTTTGGTGCGTCAAAGTTTATGGCGTGTAGTATTTATTAATTATGCTAAAGCTTTGTAAATTTTTAATGATAACTTAACCATACACAACCATAGACTATCCTGCTTTGAGGGGCGAGCCTCATGCATGGTTGTAAGTGAATTCCTTTCGCCTGTTAATGTTTCGAGTTAGGACATAGGCAGGTAGTTAGTTACTTTTTTGTTTTTATTTGGGTAAAACTTTTTTTTTATGTTTTATTGCCTTGTTTTACCCAAATGCAGGGGCGTAGCTGATGTAAGAGTTTAAAATAAGGAGTTTTTATTGTGCGCGCCCAGGCACGTAGTACCTTAGAACAAAAAAGTAAGTAGTTTGAAAATGTCTAGAAAGAATTTGATTATTGTCATTCTATAAGAATTTTCGCTTGAATAATAAACGCGCAGTATTCGCTCTTATTGTGCATTATTGAATTAAACGCAAAAACCCCCCATTATATCTAACCCGGCCTCTACAGTACCTACATAATCAAAAAATGTTCGTAAGACAAAGAGACACTGAAAAAAATACGTATTTCTCCAAAGTTCTTAATAACAACGTAGTCGTTCCTTAAAATCTCGCCGCTGAAACTTCAGCTAACTTTTAACAGTTATACTTTATTCTAATTAGTTCGCCTCTTGTTTCCATTTAGGAGGCCCGGGCGCACAGGAGTGCTTTTTACTAAGGAAAGGTGAAACTACTCCCGTGGTTTCATTTGGTCGATATCCCGAAACTATACTTATTTAAAGTTTTCTCATAAATGTATCTGCTAGAGAATGAGAAAGAAGGTGTATGAATGTGGCATAACGAAAAGAAGTACATAAGCACAAGAATCGTAGCAAGTGGCGGCGGTGTGTGTGTGTGTGTGTGTATATATATGTGTGTGTGTGTGTGTGTGTATGTGTGTGCGTGTGTGTTGACCCGGATAACAAGTAGGTAAGATTAAGTGTTAGCCAGATCCGTTCGGCCGTTCTGGCGTGAAAGAGTACATCTTCACAAATTTTCACGTTTATAATATTAGTAGGATCAGAATCATCGGTGGTCTGGCATTTAGCTGAACTGGACCTATTTGGCACGGCCGCGGGACACATATTTTTTTTTTAAGTTTAGTTTTTACTTTCTCTTTTTATTTAAAAGATAATTAGATATAAGTATGATTTTTTTTATATATATATTATTGTGTGCAGTGTCCTCGACTGTCAAATAAATCTTTTTTTCTTTCTTTATTCTTATTTAATTCTTAGTATATAATAATAGGTTAAAGAAGATATTTTTACAAGTTAATATGTAAATTATTTTAAGTAACAGATGGCGCCGGTATTTCCGTCCGTAACCGAAGACCTCTGAAAAGAAACACTGAAATATAATCTCAGAGAGAATCATGGTCACTTTTTTAATTCCAGAATCCAGACATGACACATAGAATCATAGGGGCTTTAAGCATACCTAAGTACTTCTTTGTCATTCTCTATAAGTATTTTAAAGTACAAGTCCATTCGCTTTACTACAAAAATATTTTCCAACCTACTGTTTATTATCTCAATGGAAATTAATACTCGTGAAAGTACAGCTGTTCTGCGTGGTAATAAAACTTAAACTTGGCCCGCATCCAACGTGTGGTAGTAAAGTTACCATATCGCTCGCCAGTACCTACCTATATATTGCGAAGCAACAAGTATCAATGAAACCCCGATTTCAGGCGACTGGTGTCTGAAAATTTGTCGAGTTGAATATGTGTTTTGTTGATATGATAGATGAATATCTATCTATCTATTAATACGTGAAGAAAAAACTTTGAACACCTTTTTAAGCATTTTGCGCGTATGGCGCTGAAGTGCAGACTGCTAATATACAAAAAAAAACAATATAATTAATAAAGATAAAGACATTACATGCGTTTGACACAACCCTTTTGTTTATGGTTCCCGTATGAATTTTGAAAGTATGGAGTACCTATAATAATTATGGTTGAATTTCCGGCACTTGGCGACCATTATTCTTATAAAATTATAGATTGATAAAATAGCCATCTCAATAAAAATTGTGATTATCATCGTCTTCACCGACACGCAATCTTTGACTCGGAAAAATCAAAGACTGCTAGACTTGGGAGTCCAATGGTCATATCACCGACCTTTAAGTACACTTACTATAAAAATATGAGCTGCTCTAACCTCATGTGTGCTTCCTCCTTGCCTTTTTCAAATATACATAACCTCTTTAGAGTTGTATTGCCTACAGTTCTAAGTTAAAATCTGGAGTATTTTTTCCATTGAGACCATGGGTAACAGCTAATTACTCTTACGCATTTAATTTAATAAGGACTATTTATAAACAGATTAATTTGAAAAGTATTTATCTATGAAAATGTTTTTGGTGAAAAGGACAAAGCGGCGGGCATAATACACAAGTCATGTCTAAACACAAAGGCTAGCTATTATACCTATGTCAGTAGCAACGCTAAGGTACTTGTTAAAATTATCTTGTGTGTACATTTGACAAAATTGTAAAAGGTTTTTTTAAAGGTATTAATGGTTTTTATCGTGTTATTAAACATAGTAGGTATTTTCGAACCAATTCTTTAATAATGCAATTTCAACACATAATTAATGACGCTCTCTTTAAACCTTTTCCTAAGTTTTCTAAGGAAGCACGTAGGGTTCAAAACATTGCCATGTCGCAACGTATTACAAAATGGCTCCCAAAAGGAATGCTGGCTGAATGCATGAGTGTGGAAATTGTGCCATAATTTTATCTTACGACATGCAGATAACGAGGATTAAGTTTACACGATGCATATTTAAGTGTGTCGTAACTATGTTTATGATATTACAGATAAAAACGTTAAAAACTTGAATGTTACGTTTACGTTTTGGAGCTCATAAACTACAACGAGGTTGTGTTCCTCATGGTAAATGATATCTTATGTTTATTCCCGTCAAAATATCTTTTATAGAAGCTTTTATACATCAATATACTCGGCGACACGTTTGGTTTTTTTATGGGATAGGGTGGCAAACGCGGAGACGCGTAGACGGCACACCTGATGGTCGCTTACCATCAGGTGTGCCGTCCCGCATACCGCCACCCATGGACAACCGCAGCAGAGGAGTCGCAAGTACGTTGCCCGCCTTTTAAAAGGGTTTGGGCCTCCGGTATCCTCACTCACTCAGCGAAACACAACGTAAGTGTTGTTTAACGCCGGTTTTCTGTGAGTCCGTGGTATCACTCCGGTCTAGCCGGCCCATTCGTGCCGAAGCATGGCTCTCCCACGATAAAATTGATACACGATTGGTGTTGCGAATGGGCGATCGGCTTCTGCGCTAAGTATTGTGGGTTCCATCTTCACACTGAGCAAATATTTGTATGACACAGTACAGTACAGTTGTACAGATAATTGTTCCGGGTTTGTGTATGTGAGAATTTGTGTTTGTAAAAGCATCTACGATACAGGAGAAAAACCTAGTTTAGGGCGACGATTATTTAAAAAAGTAACTACTAATATGGTGGAGGCATTCCTAGATGACAATGTAAAATAGTAGTAGTAGTATTATCAGATACAGTCAATTTTACAATATAGGGTAAAAAATCGAGGGGTCCCGATGTGTTAAAAATGGTAAGTACCTATGGTCACCACTCCACAAATGGAAAAAAAATAGAAATAATGAACCTATCTACCTTTATTCCTCAAGCACCCGACCAGATCGATCTTTGTACATGAAAGTTGTCTTGGCACCGAAGAGTTTTGTCACGTCGTTGATCTACTAGCCGAACGTGTAATTCAATAACTGAGCGTGAAGTCCAGGATTCGATTCCCAAGTTGATTAACTATTATTGAGTTTTTCTATAAAGTTCTCAGATCTGTATTCGCAGCTCAAAGTTCGGGCTCGACCACTAAAATAGGTAATTTTTAAAAGTCAAAACTAGTTGCGCGGTTCCAAAAAGTGGGTCCTAAGGAGCCGACAAGAAAAACCATATTTAAATTTTAAAAAAAAGATTAATCATTATATAAAAAAAGAATTGCTAATAGACTCACCCCCTGTTACATGGGACCTAAACATACCGGCGAACTGTGGGTGTACACCTCTGCGAAACCCGTCGGGATGGTATAGAATGGGTTGGTAATAATTATTTGATATTTTTAACCGAATTAACTAGCTTCATGGGAAGATTTCTCGTTTTAGTGGTCCTGAGCGCGACTATACTAGAAATCCTGAATTCCCAACTCGAGCATAGTATTATTGGGGTTTTCTATGAAATTCCCAGTAGCAGCTCGGAATTTGTGTGTGTGGTACCAATAAATAGTAATAGGCTCGCTCTCTATTACATGGGACCTAAACATACCGGTGAACAGTTGGTGTAATTTTAGTACGCCTTTGCCTAATCCTACAGGGTAAACAGGCGTGATTATTTTTGCGTTTAAAAAGCGTTAAATTCAAAATACCGACAACTATGGTTCATTACGCAGCAATAAGGCTGCATTTCTAGTAATCGGAGAAATAAACAAACAGTTTGAAACATTAGACGCTCAACTAGACGTAGGTGAAAAAGGTTGGATGTTTTGTTTAGTCTCAATTAAGACAGACGTTACACAATATTTCGTTTAGTCTGGATAAAGTCGCCCGAGGCATTGTCCTGAGACGCATCTAAATACAGAAACATGTTATTGTATTGTCTACTTGAAAAAAATATTTGTCGAGATTTATTCTTCAATGTTTTTTTTATGGGATAAGGGCATACGAGCAGACGGATCACCTGATGGTAAGCCATTACCGCCGCACAAGCGGACAACGCAACGCGCTGAGTCGCAAGTGCGTTGCCCGCCTTTTAAACGGGTTTAAGGCTACTAAGTACTTATCACTACTATTGTTAAATTTTAAAAAAGCTGTGTCTATACATTGAAGATAATAAAAAAAAACAAGTGGGTTAACCCTAACCTATTTTTTGTCTGTGTGTCTGTTTGTTACTTTACGGATTGGCAACAAAACTACTGAATAGATTCTAATGTTGTTATCACTGCTAGAAATTATATGCTCTAACTTAAAAACTGGTGGACTTCTTATCTCAATTAATTGAACAGATCCTGAGATACTGCTTGACCTCGTTCAAGTTCAAGTTCAAGTTCAAATGTTTTTATTTCAAATAAGCTTTTACAAGCGTTTATGAAACGTTGTGATTCTAGTTGCACGGTTCCAAAAGGTCGATCCTATGGAGAAGAATCCGGCAAGAAACTCCATGGACACTCTTTTAAAATAAATGAATTACAAACTTCACTGGTACAATATTGCGATAACAAGATGTGAGGACGTTGAAGGATGTCCAAGTTTGACCGAGGTCGACTATATTAAACGAAGATTCACGTTATTTGAGAATCCAATGTCATTTCTAAATAAAAAACTATGTGGTAACGCACACCATCAAAGCGACAAATAAAACTAGGTGTCTACTTAGACAAGCCACAACGTACACACATTTACAGTTTCTGTTGTGGTAAACAATACTTTCCATATGAAGACATCTCGATATGTAAATAATATGGAATCTGTTAAAGCTATGTCCATCTACTTATAAGGTTCCTACTATAGCTACTAACTGACCAACATGAAAATTAATAAGCTTATATTAGTCTCTAATAATCAACAGTTTCATTTTGCCAGGGAGGCCGCAAATGCATCCGTATCTAACAACCACACATTCTTATCGTTAACATAGTCCTTGGTTTTGTAATAGGCTTTCATAAGAAGAACAGATTTGACGTGTCTTTTAAATTTCTTGCCAGTGAGATCGGTGACACATTTTGGGAGTTTATTATAGAAACGCACACAATTTCCTAGAAATGATTTATTTGTTTTAGTTAGTCTAAATTTAGGTACCACTATTTTATGTTTATTCCTAGTATTAAGGTTGTGAAAGTCACTATTGACACTGAACTTCTGCAGGTTTTTGCGCACATACATTATGTTTTCAAGGATGTAGAGTGACGGCATCGTAAGTATATTGATGTTCTTAAACACTTCTCTTAGGGAATCGCGAGGGCCCATATCGTAGATTGCGCGGATGGCCCTTTTCTGTAAGATAAATATGGAATCTACGTCTGCAGCTGATCCCCATAGCAGAATACCGTACGACATAATGCTATGAAAGTAGGCAAAGTACACGAGTCTGGCTGTAGCTACATCAGTGATCTGCCTAATTTTTCTCACTGCGTATGCAGCGGAACTTAACCTGCTAGACAGGGCCGATATGTGCGCACCCCACTGCAACTTACAATCAACCGTAACACCTAAGAAAACAGTTTCATTAACTAGGTCGAGTTTGCTGCCTTCAAGAATTAGATTAGGTTCAATTTGTGGTACATTTGGTAACGAAAATTTAAGACATTTAGTTTTGCTAGCATTAAGTAGTAGGTTATTAGCAGCAAACCATTTGGATAAGGATTTTAGACTCTCATTTACATTATAGAGATTGAGACCATTGAGACCTCTCTGATGTATACATACCTAAGAAGCCTAGAATACCTCAAAGAAGAAATCGTCACTGTTGGTTTTTAATATTTTTTTTGGGATCCATTTCTAATCATAATGTAGCTTACACGTGAGCAAAGGCATGGGCTAAAGCTAGTAAGAAATAAACAAACAGTTTGAAACATTAGACGCTCAATTAGACGTAGGTGAAAAGGTTGGATGTTTTGTTTAAACTGAATTAAGACAGACGTTACACGATATTTCGTTTAGTCTGGATAAAGTCGCCCGAGGCAGTTGTTCTGAAACGTATCTAAATACAGAAACATGTTATTGTATTGTCTACTTGATAAAAATCTTTATCAAGATTTTATTCTTGTGTTAAATTCTTGATAAGAGGCAAACGAGCAGACGGATCGCCTGATGGTAAGCGATTACCGCCAATCATGGACACCCGCAACACCAGAGAAGTTGCCAGTTAGAAAGGAGTAGTTTCTTTTCTTGAAGGTTTGAAGGTTTTATTTGTTCGGAAATACTGCAGGCGATAGTTATTCCATAGTTTTGTTGTGCGATGTAGAAAGTTACTAGTGAAACGCACAGTTGTGGACTGCCGACCATCTAGATGATGGGGATGGAACTGCTGTCGCGTAGAACGATGGCAGATAGAGGCAGCAGGGATCGATCCGAACAGTTCCTTGGAGCACTCTTTAAACTTGGGTTTGGGCCTCCGGTATCCTCACTCACTCGGCGAAATACAAAGTAAGCGTTATTTCGCGCCGGTTTTCTGTGAGGCCGTGGCATCACTCCGGTCGAAACGGCCCTTCGTGCTGAAGCATGGCTCTCTAATTTATTTACACAAAGTGGTATATCAAATGATGAAGTCGACGGGACCTAATGACGTGCATAACTGTCATGAGAAGAGAATACGTTGGTGTAAGCAAAGTTTTTCTGCCATGCATCTATCGTTGGTAATATTTCTATTTAAATATCTTTTTCAATGTATGTCAGCGGTCTTATCACCGGTCTAACCTAGTGAACCCTGGTCTAGCTATATCCTTCTATCGTATAGACGTCTGTAACCCACTGCCAAATGTCACACAAATGACACATCCGTTTAAGCTGAAGCGAGGCTGAAGCAGGAAATTAATTGTCTTGTCCGATTTGGTCGCGAAATAAAATTGTATGATCCCTAATTTCAGAAGGCCAATTCAATTAACAGAGGAAGACTAACGAGCCCACTTTGAGCAATTCCTATGTGCTCCTAAATCAATTTATATAATACGTACTTAGGTAGATCCTTAGGAATTATAATAGTAATGAGGAATTATAGAATCAGCACCTTTAACAAAAGTTGTCTTGTCAACTTAGCAAGAATTATTGTATAACTACAGATATTGTATGTACTGCCATGTTTTTCAAATGTAAAACTTGTATGATATGCAAATAAATTATTATTCAATATAAATCACATTATGATTCATTTAAAGCAGCCGTTATTCACACATAAGCACGCCTGTATTCCTCGAAGGGTTAGGCAGAGGCGTACTAATAATACACCCACAGTTCGCCGGTATGTTTAGGTCCCATGTAATAGGGGGCGAGCCTATTGCCATTAACCGGGCACAAATTCCTAACTCCGAGCTGCTACTGGGAATTTCATAGAAAAACCTCTAGCAGTCTAACAGGACCTCTAGCGTAGCAGTCGCGTTCAGGACCACTTGGCTAATGAGGCAGTCAAAATTTAAATATGTTTAAATTGAATTTAAACACAATTTTTCATAGAAATTTCGTGTTTAAATACAATTTAAACACATTTAAGAAGTTGGTGCAAGTGGGTCTAAGTGTTCGTGACCATGTGTAAGTGTATAGGCAAATGACAGAATTTAAAATCGTGACTATTTGTGTTCTTTACTTTGAAGACTTCAGTAATCCACCGTTTTACTGGAGTAACTGATGTATTCTATGTTAAAAAAACTAACTAACTTCTACTTCACCTAAAGGTCAAAGTTAGGTAGGTATCTAATGAAATAACAAAAATATAAAATAATACATTAAGTAAATATAAATCGTCCAAAAATGTAACAAACTCGTAGTACAATATACTCGTAGATACGAATAGAATTGATAGTTTGGTTGCGGACTGTCAGAAAACGCCCGCAATGCACTTTGGGCATACATTTTGTACTAGAACCTGTATATCGTCAGAATTTCAACGAAACATAAGTCCATACATTTTGCAATCGGATTGAATTTTCTGGTTGTGGTTCTACCGGGAGAAAATAGCAATATGGCGTAAGCTTTGGTTCTTATTTAGGATGTTTTCTATATTATTGACTTGCAGTCATATTTATTAGTCTTTTTTAATATATTAATTGAAAACAAAAGCCTGAATAAAAAAAGACACACACTAAAAATGTATTTCGTCTCTTCCTACTCAGAGCTCTATAGTGAATAGCATATAAAATGATTTAGCCCCTTCAGTTTATTGGATGCTACTTTTCAAGGTAACTTGGCCCACTAAGCGCCGTTTAGAAGCCGTGTTTAGTAATACCTATTGGGAAGCGAGTGAAACTGTAGGCAGCAGCTAGTGCGAAATAAAATTATTGAAACTAAAATCTAAGTTCATTAAGTATGTTAAAAGCTATCAGATCACAGTCACAAAGGCTCATTAACCTAGTAGTCCTGACTGCTATGCTAGGTCCAGGGTTCGATTCCAAGGTTGACCAAAGTGTTATTGGGTTTTCTGTGTGACGTTCTCAGTACGAGCTCGGGGATTAGAATAACCCGGTTATAACAATGGATATAGGCTCGCTCCCATTACATGGGAGCTAAACACACCGGAGAACTTGGGTGTCCATTAGTACGCCTCTGCTTAATCCTTCGGGGAATACAGGCGTGTACCATCACGCTTTTAGTTAATAGTAGTTAGTTTGGCTAAACCCTAGGCTATATTGTTCCAAGAACTGTTTTGAGACGGGAGGTTCGGGGATCTCCACATTTTGCGGTATCTTCTTGTTGCACTAACGCTGGGGTCCGTGCACCTCTACGTCGAATAGCTAATAATTACAATACTTTTTTCTCAGATCTTGATTTGTTCACACTGTCTCCTAATAAGTTTAGAAATTGTCTGCTTGAGAAAATTAAAAAAATAGATATTAACATTTAGATCTAGATTAATATTTTTTGTGCTGTATAAGTGTCATTACTTAAATAAATGTCTCTAGCACTAGCTTCACTCGTGCTTAGTTAAGTAGTTCCATGTTAAAACTATTTTACTTAACACGTGGATAACGATGTGGGTTACTCATGGATAAATCCTGTTATTTATAATTTAGTTATTAAGAAAAGTGTGTAACCGTTTGTATTCTCGAACAAATAAATAAATAAATATAGCGTCTGAACGCAGGTCAAAATCCAGCCCAAACTCTAAATTTTCACTTACTAAAATAAAATAAATCTTGCCATTTCTATAGAAATCTGTAGGAAGCGGGATCAATAATTTGGTTAGTTTTTATTGGTAAGATTAGTGTCAAAAACAGAACACCTATTTTTATTCAAGGTAGGTAAATAATAGCTTTTTATAGGTAGGTAAGTATATAAATGTAATACAGCAAATATTACAGACAACAATTAAATGTTGCCAAGAGCGTAATAAGGTCGTATTACTAAGTATTTCAAATAAGGTAGGTAGGTATGTTTTTCTCTGAAGTTCAGAATCCGACGCGACATTATTTAGAGACGAACCAAAGCAGGAGATATTATTAGAGACCAAATATTACACAATTACATATTGTTGAAGGCAATTTACGTACATTTTCATTACTAATTACGTAGATCACAAGGTACTTATTTTTTTTTATCTATGAAGTATGAAATGAGAATTCTAGGCAACGTATTTTCGAAGAAGAATCATATCAAAGTTCGCCCACCTTTGTAACTAATTTAGATGCTTAGACTCTAGATTGATATTAGAGAACACGTGTCGAATATAAAATGAAGAACTATTATACGATAAATAAATTTACCTAAGTAGTTATTTTTATAACCAATCAAACGTTACTTTTTTCTGGCTTCAGTACAAATTATTTGATTATTTTAATTTTGCCAGACGATCTATCAAGCAATATTCTGACCACAGATATCTAGCTTATAAAAATATCCTCATGTACTTAGCATAATAATCAACCCAATAAAATGTCTCACTGCTGTGCACGGGGCTCCTCTCAGAATGGGAGGGATTAGGCTATAGTCCACAGCGCTAGCCTAATGCGGGTTGACAGTCATCACGCCGTCGCCGTCGAGAAAATGTCTACGTCATTTTCTTTTTCCTTCACCGTTTAAACGCGTCATAATTAATTATTAATACGCATATACCTCCGAAAAGTCAGATTAGCGTGCCTTGGGTTCGAACTCGAGACCTTACGACATGGCAGCCCAGTGGCAAATATAATAGGGCTATCACTGCTTATCCTCATGTGAGTTACGCAATAAAAGTTTGTAGGATAAATTGGATATAAAGATTAGCGCAGCAGTATTCGTATGACAAACGAATCCGCCGGCTTATCGTACATACTCTCCGAGGCATGGCGGTAAGGACCGAGAATTGCAAAATGGAAAAATTACTCTTTCACGAATGATACTACGAACCAAGTAGCACTTGTTGACTGTGTGATTTGATTGTTTGATTTGACAGTTCTTTAATGATTTGACAAATCACACATCGCGCTCGACGACTGAACAAGCGCGAGAGGCATATTTAAAAATATCCCTGTTGTGATTTTCAGCATTGGCCAAGTCTCTAGAAAATTAGGCTGTGACCGAGTTCTCGGTCGGACCTTACATGGAGGGTACGCTCTCCCATCAATAGGCAGAATTGCTGCGGTCAGAAGCTTTATTTCATATTGCATAACAATTAATCTGCCTGGTTATTACGTAGCTACGAGCCCATCTTCGGACCGCAATATTCAATGTTTACTTAATTGTATGCTATTCATCGGCATTTCCATAATAGACCGAATAAGGAATGTGGATATTCGGAAAAAGAAAAAAGTCAAAGATGTGGTAGAAGTAATACGATCACAGAAATGGCGATGGGCAGGACACATTGCGTGTATGGACGTGGCCAGGTGGGCTAGACGAACGTTGGAATGGAGGCCTGCAACGAAACGCGGCAGAGGTCGTCCGCCGGACAAAAAGAAGTGGAAGGAGATGGAGGAGGCCGGATGGACGAATTAAAGGCTGTTGATGATGATGATGATGTATTACATGATTAAAATGATCGCAACTCGTGGTAGAGCCACGGAGCTCTGCTCTAATAGAAACGATTAAATCTCGCCGTCTAAAACACGACGACAATAATATTCACTGAATTTATCAGCGCGATTATTACTTTACACTCGACAGCGAGAGTGTGTTTTTGACAACTCATGGTAAAGCCCCGCTCTAATAAAAATAATTTAAACCTACCTGTCAGAAACAATGACACTATTCACTGAATATGTAATCTATCGTACCTTAAATTTATTCGCTATAAATAAATTTATTAGCACATAATCGAAAACCCTACGATTTATACAGGTATAAATCGAAGGGTTAGGCAGAAGTAACTGCATCGATTTTTCTACGCCTCTATATATCTATACTAATATATAAAGCTGAAGAGTTTGTTTGTTTGCTTGAACGCGGTAATCTCAGGAACTACTGGTCCGATTTGAAAAATTCTTTCAGTGTTAGATAGCCCATTTATTGAGGAAGGCTATAGGCTATATATCATCACGCTACGCGGACGAAGTCGCGGGCAGAAGCTAGTTTATAATATAAGCAGAAGTAGTAGTACTACTGAATAAACATCGTTTTGCGTTATTATAAATATATTGTGAATATTCCTTTCACCAAATTAATCCCCTTTCAACCATTATACGTATTTAATTAAAGCAACCAGGTACTTTCAGTATTTCTAATTTTCCCGTATATTCAAAAAGCAATAATAAGTTTAGGTATAATTTCAACCGACTTCAAAAAGGAGGAGGTTCTCAATTCATCTGTATTTTTTTGTGTGTTTGTCTTATTGACTTAATATAAAAACCGTTTTTTATTTGGAAAATTCTTTTTTGTGTGAAAGACTATACTCTCGACGTGGTCCCATTCAAATTTGGTGACAAAGATCTGATGACAAGTTTAGAAAAAAAATTGCAACAAAACGTACTGACCGAATAAATTTCAAAGACGTTCAGGTACGTCAGATTTTACTCGCCACTCAGTGTTGAAATAAAATACATCTATCTATATATATAAAAGAAAGTCGTGTTAGTTACTCCATTTATAACTCAAGAACGGCTGAACCGATTTGACTGAAAATTGGTGGAGAGGTAGCTTAGAACCAGGAGACGGACATAGGATACTTTTTATCCCGTTCCTGTGGGATGTGATGACAGACCGAATTCCACGGGGGCGAAGCCGCGGGCAGAAGCTATCCCGTTCCCGTGGGATTGATGATAGACCGAATTCCACGGGGGCGAAGCCGCGGGCAGAAGCTAGTATTAAATAAAAGTGAGATCGCCTTCAAAAACAAAAAAGAATATGTTAGATGCGAAACAGTTTCGGAGTCATTAGCAAAAACGAAAGAAGGAAGTTGGTGCTATTGATTTGGTCGGACCAAATCAATGGCTGAAGCCCAAAAAGCCATATGGCAGATCCGGCCCTGGGGGGAAACCTTCAGCCCTTCCAGAGATGTGCCCTAACGGATAACTTGCAGGTTTTTCTAGGGTAGTGTTTTAAGAAGATGGTGTACCTGTATCTACTGAAAATGACCATCAGTGAGGAGAAAACCTCCCGGTTTTAAACTGAAAGACGACTGTTGAAGATTCCCCCTACAAACAAAATAGGGTAGGTACTTACCGGCATGGGCTTGTTCTGTTCATTCACGAGGGAGTCTGTGATAGATATTTGGCCATCCCTGACCACGACCTGGAGGCCAAGGCGGTAGACCCCCAGCACTCGCTGCGTGCCCCAGCGCACGCGGGACAGCAGGTGCAGGGTTAATACCTCGCCTGGGTCGATGGGCCGCACCACGGTCCATTGGAAGCGCTGAGGACAAAGTTAATAATTCACTCAAAAATTTTCACCTCACAAAAATTCCCAAATTCCCAATTAAATAATTCTTACAAAAAAAAATATCATTAAGTATTTCAAATATTATATTGTTTAGTTCTTCATTCCATTGCAATTGAGTTAATGGCCAAAGAGAGACTGTTTTTCATCAATGAATTGTAGAGTACCTAGTGCCACAATTTATGCAACAATTTTTCGTGTAAGCTTGTGTTCATAATTACTCATTTAGGTGTGATCTTAATTTCATTGACATGAAATATTTTAGGTAATTGCTAGTAGACACGCTATTTTGTGGAAATATGAAAAACTAAGTGCCATTTTTTTTTACAATGGGTTTTATTTTATTTTTCTGTAGAATTTTTCGTATGATTCCCTTGTACCTTGTGTCTCTTCAGTTTTAAGAGTCACTCGATAGCACTCAATGCACACAAAGAGGCGCAACAGGAGTAGGATCGTAGCTTAACTCGGATAACAGGCAATTAAAGACGTTTGCCGGGACTCGAGACGAATAGCGCTAACGTGTGCGAAGAGGCTATAACAAAACCTGACAAGCTTGGGTTCCGAGTACTTAAAGAAAGAGGTCGGTACGACGAGGTTAGATGCCATTAACGCTTAGGTACAGGGAGCTGGCTAGTTTTATATATTTACGGACTTTTTTTTTTAATTTATTATTATGGCGCCACACTTTTTGTGTATTTGCCAGTGTCAAGTAATAGAATAATCAAGTAGGTATTAATTCCCATCATGGGATTGTATTATGGCCTTTGACTCACGAACACTTAATGGTTAACTATCCACCATAATTACACATTAAACTTCGGAGAAATTAAAGTATTGAAAAATAATATAAAATCGACAGTGCCCTTTTCATTTTCCCGCCTAAACCCTCATTTACGGACTTATTCATCGGGCTTGAAATAAAAGAATTTGTAACTTGAGTCTTAAAAGTTCAAGTTAAAAGTAAAGTTCAAGTTCAAGTTAAGTTATGGAATCGATTCATATTAGAACCTACAGGAGCTATTTAGCTATAAACAAAAGTTGACTTTTTAGCCCCTGTTTTGGTTAGCTCTGGGATTTTAAATCAAATTTCACGGTAGGTAAGCACCAGAGTTGCGTCAAAACCATTTGAAATACATGTTTCAGATTCTAAGGATCTGTGTACGAGTTATTGGTCACAAAATATATCATAACATACCTCTAGTCCCCAAAGGATAAGGCAGAGACGTACTAATGGCCCACAATTTGCCGATATGTAATAAACGCGTACTTAAGGCGCGGTGAATAGACGATGTTTAGGTATTGGAGGGGGTGAAGCAGGTACGTGGGGCACAACTCAGCACAAGTAGGCCCGCCCACTGCGGGGCGCCTCGGACGAATTTCGGCGATGCGCGACGTCCTTTTAATATAGAAACGTAATTTCGAAACGTTTGTTAGATGTACGATTGGCTTAGCGCGCCGCTGTCCGACTTGACACCGCATAACGCAGACACTAGATACTAAGTTCGAATCTCATGATATATAATATTCCTCTTCCTCTTTTTTTTTTAATTTAAAAATGTACTATCTAACTACTCTTTTCGTATTTTTTAAATAGTAAATCAATTATTATTATTTTCTAGAAATTTGAATAGAATATTGAGAAAGTTTTAACAGATTCATCAGATGAGTAATAAATAATTAATCATTCAGAAATAAAATGGCTTGGGCGTAGAATTGCCAATTCTAGAAATGGCAAAGTGTCAAAATTGTGAAAAATTTATATAACAAGCATTTTTATTCCCCAGACTAGCCCCTGCCCGTGGCTTCACTCACTTGAAACTCAAAACCAACAGTGATGATCTCTTCTTTGTATGGGTCTCTATACATTAGAGGGGTCAAGCTGTATCTCAGGTTCCTTTTAATTATTTGAGATAAGAAGTATACCAGTTTTTAATTGTGAGCACATACTTTCTAACAGTGATAACAAAATTAAAATCTAATCAGTAGTTTTTCGCCAACCCGTAACAAACAGACAAGAATTTTAAAAATCACATTTTTGGGTTCGGAGACGTTTATATACCCCAACCCATTTGTTTTTTTTTAATATCTTTAATGTACAGACACAGCTTTTTACAATTTCATAATAGTAGAGATATGCATTTTTTTCAGAATCTAATATAAAAACGGTCACCAAGCCCGATGGTTTATTCGGGAGAAAAATAATATAGGTACCGACATGTAGGGTGTCACAAAAGACTGTAGTAATTTGAAAGCAAATAAATAGCGCAAGCCATAGATAGCACCAACCAACAGCATAGCCACACAAACAGCTGTTTAGTAGGTACATATTTTCTCGACAAATGTCGTAATTAGGGTTTCCGGGCGAGAATTCCCGAAGCGAGAATTCCCGGAAAATTTTGCTTTATTCGATTCGAGACGACAAAAAATGGGTCGATAGCTTGAGAAATCTGAAGACCATAGAAAACTTACAAAATTAACTAATATCGTACCTAAATATGAAGATATGTATGTACACACATCAAAAAAAGTTTGCGATCACTTTGAAAAATCTAAATCTCTTTTTTTATGGTAGATTATATTATGATTTCTTCTTTAGTAATTTATTTTTTAATTTCAAACAGGGTATTTCTATTTAAAGAAAACACACAAAAACATTTTTTCTTGATAAAGTTGAATTTAAAAAGTTATATCAGCTTAAGCTAGTCGCAATTTTTTTTTGATGTGTGTATAAATATTAGTGCACGAAAAATCGACTCAAAATGTTTAGCATGTTTTAGAACAAAAAATAACCACTGATTTCTAAAGTTTACGCAAATATTACACATATTGAAATTGAAAAACTATACGGATTCTATCGCCAAATAAAAAGAAGCATAAGGACCCGTGTAAAGGAACACATTGCTCATGTTAAGAACCGTCGTCCCAAGAAGTAAGCAGTTTGTGAATACATAGTTGACATGGCCTAGCACTATATCATATTTGATACCACTTTGGAGGAAGTCTGAGATTGGGGCAGACCTAATATGGTCCAATTTAACCCGAAAAAGACAAATATGCGAGTTCACTGCAAAAAAAACTGCCGTTGGTCGTATTTTCTCGTTTTGAGAGCACCGCTTAATTGCCTCAGCCAATATTGGAATACTTGGTGTCGACATATGAAATCAAGTCATTTCCGCGGTCATTTAGAGGTTAAGGCTAAGTTAGTCTCGAAGAAGCTTGGCGTGCTTAATAGATAGAGACGGTATTTCACTCGGGCCCACCGCCTATTACTTTATAAGGTGCAGGTCTGGTCTCATATGGAATACTGTTCTCATCTCTAGACAGGAGCACCCCAGTACCAACTGCTCCCTCTGGAGCGCATCCAACGAAGAGCGATTCAAATCGTAGACTACCAATATAATTCAAACCGGCTAGACTCTTTGACGCTGTGTAGAGATGTGGCCTCGCTATGCATCTTCTATCGCCTATACTATACGGCTTGCTTCGAGGAATTGTTCGAATTGATCCCTGCAACTACTTTTCGCCGTCGTTCTACGCGACAACAGTTCCATCCCCATTATCTTGATGGCTGACAATCCATAACTGTCCATTTCTCTAGAAACTTTCTGCCTCACATAACAAAACTGTGGAACAACAGTGTTGTATAGCAGTCTATGGCAGTGTGTCGACGGCGCCGGACCTATGCACGGATTCGTGACGGTTTACATACGTTGATTCCAGATAAAACGCTACTGAGCCGTACTTGGCCGATGTCCCGGTGGTTTTGCCGTGTCATGTACAAGCTCTCACGTTTTTTCAACTGTACGGCAAGACGTGGACCTCCGGCCAGTTTAACACACTGGTTTAATAATTCCAAGCTCGCTTACCAGTTACATGTACTAGTATCATGTAGCGTAGAGCGTAAAGCTGTCAGCGTCGCTTGAAATGCTTCCATTAGTCTATGCTACTAAAGGAGTTATTTCCAAAATATTTAATAGACATCTGTGCACTTATGTGTGCCGATTTGCTGCGATATGTACCGTGTGCGTTACGTTTCTTTTGTCATTCAAGGTCCAATTAATGTTAGTAAGTTATTTATTTTTATTAAGTTTACAAATAAGTTATCGCATTTATCATGATTATCACTCGTTGTGAACTTGAGATTTTCAGTAATTACTTTAAAAAATGTCGAAACATTGATCTTGTCGAGATTATCCCTCGACTTATCACACGAGATCTCTAGTTACTAATCTAATAACCAGAAAAATCTAAAAAACCAGTAAAGTAGATCAGTCAGTTCTTACAACCTGTCAAGTTTTATATACCGTTCCAGTAAGACAGTCGTACCCCTGACAAAGCCCAGTACTATGTCAGATTTAATATACTGCAAGTCCTTGCAAAAGAAAGCAGATATCTGCCCAAGCTGATTCGCGAGACTATTTAAAATACAACATTTCATTACCTGCTTGGAACCCCATTATATGTAGATTCCATTAAATCTAAATCCAAAGATAAAGGATAGGATTTGCTCATTCTATGTGAATCGGGTCGCAAATACTTAACAAAAGTGAAAGCTAGCTGTTAGTGATTCGACATCTGAATCTACTGGTGACCATGGATACTGTAGCCTATAATGGATCCAAAACGTGTATGTATGTATGTATCTTCTTTATTTAAAATTTTAAAAATTACATTTTTATAACAAGGCCCCACAAAACCGTTTTAACGGTTTGTCTGTGGGAACAAAAAAACAACTTGTGCACTAATTATACGGACTTAATTAATAACCTACTAACTATATATTAGTACTTCTTTACAAACTAAGAGATCCAAAATTATTAATTTCTGGTTAGAAGACAGCAGGTAGTTCGGTGCGTATACATCAGTTAGAGGGACTTAAGGAGAAATTCCTTAAGCAATTTAGCAAATTTACTTTTTTTGTTTTCATTTCTACAATGGGAAGGCAAACTATTGAGAAGGTACGGTATTCTTTTGTCCAACGTTCTGTCACCGTAGTAGTTCCCTACTCTGGGGACTTCAAACTTAGCCGTTGTTAGGGACCTGGTGCCATGTTTATGCGACACTAACGAGTAACGCTCCCAACTGCCATGACTGTTTACAAGTAGAAGATATTTATGTTTTAGACTTACAGGTAGTATTTTACAGATTTTGAACAACTTATTATAATCGCCTTTACAGTTCTTTCTCGTTTTTTTATTTACCAAAAATTTTAAAAATCGTCTTTGTTGTGCTTCTAGTTTGTCTAAGTTGGTTTTGAAAGTAAGTCCGAAACAGTCGAGTGCGTAACCTAATATAGGGTCTACCAAGGCTGAATATAGGCATTTAAGGGTGCTACTAGGTACTTTAAAGCTTAGGTGGTAAAATTTACCTACTAGCGTTCTAAGTTTATTACATAGGTAATCTATATGATATGACCAAGATAAGTTCTCATCGACTTTGACTCCTAGGTAAGTAATACATTTTGCTCGTTCTATTGGTTTACAGTTACATTTATGTTCATTATGAATGCATGAGAAACTATGTGTATATATATTTATATGTGTAAATAAATAAAATAAATAAATATTCTGGGACATTTTTACACAGCACTATCTAGTCCCAAACTAAGCAGAGCTTGTACTATGGGTACTAGACAATGGATATAATACTTATATACCTTTTTTTTGTAAATACATACTTATAATACATAAGAAACACCCAGACGAACACAAACACTTATATTCATCACATAATTTTTTGGTTCTGTGGGAATCGAACCCACGACCTCATGGTCGGCAGTCCGGTACTCGAACCACTAAACCACAGAGGTTGTCAAAATAAAGTAAATATCAATATAACACTTGTCTTCATAGATTTTCTTGAAGTCCCGGGAATTTTCGGGAAATAGTGATCGAGAATTCTCGATTCCCGAGAAAACAGATGTCGAAAAATCAGAAACCGAAGTCGCAATTGAAAGTGCTGTCCCAGGGTTCTCGTGCTCGGGTAATCCTTTTGTAATCGAAAATTGACTTTTTGTGAATTTTTTGCATTTTTCATGCTAATTTTATAAAGTCAAATTTCAAATTTCGACATGGCAGGTGGGACTCGCGGTGGCTTAGTGGTCATAGCGTCTGGCGTACCTAGCCAGAAGACGCAGATTCGAATCCTGCCTGCGAGTCGAATTTTTCCTTCACTAAATAACTTTATCGAAAATTGAGATTAGATAATGATTTTAAATTTTGAAATACTACTAACTACTAATTTTATATCATGTGATTTTTTTGATAAATTTTATCAACATAATTATATTGTGGCCATCTGCTATCGTCTAAACTATAGTTTATTATTACTGAACTTATTACTATTTCGCCTTCAAAGTTGTTCATATAATGTCATTATAAAAAAAATACTATGGCTCCCTAAAATCATGAAAAATAATCTGCCGCTCCTCAATGGACCTCCTATCGAATTACTAGTTGTTACTACCTATAACATGCTGTAACACAATGTAGGTACATAATTATTATATGCTTATGTACTCATAAGAAGTTATCTCCGATGGTTCATGGATAGCCCGGTAAACTTTTATTTTTATTATAAAAAAAAGTTAAAAAATGTATTAAAAAACAAAGAACAAAAAAAACAAATTAAATAATAATCACTGAAAAATTATTTCTAAAAAGAAAATGAACAAAAAGTTAACATATCGAAGCGGGGTTTGAACTCACGCTTAGTCGCACATAACGCATATCTTCCTACTGCAGAAGACCGCTAGACCAACCGAGCTATAGAATTACGCATCGAAATAAAGTATTTATAGATAATCAGGCAGGTATGTGCTTACTTTACAACTTCCACCATTTATTTTTGTTTCATAGAATAAAATACAAATAAACAATACATAGAATACGAATACGATACAATCAGATACAAAATATTTTTGAGCGGCGGGCGGAACAAAATGACACAGGTCCATCAGGCAGCGCGCCTCAGCGATCACTGTCGCTCCGCCTAGAAATGAAAGAGAAGCGAACAGACGCCTCGATGGCGCGGTGTTTCGTTCGACTCGTGAGAGTTATTTATCATGAAATTTATTAATTATTAAAAATATCTTATTTCAATCGATAAATAAAACCGCTAGCGTACTTTATTATTATATATTACGTCAGTGTTATTAATTTTATCAAGATTTGTTTGTAAATAATACAGTTACAATTGCAATAATTTTGAATTCAATGGTTACTTTATGATTTTTTTCTATCGAGAAAATTTTCCGCAAACGTGTTTTGGACCGGTTAGTGTACTCATAAATATGATCAAGATTAACATATATTTTTTTCACTGCTTGAAACTGTGTACTTTTTGCTAAATAACTGCTTTAAGAAGTCTATTTTGACTATTCACAGCGCCTTAAACAGGCTTTCTTAATCTTAATGCTATTTAATCGCTTCGTACAAGAAAAGCTTCATTTAATATTAATGGTTATAGAAAATTCAGTAGTCAGGGATCTTGTAGCTACCACCAATTCATTATGAGCGAAGGTCGGCTATTCCTTGTTGGTCATTCAGTATCATTGCGAACTCCTTCATATACAATGCAGTGGCTTGGAATGAGAGCTTTGAATTATTCGGGCGTCTGACTTGTGTTTAGTTTAGTTACAAATAAAAATTATACTTAAATCAAGATTGAAAAGTAGTACTAAGTAATTTAATAAACGCTATTTTATGTACATATATATACTTAGCTTTAATTGAAGATGTGTTTCCTAAACTAGAAATTGTGGAAGCCGGTTGGCAGTGAATTTGTGTAACCAGCGATTTGGGATAAGTGATGGTGATGAATAATTCAGTAAATAGACCAAGAGACCAGGGCAGGATGGTGGGTTTAGGGGGCCCTGGGCTAATACTACTTAGTGGCCCACCTAATTACTCAAAGTATAGAAAAAATAATGAGACAGTAAAATATTTCATTTATTATAATATCCATTCATTATTATTATATTATTTATTATTAATCCACGGGCCCTGGGTTGAAGGCCAAAAAACCATATGGTAGATCCGGCCCTGCGAGAGAAAGTGTCAGATAAGTTCCTGTCATTTGTTGTTTAAAACTGGGAATATTCTGTCTACGTCCCGGTCTAAAAAAGAAACAATATTTACATACATTATAATATTTAGTTTTTCTTTTCCTTTAAAAACCATTTCACCAACTTCGAGTAAGTTTCCGTTAAATTATTGGGCAGATAATTTCATTTTAGTTCCATTTTGAATTTCTTCGGCGGTAGCGGTTACTCCGAAGTGATTATATATTATATAACACTAAGGGCCACTTGCACCAACTTCTTAAATGTGTTTAAATTGTAGTTAAACACGATTTTTCATAGACATTTTGTGTTTAAATCCAATTTAAACATATTTCAAAAGTTGGTGCACGACTATCTACTACTAAGCCTTTCTTAGTGTCATTGTTTTGCTCACGTGACATTCTCTACTAAAATTATTATTGTTAAGATTTCGGTGGACCGAATTTCCAATACAAACTTAATATAAAAATAAAATCGTAATTCAAACACAATTTAATCAAAGTGTGTTTTCATTCGGATTCAGATGCAGGTAATTTAGGTTCCTGGTCTACCATTTCATCCAAAATACTTCACTGGAAATAAATGTAAGCGAATGGAATTCTTGATAACTTTACCAAGTTTAAATCGATTTTCCGGTCGTTTATATCCAGTGCAGTAGTAGTAGATGAATGGTGGTACGGTAGGAACCTAGATTAACTGTATCTCAATCCAAACGATAGCACAAATATTGGATTAATTTGGATTACCTATTGTTTGGATTATGTTTTATTTTGGTATTACGTTTTTGGGCAATTCAAACTTCGCTTTACCCTTAAAAAAGCGCAGTGTTTTTGAAGACGATTCGTATTAATCTCAGAGTAATGTAACATAGTAACACCGTCACGTTGTTTCAAGGTTATATACATTATTTTATATAATAATATAGTATATATCGTGCTGAAACATTTTGTATACAAATCACGTTCTATCCGTGATGGGCTTTCAGAATAATTACTGTTGTTATTAGCTGTCTTGCGGCATTGTCGGTGCAAACAAAATTTCTTTTGAGCCCTATAACGGCCTTAAAGAAGAAAGTCCTCTAAATTGGAATGATTACGTAAGAGGATGTTGTTGTTTATGATGGTGACGCAGGGGAAAATATTTAGAATCTTTTAAGTCTTTTCATGTTGGGGTTGGTTTGGTTGGATTTACGACGTACCTACCCATTTCAAAAGTAGGTACTCTTTGGGCCAAGGGTATGGAAAGTGCATTAATGAAATAATTATATTGTCTCGATTAAATTGGTATCAAACTAGCTGATCCGACAGACGCTGTCGAGTTTAAATTGGAAACAAAAGTAGATAAAGCTCCCATATAAGCATCACATTTTGTTAGAATCTTATAATGTTTATCTGATATTACGCAAAAGCATCTAAAGTAAGATTATTTCAAGACATTATTTATTCATCCTCAGTATCTCCTTTTTAAAAATATGAGATTATAAAAGCAAAAGCTTCTTCCTGATATATTATTTAGGGACTTTTATATGAGTTAGGTACACTTATAACGCATCAACGCACACATCACGTTGAAAGCCTGTCCTTGTCCTTAGGAGAAACGTGGGTGGTATTTTCTCCATAGGAACGCTCTATTTCGCTCTAGGTTTGGCTCTCTACTCTTGGACCAATTTAGAAGATATTTCATATTCTGAAGAAAAAGCATATTTCCTATGTTACTATGTTTTTCTTTTTTCGTTAATAGTTGTAAATTTTTTACACTGGGCCTTTGTTGACAGCTGTCTAAATAGGGTAATTTGTCCGCATTTTGTGAGGGTGCATAAAGAGGTTGATAGCTCTTGTATGTCCCTATTTTTTCCCTTTTGGATGATATAACACTAAACACACATCTAAACACTAAAATGAGCGCTTAAGTGTCAGTCCAAAATAGATCTGCTGGCAACACTATTTTATCGTAATATTTTTAAGTTTTTGTTACTTCTACTACTTTTGCCCTTGGTTTCGACCTTACACCTTACTACCTATAAAGATTTGTTATTGTAATGTAAATCTCTAAAACTTTGTTATATAATATTTAAGCGAATAGCCCAAGTTCTGTATGAAAACTTATTTAGACCAGGAATGTGTATTTTTTTTAAAAAAAAAGCTTACTAGCAATGCGCGTCGCACATTACTAGTATTCTTGTTAACCCTTCGTGCTAAGCTAGATAACTTGTGTTACGAGTGGGTTCACGTCGGTAGTGCAATGGGTGGGATTCGAACCGGCAACCACATGATCGCAAGTCCGACGCCCTAGCCATTAGACTACCGCCGCTTAAACTTAAACACTGGTTCAGTCTACTATTTTTTAGTCTCACAGTGCATAGTGGTCAATCAATGACTTCAGAATTGTGGGTTTTTGACAGTTATGTCTACGAATTCTGTCAATTCTAATGTCATTTAGTGAAATTGAACGGCCATTCTGATACAATTAAATTCCTTTCGTTCCTTTCACTTTAGTCCTTTCGTCCTCGTCCTTTTTCTCTCGAGCAAACCTACGATCGAAATCAAATGCATTTTTTTATGCCATAGGAGGGCAAACCAGTCTATAGATCGCCTGATGGTAAGCAATGCCGCCCGTGGACACCCGTAACATCGGCTGGTTTTTTAAAAGGGTTTGGGCTTCCGGTATCCTCCTGCCTCACTCACTCGGCGAAACACAACATACCTACCTAGGTAAGCGTTTTCTGTTAGGCAGTGTTTTCTACGGTCGAGCCGGCCCGGGACACTTCCTGTCCCTTTTGTTTTCCTTTGTGCTTTATCTCGAGGAACACTTGAATCGAAATCAAATGCATGCAATAAGTTTCAGGTACCAGTGTCGTGTTGAGTGTGTTCAAACTGTGAGTCAGACTGACTTGGGTCTCAGTGCAAACTGAGTTCGCTAGGAAAGCCCAGAACCATCGTAATATGAGAATGGCCGTATAATTTATTTCATTGAAAAGCTTAATTTTTTACAGCTCCTCATTGTCCATGAATATTAATATTTGATATTTCAAATTGATACCCCCACGCATTCCTGAAAAAATGTCTTGACAGACAGACGGGAAACGAAGTCATCTTTTATGGGTTCCTTATAGGAACCATAAAAATGATTTAATTTCGCACTAATTTGGCATCTGTTTATTGCGTAAATTTTTGCAGGTTATTAACAATTTATTATTAATTCATTATTTTGTTAATAATGTTCATAGCTTTCATTAGCTTAGTTGGCACAAATAGAATTTTCGTTAAGCTAAAATAAAAAAAAAATACTAGCAATATGGGTCACACATTACTAGTATTCTTGATAACCCCTAGTGCTAAGCTAAATGCGTGTATTTTTAATTTTTCGATGGCTGCTGAATAACAATTTTTAAAGCAGCCTCCGTATCGGCTTCGTTTATAAGCCTCCAATCCTATTTGTGAGCGCATGAACGTTGTAAAACATGTCACCTATGAGCCGACACATGTGATATATGGCATTATTCCTGCTATAAAAAATGGAAGCTGTGTCTTAGGCGTGCTATACACATGTTATGTTTGAGCCGGCATTAGGGTCCGGTGAGGCTTTAATAAATACCAAAAAAAATCGTAATTTAACCAATATTTTATTAAATTGTGTTATCAATCGGATTGAAATAAGTACCGTTAATCTAGGTTCCTGTCCACCTACAGGAGTTGTTGTTTTTTATTTATTTTTTTATAAAACTTTGCCCCAATATTTTCTCCTGTAACGTAGGTGCGTTTAAAAAACATATTCTCACATACAAAAATGCCTAGACTCGGAACAACTACCTGTAGAACATACAAATATTTGTTCCGAGCGGGGATCAAACCCACAAACACATCGTCAAACGATAACAACATCATCGAAGATCATGGAGAAGTAAATAAAGAAATATTCTGGGACATTTTTACACAGCACCATCTAGTCCCAAACTAAGCAGAGCTGGTACTATGAGTACTAGACAGTGGATATAATACTTATATACTATTCTTTTTTGTAAATACATAGTTACTTATAATACATAAGAAACACCCAGACGCACACAAACAATCGAACCCACGACCTCACGGTCAGCAGTCCGGTACTCGAACTACTAAACCACAGAGGTCGTCAATCTATTGTCAATTAAAACATTAATTTATCGTCAAATAAAACAAAAATTTACAGCTGCCAATGAGCCAATCTGCGGACGAATAGAAAAAATCCACAAGATTCGATTTTTTATGCTACAGCCAATTAGAACGATATCTTTTTGCAATTTGGATCTCGAGATCCAAAGTGTCCTATCAAGACTATCCAATTTACTTTCAAATTGTTTCATTTGCTGATATTGTCTGACATTTGTTGTTTTTAGGCAACGCCCGACGCAAAAATCCAGGTATAAATTGTAAAGTGTATATATGTGTCCTTTGCATCCTATCGTCCAAACAAATGGATCGATTTTGATTCAGTTTTTTATATATTTGAAAGGTGACTCGATGAAGAGCGTTATGAGCTATTATTTAAGAAAATCAGGCCAGCTGTTTGAAAATCATCAGCTCCTTTCTAGTTCATGAAAGGATGTAACCAATTTCGACGGGTCTGATCGATTTGAAATTTAGCATAATGTTACTTCAATAATATTGCAAGAACGTTGTTATCATGAATGGATAATGCGGGAGGTATTTAAGGTGTTTTTTGTTCTTTCAAAGCAGAAACTATCAATAAGTGTCCGACACATTAAGTTCATTTACTTTGCCAAACCAATACTGCTAATTAATCTTTTTTCATACTCGATATTTGATTTTTATCGACAACACTTCTATTAAAGTACAATCTGGGACTTTACAAAGTAGGTAACTGACGCGAAGGACATGATCTAGTAGATAGAATCTTTTTTTTTTCCTCATTACCTACTTTTCTTGCATTCAGAATATGGAATATCTTACTTTGTTTTTCTTTTATCAAGAACTAGCTTCTGCCCGCGACTTCGTCCGCGTAGCGTGATGATATATAGCCTATAGCCTTCCTCAATAAATGGGCTATTTAACACCGAAATAATTTTTCAAATCGGCTAGAGATTGTCTGTGCCAAACTTCATCAAAATCGGTTGAGAGGTTTAAGAGGGAAAGCGTAACAGACAGACAGACAGACAGACAAAGTTACTTTCGCATTTATAATATTAGTAGGGATAGAGTATAGATTTAGGTATTTATCTTACTTCACTTTTACTTATACGAACAGAACATCTTTATCCTTAATTATCTTTATTGATGCCAATTTGCCCGCTAATGCCCAATTTTCCACAAAAAATATATTTTTTTAATACAAAAATTGTACTCGGGGTAAACTTAATTTAGCAGATACCGGCTTAACTAAGGATAACTGCCTCTGTAAGTGGCCGTAAGCTTGATTGCTACGATTGATTTCCGGTTCAATTCCTAGTTCTAGTTGTGTTATTGGGTTTCTCGATTAAAATCTTTGTAGCTGCCAGTAACAGTTATATAGGTATCGCCTGGAAATTGGGTTATCGACAATATCCTTTTGAAACAAGAAGAGATTAAGATTTTTTTAGAATTATATTATTATACCTAATTAGTAATGACTAATACCTTTTCTGTAATATAGGTCTACAGTCTAACCCTTCTCCTTCTGTTAAATGATAAATTATAAATGATATTTATTTCAGTAAATATATCTTAAAAAGACACTTTTACAAGTTGTTTTACATAATATTTTTTTTTACTAGATAGCGCCGGCATTTCCTATCTGACGACCTCTGAGAAGAAACGCCGAAACAAACTCAGAGAATCATGGTCTCTTTTAAAGTCCAGACAGTAGTAGTAGTATTAAAGGATATGTGTTTTACGATGTAGGGCAAAATCTGAACAGGCCTTTTGAAGAATGAGCCATAGCATGTTCTGACTCTTGCCCAACAGGGGGACAGTAAATGGGTTGACGATGATCAGCTATTATGAATTTAGTATAAGCAATACAGACACATGCGAGCGAAATACAGTCTTTCACTCTAATTTATATAATTAAAACAAACAACCTGTAACAGCTTGCACAAATTATTATTGTAAAGTTATTTAGTGAAGGAAAAATTTGACTCGCAGGCAGGATTCGAACCTGCGTCTTCTGGCTAGGTACGCCAGACGCTATGACCACTAAGCCACCGCGAGTCCCACCTGCCATGTCGAAATTTGCCTTCACATTCTCAACTTACGTCTTAAATGTGACGTCAGTAACAAGACGTGAGTTGAGAATGTGAAGGCAAATTTCTAATAATAATTATTATTGTGTTCGTGTGCGTAGTTGATATAGGTACGACTGAAGTACAGCCACCAGTTTTGCGTCTAGCTGGTACCTATAACTAATTTCTTGCAAAAAATATACTTACGGATCTAACATACCATCACGCCTGTATTCCCCGAAGGGTTAGGCAGAAGTGTACTCATTGTACACCCACAGTTCGCCGGTATGTTTAGGTTCCATATAATAGGGAGCGAGCCTATTGCCATTAACCGGGCACAATATTTCAAACTCCGAGCTGCTACTGGGAATTTCATAGAAAAACCCAATAACACTTTGCTCGACCTGGAAATCGAACCCGAGACCTCTAGCGTAGCAGTTGCACTACGGACCATCTAGGCTAATGAGGCAGTTGCTTACGGAGCTAAAAATAACATTAGGGTTTCGTTATTATGATTATTAAGTATGAGTTGATATTCTAATTGACGTGTTTGAGGTCTTTCGTTTAATCAGTGTTAATCGTTGCTGTTTCTATTCTATACAACGTGTAAAACGTTGAAACAGAATAGATAGTAACTTTCAAAAAGAATAGAAACGGGTTAGATAGTAACTTTTCCGATCCGTGAAGGTATTTTTACTATATCGATATTTTACTTAAGGATCTAATTTTTTTTTCACTTGCTGTCACAAAAAATAACCAGTTTTTTTATAGCATTAGGAAACTGAATTGGTAATATTCACGGTGGGTGTGACACCGTCCCTGGGATGCCATCATACTAAAGGCCGGGTGATGTTTTCATGGCATTTTTAGAATTTGCCATATTTTAGGGAGCCTTTTTTTTTGTGCGTGTGGAAATCCTCATGGACATCCGCCGCCCGGGGAAGGCGGCGGGGTGTGTCGGACTCCACCCAGAGTGGGTGACCTACCGACTAAAACCACACGGGTGTTTCGCCTCACCACTTTTTGCTGGGGTTACGGGAGCGAGGTTTCATTCCTCCGCGACCCCAGCAGTGATATTTTAGGGAGCCTGCCTTATTGCGGCAATTTGGGCACGACTCGTGAACTTTTTCATGAACACTTGTTTGATATGGATCCTCAGTCCCTTCCAGATCGGACAGACTTTTTTACATACTGTATATATGGTCAGAGTAGGTACCTACCTGCTTCATTATTTGAAACATAATTGTTAGTTTATTTTGCAGATGGGAATAGGAGATACCGCACGAGTATTTCTGTGCAAACGGCAATAATGTTACAGATATTGGTACATATTGTGTTCTAATGGACCATTAACTTTGGAATACAGAGCACAATATAATTCAATGTGATCTAGATACACCTACACTACATTACAGTCATAATATTAGACATAATTTGGTAAATTGCTTTCCTTGTAATTCTATTTAATATTCAATTTAGTTCCACTAACAGTCCTTTGAATGATTAAGTACTAATTAGATACTATACTTAGAAGATTTTTTATACGTATCATTCGAGAATAACAAGTATCTACAAATAGAAATATTCTGTCTGGGAATTTATAATAACATAAATATTATAACTATCTAATGTATGTAAGGTTAGGCAAACAAGTACTGATATTCAATTCAGGAAAGGGGTAGGCAGACACCACAGACTTCCACTTGCTACGATTCTGACATACCTCTTTAGCTTCATCCATACTCATCAATCTTTTCATACGTGAACGTCGGTTTAGGGTACAATTGTCAATAAATTAATTTAATAGGGCGGAGCTTGAGTTGCCCATAAAAACGTAATACCAAAAGAAATCGTAATTCAAACACAATTTAATCAAATCGTGTAATTATTCGGATTCGGATACTGTTAATCTAGGTTCTTAGGTACCAACTACAGGTTCTAGATAATCCAACCATTTTCTCTACTACTACATCACTGACAATAAACGACCAGGAAATTGGTCGAAATTTCTTAGGTATCAAAAATTACACCTCGCTCAAGCCCACTAAGCTATTTAATTTAGAGGTGTTATATTAGGGTGATATTTAAGTAATACTATTATTGAATATATTCACTAAGCCATATTAGCATACCATACCTATTACTGGGTAATAGTCAAATATTAGTCAGCCATTTTGAGATTCATATTATTCTCTCCGTATTCGTTAACTCTAACATAATATTGTATTAGCATACCATATAGGGTTACCAGATTGAGAAATCAAATTTTCTGGACAATATTCTAAAATATCTGGACAAAAGGATTTTAGGCTGGACAAAATAAAAATCAGAAAAAAGACATATATTTAAGTAATTTGTACTTACTTAGGTACATTATCATAATAAAAACGCAAATATAAACTTATGAGCTGAACAACTGAAAAACAACCTTGCAAAACAAACTTGCAAACAAAAACAAAGTCAATGGTACCTATCAGTTAACTTTTTTTGCCACATATATTTAGTATTTCCCTTAGCCGCCTTTATAATTCTAGAACCTTTTTCTGTATTTAAAAAGATTTAAAATTAGTACAGTTTTCTTCAAAGTTTAATCGAATTATTAATTCTGATTTGATTAAATCAAAGGACATTATATTTTTATCCTTTGTGTATAAATTGTTCAAAAGGCTAAATACTCTTTCACAGCAAGCATTACTTATTGGTATGGATAATACAAAACAAATCAGTTTTTTCAAATTCGTCAAATCATCGTTACAATTTTTAAAAATGTGAGACCATACTTTGTCATTTGTCATGTTCTTTGGAACATGTGCATATATATGGCGAAGGCAACAGTAATCAGAGTATAAGCCATCGCTATTAACATCTTGGGAAATTTTTAATATATCTGGTAATTCAGAAAGATTTTCCCAACTGAATAAATCATTATTTTTTGGTTTATTTAGTGTCAAAATAGAAAGTTTTTTATAAATCGAATCGTCTGCTAAATTATATCTCTCTTCTAAATATTGTATTTAATTTCTCAGAAACTGTTCAGTATCGCTTGTAAATTGGGCTTTCTCGCTAGTGCTCATTTTTTCAACATTTCTCTGTTTTTGCTGCCATAGAACTTATCTTCCAATCTATTTTTAAGGTGGCTCATTAGCTTATATTATTTATTTATATATATTATTATATATATTAGAAGGTGCAAATACAACGAAGGTTTCGTACGAATGAATTTTTGGTTGATTAAATTAAAATCAAAACAAACTACCGACGCGACGACACTTCTCGGCGATGAGTGAGCCAGTGATAGCTAACGAGCGAGGGTGGGTGGGGCGGGGGATTGTGCGGGCGACACGGGAAGCTAGCTGGCGTAGCGAGCGAGAGCGTAGCGTAGCATCGGTCAACCTGCGTTCGAGTTCGAGTCGTACTACGTACCGCGAGCTGTTCGCGTGAGGCGGTGGCGGGTTTTTATTTTTATCTGGACAATTTGCCTAAAGACGGGACACTGGACAACGTGTGATATTGCTGGACAATCCAGCCAATCTGGTAACCCTAATACCATACCTATTACTGGGTAATAGTCAAATATTAGTCAGCCATTTTGAGATTCATATTCTCTCCGTATTCGTTATATTGATATCCTAACTATTCTCAGAATAGGCACGATATCAATATTATGTTAGAGTGGACTGATCTCTCGGTGTGCCTATTATTTGACTAATATCTGGTAATAGTCTATGCTAATCTAATACAGCTCGTATCATAATATCTATACGTATTACGAATATATTAGTTACACCTCTAATTTAATTAGTAGTCTTGAGTGCGACTGCTACGCTTTTATTGCTATTGGGTTTTTCTATGAAGTTCTCAGTAGCAACTCGGAGCAGGGGGGGGGGGGCGTAGCTACCGCCATATCAGCCATATCAATGATAGGGGGCCCCGAGACGTGAAGCCAGAGCTGGAACCCCCCCGAAATGAATTACAGGTGTTCATGTCGAGCAGAAGGAATAATTATTGATACAGGGCCCTTTTAGGGCAAGCTACGCCACTGACTCGGAGTTTGGTATTTGTGCCCGGTTAATGGCAATAGGCTCGCCCGCTATTATGTATATGAGATTTAAACTCATGGAAAACTGTGGCTGTATTAGTAAGCCTCTACCTTTTTTAACCCTTCGGAGAGACAGGCGTGATAGTATGTTATAATAATAACTTTTACAACTTTATTCCGAGCCTTTTCACAACTACGTTAGGGTCGGCTTCCAGTCTACCTAGATGCGGCTGAATTGAAATTGTTTTATTGTGGAACAAAAAACATGTACAAACAAAATTAGCTATAAATAAATAAACTTTATTGAGACTAAACACCTTACAAAATGTCATTAAGTCTAGATCAAGGTACAAAATTTGAAAGGCGTACAAATATTGTAAACCCTGTCTCCTAAACTAGGATTAGGTGAAACGAAGATAACAGCAATAGTATTAAACTGTGGCGCTGTTGTCAACGCCCCTCTCCAGGTAGGAAGGTAGGTTGTACCAGATACAATCATTTAGTAATTTGTAGTAAAATAAAGAACCGTAAGTACTTAATATTATATATGAATATTAGTATTTTACCCAATTTCTGGGCAATACCGATATTCAGAGGATAGGCTGGTTGGCTTCCATTAACAATTGTCATAGATGTTAGTATGGCAACCGGGACTGATGGCTTTACGTGCTCTCTGAGACACGGAGGGGTCTCGATGTGTTAAGAATGGTCATCCATCCACACACTGACCGCGGCGATCGCAGCTTAAACTTACAGATCGGTTGATCAGCTTAGTTCCGAATAAAGGTCATTAATTAATTCATTAAGGAATTCATATCATGACCACGCGGCCCAGTCAAATGCATCCTAGATTACATTTGTATTACAATTATGTAAACCACTAATTGAATACGTAGGTACTATGATTTTACTGCTATGTCCCCTTTAATTAGAGTTACCATTCAATTAATTCGAAGCGGCGGTAGCCTAATGGCTAAGGCGTCTGACTTGCGATCATGTGGTTGCCGGTTCGAAACCCACCCATTACACTACCGACGTGAACCAACTCGTAACACAAGCATTTTAGCTTAGCACGAGGAGTTAGAAAGAATACTAGTGATGTGCGACCCACATTGCTAGTAAGCTTTTTTTAAAAAAAAACGTTACTTAGTGTCTAATAAAATTAATCGCAGGTATGAATTTAACAGCAACGTTCACAATATAATTGACAACATTTAATACTTTACACCTTTATTTTTAACGAGATCGAAAAAAGGATTACCCATTATTTTTTATTTTACCGATATTCAATCATATTCAAATTTATTTAAGAATGAAGTTCTTTCCAAATGACGTCAGTTGTACGGGTAAACAGTGTGCCGACGTCGTTTTTCTGACCCTTCAAAAAATGTCTTATGTCAGTTGGCATCTATCAAAATCATTCATAACCTTACGTTATCTATTTCCTTGTTGGTTTACTATTATTTCAACAAAATTTCAATTTTCTCAGTGTCCGCCGTATAAGTCACGTCAGCACAGGATTTTTGTTCTTTAGAATATTTTTTCTCCGAATTTAAGAAGTATAAATATAAATAATAGATATATAAAAATGTTTTGGAACTCAGGATAGGAAAACAAAGAAACCGTTTGATGGCTTGATAACTTTGACCAAGTTGTGACCGAAAATTCTAGGGTACAACACAACAAAACTACAACTGTTCAGAGCGGGTTCGATTCTCATATTAGGCACAATGATATTGAGATTTTCTATGTCATTTTTAGTAGTGGGTCTAATGTTGAATTTCTGAATACGTTCTCTTCGAAACACTGAGGGGTCTCAATGTGTTAAGAATGGTCACCAATCCACAGACTGGCCGCGTCAAACGCAACTTTACCCTGCAGACTTTTCAGTACTGCCAAATAGGGCTATGTTTTCTAATTAATATGACTTGATATCAGTTTAATTTCTCTATTTATGTGCTATGTGGCCTTTTAAATTCTACTTCATGATATAGGGATTAGTAAAAATAATTGCATTAGATCAGACGGCTCTCTTAAAATGCATAGAGTCGAACCTTAACAGTTTAATTACTAAAACAGCTGAGTCAACAATGATCGAAAGAAAAAACTTCGTAGCTCTTGCCTCTGACAAAGCAAAACCTTGTAAACTGTATTTTTATTAACATAGCATCCTTTTTAGCGTGGCTTGATCAGCACTTGGGACCTTCCGTTGTCAAGCTTTGTTTTAATTGCTTGTAAGCTGGGGTCAATTTTATTTTTCAGTGTCGGAAATGCTCTGCTAACGTACTCGTAACAATAGGAATAATAAGGAGATACTGGCAGGTTCCATCGTGGAGGGCCATTGTGGCTAGTAAGAGCGCCCAGCTCCAGAAGAAGATAGCAAAGATGATTGATGATTCGTGAGTACCTAATGGAAGAACCGTCTCATCATCATCATCATGATATATTGTCCCTTTGCTCGGCATGGCTCTCCTCTCAGAAGGTAAGGCTGTAGTAAACCATGCTTGGTGCGTGCTTACCAGTGATGACTTATGGCAAAGACGTGGTCGCTCAGTATGGACCTCATAAGGAAGCTCAAGGTCACTCAGTGAAAGAATTCTCTCTCGCTGCCTTGAGCTTGGCATTTCTTTACGCGCTCAATAGCCTTAATTATAGAATTGAGGAGATCCGTAGAACTAAAGTTGCCGACATAGCTCAAAGGATTAGCAAGCTTAAGAGGCAGTGGGCGTACATAGCTCGTAGTTTTGAAATCGGCGCAGTAGTTTTTGAGTTTATTCGTTACATACATACAAATCTTTCCTCTTTATAATATTAGTATAGATTAAAACTCACCTGATTTACAAATACAATCTCATCCGGGTCAAGTATTATAGACGAGAACTTGTTGTGTCCTGTAACAATAAAATACATGATTAATATATTGCCCTCAACTTGTGATTATAATAATAATGATCATCACTATGTGGAATCATTTATTTATATAGGTATAAATGAAATGCACCACTCCTTTACATATATGTACCGAAATATTATAACTTTTTTGGCATCATCGATTTCTAACAGTTTCACGTTAAAAAATGCAGCAGTAAGTATAAAGAATAGAATATCCTTTATTGTGCACCAAAAACTAATGTCAACGCAATAGTCACTCTTTACATAACTGCACATGAATTTTTATATGCATTGCCTCACGTCTAGTAACGTTGTAATAATAAATACATCCAAGGCCGCGCATTGTCGCTGCGTCTGCGCAGATAATGTTACCTACATACCTACATACGAGTATGTTACAGTTAAGTTATCAATCATAGAATAAGGTACAATGGGTGGTCTTAGCGCTAAAAGCGATCTCTTACAGTTACAGACAACCTTTGGATGGACTCAAGAGAAAGGAAAGGCGAAAAATAGGTAGCCTGGCGTACACAAAAAAACTACACTTGAAATAATACTCAAATTTCAAATATAGCAAATACACATACATAATACTTATACATATAATCATACAAACTTATAGTCATAAATTATTATAGCATAATAGGATATAAGAACAATTGATTGAAATAGAATATACTATAAGTAATAAAAATAAATAATCATTCAAATTGGTGATTACATTTCGGACGGACTCGTAATATAATGATTATACCCAAAAATAGAAAGGAAACAATCCAGCGGACGCTGAATTTCCCATACAACGTAATATCAGACAAACACAATTTAATCAAATTGTGTTATTATTCGATTTAGATACCGTTATTCTAGGTTCCTACCCTGCCATTTCCTCAATTACTACTTCACTGGGAATAAACGTTCGGAAAATTGAACGAAACTTCGTAAAATTATCAACGATTGCATTCTCTTACATTTATTTTCAGTGAAGTATTTTGGCCGAAAAGGTAGGGCCTAAACAAACCTAGAAAACTAAACCTAGAAAACTGCATCCTAATCCGAATACTAACCAAATTTTATTAAATAGCGCTTGAATTACGGTTTATTACGTTTGTTTAGGACATTCGGTTCGCTAGACTCTTAAAGACGGATTAAGACCCGTCTTTGTAGTCCTTAAGTTATTAAAATTGGTTATTCATCTAGATATTTCTGTACCTATTAGAAATTCTAAAATAATTGGTACAGACATTGTTTTAAATGTCACACGAAATTTGTAAAAGCCGTGTGTTCTCAAAAAGATTTTTCTAACCTTCAGATATAGAATAAAGTACGATTGTGAACGAACAATAGAATTTATCATTTGCATAACATCCACTTTGTTCTAATAAAACAATGGAATTCAAGGAATATAGCCAACAGATCCAAACTCCCATTTTACTATTTTTTTTCCGCAGTTCAGCTTGCTAAATGAGCTACCTCCATTGTAAGGATTGGCCGCAGAAACCTTTAAACCGAGAAGCGTGGAAGGAGGGCCTATTTATGGGATAGGAGGGCTAACGAGCAAGCGGATCACCTGATGGTAAGCGATGCGATACCGCCGCCCATGGACACCCGCAGCACCAGAGGAGTCGCAAGTGCGTTACCCGCTTTTTAAAAGGGTTTGGTCCTCTGTATCCTCACGCATTCGGCGAAACACAAGGCAAGTGTAGTTTTTCTGTGAGTCTGTGGTATAATTCCGGTCGAGTCGGTCCGATAGCGACACCACTTCAAAACATAAAAAAAACCATGACTGTTCTCAGAATCGACTCTAAAAAAGAATCGTACGCATGATTCATGCGCATATTCTTAGCTGAAGCCGTATAAATTTCTAACCAAGTTACATAAAATACATTCCATAAACCGGGTTTAATTATCTCGATTAAATATCAGCCTCCTGGGGGAATATGCGTCTGACAGCCAAGGCCACGGTGTGTTTTATGCAACGTGAGGTAAATAATTCGCCCACGCCATCTTTGTTTTTTTAAACGTCATTTCTGTTAACGTTCTAATTTTGAATTGAAAAGAAAAACGTGACATTAGATCTTGAATGCATCTGCATTGGAATTACTGTAACTTGCTCGGAGCTGCTTTTCTCTATAGCCCAATTAATTACAAGAGTTTGTGACCTCATAGCAAACAATCTATGCTTAATAAACAAAGTTGCAGCGGAGGCGTTTAATTAAAATTATATTTATAGTTTAACTTTATGTTTTTTTATAAAGTGGCGAAGTCCTAAATACAGACGGAGTCTGTCAAAGACTCCCAAAGACTAGACATTTCTACATCTGTCATATCAAATCAAAATGTTTGTTTATTTATAATAATATTCCGACCAGCTATATAAATAGGCAATCTCCTTGCACCGGTCTCTACAGTACCTACACCTTACATTAAACATTTCTAGTTTTGAAGCTGACAGGACTACATAGTACTAACAACGGAATAAATAATATCTGGTGTAGTACATTAATTACAAGCTCGTTGCCGAGGGCAAGGTACCACGCCAGCCTTTACTAGCAAAATTATAATAACAACCCGGTGTACCCAGTCCATTATGTTCATCTTTCAGCTGAATACTCCGATTTAGTATTAAACTAGCTGCTACCTGTGCTTTCACTCGCTTTCCAAAAGGATTTACTGTAACCTGACTTTTAGACGGTGTATTAATATTAAATACCTGATTTTAAACTGCCTCATTAGCCAAGTGGTCCTGAGCGCGACTGCTACGCTAGAGGTCCTGGGTTCGATTCCCAGGTCGAGCAGTGTTATTGGGTTTTTCTATGAAATTCCCAGTAGCAGCTCGGTGTTAGGAATTTGTGCCCGGTTAATGGCAATAGGCTCGCCCCCTATTACATGGGACCTAAAGATACCGGCGAACTGTGGGTGTACATTAGTACGTCTCTGCCTAACCCTTCGGGGAATACAGGCGTGATGGTATGTATGTATGTATGTATGTATGTATACCTGATATTAATTTGGACCTCCAGCAACACGACTATGAATAGCGCATCCAATCTCATGCAGTAATTTTTGTTTGATACGCGTAGGTACAACCATACATACAAACAAAGATTCAAAACATTGTTGTTTTGGCTTCTGGAATTTTTAAACATCACCACCATGTTACAAAAAAATATTATTATAAATTATAATAATATATTATAGATTATAAATAATTTTGTTCTGTAAAGCGATCGCTGGATCGTTTATTTGGTACTGTAGAGACCGCTCCAAGAAGGCGACAATATTATGTGTTGATTGGCTGGTTAAAGAATAAACAATCAATTTAAATTTTATATTTGACGTAGTAGTGTTTAGTCTGCGAGTCTGGACAGACTCTCTTGTAATGAATTAGGGCTTCGCCCCGCAATAAAAGCGAAAGTTATACGATATAACCCCTTTTAATTATATCATACACTCGGTACCTCGACAGTACGTTATAGATAAGGATCCCTCCATCATCTCCTGAAACTGCCACCTAGAGTTCAATGGTAGTCTCCAGAACACCAAGAGACCACAAATTTCAAATTTCCCCAAAGAATTAAATTGAGAATCGGATGAAATTTAACTGTTTTGGGTACCATGATATGCGACCATTGGATGGTCATTTTGGTTTTTTTTTTTAATATTCAGTTTTAGGTAAATTATAATTCAGTTGTACCTAAATATATTGGTAGCACCATATTATCTTTTATTTACTTACTTTATTTTCAGTACAGAGAGATCTTTCGAGGAAGATTCTTTCCAAGGAAGCTCGTTTCTTGCAAAACGTAGATGATTACACAATGAACAGTTAACAGGTTTCCACGGATCCCAATCTCGATATTTGACGCTCGAAATGGTACGATGTATATTTTGTTAGAATTATACACCAAGGTACTAGGTACGAAAATAGAGTTAATGAAGCAAACTCCTTAGTCAAACCCACGACAGCTCCGACATCGAAAATGTTTCAAACATTGTAACCGGGAAATCATTATATTCATATTATTGAAATAAAAACTTCCTCATTAGCCTGGTGGTCCTGACCGCGACTGCTACGCTAGAGGTCCTGGGTTCGATTCCCAGGTCGAGCAAAGTGTTATTGGGTTTTTCTATGAAATTCCCAGTAGCAGCTCGAAGTTTGGAATTTGTGCCCGGTTAATGGCAATAGGCTCGCCCCCTATTACATGGGACCTAAACATACCGGCGAACTGTGGATGTACACTAGTACGCCTCTGCCTAACCCTTCGGGGAATATAGGCGTGATGGTATGTATGTTATTAAAATATAACTACGTTTTTACGGATTTTATCGCGTTGTATTGATATTATTTAATTCCCGACGTTTCGGATCTTATACAAAATCCATAATCGTGCTTAAAAAATCCGTATAATACAGTTTTATTTCAATGTCTAATATTCACGTATGTGTCAGAAATCACGATATTAATATTATTTTAATACGTAAGTACATATTAATAAAATTCACATTTTGACTATAAAGGTCTTTTCAGCTTCATTCAAATCATAGGCGCATTCACATTGCTGCATGGTAGTTTACAAAACAATAAACATTATTCATTCCTGTTTATTTTGAACAGGTATTGCGTTTAACTTTCCCCGAAATCATCAATGCTTACCAAAAAAAATGGATGACCTACCACGTGGGTGCCTCCTATCCTCTATAAGTCGACTTTTTACCCTGCTTATTCAGCTAACTTTACGAGACAAAGAATATTGTTAAAACCTTGTAAAGTATTTTTTGACGCAAATAGGATCATAACATTCAAATATGTAGATCATAAAGTTATTGTAAACGAGTATTTTTTACAGCGCCCCTAAAAATATTCGTGTATTTTCTTTTTTCATTAATATTTCGTGGAGTGTTATTTCACCAACTTCATTGTTGTTATTTCATCAACTAGGTATATTTTAACCAACTTCAGTTAATATTTTCCTCCAAATATAAACTGATGTTGGTTCACACAAACAAATCAATATTTTTTGCTGCTGCCAACAATTGTCAGTAGACGTTATCCATGATTAAACATTCGGAACAAAGGTATGCCGACTTAATTAACAAAACAACGAACAGGCACTGACACGGCCCCCGTGCGTAATGATGTGCAGCGTTGAAGCTTAGCCCGGATTCCGGAATAACAGTAGATACACCGTGTATTTAGTCCCGAGAAATAGCAGTTATTATTAGTAGAAAGTTCGATTCGCTGGAATTGATAAATGATTAAGCTTCTACGAGGTTACTGAGCTTTTTTGGGGGAATGTAGGTACTAACAAAACATAACATAATTATGTACAAAGCTTAACAGTAAAAAAGTACCTATACTGCCGACCGTTGCCAATGTGCTTTGTCATTATTGAACTTCTGGGTAGGCGTTCTTACCATTGTAATTTGACAGTGCTTTGTTTATATTGAGATTATCTTGAAATGTATCTCAACGGTACTATTGTTACAGCAGATATAAATATAAAAGAAAAGTTAACATCACTACACAACATTGACACAACAAATCAGAATGTTACGACTCACGGGTTATTTTACGGGACGGTTCGGCTCTTGGGAGCAAAATATCTAGGAAGGTCACGTCCCGCGTATATTGGACATCACTAGCGCCGCACAAACATACAAAATTGGGATAATTGGTGTCTTGTTGCGCCGTGTTTGTTTATACTTAAACTGCCGTAAATGAAGCCATGTTTTCCGGATATAATATAGAGTATTTTTGTGAAGGGGATTTCTAATCTTTTTCCTTTGGTGGGCAAACGATCAGAAGGATGACCTGAATGATGGTAAGCGATGACTGCCGCACATAGACAACCACAGCACAAGAGGAGTCATAGGTGCGTTGCCGGCCTTTTAAAAGGGTTTGTGCCTCCGGTTTCCTAACGCATTTGGCGACACACAACGTAAGGGTTGTTTCACGCTGGTTTTCTGTGAGGCCGTGGCATCACTCCGGTCGAACCGGCTTATTCATGCCGAATCTTGGATCTCCCACGGTATAAAATGGATTTCCTGTATAATGGATGCATTTTAGACGCGCGCCTCTTGTGACATAAACATAATACTTATAGAAAGATAGACCCGGAATAACCACTAGCATGTCTCGCATGCACGATATTCGTTCCGTAAAGAAATTACCTAATTAATCCATATTTGGCACCAACACTAAAGAAAGAATGATTAATGCTTATATTTTGTACCCAACAATAACTAAAACAAAAAACATTACTTATATAGCAAAAATTCAGGCCACAAAATACAGTGCCATTCTCAGCTGATGCTACTACAGATGTTATACGGTTTGGGAGTATTATTGTAATGCAATAACGCATCATTATTCGGTACGCAGCAGCCGGATTTTCCCGCGGCAAATACTCCTCTCTATTCTCCTTTCTATTTCGAAAATCTATTTGCAGTTTACGATGTATCCTTATTTACGACCCTCGATCAAGTAAGCCAGTAATATTTATTGATGTTACTATGAATTTGTGGTTCTTTAGTAATAGAATATACAATGAGTTCGGTATCATCGTGTCTAGCACTGCAATGATATTCTACAATCTTTATACATACCTATTTATATTGTGTCTTTATTTATGTATGTAAATAAAAACCAATTGCCGCACGTATGGAAGATCATTACTTGAGAACGGCTCGATCGATTTTGCTGTTCTTATTGTTTTCTTTTTTTATGGGATACGGGGGCAAACGAGCAGACGATTTTCCTGATGGTAAGCAATTACCGCCGCCCATGGTCACCCGCAATACCAGAGGAGTCGCAAGTGCGTTGCCGGCCTTTTAAAAGGACTTGGGCTTCCAGTACCCTCATTCATTCGGCGAAACATAACGTAAGTGTTGTTTCACGCCAGTTTTCTGGGTATAACTCCGATCGAGCCGGTCCATTCAAAAATGGCTTCTACGGATTTTTAGGAAAATCCATCGGGAAAGCCGGAAAAACATACACGCAGGTCGCTCTTTGAGTAACTACTTAAATAAAAATTCAGCTTCCGTATGTTTGTTTCCATAAAACATGAAAAGTAGTCTTAAGCCGGGTATCCACTATGTTCGCGAATCTCTTGTGCTCCGCGCTTCTGCTACTGATCCACAATGTGGATACGTTCGCGCTCCGCGCTCTGCGTGTTTCTTATGGAGATGCGTGTACCGTCTCCATCAGAGCGGTCGCAGATGAGCGGAGCACAGTTAGTTCGCGAACATAGTGGATACCCGGCTTTACACAATGCTCCTTTTTTCTATATAAGCTTGTTTTAATAGATCAACTTTTAATCCCCAAGTTCCCACGGGAACGAGTAATCCAATAATTAAGTACAGACTGAGCCACAGCGAAGCGTGACTGCATTCAGTTAAGGAGGTTAATACTCGTATGATACTCGTATCAGCTAATCCCAGCTATTCCCCAGCACGTTAGGGTCAGCTTATAGTGAAACTGAATACTTAACTTACCCAAGAAGCGAATGCTACCGGACCTCCATAATCCAATTTCTAAGCAATATACACTAAGATTATCTCCTGTATCGTGTGTGTTTGTACAAATACCAATTCTCACATACAAACGCCCACACCCGAAACAACTACCTTTAGCCCTAGCACGATCAACTATGGAATCGTATCGTAAACGAATGAGTTTTTTTCTGCTACAATTCTCATACATACATACTTATTTATTTTCACATCTGTCTCCCATTGGGGTAGGCAGACACTACACTTGCTACGATCCTGGCACACCACTTACGCTTCATCTACTTTCATTAACCTCCTTCTCATACAAATTATTCTCGATTTGGATACGCATACGTTTTCGAAAGTGTTCATGCTTGGGCTACTGTATAAATATTTGCTCCGTGAGGATATAGAAGCACAACACGTAGCGCAGAAGTCGATCGCTCAGTTGCTTCGCCAAACGTGTCGACAAAACTGGTTGTCAGGTTTGTCGGCCTTCTAAGAACAGACTCTCGACTGCCATGATTAGTACCTATATAAACGACCGGGCCCGACGACATATTACGGACACTGCACAGAAACATTACAATACAAGTACCTACATTACATTTTTTTATTTTTTTTATTTAAAGGTTTTTGCCCTTGAACACCATTACAACAGTTAGGGTTGCCTTGGTATCCATGCGTATAAGTGCACTCCTATGTAGTTTGCGTACCCTGACTTTTAGAGACTTCAAAATGGTGGAAGCGGAATGGCAGTGTGACCGTTCTTTACGTTACTCTATGCAGCGGATTGAAAATCCAATTCAACAACAGTTAAATAAAAAACTTTGTTTTAAGCGCCTTTGCGAGTCCTACAAAAGGCTGTGTCATAAATATTTCAATTACATTCCCTAAAATGAAATGGAGGGACGATAATTTCAATCCAGAGATTGCGTACTCTTGGTGTGAAATTGTTATGAAATAGTAAATTCTATAAGGTTCTCAAAAGCTTTAATTTAAGTAAGTGGTAGGTTGGCTTAGTAAGCTAGTAGTACTCAGCTTGTATAAGTAATATCATCATCCTGAAGGTCTTTTCTCAAGTACATATGGTGAGATCAGCTCTCTGGCTGACCAGTTCCTTTAAAATAAACGTTGCTCTAGAAATTGCTTCTGTATCGTCGTGGGTGCGGTACAAACACAAATTAACGCAAAGACCCAGACAAGGGACAAGTAGCTGTAGATCACTCAGATGCTACACCACATGTGCTGTCAAAAAATGCGGCTGAATAAGCGACAACACCTATCATCTATCATCAGTGACTTCTGTGGTTAGTCTATGGAAAGGTTGACAGGAAGTATCCTCCATGCCTTGGAGAGCAATTAAAGTTGTCGGTGCCTGACGATAAATTTATCAGAAATTGAATTGCAGTGGTGAGACCACTGCAATTCAATTTCTGATAAATATATCGTGGTCTCATTGCAATGATTTATAATAGTAAAATACTGATTCCAATCACAGCAGGGCCCAAGATACCAATAGGAGAAGCATAGCTAGGAGGAGATTATAATGAAAGTGAGAGACGACTGCTATCAAGAAGTTAAAAGAAAGATGGAAGATAGAGGGGAGATTGTTCCACGTGACAAGAGCTCGGCTCTTAAAGTAGAAGACAAGTATCCTTGGCCCTCTCTAGCTGCAATCACTTGGTGTGCGGGACAAGCCATAATTTAATTTTTTTTTTTTTATTTTTTTTTTTTAGACAAGTTTATACATAAATTACAAAATATTTTAACAGGCTAATTTGGCCGGATTAATAGGTGTAGTCATCTGTAGCCGAACTAGGCAGAGCCTGTATTTCGGCTATCAGCGCCAAACCCCTCAAGAATTATACATTAATAGCCATTAACATGTTTTCGTTAAAATCAACCATTTATAATATACTTTACTTAAGTAGCTATATGATAGATAAAAAGTATACTAAACAAAAAGATAAAAGTTTGAAGAGTGTTTGCATGCAAGATTTATTAATTTAAACATTAAACATTAATATAAATTTAATCGATACCAAGATACAATTATTTCAAGATTGCATTTTCCATGTCATGAACTCTTGGCCCAACTAGAGCGAGAGTATTGTGGGATAGGTCGTAGAGCCCTAAATTTTCGGATTTAATTTCCAATTAAAAATACCTGGTTTTCTAATCTATGCTCTAGTACCAATGAGAATTGATTTAATTAGCAAGTTATGCGCACGTACCTATAATATTTTTTTTATTAGAGTCAGAGCACACTTGACCCCTAGAACTTAGGGGTCTTTTAGAACATTTCTGTAGATGGTTTTGTTGGGTTTTTTTCATTGGAAGACAGCGATACAATTCAAAAATCAATATACGTACGGGTAAATTGGCACCCACAGTTCATAGCGGTATGTAACCACGGCTATAAATCATTATTACATTTGAAGGAGAAATAACAAATCAAACTTGTAACTTACAAAGCGCCGGGACTGTTTGAGTTCTGAAAAACTAAGTTAGATCCAATTTTCGGGAGATACAACACCTCAAATGGAGTCGATGATAAACTTCTAAAGGAGTCAAATTTAACAATAAAACACATAACATACCATCACGCCTGTATTCCCCGAAGAGTTAGGCAGAGGCGTACTAATGTACACCCACAGTTCGCCGGTATGTTTAGGTCCCATGTAATAGGGGGCGAGCCTATTGCCATTAACCGGGCACAAATTCCTAACTCCGAGCTGCTACTGGGAATTTCATAGAAAAACCCAATAACACTTTGCTCGACCTGGGAATCGAACCCAGGACCTCTAGCGTAGCAGTCGCGGCCAGGACCACTTGGCTATTGAGGCAGTTCACAATAAAAAAATGAATTAAATGTAACTACTACGGTAGTCTGCCTGAAATTAAAATTATTTATTTATTTATTCTAGTGGCCGCAAATGAGATTACTGAACGTGGGCTGGGTTTATTCCCAAAGTCGAGAATTCTTGAGACTGTGGAATAAGTAAGTATATAAATCTTTTTCCTACGTATTCTCTCCCAAAACTTCGCCAATTCAAATGACCAACAAAATAACTATCAGCAATATAACTGATCCAGTTCAGCTTAATGCCAACCGACCAAAATTATGAAAATTCCAAGCTATTAGCAAATTAAAACGAGGTTAATGTGGGCTACATGACAATAATAACTATAAGCCAACATTACAAACAGTTTAATTTCCTATCAAAGAGAGCATTATGCATTGCAATCCGTGCGATTGGTTTTCATAAATGAAGATCAACAACCGTCAATTCAATCACGACAAATTAATGTAATCAGAATTTCTATCTATATCTATATCTACTGCTTTCAAATGTAGGTACTAAGCTTCAAATTAATATTCCGCACGGACTTCCGTGGTGTGGGCTTGTGTCTCAGTAATATCTACATTGATCAATCGATCTACTAACTGCCTCATTAGCCAAGTGGTCCTGAGCACGACTGCTACGCTAGAGGTCCTGGGTTCGATTCCCAGGTCGAGCATAGTGTTAATGGGGTTTTCTATGCAATTCCCAGTAGCAGCTCGGAGTTTGGAATTTGTGCCCGGTTAATGGCAATAAACATACCGGCGAACTGTGGGCGTACCTTAGTGCACCTCTGCTTAACCCTTCGGGGAATACAGGCGTGATGGTATGTTATCAATCGATCTACTATTGAGTTTTTTTCTGCTACAAATCTCATAGATATTTATACCTACATATTTTCACGCCCGTCTGCCATTGGAGGGTAGGCAGAGACTATAGATTTTCACTTGCTACGATCCTTGCACCACCACTTTCGCTTCATCTACGTTCATTAACCTCCTTCTTATACAAATTATTCTACGTTTTCGCAAATTGTTAGAGCTTGGGCTACAGCTGGACACCAGTGTTCCTATGCATTCTTGTATATAGGTACTATACAGTTTTTCTTTTTCAGTCGGGTAATAATAAAAGAAGGCAAGCGGTGAATGTGCTTCACAATTCAATTTTAAACTTATTATTCGCTTGTTGCTTCAAGTTCCTTTGGCGGCGCGGCGATCGTTACATTATATTGTTCTGTTATAACACTTTGTAACATAGTCATTTAGGTATTGTGTTCAAATAGTGTTTTTGTTCTAAGTACCCACCCCAGTAATTAAACTTGATACATTGATTGTGCTAGACACTTCGTTGCTTAACTTTTCAATCGTTAGATAAGTAAGAGTTGTTTTTAAAAAAAAAACTCAATAACTCTGCTCGACTTGTGAATCGGAATACGCAGAGGTCGTACTATCTGGGGGCTTCTTTATACGTTAGTGGGTACAGTCAACGGCGAAGTCTAAAGAAATCAGTAAGGAACCATAAGCTTGGCACGACTTTGTCTAAATTTCATTACTTTTTAGGGATAAACAAGCAGCTCCATCGAGACTTGGCTAGTTTTTTACAGAATTTTATTGATGGGATTATACTTACACTATTTGTATGATTATATGTATATTATGTATGTGTATTTGCTATATTTGAAAGGAGATGGCCGAAAATTGTATGGGCCTATGCCCCAGAATGTACATAAATGAAATGTATGTCATTTCATAGTATATAATTATCCTTTACGAAACGCCTTTCCTTTCTCTTGAGTCCATCCAAAGGTTGTAAGAGATCGCTTTTAGCGATAAGACCGCCCATTGTACCTTATTCTATGATTGATAACTTATACTTGACATTCGTTTTCGGAGTAGGTACAATAAAGGATATTCTGTTCTATTCTATTCTAACCCTCTAGCGTAACAGTCGCGCTCAGGGCCACTAGACTAATGAGGCAGTAAGCAATTTAGGTAACGATCGAACTGTATTTAAAATATGTTATCCTATATGTATATAGTTAGGTATCGGCTATGTGTAGTCTTTTTACCCGACTGCGCCAGGAGGATAGCCATAACGCTTCAAGTATTCCCCTAATGTTTAGTTTTTTTTTAAAGCATACCTACTAGCAATGTGGGTCTCACATTACCTCCCTACTAGTATTCTTGCTAACCCCTCGTGCTAAATGCTTGTGTTACGAGTTGGTTCTCGTCGGTAGTACAATGGGTAGGTTTAGAACCGGCAACCACATGATTGCAATTCAGACGCCCTAGCCATTAGGCTACCGCTGCTTTGTTTAGTTCCCATCTAATAAAGGGGAGCCTATTGCAATTAACCGGGTACCCATACTACGAGTTGCTACCGAGATTTACATATAAAAATAACAAAAAGTTAAATGGACTTCCATATAACTCCTTACCTACTTTATAAGTCATCAATTTAAACAATCATGTTTATGTGGACAGATACGGTGTTTTAACCAAAATTAAAATTTAAAAAATGTGCGTTAGCGAACAAATTTATGCATCTTCAAAGCATTGCGTATATACATATAAGCGTAATATATTTCCTAAAATATAGCGCTGAAATGCGGAATAAGGAACACGAAATCCAAATCCGCGCCCGTTCGGAATTACTGTTTTAATTGCTGATTGAAATTCCAGTTCTTTGGGGACTTGGGTTGTGAGTTTAAGATCAGTTTACTAATACAAACAGAAAAGCTACCTAATGTTCCTAAATTATAAACTAGCGGACCCGACAGACAATTCCCTGCACGATATACCCAGCGATTAGGATATTAAACAAAGTAACGATTCAGCAGTTTACTTCCAGTATAGATAAATAACCTAAATACCGACTGCAGTGCCATCTGCCGGGCTTATTTGTGAATATAAACCATCCTCGAATCCACTTGAACACACGCAAAAAATTGCATTCAAATCGGTCCAGCCGTTTAGGAGGAGTTCACTGTCAACACACGTACAGGAGACTTATTATATAAAGATAGGTCAAACAAACAAATAACTGTTTGGTTTCGTTATAATATGACCGACCCTTAAAGCCTTAAACTCTGAGATGCTACTGAGAATTTCATAGAAAATAAAACTTTTGCTTGATTCGAATCCAGGACCTCTACGGTAACAGTCGCGCTCAGGACCACTAGGCTAATGAGGTGATGTAGATGAGAAGAGAAGATGTAGTCCTTTATAGACATGTAACTACAGTTTTGCGCTAGCTACAGTACAGTAGGCTATTATGTACATGTCAAAGACTACTCAACGAGAGAAACCCTATACAAGATCTTAATCTATTGTGCACGAGTGGCTTTAGCAGAAGAAAGGCTCATACTTCAACAATGCAAGTTAATGGATGTAATGGAACCTTTTTGGCTTTAACAGGATCTAAATAGTCTAGTTTGTACAATGAACTGGGGCCCAAGTCTGCTATTTCAGTTGTATCAAAATGGTCGTTCAATGGCACTAAATGACATAAGAACTGACAGATTTTGTAGACAAAACTGTAAAAAATCAACAATTCTGAAGCCATTGAGTGACGATTTTGACACGACAAAATAGCAGACTTGGGGCCCTGGTCTGAAGCGGGGACTGCGTAGACTTTTAAAATAGATGAGAAATAATTAAAAATATAAAATATATTTTTGGAATTGTTTTTACTTTTACTTTGGAAAAATTTCGATAACTAACTAATCTCGAAACCTACTGATAGTTATGTAAATTTAGATTCACATTCAAAACGGAAAATGAGAACACTAAACCCAACTGACAATAATCAAAATGGCGAAGTCCAAAGTGACTTCAGTTGCAATTACAACCGGGCCAGTAAAGCTTGTTGCCGTATAAATGCATGAAAAGCAAGATTTTGGAGGCCCAAGTCTGCTATGTCGATTGCATAATATGTAGGTACTAGCTTTTGCCTGCAGCTTCGCTCATCTGAAGCTATAATTATATAGAAATGGAATAATTCAATCAAAAACCAACACTGATGATCTCTTCTTTGTATGGTTCTCTATACATCAGAGAGGTCAAGCTGTATTTCAGGATTCGTTTAATTAATTGAGATAAGAAGTTCACCAGTTTTAAAGTTGAAGCATACTTTCTAACTGTGATAACAAATTCAAAATCCAAGGGTTCGAAAATGTTTATATTTAGGTATGACCTAACCCAATTGTTTCTTTTTTAAATATCTTCAATGTACCTACAGACACAGATTTTTTACAATCGTATAATAGCAGGAGAGAAGAAGAAGACGAAGTGGACAAGACTTTCATTTCAGAGATTTTTCCATTTTTTTCAGAGAGACGTACCTAATATAAAAATCATTTCATCTTGTTGACGCCTGCGTTAACTGCGACTCATTATAATAAATCAATCATGTGTTGCCTTTAAAAACTGCAAGGCGCAGTCGTAATTTTTCCATGTACATACCCACATATTCCGATCACCTTCACTTGTATTTTATTCACCTCAGTCACGATCAACTGCCTCATTAGCCAAGTGGTCCTAAACGTGACTGCTACGCTAGAGGTCCTGGGTTCGATTCCCAGTTCGAGCAAAGTGTTATTGGGTTTTTCTATGAAATTCCCAGTAGCAGCTCGGAGTTAGGAATTTGTGCCCGGTTAATGGCAATAGGCTCGCCCCCTATTACATGGGACCTAAACATACCGGCGAACTGTGGGTGTACATTAGTACGCCTCTACCTAACCCTTCGGGGAATACAGGCGTGATGGTATGTTTATGTTATGTTTTATGCAGTCACGATAATTTTCCTTCTACATTATAATATTGTAAATCCAGTATTAAGCAAACGAATCATATTTCGGGAGTTTAATTGGAGAAATCTGAATCCAGATCACATCTTATGTGAATACATATTATACTGAACTCCCTAAATAAAGAGTACGTAGGCCAGTGAGTCATTACTAATAACCTGCCTCAGGTCGCGTCTGTTATGTAATTATATTTCTTCATTAGCAGAAAGAAAGATAATTTAAAATGAAACTATAACTAGGTAGATAGGTACACTAAAACTATAAACCAAAAATACGAGAAACATTTAGTCTATCTTTGCTCGGTCGGCTAAAAATTTATGACACGAACGAACTTTAGAATACAAGCTGGTGTTATAAAAAGAGCCTTTCGTTATATGTAGGTACAGTTTTTCAAACTCAAATAAATTACATTCCAGACTAAGAATACCTACAACTTTACAGCTTTAGAAGTAGAGAGAACAATACGAAAATCTGACAGGTCTTGTACTACATACGACATTATTGGATTATATTTTGCGCATGGAATAAATATTTACGTACCTACATAGATACACTCACGCCTTTCTCCCACAGAAGTAGGCAGAAAGTATAGATCGCCACTTGCTAGGAGTATTTACAGTAGTACAGTCAGCGCCAAAAGTCGCTGAACACGATGCAATCTTCAAAACGTTTTTACATCATTACTAACCAAAAAATTCTGACCTGAGAAGTTAGTACCAGTTTTCTTATATGCAGAAAACTGGTACTAACTTCTCAGGTCAGAATTTGAATGTAATGTAATGATGTAAAAACGTTTTGAAGATTGCATCGTGTTCAGCGACTTTTGGCGCTGACTGTACATTATTCTGTCCCACTTGCATGCCATTTGACTCAAGATGTTTTTCTTCACCGTTTAAACGCGTGAGAATTATGAAACTATTTATGACTTCGAAAAGTCAATGGTGCCTCCAGACCTTTCAATTGGCAGTCCAATGGTCATATTACTATGTTATCACTGCTCTTTTTAATCAAATAAGGACGTTCCGTTTCTGAATCCGAAATTTTTTTCGGGTACGTTTGGAATATTTCTTTTAAAATCCTATTTCAGACGCTTACCAACCTATAATAATAATAAACGTTTATTTTCGAACAACAATGATCCATTGTGTTAGTAAACAATATTCGAACGTATTACTAGTGTTAGTAGGTACTAAAATAATTGAAATAAAAGGAGAAAAAACAGATTACATAGTATTGTGAAAAAGACAACCACCACTTACTGTTTAGCGATTGTCCTCTTCACAAAACCAATGATAATCGGAGAGTCAATACTCTCCGCCACAGTTTTGAGGATGCTGTTGCCACTCGCCCGCAACCTTGACAACAGCGACGCGGTTTTCTTGCGAATGACGGCATGGAAGCTATATATGGAAGCTATACGAACCTATAGCTTGTCTTTTATTTTTATAGATAAGATCCAGTTCATTTGCCTGCCAGAAATTTTTTATCTTCTTATTGTATGAAAATTCTTCAGTAAGTACGTATGTACTACCCAAACCCAATCCATTAACCATTATTGTTTTGTGCAAATTGCACCTAGATCAAAATGCTTGCAGGTGAGATGAGAATGTTGTGAGAAATATAATGCTGTAACAAGAACGGACAGAATAAGGAATGAGTATTATAAAAGGCAATTTGGAGTAGTAGCGCCAGTGGCTGAAATATTGTAGAGAAACTTTTTTATAGGATAGGGGGGGGGGGGGGGGGCAAACGACCAGACTGATCAGCATAATCCATATGATAAATTATATTTATTTCTGTACATAGATCTTTTAAAGAAACTTTTACAAGTCAATTTTATACTTTTTTTTTATCTAGAGGGACTTGGATGGTAAGACAACGTAAGTATTTTCTGCGAGGCCGTGGTATCAATCCTTTCGAGCCTGTTATTGACATTTCATGGGCCTGGGTAAAGGACATCACTTAAAAGCTTTGATGGATGGGAAGCGCGAGACATGATGAAGGTTAATAGAGATGTATGACCCATAATAAATTTAAATTAGGCAGAAGGGTTAGAGATACCAAAATGATCACTGCCAGCGTTACTATACACACTTCAAGTTTTTCTCCGACCTTAGAAACGGGGCTAGAGGGCCGCCTCTTACCCCGTTTGTAAGGGTCGTAAGTCGTAGCGTGATGTTTAATAGCTTGAAACCTTCCTCATGAATCACTGTGACTATTAGCGACTGCATAGACATCCATTCATTCGTTTTGGACTTTATAGCGAACAGACCGACAGATACGCGTGGGGTCTTTGTTTTATTTAAGGATAGTATTTTTTTGTGTCGCATTATGTTCTAGATTTTTGACTTAAGGGTCCGGGAGAGCTTGAGTTACCTACAAAACCGTAATACCAAAATAAATCGTAATCGAAACAATATTTTATCAAATAGTGTTATTATTTGGATTTAGATACCGTTAATTTCGGTCCCTACCGTACCATTTCGATGAATACTTCTCCACTGGAAATAAACGACCGGAAAATCGTTGCAAACTCGGTAAAATTATCAAGAATTGCAGTGAAAGATTTTGGATAATCGGCTTCTGTGCCATGTGTTGTGGGTACGATCCCCACACTGAGCAAATATTTGTATGACCTGCAGATAGTTGTTCTATAAGTAAATGTGACAATTTGTGATTGTAAAAGCACTACCGATACAGGAGAAAAGTAAGGTTTTTTATAAGAAACCTTATTGAGATCCTATAGAATTCCACATTTATAATCTACTAGCTTCTGCCCGCGACTTCGTCCGCGTAGCGTGATGATATGTAGCCTATAGCCTGCCTCAATAAATGGGCTATCTAACACTGAAAGAATTTTTCAAATCGGACCAGTAGTTTCTGAGATTAGCGCGTTCAAGTAAACAAACAAACAAACAAACAAACAAACAAACAAACTCTTCAGCTTTATATATTAGTATATAGATACTTAATATATAAAGCTGAAGAGTTTGTTTGTTTGTTTGCTTGAACGCGCTAATCTCAGGAACTACTGGTCCGATTTGAAAAAATATTTCAGTGTTAGATAGCCCATTTATTGAGGAAGGCTATAGGCTATATATCATCACGCTACGCGGACGAAGTCGCGGGCAGAAGCTAGTTATAGTATATAGTAATCACAGTAATTAATAATAGAAAGACGTTGCGTATGATGGGTAATACTGTAGATCTGTCAGATCTGAACAATATTCTCAAATACGTAAAAATATAATCACTTTCAGAGTATGTCAGGTAAAAAACGGTATTACCTACCGATCAATTAAGTACCAATCTCTGAAACTAACTAGACCATACCTCCAATATTGGACTGAGAGTGATTCCAACTGGCCCTTGATTAAATTTGAATTTAAATAACAATCCAGCATATGGCAAACAAATGAAATAACAGATGTGACTTTGTAATATTTGTAGAGTATTCCCTAAGGGTTCCACCTGGGATTGAACATAGACTGACAACATAAAATCAGTCTGCAATTCTATCACATACCAGGTAAACCAGGTAACCAGGTAATAACCTTGTTTCATGTAGTGTAAGATTGAAGGAGTATGGGAGGCCGATTCAACTACGACATTTTTATACTATACTAGCTTCTGCCCGCGGCTTCGCCCCCGTGGAATAAAAAGTATCGGGAACGGGATAAAAAGTATCCTATGTCCGTCTCCTGGTTCTAAGCTACCTCTCCACCAATTTTCAGTCAAATCGGTTCAGCCGTTCTTGAGTTATAAATGAAGTAACTAACACGACTTTCTTTTATATATATAGATAAGAAGCTTATTCAGAGCTTGTGCGTACCTAAACGTTTTCTTATTATACAAAAACTAAAACATCTATTCTCTTATTGCTAATAAATTTGAATTGGCCTTCAGTAGGCCAAGGACGAGCAACTATCGAATTCGTATCGTAAACGAATGAGTTTTTTTTCTGCTACAAATCTCATACATACATACATATTTTCACATCTGTCTCACATTGAGGTAGGTAGAGACTACACTTGCTACGAACCTGGCACACCACTTTCGCTTCATCTACGTTCATAAACCTCCTTCTCATACAAATTATTCTCGATTTCGATACGAATACGTTTTCGAAAGTGTTCATGCTTGGGCTACAGGTCCAAAAAGAGTAAGTAATATGTAAAGGTACTCTTATATACCAAAAAAGAATAAAAAGTAGTTGGTGGTGGTTAATAAAAAGTAGTAGTAGTTGGTGGCACACACAACACATAACTTATCACAATACTGTGAACGACAATCGTGTATTTTAAACTTCATTAAGTAATATTGAATGCTTCTTATTGTATTTGGCGATGCGATTGGGATATCGATGTATATATTTCATGATAATACACTTTTCTGATCGGACCGGGTTTTTTTTAACATAGTGTATATTTTATACATTTTCGTATTTTTATTCACAGCGTTTGATGGTTTACGTAGGTACGTACGTAACGTTGATTTATTCATAACGTATTACCGCTGTCCGCTTCCGTTGTAAAATTGCTTCTTTATGCGTTAATAAAATAAAAAAGCAGGCAGGAAGATGTGAAATTATTTGTCATTGCACTTTTTAATTAATTTAGGTCAGTCCTTCTAATCACCGGACCGAATTTCCAATACAAACGAAATACTAAAATAAGTCGTAATTCAATAAGACAATTCCATTAAAGTGTGTTGTAAATCGGATACCAATACCTTTAATCTAGGCTCCTACTCTACGCCTTCACAGCTTCTACGCCAAAAATTTCGTCAGATTAATTTAGAATAACCCATCAAATCCCGTAATAAAGATACAATGCAAAATCTATTGTCTTGGCATCCGGGAATCATTATAGGCGTTGCTGAATTAATAAATAAATGTAGCCTGCGGGCTAAAATAGAATTTAATATCAATAAGATTAATCAAAAAAGGCAATTTTAATAATAATAAGACTTTCTACAGTAATTCTAACACAAATAACCAGACAGTAAGACGAAAATGCAAATTTCGTGTAACCACACACAGCGATTATATCTTCACGGGTTTGATGGGTATCAAACCCGTAAATCGTTCCTGTAATCCCAGAAAGTAAAGCGCTCAGCCCCCGCGCTAAACGCGGCATCTAAAATAACCGTTCTTCGTAATGAGATGGCTTGCTTGACAGTAGTTGTACAAGTTGAACTATAAGTTTTGTAGCAACTAACAAACTCAGATCAACTTGAGCGGGTTAACTTCCACCAGTTTTGTTCTAGTTTACAGTTGTAAAGGGGACGACTCCCTTTGTGGCGGGATGTCCGAAAAATAGAGGGGGGGTATTGTTATAGAATTTGTCGAATCTCGGAAATTACGCATAGCTTACTAATTAAATAATACGTCTTATTGAACTTGAAAATAAACCCGAATGTTATCTTTGAAAACCGGCGTGAAACAACGCTTACGTTGTGTTTCGCCGAGTGCGTGCGGACACCTGGGCTCAAAACCTTTTAAAAGGGCACGCACTTGAGACTCAACGAGTTGCGGGTGTCTATGGGCGGCGGTAATAGCTTACCATCAGGCGATCCGTCTGACCGGTCCTTGTGGAAGCCTTTGGAGGAGGCATTTCTTCAGCGGAGGACTTCAATTGGCTGATATGATGATGATGATGATAATTTATAAATAACTAAATATAAAACTTCCTCTTTCTAGTGTTTGCAGTCGCAGCTATCGAGGGTTAGATTACTTTTCTTTTTCGGGTGTCCAAATGCGCCTTATGCATGCCGCTGCCCTGCTTCAGGGATGCAGGACGGTTATGTCGGGCTCTCCGGCCAGGTGGCCAGCATACTGACTAAAACCACCACCACTACCACCTTCCGCATAGTGGTGGGATCACGGGAATCGCTCTCACATGCTCCGCGATTCCACCGCGGATGTCCTATGTTGGACCCTCCCGAGAGCCAACTGCAAGGGGCGACGGACGACCCCGAGACCATCGCCCAAGGCCCTCTATGCGGCTGGACAGGTATGTAGCCCCGCCGCCTTCCACAACTCGGCCGCAGAGGGCAGGGAGAGCAGAGCATTGTAATACCGACACTCCTCTCCCCCTACTCTCCCACCGTGTGCGGGTTAGATTCCTCCGTCGAACAAACTGTATCTCGAAATTGTTAGGATATAAATCTGGGTTAACTACCTAGTATTTATTGAGCCTGAAAGTGTTTGAAACGGTTTCTCGAATATTCACTAGTTACTTATACATATCCTATACCAACTTATATTCATACCGCTATAATGAAATCCGGAATATGTTAATAATTCATGCATATATCGTCGTACAGACACTCACTATGTAAGCTACTAAGTTCAGTTTTGCATCTGTGTAAGTTCACAGCATCGCAAGGTACGAAAGTAATGTTACAAAAACATTATGTTTTTGTTCGCCGTCGTTCGTCTCATACCTCCAACGAACCTTTTTTCCATGTGTGCCGACATGTAATGCTCATGACATGGTACGGTTAACAACGAAAGTCGCGGAGCACAGCCAAATTTCATAACATCACAGCACCTTACCTTCGTGAATTACCTCGAGAACATATTATGAGTTTATATATAGGTATAGGCATGCAGAAAACTTAAAATTATAAATGTCAAAGTACTTAAGCGGTTTAGGCGTAAAAATGTAACACGCCTAAACCGCTGAATCAAAAGTATTTTGATAGATTGGACCTTGTCTCAAAAAAATCTTTAGAATGTGAGTGAACCCGCGAGCAACAGTTAGTAATTAATATTTATCTAAAAATGAATAGTTTCTTTTTTCACAATTCTCCAGTATTATGTTGATAAGTACGTGAAGACACGACATCGACGCGCATGTAGGTTTATATTGGTTATTTGCAGAATTGCAAAGATTTTTTTAATAATTAATAATGCTTAAATAATATTATTTAATTAATAAACAAAACATTACAAACACTACCATGCGTTTACAACACACACCTTTTGTTGGTTATGGCTAACGTATGAGGGTTGAAAGTATTGAGTAGGTATACAATGGTCGAATTTCGAGCTAACCAAAAGTGTCAATATTAAAAAGACAGGCCGTATTTACGTCACTTTAAAGCTTACAGACGATTCTTCGAGCCAGGACCCCGCCATATAATGTATAAGTTTGAAAAAAATTTAAAGACTTTCGTTGCTAACAGTACTTATAGTTGGGTAGACTGTACACTCTATAACGAAAAACAACTGATCCAACATCAATTTTAGAGATGTGACATATTGACGGATTTTCCGTTAATTTAAATTATCTGTTATACATCACTGTCAACAACGAATAGGTTTTTTTTATATTGAGTGATCACGTGAAGAGTGTTGCGTTTTAGTGTCAACTAAATCCATATCCCATTAGCCTGCAGTCATGTGTACCTACATAAATACCGTGGTGTACTATAATATACGCACGGCTACACAGCAAGCTACACATATCATATCCCATTTGCAGCCATGTGTACCTACGTAAACGTTACACAGCAACGTACACATAAATCATATACCATGTGTAGCCATGGTGCCTACGTAAATACCGTGGTGTACTATTAGTACGCACGGCTACACTAAGCTACACAAATCATATCCCATTTGCAGCCATGTGTACCTACGTAAATACCGTGGTGTGCTATTAGTACGCACGGCTACACTAGGCTACACTAGGCTACACAAATCATATCCCATTAGCAGCCATGTGTACCTACGTAAATACCGTGGTGTGTTATAATATACGCACGGCTCTACAGCGAGCTACACTACACATATCATATCCCATTTGCAGCCATGTGTAGGTAACTACGTAAATATCGAGGTGTGCTTGCATCAATAAGTTTCAGTTACAGATAAATAGGCACACGCTCGTTTACATCCTCGATTACAACCAAAAATCAAACACAGAGGTAAAATTCAGGTTTCAGAGCTGCGCTATTGTTTACCAAGCAGTTTCACTCATCCGTAATTTACGTTACAGCGAACATTTTTTATTAACTTTTCGGACCTGAAATAAAGTTTCTTTTTTCTAGTAGTAAAACGCTCTAATGAACTAAGTGCATATTGTGTTGCTGCTAACAAAGAGATGTACGAACATGAGTTTTCAGAGCACCAAATGTTTGGACGCGAATGTTAACAAAACTTGATAGTGTAGTTAAAACTGCTGTTTGCAACTAACAATACTTACTTTTCTTATTTAAATATTTTGTTTTCATTTACCTATAACACTTATCAATATTTAATGTTTCTTATTTTATTTGGTGTTGTGATTGTAATACTTAAACATACCTACTCCTTTCGGATCAGACAGGGTTTATTTAAAATATAGTGTTTAAACATAAATAATTGACAAACACCAACAAGAGAGGTAATAGGTACGAGTAAATTCATGTGTCAATCAAAGCCACCCCTGTTTTCTATCAGCCCTGTCAATTACAAAGCATGTAATAAAAAAATACAACACGCAGGCCTTTTTATGTACCTAGCCTCTTTTGTGGCGCACTACCACCGCTGCAAAGCAAAGGCCTCCCGCCCTGGTTAAAAGAGTTTCAAACAATATCAAATCATATTATAAAATAAAAAACTGAGGGCGAGTTGACGCTTGTTTATTTTTACTGGCTGTCCAAACGGTATGGTCTGCGCCCAGCCATAGAGCGCCTTTTTTCCGAAGTGTCAATGCATTTTCAGCTAAAAGCTGTGAAAGTACGCTTCAAAGAACACTATTGTTTCAATACCAGTGTATAGGTAATTTATGCCTTTTCTAGACTCGTTTATTCGTTAGTTTGCTTTAACCGATAATATGTACCTAAGTACAATATTTTTTTATACCACTAAGTATGGTGCAGGTTTCCTCACGAAAAGACAGATGTGCGTGCCTTGGATCGTGAGGAGACCTGCACGTCTGAGAGATTTTCTCGACGGCGTGTGAAGTCTGCCAACCCGCATTAGGGTAGTGCGGTGGACTAGCCTAATTCGAGAGGGATTGTGAGAGGAGACCCGTGCCCAACAGTGGGACATAATTATAATGGGTTGATTATATATGTAAGTATGGTAGCGAACAAGCTTGCGACCCGCCTTAGTTACCGTAGCCTATGAACGTCTGCAACACCAGAGGTTTCGCTTGTTTCGTTCCCGTGTCAAGCCGTAATACCAGCCATAGTTAGGAGTGAGAGCCCGTGGGGAGTCGCCGTCTAATACTGAGATTCGAGGGGAGAGACTTTGTCCGCCTTTACCCCGATCTGCAATAGACGCACAATGAGCTGTGGTCTCGGCCTACAGATAATGGCCCCAGTGCGCGCGCACATATTTGCCAACAGCTAACCTTCGAGCTGGATGCAAAACGGCCCCTCATGGCCACAATCCATTAGGATTTTTCTTACTTTAAAAAAGGAAGTGGTTAACTATTAGAGGCATGTAATGCCCAGGTAATAATCGCCAGTCATTGGTGGCGTAACAAAATGCTGAACTGGATCTTTTGGCACAGCCGCGAGACACACAATATGATGAAATGAAATGAAATGATATTTATTTCTTCTGTAAGTAGATCATTAGAGACACTTTTACAAGTCAATGTGTTGTATTTTTTTATAGCCTTTTTTTAATATGCCTTAGACATGCGAGTAACTATGTATATAGTTGCCTACTCGTAGAAGTATACAGAGGTACATAAAATAAGGTATCTATTGTGTTAAATTTGCCAAATAAAATTATTTAGGTAGGTATATTTATTATTATTATTTTATTATTTATATATTTATATTGTTTATTATTTTATTTTTTATTTATATATTTATTTAGTTTATTATTTTATTTTTATTTATCCTTCTTTCTTTCCTTATGCAATATTTTTGGAAGGCCAAAAACATCAAAGAACAACAACACAACAACAACAAAGTTAATTCACATTTATAATGTTAGTAAGTAAGTAATATTACTATCTGTGCATTGAGTAAACATAAACTAAACGGACTGGAGAGAACGTGCGTAACAATGACTCAATTCATCCAGTGTCAGCCACAGACAGACGAACGCTGTGTTGTACCTTTTTTTGATTTTTTTTAGTTATTTTAGCGAAGGAAAATTACCTGCCATTTCTGAATCTTGAGAATATAGCATAATTATTAAATAGATTCTCTTGTGCAGCTTTTGGTTCGCTGTAGGTACCTTTATTTATTCAACCACCGGCCGCCGGAGGTCGCCGGGGGCCTATGGGACCGTCAAGATGAAAAACCAAACGTAGGTACAACCTACGTCACAAACAGAAAACTTAAACATCGTCAAATAACCTTTGATTTGTTTTGTTCTGTTTTACCTACTATTGTTTAAACTAATACTTAATTTGTTACAAAATAAAAACTGCCTCATTAGCCTAGTGGTCCTGAGCGCGACTGCTACGTTAGAGGTCTTGGGTTCGATTCCCAGGTCGAGCAGTGTTATTGGATTTTTCTATGAAATTCCCAGTAGCAGCTCGGAGTTTGGAAGTTGTGCCCGGTTAATGGCAATAGGCTCGCTCCCTATTATATGGGACCTAAACATACCGGCGAACTGTGGGTGTACATTAAGTACGCCTCCACCAAAACAGGCGTGATGGTATGTTTGGTTACAAAATAAGGAAGTTATCATTTAAATACTACATAGATAACGCACTACCGAGAGATGACGTCAAGGTAAAGGTTCGCTAAAAGAAACAAAGCATCCCTTGCCTAGCATCCCCATAAAAATTAAATGCTTGAAGATACACGAGGTGCAAGTGCCTACGCATATAGCAATGGCAACTGGACTAATTGTGTCGACCTATCATTTTAACGTAGGTACTAAATACATGATCTATTATAAATACGTCCCATTGCTGGGAACGGGTCTCCTCTCAGCATGAAGGGGACTAGGCTGTTTTCCACTGGTCCACCACGCACAACTACCTCCATGTACCAGTGAAGATTGTAACATAATTTATTTAAAAACAATGTCCATAGAGTTTCTAGCCGGATTCTTCTCCAAAGGATCAACCTTTTGGAACCGTGCAACTAGAATCATAACATTTCATCACCGCTTGTAAAAGCTTATTTGGAATAAAAGCATTTGAACTTGAGCTTGAACGCTAGCATAATGCAGGCTGGAACTTCACTATAAAGGGTGTTTATCCGATGTCACAAAGGTTTTAATTTAATCTTTCAGGCTAAGTGCGAGTCAGCCTCGCGCGCGAAGGGTTCCATACCTACCATTATCTATCTATAAAAACAACAAAAAAAAACACATTTGTTGTATGGGAGCGCCCTCTTAAATATTTGTTTTATTTTAATTTAATTATTTATTTTTAAAGTGAATATAATATTCAAGCGTCTACTTGTTGCCGTTATCATTATCGAGCAAAAGAAACGCGTTGGTGGTATGGGACCCCCCTTAATTATTTTATTCTGTTTTTAGTATTTGTTGTTATAGCGGCAACATAATCTGTGAAAATTTTAACTGTCTAACTATCACGGTTCATGAGATACAGTCCGGTGACAGCCGGACGGACGGACGGATTCTTAGTAATAGGATCCCGTTTTACACTTTGGGTACGGAACTCTAAAAATATAGGTATTTATGGCATCGTTAACATTTTTATAATTATTTGGGGTGCCGTAACTCACGGACTTAATGTAAGAGCGTCATTTTCTTTTTGTTTTTCTCATTTGCTCAGTAATTTCAGTGGCTGCAGTTGCCTCTAACCCGAAAATCATAATATTTCATAACATCATTTTATTGCATGGCGGCAGTACTACTATACTCCCCTTGGGTTCAATTCCCAGGTCGAGTAGTGTAATTGCTTGCTTGTTTTTCGATGAACTTTTCAGTCACAGCTCGGAGTTTCTATTTGTGTCCGTTTATAAGCAATAAGCGCACCCTATATTACATGGCACTTAACCAAGTCAAGCCACTGACAATGACGAGCGCATTTTATTGTGGGGTAGGTACCCATGCTTTGGCACGTATGGACCGGCTCGACCAGATTGATCCCACGGCCTCACAGAATACCGGTGTGAAACAACAACGTTGTGTTTCGCCGAGTGAGTGAGGATACCGGAGGCCCAAACCCTTTTAAAAGGCGGGCAACGCACCCGTGACTCCTCTGGTGTTGCGGGTGTCCATAAGCGGTGGTTATCGCTAACCATCAGGTGATCCGTCTGCTCGTTTGCCCCCCTATCCCATAAAAAAGCTTAATCCTACAGTTCATTTGATAAAGTATCTAGTACTAGGCAGTACTACCTAGAGGACTACAGGCCTAACGTAGGGTAATCTCTTTCTCTTATCTCTTCTCTTCTCTACTATTATAAAATTGTAAAAAACGCTGTGTCTGTACATTGAAGATATTAAAAAAAAACACGTGGGTTATTTATATAAACGTATCCGTATCCAAAAATGTGATTTTTAAAATTCTTGTCTGTTTGTTACGGGTTGGAGCAAAACTACTGAATAGATTTTAATTTTATGATAACTGTTAGAATGTACGAGTATATGCTCCAACTTGAAAACTGGTGAACTTCTTATCTCAATAAATTAATCGGATCCTGAGATACAGCTTGACCTCTCTGATATATAGAGGCTCATACAAAGAAGAGATCATAACTGTTGGTTTTTATTAAAATCCATTTCTAATCCTACTATAGCTTCAGGTGAGCGAAGCCACGGGCAAAAGCTAGTTATTAATAATCCCTTTTTCTTTTATATTCATAGTTGCACACTAACCTATACATTTAACGCACGTAACACTTTTTCAGCTATGAAAATCATAATTATTTCATTGTCCATAATCGGAATGAGAATCTTAATTCTTTAGTCGTATGGGGAATTATATAATTAATTCAGAGAGTCCGATTTAATTTATCAGGAACTTTGTCTGCCGAAAACACTAGGTATAGTTGCTTTAAAAATCACATGGCAACAGCAACAGGCGGATCTGCAGACATCTTAAGAAGGCTGATAAAATACTACTTAACTTTCTGAGGAAATATGCTTGTTCACAAGCGCAATAACCAGGTGAAATAAAGCAGCTCGGCCCTAAGAAAACCCCGCAATTTAAAACAACAGCCGCAGGGTTTAGTGTCGCTCGCATCCAGCGGAGATTACAGTCGACCGAATAAGATTTTACGTTGCGTAAGTATTAACCGTAAAAAAAATATCTTTTAAATATAAAATTACTCGCAAAATCCACTTTAAAAAGTCTGAATACTGTTTAAATTTGCATAACCAAGAGGTCAAACATTTTGACGTGCATTCTATACTTATAAATTGTTCAAACTATTTTTTAAATAGAACAAGCCCAACCTTAAGGTACCATATATCATTACTTTTACTGAAACGTCCAAACGTAATTTCTGCCAACGTGTAAACAAAGGAATGGCGCATTTCTATGGTGTTACAACAAAATTGTCGTGCGTGGCCTTGGTGGTTCATATGAATATTGCAGTAAAAATTATTTCCCTTGCCATGTACTTAATTGCATTAGCGTAATTAAAACGAACAAGGTGGTAAAATAATTTATTGACGTAAATCAAATAAAATATAAAATAAAAAACAAACAAATTAATAATATGAATTGAATAAAATTAATTAATATGAATAAAAACTTTATAATTAGTACTAAAATAATTATACACAAAACTAGATAAAATAACAAACAAAAAACCTTAATACAACATAAATTAAAAATAAATGGTATACCTCAAAATTAAAATGAACAAATCCAGCAACACAACTTACCTCGAAACTCAAGGCGTGCGAACTTCTCGTTCTTACACTTTAGTACTTTAAAACGGTTTAGTTTGACGACTAGCGCCATGGTTGCGAATTAAATTTAAATCACTAGTATCCTGGGATCACGGGGAGCCAGGGGAAATTATGGCTCGGGGCCATTCATTCAGAATGGCCCGGTATTGAGAGAAAACTGACAGACTAGGCACGGTACAACTTTTCCGCGATCGCTCGGAGAACGGTAGACGACTGGCCCGGGCCGTCGCTGCAGATAGAATGAGGCGAAGGGCGGGAGGAGGCTATCATCTAGGCAGCCCCCCTCCCTTACCCCTCTCGCCTCTAGCCCCGGTAGCGTATTTCAATAAGCTCCTACACAGGTGCTGGAATTGATGCGCTTTTTCTACAGGAGATAATAATTATGTACATAAAGAAAAAAAATTAACATGTCATGCTGCTCACGGAATTTTCGTTATGTTAAACATGATATGAATAATAATTTCCACTTATTTTTAACTGACTGCTAAAAGGAGGAGGTTCTTAATTCGATTGTAACAAATAAAACCTCCATTTCTTGAAGTTGTTAAGAATTTATATGTGGTCGTATAAAATAAGTGTGCATGTTAAGCGATGTAATATTTTTTTTTTCATGGGAAGGGCAATCGAGTATACTTACCGCCTAATGGTAAAACCCAGAGAAGTCTCAAGCGCGTTGTCCAAGTTGCTCAAGTGGGTTTGGGCCTCCGGTATCCTCACTCACTCGGCAAAACACCACACATAAGCGGTGTTTCACGCTGGTTTTCTGTAAGGCCAAGATATCACCCTGGTCGAGCAGGACCATGCGTGCGAAAGCATGGCTCTCCCACTGTATTTTTTTTATGGGCTAGGAGGCTTTTTTACGAGCAGACTGACTACCTGATGGTAAGCGATTACTGCCGCCCATAGACACCCAGCAACACCAGAGAAGTCTTAAGTGGGTTGCCGGCTTTTTTTCAAAAGGGTTTTGATCTCCGGCGAAACACCACGTAAGCGTTTTTTCACGCCGGTTTTTTTGGAGATCACTCTGGTTGAGCCGGCACGCGTGCCGAAGCATAGCTCTCACATAGTTAAACAAATGGAAAAAATAATCGAGGATTGTAATGATTATTGTATTACCGACTTTCATTATCTAAATGAGTATACAGTAAACTTCCTATAAGGTCCTATTTTATAGGACCAGATTGGTTCTTATGAAAACACGCTTAAGTAAATTATTAAGGATTAACGATTTGCCAGAACTATTCTTTGAATATTTTGATAACAATATTTAACTATTCAGCGTGTTATGAATGTCCCCATACCCAACCCAGCTGGCTCCATTTTAGGCATTCAAGTATACGTCACTTGAATGCCTAAAATGGACAGCCAGCTGGGCCATATTAGCCACGCGGCAGCTATCGCCGGCACTCCGGAAAAACTTGAATCCAGCAAAATTAAGTAGTAGAGACATGTTTGTCTGAACAAAGGTTTCTTCACAGTCTACCGTGTCAAGTGTGATCAGTTCCAGCGGTCGCAGCTATAGAACAAAGGATGACAAGTGCGGATTTCAGAGATATTTAATAAGCCAGCCTTATATCTCTGAAATCTGCGGCGATCGGCGATCCATGAGGATTTTAGATAGAATAGAATAGAATATACTTTATTGCACACCAAAAAAAATATATGTAAAGTACAGTTTTATAAATCATAAAGTTGTACAATGGGCGGTCTTATCGCTAACAGCGATCTTTTACAGACAACCTTTGGATGGACTCGTGTGAAAAGGAATGGTGATACTTAGGTAGTCTGGCGTACTTTAAAAGAAACAGGATACTTAAATCATGAGTCTAAAACACAATAAATAAGAATAACAAGAATAAATAAATATATAAATACATACATAGGTGCTATTAAATACATACTATAATACATACATTTATACTGACAGATTCAATAAATAATGGAGAATAGGTCGACTACAGTGACAGATAATATTATTTGACCATCTTTTTGAAAATAGGTAACGTTTGTGCACGCTTAGCTGACACAGGCAAGGCATTCCACAGCCGTGACGCCTGCACTGTAAAAGATTTATCTAGGTAATTTGTGGAGTGCATTGGCATCTCAAGCCTCAAGTTCTCTGATGATCTTAGATATCTAGTATGTGTGTCATGAAGGAACTGAAAACGTTCTTTAAGATAAGGGGGAGATATGGGACTGAACAGAATACTGTAGAGTAGGGACAATACGTGTAAGTTCCGGCGAAGGCGTATTGGGAGCCACTTGAGTTTTTTACGAAAATCCGATACATGATCATACTTGCGCAAGCCAAATATAAATCTTATGCAGAAGTTCTGGAGACGCTCAAGTTTATTTAGCTGTATTTCAGTGAGATCTAGATAGCTGACATCGGCATAATCCAGGATAGGAAGAAGAAGGGACTGTGCTAACGCAGTTTTGGTGGCGGTTGGTAAAAAATTACGCAGTCTCCTCAGCGACCCAGATGATGCGAACAGTTTACGACTGACTTCCTCTCGGATTTTCTGGGAGATAGAAAAGTAACCGCACTTTTTTGCGCTGCCATAATAGTGGACTAATGGTTGAGGTACACAAAGGTATGCGTGCCGTCAGATAGGACAGGTGTACTGTGTGTAGAAAGCTGCTATGGTTCTATTCAGGTTTTATCCTACATTGTATAACTCACATATCTGATAATAGGTACTACTATTGTCTGGACTTGAAAAGAGACCATGATTCTCTGAGTTCGTTTTGGTGTCTCCTCAGACGTCGTCAGTTAGGAATTGCTGGCATTATCCAGTATAAAAACTGGAAATATTGACTTTGAAAATAAAACCGCTTTTTACAGATTTTATCGCGTTGGATTGATTTATTATTGAACTAGACTCTGCCCGCGGCTTCGCTCACTTGAAGCTCTAAACCAACAGTGATGATCTCTTTTTTGTATGGGTCTCTATACATTACAGAGGTCAAGCTGTATCTTAGGTTCCGTTTAATTATTTATGATAAGAAGTATACCAGTTTTTAATTTGGAGTACATACTTTCTAACAGTGATAACAAAGTTAAAATCTATTCTGCGCCTTTCCGTAACAAATAGACAAACAGACAAGAATTTAAAAAATCACATTTTTGGATTCGGAAACGTTTATATACTCTTACCCACTTGTTTTTTTTAAATATCTTCAATGTACAGACACAGCTTTTTTACAATTTTGTAATAGTAGAGAAGATAAGAAGAGATGTATATGTCATTTTAAATCATTTTATGAAATCCCTACAGAGGGAGCTAAAGTAGCTGGATAAATGGCTGGCTGGCTAGGACGTAGGTGGTGTACTGTTTGAGGTAGTCACCTCACCCCTACCGTTGTTACGTGTGGTTTGATCACACCTGAGGTAAACATTTGTAAACTCTGAAGAAGGATCGGTATCTATAGGCTAGGTATATTTTATTCAGAAAAAGACTTGGTGATGAAACGACGGGCTAAACCTAGTGAATAATAACTTTGACATAAGAATTCATACATACATACATACCATCCCGCCTGAATTCCCCGAAGGGTTAGGTTTACTAATATACATCCACAGTTCGCCGTATGTTTAGGTCCCATGTTATAGGCGGCGAGCCTACTGCCATTAACCGGGCACAAATTCCTAACTCCGAACTGCTACTGGGAATTTCATAGAAAACCCAATACACTGCTCGACCTGGGAATCGACCAGGACCTCTAGCGTAGCAGTCGCGCTCAGGACCACTTGGCTAATGAGGCAGTATTGACATAAGAATGAATGGAAGATTTTGTGGTTAATTTAACAGATATGGAAAGCCTCCTACTTCCCGCTATGTATTATATTATATCACTATCCTCATGCTTTTTCCTTACAGACAAATAATATCATGTAAATAAATATCTATATTCCATACAAAGCGAAAAACAACAGACCTTTGCAACCTCATTTCTGTGAATTACTTCAAGTCAACTCCTACGACAGTTGCCAAGACCCCTAGGTTCTGGGTTTGATTCCCAGGAATGTCAAAGTGTTATTGAGTTTTTCTATGAAATTCTCAGTTGCAGCTCGGAGCTTGGAAAGTGTGCATTAAGCTCGCCCGCTATCACATGGGACATAAATATAACAAAAGACTTGTGAAGGATCATTTCTTGTCGCTTTAACCTTGCCGTTATCATCGTTGTTATTCGCGTTTATAGTTGATATTTATCTAAGTACTTATAAATATATATAATTTATTATGTGTGTATGTATTATATGTAGGTATATTTTAAATATAGTAGTAATAGTATGTATTATCTATATATTGTATAGTATTGGTATTTATAATAGTTGCACCATTGACGACCCCATTTATTTTGTTCTGTACAGTTATGTCCATCCTAAAGTTGCCTGGAAGAAATCGCAGCCTGCGATAAGGCCGCCCATTGTATATTTGTAAAACTGTTTTTGTCCTGTCTATTTGTGTTTTATTGGTATACAAAAAAGTATATATAAATAAATAAATAAATAAATATAACGCCCGCCCATAGACACCCGCAACACCAGAAGAGTCGCAAGTGCGTTGGCCGCCTTTTAAAAGCGTTTAGGCATCCGGTATATAGGTACACAAGCCTCTGCCTAACCCTTCGGGGAATAAAGCTGTTCCTGGTATACCTAGTAATTAGATTACCAATTGAACAGGTTTTTAGGCTGTTCGCGCTGTAAGGGGTTTTAGGTCTTCCTATGACAACCATTCTAACAACCGGTGGGACCAAGGCACTGCGGCAGTGCGCCGTTGTCTGGATATGCAAAGATTAGTCAGTCCGCCATCTAGATCAATAACAAAATATAAATTAATTAGGTACTCTTAAGGTGTGGCAACCACGAGCCCAACCTTTACAGCCTAATTTAATTATTATTACTTACAACAATTTTATTGGCAAAGCCGCCAAAATCGGGTTCAAATGGTATTCCTAAATTGCAAGTGATTGGTCCATGTTGTGTCATCTTCATAAAACCTACTGAATGTGACCTGTGACTCATGCTCTAATTATGCACAACACCAACTGCAAAAGGCATCCCACAAACTCTTTTTAAATAATAAACTTGCATACACAAAAAACTTAAATCGTTCACAGATGGCGTCGTACGCGCCTCGTCCCTTCGGCGCACACGCATTCAAGATCTTGATACATCATTTCTCACTGAGTAACGTACATGGCTGGCTTTAAAAGATTGTCTAATCATCGCTGTGGTATTCGGCCGACGTTGGAAGCAGTATTTTGGTAGCTTGTGACGTCGTCGGTGTGCGTAGGAGTCGCTTTGCGCCTCACACTGATCAGGCGGGCTCACTGACTGACTCAGTTGTGACTAGTTTCTTGTTGGAGACGCTCGTTGGTGACCTCTAAGTACAATATAACACATCAGCCATGCACGGTACTATACGGGCTCAGGTATGTATTCCACTACTTTTAAAAAAGCTGTGTCAATATGAGCAATGCGTGTTTTGTTTTTCTTCTGCTATACTGCATCGCCACTTTTTTAATTTGTCATATCCACAGTGTCCATTTCTATACATTTAAAATACAATTAATAATGAGCTGTTATCAAAATGTGTGCCTACCGCCATAGGTACTTATTTTATACACTGTATTTCTTTATTAAGTACCTAGCTAACAGAGATTTAATATCTATATTTAACTAATTTTATATATCAATGTGTTAAACCAGTACCTACTTACTGATTTTCATACGCGACAATTTATTTTGCAACTGTAGGTAGAAGGCCAATCTTGCTCGATGAATCCCACAAAATGGTGGCATATTATAATGGTGTACAATAAATTATTTAACATGATGTAAGTCTATAATTCAGAAAACTTACAACTATGATACAGGTAATTTACTATCTAGACTGTAAAACAAGCCCAAATGAGATTAAAAAGAGAGGTTTCAAAGGGCGTGTACCTCAGCCATGTTACATACTTTATTATTGTTTTATTTAACATGTTTGCCGCGTTCTTCCCATAGGGGTAGGCAGAAATGCAGCATTATTTTATAGGTCCTACCCACTTCTTTTGATTCGATCACATTCACACAAAGATTATCATACACGCGGTTGCGAGTAACTATCTGATATTCTTTAAGCACAAATCGGCAATAAGCACGGTGTATGTTTTTCTAGGACGTTCCCTCTTGACTCCCGGACATTAGCCTCATAAATCCCTTTTGTTGGTCGCCTTTCTTTCATTGTCTAGATATGCCCAAACCTTTTCAGCAAGGGTATTCTTCTCAATTCATGTAAACGGCAACGTGGTCTTATCAACGCTTTTCAACAATGTCAAACAGCATGGACTACTTACAAATTAACTTTGGAAAAGTTCAAATCGAATCAAAACAAAAATATATAGGAATGATTATTACTTTTGATTGACATAACTGGACAAACCTTGACTTCTGAATAAGGTGCTAAGAAACCTGTATTACAGGAGTCTGTGTGTTCTCTTTTTATGCCGCCAAAATATGTAATTAAATCTTAAAATAGCAATAAACCAAAATATCACACAATTCTGTGTCAAAACTGTCAACACGACAGTGGGGGTGAATGAAATTGTACAAATTTAATTGTGTGAGGGTGACCGTGAATGTGATATTGGACGGGTGTAGAGTTGAGAGCCAATTCTGTTTAAAAAATTATGTTTGATATATAGGTAATTTCTATTGAAATAAATCTCAATGTCGTAATGTTTCAACAAACAATGTGATTACCTACTTACAATACATATGTTGTTCACGTAAGACGTTGATGGGTAATCGACTGAGGGTACATTGACATTATATAAATTAGAACTGTATTCTAACAAACAGGTGATCCGTATGTTCGTTTGCTCCCCTATCCCATAAAAGAAAACATAACAACAGAATCGCCTCCTTCAATAATTATACTCATTCAAATTGCCTTAATTAATATACAAAATTAAAACCACAATAGCACAAAATTAATATTTATTCTGTGATAAAAAGTCGTAAAGGCCAAATACGTCGAAGTTCAGATTAAATGACATTAGTTTACTTAAATTATGATTACACAACTATTCTAGATAGTGATATGAAAAATTTTATAATATGAATTATATTTGACTAGGCTTTGCTCGCGACATCGTGCGCTTGTTTTTCACAATTACGTCCATTCTGGATAAAAAAATATCCTATCCAGGTTATAATGATTTTGTATGCTAAATTTAATTCAAATCCATTCAGCCGTTTTTGAGTGAATGAGCCCTAACAAACATCAAACAAACTTTCATGTTGGATATTTATTTTCGTAATAATTATGTACGTACATGCATGCACTCACGCCACTCAGTCACTCACTCACTATATAATAACGTTAGCGGATATCAATGGACTGTCGCAGGTATCGAGTTTAAATCCAATTAAAAGGCTTTTATCCTCTGATTTTTGGAAAACGTTTTCGAGCAAAGACACGACAAAGTAAACAAACTAAAAGCTATTGAAAGTACGCTCCAATAAATTAATACTATAGTGCCGGGATAAGTGAAAATGAAATTTTAGCATATTCATGAATGTTCGGAAAAACGCCTATTACTCCGCCCTATCCACGGCGCACTATGGCTGGGCGGGGACCATATGTGCAGTGAGCGTAACATCAATACACGTTGAATCTGGACTATTTTTTAATTAAATGTCGTCGATGTTACTACACATACACATTTTATGACAAGCAGACATTTTGTTTTTATTCATATTATTATACTTTTCCGAATCAAGAACTGAAATAAATATTCCCGGTTCGTCGATTAAGTATTTATTTATGCTTATGTTTTGTATTTTCAATCTCACAAATATAATGTTAAAAAAGGGGGATTTTTAAATTGTTTGCCGGTTTTATTTACCACATAAGTAGGTATAATATCTACCAATTTCAATTATTTATTTTCAGCATTATCTAGACTAAAATCTAACAATAAAATTATTGTTTTTAATATAATTATACTTATGCACAAATTCATTAGATTTTCAGTGAAATTTTATAATCTGTACCTATCCAACGCAGAATAGATTATAAATAAATAATAAATAAAATTTCTGGGACATTTTTACACAGCAACATCTAGTCCCAAACTAAGCAGAGCTTGTACTATGGGTACTAGACAATGGATATAATACTTATATACTTACATTTTTTTTTGTAAATACATACTTATAATACATAAGAAACACCCAGACGAACACAAACACTTATATTCATCACATAAATTTTTGAGTTCTGTGGGAATCGAACTCATTGTCAGCAGTCCGGTACTCGAACCACTAAATCACAGAGGTCGTCATTTTCATTTTATGTCAATTATCATAACGACATAAATAAAGGGTTCTCACATACATAAATTACTGTAGTTTATCTGAGTTGTGACGTTACATTATCAATTAATTGCTAAGAATTATGTTACAACAAACGTTGTTTACTAAAAGATAACCGTCTCCCAGAGTAGGAACCTACCTACCATTTTATTAAAATTATTTTCCGGGAATATTCCTTCCCCGCAATACTTCAGGCGCTATTGCGCAATACACTGGGTGCTCTTGACTCTTCCGACATTCTTTGTATTAATACGACCGACACGAAAAATAGCATCAATTTTTTTGAAACATTAAAAAATCCCGAACAAAACGTTTAAGTCCACTTTTATCACGCGTACTCCTGAAATGTGGAATCTGCTTCGTGAGTGGGTCTTCCCTAATAGTTAAAATCTGTGTGTCTGTGAATCAGTTTCTTCTAGGCAAGTGCGCTCCATCGTAGATCGCAGTGTCGCTTAACATCATCAGCTTGGAGTTGTAGATTTGTGCCCGGTAAATGGCAACAGGCTCGCCCCTATCGGACCTAAACATACCGACAAACAGTGGGTGTACACTTCTGCCTCATGTATCAAATAGCATGTAACAAAATTAAATAAAACCGAAAAATATAAAAAAACCCTGTATATTAAGTTCTTGTTCTTCAGCAACAACATAAAAGTTGTCATTAGTGTGGTCTCAAATGTTAGGTCCTAGGTTTAATTCCCAGATCAAAGAGTTTCTTGAGTTTATTATTTAATTTTTATCGGCGAAAATACTAACTTTATCGGCAAAGGCTTCATCTGCGATGATGAGCCTATTGGTGTTAGTTCCTAAAGTAGTTAGACTAATAATGCCTTCATTCGTGTCTTTCCAGGCCAGACTATTTATTATGAAATGTCTACCATTTCATAAATAATGATGAAATTTATGATTATGAATTTTGAGGACTGTGCAGCGAATTTAAATTGAAGGAAATTATGGAAATTTTCTTTATTTGAGTTATGTAATATTTGAGAAGCATGAGTAAAAAAGGTAAGGGTAAAAATCATTACCGTGGTAATGATTTTTACCCCTACCTTTACCCTTACCGTCCGTTCGAAAAAATCGAGAACTTTGTAAACTTCCTATCGAGAACTTCAACCAATTTAAAATATAAATGTTAAAAGTTTTTTAACAATAGTTTGATACGTTTGTTTTCTTCCCGATCCACCTTGAGTACCTAAGTGCGTATCTATAATACCTATATATACTTATACTATCTGTAGCTACATCAGCTCTTTGTCCAACTCGAAACCGTCTGGAAGTTCTTCTAATTTCAGTTTACGTGACGTGGATACAAAGTTCGCCACAAACCGTTCATTCACGAAATGTCATCACAGAAACTAAATCTAAGTATACTTATAAATATCTAGGTACCGATAATTACAAGTAAATACAACTCACAAATTAATCACGAAATCTCACATAGACTTGAAATTTAGCACGTTGGTTGAAGAAAATTTAGTTTTACGTTAAGACAGGAATATGGAAAATACGGTAATTGACTAATTACTTTTAAGATGTCATAAAAAAGTTCACCATAAATAGAGCCGAACAGCGAAAACTAAATTAAAATCGGTTCAAAAACAAATAAGTTATAAGCGTTTTAATTGTATGCTAGACAGGAAGCGTTTTCTATAGCAAGTTTCCTTACGAATTCTATACTGTGACCAGTTTTACGGCATAGGACAGCGTATCCCAAACAAAAACGTTATAGGTACATCTTACAACTGTAGGCCAAGCACGAACACATTCGAAAACGTATTCGTATCGAATTCGAGAATAGTTTGTAGGAGAAGGAGATTAATGAACGTAGATGAAGCGAAAGTGGTGTGCCAGGATCGTAAGAGGGTGCTTTCTTTGGTGATTTGCGTGGCAATTTTTTAATTTACTTAATATTGTTTTTAAATCGACTACAGTTTCTTAAAATATACGTAATAAAAGTAATATTTTTTAGAAGTGGCACCTCAGCGATCGATATACTTGCAGAGATAATCGAGGTTAAAAAATTAGAGGCCATGCAAATCACAAAACACCCAACGAAAATGATTTCTTTTAAATTTAACTTTCTCAAATAAGTTATTAAGTTATCAGGTAAAAGAATAAGTAACTAATACAGAAATCGTTTTTTTAAAGCTTTTATTTATAGTACAATCAGTCAACATTATTTATCCTTTGTTAAAGACATTAAAAATATATTAGGTACTGATAAAATCAGAAACCCATCAGCTGTGTCATTTTAAGTTTGATTTAAACGAATTTACATTTAATTGAATAATAATCAATAACCCAAATAGGAGAGGATGAAAGGTTTGCCCGAAAAAATAAGTGGCTTGCTGACTTTTCGATTTATATTCTTTTAAGGTGATGCCGCTTAAAAAACGTGTCTTGAAGATATCCCAGGAAGTGTAGTCTCAATGAGAGACAGACATGAAAATATTTTTTTTTTAAAAAAAAGCTTACTAGCAATGTGGGTCACACATTACTAGTATTCTTGTTAACCCCTCGTGCTAAGCTAAAATGCTTCTGTTACGAGTGCGTTCACGTCGGTAGTGCAATGGGTGGGGTTCGAACCGGCAACCACATGATCCCAAGTCCGACGCCCTAGCCATTAGGCTACCGCCGCTTTAAATGTATGTATATATGAGATATGTAGCAGAAAGAAACTCATACGTTTACGGTACGAATTCGATAGTAGTAATAGAGTTTTTAATAGGACTGTTATTTTTATTGAGACGTATAGGCACCAATCAACTACATAACTACAACAACAAAAACGAGATTAATGCGGGCGGGTAACAACGCACGGCGCACCTTGTTTCTTATATTTCGAGAAGATTTCTCATGAAATTATTTGCAACTTTGTGTATTGATGTGAGTAATACCTAACCAGGAGAGCTAGCCAAGCCAATGCGTAGTTCGACCGTGGGCTGAGCTGAGTATGGTGCTAATAATAATTTATCCTGTGTAGACCACGTCATTTCAATAATCAAGGTGATTACTAAGAAATATGAATATAATATGAAAGATAATATAGACTGTATCTGTCATCATCAATATCTTCAGCCCATTTACTGTCCCATTGCAGGCACATCTTCTATTCGGGTTAGATTTAAACACAGCCCACCACGCAAAGATGTTTGTTATATGGTAAAACAGAGCAAATGGGAGCTGGTACTGGCATTAAAATGATAAAACTTATTATATGGCACTACTAACTGGAAATTGTTCACAGAACCTGCAGCCGTACATGAACATAATCACTAAGATTTTATCGATATTTAGGCATTAAATGATAAATGATATTTATGTCTGTAAATAGATCTTTTAAAGACACTTTTACAAGTCAATGTTTTCCATTTTTTTGAACTAGATGGCGCCGGCATTTCCTAACTGACGACCTCTGAGAAGAAACACCGAAACAAACTCAGAGAACCATGGTCTCTTTTAAAGTCCAGGCAGTAATAGCTGTTGATATTATAATAATAATATTATTAGATATTATGCGAGTGTTACGATTTTGGGCAATATCTGGACAGGCCTTTGGAAGAAAGAGCCGTAGCAGCTTTGAGTTGTTTATGCTCATGTCCTAACTGACGGTACGCATACATCAAGCTACGTGTAGCTCAACCATTATTTAGGGAGCTCAACGAACTGTCGCATTGTATTCAATCTTCTAAATAAATTTTCCATACTGATACCTAAATAAGGTGCAGTGTAACAAAATATTAAGTAACGTACCCAATTACCCATAAATGCAACATCTTACCACTCAATGAATATTTATATTTTTAAACTAGCTTCTGCCCGCGGCTTCGCCCCCGTGGAATAAAAAGTATCGGGAACGGGATAAAAAGTATCCTATGTCCGTTTCCTGGTTCTAAGCTACCTCTCCACCAATTTTCAGCCAAATCGGTTCAGCCGTTCTTGAGTTATAAATGAAGTAACTAACACGACTTTCTTTTATATATATAGATATAAGATTTCTCACGCTAGCAAATATAATAAAATTGTTACTGGGTGTTTATACGACCAATAACCAAAACATTATCACTTTTTGTTTGTCTGTCTATCGGTCAGTATGTTTGTACGCGCATCGCACAAAAACTATTACCTACATGAATTGGATGCAGTTTTCACGATTGTCTTGCTGGAACTCTAAGTATAACCTTTTGAAAGGCGAGTGAAACTGCAGATAAAAATTAAGAACATATGTAAATATTTATGTTAGGTACACAAAAAAACATAATATACAACTGTTAAATGTTTCGACAGGTCATAAAAAATTCGCTGCTATCAAAATACGAGAGGTTCGAAGTCACTGTTTGTGTGTTTTTGTAATCATAACAAAAGTTCGCACTCAACTCACCCGCTGATACTGGTCTAGAAATTTCCTCGGCTGACGTCACGCCGGGCGCCAATCGCTTCGAAACTTGTGCCCTACTCACCTCGTTGCGTAAATGGTCATGTTTCTTTATTAAAAACTAGCTTCTGCCCGCGGCTTCGCCCCTGTGGGATTCGGTCTGTAATCTCATCCCACGGGAACGGGATAAAAAGTCCTATGTCCGTCTCCTGGTTCTAAGCTACCTCTCCACCAATTTTCAGCCAAATCGGTTCAGCCGTTCTTAAGTTATAATATAAATAGTGTAACTAACACGACTTTCTTTTATATATAATATATAGATATGTAGCAACATACATGCATATAATCACGCCTGTATTCCTCAAAGGATTAGGCAGAGGTTTACTAACGTAGGGACCCCCACAGTTCGCCGGTATGTTTTGGTCCTATTTAACAGGAGGCAAGCCTATTGCCACCATCCGTGCTCAAATACACACTCCAAACTGCAATGTAATTGCGATTAGAATTATTTTTAATTATAAAATCATAAAATCGTAGCTATTATAAAACTGTTCTAAGTAATTGGGTTAAATTTTTCATTGGTCGTGAGCGTAACTCAACACTAAACACATATGTACAAAATAAATATACATAGCTTGCCCGAGCATATCAGACTTGAATCTAACAAAAATAAGTTTAAGGCCCACTTGCACCAACTTTTTAAATATGTTTAAATTGCATTTAAACACAATTTTTCATAGTAAATTTTTGTTTAAATACTATTTAAATACATTTAAGAAGTTGGTGCAAGTGGCCCTAAATGTAGGTTAAAAAATATCTTTTAAATACACTACCTTAACTAAAAGTGCACTCCATAATGTAATATCTAGTTTGTGTTTTATCTCATATTTAAACTAACATTTATTTTTAATTTCGATCCCAAAGTCAAACTGTTTATACAGTTTTGTGGGACACTGTTTTAGATCATAATGACATGTACCTTTCAAATTTAATAAATAAATAACTGATAAACAAGAAATCTTCGGTTTGATACCGAGCAAGGATATCTCAGTCACAGAACGTTCCGTGATCTCAGTAACTGCTCAGTTTGCCGATCCGGTTAATGCAGTAGACTCGCCCCCTATTACATAAAACCTGAACATACAGGTATTCTGCGGGCGTACACTTCTGCTTAAATCTTTATCATAAAACGGTGTAAATTTTTTATATCACTCAGATGACTAACAAGCTTATATGACCCGCCTGATGATAAGCGGTTACCGTAGTCAGCAGAGGTGTCGCTCACCCGTTGCCGGCAATTTTGTGTGAGAACTGTAATTCCAAATAACTTAAAGTTGAGGTACCTAGATAGCTCCGAAAAGCTTTGTTTAAAAAAAAGCTTAATAAGTGCATACATTTTAAATTAACATGTTATATGATGAAGACTGACGTACTAGTGCTGTGCTCCCTTCATTTTTTACGTTTATATAAAACGAACCAGTTTATAAACTTGTTAGTAACGGAAGAACCTGTTATTATTTCTCACATTGCGGTTACTATTTCAACCCTAAATGCGTTGTTATTAAAAAGGTATATTTCACGTTCATTAACGACAAAATAATTGCTAATGTAGCAGATGCCATACATGCATCTGCCTAAATTATGTGTTTTAACGAAAAGTTCTCCTGTGGTTTAATTTGTGCGCATGCGTATGTCAACTGCGACTGACATTAAAAAGTAAAGGCTATAGTAATTACACAATACCATGGTACTTTTTTGCGAAAGTAATTTATATGGTCTAATACTCGTATCGCTTTTACCGTAAGTCTTCAGTCTACGTGTCCTGCATGACGTATGGTGCCTATCTGCATCATAATTCCATTCCGTTCAACCAAGAAGGTCAGAATATTGAGTCGCTCCGAGTAGAAGGCCTCGTACATAAAGTTAAAGGTGCTTAGTACACGTCGCTTATAACTAGCTAGAAACTAATTTTTGCCCGTGACTTCGTACGCTTCGAATTTAGAATCAAGTATCAAATGTTTTTATTATGAGACAGACAAATGAACAAACATTCGAAAAATTTATGGCTTTGGCTTCTGTTGCGATAAAAAGAAATTGCAGATTTACAGGCATTGATAGCAATTGTGACAGGCCGATGGCCAATGTCTGAACATCGGTCTGTTACAATTTTATGATATGTATACATTTATAGCACTTTGTGGGGATTGTCTGAAAAAAAATTTTTTTTTATGGGATAGCAAACGGGCAGACGGATCACCTGATGGTAAGCGATAACCGCCGCCCATGGACACCCGTAACAACAGAGGCGTCACAAGTGCGTTGCCGGCCTTTTAAAAGGGTTTGGGCCTCCGGTAACCTCACTCACCCAGCGAAACACAACGCAAGCGTTGCTTCACGCTGGTTTTCTGTGAGGGCGTGGTACCACTCCGGTCGAGCCGGCCCATTCGTGCCGAAGCATGGCTCTCCCACGTCATATTTGTCGTTATTCATCAAAAGTGGACATTTTAGCTGCCCTGAAGTTTGTATTGTCAATAACTACTAAAGTTTAAGTATTGCGCAGTTCCTTGCGTAAAGAACTAGTATAAAACTATAAGTGTTTTCTTAGGTTAAGTTTTCTCTTTATTCCAATTTCCGGTGATTTTTTTTGACTACATAACATAGTGCTGGGGTAACTAAAGCCACATGTGAAAGACGCTAGCGACTATCTTTCTAAGAATTGGACCTTGGCCACCGTTGGTGGGACCAGCCGCTTCGACAAGTTTAAAGAGCTTCCCTCTGAATGCCACTAATTGCTATGATTGGCCTTAATTTGTTCTCTACGGTGTAATGACGGTTTTTCAACAGGAAATTTGGGTAGCAATTCAATATAGTCTTTTTTCATCTCTCACTTTCGTAAACATAATTTAATTTTTACGATACTGATTGCAAAAACATCTATTTCTTATTTCGCTAAGTACTAACAACGACCTTCCTTAATATTTTTAATAAGTAGCAAAAACGTATTCAATATATAATTTAGGTAGACATTAAGAGTAGTTTGTAGGTAGGTTAAAAAATAATTAGGTAAATTATTAGGTATTATCAAAAAATCAAAAATGAATAAGCATTGCACTCACGTGGAGTTAACGTTAACAATCGCAAATTTTTAATGTTCATTGATACTTATAGGTACGTTTACTTTCATGAATATTTAATGTTTCTTATTTTATTTGATGATGTGATTTTTAACTGCCTCATTAGTCTAGTGGTCCTAAGCGCGACTGCTACGCTATAGTTCCTGGGTTCGATTCCCAGGTCGAGCAATGTATTTTGGGTTTTTCTATGAAATTCTCAGTAGCAGCTCGGAGTTTGGAATGTGCCCGGTTAATGCCAATAGGCTCGCCACATACATATTATACATGGGATATTACATGGGACCTAAAGCCTAAACATACCGGCGAACTGTGGGAGTAAATTATTACGCCTCTGCCTAACCCTTCGGGAAATACAGGCGTGAAGGTATGTTATGTTATGATAGGTTATAAAGATACCTCTAAGCTCCTTTCGGATCGGGCAGAGTTTTAAACAGAGTATACATTTACTATATAAAATATTATGGCTATATAATAAGATTCCTTAGCGAACATGCTAAAATAGCTCCGGCATTTGCTTTGCGCTTCTATTATTATGTCATATGTGTATTTTAAAACAAAAAGCTTAGACTGTTGGCAAAATAAGTGACATCATTTGTAATTTTGTGTTTATATTGCCAAATTTTGACGACATGTCCAGACAGTAAACAATTAATGGATTGTCTGTATGTTTGTACGCGCATCACGCAAAAACTGCTGGACGAAATTGGATGCGGTCTCAGTTGTATTGGTCTTACCTATCTATGATGATATCTGGTTTTTGTATAAACTTCTAGTACAAAACAACCAAATATTAATTGTTGTTCCCACAACAATTACTTCATGATAATAAATAAAACTCATACCTATCATATAAATATAATTTCGATTTATAATATGAATATTATAAATGCTTGTAACTGTCTGTAAATGTATTATTACGCCATAACCGTTGAATCAATTTTTATAAATTTTGGCATGGAGATAGATTGGACCTTGGAGAAGAACATAGGCATTTTGTCTCGAAAAATGCTTTGAGATGCGAATGAAACTACATGCAATAGTTAGTATTCTAAACATATATATATATATATGTATCTGTATATTGCAAAAAAGCTAATCATATTTATGTTTCTTTGCCATCGGTACCCAAGGCCCTCCGCGTCGCGATATTGAAATAAGCGGACAAAAATAGCCGCGCCACGTGGGGGCGACAGCAACCGTGCGCACACGCATCTCTCTCCCCCGTAACACAAACATAAACATCGCGATTGTAAACTCTGAAGAAGTGAGCAGAAAGTGCTTTACTGGTGCAGACTGCACTGGGCCCAAAATCTACTATTTTATTGTGTCAAAATTTAGGTCAAAATCGTCATTCAATTACTTCAGAATTGTTTCTGACAGTTTACTCTTCGTATTTACTATGTAATTTACTGTCATTGGGACAACTATTCTGATTTTGACAATTGAAATAGCGGACTTGAGCTATTTTATTGTGTCAAATTGTCTTCCGATGACTTCGGAATTGTTGTTTTTTGACAGTTCTAATCTGTCAGTCCTTATGTCGTTTTGTGTCATTGATCGACCATTCTGGAATAATTTAAATTACACACTTGAGTACCTGATCGCTAGGCGGCAGTCAAGATGATAACACTCTTAGATCTTCAGCAAATTATAATTTTATAGGATATAGGAAAAAGGAAAATATATAAAAGAATATGTAGGTACACGATTGATTTGGAAAGGAGACGAATGAAGTTGGTATGTCTAGCAAATGTTGTCCATTGTTTCAGGCTAACCCTACGAAAAATATAAGAGGGTACTATGTACTAATCTGGAAACTTAACCTTCAAGAGGCTACATATAAAATAAAATATCAACACACCTGTGTGTATATTCTAAAAGATTAAGCAGAAGCGTACATATGTACATTTATCACAGTATATAACCTGAAATATAACAGCAGGTATATTTCAGGTTCTATACTTTCGGGGATGGACCTCTCTGGTCGACTTGGAAATCGAACGCAAGACCATAATGCTAATACCGCGACTGAATGTATCTATATATTTTAAAATAGACCACATAAAATTCACAATTAAACTGTACGACTTTCACGCAACACTGAACTAAATCTAGAACACTTACGAGTGACTATATTCTAATCTGTGTCTATGTCCGTCTTGATTCATGGTTTATAGAAATTACTCCGGATGTGGGTCCTGGGGTTTTGCCTAGAATAGACTGCTAAATCTGGGTAGACTGTGCATCATCTAAACGGACATGTACTGTTACTTATTTTATTAGGTACCTACATTAGCATAGACATATTCATAGGTGATAATATTGCGCCTTGCGAATGTTTATACTAGGTAATTTACTCGTAGCTACTAGCATTTCTTTGCTGTGTCGCCTGGCGATGGCAGTCAAGCGTAGACCTAACCCTTAAACAAAAAACAAAAGAAAACATCGGATTCTCTCATTGCAAAACCAAATAAGAGCCAAGGATTTTTTTAAATGATTTCAAAAATCTTGCTAATCTCGTCTATTTTAGCAAGATTTTTGCAATGAAAATACTTGTTGTTTTTGTACCTTACTTGGTTTTGAAATGAGCCAGCCAATTTGCATAAATATTTGATTGCATATTTTTATAGTTACTCCGTTAAGGCTTAAGCGCGCGCATTTTGTTATATTTATTAATTATCTTAATTAAAAAAAACAGCATACTAAAAATATATATGCATCTGAATTAATATCTGTCTCAGATATATATACTATACAACCTGTAGAACAAAATAAATGCCGTGGTAATGCGTTCCTTGCGAATTACTGTTATATGTGTGGTAATCAAATTAATAGATGGAGAAATAGTGTAAAGCTTTGTCGTTTTAAAAGACGATGGAAATACTAAAAATAATTTGATGTCGAGATGGCTTGGACTGTATGAGACAAGGAATGAAAGACGAGTAACGAAAGAAATTTATAAGTAGTCTGCGGAAGCGCTGGAAGGCGGGAGCACCGTTGTCCTAAGGATAAAGATCAGGTTTTTTGGCCCACTGACGTCACTAACCACTGCACTGGAAGTCGTGTATGAATGTGTCGCGATGCCTTCAAACAGACCCGTTTTAGACTATCCAGGGGCCCTTGGGCGTAACAGAATTTGGAGCCCCTTTAAATGTGAATTTTATGATTATTTTAGCCGGGAACCTTGAGCCTGCGCCCCTTGTTTATGGAAAAAACAGAACATATATTGTCCGTTTGATCAACATGATAATAGCCTCTGTTTTTGAAAACAAACTAAATATAGTATCGTGGTTTTTTTTGCGTTTTCCATAGGTACTAAGATTATAAAGTTACTAGCTTCTGCCCGCGACTTTGTCCGCGTAGCGTGATGATATATAATTGAACTGAATATTGAAAGCATTTTTCAAATCGGACCAGTAGTTCCTGAGATTAGCGCGTTCAAGCAAACAAACAAACAAACTCTTGAGCTTTATATAATTATTATATATTATATAAGTATAGAGTAAAGAATAAGTAATTAATATAATTCGACTGTGGGCAGGATTCGAATTTTCATCTTCTGGATAGATACCGGTCGATTTTTTCCTTCACTAAAACGACATACTAAATATTTAGTACGATTATAAGTACTTTAATTTTTAATTTTAAAAGCTCACGTAAGAAATATTTTCTAAACCGCGTAGTCCGATTACTATTGCACAGGCGGAGTAATACCCTTACAGTGGAACCGTTGGCCCGAGGAAGGCCCCTAGAGGATTTAACTCCAGCGGTTTTCCCTAAAGCAACGTTATTAGTTGTCTTACACAAACTTATGAATTTCTAAGTGAAATGCCTTTGGCTTTTATTTAAAACTTGTTGAGTAATAAGAAATTATGCATTGCTTGTAGGGTTAAGTAGGGTTTAGGAGTATTATTAAGGCCTCTGCGAACTGCATAAGTTATATTTTTGTCCCCAAAATTTTAAAAAAGAAATAACATTGTTTTTGACCTGACCATTGAAAGATGGATCTCTTCGCGAGCATCCGCGCTGGCGACTAATTAGTGAGACAGATGTTTGAGTTTAAGTAATCATAACGTACCATCGTACGTTCCTGTATACCCCCGAAGAATTAGGCACAGGTGTACTAATGTACACCAACTGGGCGTAGAACACAAAAAAACTGCAGGCCTGCTTTTTTCTTCACGTAGCGTTTACTTGGACAAAATTCTTGGCCTCTGCCAAAACAAAGCTATTAACTCAACCTTCCATAATAATTTCTTACACATTCGAGTCTTATACTTAAAATAACTTTATATTACATCAACTATTTCATTCTTTTTCAGTTAGAACAAAACGGTTATGTTGTCTTAGAGGACTTCTTGCGACCAGCAGAATGCGATGAAATGGTGGAGGCTGGAATCGAATTTACCAGTAACTTGCCTGACAAAGAAGAGAGGGTCAAATTCTCGACAGTGAACGCCGAAGATAAGGTAAATTCTTACACAAAGTTTTGTAATATTTATTATTCTAAAAATGTCAGGACCATTGAATTTGTCAATAACTCAGATTTCGCCTGGCAGTCGGGGCTCCTATTACAAAAATGGTTTTTTTTTTTTCACAAAAGTGAAAAGAAAAAAATCAAAGATACTTAATTGAAGATGTTTATCATTTAGAACACAGTCCACATACATACAGTTATAAATATAACTTTGCCTTCAGACAAAATACTTAATTTATATACCAATATATAATTGTTACAATCGGATCCATGACCATGAGTAAGAGAAATTGTAGGTTATAGAGTTATCTTTTTTTAAGTCGTGGCGTGCTTTCAGCTAGCCGTAAACCACTCTAGCGACCATATCTCACAGACTAAATAAGGTGCATCGAACATTAAGTTCAATAATATAAGTTAATCCCCGTGAGGACCTTCCTCACTGCCACTTAGATAGGCATCTCGTAACAGGCGAGAAATTATCTGCTCTTTGATAGGACCTCTTTGGGTCTGACTGGCTGGCGACTGCCCTTACGTCGGAGTCTGTCGTAAAGCACCTTGGTATTATGTGTTTCGACTTTTGCGCTTATGAGCCAGTTCACCTTGGGTTGCTGCAGCTCTGGCAGTCTGCATTCCGTAGGAGCTGTTACGGCAATGCATCAGCAACTCCTCTGCTTTGCTTTCTGACTCGAAAAAAAACTTTCTCGCCTTATTATTGAGCTATTAATTTGATTTGCAGCAACTGAAAGATGAATACTTCTTGAAGAGCAACGAGAACATGAGCTGCTTTTTCGAAGATGCTGCTCTTGATGACGACGGAGAACTTATAGTGGACCCTACCCTATCACTAAACAAAGTAAGTATATGAAAAACCTACCAACGCACCTTTCTCCGTCTTCCTCGGGTTAAGCAAAGCGTACTTACCAATATACACCCATATTTCACCAGTATGTTAAGGTCCTTGCCAATAACAAGGCAAATCCTTTCTCTTGCTGCTATTAAAAGTTTCATAGAAAAGCTCCTTAACATTGCCCGAAGTATGGACCCAGGACATCTAGGGGCCATCGATAAACTACGTCTCATAAAATTCGTCTAACCGTATAGTATTGTAATAATTGATCAAACAGAGATTTTTACATAATTATGACAGTACAAAACTGATGACCGTCATCCCCCTTGTTACACAATCTGACACTTCTCTACTCCACTCCCCCCCCCCTTCCATCGGTCTAAAAACTAATTTATGTTGTCAGGTCGGACATGCGTTGCACCTTCAGCACCCAATCTTCAGATGTTACACCTACAGTGATCGCGTCAAGACTCTCTGCCGGAAGCTAGAATTTGAGGAGCCAGCCGTAGTGCAGTCTATGTTTATATACAAAAACCCTGGTATTGGTGGTGAAGGTACGGCGTTCCATAACATATAATCACGCTTCTATCCCTAAAAGTTAAGTCACAGACGTGCGCTTCTTCATAAACTGTATTGCCCGTGGTGTTGCCATGTGTCCGTGTGTAAATCATATTATGATTCATCAAAAGTGGTAATTTATCTGCCCATTTTTCTCTTACTTCCTTGCTTTGAACTTTCGGGTTTTTTTGTTGAGGAATTTTCGAGTTCGGTTTTATGCCCACTTCGTCCCCTATAAATATGGGAATAAAAATAAAATAGTGGGTTTATTCTTTCCGGTTTATCCCGCCGGGGATACATCATGTGTGTGTAATTTGAGGATCGAGATAAATAAAGCGATATTTACGCAAACTTTTCATACGGCTGGTAATTTGTAGATAGGGAAAACTGTCTTATTTGCTACTGATTAATTTCCGCGTCGTCTAACTTTATGGAGAAAAACTTTCCGGGTTTCAGAGAGAATTTTAATTTCTTCCGTATTTATCGAGCATTGTAAGATAATATGTATTTTTGGAGGCAGTTTCAGTCCTATAAGCGACAATACTTCATGAGAATAATTTATCATGTAATTGTTAAGTACTTATAGGAAAATATTATGGTTTATAACGGATCTAGTTAGCGTCGAACCAAATCGACATTACGTTCGGCGCGTTGGCTTCTATTCCACTAGTAGTAAGTTCTATTCCCGCATGAAGTTAAATAGTTGTATGGGTAACAAAACTGCACGTGGTAATGTACTATAATTCAATTTATCTCTATATCATTGCGCAGTAGGTTTAGTAAGTTGGTTAGCCGGAATTTCTGAATTGCTATATGATGGTGGTTATGATATGATTTTGGTCTTAAATCTCTGATAATTAATCACATACCATTATTGGCGATTTATAGCCAAATACCACTATGCAGTAGATACAACTTCATGCTATAAAATTATGATTAAACTTAATATTTGATCCTCTGAAATCTGACTTATGTAAGTCCGTACTATTTTAAATGAACAATATTATCTCAAAATTATTAGTTTTCACAGTAATTAAGGTACGGATTATTTCTTCTTCCCAGTAACACCACACCAAGACGCAACATACCTGTACACTGAGCCTTTAGTGCCCACCGGCTTCTGGATCGCTCTAGAAGATGCCACTGTTGAAAATGGCTGCCTTTGGATTGTGCAAGGTTCCCACAAATCAGGAGTACACAGGCGACTGATTCGAAACCCAGATAAGACTAGCAAAGAAACCTTGATATATGATAGGCCAGCTCCTGTATACTCACAATCGAAGTTCACGGCCGTTCCTGTTACCAAAGGTAAGGTCAGCTCTGTATTTTCTAATTGACAATGCCTTTCGAAGACAAACAGACAGAAAACAAACAGAAAACTAAGTCATCTTCATAATGAGAACACTACCATACCATACGGGCTAGTCTTGTATAACCATGTAAAGTATTCTATGATGACACGATAACCATCGTTGGTGGTAGTCAACCTAAAATTCTAACCTCCGAATCGGATGTCGGTATTGTCCAGAAATTGGGTTGCGTTGCGGAGATCCAATGATGGTTGCGTCGTGTAAAATACTGACTGAGGTAGGCAGTATTTTACACCATTTAACCAAATAGAAGTAGACACAACCTAGATAACTGGGAAAAGGCTAGCTAGATGGCTGATGATACTCATTATAATCACTAGACTCATTGTGTGTGCCTAGAATTTTTCTGTCCTATTTTAAACAAGAAATAACATACCATCACGCCTGTATTCCCCGAAGGGTTAGGCAGAGGCGTACTAATGTACACCCACAGTTCGCCGGTATGTTTAGGTCCCATGTAATAGGGGGCGAGGCTATTGCCATTAACCGGGCACAAGTACCTAACTCCGAGCTGCTACTGGGAATTTCATAGAAAAACCCAATAACACTTTGCTCGACCTGGGAATCGAACCCCGGACCTCTAGCGTAGCAGTCGCGCTCAGGACCACTTGGCTCATGAGGCAGTTCATAAACAAGAAACACGGCATAATACAGGTTTCAATTACACAACTTTTTTGACTGTTATTATTCCTCTCCAGGTACTTGCATACTACTCCACGGCAACGTAGTGCATAAAAGTGCCCACAATAAGTCTGATAAGAGCCGCCCCGCGTACACCTTCCATGTGATTGAAAAGTGCGGCAATCATTATTCAGCAGACAATTGGCTTCAAGAAGGAGAAAAAGCTCCCTTCTTCAACGTCTACGAAACAAAACAATTGATGTAATTATACAATCGAATATTTAAGAGGCATATCGGGGCATTTTGATTAAGTTACTAAGTACTAGAAGTTATTTTTTTTATTTTTGTTATTATATCTTTGTGGCCTTTTTGTTGATGAAGTTAACTTGGCTGTGGCACATCATGGTATCTTTTTTTTAAAAAAAAAACGTTGCCCCACACTAGGATTTTCTCCTGTATCGTGGGTGCGTTTACAAACACAAATTCTCACACACACAAACGCCCAGACCCGGAATAACTACCTGTAGATCATACAAATATTTGCTCCGTGTGGGGATCGAACCCACAACACGTGTAGCAGAAGCCGATCGCTCAGCCGCTACGCCAAACGAAACCTTAACTAGGAGTCTAACAGAATCTGTCAAATGTTTTGTGTCTAATAAGGAAGAAGAAAATATTACGTTAGGTTAGATATATTAGACGATACGATTGTTCGTGAATAATTAGTTATGCTCACGAAATTGGGAGTAAAGAGATGATCTTGATTTTTAAGCTAACAGTGTCATTGTTAAACTTTTAGGCAGTGAAAGTATTAATGATTACATTAAATCTGGGCCTGGTGTGAACATAGCCATGTACCGTGGTGGACACGTTTTAGGAACGTGGCTGACCGGGAACTATTTAGAGGAGAATAGATTTTCTTGTTTAATTAAATAGTTACATGGTTTAGCATCAACAAAACGGCTTGCAGAAATTGATACCTACGTAGGTTACGTAGATAATTTTATTATTCTGTTACCACGTGCTTTCAATGGTACGGGATACCCCTAAAATTATTATACTTAAGAGATAAGAAGTTCGCTCTCTACACATTTTTTTCATTTTTTTTATATTTTTATGTTAACCATTTAAAAAATTATATCTAAGCGAAAAGGATCCTTCCTTGGTACTTCAAATCATTTTTTTTTTTCAATCGATTTATTATTACTTATGTGAATAAGAACTTTTTTTAGAACGAAGTTCTTTAACGCGGCCTGCGGTAGGAACTCATCATGTAATGAACGAAAAAGCGTTAGGCGGCGTTCCGTTCCGTTCGGCATAGTTCCGGTATTATCCTGTAAATCGATATTGTAGCTAAAAGTAGTGTCAATCGTCAATTTTGGCCAAAATTTACGATTGACCCTAATTTTAGCGTCTTTAACGTTTAATAAGCAAAGTTTTTAATGCTCAGTTGTGAATATTGTATAGCTAATTGCGCAAATTTTACTACAGTTAGGAATCTAGAATGTGTTATAGACCTACAAATTGCGAAAAACCAATTGTAATTTGAATTTGGCGGGCTCAGCGAAACGGGTAAAGATTGAGGTGTCACTGATCTCTATATTTGTCTATGCTATGAATAGAATTATAGAGTTATATAGTGGGACATAAATAAATTGATGCGGGTATCAAAATAGTTTTTCAATAACGCACGGATTTATTAATAACTTAACAAGTTAATTATATTTTTATTATTGTTTTCAATCTTACCTCAGTTATATTGTCTAGATTGTTGATACTGTGTTGAAAAAAAGGCGTGAAGAACTTCGTTCCTGTACCGCACACTTTTTTATTAAACATTTGTAATTGTCATGTGATTACGGCTTATTATTCCATATTTTGAGTGACGAATAAAGTGATTGAGTTTATAAATACTTGTTACATTTTTATTTCAACGATAAAGCTAAAGTGGGTAATGTAAATGGTAGCTTGACTGGTCGTTAAGGAGCGCTCGTAAACGAAGCAGTATTTCTGTCAATTTCATGCTGCAATTGTGTAGCAGACTTGTGAGACTTGTCGTAGGATGTGTTGCTGAGACCTTGCGATATAGCCACGCATCCATCACATACATACTCATATCATACATAATGGATTTTACTATGAAATTCTCCGTAGCACCTCTAAATTTGAATTTGTGTCCAGTTAAACACAATCTCGCCCCCTAATAAGTTTAAAGAACTTAAACGTACCAGTAAATTCCACAGTATGACTTGTAGACCCACGTCTACAAGTACCTACAACTCTGCGATTAATCGGAGAATACCTAGAAGCATGAAGGAGATATAGATAAGGATAATGCCTAAGTAGCTTAGGTAGGTACCCTTAATTACCCTCATTATAAAGCTTATGGAAGAGCTGTTTAAAGAACTGGGGGAGGATGAGGATTAAGTATCTAGGGGAAGCACAAAAGATACCATTGAGTCGAAGTGCTCTGAGGCCTTGCTGCCTCGGCCCCACACAAGATAAGGTACCCTTAATTTGCTACTTAGCAATAAAAGACACTAAAAGTGACTGTTCTAGAAGCTTATGAAAGCTTCGCCACTGTATTCTAGAATCCTAGTAGATAAATACATAATCAACCCATTATATGTCCCACTGTTGGGCAGAGGAGACCTCCTCTCCAAATGAGAGGGATTAGGCTATAGTCCACCACGCTGGCCTAATGCGGGATGGCAGACTTTACAAGCCGTCGAGATAATCTCTCAGGCGTGCAGGTTTCCTCACGATGTTTTCCTTCACTAATTAACTATGAATACGCACATAACTTCGAAAAGTCTGAGGTACGTGACTTGGATTTGAACTCGAGACCTTTGACTTGGCAGTCTAATGGTCATATCACTAGGCTATCACTGCTTCCTAGTAGATAGCAATAGATTTTTACGAGAGACGTTTGTGATTTTTGTGCATTTTTCATGCTAAGATTATAAATTTATTTTAGGGACGGAAAAATTCGACTCGCAGGCAGGATTCGAACCTGCGTCTTCTGGTTAGGTACACCAGACGCTATGACCTCTAAGCCACCGCGAGTCCTACCCGCCATGTCGAAATTAGCGTTCACATTCTGCATTAGCTAAAAACGAATTTATTAAATTTACGCAAGGAGGCATCCAGAAATTATGTCACATCTAACGGTAGGTGGGGGGATAGAGAAGTGTGAAGTCATGTGGCAAGGGGTATGACGGGCTTTGTGATGTCACATGTAAAAATCTTAATTATTAAAAAACAAAGAACTTAATATCATTAATATGTTGTGATGACCGGAGAAGGTAGGTAGTCAAAAAATCATGAATTGAAATGAAATTTATTTCTGTAAATAGATTTTTTGAAGACACTTTTACATATCAATGTTTTAATTGAGAATTGAGAAGAAACATCGAAATATACTCAGAGAATCATGTTCTCTTTTAAAGTCCAGACAAAATATATAAAAAAAATATATGTGAGTGATACAATGCAGGCAATGTCTGAAATGGCATTTTGAAGAAAGTCATTGTGTAGCTAAACTATAATTATTATAGGGAGCAAAACATCCGTCACTCGACGATACCAGATCGGCGGAACATTTGCGTAGGCCACAAAAAAACACTGGAAGTCATCGGTCCTTAAAAACAGTGTCCTACTTTTTTTGACGATACGTTTGGCGTAGCGGCTGAGCGATCGGCTTCTGCGACACGTGTTGTGGGTTCGATCCCCACACGGAGCAAATATTTGTATGATCTACAGGTCCGGGTCTGGGTGTTTGTGTATGTGAAAATTTGTGTTTGTAAACGCAGTTTTTTTTAAAAAAAAAATGTTTCGTATAATCTTTGAAGTTTTACTTTGAAATGAAACATTTTGACTTTGACTTTGACTATATCTAGCTTAAATAGTACTCAGATATAATTCCTGTAGCCAACAAGGATGGATTTACCATATATACCTTGGCTGTCCTAAACCTACAAAAGATTATTGCCTTCTTGAGTCCCTGCAAAGTCTGTAGTAGAGGAAAAAGTAAGTAATAGGCGTAGGTACCTATTGAAATAAGCTATTAAGAGGCCGTCCTAAAAATTCACTCGATCGAGTTTAGGTAAATTCTATGTTTGTGTGCGCTTTTCACGCACACATGGCTGCAGATCGAGCGTACGAGCCTATAAACAATGTTGATCCTTTCATTATTAAATTAATTTTCTAGTTTTATTCTCGTTAGTTTTTTTTTTTTTATTTTATTTATTTATTTTTAATTCAGGCAAAACTAGTACCCATATTTTCGTTAGTAGTGACTTAAAAACTATGTTAGTTTGTACATTTATAAAATATAAAGCTAAGGTTTGGAGCAAGCCTTTGGTAGAAATAAGTGTATTCTACACAAATGCTCCATCAATTGCCCCTCAGTCTTGCTGGCAACAACGTTCAAGAGACTATTGTCGCTGTCTCGCACACGACTCAACAAGGATGCGGAGCGTTTGCGCATGACTGCAAAAAAGTCGTCAGTATGCGCCACCGCGAACATGCCCGACGCGCTACAGAAACGTGGCAGCGACAACAGTATCCTGAATGCGTTGTTGTACTGCACTCGCAGGGCATTGTACGCTTTCTGCGTGTATCTGGTCCACAGGCTGCATGTGTAAAAAGTTTGACAGTATGCCTTAAACAGAGTTATTTTAACACTGTCATCGCATCTTGCAAACCTGCGGACCAGCATATTACATCTTACGGTCAACGCCCTGCGCTCTCTCTCTATATCACAGTCGTCTGTGCCATCCTCCGAAACCCAGTGACCAAGATACTTAAACCTTTTTACCCTACTTAAGGTTGTACCACATAGCGAGATCGACGGTACCACTTCATAGGTTTTATTTTGTGCTTTGAAAACTAGAAGCTCGCTTTTCCTGGCATTGTATCTTAGACCCTGGGCTCCAGCATAGCACTCACAGATTTTTAAGAGCTTTCTGAGAGCACTAATTGATGGACTCAGCAGCACCATGTCGTCCGCATAACTGATATTGTTAAATGATACTCCATCTATCATGCATCCAACACCAGTGCTGCTGAGCTCATCTATAAGCTTATTAATATACAAATTGAATAACGTGGGTGAGGTTAAACCACCCTGTCTTACCCCACATTCCAGTTTATATACACTGGAGTAAGTACCCGCCCATCGTACAATATTGTTTTGGTTTCCGTACCAAAATTGAAACATATTAATTATCTCTGGAGGCAAGTCCGTCTCATCAGACAACTTGTTCCATAGGATGTCATATGAAACCAAATCAAATGCACGGGACAAATCCAGGAAGCATGCATACACAGGTGTCCCCCTCCCAGTATAATATTGCACTGTGCTCTTCAGTGACATAATAGCAGTCTCAGTGGACAACCCACTCCTAAAACCAAACTGTCTATCATTAATATGTATGTGTTTATCTAAGTAACTATCCAGTAAACTATCCAGTATTTTAGCTGTTATTGTTGCCAGAGAAATCGGCCTGTAATTATTTACATCCGACATGTCACCGGTTTTATTTTTTGGAATGGGCACCACCAGAGTTTTCATAAGATCAGCTGGTAAATAGGAATGGCTGAGGCATAAATTAAACAGTAATGCAAGAACCCTAGGAAGGTGAACACCTGCATTCTGCAAATGCTCTATACTCAAGTTGTCGTGACCAGGAGACCTACCCCTCGACATATTTTTGATGGCGCAAGCCACTTCACGGACAGTGAACCGCACATTCAAGCCGTCAGCACACACACCAGACTGACTCCTAGGGCCCAGTGGTGAATCAATTTTAAAACGCTTTTGAAATAAATTAGCGATATCCGCTGGCTCAGTTTTGCCCCCTACACTTGAGGGAAGACTCGACTTAGGATTCAAACTATTGGTTTCTCTCCAAAAGCTTCCAAAGCTCTTAGCTGAGTGGTGAAAAGCAATAATGTCCATTTTAATCTGTTGCTGATGAGTTTGACACCACTTAAGCTTTGCCTTGAAAGCCTTCCGAGACTCGCACATCTGGGTATACATTGACCCCCCACTTGGTTTACCACACTGTAGCCAGAACTGAAACCTAAGCCGAGCCTCCATATGGGCCTTTTTGTACTTTCAATTTTGTTTTTAATTTAGTATACTTATTTTTATACATACAATATTCAATAAACATCAAAACATAAAACTTTGAAGGCGGAAATTGGGGTTAAAAATTGTAATTTTTGTAGATACTGATTACTAATAAATACCTAGTGACGAGTTTAATGATTTATGGATTTTTACATTTTAAGGGTAGGAAACGGGGGTTGAAGCCTGAAGGTTAATGTACTTATTAGTATGGGTGAATAGTTTTTAAAGCTAGGTATTTGAAAATGAGATATGTAGCTACTCATCATAAAAAATGTGTTTCAGGGATTTTGAATTTTCAAACTTTTACTTTGGAGGGTTGATAGTTTTATCTTTTTCTAGGCACTTCAAAATCGTAATATTTTGTTAAATGTTTATCAAAACACATTTTGGTCACGACTGAAACCGCTCGGTTGTATGTACATCTGTGCTAATTGTGGTATGTAGTTTAACTTTGCTCCACTTCATCGTGAAAAGTGTGAGATGAGATGTCTGAAGAACTGGTATTTGTTTTTCATAATTTACCATGCACGTAGAATGTGCCTAATGAAGGACCAACATAAGACATTAATTTTGTACTACAGAAGTAATCACGGCGATAACTACAATATTAATACCTTTTAATATATTAAAACCTTTGCTTATCAATAATTTATTGTAAGATGAGGTTGCTTTTGACTAATGAACATAGAGCTTTGTAATAGGTGCTATGATTGTATAATTTTGTTTGTAATGTATATCATGGCATATTTTCAATCTATATACTAATATATAAGCTGAAGAGTTTGTTTGTTTGTTTACTTGAACGCGCTAATCTCAGGAACTACTGGTTCGATTTGAAAAATTATTTCATTGTTCGATAGCCCATTTATTGAGAAAGGTTATAGGCTATATATCCTCATATATCTCCTATATCTCCTCTACGCGGACGAAGTCGCGGGCAGAAGCTAGTAAAATATAAAGCGTTATAATAGTTACTAAATTACCAAGCATTGCGCTGTCTAAATTTGAATGCTTGAATTGCCGGCAAAAACATAATACCATAATAAATCGTAATCCAATAAATTGTGTTTTACTTACGATATAACTTGGTATTACGTTTGTATTAGAAATTCGGTGGCCGACTCTTGAGAGCTGTAGGTATTATACTTAAGGTCGCAATCACACGCAGTCACAGTCGTAAGTACCTCGAACATAACATACCATCACGCCTGTATTCCCTGAAGGGTTAGGCAGAGGCGTACACTAATGTACACCCACAGTTTGCCGATATGTTAAGGTCCCATGTAATAGGGGGCGAGCCTATTGCCATTATCCGGGCACAAATTTCAAATTCCGAGCTCCTACTGAGAATTTACTACGCCTGTTTTTATTAATAAATATTTTTTTTATGTATATTATGTTATGCCAATGTATAAAATAAAAATCTATCTACTTACTGATCTAATACTAAATAGGATATTTGCATTAGTAATTTTCCACTTGACTGTACCATGCGCACGAAGGCGGGTGCAACAACCTCTGCCCGGCCAAAAAGATTGGTACTGTACTGTACGTTTCTAAAGGAACTACATCCCAAGTACAATCAGGCTGTAGGATGTTCTTCAAAAAAGAAGTGACTTTTCAATAGATATTACTGACGTCACCTTTAAGACGTAAATTCAGAATGTGAATGCAAATTTAGACCTGGCAAGTGGGACTCGCGGCGGCTTAGTGATCATAGCATCTGATTTATCTAACCAGAAGACGCAGGTTCAAATTTTGATCGCAGTCGAGTTTTTCCATCACTAAAATAACTTTATAATAATATCTAGGAATGTGCAAAAAAAACACAAATAGTTAACAGTTCATATTTAACTTGAAAAAAATTAACCAAATTTTAATCTCTGGTTTCAAAATTAATAATTATGATTTTCGTAATCAGCCCCTGAGAATCCTTGAAATTGACACCCATATCAATTTATTTAGAAAAGCATTTTCGTAATCAGCCCCTGAAAATCCTTGACATTGACAGCTGTATCAATTTATTTAGAACAACAATGTCCGCTATCTTGGATTTAAAAATTAATGTCATTTTCGTAATCAGCCCCCAAAATTCTTTGAAATTGACACCCATATCAATTTATTTAGAAAAGCAATGTCCGCCATCTTGGATTTCAAAATTAATATAATTTTCGTAATCAGCCCCTGAAAATCTTTGAAATTGACACCCATATTAATTTATTTAGAAAAGTAATGTCCGCCATCTTGGATTTCAAAAATAAACATTTTCGTAATCAGCACAATGAGAAACTTGTACTACCCATACTTCCTACAAAAAATACCAGACCATATTATATGGCTTTTCTAGAAATTAGAAGTTATAAAATAATCAACGTATCAAGTTGTGTTAATCGCAGTATAATTTGGGAAAATATTTACGTCGAACAAGCGCACGCCTGTGACACAAAGCGATACGTCCTCTCGCTGGGAAGGCCCAAACGTGACTGGCGCGAGCGGCTTTGCGCGCTCGATATTATAGCACAATTATAGGTCTTTTCATCTTTGATTTACTAAATCAAAATATATTTTTTTTGAAAAAGTAATGTTTGATCCTATTAGAGGGATAACTGATGATTATTAAGTAATTTAAAAAATAATCAAAATGTCTTTCTAAAAAATAGAAAAAAATACATATTTGTCTGCAATTTTCACGAAAAATTACGTTACGTAAATATTTTTTTCCTGCTATATTTTGTATGAAAATTGAAAAAAGTGCTTCCGCTTGTGCCAAGTAGAGCATATGCTGGGTTTTATAGTATTTTTTAATATTCAGTAATACTAATATTTTCTTGTAAACCGATCATCAAACTTCACTCGAAACGCGTTTTTTGGGAAAAGGAGTTGTCAATAAAAGGGATTTACGATTATTATAGAAGTAAATTGAAAAATCCATTTCCGTATGTGCCAGGTTTAAGAACAGTTCTTTTCAAATAATTAATAACTTTATATAAATTCTTTGTAGATTCCTCACAATCGGTCATCAAAATTCACTAAAATGCGTCAATTTTTAGGACGGCCCCTTAAGCAAAGATTCGGCTTAATCTTTTAATAATCGGAATTACCTTCCCCTTTTTTTGCGGGTAGTTATGTATGAGCACATTACCTACAAGGTTCACAGAGGGCGCGACTACGTACTAATTTGACAGAGCGAGAGAGAGACAGTCTCAATGAAATGGAAAATGACTAGCTAAATGGAGAAAAATTAGTACACATTACATTCACGCTCCGCATACAACTCCTACATCAAGACTGCGTGAAGTACCTGGGCATGCACTTAGATCGGAGACTAACAAAGAAAACAAAGAGAGATGAGATTATTTTGAGGTACAAAGGTCTTCATTGGCTGATGGGCAGAAATTCAAAACTAGCAAAGGACAATAAGTTTCTCATTTACAGAAGAAGAAGCCAATTTGGACAATGACACACAACTATGGGGCGCTGTTAGTGCCGCCAACCTAACAATCATTCAAAGGGTGCAGAACAGTATTCTGAGACAAATATCGACTGCACCATGGATTCTCAAAACCACAGAGCTTCACGAATCCTCAAAGAGTAAAGAGGAAATTACTTCTTATAGCGATAAATACAAAGCAAGATTACAAAGGTATCCAAAATAACTTCATTTCATTCAAATAGCTTAAAACCTTCCTCTTGAATCAATCTATCTATTAAAAAAAATCGCATCAAAATCCGTTTTTTTTTTATGGTATAGGGGGGCAAACGAGCAAACGGATCACCTGATGGTAAGCGATAACCGCCGCCCATGGACACCCGCAACACCAGAGGAGTCGCGAGTGCGTTGCCCGCCTTTAAAAGGGTTTGGGCCTCCGGTAACCTCAACTCACTCGGCGAAACACAACGCAAGCGTTGTTTCACGCCGGTTTTCTGTGAGGCCGTGGTATCACTCCGGTCGAGCCGGCCCATTCATGCCGAAGCATGGCTCTCCCACGTTAAAAAGTAGTTTTAAAGATCTAAGCATACATAGGGACAGACAGCGGGAAGCGACTTTGTTTTATAATATGTAGTGAAGTGATAGGACTGATCGTCAGCTAAAAAAACGTACTAATAAAAATCTCACTACGCTTTGCAACACGTTTGTTTACGCTCCTCCCTGAAACTCCCAAATAGTACCTGCACTAAGTGAAGAGACTGACTTCGCGTTAACCGCATCTTGCAGATATGAAGCCACGCCAGGTGCGGCTCCTGTAAAGTTCCACCTAACTATACAGGAATTGGGTTCAAGTTCCTGAAACTGTCATCGCGTCACGAACATCTTTTACTAAAACCTGTTGATTGTTGATTGTCACCAAGTTTCACTCTGTTTACTCGGCTTTTGTACAATTCGTTGTATGCCCAGGAGCGTTCAAAGCATCTGAACTCGATTCTCAACACTTATTCGTTAGTGTAAGAAAATAATAGATAGATTGATATCAACAGGTTTGATCGAAATTCATCGTCTTGAACTTGAAACGACGCTACATATAGTATAAGTACTTATAATATTATATAAAAAGATATAAGATTTCACAAACATCTAAGCAAACAAAATATATTCAATTCCTATAAGTTGGTTTTTTACCAAATAAAAAGACACAAAGATGCTCCAGTATTTCTATGTTCTCTGTGTGATAAGTTTCTATAGAATTTTATCGCTATAAAATATTCTATATATTATATATTTTATATTAGAATTTTGCAATTATGGGGCGAAGCCGCGGGCAGAATCCCGCGGCTTCGCCCCCGTGGAACAATTAACATTGCGTTTCTATAATAAACTCCCAAAATGTGTCACCGATCTCACTGGCAAGAAATTTAAAAGACACGTCAAATCTGTTCTTCTTAAGAAAGCCTATTACAAAACCAAGGACTATGTTAACGATAAGAATGTGTGGTCGTTAGATACGGATGCATTTGCGGCCTCCCTTGCAAAATGAAACTGTTGATTATTAGAGACTAATATAAGCTTATTAATTTTCATGTTGGTCAGTTAGTAGCTATAGTAGGAACCTTATAAGTAGATGGACATAGCTTTAACAGATTCCATATTATTTACATATCGAGATGTCTTCATATGGAAAGTATTGTTTACCACAACAGAAACTGTAAATGTGTGTACGTTGTGGCTTGTCTAAGTAGACACCTAGTTTTATTTGTCGCTTTGATGGTGTGCGTTTTTACCACATAGTTTTTTATTTAGAAAGACATCGGATTCTCAAATAACGTGAATCTTCGTTTAATATAGTCGACCTCGGTCAAACTTGGACATCCTTCAACGTCCTCACATCTTGTTATCGCAATATTGTACCAGTGAAGTTTGTAATTCATTTATTTTAAAAGACTGTCCATGGAGTTTCTTGCCGGATTCTTCTCCATAGGATCGACCTTTTGGAACCGTGCAACTAGAATCACAACGTTTCATAAACGCTTGTAAAAGCTTATTTGAAATAAAAACATTTGAACTTGAACTTGAACACTGAAAGAATTTTTCAAATCGTACCAGTAGTTCCTGAGATTAGCGCGTTCAAGCAAACAAGCAAACTCTTCAGCTTTATATATTAGTATAGATAGATGAGCATAATGCCCTTTGTGTAGATATTTTAGCTGAAGAATAGTTCGTAGTCACTATAAGTTCTTCAAAGCAAAGTTGGAATGCAAGTTCTTTGGAAACCCAACCGTGATAAACGCTGCGTGCTTGTTTCAGCAGTTAAAATGTGAGACGTGCACTACCTATTGCACAGCGTCTAGCTCAGTTTCTCGTTCCTCAGAAGTTTTATGAGATCTGCGCATTCCTTTAAAATTTTCCAACCAAATCAACGATCCGTAAATGCCTTTGACTACTTATATATTATAGTCAAAGGTATGAGTATATGCAAAAACACACATATAATCGTAACATCTATTTAACGTGTGGAGTGCAATAAATGTATTGAGTATTGACATAGTATTGCCCTTAGGCTTTAAGGCTAGATTCTTCTTTAGGATAGATAGCTTTTAGGTACAGATAACACGGACTCAATTAAAAAAATAATTAAAACGGTATCTTTATAAAAATACTTTGATCCACAATAAGATTTTCTCCTATACCATGGCTGCTAACCGACTTAAAAATAGGAGGTGGTTCTCACTTCGGATGTAATTATGTAGGTAGGTATGTATTACATTTTGTATATACAATTACGTTCGGGCAAAACTCCGTTGGCAAACGGATTTGGATGATTCTTTTTTGTTCGAAAGTGGATTATTTCGAAACGGTCCCATTTTAATTTCAGGATCTGATAATGACTTTCGAAGTCAGACAACGGAACTCTTCAATACCTAAGTAATAGCAAATGACTCGCGATTACGGAAATCATTTTTATATTTGCATTGTTTTCACCATTCTATAATATAACATCAAGCCTGTACGAGTTGAAGGGGTAAGCAGATGTTATTTAGTTTAGTTAAAACTTTGAATATAAATATTTAAATAATTAGAAGGTTCCGAGAAATGAACAGACATCATCATCATTGCGAAAAGTAATATTCTACCTACTCGCTATTCAAAATCTAAATAAAACTCAAAGGTGACTGACTGACATAGTGATCTATCAACGCACAGCCCAAACCACTGGAGGGATCGGGCTGAAATTTGGCATGCAGGTAGATGTTATGACGTAGGCATCCGCTAAGAAAGGATTTTGATAAATTCTACCCCCAAGGGGATAAAATAGGGGATGAAAGTTTATATGAAACTTTGTCAATTTTAAACCGATCGGGCTGAGACTTTACATGCATATAGCTACTATGACGTAGGCATCCGCTAAGAAAGGATATTGATAAATTCTACCCCCCAGGGGATAAAATAGGGGATGAAAGTTTGTATGAAACTTTGTCAATTTTAAACCGATCGGGCTGAGACTTTACATGCATATAGCTACTATGACGTAGGCATCCGCTAAGAAAGGATATTGATAAATTCTACCCCCCAGGGGATAAAATAGGGGATGAAAGTTTGTATGAAACTTTGTCAATTTTAAACCGATCGGGCTGAGACTTTGCATGCATATAGCTACTATGACGTAGGCATCCCCTATGAAAGGATATTGATAAATTTTACCCCCAAGGGGATAACATAGGGGATGAAAGTCTGTATGAAACTTTGTCAATTTTAAACCGATCGGGCTGAGACTTTGCATGCATATAGCTACTATGACGTAGGCATCCCCTAAGAAAGGATTTTGATAAATTCTACCCCCAAGGGGATAAAATATAGGATGAAAGTTTGTATAAATCTTCATAGATTTTCGACTGATTGAACTGAAATTAAATTAAAGATTGAAGCTACTATAATGAAGACGTCCGCTTAAATAGGATTTTGATAAATTCAAGCCCCATGGGGATAAAATAAGGGATGATGGAGGAATACAGGCGTGATGATATGTTATGCTATGTTATGAAATAAAATATTTTATAGTTTATGATTTACTTATTTTATTCGTTTATTCTATAGAAGTACTTTAACGTTCTCCTTTCCAGCTTATAGACAGAACCTATTTTTAATTGAGTGTATAAGCTTACATTGTACATGGCTGTTACATATATAGCCTGCTTAAATTATTTAATGGTCCACAACCGCGACTGCTTCGCTAGAGGTCCTGGTTTCGATTCCAAGGTCAAAGTGTTATTAGATTTCTATGAAATTCTCAGTTTTGCCTTGTTTTTTTGTAACCACTGTTCCACAAAGCAGGCATCATATTCGCCGAAAAACTTCAATTCATGAAAATCATTCGCTGAAATGAATCACAAGAGACAATTCATAAAATTGTAAGGTGGGTGTTAGTCAAAGCAATAAGGAAAGAAGATAACAGTGCTAATCCCAGCATCATTTTCAAAGTATAACTGCACTGAACTATACTTCTATCTGCTAGAGCTGTTGGCTAACATTGGATAAAAACTACGCTCCTGTTATGCAGCTACTAAGTAGCTATCTGTGGATAAGCCGCTCATTTAATTTCTGTGCTGTGAGAGAACCGTAATTTAACCACTTAGAAGGAATTTTCTCACACTCAATTAGGAACGCCTTGGAGAGAGGATCTTCAGTAAATTGCCTTACTTTCGCGTCATAGTTATTTCCCCTATCAGTATCTTCTGCCTATCTATATTTTAAAATAAAAATTAATCATGTTCGTTGGTAAGCGCATCACTAGAGATCGGTAATTTTTGTTTCAAAATGTTAGTAACAGTTAGGGGGAGAAGGGGAATAAATTTTTCAAAAGATTGCCAGAAAAAAATGGGCAATGGAAATGGGAAAAAATTAAGGTAAACCACTGTTAAGATAAGCAATAACCGATTAAATGTCTACTTGTCTACTATTATTATAAAATCGTAAAAAAGCTGTGTCTGTACCAGCAATGAAGATATAAAAAAGTGGGTTAGGGTATATATAAGTCTCCGAACCCAAAAAGGTAATTTTTAAAATTCTAGTCGTTTGGTACGGGTTTTCTAAAAAAATTACTCGTCGTCGGAGTCTGTCGTATAATGCGTTGTCCTAATAGAACGCGAATGCGCGATCATCGTAAGTTCGCGCGAATTTTACTCGTACGAACGCGCGATCAAACATATTGAACTCTAATAGGTGTCCTAACTGACAATCGCACGACGCGGTCGCGCGACTTAAATGTTTGAAACTCTATTCGCGCGAACTTAGATCGTACGAACGCGCGATCAAACATATTGAATTTGAATAGGTGTCCTAATTGAAATCCGCACAAAACGTCATCCAAATATTTCCCGACAGCAAAAATTTTGCGTGTCTGACGTCCATGGTTGTTGGTATCTACCGTGCCACTGCCCTAGTCCACGGTCACCCGCCGTCAAATCGCGCCAGCGAGATTCGCGTAATCGCCTATTCGCGTTCTATTAGGACACCCAGTTTTTGACGTCGCGCGAACACGCGATGGTCGCATCGCTCGCATCGCGCATTCGCGTTCTATTAGGAACCTTCGTGTGTGCTTCGACTTTTGCGCGTAAGAGCCACACTTCATCGGTTGCTGCGGCTCTGACAGTCTGCAGTCAATAGGAGCTTAAATTTAAGGATCGGCAACGCATCAGTCAATATGATGACGGCGACTACTTATAAATACTTATGCACCACCAGGTGGCTCGTTAGCTCGTTACCCGACTTAATCCATAAAAAAAAATTGTATCTGTTAACTAGCTGACCCGGCGAACTTAGTACCGCCTAACAGTCGATTCTGAAACTAACGACACGCAATTGTTTTGCCTTCCCTGAACCCCTCCACTAACGCTTAAACTTTATGGTATGGTATTAAAGTTAAAATTAACTTCGAGGTATTATTACGAATCTTTTGTATGGGAATAAAGAAAAGTGTTGTTTTTAGACTTTTCAGGCAATTTTTAAATTTTTTCTCTCCGTAAGAACCATCCTCGTACTTCAAGGAATATTATAAAAAAAGAATTAGCAAAATCGGTTCAGCTGCTTTCGAGATTTGCGCTTAGCAACACATTTGGCGATTCTTTTTTATATTATAGATAAGTGATCCTTGAAATTTACTTTCACTAGGGCCCCGAGAAGCGAAGCCAGAACTGGGCTCCCCCGAAATGAATTACGGGTGTTCATGTCGAGCAGAAGGAATAATTATTGAAACAAGGCCCTTTTAGGGCAAGCTACGCAACTGATTGCTACCTACCTTCAATAGCTAAAATTTTACCTATATAGCACAATACCAACGCCTCATCAAAGAGAATCTACCCTTATCTCCATCTCACGGCAGTACAAAGTAACTATCTTAGTGCCAAGCAACGATTCGCTGACGGTAATACGATTGAGGTACCTAACTATCGTGATGAATAATTTACAATCTACACGTAGCATGATTTGGAATTATGTATGACAATTTAAAATTCTGGTCTAAAATTGGGACTTATTTATGTAATTATCTAATATATCCTGTTTAGGCGGGAAAATGTAAAGTGCACGTTGTCGATTTTATATTATTTTTCAAAACTTGAATTTCTCCGAAGTTTGATGTGTAATTATGGTGGATAATTAACCATTAAGTGTTCGTGAACGTGTGAGAGTGTAGGCAAATGATATAAAATTGAAAATCGTGACTTTTTGGGTTCACACCTAAACTCCATCGAAGCCTCAATAAAGTTTCTACCGTTTTATTGGGGCAACTGAACATTATACTTGATACTGGCGAACACAAAAAGTGTGGTGCCATAATACAATCCCATGATGGGAAATATTAACTACTTGATTATTCTAATACTTGACACTGGCAAATACACAAAAAGTGTGGCGCCATAATAATAAAAAAAAATATATCGTCCATATGTAGCTCCCATAGAATTGCAACGACATTAAGCTCAACTGGACTTAACCTTAACCTTGATAGGCTGTGGTCCTGTCCTGCATAAATTTATCAGCATGAGCTAAGCACCATGCATTTTTTTTATAAACTTCAACGCCATTCCAAACGCCATCTGTCAAATACATATTCCTTACAGAGCCCACTACGTACTGAGTATTATTCGTGGGGTGATAATAGGTGGCGTTAAACCAAATTCAAATATATTATGTGCTCACTTTGTATCGATAACTATGAAGCTATACTTACATTTTTATAATTTGTTCTCTCCGTACAGCACTATTCTTTATTGTCAGTAAAGCAATAATTTACGATTACAGCCTTTATCTCATATTATATTAAACGTATTAGGGACAAACCTACATTTAATTATATTTTGTAAACAGAAATACTTTATACCTGGCTACACTATTGCGAATTGTCAAATTTAGTTCCTGAATCTACCGCATGCTAAGTTACAGGGCGTATTGGCGCTAGCATTGAATCCAGCGTTGCCAGATGGTTACATTTCTTACATTTTTCGTAACTTTTGACCCCCTCGCGTAACATGTAAGTAATTTTTATATTTAAGACATTTTTCGTAACTTTTGAGAACAACGAGATAAGTAATACTAGATATTGCAAACAGTACACGAACGCATCCAAATTGAACTCACATTTCTAACAATCAAAAAAAAAAAAGGTCATTCGACATCATAGATCCCAAAATGTAACTTTTGCACCAAAAATGTTACTTTTCAGGAAACGAACTTTCGACTCAGGGGCCCTGGCAACACTGATTGAATCAAATATACACAAAGCTACCCTGACACAGGGTTAAGTTAGGTCAGCATTGTTTTGTTGTTCTAGTGATAGCATAGATTAATATGTATATTTGGGTATAGATGGGTATGTCAAATGAAAAAATTATGCCTAAGAAAGTGGCACCACCTGGTGCACATAGTTGAAATTCTGAATAGCTAGATATAATTATAGATAGGTACGTATATATATATTGGGTTACGATAGATAGAACTCGACGTCAATCACAAGAGCACGGCTACAGCGGAGGATACTTCAACTCAACACCAATAGCGATGAAACAACTTTCAAAGCAATTACAAGTATAAAATAATACTCAGTAACGCAAAAAGTTAGATGAATCAAAAAATGCCTGTGCGCATCAAAACGGCAGACATCTTTTATTGTCATTTTTTAATTTTTTTAAATGTGTTCATGAAAGTTGCCGTCATTAAATAAATTTTAGTAACTTGCTATTATAAGCCAAATTAATTACTTTTACTGACGTTTTATTAGCAAAATAATGTAATTGTATGCTTCTGTGATTATATTTTATTTTAAAATGATGTTATAATAAAATGAAAAAATATATTCTTCAAGAACTTAAAATTCTTTTTAGTAATAGCAACATTGTCGAGGATTTTAATTAAATGCTTCAACTATCAGCACTAGATGGCGCGAGACGAAAACAGTTCCAGCAATTATGTTCTAAGAGAATGCACCATGAGTGATAGCTCGTGATAAAATAAACATCTTTTCATTCAGGTTTGTATTAGAAATGTTTTCTGTATTAAAAATGTTGTGTTTTTAGTTTTTAGTGTGGATTTTATAAAAATAAGCTGGGTTCCTTAAAGGTATTGAATAGGGGCGTAATATTGACTTGTTCCCTTTATTGATTCAAGTACCTACCTACATATCTGCAACTATCTCAACCTGGAGTTTTCTTTTCAGGTGTACACTTGTACAGCACTACTGACAAATCTTGAGGAGGATTTTATTGTTTGAAGCTTTATTATTGATATGTTTGTTCATGCAAAATTTATTAATCTTAATGAAAATAAAACTACAATTAAAAAGTTTTGTTTTTGCACGTGAAGGTATTGCCTCTGCAGCCTCCACAGATTTGAAACAATGTATGAGGATTTTCTGCTCACCAAAGAAAGGTAGGTACCTGGTCTAAGTTGTTCACAAAATATTTTTATTGTAGAACTTGTACTAAATCGTTTGAGGCCCGTGGAGCAAACAATAGTATTTTTTTATTAATTGCTACAATATAACCATTAAAATATACATTACCTAAATATTGTAGTGCGATACATTATGTGATGAAATGTTCCTGCATTTAAAAAAATACATCCATAACGAAAATTATCTAATATCTCTGCAATTTACCGATATGCATACCGCAAGGTTGTATTTAGGGTCCACTTTTGTTAATAGTTAATTAGTTACCAATAATGAATATTTAACAACTATTCAGTGGTCAACTGTAAAAATTGCAAAATTGTAATATTGTAATGTGATCAACTCGAAAAACAATAAAAAAGAAACACAACTTGAAGCATTTTGATGTTTAAAAAGTAGGTAAGTACTATCGACTACATAGGTACCTCCAATGTTATAACTATCTTTCAGGAGAATCTGGAGTCGAGGTGGTGAAAGAGCTACCTGCACCAAAATTGGGAATGAAAACTCCTTAATCAGAGGTCGACCCCAAGAAGGAAGGACATCAATTTTAATTGACCCTTATATCACATTGGGCAAAGTACCTATTCAATTCCCCAGTTCACCGCTTGGTAAGGCGAATGAATGGCACAGCTGTTGTCTTATCTGGGTCTTTGTTCAACATAGTTTTTTTTTTTGTTAAAATAAGTTTAATGAAGATACAAAACACCACAATCCTGACAGAGAGAACTTGGACGAACCTGATAAGGAATTGGAAGAACTAATTTCAGGTTAGATGAATCTTTAAATTAATTAAGCATACCCACCAAATTCAGTATTTCGCAATTAGTTTTCAGCCTTTATCAAATTCTAGTTTCATGGAAGTATAACAGAAACAGTAAGAATACGATTCACAGCTATTACTTCTGCAAAATACTAGTAGATGTGGCCTCGCTTTGCATCCTCTATCGCCTATACTATGGGGAGTGTTCCGAGGAATTGTTCGGATTGATCCCTGCAGCCTCTTTTCGCCATCGTTCTACGCGACAACAGTTCCATCCCCATCATCTTGATGGCTGTGCGTTTCTCTAGAAACTTTCTGCCTCGCACAACAAAACTGTGGAATGAACTGTTGCCTGCAGTATTTCCGGACCAATACGTCCTTCAAACAAAGAGCGTACTCCCTATTAAAAGGCCAGCAGCGCACTTGTGACTCCTCTGGTGTTGCAGGTGTCCATGGGCGGCGGTGATCGCTTACCATCAGGCGATCCGTCTGCTCGTTTGCCTGCTATCACATAAAAAAAAACGATCAGCCAACCACATTCCTCATAAACGGTATTCAAACCATCTCGAAATCTTACTTTAATATATATAATACAAAGATGATGGTCAAACTATACAAAGAATAATTAAAAGTAACTTACCCTTTTTTTCATGTACTCGGTCAGTAAAATAATCATAATAATATGGCAATGCAATCCCTTTACATCCCTCTGTGCCTGTTAGGTATTTGAGGGGACAATGAACTACGATTTCAACAGTAGGTAATTAAAAATGATAACAGCATTTTAAACTTTTATGAACTTCGCTTCAGATTGTGTGTACAATATTATTTTCTGGACAATGATCTAATTAATTTCATATCATTTACGGACTGACAGACTGTCTCTTGTTCTGTTTATGTAAGACGTGTTTTATTCATTAGTTGTTCCGATTGTTCCGTTAATTATATCGGTGACTACTTAATTTTTTACCTAAGTACAATAATTTTATTATGAGTGGTATTTTCTGTTAGTTCTAGGTGGCACCTTGATGATTATCTCGAGTCCAATCACGTACGTCCGTCCCTATTGATCTTTGGGTTTGGGTATAAGCACACATCTGCCTCACCATTCAGCGTATGGTGTTTTTTGTATTACAGTATCTGATCTACTTTTTAACGCAATTTTAAGCCTGCAAAGGTGTCTATTAACCTTCATCATAGGGACTACACCAAAGTTAATGAAATTCAGTACGCAACATTTCGTAGCGAAATCATTCGAGGCTTCTGCTTGGTTTCAAATGTGATCCCATGATACCGACTATAGGCCAAAAGCTACACAAAACCACTAATTATGGGAGGAGAACCGCGCCCAGATGGTGGATAGTGCTTAAATGGGCTTGGCTATATTAATGTAAGTAGTGTAATAATGTTAATTTCTAATGAGCTGTTACGGTTTTCCAATAAGTATAATAAAGCAATTCCCCTAAACAGGTAGTTGAAGAATTAATTATTAAATATGTAATTCTGTAACCGCCGATACTCCGTTGTAAATAAAGTCTGTGTTACGTTAACTTTGAATAAAACTCAAACAGTAAATATTGTTGCGCGATATCAGACGGTCAGTACGCATTCAAATTTAGGGGTGTTAGTTTAGTGGGATGATAGATACGGTGTGATACGGCGGCCGTTCACACTGGCGGGAGGAAATGCGTTCCTCAGTATACTTCGCAACTCCACTGTGTACACACCCACTACCATGCGTCCCGGCACCACGCTCCTGATTGTTGCTCTTGCCTGCATCCAACGTAAGTCTTACCACATCTTGCGTTTACACATTTTGCTATGCCAATGCGTTTTTTCACGTGCGAATTTTTCCGTTCGAATTTTAAAATACTTTTATTTTTTTACTTGCACGTAAATTTCATTCAAATCTATGATCTTAATAGTGCCTGTATTATTAATTTGGGTTTACAGGACTATATATATATATATACTTAAAATTGACATAGTAAATTATTATCGCTATGCATAGTCAAGTCTCTTGTTTGGTAGTAGATATGAAGAGGTCATGGGTTCATTCGGGTAAAACGAGACATATTTTATATATAGTTTTATTTTATGCCTCTGAGTAATTATATGCCTATACATTATATAGTAATAGGTCTATTATTTAAGTGGTTTGATGTTTTTAATTTTAGTGGTTTTTAGTAAAATTTGCAGACACAATACGTGTATCTAGAGGTACCAATACCATCTCGGATACTTAGTCATAATTTTACATAGAAGATTCTGTCGTCTACAAATCTGTTTTCTAAGATCATGTTGTGGACTTCTGAAAACATACTTTTGTAAACGGGTTATTTAATACTAACTTGGGTTGGATCATCGTATTAGCCAAAAGACGTCCACTGCTGAACAAAGGCCTTTGTTCAGCTCACTAACAAATATAAACTTTAATAATAAAAAAACGTTTGGCATTGATATATTTTCAATCAAGGTAACTTATATTTTTCTATAACTAGGGGGACTGTTATACAAGAATAAACAAATTAATTGCAACTTATTTAATACAAAATGATTTTATCTAAAAATTTAGTTAAATAGGTATTTACCATATTTCGGATAGGTGCCAATGAATTTTTGAAGTAAAATCCTTACTTAATTTTATCAAAATCTGTACAGCAGTTTAGGTATTAAAAGGTAACAGATCAGATAAACAAACAGAATGTAATTAAAGCATGGTTTACTTTAGAAATTACGAATATAAGTTGCAACTTCACCTGTGACGTTCTGTCAACTCTTCGCTAGTTGCAAGGATCTTATACATTACAGCACACGTTATAAATATTAGTATTAAAGCAACAAGGTTGACTGTAATTAGCGCTTGGTGGATATTATTTCTTTCTTTTCGGCGGTTTCACTTTAGTCTCTTTCTTTCGTATAGCCTATGCTACTCCGGAATAATGCATAGCTATTCTGAATAGAAATAGTTCCTTAGAATTTTTACAATCAGTTGAGTCGTTTTTTAACTTATTCAGTGCAAACAATTTTACAAAGTTACAAACAATCATAATCATGTGGGAGAGGTCCATAGTTCTAAAAAGGGGGTTCGGTGCTGACAGGGAACCGGTTTAACTCCCTGTCATCAGATAGGGTGTCATCAGGTAGGATGTTGAAGCGTGTACGCAATCATCAAATCTTTCCTCTTTATAATATTACCTAGTGTAGATCAGAGGTTCCCAGACTTTTTTCTCATAGACCACTTTCGAAATTTAGCTGGTTCCAGTGGACAGCCTGTAGCTATGTACATTTCTACCGTAGAACAGTAGAACTCCCGGCGAGTCTCCCGTCACCTGGACAACTTTGGGAAGTAATGGTGTACCTACATTATCATAAAACAATTCAGGCATACGGACCACCTGGTGCTAAACCTCAACCGGAGTCTATATACGCCAGCATCACCAGGATATCTTTTGTGGAGTGGCATTTGTGCAGTAATTTCACAAGCTACATGACCCCTGAAACCGGAACACTATAACGTTAGCAAATTATTGCTTAGTTTTTATTAGGTCTATTTAAAGTCCAGGCATCGTAATAGGAGCAAATTTGTAAATCACAACGCAAGGCAATGTCTGAAATGGACCTTAGAAGAAAGCGCTGTAGTGGTTTTAGTAGATCTGTCCCAGCTGACGCTACATGACCATACATGGATCTAGGGAGCTCAAGAACCAGCGGCACTACGATATGAGATCAGTAAAACAATTGCATAGGCCACAATTCGTTGACACTCGTAGATATCTGTGCACTGAATGCATCGGAAGCGCATCCCGCCCCAATTACAACAATTGCGCGAAATAGGTCATTGCTATTCTGTAGTGTGATACACCAGCAGATAACCTATAGGTAGACTATTAATGTCTATAAGTTTCTATTTCTAATACATCTTTATCTTATTTATCTATATATATTATCTTTATATATATAAAAGAAAGTTGTGTTAGTTACTCCATTTATAACTCAAGAACGGCTGAACCGATTTGGCTGAAAATTGGTGGAGAGGTAGCTTAGAACCAGGAAACGGACATAGGATACTTTTTATCCCGTTCCCGATACTTTTTATTCCACGGGGGCGAAGCCGCGGGCAGAAGCTAGTTTATCTATAAAGACCATAGAACGACACTGCTCACACGACTATAATGATCAAATATGTAAGGGTTTAAATAATTTTTACGCACTTGTGACTCCTCTGGTGTTGCGGGTGTCCATGGGCGGCGTTGTCTCTTACCATCAGGCTATCCGACTCCGTCGATTGTCCCTATCCCATAAAAAAAATATGATACTAATAATAATATGAAAAATAATACACGGGGAACAATAGCAGGCAAAATCTTAGGTTCTTTTTTAAATTGGAAGCCCTTTTTCTCAATTATACTCCTGGAGATCAGTTAGAAACCCAGCTACGTATAGTAAGTGGGTAAATCTATTGGGGAAGCGAGTGAAACTGGGTAATAGCTATAAATAGTTTTTTTTATGAAATTCTCAAATTCCTGAAATTTTTATTTGTGCTCGGGTACTGACAATACGCTTGTTCTACTAGATGAGACCTAAATATATCGGCGAACAGTGTGTGTAAATTAGTACACCTCAGCTTGACCCTTTTCTTTTATGGGATAGCGGGATTCGATCACATGATGGCAAGCGATTACCGCCGCCTTAGACACCTGCAACACCAGAACTTCTCAAGTCAGTCAGTCAGTCAAAGCCTTCTATACTCACTCGCTCGGCGAAACACAGCGTAAGTGTTGTTTCAAGCTGGTTTTCTGTGAGGTCGTGGTATCACTCCGGTTGAACTGACCCATTTGTGCCGAAGCATGACTCTCCCACGTAGGTACTAGCGTAATAGTATGTTTTTAGTGAACAATAAAAGAAAGAAAAAAAATTGCATTGCAGAGCACTTATATTTAATGGGAATGAACGGAAGCTGTTGATAATATATCCTGGAGTAAGTTCCAAATGTGTTATTATTAGATGGATACCGACCTCCCTTCTAACTAATTACCTACTTAATAACTTGTATCTACGTATGTTTTTTTTTATTATTTGATGAATTCCAAAACTTCAATAAGTATCTACTGAAATAAAACTAGTACTTTTTACCTAATTCAGAGTGGTAATCAGACTTTTTCAGTAAAATGTTACATAGATATGAAACATACTATTGTTATAGGTAGTTTAATTCATCAGCAACCAATTCGATCTCAATGGTCCCAGATTGGTCCCGGGCCTGAAAAAATGAACACTGTTAACATACATACCATCACGCCTTTATTCCCCGAAGGGTTAGGCAGAGGCGTACTAATGTACACCCACAGTTCGCTGGTATGTTTTAGGTCCCATGTAATAGGTGGCGAGCCTATTGCCATTAACCGGGCACAAATTCCTAACTCCGAGCTGCTACTGGGAATTTCATAGAAAAACCCAATAACACTTTGCTCGACCTGGGAATCGAACCCAGGACCTCTAGCGTAGCAGTCGCGCTCAGGACCACTTTCGACCTGGGAATCGAACCCAGGACCTCTAGCGTAGCAGTCGCGCTCAGGACCACTTGGCTAATGAGGCAGTTAACAGAACTTGCAATAAAATGAATTTGCAAAGAAATATGAAAAGTACTACATTTTTTGTGTTATTTGAACTGATCATCATATTATTCTTGTAAAAAACATAACATACCATCACATCTGTATGTCCGAGGAGTTAGGCAGAGATAGCCACCCACTAACACACAATATCAACTCATTGAATAGAGGCCTATAGCCATTACCTGGGTTACATATCCTAACTTCAAACTGCTATCACTAACACTAAGAATTGAACCGAGGACCCAGCAGTCAGCAGCCGTGCTTTCAACCAATAGACCAATAGGTAGTCATTTTTATCATATTTTACATATCACTAATTACTTAGAGTAAATATAGCAAGTAAGCCACTCACGCAAAAATGAACTTACACTCGATCAAACGAATAACATAACTATCAAGCCTATATTCCCTGAAAGGTTAGGCAGAGGCGAACCTACTAATGTACCTAATGTACCTAATGTACCTACAGTTCGCCAGTATGTTTGGTTTAGGTCTCATGGAAAAGGGAGCGAGCCTATTGCCCTTAATATGACAATATTGTTGTTTTTACAAAAATTTTCCAAATCTGAATAAGGTACTAACTCTTTGGATTAAATAAATCCAAAGAGATTTTTTCAACTCTATAGCAGTTACGAGTACTTACAGTTATGATATAGATAATAACTGAATAACGATACTATTCAAATAAACACATCGTTTAATTAAGCTTGTTTGTTAAATAAATTTCCGGTTGATAAATATAGATACCTAAGCTTTTTATTAGTAAACACAGAAAAAATTGGAGATATGTAATAATTAAGACAAATCGTAAAACAGAATGTGTGATAGATAACCCGTAACCGTTCAGGGGAGCAGAGGTCTGAAGGCATTTTTTTAGAGTACTAAGTATATAGCAATTTGCCGAATGTCATGCTATATTTATCGAATAACAGAAGTGGAAATCTCTGGGAAGACTGATAATATTCTTTCATATTTTAAACGTTAATATCAATTTTAAAAACTTAAAACTATCTAAATATACTTAATCTTATGGGCAAAACAGTTTTGGAAGTCATTCGAAATTTGGTCAGATCTTTTGTTTCGCGACTAACGCAAATTCTGAAACTGATTTGCAGTTATGTAGTTGACAGGTAGGTAGATACCATTTGTTAGGTTTTTGAAGGCGGTTTTAATTCCTAAATGTTGTTAACGATAGTTTAAAAACAACGGTTCGTGTTATAATTGTTTAATTCTACATAAACTAGCGGGTCCGCGAAAGGTTGTCCTGCACGGAAAATTAATAAAAATTGTAAATCCCGAATGCGGTGCCACCTACCGGCTCAAATTATGAATCTAGACCATCCAGGAACCCATTTAATCACAAAAAATCAAACTAGCGGTACCTTACCAAAACAATAGGTAGGTAGGTACCTATACAATGCCATGTTCATTTTTGTCTGTCATTTATTTCTGTGAAATCTATCAATATATTCTCGGTACAAAATGATTGCGAGAATACATTTTCTACATGATTTTCACTATCATTAAAAAAAAATACAGTCGAATTAAGAACCTCCTAATAAAAACCGCGCTGCTGATCGATCAATCTGCAAAGTTACACCCGCAAGGGTTCGCCTAAACCTAAAGATTAGTAATAGAAATCTCAATACACTTCATCGAGCGCTCAGTCCTCGGTACAAATTGACATTTGAATTGAATTTGGTGGTCTTTGACAATCTGTCGATTTGGAACGAGGAACAGCGAACAGTTTAGGCTAATCGACCGTAAAAACTGTAATCGGCTCGCGAAGGTTAGAAAATACTGATATACTTACTGGTAAATCGGGTCAGACTGGAAGTGGTTCCTAACAAATTAGTTGGGAAGAGCTTGGACGAATACATTGGGCCTCAGAAAAGTAGCAATATAAAGATCGAATTGACGAACAAATTGAAACAAAATGTATGGAAATGACGTAATTTTTCTATCACAACTACCTGCTTAATTAGTATTCTTCAATATGATTTCCAGTGACAGCATGGGCGTGCGAACCGGATCAGGCACATAATGGATGCAAGATATATGGGGCTTCGTGTACCTGTGGATTTGGATGTAGAACGGAGTTCATCTATAGGACAAGACGCGCGTGCCTCAATGCACTGAGAGGTGAGCTATGAAACGAAAATCCTTAACGCTGTGCAAACTGCCTTTCATAAGGAGAAAGTTAGATTTTAATACCAAAAAAATACCTTTAGAATCTCTGGGGTGAATTGGCTCTCGCGGCTGGTAGGTACCACCTAGGTACCAAATAAATGTTGAGACAATTAGGAAAAGGCATGGTATACCCTACTAAAAATACAGGTAGTTTTTCAAAACATCATATAGGTAGGTATTGTCCATTTAAACCTGGAGCCTGAAATAGTCAGTTTTAGTGAATCACAATATGGACACACGTCAACACGTGCTATTATGACCAGTACAAATTGAGCTCATGTTCGAATACCCTATACAATGCCAGCTTATAGGTGCTAACTTTGAAGTGCCCTTGAGACATTGTGATTCATCAAACATCATCAATATTAGCCCTTTGAAAGTTCTATATAAATTTCACCTTTTAAAATTATTTAATCCCGCTCTTAACATTTTCACAGAAAGGAGTTCAAATGTTTGCAGCCGCTTGCCATGCCTAAGAGGTAATTGCATTCAGACGATGCAAGATCCGGGCTTTATCTGCAAATGTGAAGGCACAGGATTTTATGGACAACGATGCGAGAAAGGTATGGGTCATACTCTTTTTTGGTGATTGGTTTGGATTTGGTTTGATTGGATTGGAAGCTAGTGAAGATGGCACGGTCGTCGTTCCATAAAAGTTCACACACGTTAGACGTCATTGCCAGCGCAGGCAGTCCGAATCTAATCGACCTATGTACCTACCTATAATTGAGCACTGTAGTGCTATACCATATTCTTATCAAGATTTAATTCTTATCAGACATACAAGTCGCCCATAAATATTAGGTACTAATGACGTGTAAAAATTATAATATTTACCTATTCGATTATTCAGAAATCTGAACACTTTTAAATACTGAAAAGAAACAGCTGTCAAAGGTCAATGTAGGTACACAACGCCATCTACTGGCATTACCCACTGAAACCAGCATATTACGCGCCGTTCATTATTTAAATTAGTCAATCCGTTTCCGTTTGAAATGAATGAGAAAATATATTTTAATTTTCGTGAATTTTTCGATGTTTTTAGAGTTATTCTGCTATTTGGGGTGAAGACAAATCCAACAAATCAAAGATCACAACAAGTCGGTTCTGACATGCTGGAGCTATAGATGGTGTATTTTTTTTACATAAGTAGTTTTGTGTTTGTTCGGGTTAATCACAGAAACTACTGAATGGATTTTTATACGGTTTTCAGGTTTCCCGAATAGAAAGAGGGATTTTATACATTATTATAATAATATATGACCATTTAACTACCTACATTATTTTTTTCAGCATGCCCCACAGTACCAATTCGTGGTATGGTCTTCCCTCATGAATGCATCGTCATTTGAAATCAAGGAGGAAACAGGAAACATGCATAATATTTATTAATTGTCATCTAAAAATTTCGCTGTGTAGACAGTTAGAACATTTGTTACGTCTAATTTATAAGAGAATTTATCGGTACAAATTATTCAGAAAATAAACAAGCTTTCAAATAGATGTTTCCGTATTTATTATAGTTTCTTGATTTACCTCCGCGGAAACAGTATGTTTTCAGTAGGTGCACAGATTCCCAAATGTTCCCTGTTCAAAATAAAACAGCTGTGCAAAGTGATGGCTTCCCTGCTGCACGTTTCTCATAGTAATACATTGAAGGTGAAGGTGGCTCTAGCTGTAGGCTGAAGCTATTACAATAATTGGAGTAAGGCTGTAGCCAATTTTTGTGGAGGGAGAGTGGGGGGGGGCAATCTAGCGTACTGATGTTAAGCGATACCGCCGCCCATGGACACCCGCATCACCAGAGGAGTCGCAAGTGCGTTGCCGGCCTTTTAAAAGGGTTTGGGCCTCTGGTATCGTCAGTCACACGAGGAAACACAACGTAAGCGTTATTTCAGTCAAGGTCTGCTGTCGTTCAATAAGTAGTAACAACTTTAATTATAAAATATAGTTGTCTTTAAGCTATTGGTAAGTCATTTGGTTAAAACCCCAACCGAGTAACCGGAACTACCGCCTCACCAGCTGCAGTGCCCACTGAATTTATCAAGAGAAAGTAATCGATTTCCAATACGGAATAAAACAACACTAGCAAATACAACTTAACAAAAACAGTCGGTAGATAGGTTTCGTGTCTTAAAGTAATGGTTTCAGCAATGGGGCACACATATTTGTTTACATCTCTTCTTCTTTTCTTCTTCTCTTATATCTCTTCTCTTCTCTTACTATTATCAAATTGTAAAAAAGCTATGTTTGTTACTGGTTGGAGCAAAAACTACTGAATAGATTTTAATTTAGTTATCACTGTTTGTTATAATATAAAGTATATGCTCCAACTTAAAAACTGGTGAACTTGTTATCACAATTAATCGGTTCCTGAGATGCAGCTTGACCTCTCTGATACAAAGAAGAGATAATGACTGTTGGTTTTTCTTAAATTATATTTGGAATCCTACTATAGCTCAAGGTGAGCGAAGCCGCGGTCAAAGGCTAGTTCTACTAATAATAATAAACGTAAAAGTTTGAGAGGATATATGGATGTTTATTACCTCTTTCATAACGCCAGAACGGCTAAAAGCCGCTGGATAAAATTTGGCAAAAACATAGATTATAGTCTGGTATAGGTATCACACCTATCTAGGCAACTTTAATCCAGGTCGGACCCCATTCTGAAGTCCACGCAGACAAAGTCGCGGGCAGAAGCTAGTACCTACTTAATACCAAGGTCTACAGATTTTATGACTTTAAAAGAAAATTATATACCTTAGTAGTCCTATTCGATGCACCACTTTTTTCAACATCGACGAACGGTAGAATTATTTTAGTTCCTTGTTTCGCTATACCTACGCCAAAAATACTGGGCGCTCTATATGGTAGAAATTTCAAATCATTGGTCTGTTAACCCAAGAAAATCTGTTTTTTTTTTCATTGGTAACTAACTTGCTTACTACGCTGCTGCCTCCGTTTTATATTGATTACCTACTGTTTTCTGACATCAATCAAATATCGAGACCGTTCGTACCGTACCTGTTGATATAAAATAAATAGTGTAAAAAAGTACCTATTTAACTTGAGCCACAAACGATTAATCAATAATGGACGGTGGGTACAATACCCACAGAGCAAAAATGTTGAGAGGAATATCCAACGTTTTGCGCCTAAGTTTGGCTGAAGCTGCTGATACCACCGATTGGCAAGCGAACATTGACATGCACTTTCAGTATCTTATAAAAATGAATACAGTGCAATGGATAAAACTTATTCTGCGAGGTGAAGATCCACATAAGAGTCGGGTTAAATCAATTCTGGAGAGAATCAAGGTAGCTATGATCTCTTATGAGCAGTGCCGTCATCCTACCGGTGTCAATCCGGCGGCTGTTAAACTTATCGAAGATGTTTTCCATGCCATATACAATCTGTAAAATTAGTCCCATTGGGCATATAGATATAACATAAATGTTTTATGTTAATATAAATCTCATGTGGCTCCTGCTTTTCTCCAACGTACGCGAACGCTATGTTCTCATTGAGATTTGAACATATGCATGTAAACATAATTATGCATGATGATAAGAAATGCCTGTACTGCCGCGAATCAGCGATTGTAACTATAAAACTAGTATTCCTAAACTGTGATAAGAGTTTTATTGAATCAGTCTTAAAAGGCAAGGCGCTCTAATTATGTCTAGAGAGAAAGATATCTCAAATCAACAACGACAAACAAATGGCATAAATAATATCAAGATTTTACAGTACCTAAATACAACATTGTAGACGTGTGTGCTAAGATCTAAATGCGAATTTCCTTACTATATTTGAAGATTGATGCTGAAAAACTGCCCTTTTCAGGGATGACATGAATTTTCGGGTAACTGAGAGGAGAATGAAAAAAAAAGAGAGTGAAGACTAAAAACAAAAACTTAATTATAAATTTATAATTATTGTATTTCAAATACGCTATTTAACGTTTCTGATGCCAGTACACAGGCAGATGACATGACAGGAATAAATTCAGAGCCTATGCAACCTAAACCAGACGTTATGTTACATAATGTTGATGTTGTACTACTTATTTCGCTTATTTTAGCAGTAGGTTCAACATTATACCTAATGAATACTTTATACTTTTAAATAAGGTCGTCCAGGTCACAGCCTCTTGTTGTTCCCTTTTAATGTCCCGGCTTAATTCGATGTAAAATAATAAGTAATAAAAAAATCAATTGTTGTTGTTTTTTATCATCTCATCCTACGCAATTTTCCTGCTCCAGACGCCCTTTCCTCCGACTATATTCTAGTAAGTATATATTTTCCGTCAGACGGAAGTCACGTTAGCTAAATACCCACAAAAACCCCTTTCAATATCACATCGAGTTTTCCACAGCAATGTTATATCGAACGCAATTGGAGCAACACCAGATTGTTTTCAATACTTAATTCGATTTGAATTAAAGATTTGGAAGAGGTCGACTTCGGCGAACGTACCACAACCAATTTGCGTACGTTTTGAAAAAGCGCCACCTTAAACCAACAACTTAATAATTAATGAACGTAGATACAGTGAAATTGGTGTGCCAGGATCGTAGCAAGTGGAAATCTTAAGTCTCTGCCTACCCCAAAAGAGAGGTGCGTAAATATATATTATGCATGATGCGATTTAAGCAAGCGAAATCATAATTCCTCAATCAGTCCGGTCAGGCTCTATTCGTTGTACCAATCTCAAACCGACGATGGTAAAAATGTTGTAGACAATATGAGATAATAAATAAATATCGTAATATTATTATCATAGGAATTGAGAATCGGACCCAGGTCATCTATATATCTAGTTCACAAGTACATAGGTATGATACTGTACCTCGAAAGCTGGATCAATACATTTTGACTTGCGCAAATAGTATCAAATACAGGTACTACCACCTACAAGATTAATGAACGCACAATATACGTGAATTCGTGTTGTTCTGAGTGTGACAAATTCAATAACAAGAGAGTTCGTTCCACGATAGATACATAGTATTTTTTTAATCGTTGCCCCACACTAGGATTTTCTCCTGTATCATGGGTGCATTTTACAAACACAAATTCTCACATACACAAACACTGTGGCGATCGAACCCACACCACGTCTTGCAGAAGCCGGTCGCTTACGGCCCTGGATAATATGTTTTTAAAGGCTAACTTAGAACAATATGATGAGTAATTCAGTAAATTTACTATTTCCCATCCCTATCGCAATATTAATTAATAAAAAAAAAATTAATACCCCTCTCCCTCCCCACCTTAATATGTCATGTGTTGTTTGTCCTGACCGGTGATGCCAGGTGCACTGTAATCACAGTAGATTTACTATAATTTTGCTGCGTTTACCGTGTAATGTAATATAAATAATAATACAGTGTATGAGAAACACTGTAATTTCAAAATAAAGATGTTTCTGTGTAAAATTAAGAGAAGATAAATCCGCGGAGCGGAGCGCTTGCATGTCGATTTCAAGATAATAATATTCTTGAACACAGTCTGTATTACGAATATATTGAGAAAAAGGATACTACAAAATTATTAAATGGATTTAAGTAAATCAAATTTAAAAGCGTAGCGTAACGGTTTTTTATGTTAGTAGGTATATTTATCCCTTATTTCTTAAAATTTCAATGATACATTGTAATTTAAGGTGTATTTTTACTTTCTACTTTTTAAGGTGTATTTTAATGTTAATTACTGTAATTCTGCTGTAATTGGCTTTAATATTTACTGTATTTTGGTACCACTATTAATTATTATGAGCGCAGGAATTTCCAAAGGATGCAATTTCTTTTAAAGAGCTCTAATACATTGCTAGTTGTGGTTCAAACATTACTAGTATTCTTGATAACCCCTCGTGTCAAACTAAATGCTTGTATTACGCTAATCATAATATGCTGGGTTCACGTAGGTAGTTCAAAGGGCGGGTTTCGAACCGGGGCAACTACACGATCACAACTCCGACACCGTAGACCTAAAGCTACCGCCGCCGCCGCTTAAATTAATTATTTTTTTTATTTATTTATTAATACTTTATGCACTTTTGGTACAAAGGCAGTCTTAATGCCATTAGGCATTTTCTGCCAGACAACCTTAGGGTGATGCAGAGACAAAATAATTAAACGGTAGATGCACTTATAGTGTTGAAAAGAACAAGTACCTATTAATATACTATATGTACATATAAAAAAAAATACATGTCATAACATAAATATATTTATACAATAAATACTTATAATATATATAAATACATAATATATTATATATATATACCGACAGGTCAAAGTCGAGATGATGAATCTGCCATGGTACTGGCTTGAAGGTAATTACGCAGTTTTTGCTTAAAAGAAAACCGACTGTTTGCCATCCTGATATCAGATGGGAGAGCATTCCATATTAAAATTGACTGGATGAAGAATGTAAAGTGAATAAAATCAGAGCGATGAGAGGGACATTGAAGGAGACGATTATTTGCAGATCGCAAATACTTGTTGTGGTTAGTACAAAGATACTGAAAGTGAGAAGATAAGTAAGAAGGAGGATTAGAAGAAAAAAGTAATGAATAAAGCGTAGTCAGTGCTCTCATGTGTCGACGTTGCCGAACAGGCAACCATTTAAGGAGAGAACGATACTCAGACACATGATCATAATTGCGAAGGTTGAAGATGAATCGAATGCAGCTATTAAGAAGGCGGTCAAGTTTATTGAGTAGATCTGCATTCAGGTCAAAGTAGCATACATCACCGTAGTCAACAATAGGGAAAATTAGGGCCTGCACAAGCATTGCCTTGATCTTTGATGGAAGTAGATTTTTCAGACGGTATAGAGAGCGTAGCGATCCCGTGACTTTCTGGCTGACACTTGCCACTTGGTCTCTCCAGCTGAGAGTAGTGTCAATGTGCAAACCGAGATCTTTTACACTAGAGCTGATGGGGATGATCAGGCCATCAAACATGACATGAGGAAGGGAGATACTACCCAATTTGGATATATTGCGCTGACTGCCTATGATGATGGCCTGACATTTTTCAGGGTTAACTGCGACCCCGAACATATGAGACCATTTTTTTATGGCTATTAGGTCACGATTTATGTCATTGATCGCACCACATAAATTTTCTAACTCAGCCTGACGATATAACTGCAAGTCATCGGCATAAAGATGATAAGAACACTGAAGTTGGTTAGTAATGAAATTTATAAATATAGAGAACAGAAGAGGAGAAAGTATGCCGCCTTGTGGGACGCCAGTCTCTATGTCACACCAATTTGAGGATGATTCCTCAACGTGGACAGACTGCTGACGATCCCGAAGATAAGAAGAAAACCATCCCAGCGCTTCACTAGAGACCATAAGATGGGAGAGAAGAGATAGGAGAATGTCATGACTGACGATATTAAAAGCATTGGTAAAATCAACTAGTACTAATACAGTAAGTTTAGATTCTTCCATACCCTTCTTAATATCGCCAGTAACTTTGAGGAGTGCAGAAACAGTGCTATGGCCTGGCCTAAAACCAGACTGAAACGGACTTAAGAAGTTGTTCAGATTAATAAAATGGGAGAACTGTTTATGAACACAGGCTTCCAGTACCTTAGATAGAAAGGGAAGGATGGAAATAGGCCGGAAATGGCAAGGCAAAGAAGGGTTAGAAATCTTAGGCAAGGGTCGTACATAAGCTTTACGCCACATCGACGGAAAGGAACCAGTTTCTAGCGAGAAATTTATGATATGAGATATAGCTGGGAGGAGGTGGTCTAGTAATGAACTATCATTCTGCGGCTGACATTGTCGCAGCCAGCCAGCAGATAATCTTTTTGATCTCTGCATCAGCAACTGGAACGAAGTGAAAAGGATCTATATTGGGACGCGTTAGACCAGATATCCAGGATAGTGTTAGTTGTTTAATGATAGTTTTAATTTACCTTTTTCTATAAATATATATATATATACAAATACAAATAGTTTATTGCCAGAAAAGTAACAAACAGAGAACATGAGTTATGGTGAGCCTCAAACTAAGCATAGCTTGTATCTTGGGGCTTAGGAGTGCGAATATACAGAGACAAGTTGTTACTATTAATATGCTTGGGGTACATTTAAGTAAAGGGGCTATGAGTGGTATGTTTTGTGTGTATGAGTAGTGTGTGTTTTGTGTTCGTGTGTGTGTTTTGAGTTCGTGTGTGTGTTTTGTGTTCATGTGTGCTTGTGGGTCCTTTAACAAGGCTTCGGTAGCATCACATGATAGTTTAAGAAGAAATAAAGTAAGTTTTTTTTGGTTGTAATCACTGAGCATTCCCTAATGTTACAAATTCTAGTGACTTGGTTGTACGTATTGGGGTGAGAGAATGCAGTACTACGTCTTGCCAATTCAGACCCAGAGTATGGAACCAGTATTCTAAATATGCGTTTTTTTGTTATTTCCGGGTAGTCAGACCGTTTCCTGATTGTGGCATGAATATGTAGCACTGCTTTGAGTATAAATAGTTGTCGTACTCTGAGAACTTGGAATTCCTGATAGATTAAATCCGTGGGGAACCTAAACGGCTTACTAAGAGATACTTACCTTAATTAATGCACGTTGGGCTCTTTCTAAATTTATAAAAGTGCTCTTTCCAGCACAGTCCAAGCACAAACGCGGATATAATATTGAATTATAGATTGGCAAAGCCCGTAGTAAATTTTCCGTAGGATTTCTAGTGGAGTACAGTCTCTGAGATTTTTCACTAAGTGAATTAGCTTGCGAACCCTTTTAGATATGGCTGTTATGTGGGCTTTGTATGTCAAATTCTTGTCTAGGACAATTCCGAGATATTTTATTGTTTCAGCTCGTTCTAGTGCTTCGCAAGTGCAGATGTTGTGGACAATGGTATTAGGTACGGCAGTGCAATAATGAATTTTTGAAGTAATTGTGTGAGAGGGACTAGAATATCTGGTTTTTGAGAAAGCAATGTAAGTACTTAGTTTTGTATACGTTTAATGTCAGTAAGTTAGTGTCAAGTGACTGTACTACCTCTCTGAGACCTTGTTCCGCAAGGGCATACACCTGATCCCATGAGTTACCGTGAAAGAGTATTGCTGTGTCATCTACGCAGATTACACAGCAATACTCTTTCACGGTAACTCATAACGATATAACCTCAGCGTTGTGTAAGGGAAGACTAACTACCTACATCATTTATGTACAGCGTAAACAGCGTAGGACCAAGTGTGCTGCCCTGTGGGACACCAAATGTAATTGGAAGTGAGCTGCTTCGGTAATTAGGTACCTATTTTAACATATTGATTTCGTGCGGTCAAATAGCTACGAAACCACTCCAGAGTAGTTCCTAGCTTTTGCCAAATCAAAAAAGACACCGAGACAACATTCACCGTTTTCTATATAGTGAGATACTTGATTTGTCAAAAGCGACACTGCATCTTCAGTCGACTTCCCTTGCCGGAAACCAAATTGCCTGTCTGATATAACATTATTTATGTTAAAAAAATAAACCAGCCTTTTATTAACAACTAGCTTCTGCCCGCGGCTTCGCCCCCGTGGAATAAAAAGTATCGGGAACGGGATAAAAAGTATCCTATGTCCGTCTCCTGGTTCTAAGCTACCTCTCCACCAATTTTCAGCCAAATCGGTTCAGCCGTTCTTGAGTTATAAATGAAGTAACTAACACGACTTTCTTTTATATATATAGATTTTTTCGAGGATTTTAGAGACAATGCTTAGCAGTGCAATAGGCCTGTAATTTTCTGGAATGTTTTTGTGACCACTTTTATAAATTGGAGAAACTGCAGCAGTTTACCAATAATCCGGGAAAACACCAGATTCTAGACTTAGATTGAATATGGTCGACTATGACTATGCTGTCAAGACATTTTAGTAGTAGCGGTACCGTTACATTTTCTGGCCCTGGAGCGCTATCTTTTTTTATGTTGTATATTATTGTGGTAATTTCTTTTTCATCGGTAGGGAGAAGACAGAAAGAGTGTTTCAGCAGCAGCATCCCAGTCAGTTCTAGTTTTCCAGCGTTTGTGAATTTTTAAACTTTTTGATTTTAAAGGGATACTACAGAGCGCCAGATCTGTAATCGATAGCCTACAAATAAGTCCAAAAGGAGTTGTATTTGATTTTATGAAAATATGGTCTATGCATGTACCAGCTCTAGTCGGTAGAGTTATTGCAGGTGACAGGTCGTGAGAAGCCATTAGACATGCATAATTAGCTGCTTGGGTGTTATTAGGATCAATAATATTTAGATTTATGTCACCAGCTACAACGATTGATTTTTTGTTTTTTAAATTAGAAAGAATAGTATCAAGGTTCGTTCGTTCGAGAGGGTGACCGGTAAATAGCAAGAAGAGCGAGATCTTTAGTCACGTCTAGTATACTGTCAGCGTCCTCGATATTGGGATCTATACTGATACAGTTATCATTCCAGATAGTTTTTACATAGATAACAATACCTCCATTTTTATTTAATTTTACTTGCGTTAAAGACGTGTGTACACTGTACCCCCGAGTATATATAAACAAGGTAAAAAAAATTAGAGTTAGACCCATAATAATAGTATGTTTTATTTTTATTTTTCATAACAATAAATTCAGAATGGTATCTTGATATCAGAATCTTTGATCAGTGGAAATTTACTATACCATTCAATATTAAATTACAGCAACATTGATCGTAAATGTCAAAATTCAAACTTCAAGAAGAAAAGTCATTGTCATTGTAGATAGTTGAGGTTCAATTGCTTGTCTTTGTGTGTCTGTATTTTGTTTGGTGGACTTGTACAAACTGTGAGGGTACTGTACTGTTGGTGGCCCACTGTAACTGCTATCTTGTTTTATATTGGACTGAAAAAACAAATTTAATAGAAACCAGAGAAGCAAAGTTCCAAATAACGCAGGTAAGCCTGATGTGAAACAAAAAAGTACCTATTACGGACAGTGATGTTTCTTTGTTTTGTTTACGAGGATTATCTTTGACACTACATTCTAATAATAATTAAAGTTTAGCCAGGGTTTATAACTCTTTAGTGATCTTCGTTAACTACCGATTGTTTTAGAAATCCTAGAGTATTTTTGTGACAATTTTTGAGGAATCATGACTTGGAAAGATTGATTGAATATGAAGATGTTATCATTGGAAGTAAGGTTTTTTAGTTATACAAATGCCCACTAATTTTATTACGAAATAAAGCGGAATCCAACACAATGTTAACACTATATTCTATATTGAATTATTATTTTGGTGTTTTGCAATTATATACTACTATAAACTACCTATACTAGCTCTGTAACCCTTGCGGTATCATTAGTAGGTACCATAAATATAAATAAATAAGTAGGTAGGTACATCCGATATGATAGGTACTGATCTTTCACAAGCCCCTAGAAATTTTCCAAATTTCCGCTTAGTTAGGGGGTCACAGAACCGCCTTACATAGGGGGTTTATATGAAAATGTTACATAAAAAGTCACCAATACGATAGCATTGCAATAGCATGATACTGCCTCTGTATGCAAAATATAGGCAAAAAGGTCCATAATGTTACTATTTATTACATGCTACTTGTTACACAGGATGGCGTGGACGGGTTATCAGAAGTTCCTGGCCTTGATGCTGGTAGTGACAGGGTCCATCAACTCTTTGAGCACAAAATGGGCTGACAAATTACAATCTAAGGGATCTGATGGCCAGATACGGGACTTTGAACATCCCTTTTTGCAGGTAGAATGGATTAATAAAGAAAAAAAATATATATATACACTAGCTTCTTGTTTCTCAGTAAGTGAATTATTGTAAATTCTTGTGAGAAATAAAGTTCTTAAACTATAAACCATAGCTTCTGCTAGCAGCTTCTCTCATACCAGAAGTAAAAACAACATTGATGATTTCTTCTTTGTATGGGTCTGTATACATCAGAGACCTCAAGCTGCTTCTCAGAATCCATTCATTGAGATAAGAAGTTCACCTGTTTTTAAGTTGGAGCATATACTTTCTAACAGTGATAATATAACTAAAATCTATTTAGTAGTTATTGTGCCAACCCGTAACAAACAGACAAGAATTTACAAAATCACATTTTTTGGTTTATATACCCTAACACACTTGTTTTCTTTTAAATATCTTCAATGTACAGATACAGCTTTTTTACAATTTTGTAATAGTAGAGATTATAGTGCTGGGTGTACATCAGTAAAGTATGCCTCTGCCTAACTCTTCAGGTAATAAATGTGATGGTATGTTGTGTATTTTTATTATTATTACCAGAAGGCCAATTTTGGTAACAAAGTACGTTCAGATATTCACATTTTCAATCTAGTCTGTGTCATAAAAGTTACTAGTGTCACCTTGGGTCAATTACGTAACTAAACTCAATTGTTAGAAGGAATACAGAATAACTATAAATAAATATATACCTATTATGAACTTATTTTTGCCGTTTTGATCATATTAACCTGCTTGCTTTTATTTGTGAAAACTAACAAAAAAAAACTAATTCTTATTTTTGTCTTCCTTAGGCAGCTGCTATGTTTTTAGGTGAATTGATGTGCCTTCTAACCTTCAAGCTGATATACTACAAGACGAAGAACACTGGGGGTCATGCACTTACAAATGGCAATCAGAACTTCAATCCATTCATCTTGATGCCTGCTGCCATGTTTGACCTGGTAAGTTTGGATTAAATTACGAAACATGAATCTGTGATGCTATATACATATAGTTATCTTTTATTTTTTTATCCTGAGGTTGACATGTAAAGCGCTCTACACACTGAGTTAGCCGACACCGCCGACACAACACGACGTCCGCGATGAGATCAGTGTCGGCAAACTTATTTGCTTGCCTGTAGCTTGTTTGGTGTGTCGAGCATCAGTTCCGACGTGCATGCCGACAACAGGAAATTAAAAGTACCGACTTTCAATCTCCTGTTGTCATTTATAAACTTTAAACACTTGTTGTAAAGTATCACAACCTTAAATCGCCTCATCAGCCTAGAAGTTAACTTCCAGGCTATGGTAGCCTGCCGCATGTAGTGATGGGGCTGAATATCAGTAATTACGGGAGTTCAAAGAATATGGAAGGTTAAGCTTTGCTCGCTGCGGTCAGTGTGTGGATGGGTGACTATTTTTAACACATCCAGACTCCTCTGTGCCTCGGGGAGCACGTAGGGCCGTCGGTCCCGGTTGTCATTCGAAAATCTATGACGCCCCAAAAATCCTAACAACCAGTCTATCCTCCGAATATCAGTATTGCCCAAAAATTGGGTTGCTGATTTCTGATGGCAGTCGCTTCGTGTATTATACTGATATTCAGCCGCATCTGGGTAGACTGGAGGCCGACCCCAACATAGTTGAGGAAAAGGCTCGGAGGATGACTTCAAAGAATTAGATATCGTAGGAGTTGTATCGGCGCCGTAGTTAGCTAAAACTTCCAGTATACTTAACCGGAGTGACTGAGGTTTGAATCTTGAGGTCGAATTGTTATTTCGCTAAAATGTACATAAGTATATATTTTTTTAAATGTTCAGCAAGTACATACCAAATACAATAACAATTACTAGTATTTTTTCGAAGCTATTGTTATCAATAAACGCATTATATTTTCTGAGTTCAATTATACCGTATTTTAACTTGGGAGAGCCATGCTTCGGCACGGTCGAGCCGGCCCATTGGCTCGACCGGAGTGATACCGCGGCCTCACAGAAAACCGGCGTGAAGCAGCGCTTGCGTTATGTTTCGCTGGGTGAGTGAGGTTACCGGAGGCCCAAACCCTTTTAAAAGGCGGAAACGCACTCGTGACTCCTCTGGTGTTGCGGGCGTCCATGGGCGGCGGTTATCGCTTACCATCAGGTGATCCGTCTGCTCGTTTGCCCCCATAAAAAAATAAAAAAAATACCAATCGTAAGGGTTGACTGATTGTCAGGCATTTTGGGCTACCAGACGAGTTTCTGACTCCCATTAACGATTATCATATCATTGTCCACCTCCTCCTCTTTTGATGGACGACTCCGAGACACGGAAGCGTCTCGAGATACAAAAAATGGTTACCCACCTATACCACTACGGCAAGCGATATAGAATCGATTGAACAGGGTACTGACTTCTTAGCTGTGAACCTCTCCAGTAATTTATACGGCACCTGTTTAATTAGAAGTGCCTTTATTACTAATTGCTTCTGCCCGCGACTTCGTCCGCGTAGCGTGATGATATATAGCCTATAGCCTTCCTCAATAAATGGGCTATCTAACACTGAAATAATTTTTCAAATCGGACCAGTAGTTCCTGAGATTAGCGCGTTCAAGTAAACAAACAAACTCTTCAGCTTTATATTTTAGTATTTAGTCTAGTAAGTAATAGAAGTATAGATTATTAATGAATTCAAAATACTCCGAAGTTGGTATTATTTGTAAATAGCTCTACTCGATATAACTGAACCAGATATTAATCTTATCGCGAGTAAAATGATTGCAGTGACATCATATTGAAAACGATACGAGCTGTAGAGTGAATTGAATACATATACAACTGCATATTGGGTGTTTGTTTTGAACTAGTTGAATATGAACTAACAATAACTACTGAATATCTATATTCACCTTTCACTGCATCATTCATAACGTAGGTATACATTGCACTTTGAACTACGAAACAAGAATGTTCAAATTATAATCATACCTATGTAGTGACGAACTCACGAGCACAGATATGTATGTCATAGTAGAATTGTATACTTAATTCGCTATTTTACATATCTGCTAGCTGCTTTACAAAATAGCTCTGATATGTAAAATAACTGAATAATTATTTATATACATAAAATACATTAGATTAGACTAATGAGGCAGTGATCTATGCACTATTTGATCATAATAACTACAATTTTTATTTACAAACGTTTCGAAATAGAACTATCTATCTCCTGCGTGGAGTTTGTTCTGTCTCCCAAAAGGAATGTTTGCCGTTTTTGCAACATTTTTTATTATTGTCTTACCGTGATGTTATATAGCCTACTAGCTTCTGCCCGCGACTTCGTCCGCGTAGCGTAATGATATATAGCCTATAGCCTTCCTCACTAAATGGGCTATCTAACACTGAAAGAATTTTTCAAATCCGACCAATAGGTCCTGAGATTAGCGCGTTCAAGTAAACAAACAAACAAACAAACTCTTCAGCTTTATATATTAAGTATAGATTATACGATAAGATATCGCCTACCCACGGTAAAAGAATTAGCTTAAAATAGGTACTAAAAAATCAGAAACAATACCCTAAAGAAAATTAACTCGCTGAGGTAACTGGGCTCACCGCCCTTCCCCCTCATGACTGCCTTGCACATCATAAATGCGCGCGCGGTACTTGATCATTATTTTGCTGCGATGTTATTTTAAAACTGCGATATCTCCTAAGATATTCATTGAAATCCAATGATGTAAAGGGCACTTTTGTTTTAAATTAAATACTTCTGATGAATAACGTATTTATTTGGATAAGGATTAATATCATGTTTATAAAAACACCTTCGCAAATAATGCATTTGGAATTTTAGAACAAAGTTAGTATAAAAAAGGTTATAGTGAGCCAACCTTAAAAGATAGACATATGCTGTCGCGGACTTTTTTTAGAACTTTTAAAGAGGAACAATTCTGTCATATATGATTTTTGCGAAACTTTAACCGTTTACGCAGCGCACGCATCGGAAGCTCTCAAAAGGAAAATAAACCCCGATTTTGAAACATTTTTCATTGGTGCTCCGCTCCTATTGGTCTTAGCGTGATGATATATAGCCTATAGCCTTCCTCGATAAATGAGCTATCTATCACTGAAAGAATTTTTCAAATCGAACCAGTAGTTCCTGAGATTAGCGCGTTCAAGCAAACAAACAAACAAACTCTTCAGATTTATATATTAGTATAGATTAGTATAGATAACCTTCCTTGATAAATGTGTAAGTATAGTACATTTATCAAGGAAGGTTATCCCTACTTCCCTACTTAATATTATAAATGCGAAAGTAACTCTGTCTGTCTGTCTGTTACGCTTTCCCGCTTTAAACCTCTCAACCGATTTTGATGAAATTTGGCACAAACAATCTTTAGACCCTGAGAAAGGACATAGAAAGAAAAGAAAGAAAGAATAAAATTTATTGCATAGAAGATGGTAGACATAGGCTACCTTTTATTACGATTTGCATGGGATTTCTTAATTTTAAAAGATACGCAGACGAAGTCGCGGGTACCAGCTAGTAGGCTATATAACATCACGCTAAGACAATAGGGGCGGACCGAGCATTCGAAAATAATGCTTCAATTCGAATCAGTAGTTGCTGAGATTAGTGCGTTCAACCCAAGAACTCACTTTTCAGGTTCATAATATTAGTATATAGATTGACGACTACAAAAACACTTGCGAACAACTTCAGGCGCGCATAATTATTTCGACTGAACTATAACAGTATTCGTTGCTTATTAATTACGATACATATTTAATAAATAATAATAATAAATATTCTGGGACATTTTTACACAGCATCATCTAGTCCCAAACTAAGCAGAGCTTGAACTATGGGTACTAGACAATGGATATAATACTTATATACTTTTTTTTGTAAATAAATATTTGTAATACATAAGAAACATAAATATAATATATAATACATAAAAATTGGTAGATTGACATTACAAATCAAATGAATGATAAACGTATAGTCCATCGTGTATTGATAAAATACAAACATGTTTATGGAGCTTTATGGAAAGGTCATTGGAGCAATGAAACATTCTATGTAAGTACTTTGTATATTCGTAATATTTGTACTAAGCATTTTATACAATAGAAGATTGCAAAAGCAAGCGGCATCGTATTTCTTAAATTGAGGTATTACCTTGCACGTCATTATTCCTCGACACGGCCTCATTCATTTCAAATTGAACCTTATATTCAATACTATAAGTCAGCCGTATAAAATGCACTAATGTAGTGCAAATTTTACTATTTCTAATTTAAATTCTTTCCTTTTTCAACCTCGCTAGAGTTTAAGTTGACTCAGCGTTTAGGATTGCGGGATTGTAAATACATAAAAAAATACTGTGCCCAATGCAAGGTTTTACGCAACTATAATTCAAAGGCTTAAAGGTACTATAAAATAATTGACATGAAAGTTTTAACTCGTGATAACTTCAAAATTTGCAGTCACATTTCTTAGTCCGAAATTCATCTTTGAAGAAATCACACCCTGTCACGACCCAGGTCGGGGCGAATATGGCAAATACCACAAATACCACAGCTGTGACAATAAAGCAACAGAAGGCAACGTACGAGTCTGACATAGGATACCGTCTCCCAAGGCGGCCCCATGAGAATTTTCCGTACCAAAAACGAGGCTTAAATCTTGGATTATACTCTCTCACAGATAGCTCGGCCCCAAAAGGGGGTAACCAGTTTATTCTGAGACCGAAACAATTTAGCCGGTATTCAATTGTTTCTATTTTTCATACAGATTGGAACTTCTATCATGTACATCGGTCTGACGTTGACGTATGTGAGCAGCTTTCAAATGTTCCGCGGCTCCATCATAGTCTTCGTCGCTGTGCTGTCCATGACCTTCCTTGATCGGCGGATCATAAGACGCGAATGGATCGGAATATGTGAGTACATTTAAAAAAATAGTTTTTATAGTTTAACTCTAATGCTTGTATATACATTGATACTTAAACAAGTTCATAAACTGTATGTAGCTCCCAATCACCGATAAGTGGTTAGCTATTATTGTTATGTAGGATAACATCGAAGTAAAAATGCAACAAAATCCTAAGTAGGTAGGTACTATTCGATTTTAAGATTTATCGCGATAAATGGATATTATCTAATTCCCGACGTTTCGAATCCAATGCAGCCTCCATAGTCACGAGTAGACGTATTGGTCGGGCGCGTTACATTCCAATTTAGTATTCAAAGTAATTTTATGTCAATACTAGCTTCTGGCCGCGACTTCGTCCGCGTAGCTTGACGATATATAGCCTATAGTCTTCCTCAATAAATAGTTTATCTCACACTGAAATAATTTTTAAATCGGACCAGTAGTTCCTGAGATTAGCGCGTTCAAACAAACAAACTCTTCAGCTTTATATATTAGTATAGATCTAATATTCGCGTAAGTGTCCAGCAGACATCCATTATAAATATTATTCACGAACGTTTTGACAGATATGATAGACACTCAACATAATAACGTGATGTTTAGGTGTCGGCTTCGTGAAACAGCGTTGACATCCAAAACAATGTGTGACACTCAAACCGGGGGAACGTAAACTTAAGATGTTATCAAAACAATCGCCGATGTGTTAGCAAATAAGTCTATAAACAAAATAAGAACATCACGTAGTGGACGCTTAAATATATGCTATACGTGGTATAAATTCCCATCATCTTATGGCTTCCTTTTATAGGAATGCCAATCGTAGTGCTCATCTAGAGAAACACACCGCCTCGATGAAATAAAGGATCTCACCCCTAAAAAATGCTGCTGTTCATAGTAGCTGCAGTATTTAGCAGTTCTTCAACAACGAGTAGCGATCAATTTAGACGGAGAACGGTCGCAGTGATACTATAGCCGAAAACAAATAACATAATCAAACTATTATAATGTCTTACTGCTGGGAACGGGTCTCCTCCCAGAATGAATGGGATTAGGCTATAGTAGGCCACACTAGCTTTAATGCGTGTTAGCAGACTTCACACGCCGTCGAGAAAATCACTCTGACATGCAGACAAGTAATAAAAAATAGCTTTCTCATCTATAAAAGGCTTTTAAAAATCATAATATTATTCACATTACAAAATTGCTAAGGAGCTGCTATGAATTCAGATAAATATCAATTGATTCCAGAGGAGTTGCTATAAAGGCCTTATTAGCCCCTCTGTTCAGTGTTGATCGCATCCAGGTCGTTCTAGGTTCATATCGTAAAATCTGCCATTTGTCAAAGACAGTTTTGTTCACTTTGCTATTTGAAGACCCATTTCGTTTTGAGAATGATCCATACATAAGTAAGACGCCTAGATATAATGAACCCATATACAGGTCACTTTATATTCTTTGACAATGACTTGATGGTATCGGATATCTTATCGTGATAAAAATACAAAGTTGAAAAACATTGTGACTAAGTAGGCAACTAGAAGACGTAGAGCGTTGACCCCGGAGACAGCCGCATTTATAAAATTATCAGCAATGTTTTTTTGACTATATAATTTCACTATATTCGCCAACTGTTGTTCGTAGGCCTAGTTTTACCACGGAGCTCATTTTCATTCAGGTCAATAGATAATCAATTGCCAATATCAATACATGAAATTGATATCAATCAAAGATGTACAAACAGAAAAACAATTGCCGCTGTGAATTGCAGCATGGGAAGTCTTTCTCAAAGAGGGCAATTACGCGGTAAAGGGCCCTAGAGAAAATTAAGGGTATAAGAAGCTTAAGGTTTGGTATATATTTATTTTCTTTATGACTAGCTGACCCGGCAAACGTTGTTCTGCTAGATGGAGATATTCCTAATCACCTAGCGGTATGAAATATACTTTACCACCTATTCTCATACCTAGCAAATATACATAAAATTAATCATAAAAATCGGTCGAGCCGTTTCGGAAGAGTGCGACCACAAACACCGCGACACGAGATATTTATATACATACTAGCTTCTGTCCGCGACTTCGTCTGCGTGGACTTCAGAATTGGGTTTGTTGGTGGAATTCCAGATTATAATTTATCTCTGTGCCAAATTTAACCATATCCGTTCAGCCGTTCTAGCGTGAAAGAGTAACAAACACATCCATCCATCCTGACAAACTTTCGCATTTATAATACTTAGAGACTAATTTCGTTATCGTGTACTTTGCAGTGTTATTAAAAACCTCTCTTCTTGTGAAATACTTTTAATTACATATACCTACATAGTTTCTCATTTATGTTTCTATATCTGTTCCAAAGTCAGATATTCGTAATTAATTCTTACTCAAATATTAGCTTGGTTTGACTACTTTTAATATCTTCTATTTTGAATGCAATACGAGAAATAGGGATGCTGCACCCCATACCAATCGATACTCGATAGGTAGACGGCAGTACAGGTAACAGTCTGAAAACCTCCCCAACCCACCCCACAAACTTGGCGGAGGTCAACCACCCTCATTGAACTGCATAAGGGGTAATTGAAATTGCAAAGTGAACGGGAATAGGTACTATAAATAATTTTATTAGACTGAGTGTGGCGGAGGCGTACTAATGTACACCTACAGAGTTCGCCGGTATGTTTAGGTCCCATGTAATAGGGGGCGAGCCTATTGCCATCAACCTACCTGCCACTAACCTAACAACAAATTCCTAACTCCGAGCTGCTACCGGGAATTTCATAGAAAACCCCAATAACACTTTGCTCGACCTGGGAATCGAACCCAGGATCTCTAGCGTAGCAGTCGCGCTCAGGACCTCTTGGCTAATAGGTACAACAAGTACAGTATCAAAACAGGTTTGCAAGAATGTTTGTGAGCAAATAGGTCTGTACATTATTATGTTTAAAATAGCATAAATTTAATACATAAAGGACATATATAAACCTAACATCTGTGTAGTGATTCATGTACTGTTTGCTTGTTCCGCATAATATCACTAACGCAAATGAATCACAATACATACATAATGTATAATTCTACATAATTGATAGTGTCATCAGTTACTATGTACTTCATTTGAACTCCTTTCAACTTTGACCCGTAATAGGTTATGACCACAGCATATTAGAAGGAGAAGAGCTTATCTTAACACAAATTCTAACAAACATTAACATGAACATACCATCACGCTTGTTTTCTCCGAAGGGTTAGGCAGAGGAGTAGTAATGTACAATGTAACCCACAGTTCGCTGGTATGTTTAGGTAGATAGGCAGCGTGCTTTCTGCCATTAAACCAATGACACAACATGTCCAATATCTGACCGACCACTGAGAATTTTGTAGAAAAACCTAGATACACTCCTCGTCTTGGGAATTGAACCTTTAGAGTAGGTACCAGTCGCGCTTAGGATCACTATTAATTACGCGCTGAAGCAATTTTTTTTAACAGTTAAAGACACAATATATATATTCTACTCCTATATTTTGACGATTTCAACCTACCAACAAGCACACGGCCCGCCTGATGGTAAGCGGTTACCGTAGCCTATGAACACTTGCAATACCGGGGGTAACACTTACGCGTTGTTGACCCTGTAATCTTTAAATACACTTTTTGAGAGGCTACGGAAAATAATACGGAGGAATAGTTGGGCTGGCAGCATAAAAGACAATAAGAATGATGCTTAAACACCACCGGTCGCCCCCACTGCCAACACTACGCTTCCTCGCGCTTCCTGTAAGGTTAAGTACGTGTGGAAATCAAAACTCTAAACGTAGAAATCAATCGATTATGTAGACTTTTGATAATAACGTCTGGAAAATAAAACCAAACGTAGAAGATGATGTCGAACTTTGAAGCCTACGTCAATGCAGCAGAGCCTAATATTGTTTTTCTTGTTCCGTTTCAGTTAGTGTAATCGTAGGACTGGTAGTAGTCGGTGTGACGGACGCCCTGTACCAGACTGCGGGCGAGTCCAAGGGCAGGAACAGTTTGATCACTGGGGACCTGCTCATCATTGTCGCACAAGTCGTCTCCGCTTGTCAGATGGTGTACGAGGAGAAATATGTTGCTGGTAAAATTGAAATTGATTTATTTGCTATCTTTTTGTGATTTTTTTGCATTTTTCATGCTAAGATTATAAAGTTATTTTAGTGAAGGAAAAATAACTATGATTTATTTGTATTAAGAAGCGGCGGTAGGCTAGGGATTGCGAAACCCACTTATTGCACTACCAAAGTGAACACAAGCATTTAGCTTAGCTAGCATGAGGGGTTAACAAGAATACAAGTAATGTGTGACCCGAATAGCAAGAAAGCTTTTTAAAAAAAAAAAGACCTTGGGCCTCGGAGTCGGACTCGCGCACCGAGGGTTCAGTACTTAATTTTTTTACTATATGATTTAAATAAAAATTTATGCTTTTCGCAAATTTTCCTTTATCTCTGCTATAAGACGTTGCTTCCTACCATATTTCAAGATTCTGAGTTCACAGGAAGTACCCTGTAGGTTTTGATTCCCTTGCGAGTGTCGAACATTTACGGAAATTTGGAGCATAAACGGTTGTATCTTTTGATTGCGTTGACTTCACAGCTCCAAGGGACAGTAGACCCGAGTATTTGATGTGAATTTCACTTTGATACCTCCACGCGGGCAGACGGACGGACAGAGACGGACAACAAAGTGATCCTATAATGGTTCCGTTTTTTCCTTTTGAGGTACGGAACCCTAAAAGTGAAATAGAAGCTACTTAATGCTAATATTATGTCGTCCCGTTTGCAGGTCTAAACATCCCCCCGTTGCAGGCTGTCGGCTGGGAGGGCGCCTTCGGTTTCTCCGTACTATCATGTCTTCTCGTTGTGTTCTACTGGACCCCGGCGCCGCCTCACTTTGGGAACAACGCCAGGGGTACCGTAGAAGACGCCATTGATGGCTTAGTGCAAATAAGTAAGTAGAAGCTTAATAAGCGTCTATTCACACAGGCAATTACGTGTCAAAATCAAATAAATAATATACCCAAAGAATACTTATACCACAAAAGTATGAATATAAAAAAAATGCAACTTGCGTTAATCTTTACTGATGCCGAAACGGTATTTGAGATTTTTATCTATTAAAAATTTTTTCACATGGTATTGACGTGAAGCATCGAAATATAAACAGACATAGCTACATGTCTGTTTATATTTCCATGCTTCACGTCAATACCATGTGAACAAATTTTTGAAATTAAGCAATTTATAGGTTAGAAATAAGGTATTCAGAGGTCAATGGCGCTAAGTGTATTAAAAATATGGAAATCCATATTTTTCGAGGTGGTTAGTTGAAACTTGGAGAGAGGACAACGTCTGTCAGGTCAGCTAGTAGTTAATAAGTGTCTTTATTGGAAGATATTTGAGATTTATTTAATACATTTATTTAATCTATACTGTTTAATATATAAAGCTGAAGAGTTTGTTTGTTTACTTGAACGCGCTAATCTCAGGAACTACTGGTCCGATTTGAAAAATTATTTCAGCGTTAGATAGCGCATTTATTGAGGAAGGCTATAGGCTATATATCATTACGCTACGCGGACGAAGTCGCGGGCAGAAGCTAGTACCTTATACAACATTTGTACAACTTTATTTAGGGTTTTCGCAACTCAGTTTGGATTTGAAACCGGTTAATGGCAATAGAGTAGCATTGAGTGAGCCGTGAGTTACACCTGCATAACCTTTTGGTGATACTGCCGTGATGGTAGGTATTTTTTTAATGGGATAGGTGAGCAGACGAGCCTACGGATCACCTGATGGTAAGCGATAAATGCCGCCCATTGATACCCGGAACACCAGAGTAGTCACAAGTGCATAGCCTACCTTTTAAAAGGGTTTGGGCCTCCGGTAACCTCACTCACTCGGCGAAACACAACGCAAGCGTCGTTTCACTTCGGTTTTCTGTGAGGCCGTGGTATCACTCCGGTCGAGCCGGACCAATCGTGCCGAAGCATATTAAGACAATTATAAAAAAAACTACACAATACTTTTACCAATTTTTACAATGAATACCTACACAACCGCCGTAGAACGAAATACACACATTATAGATATTATGTAACACGTGCGCATGATAATGAAGAACGCAGTATCTACACATACATACGATATTTATGAACATTTTACCATATCACGGGCCACGCAAGACTGCCACTTCAATCATTGTTTCTCACATTTATCGCAGATTAATCAGAATCTTTTCATGACACGTGCTTATAGTTAGGACTCATACGTGGCTCAGTATCTGTAAAGTTAAGCTGCACTTGCCGCGATCAGGTGAGATCTGTGATTAGGTGAGATACTCCCGTGGTTCATGCCCGCGGCTTCGCTCACGTGAAGCTATATTAGGAGTAAAAATTGAAAAACCAACAATTATGATCTCTTCTTTGTATGGGCCTCCATACATCAGGGAGGTCAAGCTGTATCTCCGAATTCGTTTAATTAATTGAGATAAAAAGATCACCAGTTCTTAAGTTGGAGCATATACTTTCTAACAGTGATAACAAAATTAAAATCTATCCAGTAGTTTTTGCTCCAACCCCTAACAAACAGACAAACGGACAAGAATTTTAAAAATCACATTTGTGGATCCGGAGACGATATTATTAAAAATTGTAAAAAAAACTGTGTCTGCACATTGAAGATATTTAAAAAAAACAAGTGGGTTAGAGTATATAAACGTCTCCGAGTCCAAAAATATTATTTTTAAAATTCTTAGTCTGTCTGTTTGTTACGGGTTAGCGTAAAACTACTGAATAGATTTTAATTTTGTGATCTCTGTTAGAAAGTATATGCTCCAACTTAAAAACTGGTGAACTTCTTATGTCAATTAATTTAACGGATCCTGAGATACAGCTTGTCAGCTCTGATGTTGTATACAGACCCATACAAAGAAGAGATCATCACTGTTGGTTTTTGATTAAATTATTTTTGAGACTCATTTTTAATCCTAATAAAGCTTTAGGTGAGCGAATCCGCGGGCGGAAGCAATTTATATAATTATATGAAGTTTATTTAGTGAAGGAAAAAATATAATAGATGTCACTGACGTCACCGACACTGACGTAAGTTCAGAATGTGAAGGCAAATTTCGACATGGCAGGTGGGACTCGCGGTGGCTTAGAGGTCGGCGTCTGGTATACCTAACCAGGAGGCGCAGGTTCGAATCCTGCCTGAGAGTCTAATTTTTCCTTCACTAAATAACTTTATATTCTAATCATATAAAATGCAAAAAATCACAAAAAGATATATGAAGTTTGTCGCTAAATCAGTGCGCAAATCATCGTAAAAATACTTGAAATATAACTATAATATAACTCAATACTTTGTTTGTGTCCAGGTAACAACCCACTGCTTTTCGTGGCTACGATGGGTACCATCGTATCAATCGCATTCTTCAACTTCGCCGGCATCAGCGTGACTAAGGAGATGTCCGCCACTACGAGAATGGTCCTAGATTCTATTAGGTAACTTTACAAATATTACATTTAAATTGCTGACAATGATACCTCCCGCGACCCAAGCAAAATGTGATGAGACAGAACTCGCGTGGTTTTACTTTTATGGAGAGTTTTCTTACAGAACGAAAATGATATTTATACTAATAAATACATTTCTTATTTTGTTATAACAAGAGAAATGAGCTTGTCTGCATCTACCACTCTGCCCTGCCTTGCTATAGATAACTCATTTACTCTGCATTTATCATTAAGCTGACGAACATAAAGCTATTCGCAGTTTTTACAAGTTGTATAGACACATGTCTAGGTCTCAAGTCTACTATTTTATCGTGTCACAATCGTCATTAAATTACCTCAGAATTATCTATTTTTGACTTGTTATTTAATGCCATAGGATAACCATTCTGATACAATTGAAATAATGTATCCTAGTCCCAGGGTAAAAACGTATAGAAACAATTGCAGCCCTATTTATTTCACACTATTTACGCACTCTTTATGTGTGCAATCCTCATATTGTACTAGGCATCTTTAAGTCGTGAAACTTCCTTCTAGGACATTCGTTATTTGGATGGTATCCCTGGCGGTAAGGTGGCAAGATTTCCACTGGCAACACCTGATTGGCTTTGGAGTTCTGATCTTCGGCATGTGTGAGTACAACGGCGTAATACCTCGATGCCGACGGCCGAGGCCCGAGCCCCTCGCCGATGACACCGAAAGCCAAGTCGTCCACACCGAAGCCGAGAGAATTGATACGGAGAATGAAGATCAATAGGGAAAACACTCGTTACCAATTCCGTGTTCACGCCATAAAAACCCAGCATTGAATATTGGGAATATGGAATGGCCGCGGAATTAGTAAACGGTAATACAATGTAAGTATATGGGCCTGAGGGACCATAAGGATCTAGACAGACGGACCGCATTTCAACTGCAATCCAACCGCAAATTGCAGTTAGGATGCAGTTTGAATGCAGTTGATCCGACTGCAGCAGAACTGCACGGTTGGTTTGCATTTTGAACTGCATTCAAACTGCATCCGAACTGCAATTTGCGGTTGGATTGCAGTTGAAATGCGGTCTGTCTGTCTAGAGCCTTAAATAATTATCTTTATGATGTTTTTATTAATATTTAACTCTTAGATAATGAGTGTAACGCGCCTTGTTAACAGTTTTTGACGAAAATCCTAAGGTTTACAGGCCGTGACAATCTAACATAGTGTTATTTACAAGGCAACCGCATGTATTTCACGTCCAGAAAACCGTAGAGTTATGACTTTTGGTGACGCTGCGCATATATAGACACAAACCAAAAATAACAGTAAACTATTAGTCAGTTCCTTTCATTTAAGTATACACACAATGATCGCTGAACAAAGCGGTGACAATGTATACAATACAACTCAAAAGACATGATTTGATCAACAATTGTAACATATTTTACACTGCTATTCTAAATAAGTGTGCTGAGCTAAGGTTAAATACTATATGTTCTTTACCCATATTTAATATTGTTCACGAAAACTGCTGTGCGCATAAATGTCTAATTAACATATATTATAATACATCCTGTATAAATATAATCAAAATGATCGACTTTGTGTGTGTATTTTAAGAAAATATGTATTATTATAAGCCGTAACAGTGGCAATTCCTGAGCAATAAATTAATTTTTGAATTCTTAGTAGTAAGACTTATCCATAGTGGTCATTTACGCCCTGTAGGTGTCCTTAAAATATTTTTTTATAAATTTATTGAATTGTAAAAGTGTATACATTCGTTTTAGATCATTACAATATAGATAGAATCAAATTAATTAGATGAATTTAATAGTGGGTAAAATAATGCAAATAATAAATAGTATTTACTTATGTACGATGAATTATCGAAAATCGTAGGTCGACCTTTCATTTGTGTGAGATCATCAAAAATATTGTAGCTACTAATAGAGCTGGTATAAACATTATTTTTATCGTTAATACCTTTAAAATACCATATCAATTTGCATACTGTTCATTTAGTTTGTTTAAAATGTGCATTCACACAAGTGAAACGTATTTAAAGCTGGCAAAATAGCTCGTAGAATACTATGTTTACTATTCGACTGTTTAGAACCCTAGCAATAAATACTGCACCCACATTATTTAATGAACAAATATGACGCACGTAGTTCTAATAAGCTGTAGACATTCGCTAAGAAATAATTTTGGGCAATCTCCACAGATGTGACAGAGGTGTAAACATGGTACAGCTATATCAAATTTGATGTAATGGACGATTAAAAAGTTATTATCCAAATTAAACTTTTATATTATCATATTTATATGTCGTGTAGATTATAAGAGTTAATTCCATTTGTTAATGTGCCTTCGAAAATATTTATATCGAGGACACATATGTACCTAGGTAGACATAAGTATTATTTTACCTTATAAAACGATAATTAAATGCAAGTATAAATTATTCATTATCTCGGCTGGCATCATGATTCATGTGGCGTTGTTACTTTTGAATGTGTGGTCTTTTTCTTCTACATTTAAATAATATTGTATAATAACGTGTTTCTGTATTTTTTTCTTTTATCATATGTTATGAAATAAGCAGAATGTGTTTTTATAATTTTCTTATTTTATATTTATCTATAACAAATTTATTTCATGGTAAAAATGAATTTTAGTGATTTTATCTTATTTTATAAATGACGGAGATGTGAATATCGTTTAATCATACTCTATTGATTTAAAATTCTGTTGTTTTACAATTTTTACAGATGTCAGCTGTGTTAATGAAGTAGACTTCATATCATTAGTTGAACTGGGTATAAATATAATGGAATATTATAACGCTTTGCACTTTACATGTTTAGTACAGGTGACATATCTTAAAACTGATACAACAATGTTTATGTTAATTTATTTGAGTGTCCATAACTTATATGACTTTATTGACAATATTTGAAAAAGAGCTTTTAGAAACCACAAGTGCTTCCAATATTAATGTACGAATCCTTCGAGAATTTTCTTGTTCCGTATGGTAAAGTGCTAAGCTTCTTGTAAACCATCTTCATATTTGTAATCATCTGTAGCCGATATAGTACTAAAGATAGGAATATGTCTACATGCGCTTGCGCTATCATGTCCACCGTGCATTACTTGCATTTCACTGGGGTGACGTCACCGTGACATACGCTCGGTACCTAGTGGTTCCTATCCAATCGTTTACTAGTATATACACTGTGTTAAAAAAACCTGTCCAATCCGAAAGGGCATAAGGTATCCCAATCACATTAAATAAAATTAAAATCATTCAATATTCATGAAAGTAAGCATATTAATGAAGTTTAAAATTCACTATCGTCCTGCTCAAATTGCCGCAATTACACCAACACTAGCAATTTTTTTTTAATGTTTTACAACCATTGTTGGTCTTAGTATGTTTACACCCAGGAACAGTGTTGCTTCCCTTAAGAATTGCCTATTTCTATTTTATTTAAAAATAGTAAAGTCTGCAATTTCTTGTTATTGACACTGGTAAGACAAGTTTGTTGCATTAGAATTATATTTAAATAATCTCAGAGAGCTCTAATAAATCTGTGTGCTTTACACGTACACTAGATTGCGACTTGTCTACAGGCAGTGGGCTATAGACCACCTAAGCCCTCTTTTCTGAAAAGGGACTCATGTCACAGTAAAATACTAGATACCTATATACAAACCTTACCAGTGACCTTCACTTACATTATAGGAATTAGGTCCTAAAATACCTATTGTTCTTGCATCCAGTCAGCCAATGTACGGCAGTATGACACCATCCTGTTATATTTTTATCTGATGCTTTTTAAATAAAGAGCGATCTCTTGTTCCTATCTGTGCAACTGTCACAATGCTCAAGCGATGGTCTGTAGGTCTGAATCCGGCTTAAAAAACATTATGATATTTGACTGAACTACTAATACTATATGATGATAGATTATATATATGTGGATTATCGTCACTTGTATAACACTTTTTATAAAATAAAATGTTGTTAAAAAAATGTTTTTTTCGTACAAAAAAAACAGATGTAACTGAGTTATTGGTCTAGTGGTCTGATTCTCGGCTGCAAAGAGTGAGGATGTGGGTTCGATTGCCAGATCAAGACCTGTCTATGTATCAGCTTCATAACAACTAGGTAGATAATACAGGCGTGAAGATAAATATTTACACATTTTAACATAAGATAAGCACTATGCTATAGCGTGCTAAGCGTATCTCAGTTCTTAAAGTTATTGTTTCATTGTAACTGCATACAGAATAACATAATAGAACTAATAATAGCCGCGTATGCACTGCGTTTCACTAAAATACAAATAAAATACACTTGTATCAATTCTACATAGTTGAATTTTTAAACAGCGCCATCTATCTTACTATGTTCGAACGACGAAGGAATTAATTAGCGATTTATATTATAATACGTCGACGCGTCGCTTGGTGGCGCTGTCGTAATGATTGATAACAGTTTTGTCTTTTTTTTACTTACATTATTTTAAATTTATGTATTCGCTAATTCGCTTAGAACTTATGAGCTTAAATAATTGATCAAATTATATTTAATGCGGTTTATTCCCTCCTAAGATTTTAGGGTTATAAGGCGAAAAATCAGTTGTGATCAACAAAGAACCCTGCATCCCTCTCTTCTTTACGCGTTAGAATATTGGATAACCGCCTCAAACTACGTAAGCAGTAATAAAAAGTGTTAAAGTAACATTATAATTTATTTGAATCAACATAGGTAGGTACTATAGAAAAATAACACTCAATGTTACTAACAATGTTAAACCCCTTGTTATATGATAATAGTTATGCTAAGTCTTGTTTTGATACGTGGTATTCTGTGACAAGGAAAAGAAGACAAAACATAGTACCTATAGCTATGAAGTTTATAAGACTTTTTATATTTTTATAGGTAAATAAGACTTATAATTAAGGTAGGTACTCGCTGAGCCAACATAATTATATAGGGATTTGTGTTTCGATGAAGTTGTAGTTTACCAACTCACGATCACGTACACGATCGTTTTATAGACCTACCAATACCTAAGTACCTTTATGGCTATATATTTTTTGTGGACATCTGAGGAATATGTGTGATTGTTTCTTGAGGAAGGACATACGAGAAGGTTCACATCATTCCCATAGACACAATGTATTATTCAAATACACTATGAGAAAAACCAAATTAAAGAAGTTATAAAACTAAATGATATTTATTTCTGAAAGGATGTTGTCTGCATTTTCTAGCTGGCGCTCAGAAGAAACACTAAAACAAACTCGGAGAATCATGGTCTCTTTTAAAGTCCAGACCAAATAGCATCAAAATATGGGTGTTTTAACAGGGCAATGTCTTAAATGGCCTTTTTAAGAAAAAAACATAGTGGCTTTGAGGGACCAGCCCCTGCCGTCGGCACGATTGCATCAGTCATTGCGTAGCTCAATCATATTATAGGGAGCTCAACAACCGTCCTCCAGATCGGCGGAACATTCAGGGTCTCAGCATTCACACATCAAAAAAAGTTTGCGATCACTAGCTTAAGCTGATATAATTTTTCAAATTGAACTTTATCAAGAAAAATTGTTGTGTGTTTTCTTTAAATAGTAATATCCTGTTAAAGAAAACACAACAAATATCTATATCAGCTTAAACAGCTTTTGCTAGTGATCGAAAGCTTTTTTGATGTGTGTACCTTTTTTGTTTTATGAGCCACTAATTCCTATCGTCTTAAACCATAGCAGATGTTTATTGAAACGAAAAATTCAGATAATTAAAACAAGTACTTAGGTGGAAAGAAATTACTAGATATAAGATGTCAAACTGTTTTTCCTTTCTCTGGCACTGGCTTCTTTCCCGCAGCTGAGGACAAATTTAATGACTATTTACTGACAGCCAGGCTGCGGCAGTAGAAATACTGAGCACGTTGATAATGAATTTTTGATCGAATAGAGCGATCAAGAATTCTAAAAAAAGAAAATCATTTTTTTTTAAATAAGCTTACTAGCAACGTGTATAACCGTGTTAATCCTAAAAATAAACCTCGTGCTAAGCTAAAATGCTTGTGTTACGAGTGGGTTTACGTCGGTAGTGCAATGGGTGGGTTTCGAACCGGCATTAGGCTACCGCCGCTTAAATTTTTATGGGATAGGGGAGCAAACGAGCAGACGGATCACCTGATGGTAAGCGATAACCGCAGCCCATGGACAACCGCAACACCAGAGGAATCACAAGTGCATTGCCCGCCTTATAAAATGGTTTGGGCCTCCGGTAACCTCAATCACTTGGCGGAACACAACGCAAGCGTTTTAAAACTTAGTCTGGATACCAGTAGGTTGGACGTATCTGTAGGCCGCACTAATATTTTTTCCGCGCGGCAATCGAATACCGCAACCAGTAGCGTCAAAGGCGATCGCTTAGAGCACCGTGCCAATAGTGAATTAAAAGCAAAGATTAGGTATTTGTCCGAATTATTTAATTGTATATACGCTGCATACACTGTGTATGTAGGATTCGAAAAATAATCACCCTCATCTTAATTATTTATAATTTCACTGATTAATTCTATTTAGTGATCCTAAAAGGTGGCATGTTTTGAAATGTTTGTAATACTTAGTCCGAATAAGAATTTTAGAGAAACAATAATTGTAAAAGTTGCCGAGAAAAACTGTGTGTGCTTTTTGGGTAACGCAGATTTGGGATTAATTGGAACATAATATTTCTAATGTAACTCACGCAATACTTCGCCGTTGACCCAGTATAAATAGTGGATGGTAGACTCTCCCCGTTTCATAGCTTCCTCCTTTTGATCGCTTTTCAGAGACTTACGCAGCACCTTCGCTGCTATATTGGAGTAGTTCACGTAACTGTAATCAGATGGGTATGGTTAGGTTAAAGAAAGAGAAAGGTGTCTTGTTTTTATTTTGATAAAGAGAGGAAGCCCCTAGGTCGCTCTTCTTCGCGTTTCTTTTTTATTCCTGAAAGGCTTAGGCTTGTTGACAGCCTCTTCTGCGATCTACGATGGAGCGCGCTTGCCTAGAAGAAACCGATTCACTCGTGATTTAAATACTCCCAGACAATATCTATCGGGCGCATTCCACATTTCAGTGGTACGCATGATAAAACTGGACTTGAGTGTTCGGCATCTTGGATGGATCTCCTTCGAAGTGGATCTTTTTTTTAAGTTATTTGGTCACACATGCCTTAGTCCGACCGCTCTCCATAAGTGCATTTTGTAAGTGGAATTCCCAGTTTAATAAAATTTTAAAAAGCACTAATTTATCTGCGTTAAAATTCTATTCTTGGCAAATTCAATGGTTAGAATTGATTTGACATTTTACTTTTTTATTCTGATATTACGCAAAGAGTTCCGTGCTCTACTATAGTATAGAGTCTATATTAAACCTTAGGTCCCATAAGTACTTGTACGCTGCGGTTTCACCCGCTTTCCTCCACTCCTAATGATCGTAATCCTTCTGATCCTTCCTCGTGAATAACTCCGTCCAACCGTCAAACCTAAACCGGTTTTGTGGGATAATGTATATTTTTGAAGTCTGTATTGTGCAATATGTAATAAAATAAACTAGCTTCTGCGTTCATCAGGCGTAAAAATTAAAATCCAACATTGATGATCTCTTCTTTGTTTGGGCCTCTATACATCAGGAAGGTCAAGCTGTATCTCAGGATTTGTTTAAAATTGAGATAAGAAGTTCACCAGTTTTTGGAGTTGGAGCATATACTTTCTAACAGTGATAATAAAATTAAAATCTATTCAGTAGTTTTTGCTCCAACCCGTAACAAACAGACAATAATTTTAAAAATCACATTTTTGGATTTGGAGACATTTACATACCATAAACCCACGTGTTTTTTTTTTAATATCTTTAATGTACAGACACAGCTTTTTTACAATTTTATAATAGTAGAGAAGATAAAGATAATATAATTGGTGAAAACACCATGATATGAAAATCCGTAGCAGGGGCAGGAAGGTTGATCTACCCAATTTCGTATAAAATAGGATTGTGTAGATTTACAGGTATCTATCATTTAGCAGATTTATCTGAATAGGAATAGACCATTCAAAAAATAGAGATAAGCAGAGTGTAAAAGTCAAAGCACAACCGATATTTTTAATTAAAACATTAAATTGTTGCAAAATAACTCTTGGCTCAAGAAAATTTAACAAAGACTTAGGATAAATTATATTGTAGTTTGTAGTAGCATGGTTAAAAATAATAACAAGAAATGAAGGTACTAAAGGCTACTAAGAAAATATAAAAAAAAATATTCATTTAAAAAAGCTTTTCGCTGCTTTCCATTCTTGTAAAACCTTCAAAAGTTCATTTTATTTATACTTATTAGATCAGTTCCATAAACTAAATTTCTTGGACGTTTCAAAGCCTTAAAAGTTTAGAAACTGCTGCTATTGATAACGAGGGGTAAGGCTATAGCGAGGTGACCTCTAGTTTCCAGTCGTCTCCACTCCTCGTCGGGTCGGGTGCAACAGCGCGTGAAACCTCACTCCAGTAACCGGCAAAAAGTGGCGAGGCGAAACATGCGTATGACTTTAGTCGGTAGGACACCCAGTCTGAAGGCTATAAGTAAGTAGGTACAACATGGTAAATAATGGGGTCGCCACCAAGCTGGCCTTATGGTCATTGGCCGAGATCTCATGCCAGTCTATGGTTATACTAAGAGGCTAACAAGATTTATTGTCTCGATATATTGCGGACTTTGTTCGAAATGTCAGGATAAGGTGACTTTCAGACGACCTCTGGAAATAAAACAATGTGACGAGCGCGTTTACGATCCAATTGAGTTCTTACGACATTACGTTTTGTGTCTTTATTTTATTTTGCAAAAGTAAACGATTTATTCATCCTTCCATACTTACTAATATTATAAAAACGAAAGTAATTGCTGTCTGTCTGCTGGTTTGTTACGCTCTCACGCCTAATCCGCTGAACCAATTTGCTGAGTTTTGGTATAGAGATAGCATTTTTAGAAAGATACAGGTTACCCTTTATTCTGAGCACAGGTCTCCTCTCAGAATGAGAGAGGTTAAGTTTGCTATAATCCACTACCCTAGCTTAATGTGGGTTGGCAGAACACACACGCCGCCCGTCGAAAAAATCTCACGCATGCAGGTTTCCTCACACCATTTTCCTTCACTGTTACATAATTACCTATTAATACTCACATGGCTGAAAAGTCAGAGGTGCGTGAATTGGATGTGAACTCGAGACCATTGACTTGGCAGTCCATATCACTAGCCTAGCTATCACTGCATCAAATTGATCATCAAATCTTACTGTTTATCAAAGAAAATGTTGACGAAAAGGAGGGTTGTTATTTTTGTTTTATAAAATGATCAAGATGGAAAGTGCTACGACCTCGCAAGACCAAAGGAGATTGTTGAACCAAATCAAAGATCGATATGTCGGAGCTTTTGAACTTTGAAGGGCAATGTAAGTAAGTATCGGAATGTAAGTACCTTGTTCAGGTATGACTCTACAAACTTTCAAAAGGTTGTAGGTATAATGATTTAACCTGGACAGAACTGTAACTAGGTATATTTTATAGGTAGGTACTAGCTGCCCGACCGACTTCATTCTGTCAATAAACATATCATATCTTTTGATATGACAGAATCGCAGTCCAATAGAAATAATGAAAAAAAAAACTATTTTACTCAAAATTTTTACGTTTTTTCTCTCTTTATGAACCTTACATATGCCATGAAAATGTGTAAACAAAAATTAGCCGAGTTGGCCGAGCCGTTCTCGAGTTTTGCGCTTAGCGACACATTTGGGTATTTATTTTTATAGAAGATGCGGTAATTTGTATTCAGTAAACTGTTTGAATACAAGTTACCCCAATTTCTGGAATATTTCTTGTTTCAGGCTTTTCAGTGTAACTATATTTTACTCGATGGAGATTACATTTTTTTTAACTTTAGTTTTTATTAGTATACCATACGCCTGTATTCCCCGAAGGGTTAGGCAGAGGCGTACTAATGTACACCCACAGTTCGCCGGTATGTATAGGTCCCATGTAATAGGGGGCGAGCCTATTGCCATTAACCGGGCACAAATTCCTAACTCCGAGCTGCTACTGGGAATTTAATAGAAAACCCAATAACACTACCCGACCTGGGAATCTTTCCCAGGACCTCTAGCGTAGCAGTCGCGCTCAGAACGACTAGGCTGATGAGACAGTTTATTAACATTTAGGGCCAGTTGCACCAACTTCTTAAATATATTTAAACTGTATTTAAACACAAATTTACTATGAAAAATTGTGTTTAAATGGAATTTAAACATATTTAAAAAGTTGGTGCAAGTGGGCCTTAATTGATATCTCTGATAGCGGCATTTAGGGCCACTTGCACCACCTTCTTAAAATTATATTTAAACACAAAATTTATATTAAAAATGGTGTTTAAATACAATTTAAACGTAATTATGTAGTTGGTGCAAGTGGCCCTTAATGTGCTTCCGGCAGATATGGATAACCTGAAGCGAGGCAACCTTCGTAAAATTATCGTAGGTACATGTATAGAACAAAATTATCGTACTTTAAAAAATTCATAAATAAATCATAATAAAGGCAATTTAAGTAGTTTTGCTTATGTTTTCTAGTTGATCATTCTCGTTCTCACTCGTAAACTATTGCTCCGAAATTGAAATAACTGTGATATGTGTGATAAATGTGATATCGTGCATCGTACGTAAGGGCCTATACACACAACGTTTTTTAATAAAAAAAAAATCTCGTAAATGTACGATAATTATCGTACGGGTTGTGATCACTACGTACGAGCCTACTGTAGACTCGGGGCGTGCTCTCTATATGAATGCGAGCTTCTACGAGTAGCTAGCGCGTCTTATTAGGTACGTACGCCATAATCTCACTGAATCACGGTCACGCAAAACTGGTTCGTTGAATAAGACGCTACGTGATATGTATCGTCTACACAACGTCTATTCGTACGTACTTAATTATCATATCAATGACATCTGACTAATACATTGCGAAATTCAAGCGTAAGATTTCATGTTTTACATTCACCAGCTAGGAATTAGCTAAGGAAAATATTTTGCTAGATAGTATAAACGTTAATAAAATGATCATATTATCAGCACACCTGGATTTTCCCCATATTAGACAGAGGTGTACTTGCCCCCAATCCCACTACCATTAAAACATACAATGCAGTCTTGGATAATTTTCCTGGATTGTAAAAGCATGATTCACATTTTTTAAGATGCACGAATGTTATATTTTTAGCAGTTTCTCGACCCGATTCTTTTAAAATTACATGTACTGACTACCAAAGTATCCAAGGGTACTAGTACCTATCACCTATAAATGCTGAAGAAACTGTGTCATAAACATTTGTGGACAAGTTTTATTAGTAATTTGTACAGTCTTAGATTTTTTCCGAAATAACACAACATTTTTTTAAGGAAAACAATTAGTAGGTAATATTTTAAAAAAACATTAAAATTAAAATTTTAGAATTGTTATTTTTTTATTATAATACTAGCTTCTGCCCGCGGCTTCGCCCCCGTTGAATAAAAAGTATCGGGAACGGGATAAAAAGTATCCTATGTCCGTTTCCTGGTTCTAAGCTACCTCTCCACCAATTTTCAGCCAAATCGGTTCAGCCGTTCTTGAGTTATAAATGGAGTAACTAACACGACTTTCTTTTATATATATAGATTATTGAGAATTTGGCTACAACAATGTTAATTTAACTACATAAATGTCTAAATAAAACAATAAAGTAACTAAATTAAAACTAGAAAAAAAAACTAAAAAAGTGCGTCAAAGAACTCCTCCCCGTCGCTATCAGTCGGTAGAGTACCCAGAAGGCTGGCTGCATTGCCACATTGGATGGCAATGCTGATTCTTTGACCAAAGTAGGGTACGCCAACCTTTGGGTCACGTGAAGCTTCGTTCAGGCGTTTGACCCCGCGTTTGGCCCTAGCGTTTGAACCCCAAACGGTTCAAAAATATAACAGTTGATAAAAGTTTTCGCCGTTTTTTGGTCTCCGCAGTTGCCAGCACAACCCGCCGAGCTAGGAATGTGGGATGGCGCAAGAGTGTCGACACAAGTCACATCCTACACTAAAGGCCTACCCATCTTCTGAGGTAGCAATGACATCCCAACAGGTCTCTTGCCATCGTCGCGGGCCAGGCCATTCGGTTCTAAAATGGCCGGAACGCCGGCAGTTGCAAGAGCGTGGCGTATGATGTCATTAATACTGGCGTGTCGTGCTATGCGACCTGCGCTCTTGCTACAAGACAAGCCAAGGTGTCCGAGACTGTCGACAGCTTCCCCACACTAGCTAGCTATAGCTAGCTTGTGTGTAGCATTTTTGGCCCTCTATCACTTCTTTCCAAAAATACGTTGCAGTCCCAGTAACTCTGCATAATGTTTCCTATTATGTATTAGCTGTAAAATGACCACAGGCAGGCCAGACGCAGTGTATCAAAAAAGTATTATTTTTGAGATATGCACCTCCTTTTTATTTTCTACGTGGCCACTTATAATTCATAGAGTTCACTGACTGTTCTTTCACGAAAGTTTGCAAAATCTCCATCATCTCTCAAGAAGTACACGGATTGTTTTTTTTTTTAAAGATATGTTTTCGCAATATTGGTTGCCTTTTGGGCAAATAGGAGGTTTTGGTGTTAGGAGGCAGTTGCTTTTAAATGCCCACAAGATGTTTTATCAATTCGTATGGACAAGTAAGTAACATAGACTTGTAACATAGTTTCTGCAGGACCATGACGTCATCATGGCTGGTCACAGACGATCGGTTTATAGAATTCTACAATTCAGGGCGTAATGTCTATATTTAAAGACTTACTTATAGAAATGTAGAATTTCTAGAAAAAGCTCATTATTTTTTTTGTTGTATGAAGATCTCTGTTGTATGCCTGTTGCTAGGTTTATTAATAAGATCAAAAGGTACACAGGCAGCCACGATAGTCCTTCCTCGCACCGTCCCATGAGGAACGACACCTTTTCTTGGAAGTTTCCAAGAAATTTTAGGAATATCAAAAAGTGGTTGCTCGAGATTTTGCAATTGTAGAAGTACCTACCTCACAATGAGAGGGATAAGGCTATAGTCCACCACGCTAGCCTAATGCGGGTTAGCAGACTTGGCAGACACGCTGTCGAGAAAATCTCTCAGGTGTGCAGGTTTCCTCACGATGTTTTCCTTCACCGTTAAAGCACGTGATAACTAACTATTAATACGCACATAACTTTGAAAAGTCAGAGGCCTTTGATTTGAACTCGAGACCTTTGACTTGGCAGTCCAATGGTCATATCACTAGGCTATCAATGTTTAGGCAGATCTGCGAAAATAACAATTGCGAAGTTGTGACACAATAAAATGATGGCCTCTGTCTCTTGCTATGGTCACGTGAAAACTGAAATGCCATTTGAATATTCGCTACTTTGACTCGGATCAGACTCATGGATATCGTCTGATTTACAGTAACTATAATAATGTATTTGCACTACATGACTACAGGAAATGCTAACACAATATTCACTCGTAAATGTCTACTGAAGCACATGCGCCTGCGCATAGCGCTGAGTCATTAACGTTTGGCGGAATTGATTTGCGATAGCAACGATACTGGTTAACTGGTCTTACGAACAGCTTCTGCCTGGCGTTATCTTTATAAAACTAAAAGTTCTAAAATGTATTCGAAATGTTGACCACCTGTTTCTATAACAGGCAAAGCAGCTTTCACATTTACGTGGAATATAGGTACTAGTAAACAAAAAATATACCTAATTTAACCTCATCCATTTTTTTACCATTAGGTACATAACAAATTATATGAATAAATTAAGTAGGTACCTATTTAATCATAATTAAGGGCATTCATAATGAAGGGCGGACGTTTTGGGGGCTGTCTATAATGTAAAAATGACGTTCAAAAAGTACTACCTAGTAGTCTATATTGAATAAATGATTTTGACTTTGACATTATTGTTGATGAATACGAGATTTTCAGGATCAATTCTGTGCTGAACATTTTTGTAATCCAAAGATATTTATTTCGACTGAAATTAAACCAATTTAGGTAGCATCAACGTATGCTAAACATTTAGTTTTTATTTAATCGTTTTTTTTTCACATACATTTATGTAACTCGGAGGTTCACATAATTCTTCTTCAGAAGTGAGATATAGTTAAAAATAAGTTAATTTTAAATAGAAAAATCTTTGAACAATAATTACTACTTACGAGTAAGTACATTACAACTATTATATTTTTAATTACTTTATAAAAATGTAGCTATCTACATATTTTACACGAACAGTGTTCGGGTGGGTTCAGTAAGAAAAGTTTTTGAGTACGAAGGGTAGAATCCGTTCCTGTGCGTAAATGGATAACTTGTACTATTATTATTTCATACCTGAACTAATTTTCTGTAGTTTCAGGTTTAAGATCAACCAAAAAACGTACAATATCTTGTTGCAAATTATGCATGCTTGAATGATGCATTAAGCATGCTTGATTGATGCAATGGAATACGGAGCAGTTGAAATGGATCGCTGCATTAATTTCGGGTGAGTGAAACTAAACACATAATTCACATGACTGCATCACACCATCACACTGTCATACCCTGAAAGGTTTAGGCAGAGGTGTACACACACAGTGCAGTTCCAGTACCCTTAAAAGATCTTTGGTTGATGATCTTTGATTTTTTACGGCTTATTACTTTGAGAGAGAGATAGGACACGCTGATGACATTTAACAAAACATTATTCATTGTCAATAAACAAAATATTTTTTAATAAACAATTATTACTCTAAAAATAATACTAAAGTACCTAAATAAAAAAGTTCTTCAGGTATTCTTTACTTTAAAATAATTGATATTCATAACTGCAGGTTAGGCGTAATAATTTAGGGAAGTCCGTAAGGCACTAGGGCTTTGCTAGATACTGTGACTAGAGCATATGATTCCTAAATAAATTAAAGTACCTAAATAAAAAGTTCTTCAGGTATTCTTTACTTTAAAATAATTGATATTCATAACTGCAGGTTAGGCGTAATAATTTAGGGAAGTCCGTAAGGCATTAGGGCTTTGCTAGATACTGTGACTAGAGCATATGATTCCTAAATAAATCCAATATAAATAACATCCAACAAAATTTAATAAAAAAATATCTACATAATTTGTGCAACATTTTGTTAAAGATTTAATAGTAAAACTTTTATTTTTGGGGGGTAGGCCGAGGTGTGTGGGATTTTTAACGCACTAAAACCTCCCCGGTGGCCATCTTCAGCACAATATTGGAAGGATCCGGGAACTAGCTTATTCTTCCGGATCTCTTCCTGTGCCACGCCTAAAGTCCCGTCTCAGGTTCTCCCTCACCATCGCACACGGCGGCACGTGACCACAACGTGTCACCGTCATTCCAGAGCCCCCACTCTGTGTTTCTACGGCCCCAGAGGCCCCCCGCAAGTCGTTTCAGTAATAACAGGCAGGGGGTATCCGCATATAGCCCTAGCTGGACTAGACAACGACGTGGTTTCCACCCCGGCGGCGTCTTCTCCTCCGAGCGGGATCGGCTCTCTCGCGATCCCGCTCGGCAGCCTCCTTCCGGGCCCTCATAGTAAAACCTACTACTTATTTAGATTTGAGATTATAGACCAAAGACCCTTCGTAATTTAGTCCCAAATATTGTTTAGTATTCGTAAAGTTTCAATACTGCGGCCAAATTATATTTAAAATCGATCTTTATAAAGCGGCAAATTGCTCAGAATCCTCACTATTCGCATCAGGATAAAGCACCCAGTTCTCAGACAGACATTTTCTATGGTCGCCAAAAATTATATAATTCCCTATTTACTTATGTTACCATCTTATAAAAATGAGCGATCAAACCTAAAATATTTTGTATGTTGTTGCAGGTGACCATAGATGATGACCTTAAAAAGACAATAATATAATCTAATTCTGCTTTGTACACTCCCATGATGCTCGTGAACGACCTTCACATAAACAGTCGAAAATAAATTCCCTTGACGTCGATTTTACTGAATAGTGTGTTTAAATAAAACCTATGGCTAAACACAAACTTATTTTTTTATAGTAAAATAGTATTTTGGCTCGAAAAACGGTGCCTGCTGGGTGTTTTACCCTATGTATATGGGGCAATCTAATGCAACATTTTAGCTCGAACCACTTCTCTTTTGTCGTGGGTGACTGCTGAGTGTTTTACCCTATGTATATGGGGCAATCTAATGCAACATTTTAGCTCGAACCACTTCTCTTTTGTCGTGGGTGACTGCTGAGTGTTTTACCCTATGTATATGGGGCAATCTAATGCAACATTTTAGCTCGAACCACTTCTCTTTTGTCGTGGGTGACTGCTGAGTGTTTTACCCTATGAAGATGGGGCAATCTAATGTAACATTTTAGCTCTAACCACTTCCTTTTTGTCGTGAAGAAGCTCACGTCGTTTGAAAGACCACTAGAATATTTTTTCTTTCTTTAAATAAAACGTTGCCCTACTCTAGGATTTTCTACTGTATTGTCCGTGCGTTTACAAATACAAGTTCTCACATACACAAACACCCAGACCCGGAACAACTACCTGTAGATCCAAATATTTGCCGAATCCGATCTCTCAGCCGCTACGCCAAACATGTCGTCAGATTTCTATAGGTAGGTACTTGATGTAAATTAGGTAGCTGCTTGAAATAGGTTAGTTATAAGAACTTAACTTCAGTAGCAGTGACTCTGATGCATGCCATGATGCTGAAGGTTTCATCGTTCATGCATTACCATCTACAGAGTATTTACTCATAAGAACTCCAACCTGCACTATTTATAACATGCCTGACAGAGCGATGACTTAATTAGGACTTTGATATTAAGTTCACCAACTGTAAAGCTGTTAAAATCAGATTCATTCATTGAGCTACTTCTAGTTTAACCTGAATCATTAAGATATAATATTAAACTTATAAATAACATATTTGTTTAATACATTTGCATGAATTTGAAGTATATATTAGCGTCTGCAAGCTCTTACCCTCTTACCATCGAACTGTTTGTTTCGTAAATTGCATGAAAATAGGTACTCTCTGTACCTATATAACAGTAAAAAATTATGTAATAAATAGGTACTGCAGTGATATACCTATGTTAGATCCGGATCTAATTCTATAGAAAACAAGCCCACTACATTTAAAGCTATAATTACCTTACAACTTAAAATATATTTATTAATATACTTAAATAAAAATTTATTCACAGATACCAAGAACCTGAGTGGGACTGTAGTTCCACCATATGACCCAACTTATATGACGGAAAAGGACCACCGCCGCTCTTGCAAACAGTTTACTACAATAGGGAAAATGTTCCATGTCGTTGCCCCAAAAACTTTTGGAGGGGAAAATAAAATCAGTGTCATAGGATTAGATGACGTCGGAATAGCTACAGCATTCACTCTACTCTCAAGGGTAAAACTTAACGATTATTTTGATTATGCAAAGTTCATTTAAGTACAGTTTGTATTTTTCCAACAATCTCTGTACGTTATTGACAATCGTCTAAATTACAAATTTGTTATCTGTCTATCATTCATCCAGTTCCCCCAAATCTGCCAAAAACCTTTTTATAATCTATTATTCCATATTCTACCATTCAATTTTGAATACCTAAAATTATCAATTACATTGTGGGAGAGCCATGCTTCAGCACGAATGGGCAAGCTGGATCGAAGTGATACCACGGCCTCACAGAAAACTGGCGTGAAACAACACTTACCTACGTTGTGTTATGCGGAGTGAGTGAAGATACCGGAGGCCCAAACCTCTTTAAAAAGCGGGCAAGGCATTTGCGACTCCTCCTGGTGTTGCTGGTGCCCATGAGCGGCGGTAATCGCTTACCATCAGGTGAGCCGTCTGCTCGTTTACGTAGGGTAAACGAGCAGACGGCCCATAAAAAAAATTCAAAGTATATAAGGAAAGACTACTACATCATTATTGTTATTCATGTTTATTCTGCGATTCCGCCCTACCTGTACCAATTACATTCAATTCATTTCAACTACCTATCAATTCGCATTCATTAATCCATTAAATTCACCAATTTTGTCTATTCTATGGACTTCGATATTTTGGTCCTTACGTTGTCCTTGTTTTAGGGTGTCACGAACAATATTTGTATGATCGAAATGAATGATGAGATATTGCAAGGCGAACACCTAGATCTGCAATCTAGCGCCATATTTCTTAACAACCCTAACATTATTGCTAGTAAAGGTATGTTTCTACATATGTACGCACAACACAGAACACATACTTATTTCGGGGCACCCGAAATAGTATCTCTGTGTTCTTTAATAATATCTGTACACTCCGGATGTAGTCTTCAACTTACAAAGCAATGTCTTTCATGGCTGAGTATTTCTTTATCGAATAAATTATTTTGTTTAATATAGATCCTGCTGCTACTCATGACTCTAAAGTGTGTATCGTGACAACTGGCACTTTTAAAGGAAGGGATGAGCATGAACCACAGTACGTGGCTCGGAATGCAGGAATCATTAGGGCATTAATTCCCCCGGTAAAAATATTCCTTGGTATTTAAACACACAACAAAATTCACACCCTAAAGTCCCAGTAACATGCAATATTACTTTATTATTACATCAAAACTATCTCAATAGGGATATAGCTATGACATGGTTTATGGGATACAATAGGATATTTACATCCCTATTGTATGTACATCGTTACACTCCTGCCCTATATGCCTCCTTGGATATACAGGAGTGTCGGCATCGATACTTTATTGCCGGTAATTACATCAAAAATTTCCCCCACCAGCTAGCGAAGTACAGTCCTGACACGATATTCATAGTGGCGAGTGATCCAGTCGACGTTCTGTGCTACGTGACCTGGCGGCTGAGCGGAGCGCCGAAGCATCGGGTCATTGGTACCGGCACCATGCTGGACACGGCGCGCTTCCGAAACCTGATATCGGAAAAGTTTGGAGTGTCGCCCAAATGTTGCGAAGCGCATATCATTGGGGAACACGGTCTAAATAGTGGTATGATTATTTTAGTCTTTAAAGTAGGAGTCTAATTAATTTCAGCGTCAAAAATTATTTAACCGTTTTCTTCGACGACAGTTCCGGTATGGTCGAATGTAAGCGTCGCTGGTGTCCGGCTTCAAGACGTGAACCCTCAGGTTGGAATTGACAAGGACCCTGAGATGTGGTATGAACTATATAACGAGGCAGTGAAGACTGATGAACGAGTGCGACAACTAAAAGGAAACCTGTCTTGGTCCGTGGCTTTGGGAATCGCGGAAATTTGCAATGCAATCTTCACGAACGCGAAAACTGTGACTACAGTTTCTACTTACGCGAAGGTAAGGCTATTTATTTGGGTCCTGAATTAGACAGGCACAGAAAGACCATGAATAACTTAAGCTGAAGGAAGCCTATCCATCTCCACAACCGATAAAAATTGTAACAAAAAATATGTCATATATGTTTCGAGAATTGCGCAATTTGGATAAGAACATAAGTATATAAAATTATGACAGAAAAACTCAGGAAATTAGTCTTGCCATAAGTGCAGATTCTTGATTTTGATTTTCTTTTCTAGGGTGAGCATTCCATCAGGGACGAAATTTTTCTTTCCTTGCCCTGTGTGCTCGGCAAGTCGGGTGTCACAGATGTTATACGCCAGTCACTGACGGAAACTGAAGACACGCGCCTGCGCAGGAGCGCAGAACACGTTTCGCAGTTACAAGAATACGCTAACAAAATTTTGTCATAAGATTTTTTGTCCTTTCGCGTGTTTGCGTCCAGAAACACGTAGATATCTGTGAGTATTAGAATCAGAAATATCTGGTCGGAGCGCGTTAGAAACTGAACCTATTTTTCAAATTTCAGCTTTTTAAGGATAATTAGGTAGTAGTTGTGTCTGTTAGTAGTGTATTTCCTAAAAGGAAAACTACATTTAATAAAAACGAATGCTTTGTTTTTTTTAGGCCAATATACTCTCATAAAGGATTATCAGAGGAACAAGAATGTATAAAATATTAAAATGTAAAGATACTAGATCGATATATCCAGAAAAGTTTCACAATTGTTTTAAACCGCATTATACATACTTTGTAATGATTACCTGGACTGGTATGGTTCGCCATATTTTATTTTGTTCTTTGAATTCCAAAGCTATTTATATTTTTCCCTGAATGGATGATTATAATTGGCATTAAGGCTTTTTGAAATGTGTTTCCCATATAGTTAGTGTACCTACTTGTTAGATTAATAATTATTATATTATTATTTTTTATTATTCTTACGTGTGTTTATTTCCTAATGAAAACTTGTTACAGTTAAGCATTGAGGAAACAGGGGCTAAGTGCACCATGCAATAATTTTGTATTCATAGGTAGTCTCATCTCATCTCGTGCCATTATCCCGGCACGAGTAAGACGACATAATGATTTCAAATTTACTTATAGTCTTTGGGGGGGGGGGCTAATATGCGTAGAGAGCTGAATACAAGTCAATACAAAATCTATATTATTTTGTATTTAATTACGTCGTCTCGTGCCATTGTCTCGGCACGAGATAATTATGTGCACGACTACATGATTTCGTGGCTTGAAGGTACGTTAGACTAGATGGATTTAGAGCTTTTAATTAAAGATTTACAGCAATGCACTTTTGTTAGTAGCAACCGACGAAAAATTTAACGCTTCGGATTCCAAATAAGAAATTAAGTTTTTGGTCGGTCAAAAAATATGGTATGATAGGTACCCCTCCGGCATTGAGGTTCTTCAAACTTGCACCGGGCATACCATTGGCTTTATTATCAAAATCATTAATCAGGAAGACTAATACAATGCATTTTTCAGTTTCTATTTTTAACAAACATAAACTGCACACTAGAGGTGAGTGAACTCTGTCTCGTCGTTGCCAAATTATTTTATACTACAGGCTATAATAATCTAGATTCTAAACAAGTTTTATTCAACCATAGATCTTATGATGCAGCACTAGAAAGTCTAAATTGCATGAAAGATGGTTACAGCCATTTCGTAAATTGAAGTCCTGTATAAAAATTTACGATCGTTGTAAATACAACCGTATGTGTTGGGATTATGGTTTGCTTTTTGGGGGCGGTGGACTTAATTCGGGCATGCGCGATGGCGTGGCAATCAAAAGCTATGAAGGTGACCTTGAAGCGGTGCGGTGAGCAGACACGCGGCACGCAACAAGTATGGGGCACTACGTGACGCTGCTCACGACAACAAACAGACAGCTGTAAGTTCACTTTCTACAATTTACGCTACATTTGAATGATTTTTACTGATAGGCGTAGATCAAACCATGTTCTAAGACTAACTAGCTTCGTATATTGACGGTATCACGCAGGTAATTTCAACAACTTATGCAAGAACTATTTATTGTGATAATGTCGTAATCATTGCAACTTTTACGTCAGAAAATTGTCAAGTGTAACCATATCGGGAAGTAACAACTATATCTATTCCTAAATAAGTATACCTACCTATATATACTAATGAGTGTTCTACCGGTCCAAGTTTCTAGATCTGGGGGGTCTATATTGATCCTTTTACAATTAGAATTTAAATTGTAAGTAGCAATTATTGTATGAAAAACATGAAAACTATTAAGAATCAGAAATATTATAAATACAGTATGTACATAATTTCAAAGAATTTATTATTACAATACGTAAAAATAGTGCCGTCTTTGTCTCGTTAGATACTTTCAAATAATTCAATATTATTTTTACTTGTCTGCTATGTATTACTCGTAAATAAATGTTATGAACAATTTTACGAGTATTTGTCTTTGATCAATTATTTAAATATCTCTTTCATTAATAATTTTAATTAGTTAAGTATTCCATTATCCCACGAGAAGTACGCATGATGAATTCATTTTATCTTAGGTGCAAAAAAAACTAAAAACATTGTATTTATCATGGACATGATGTCCCAATTTTTTTCTTTTTAATTGCGATAAGTACCTATGTACGTAATGATTTAAAATAATTATTGTCCAGTTAGCGTTGCCAATCACATTTTTAAAATCTGTCCTTATTGTTTTTCCTCAAATGATGTGGGTAGATAATAATATATCGGGGTTTTTCAAAACATATCTATTTGTGTACATACTGTGCTTATCCGCGTCAATATGTTGTTTATTTTTTCGTTAACTTGGGAAAAATCTTAAGAATACTAAATAATTTCATTTCTCCCCGAGTTCACTAGCATGGTAGGTAGTTAGGTAGGAGGATAGAGAATATTGGTAGGATCAACAATCTTATAAGAGTTGCACCACTACTTTTCTTTATGGCAAATGGCTGCGTCCTTGCTCCTGCCTGTGTCCCCTTTGACCGTGTATGACCTTCACTACCAAACGCACGGTCTCCTGTGCAATGACCGACCATGCGCGTTACGAACACACCCTAATTTTCGTGTGCACGCGAGCTGGTTTATCTGGAACTCATTCATTCAACAGTTCTGTCGTTCATTCGCCGCTGATCATACATAAAAGACGACCGGCACTGAACGCTCATTCAGTCAATCCTTGACCGTGGTAAATACTACACATCCTACCGCTGTTTAACTTCGCGTAAAGATAAATCGGTGTTTTGAATTGTTTACAAATCGAGTTGTCGAATATTTTAAAGATGTCTGGAGATAATACCGCCGAAAACCATGTACAGAAGCCAGAAGAAAAGTCTGTAGAGAAAAGTTTTTTTTCGGATGCATACAACGCTCACCGTGATGGTAAGTTTAGTACCTACCTAAATTCTTGCACAAATGCACGGCTGGCGTTGCAATGCTACTTAGTTATTAAATTATAACTGACGCTAATGATTAAAAACATAAAAAAAAAACTTAGTAGTCTCAGAATTCAATGATTGTAATGTTTGTGTGTAATGTAAAATGTATTTTTGATATTTATTCATACAATTAATCGAATTATTATTTGTATGTAATTTCCTAATCCAATTAATTCCATGTGTTGACCGTATACCTACTTACAAATAAATTGTTAGAGAATTAAGTACTTACCTACTTACAAATTAATTATTCACATATATATTATTATAATATGAACTTCTTGCTAACTATTAGATATTATCTTTTAGCATTATTAATTTTCAATTAAGTACTATTTTTCGTCACTGCTCTGTTAATTTTTTGAAACCCACCCATTGCACTACCGACGTAAACCCACTCATTTTATTACAAAGTAACACAAGCATTTTAGCTTAGCACGAGGGGTTAACAAGAATACTAGTACCTAATGTGCAATCCACATTACTAGCAAGATAAAAAAAACTCAAACTATTAAGATTATTTTTTGCGCTGGTTACATTAAAAAAAATAGTGTTTAATTAAATATTATAGTACATAGTACTTACCTAATAAATAATATTATGTATTTGGGATAAAAGTATTTGCGGTCACCGACCCGACCAAAGTTTGTTTGAGTATGTTTGATTTATTAATAAAAACCAGTTTCCAAAAGTTCCATTTGTGTACACAAACAAAACCGCTGCTCGCACAAATGCACTAATAATATTTCAAACGATGACGTCATATTCCCGCGCTATATTTGTGACGGGTATACCTGCACACGTACCTACACAGCCAAGTTACCTAGTGCAAGCCGTGCAAGCTGATCGGAACTCTAGTGTGTGAGGGGGAGACCTTACCGGGTCGGAATTATGGAGCTTTGGCGAATAATTAGTGCTGGCGTCAGACGCAAAAGTATGATGCAAATTGTTATACTTATCGAGAATTAGCTCTTATTTTTAGTTGCTAAAAGCTGATAAATATTTCTTGATGGAACACCACTTTGGCGACTTTAGGTACCGGAGAAAGATGTCCTTTGTAGGTCGCATGAAAATAATTAGTATATGACATACTTGTGTATTTATTCAGAATTTCAATGAACTCGACTCTACTTTTGAAAGAATGAATTTTTTTTTAATGGGTAAATAACAAATATCTTATATAAGTATTTATGTTTTTGCAACTAAAACAGTTTGATGTTATGATTTCGTTACGCGTTCTTTTAACATAATTATATGCGAACAAAATATCCTTTTTTTAATAATCAATTAATTAATGTAAAATCCGCTTACACAAAAAGATTTCGATAAGTGATCGCAAACTTTTTTGTTTTTTTTCATAAAAAATAAACAGTAGTTTTATTTTTTAAATTCAAACAGGGTATATGTATTTAAAGAAAACACACAACAAAGAATTTTTCTTGATAAAGTTCAATTTATGATCGCAAACTTTTTTTGATGTGTGTTTTTATGTACCAATGCTGTTCAATTGGTTATATTTCATCTATGGAAAGTCCAAAGAAACCGCATGCTCGTCAGTAGACATTTTCAGTGAGATATTATCATAATAAAGTTGTCTTGTTAAAAGTATTTTTTTCTAGCTCTTTATAATTAAGTAATAAATATTTGTCTTTTCCGTTTTAGGTTTTTAGTACATAAGGTCTCAGGTACGGTCTCAATAAATCATAATGAAAAACGTCGTTTCGTTCAAGTGGTACAAAGGCCATTGTCCCTCGGGCTGGTCTGAAAACTCTGGTCTCTTCTCGGCAAATCACCAGCTGCCGTAATAGCATCAAAGGCCGTTAGAAACATTTGTATAATTACATGAATAATTATTTTGTTGCCAGAAAGTCTGGCGACTGTTGGAAAGCTGATCCGGCCTCGTCAGGACCGCGGTGACGACGCCAGCAACAAGGTTTCTGTGGTCGGCGTCGGGCAAGTCGGCATGGCGACCGTCTTCTCACTCCTCACACAGGTAAGTCATTTTATATTTAACTAGCTTCTGCCCGCGATTTGTCTCCGCAGACTGCAGAATTAGTTCTGATCTGGATAAAAAGTAGCAAGTGTTATTCCAGACTCAATAATCTATCTCTGTGTAAAATTTTATCCAGATCCTTTTAGCCGTTTTGGCGTGAAAGAGTACCTAACAAACATCCATACATGCTCACAAACTTTCCCGTTTATAATATTGATAGATGGATAGCTGTAATCTTCAGCTTTACTCGCGTCCTAAAAAACTTTTCGAGACATAAGGTAGCCTATGACCTTATCAAAGGACCAATCTATCTTTATACCAAAATTCATCACAATTCGTTCAGTGGTTTAGGCGTGAATGGTAACAGACAACACTTTACAGACATTACTTTCGCATTTATACCATTAGTAACTAAATAATTATGGATTCAGCAATACGTGTATAAGCCAAGGGGAGAAAGATCGATAAGGTCAGACAATGTATAATATATGTGCTTTGTTACTAGGTACTTAAGGGTGTTTTAACTTTAGCTGCGATGAAACTCTTTCAATTTAAAATGACATTTTAGAAATTATTTTTATGTGCAGTGCAGTTAAGTTAACTGTGCGTTTTTAGAAGAGAGTAGCTTGTAAATATTTCGCATTCGTTATTATTGTCTTTCTTTTTCTATAATTTTGCACTAAACAATTTATGAAAGGGGTTTTTACGCGGCGGTTCGAGACCATTAGATTCAGACGCCCATTTCTTTTCACCTCATTTTACGGATCTTTCGGGGTTACGAAGTTTCAAACAACATGAATAACTGTGGCCATCATAACGTTCATTTGACGTCACGAGTGCCTACTTCTTGCTCAATAATTTTATGGTTTCACCTCGCTTACGTCAGCTCAGTAGGTAGCCAACAAAGACCTTTCCTGAAGCAAATCACGTAATGTAGAATCGCTATAATTTTCCTTGTGTGATGATAATAAATAAAAAACATAAGAAATAGATGATGTTTAGGTATTTCAGGGGGTGAAGCAGGTAAGTGGGGCACAAGTAGGCCCGCCCACTTGCTAAATAACTGTTTTAAGAAGCCTACTTTGACTACTTATTCACATTCCTTACGAGGTTTCACGGAACTGTAATCTGTTAACAATATTGGATACCTATATGTTAACTAGTTAGGTACTTTAACAAGTTTGTTTTTTATTTTTCTGTGTAAGGACTGCCTGAATTAATAGTTATACAAATACTAGAATAGATACTGAATCACAGTAAATCCTGAAATAAAATGTTTTGACTCAGATTTTACGTGAGGACCTTTTAAAATCTTTCGCGTTCCCGATTAATGGTAATAGGTCGCCCCTATTACATAGGACCTAAACATACTGCCAAACTGTGGGGTGTAGGAATATTAGTACACCTCTGCTTAACCCTTCGGGGAATACATGCGTGGTGGTGCAAAAAGTTAAAAGTAGGACATCGAGCGACACAAGTTTCCGCGATTATGCGCGCATAACACAAGTGACGGCGGCTCATAGAGGCGCTAGACGCGGGCGCTCAGCGGGGGGGGGGGGGTAATAAGACGTGGTGAGCATGTTTTTGTACGGACAACTAGGTGACTTACTAACAAACTTTGTGATATTTCGTGATACAGTTTTGAAATGTTGTACATACCTAGATTATTTACATAAAAATACTAGACGTGTCTCGTGTTTTGCATATACTAAAACTAAGGTTGCATATGGAAAACCCATTAGAATAATAATTGCAAATTCTATAAGGTAAATAATAATATTATAATAACATTTTATTATTACAATGCCCAATGTACCTAATTAATACTTATTATCCGCCAATGGCAAATAGTATCACTGTATAGTTCGCGCAAAATAACTGGACCCAAAATTAACAGAAATGGGGAAAGTTTGCGCAGTGCATTTGCGTGCAAAATGTACTAAAAAATGACTACTAAATCCACCATTTTGGTTCAAGTTATTTTGCGCCAACTTTCCAATAGCTGACCGTATGCGAGTAGATAAATCTCAGCGGAATAGTTTTGAGCACCTCATCTGTTTTAAAGTTTCCTGAATAGGGACACTACCTTGTCCCATAGAATTATAAGGAAAATAATTCCTTTGTATCTGTGACAATAAGGTAATTTACACGGCAAACTTTATACGAGTCATTGTCGTCAACCGTCCAGGCATAGCACATTAACAAGTTGTTCAAAAATAACATATTGTGGACCTTTAACAATTTATCTAAATATGGTGAGTGTTTTAGGTGTGAAAAGTTAACAGATATACTAGCTGTGCTACCTGCTGCGTCACTCGCATACCATCTTGGACAAAGTCCAATCTATCTCTATTCCAAATTTTATCAAATATTGTTTATCGATTTAGGCGTGAGTTACGATTGCATGTATTAAATTAGTATGATGAATAAAAAATATACATCAATGCAAATAGACATACTTAAATTTTAATGACGCATCCTGCGAACGTGCTTACTGTGGCAGATGTTAAATATTTTTAGATTAAAGATAACGCCAAAGCAAATACCAATATGTTTCACTCCGCCAGACTGTGTATTCAAATCATACAGATTACAAACTGCTTGGTTTTTTCATACAACTGTTGTATTGTTTGTTTGTTCATTCATCTTTATTAATTCAAGTATTCATTATCTATAGTACCACTTTTGAATTATTTTTATGGGATCTGGAGTTATCTATAATAAAAAATTGTAACAGGTCGAAAGTTCCACAACTTCAATGTAATTTTTCACAATTAACGTCATAAGTTTAATTAATTTACGTAATAAATAAACGGTATACCAAAATAAATCGTTATTCAATGTGTGATAAAGTATTAGAATATTGATACCGTAATCTAGTTTCCTGCTCTACCATTTCGTCCAAAATACTTCACTGGAAATACATGTAAGCGAACGCCGTTCTTGATAACTCTACAAGTTGGGAACGATTTTCCTGTCCTTTATTTCCAGTGAAGTAGTAGTAGCCGAAATGGTGCGGTAGAAACCTATATTAACGGTATCTCGAGTCGAATACCTAATACCAGAAGTTTGGATTATGATATAAAACTAAATAATTTAAACTAAATAAAATGAAAATTACATTATTAAAGGCTTACCTAAATAATTAATGCTGCGTCTGCTAACGTTAGTCTCAAATTAATTTTGTTATTTGGTACGTTTTTGTGGGCAATTCAAGCTCCGCTCGGCCCTTAGACCTTTCTCATGAATCACTGTTTATTGGAGAAAACAGTATGAAAATGTGAATGAAAAGGTGAATTCAGTATTTTTTGAATTTATCGCTAACTGACAGACGCAGCTGGGTATTTCTATTTTCTTTTATAACTATGTAGTGATGGCATATTATTGCGTCGGTAGCTCATGTAAGTCAGAATTAGTCTAATACTAAGAAATAAATGAAAGTGTAACAAGCCATACAATGCAATAAACACACAACAATGCAATATACACAGTAATGCGGACTGTGGGCTATTAATGTCATGGCGAGCGACGCTTAATGACTCGTTATCAGAATAGATAGGTAGGTACTATACCTACTACTGTCTAGACCAGGGGTTCCTAAACTTTAAAGATAACGGAACACCAACCAAGTACCTTTTATTTTATGGTTGACTTTTTATAATAAATGGATTTTGTACCCATTCAATATCAATATAAATTACCTACAAGAAAGTAATCGGATAAAGATTTCAGGAGATTTACCAAAATATGTTCAGTTATTACATATTTTGCGCTGTTTCAAAATAGTATATTTGTAACCGTATTATTTAATAGCTAATAATAAATAATTTTGGCGGAACCCTGATGACTGACTGACTATTTGGAACTCACCTACATAGAATTTTATTGATAGTTTGTCTTTATTTTATTTAATGGAAAAATTTGTTATTTTTATAAAAAATTTGGATTTGGTCAAGCTAGTGGACGAGTGGGTGGTATGTATAGTATTTAGGTAGCTAGTTATTTCCGCTTAGTCAACATGCACGCACACGGTGCAGTCCCATCTTATCAGTCACTAGTCGGAAATTCCTGATTAAAGCTTATATGCGATTGCTGATACCAAGTTCTGAATAATCGGTAAAGTAAGTACGCTACATAAACACATTTATGGAACAAGTTATCTACTAACACATGACCTTTTTATGGTTTTTCCTGTTTTGTATGAAGAAAAAGCAACAAAAAATATTTTAAGTCATAACACAATACAAAATAAAAAGAAGTAAGTACCTATGCGATTGTTATTGATTCTATTTAATACTACTATAAATTAAAGAACAGCACGGATTAGTCCAACAAAGAATTTACAGATGCAGTATGTATATACAGACTTTCAAAAAGCTTTCGACAAGGTAGATCACGAATTAATTACCTTTACGCAAAATTGCTTTCAACGGTATTCGCGGAAATCTATTGAGACGGTTCGCCTCTTACATAACAAAACGTACTCAAAGAATTGTCATTAACGGATTCCAGTCAGAGTTGATTTCCATCATCCGGGGTTCCCCAGGGCTTAATTTTGGGCCCTTTATTATTTACATTGTTTATAAATGATATTAGTGCTTGTAACTGCCTCATTAGCCAAGTGGTCCTGAGCGCAACTGCTACGCTGGAGGTCCTGGGTTCGATCCCAGGTCGAGCAGTGTTATTGGGTTTTTCTATGAAATTCCCAGTAGCAGCTCGGAGTTAGGAATTTGTGCCCGGTTAAATGGCAATAGGCTCGCCCCCTATTACATGGGACCTAAACATACCGGCGAACTGTGGGTGTACATTAGTACGCCTCTGCCTAACCCTTCGGGGAATACAGGCGTGATGCTATGTATGTAATGTATTAGTGCTTGTTTAAGGTATTCAAACTTTTTACTTTACGCGGATGACTACAAAGTCTACAAAACTAAAAAAAGTAGTGATGACTGTTTTTATCCCGAAATAAATAAATAAATTCATATTTAAAATATCCTTCTCCAACATTCACATAATAATATGATTTTTATGGTTTAAAATTTTCTATTATTTATCATATCTTAAAATACCATCACGTTTCCATCATCATCATTAGCTTGCTGCCCTTACCCAATTTATTTGTAGGTTTCATATATTTGTAACAGCTAGGCAGGTAAGTATGTAGGTACACTATATGGAAAACAATAACAAAACTGGTTACCACATACATGATAATTGCAAACTGCAATTACTTTACGTGACGAGGACGACCGACCGATCAATATTCGAGGCGTTACCCTAGTTTCTGCTTGGCTAATTAACCGTAGCCTAGTAAATCCTTCCGAATAAAATTGGGTCTCCCCACCGAATGAGAAGGGTTAAGCTGTAGTCCCCCACGCTGGCCTGGTCGAATTGGCAGACTTCACACTCGTTCGAGAAAATTTCTCAGGTTTGCTCACCATGTTTTCCTTTGCCGTTTAAGCGCAATACAATACTTATATGATTTCGAAAAGCCAGAGGTAGGTAGGTAGATACGAAATACAAAAGTCCAAACCATTGACTCAAGTCCAATCAGTCCAATGGTCACATCAAAGACCTCTCTCGCTGTGTGTCGTTTCCTCATTTCTGAGGGCGTGACCGTGACGTGATGATTCCGGTGTTAATTGTGGTGCGGATTTGGTCTGTCCACCGCACGGGGCTACGCCCTCTAGGCTTCCGTCCTTCGATTTTTCCTGTTATCGTTAGCCTCTCGAGGTTGTCAGGATTTCGCCTTGCAATGTGGCCAAAATATTCGAGGGTACGGCCCAGGCATATGGTCGAGCCTATGACTGTTTAAAAACTACATACCTACATACAAATGGGAGGTTCAGTAATAGTCATTTTCAACCACACTTGTAATTTTGATGATCTAAAATGTCGAAAATATAATCTTATTTTTTATCTTAGATAAAACTTTGCCATTCGTATTATTATTATTAGTATTCAGGTAGACAACATGAATTATCGGTATTTAAATTAAAAAAACAGTAAAATCAAAAGTAATTATCGAAATATTCGAGTCGCGCCCGATCGATCCATCACGCAGATATGGTTCCATGCGGATTTGGTCGACCGAAGTGTTATCGGGTTTTTCTATGGAATTCTCAGGTCTGTGGCATATATTTAAATCCACCCCGTAACCTTCATGTACTGGACTTTCTTTAAAAAAAACAATTCAATACTAAATACCTATTTGATCCCATTCACTGAATCACTTTGGATATCAACGTCTGAGACTATTTATTTAAACATCTTTTAATATTATATAGTATTATCCGATCAAATATGCGAGTATTGCAATGTAGGACAAACTTATCTATCCTGACGATAATGTTATATTACAGGGAGTGACCAACCATGTAGTAATGGTGGATGCAAACGCTGAAAAGTTGAAGGGAGAGGTGCTGGACATGCAGCATGGAACCTGCTTCCTGATCGATTCCGTGATCCAGGCCAGTACAGGTAAATAACTTATTTTAATGATAATCAAGTAAACAGGTCTACTCTTTCAATTGTGTCAGGATGTTCGTCCAATAGCATTCTAAAATAAATAAGAACTGTCAGATTTTGAAGAAAATACTGTCAAAAATCAATAATTCTGAAGTCATTGAATGACAATATTCACACAATGAAAGAGTAGAATTGGGGCCCTGGTGGAATGTCAACCGCAGATCTTGCTAAGTTGTTGAGTAGAACCACACCTTTAACGGACACAGGCATACTAAATCGGCACCCCGTAGGCCCGTACAGACACAAGCAACACCAGTAGTATATATCACTGGTGCTCATCTAACACAGTTCTTGGTAACGCCGATGTCGTACTGTCTATTAGTATAAGGCACTGGAAAATCACCCTTTGAACGGATTCATTAGTTAAGATTGGTAACCTATCCATAGGCATACCGCGACAAGCGCAGATTAACCTTCGGTTATTAGGTACCTACCCACTGATACCTTTTGCGGTGGAAAAGTATCCCTTAATATAAAATGTAACTAATTACACTTAGGTACCATTTCCTAGTACTATTTCACCATTGGTAACTACTTAGGTTCACATTTTCACAACCACTCACTGATTCTAGGCTACAAGTGTTATTGATTATTTTAGACACAAGACGTTTCAATCCTCAACGTTTCGGCCGACGTCGGTCGCGGCCACGGGTACATTGACAATGATCGAGAGATGTTCGGAGAGCGATTTTTTAATTCTACCCTCACCTCTAATCTCTGGCTTTTTTTTATGTCAGCAACTATACCATACAACATTACAAAGTGCTTGTTGGAATGAGAATAGAAAGCATGAAAAGAATAAGTCTTCGCACTTCTTGCACTGTGTAGTGATAAGACGTGCAAATGCTTTTGTGGAAATTCTAAATATTTTTTGGTAACTTAGGTAAAAATGGATAATTTTAGTGATAAGTACTGATATTACCATATGGCTGTAAAGTTTCCCTCCCTCAAATAAACCTTTAATCTTTATTACAGACTATGAAATGACGAAGGACTCTAAAGTTTGCATCATAACAGCCGGCGTGCGGCAGCTAGAAGGCGAGTCTCGTCGTAACCTGGTGCAAAGGAACGCCGATCTACTCAAACTAATTGTTCCCCCGGTAAGAGCACCTTCAGTGTTCCTTATACAATTACTGCAAAATTAAATACCTATAACATGTTTGAAAACGTAGCATAGCACAGCCTCTAACAAGATTTATTCGTAAGTTGCGGCATATAACCGATCGGTCCTATTGGAACTCTATGGAAAAAGGCAAAGAAAAAATATCTTTGGTTACGAGAATACCTTATCGTCTTTGTTGGCATTCGTTCGTCATCTTTTTCTTTTTGTTTGCAGCTAGTTAAAAACAGTCCAGATGCAGTATTATTAGTTGCGAGCAATCCAGTTGACGTGATGACTTTCGTAACGTGGAAGATCAGTGGCTTTCCCAAGCACCGCGTCATCGGGTCGGGGACCAACCTGGACACTGCCCGGTTCCGCTACTTGCTGTCACAGAGACTGGGCATCGCGACTAAGTCCTGCCACGGATATATTATTGGAGAACACGGCGACACCAGCGGTGAGCCATTGTCCACACTTTACTTGCGAGTATGGCGACCGCGTGTAGGCGGCGTGGGTCCAAAAGTCGCGTCACAGGCTAATTAAGTACTTTCTTCCCTTGACACTTGATAATTTCCACAGTACCCGTCTGGTCTGGCGTGAATATCGCAGGAGTGCGACTCCGGGATCTGAACGAGGACATCGGCACAGAAGGTGACCCTGAGAATTGGAAGGAAATGCACAAAGCTGTCGTCCAGAGCGCTTACGAGATCATCAAACTGAAGGGATACACGTCCTGGGCTATTGGGCTGTCACTCACACAGATCACAAGGGCCATCCTGAACAATGCTAGCTCTGTGCACGCAGTCACAACGTGTCTTAAGGTTAGAACATTATTATATGCTATCAGTACAATTCCGATATTAGCCGATCTTCTCACTACACCATATTTCACCATTAACTACATTTTCTTCCGATCGGAAGAGTTGAGTATTCCTCTGATATTCGATGAAGCCATAGTACATAGATTTATTTATTTGCCAAACTGGTTGGTACTGCTGCAAGGCCTATAAAAGTCCGTACGCAATCTAAATTTCCCACGGATCCCGATGAATGATTCCTCATGAAGTTAGATGCTTTAAAGTAAACAATTTGTTGACCTGGATCATTTGCGATCGCAAAAAAAAAAATATTTTTCTCTTTCGTAGGGTGAACATGGGATCAAAGACGAAATATTCCTCTCATTACCTTGTGTGTTGGGTCGCGGCGGAGTGCGTGACGTCATCCGCCAGCGGCTCACCGAAAGGGAGAGAGACCTACTGCTCAAGTCCGCCGTAGCCATGGGAAAACTACAGTCTGAAATCAAGTTCTAGAAAAATTATCAATAGAGACCTATTGTCTCTAGAATGGTACCTATTAATTTTAATTGTGTAAGGAACAGGAAATATTTCATGAACTCTTATTGTAGCTTCTACTTGCGACAAAAAATGCCAAAGCCAGTAAAGTAAGGTAGGTATTAATAGAGTTCGTGACGTAGACAGCTGAGCTGAGAAGCTTGAATTATTCTGAATAACCTTATTTTAATATTAGCATAAAGTTATAACAGCTGTGGTAAAACATTTTACAGTACCTAGGTACATTATTTGAGGGTACTTTGTGTTTCTAAAGCCGCGTATCGACTACGCGCTCCTGGCGCGCGTGCCATGAATGACCGCGCCGAGAGGGCGTTCCGCGGAACGCGATCCAAATATCCACATATTGGAACCATATCAACAAAGCACGACTAGCGCGCGTGGCTACTGTTCCAGTGTAGCGCCACAACTTAGCTACCTTTGATACGCGGTTAAAAATGGAACGGGCCGCTCCACGTTCGTGCGTTCCAAAATTGTAGGTATCCATTTCGCGTGGCGCGAAGTCGATACGCGGCTTTATAGACATTCTTAAGCTTCCAAGAATCTCAGTTTTAAGGCCTCCTCTTTATACACCTTTTTGTATTAACGTTGTATTTCATTTAAAATACAATAATTTCTTACTGCTTAGGCATTTAGATATTATTTATCAAATAAATTTAACTATCATATTATCAGGGTTATTCGTAAGGGGTAATAAGGGTATCTATTCCAATCAGCCACACAGCTTTTAGCTCAGTAGGGTAAATATAATTCTTTATATTCAAAATATGACTTCAAACTAATCTCAATTTCGTAAACAATATTCGGTGGTTCAATTGTGTGATTAAATAAAAGAAAAAAAAATTATTCGACACAGCTTTACACAGTTCACACCAGTACATAGGTATATTTATAAGCACATAATGTCTAAAATATAATATAGATACAGTCAGCGTCAAATAGTTAGACACTCAGGGTATTCAAATAAATAGACGCAACCAAAAAGTCAACAATATCGGTACAAACAAAGTTTCAATAATAAAGACGCTCGATGCGGAAATGAGAATATGAAGATATGCGAATTATTCAATAGGTTAGTCATCTAAAGCAATACTATTATAGCGGATATTCCCAGTTCATTTCAAATATCTGCTACGGAGACTTCCTCCCTCAAATATATAATTCAATGTTTGCCATGTTGAAGCATGAAACACTATTATTGCTTCAATATATATTATTTCTAGCTTGCTTTAGTATTGCACTTGTAGATATGACTGATAGATATTAAAATTACATTCAATACAATACAATACAAACAACACTAGATTGTCTGAAGAGGTTTTCATCTTTGGGAAATCGTTAGTTTCTTTGACATGCTAGTTTATTTTTCTGATGTGTTCCATAATTTGTACACTTTTTTTATTTATTATTTTACTTAGAATGCTTGGATACCGTGGCGGGATGACCGTAACCATATTTATGGCGCCTTGACTAAACCCACCTAAAGGTCATTTTAAATGTCTCTACCTTTTGAGCGTCGATATTGTTGAAACTTTGTTTGTACCGATATTATTGACTTTTTGGTTGCGTTTATTTATTTGAATACCCAGAGTATCACTAAATATTTGACGCTGACTGTACATTATATTATACATATTTTGGACAGTTTCCAAGTAGGTACAGTATTACCCACCATGATTACCAAAAATTTGGTTTACGACCTTCCGAGAAGACGAATAGAAAATTTCTTCTAGCTATAGAAGCTCCACAAGTTAGTAGTACCTACGTATTTTTTAATAGCGAAATTGACAGGCGTAGAGTTACTTAACTTCTTGTATAACCTTGGATAGTGTTGCTAGATCCTGGGGTCTTACACGTTTTATCCTACTGGATATATCAAATAAAATAGCCTAACTTTGTTATTAACTTATTACGTAACACAATGGCTATTTTGTTGTAATTGAAAGCATTACTGGCATTAATTAATTAGGGGTCCATCTATTAAAATTTCTTAATTTTTTAAACATTTGCATTAAATTTAATTAAAATGAAATTTATTTGGAATTAAATTTAGTTATTTAAATTAAATTAATTTATTTGGAATTAAATGTAGTTATTTAAATTAAATTAATTTAATTGCAATTAATTTACTTACTGTTGTTTTTTAATAAATCGATTGAAAAGTCCCCGACACTGATTGAAGCATGTATATATAAGGTATTATTTAGTTTATTATTCAGTATTAAATAGACGTAACAAAGATTATTTTAATTATGACTTATGTTAAAAACCAATTCACTTACTGTAAAAGGGATTAGGTTTTAGCAAAATGCAATGGTTGAACGTTAGCTTTGATCAGTCATCTATTTATTACCACTAGATAGAGATTCAAGAGCAGGACGGCGAAGATGATGATGATGATGATTTAGTCGTACGCCGAATCCTTGGTAACTCATCGGTTTACCTCATTTACGGTTTACCTTAAGCTAAGCATATGTTACCCGTGTCGGGGTTGAGGACTGCCCATGTATGTGCTTCGAAGGTTCCGATGAAATGCTACTACCCCTCTATTCGAGTCGGGTCAAATTTCATCATTTAAAAAAACAGACGCATAAGACAGCATTTTCAGCAGTCAAGAGCGTGGTAGCGTGGAAATCTAATGGAACGTAACCACTCGCGGGCCTGATATTTTTAACTTAGTTCTAATATCGATAGAAATATGCTGACCCGCACTAAACGTAGTGGGCTGTAACATATCATACGAGTAACCTGTCTCATTCTGAGAGGAGTGTCAGCAGTGGGTCAGTAAAATGGGACAATGGATGGCAGTAACGCCAAATCCCTTTTTTAAGCATTTTATTTGTAAAGGAGAGCTGTTATAGAGATATTGTAGCACAAAGCGGCCAAATACCTCCTCGGATGCTTAGTGTAGTCTTAGAACACTGGTATTTTTATAGTATATTAGGTACTGTATTCTAATCTTCTATCCGCCCCATCATTAAATTGTTAGCTAGATATTATGGGCCAAACCCTTTTACTAATACATAAAGTTTGTCACAAGTACAAGCAGTTTTTTTGGATTTTTATTGAACTTTTACTACTAAGAAGGATAGTGTTTACAATAAGAAATAATTACCTACTCTAGTAATATTGCAGTTTTTACACAAATTGCGGAACTATTTCGATGTAAGCTATTTTGATGCCTAAACCTAAATTTATAGAAAGGGACTCATTTATGTTGCGATAAAATACTTAATTGGGAATTTCTACATAATTCTAACAACTTAAATAGTTTTATTATATTTACGATGTCAACCGTTTTTATCGCTACTATGTTGCTTGTTGATTGAATGTTGCACGAGGTATATAAACGAGTCCTTGAAATTTACGATTAAAATATTTCTCGTTTTTATTAAACATTTATTGTAACTTCATTGACAAACAATGAAGTTACAATAAATGTTTAAAAGTAAGGCGAGCACAGTGAATCGATTTTATTTTATTTTTATCGTTTTTATACGTTGTATTATTATAGTTATAAACATTTATGCTAGACGGTGCTTTTCTTGTTTTATAATTTTTGAATAAAGTTTGCATGTATATGAAATTGCATATTTATTTACATATTCCTTTCCATTATAAATACATAGCTACTGTAAGCTATTTTAGGTATAAGGTAGTTATTCACCTGACTAGGTTCCTGTAATAAAAACAACTATTTTTTCTTCAAAAATTATGTAATACGATTTTATAATTACATCAGCTTTAGACAATATTATATGATATCTAGAAATGACACTGGCGGGTAGCTAGCTTCTTATCGATTAAAATTGGAGGCACAGTAAAAAAATAATCACGGTTTATATTCCGGCAACACTGACGCAGTTTGAAACGCAAAAACGCACTGCGAACGATATGGAAAGTGCTCATCTTTTGTTTCATAAAACAATTCCCTCACAATTGAAGCGATACAAGCCCTGATCACTTTATTTTTCTAGAGTTCATGTCATAACTAGGAGCACTAACATATTAGTTGCGAAGACAATGTAATGATGTAACAAACTGCATCAGTGGCTAAAGCCCAATTCCACTAAATATCCCAGAGAATTGCTAATCGAGTATCTTTTATTTACTTTTTTTTTACGAGGTAGGAATGCAAACAATATCTCTCAATATACAGTTGCTATTCTACTTATATTATGTAGAATGAATGCTCCGATACCTTTTCATTGAGAGTAGGTACGGCTCTTTTCGTGTTTCCAAACAAAGATTTTTAAATTCATTGTTTTAATAGTAATTTTTACAATAGCTTTTCTTTCAATGTTTCTAGATTTACTAGGTTTCTAGATTGCGCACTGTCCATCCTTGTACCTTAGGTTGATGAAGTTATGAAGTTGATGGGGCTCTTCAAAAACGAGTTGAAAGGTTTTTTCGGAGTAGGCAACGCGCGAGCGACTCCTCTGGTGTTGCAGACGCGTTCATAGGCTACGGTGACAGCTTACTATCAGGCGGGCCGTTAGCCTTTTTGCCAACTCAGCGGTATAAAAAAAGTTAAGTTTTCTTATTATGTTCTTTCACAATCAATATCCAAATTTTTGGTGGCTAAATTCATATTATTCTCAAGACAAGATTCAATTCATGAAATTCAATTTAGTGAAATTGGGCCTTATATTTGTGCGTCTTGTAAAACAGTCGTGAACAAGCTGATAACTCATTTCAAACTTGCATATTTTTCAAATTGATCACAGATCATAAAGGCGTTTTTCTTGTTCCAACAACTCAACTAGAAGTATAATTACTTCGAACGCGAATATCTTAAAATTACAAACGCCATTATGTATTTGAGCAAAGTAAAAGGAACCGAATATTTATGTTTTTATTTTATTTTATTATAGTGACTTACAGATGTCCTTTAATATATTGAATGCATTCCACTTGCATGCCAGTCTGTTTGCAAATTAAGAAGCAATGCAGTAAAGATTATCATTATAGTGTAATAAAATAGTAGTTTTAAGTTGGACTGAGACAAAAGCTTACAATTGTCCAAAGTAATACTTTGCTTACAATACCTAAGGTTATGAGTTACATTTGGAAAGGCGTCTGTCTGGTCTGTCTTGTGCGGGCAGACTCGAGCGGCAGTGTAGCGGCGTACATTCCATCATTATAACTATGATATAGGTACTACATTATAATATCTCACGTATCTATATTAATGGGTCGTGGTACATCAAACATACAAGATTAAAATTTTGCATTTTGGTCACAATTTAAGACAAAATATTACGCATTAAAACTTAATTCTATATACAATTCGTTAGTAATCAAATTATCATTATTTTAACAATTATATACGATAAGATTAGGAATAAGCACGAAAAATTCATTTTAGCATAAATCACAGACACTTTTCTTTTAAATCGGCCACTTTAGGAATACATAATATATTTTAAAATTTTCAAATCGCCAACTTCGTTTCTTTGATTAAAATTTGATTTACAATAATGGCCTGTGGATGTAAATACAACTACAGAACAAATCTCCCCGGTATGGCAGCAGATTTGCTTAAAATAAAATCTCCCAATAACACATGTTTTAAAAGTCGGCAAATAAGTTGCGAATAAATTTCAAATAACTAAAATACCAAACTCAACAGGTGGGCACATTGACTAAAGAACAATTACAGTAAACTATAGCTTAGAGAAAATGACGTAATCCTATTGAGTGAATATTGAATAAGATCTACATTTGGCGAGTGCCTTTGTTCCTAAATTACATGCACATAAAATGTGGGCTACAAGAAGAATTGTTATTAACTAAAACATTGATGAAGGCAATGTTTCCAAGTCGCTTCGAATCTGAATATCGGTTCGAGAAGCGACGCTTCACTTGTCGTTACATATTAGAATACGAGACGTCGATGCATACACGCTATGACATATTATTGCGATCAAATAATATCTAACGTGATCGTAAGTAAACGTGCATAATATTTAATCACGAACGAATAAAAACAGTAAAATCTTGATTAATGTAATTAAAAGGAATGCGTGTGCGTGTGTGTGTGTGTGTGTCTTCGGTACTTTTGTTTGTTGTTCGAGCGCATATGTATCGACATGGGCGTGAGTAGCTAGTATGCTGTGCGCGGCGCATGCGCATGTGCCGGCGAGTGAGTCAGTGCGGGTGAGCATCTCCGCTCTCGCGTCACGTATCGTTGGGCGAGCGCAGTGAGTGCAGAGCATTGCCGTGCCCCGCGGGCCGTCGCCGGTCCAGGAACGTTTTCAGTTGCATCGCCGACAGTGGTGTCGTTGGCGCCTGAACAAAACATCCATCATTACAAATCACGAAACAGTGACGTGTTTTATCAAGTGCCATAGCCCGAACCTACCATGAAGCACTTAGGGATAAGAATCGGATCATTACTTTCTTAGATTAGGAAGGATTTTACATCTAAGAAAGTAATGATCCGATTCTGAAAATTCTGATTCCGATTCTGAAAAAAGTGTACCTACAAGTGTAATAGAAGAGACATCATGTACAAAATCGTAATCTATTACTTTATATATTTCGGCTCTGTCTTTGTTATATAATGTCAGACTGGCAAAGAGAGACAAAAAACCAAATTGATATCAAAATGTTTTTAACTCTATAACAAAGAACCACTTATTCTTACCAAAGCACTAACTAATTAAATTTGTTTAAAAATGTATAACTAAATATTGTGTTTAAATACAATTTATACCTTCATTCTTAATAACTAGCCTCTGCCCGCGGCTTCGCTCACTTTAAGCTCGAAAACCAACAATGATGATCTCTTCTTCATGAAAAATCGTGTTTAAGTACAATTTAAATATAAATTTGAAGTTGGTGCCAGTGGCCCTAGGTGTTAGTACCGACCTCGTCGAACCACGTGTCAAGCAGCGCGTCCCGCGGCGCGAGGCGGCGCGCCGGCGCTGGCTCCAGCAGGCCGCGGATCATGAGTTGCGCGCGCTCCGCCACGCCCGCCCAGTGCTCCGGCGGGAAGCAGTAGTCGCACTTTATTATGTTTGCCGTCGTCTCCTCTATACACTCGTCCAGGAACGGCGATAGCTGAACATACAAATGGATATGCAATCATAATAAAGAAGACAAGTATAGCTTAATCTATAGTATAGATTACTGCCTCATTAGATAAGTGGTCCTGAGCGCGACTGCTATGCTAGAGGTCCTGGGTTCGATTCCCAGGTCGAGCAGTGTTATTGGGTTTTTATATGAAATTCCCAGTAGCAGCTCGCAGTTAGGAATTTGTGCCCGGTTAATGGCAATAGGCTCGCCCCCTATTACATGGGACCTAAACATACCGGCGAACTGTGGGTGTACATTAGTACGCCTCTGCTAATCCTTTGGGGAATACAGGCGTGATGGTATGTTATGTTAGTAGGTATAGATTAAGCTAAACAAACAAACAAACTCTTCAGCTTTATATATTAGTATAGATTCTATACTAATCTATACTAATATATAAAGCTGAAGAGTTTGTTTGTTTGCTTGAAAGCTCTAAACTCAAGAACATCTGGGGCCCTAGTCTGCTATTTCAATTGACTCAGAATGACCGTCCAATGGCACTAAATAACATAAGAAATGACAGATTTCGTAGAGAAAACTGACAAAAATCAACCATTATGAAGTCACTGAATCAGAATTCTGACACAACTGAATAGTAGACTCGGCACCCTGGTCATTTGAAAAATTCTTTCAGTGTTACATAGCCCATTTATTGAGGAAGGCTATAGGTTATATATCATCACGCTAAGACTAAGTAACTATTCCACGCGGACGAAGTCGCGGGCGGAAGCTATAGAATATAATCTTATTCTTCCCATTGTAACATACGGTTCTCAAACATGTTCTTTGAAAGAAGAGTTGAGGTCCACGCTCGAGGTTTGTCAGAGAGCAATGGAACGCAGTATTCTGGGTTTAAACCTATTGACCGGGTTAGGAATACATCCATCCGTTTCAAGACAAAAATAACACACGTCATTCGGAAAGCCGCCACATTGAACAGGGCTGGACATATCTGTCGCATGTCAGACGACAAATGCGCCAAACTGACAACTCAATGGATCCCACTTAATGGCAGACGTCAACGTGGCAGCCCCAGACGGAAATGGCGGGATGAGCTGGACTCTTTTCAGAGGGACTGGTCCCAGGCAACAGTCGACCGAGAGAAGTGGAAGAAGAGTGGAGAGGTATTTGCCCTGCAGTGGGACACTAGGGGCTTTTAATAAATAAATAACAATAATAGCGTTTATAGCCGTTGCACTGATGTCATGGCTCATTTATATTCGATATATACGAATAATATAGCTAACTGCAGGCCACTCAGTACATACATAGATACATACATACATACATACACTAACGCCTTTATTCTAACGCCTTTTCTTATAGGGGAAGGCAGAAACGATACCTACTACCGATACGGAACACCTTTTAAAGGTTTACGTACACGTGAATATTGTATGTACCTAGTATTTTTGTACCTACCCCTGTTAAAAACACGTATAAGAAAACGCCAGCAGCCCAGGCATCCCAGGCGGGCGCGGGCGGGCGGCCAAGCACGCACTCCGGCGGCGCGAACTCTAGCTGCGCGGGCGCCGGCGGCAGCACCTCACGTCCTGCATTGGCTGCGCCAGCCTCGCCCGTCTCCACCGCGGATCCGAGGTCCACCAGCTTCAGCTGAGGCACGGTACCGCCCAGCTCCACCAAAATGTTCTCAGGCTGCAACATTCAACATTTTTCATGATCCTACTGCTCTAAGTGAAATTGACTAGAGGTAGACCGTGGTAGGTTTTTCCATACATCTCCATCAACTGTCATCTCGTGCTTCCTTCTCGATACCAGAAAGAAAAATGTAAGAAATATAAAAACGCAAAGAGAGATGATTCACATCGTATGACAAAGGGGACCATATACCATTACCATAGACTGACCGCGGTAACCGCCGATTTAACTTTAGTTGATTGATCAGCGAAGTTTATTCTCATTATGCATTCATCATCATTACACTCATCCACGGGATAGAACTTCCAAAAAGTTAAAGGTAATGAGAGAAAAAAAATAAAAACTTACCCTAACGTCAAGATGTGCAACATTGATGGTATGTAGCCAGTCCAACGCAGACAGAAGTTGTTTCGTGTGATGCGCGACCATTTGCTGCGTGTATATGTGGGGGGAGGCCGCAGCCCAGTCCAGCAGCGGGCCCCCACCCACCATTTCGAGCACCAACGTGTGCGCACCCGCGCGGGGTACTTCCGCGAACAAAGCCATCGCTCGGACTAAGGCGCCGTGCGCTGAGCGAGATAGAATGCGGTATTCGCGCATGGCATCAGCGCCGCGACCTGCCAGCACCTGGCCAGACGCGATACAAACGTTAGTTTCTGTAATTTTCAATATATTACAAAATATGTATATTCATATAATGCTTAATAAAGCCAACCTGTTTTAATGCTACTCGTTGTCCGGTGCCGGTATCTCTAGCGGCGAGCACCCGTGCAGTGCGTCCGCGTCCGATCTCCTCCTCCACGCTATACCTCCTGGCGAACTGCTCGCGCTGCCAGGCGCCACCGCCCCCGCACGCCGCAGGGCCCGACGCTGGCCCGGGTGCGCCGCTGCGCGTGCAGATCAGCCGGAAACTGTACTGTCCCGCGGGTAGTTCCTCCAGCGCTAACGTGTTGGCCACGGCGGGAGTTTCAGTTGCTCGTCTCCACTCTCCCTCACCAACGCGGCAGTATTCGAGGTGTGCCGGCGCCGGCTCATCCCACTGCACGACGAGGCCGCCACCCGGATGTGCTCGCACGGCGGGTACACCTGGGGCCCCACCCGCGCCCACCGTGAGCCGCACTGAGCTCTGCACGCCACCCAACTCGTTGCTGATGAGGCAGCAGTATACCCCGGCGTCTGACGCGCGGCATGCATGTATCGTTAAAGTGGCCAGTCCGTCCGGGGAAAAGGAAATGGCGAACCGGCCGCCGTGTCGCAGGGCCCGGGTCTCCGGCGCGGTCTTGCGCCAGGAGGCGGCGCCGCGCGTAGCGACTGCCCGACACGCCAGCGTGGCGGTGGCGCCGGGCGCGACCGTCACGTCGGCCGCGGGCTCGGACAGCTCGGGCGCGCGCAACTCGGTCACGACGCCATCGGCGCTGGGCTCACCGGCGCCGGACCCGGCCGCGCCTGTGGCGGCACTCGCGCCTCGCCGCAGTTTGAGTCCCCACGGCCGCTTGGACAAGCCCTGTCATACGCAGCCAGTGATGACGCACTACCGACGGGGAAGCGGTCGCGCCCTATACATCACAAGCGTTGCATGCATGCTCACCCGCGCTCCACACCGTCGGCATCGTCCGGTTAACATTCGTTACATCTAATATATACAATTAATAACTTAAAACTTAAAGTCAACGGCGGTTATTCCATATCACTTAGCACAATAGTTGCGCGTCAGTCAAACGGCCCGCTATCACAGTCTATGTTAAAAATGCATTCCCGTGTTTATCATACCTACAACAAAAGAAATATAGACAAGCGTTAAAATAAAACATGCAACAGAGAGGTAGAGGCAGTACACCCAAGTGCAGAATATATGCTATAGTAAAGCATGAGTATAGAATTATTGGTAAAATACCGAAAATCTCTTTTAAGTTTTGAATCATTAAACAGTCGTAGAAACATAATATGTATAGTAAGTATAAGATTACTGGTATTTTCCAATAAACCTGTAAGATTTGAAATATACATTAAATATTATTAAGCCGCGAAAATAAAAATACAATTTCTTTATTTTCCTACCAATAAAAAAAAGAATCTGCTTCATTTCGGTGACTTAAAATAGGAAGAGCGTCGATTCCAGAAACTACGCCCAATTACGATACTCAGTGGTTTACAAGAGCTGTAAGTTGTTTCGTGAAATGAAAAGGAACGTCCAGCCGATCCGTGTTTTGTGCAACTTGACGGGGGCACTACCATGCACTATCCCAGATTGTTAAACCCGAGTATGACCTTCGAAATACGTGTCATGCTTACCGTCCTATGATTTAAAACCGTTTTTAATGGCAAACCATACTGAGGTAAATAAATAAAAAAATATTTTCATCTCGGTACACACGATTTTCCATAATCGTAATGGAAAACTCGTAAATAATTAGACAGTATTCTATTCCCCGTACTCCAGTGTTATGACCTTACCACTTTGCCTCGGGTAGACCGAATAACTAGTAGGTCCATTAAGTTTGCTCAAAATTCAAAGGAATAATATGTCTGTTGCTCTACCGGTAGTGATATTTTTTTAGTAAAGAAACTCTCTAGGTAGCCCATAAGGAACTAAGCCCCGCACATAAAAAACTACTAGACCCCAGCGTCTAGTAATTTTTTGAGGACTCACAAATGGTTGCTCTGTGTGGGAATCGAACCCGTGGCCCGTAAAGCAGAAACTTCTGTATTTTTTGCGTATGAGAGGAGTTTATTGTGTACGCTGACAAACAAGACTTACCTTCTTGTGTTAGCAAACGAATTTGTTACATTGTTACGAACATTTTAAATAATTTATAATATTTTCGGATGAACGTAGATGAAGCGAAAGTGTTGTACTACGATCGTATATTATATACTTAAAGATTCTGCCTTCCCCAATGGGAGACAGGCGTTAATATGTATTATATTTTCGGATGTCGGATCGGTCTTTTGAAATGTAAATTGAACTAAACTTCGAAGGTAAAACCACTTACAAATATATAAACGAAGCTCCTTACACTTCCCTTTGATTTGTTTATGGTATTTGACTATGAATAGAGAAACTTAATATAGTTTGTATTTCATCACATTATAAATATTAAGGTATTTTTAGAAGCACGAGAGTAATCTGTGCAGCTTAATTGATTGATCAGCGTTGTTAGTTTAGCAACGAGGCAGGTTCTAAATATGAATAATAGTCGTATTAGTTAGTACATAGTTACCACTCACGTAAAAAAATTACAAGTATAGGTACCCAAACATCAGCCAACTTGCTTTCACCGGGAAGTCTTATTTTAAGTCTAGTTGTAGACTAAAGAGGCCATCATGGGTTTGATCAAAGCTTGATCAGAATTCCAGGCAATGTGATTATTGCCATATCTGATAATTATTGACTACATTCAAGTAATTTTCCCCAGAACTCGTACCTTATTAGCAGTTTTTATTTTGAGTATTTTTTTCCTGAGAAGATTTTAAACTGTTGCCCACATGTTTTGACCGTGTTAATATGCAACGATTATTAGCAAGCTACGACCTGTTTTATAAAACTAAGCTAGGCCAGACTGAAGTGTACAGAACGTGTGCGGGATCGTAGCGGAGAAGTAACTTTATATTATGAAAATGTTTAATATCTCTGAAACATAACAACTACTACTCTTCCACATCGATTGCGCACGCGCATACTGTGTTGCCCGTATTTGACTGTTACTTATTTGTGTCTATGTTAGTAACATTTAGATAAGACGTTAGGCTTGAATCTCTATGTTAAAAATACAATTTCGGTTTCAGCATTTAAATATACTTTTCCATGATATTTGTCTCATCAATGTGTTTGTATTTCAGACACATTTACAATATCCTTATCTATGGAATACTTACCTTGTCTCATACAAAATAACGTTTTTTGAGAGCATAAGAGTATCGGAAATTCTTTTTAATCCCCAGAATAATAAGGTTGGATTACTTTGCATTTAGAAGGTGTAGGTATTAGTATGGCTATAACTATTGTAAAGCGACCTTGTCTTCGTATACTTACATTAGCGTGCGGCGGTGAGGTAGGGCTGACGGCAGCGCTGCCGCCCCCACCCTTTTTACGCTCATCAGCGCGTATAGTAGTCGTTGGTAGGTTGATAGTATTCGCCTTAGCGTGCGGGCGCTGTGAGCGTGACCGAAGTTCGGGCGCCAGGCGACCGCCTAATGACGGCGGAACGCTCTCTGTCTTGCGCAGCCCGCACCAACCCTCACCTACACTATCGGGACGGGAATAGGAACGTTAAATTCAAAATAAAACTAAACAAAAACGGGTGCACCAGCTTTTGTCCACTGTGTGTGCGAGTACTTTCCACAGCGACTATATTAAAAAAAATCTGTGACGTTATGATCAGTGAATACAACACCATTGTAAATATTTATAATGTAAGTGTACCTAAATAGTTTTATTAAATTTGATATAAAAAAATGATATATAATTATATTTAATCTTCTGTGTATGTTGGTTCTTAGTGATCTACCTAATTAAGACGCATGACGACGTCGCTGGCTACGTATCCAAGCAATTATTATCGAAATGTATGGTACCTAACTCACTTGCCGACGGTTTGGCAACCATGACGTCTTATTCAGGCAGATCACTTATGGTAAAGAAGAATGTGTTTAGTTAATTTTCTTTCTTTCTTCAATTAGCTCGTAATAGTTCCCGTAAAAAGTACTCGTTTCAGATAAAAAAAAACAGGGGTAAATAAACTCAAAATGTTATTTTCGTCAGTGTTCTTTTAAATGTATGTTTTATGTTATATTGAGTAAAAGTACCTACATTCTAGTTGTAAATACGGGGTGTAAAATATGGACAGAAAGGAAAAGTATCATAAATATTGATGTCAGTCAATAATACTCAAGGAAAAAGTCCTTATTTTTAAATAAGTAAAACTAAATTCATTTTCTTTGTAGTAGTGGACCAAGCTACTACAAAGTATCGAAATATTTAGGTATAAAATACTTATTTCAAAACTGAGCGACAGTTACCTTTCAGTCAAATTTGCTTACTTCAATATTTATGAGCTTTCCAGGGATCGCTCATTTTTCCACCCTGTATATATACTACATAGAGCTCACCTTATCCAAGTATGATTAAACGAATGTTATTGGATTAGTAAGAATGTGTTAGTACCTACAACTACAGCGCTAGGCTCAGTGTTGTCTATTAGCGTTTGTTAGCTAAAGCTGGGCCCCAAATTAAAACCATAACGATATAAACATAACAAAACAAAAACAAGCATGCGGGACTAAAAGCAGAAAACCACAAGCGTATTTTATTGACATTTATTGGTTACTCATGTAACATAATAGTCAAGTATTACAGTGATTGTTAGATGTTGCTATTATATACATAACTTAGGATCCGATAGGCGAATATATACATACGACAGTTACAAAACTATAATACCTAAGTGTCGTGACACTCGAAGAAATTAAAAACGTTTTGGTCGAAATTTTATAGCAAAATAAGATACACTTACGTAGATACTAAAATATATACTAGTACAGATCATGATAGCCACGATCGTATAATATCGTGGAAGTGAAACTACACATTTTATTTATTAATAAGAATCATTAACATAATTTCATACAAGCAATAAACTTAACGCAATACTGCGCAGTCACAAACAAATCGTGGGCGTGGCAGCCGCACGTCAAATTATATTAGTCTAAAATCATAGTACAGTCTAAATTAAGTGAGTAGTTAACTAGATAGCGACAATGAAGCGTGTTTAGCTCCTCTATAAAGCGTAGGTCACTTCAACGTAACAATTTGTAAGTAAATATAGTATCTTGTACGCCAGGAGGCACGTGTAAGCGACTCTGTGGACGACGCTACATGTTTACATGGTTACCAGTGCCTCCCCGAAATCAAGCAGAGTTAGCATTAGCGCGTTTACAGAACTTTATTTGTTAGTTTTCTCCCACGAGTTCGTATTAGCGTAGCATAATTCAGCAAACAATATAATACATAACTTATTCAGTACAACTTACATACTAATAATATTATGACATCCAAAGCTGATTTCATTAAGCATTTTATGTTAATATTATCGTTAAATCTTAGTTACTACCTGGGATTTTATGTTGCTTAAATACACGAAAGAACAAAATGTAACTCATTTATCGTAAAACTAACCAAACGCAAGTGTTGGCCCCTATACGTGAATAATTTTGACAGGATTTATTTAAAACAAGTACTTATAATATTTATTTTCTGAAGTTCGTGAATGTCGGAGATGGGGTCTCATAAAAAAAGATTAATGTGTGAACCAACGTGTACATACGTCACATTGAGATAGGTATAGAAGGAATTATTAATCTGCGGTTATTATTATTTAGTTAGAATAATCGTTCATTAATCATTGTCATGAGCTAAAGTTACTGTAAATATGTTAAACACTTAATAAATACGTATTTACTCCACTTTCGTGAAGGTGGGAGCAAGTCCGGGGGATATGTCTCGTTGTGATCATGCGACTCGTAACTGTGATAAAAGATCTGAATATTCGATTGTACGTGTGGAGTCTATTGCTATGTATCTCTACCGAGCTTATATAAAGTAGGTATATTCTAGCATGCTCAATAAGTCAAGCCATCCAAAATATGTTTACGTTCACTCCTTTTTATATCCAGTCTTCTTTGAATCCTACTTAACAACTAAGCGAATAGTTAATTAAATGACACAATTATAATAATCATTCGCATCTGTGTAATACAAGCGATGTAGCGTTAAACACTAAGTGAGTTTCAGATAGTGCGTAAAACTCACGCGAACACGTCTACGCCTAACGAGAATGACAAAATGAGTAAAGTTGAGTGCCGCGATAGAAATGACTAATAATTTTCGGATACAGAACAGACACGCATGACTGCGTATCAACAACTTTAAGGTTCCAGCAATATTTCAATCAATGCAGAGTATGTCTCATTCATTAATTTGATAAATACATTCCGGTGGGATCGTTTAGATGCGAAGAATGTTGCGTCAAGTCAGGGGGCGCGACGAAGTGAAACAACGCAGCAGTACATGACAACAATACCACGCCACTACTTATCGAAGCAATTATAATCTACGACGTAGTGCCTACCAACGCTCCGCTGCCACGTTATTTACTTACGTCTTTCTAATGAGTTTACTTGGTAGAGAGCGTTATATGATAACGTTAACATTAATTTCCATCACTTATTTGGCAGTGTTCAGCAAAAAGCGTCGTGTTCGACGTTTACATCTATATCTATATAGGGCGACTATTTCAACTGGGATCTCTATGGCAACCACTGTAATTATTACAGATAGGCAAATTTGTTCTAAGCATCTGCATTTATACTTATTTTTTTACGGATATTGCTTATTTTTCTTCATCATCCTCATATCAGCTAAAGGACGTTCAATGCTGGATTAACGCTCCACTCCACTCCACTCTTCGCCTGCATCCTACGACTCCTAATATCCTCCGAATATTTTCCTATTAATTATTGTTATTTTACTAAACTATAAGATCCATTTTCGAAATTTGTTCAAGTATGTTGTTCAATATTTCTCAAATACTTATTTATGCTAGTTCTAAAACGATATTTTTCTCTTTGACATACAAAGTGATCCGTAAATACAATATAAATACGCTGGAAACTAGAAGGATTTATCTACAAACCGTTCTATCTGTAATAATTACACTTGTCCCAGGCCATCAAAAACTCACCTATATAATGTACTAACAAATAATCACGGAATCTCTCGGTTCTCACTAAATGTTTATTTAGTCTAATGGCAGTATGTTATTGCTATTTAGCGGCGTAACGCTTTATGAAAAAAACTACTTTCGTGTTGCTTGCTTCAATCTCGAGCGCGGTGCTAACACATTACTACGGTATCGACAAGAGATTGCATTGACAGGGTTGTCACAACGGCGGCTCGACGGTCCCGCTATACACTGCTATAATTTAAAATATGTACCTATGTTAAAAATATCTAAATAAATACATCTAAATATCAATTCCAATGTTTGTTTAACCTAACATGGACAGTTATTATTCGCTAGTTGACGTCCTGACGGATCGTGGCCCACGCGGCTCTGTTGTGAGCGCGTGCTCAAACTCGCATCACCATACAGTTATTTCATTTTAACATAGCATCCATCACCACATTACTTACTAATGAAAGGTTATCTTTATAAACGATCAAGCACTACCACACGTCTAGATGCTATTACAATGAAATCGTTCATTACTTTCGGTCATAGTTCTAATGTGTATGAGTGTATTTAGATGATGGTGTGTAGTGATGTGTAACTAGTAGACGTGTGTGTACCTATGTTGCGCGCGAGTGCTCCCAGTTAGCCACCACAACCGTGCGCTGGTCTTCAGCCCGTCACCGTGTTCCGCAGACATCTTATTGTAACTATCGTGTTGTAAGCATATCCATGACATTAACAGTTTACTTAATCTCGTGGTACAATTTACAAATTGTATTCGGAGAGCTGCCACTCCGGTCCTATTACCATTAGTTGTTAGCATAACAGAGGTACGATGACAGCTAAAACGACGCAGATAAACTAGACGAAATTGCTCATAGCAAATATCAATGATGTATTTTTCCATACTTTTGATTCCATGTCGAAGTATTTTGTCGGCACCTTTACATTTCCTAGTTGGCAGTTCGCCGACGACATATGAGATATTTTTCATACGAGATTAATGATTATATAACTACAGTTTTAGGTTCGAAAGTCCGGTTAGATTTATTGGATGGAAAACCAACTCACTACATATACCAATACAGTTGTTAATTGTTACACAGGCTGTCAGTTAGCAATTAGTTAGCGATTAGAGTTAAGTTAACAAGAGGTGGTCGCAGTAACGCGGTCAGATGTTACTGGTGACATGCTCGTCGTCGTTTTGTCGTTTTGTTATCGTTACAGTTCTTGCAATGTACATAATTATGTCTGCGCGTGAGACTAACTCATGTCTTTGGTCTTGGGTTACTATGTGCACATGATATCTCATTTGGTAATGAACTAGGTACGATCAGCACGTGAATAATACATATACTTAGGTACAATGAAGTCTTTTCAAAGTTCACACTAATATTTAGGTAGATATAAAAAAAAATCCCTAATGGAGTAAAATAGTTTTACCCCATTCTTGTATAAAGTATTCAAACAATTTTTTTTGACAGATTCAAGGCGATGGTAAATTTAATATGACCAAATAATCGTCAGTATTACTGACGAATAAGTTAATAAAAATTTTCAACAATTAAATAGATATAAACGTATTTTTAACAGATTTTTTAATTTGTAATTTTATTTTGTTTTCACCATTTGTCAGGGTTGTTTTGTATATACGTTTGTTTTATTATCCATGATAAAAAAATGTAATGACAATAATAAATTATTAAAAGTCAAACTTTGTATGCCGATCGTACACGAATCCTTCGTCATAGCTGACTTAATTACTGAAAAAAAGGTCAACGCGAAAAGTTTACAAAAACTGTAACGACAACGTGCGACATAGGAGTGAGTTATCGTCATATATATATCGGGTTAGTGAAGCGTCCGGGAGTAGTGGTCTGGTCGCGGTTACTTACGCGGCGGGGTCGCGAGCCGGCTCGCGAGTTAACTGTTCCCGCAGGTAAGCGCCCGGGTTCTCCAGCGCGGCGCCGAAGTTCTTCTGCAGCGTGAGGATGCTGGAGAGAGTGGTCACCCACTCGTGGCGCGTGCTCTCGGACGGCCGGCACATGAACGACAGCTTCGGCTTGGCGTGGTCATCTGTATGTACTATGAAGGCTCCGTGAGCCTCCACTTCCTCCATCTCCATTTTGTTAACCTGTTATTACGGATATATTTACGTATGTTCTAATTATTGTCCGTGGCTTCGCTCACCTGAAGCTATATTAGGATTAGAAATGGATCCCAAACATAATTTAATCAAAAACCAACATATAAAAACAACTATACATCAGAGAGGTCAAGCTGTATCTCAGGATCCGTTTAATTAATTGAGATAAGAAGTTCTATTGAGTAGTTTTTGTGCCAACCGGTAACAAACAGACAAGAATTGTTCGCATACGGACCCTGATACATACCCTAACCCACTTGTCTTTTTAAATATCTTCAATGTACAGACACAGCATTTTTACAATTTTATAATAGTAGAGATACTTTATCTGTGAATCGCCACTAATTCTTCAAGTTTTTGATGAACATGCAGTTTATGGTAATGTATGGTATACTAAATGTAAGCTAACCTGGATGTGGGCTTTGTAATTGTAAGCTGGACTGCTGTACTGGCTCTTCTTGCCAACAGCCTCGCTGAAGATGATGCACTGCTCGAAGAGGAACACTTGCAGCTCCTTGCCCTTATCACTGCCGCCCGACACGTCCGACACGGTCATGGACTCCTGCAGCAGCAGCTTGCCCTGGGCAGTTATGTTGCCCTGGAATTGATAACAAGCCACAATTTGTAACTTTCAACATAGAAAAACAAGTATTATTGCTCTTGTTACAGAACGCAGCTGACGCTTAGCTGTTAATGTAACTAAACGCTGTAGAACATAGCTTCAGAGCCTCCACATAATATTGTAATTCTTCAGAATCTTCGGAATCGTTGACTTCCGTCACACATAATTTAAAATTAATTCGCATAATTTTTATAAAATCGCTGTTTATGGGCATTTGCTGAATAAAAATTATGCATACGCGTTTGCTGCATGTGCTGTGATCAATAATGTGATGCTAAATTCGCTATAGGCTTCAAATAATATAAAAATCGCAATGGCCAGAGAGTTTTTTAGGAATATTATTTATTATGGGGATTTTGAAATAATTAATATAATTTCCCTTACCGTGAATCCTTGGAGACGTCCCACGTCCATCATGTTGTTGGCGTTCTTTGGAATGATGTCGGTACACTCGACGGCATCGCGCAGGGACGCGATCACGTGGGGCGGAGCGTTAGCGTGCTCCGAGTATGACAGAATCTTCTTCACAAGCAAATGATACTTTTGTATACGCTGAATTGGCTTTATCAGCAGATCACCCAGCTGAAAAACGTCAGGCTCATATTAAAGCAACCGCGAATAAACGATTAGTGATATTGCGGACATGCAGACACAATAAGCGACAACAACAACATTCTCAGGCGACAGTGTGTAATGTTTTCGTGTGTGTCAGTGGCGAGAGGAAATAAAAATAACGACCCCCAAAACAAAAGATAAATATGGTGTCATGTAACATGAGTGTCATGCAAAAAAATACCTGCCGTGAAGAATGTTTTCAACTCTATTAAGACGATCATAATAACATTGAAAGGAACAATCGACATCATTTTATGAATATGAACTTTTCGACATACCTACCTACACATTCTACTATAAACGTTAGCAGGCAGAGCGGCGCGCTCTTGCCTGAACGTGAATAGTTATACAAATAAATTCAGAGCACAGCTGGTAACACCAGATATAACAAAATTATACATTTATGTACATTTTTAAATTTCGATTCATTAATTTGGAGTAAGAAGTAAAAGTAGCCAATGAGTTTAGTCCGTAGGACTGTATATATGTACATACAGGTACCAGCATTGCTTGATAATTTAATATGGATTTCCACTAGTACCTGCGCGAGGGATAAGCGAGCCCCTGGGAGATGAGCCCGTTGCCTAAGGCGGACCTACAAGCAAGGACATGGCACCCAAGTGTTGCTTTACACTCGCACAACTGACAAGTTGTGCAGAGTTGCATGAAGCAATGTTTAAATGTCAGTTGTGATGTTATATAAGTCAGCAGTCATGATATATGGAAACTAGCAAATAGTTCTCAAAGTCAGTCTTTATAGAGAAGCCAAAGATTATCATAGGACGACAACAGTAAAATTTCCAGTACATATCAATTTTATGGAAAAACCGTTATGGTAATTGCATATCACAATAATGAGACTTATTTTCATCCAACTACGTTAGTTCTGGAACTTTCAGTGTTGTAATCCACGGGTGCTCTGCACTCTAGAGACTGTGCATCATTATGATTTTGATTATATTTTATGATTTTATGATACATGCGATGTTCGACATGATGAATATAATTTATATATTTTAGTAGGAATGGATGATTTTAGTTCGATTAAGCTTTATATTAGATTGGCTTACTTATCTATGTGTAGACACCGATACACATGAACACTTATTTATTAATGTTATTATAAAATAAATTATGTACATTGGAAATTTATGACCTAGGGCGAATGAACTAGGTAAAATTATTACTCTATAGTTGGTGCAAATCCAAGGTAATTGGTAATTGCGTGTGTCGGTGGCTACACTGGGTTTATGAACACGTAATGAAACGCACCTGTAGCTTCTGCCCGAGCTTGACTCGCAACTCTTGGAAATAATGGTCGTGCTCCGACACAATGTATTCCGAGACCGGCTTGTTGCGGCAATAAGCCTCGTACAGAAACATACGCTTCTCCAAGAAACGCCGGAATAGGGGTCCAAGCAGCTCAGGCTCTTCGACGCACAGGTGCAGCTCCCTGACAAATTTACTGCACAAACCAAAATATCGTCATGTATGCTTGTACATATAATACGTTTAATTACATTTTTCGCTAGCATAATTAAGTTACAAGTTATTATTATTATATACACCCCTCAAAAACTGTTTCCTCTTTGGCGGTTTCAGTAAATCGAATTTAAAAAAACGAATGCGACTTAAACAACACCTGACTGGAAATATCCCGAGTTAATAAAAACGCCAATTTTAAAACGTCATCTTAAAACCCTCAGAAACAATCGCACAGCGCTGTAGCAATTCGCACAGGATAACACATAAAACTATTATAAAATAATGATGCTAAGACATGTCTCAATTCTGTGCATGAACTGTAATAGAATCATATGGTAATGTTTCAATGTACGTTTCAGAGAGTATAATAAATGTTTCTCTTCAGGTTGGTTGTACCACACATGTGAAGCGTATCTCTCAACGGGAGCTTAATTGCTCATCGTTTTATTGTAATGTTTACCTTTAGTCTGTCATCTCCCAGATTTTAAGGATAATAATATAATATGAAGTACTCACTCGCGGTGCCACTCGTAGATGGCCTCAATGTTTCCGAATATCATGCGATGGCGGCGATCGCGCAGCCCTTCGGGCAGTGGTGGCTCCGCATTCGGGTTCTGCACATGAACATTATTATATAATACATACAATGAGGTTATTAGTCTTACACTAAGCTTTAAAACTTCATGCAGTTTTAATTTTTCGTAAAATCGACGTAAAATGCTATATAGAGATGTGCCCTTTTCGAAATAAGTAATGTTTGAAATAAATTATTTATATGGTGACGGAAAACATCGTGAGAGCCTGAGAGAACCCACACTAGGCCAGCGGCATGAAGCAGTGCTCTTGTCTTGAGAAGTCGTACCAAGCATTGTGACAAAAAAATGAATTAATAATAATTTGCACCAGCGCGAGCGCAGGCTTTAGACTTTCAATTTCATTTTTTTATACCAATCTTCCTGCATGGCTGACAAATATTCTAACCACAGAGCTGCAGAGTTCAGCTGCTATCTTTAGGCTGCCATTCTTATATTTATCTCTGCGTCCTATAGTTATAATCAATAATAACTGAAATCAATCAACCAATTGATACTAACTCATTTCAACGACACTGCTAAGAGGCAAATTAGTTTAGTGAGAGAAGCCAATAGAACTCTATAGATATTTCCCAATAGTTCGCTCAAGTTAACCGGGTTTAGTGATAGCCGATCGTCCGTTGTATGTTTAATTCCAATTAAAATGATCATTTGGTTTAACTTTGGAAACTGTAGACGTCCGTGTTCTAATCGGATCTGTTGGAATCGGCCTCAGAGTGAATCCCTACGTAGGGGTTTAAGCCACACCACAGCAGACACCACTTCTATTTGGCTGCTCATTAAACTATGATTTTGCAGAAAGTAGGTTTTGATTTTCCAATATCGACCACCGCACATACGGCTTTAGATACCAAACTACTATGAAAGATTAGCTAATACCCGTGTAATGTAAAGCTTGATCTGTAGCTGAGTTCGAAGTAAATAATAAGTAGTCGATTGTCCGATACGTACGATACGATTGTTCTAGCGGTGCGCGTCTGACGGTAGCCGTTCATAACGACCACAGGTGAAATCACAAAGTATTTATTAAAAATAAAAAAAGATCAGTAAATACTATTATCATGAGTGCGAAAATATTTACGACCCCCTTTATACCATGTTATTACATTGTCTAATGACCATTGCAAAACCAATTATTATAATAATATTCTATAATATTCTATGACATTTTACACAGCACCATCTAGTCGCAAACTAAACAGACTTGTACTATGGGTACTAGACAATGGATATAATACTTTTATATACTTTTTTTTTGTAAATACATACTTATAATACATAAGAAACACCCAGACGAACACAAACACTTATATTCATCATATAAATATTTGTGTCCTGTGGGAATCGAACCCACGACCTCGTGGCCAGCAGTCCGGTACTCGAACCACTAAACCACAGAGGTCGTCGAATTCAGTAGCCCAAGCACGAAGCACTATCGAATTCGTATCGTAAACGAATGAGTTTTTTTCTGCTACAAATCTCATACCATACATACATATTTTCACATCTGTCTCGCATTGGGGTAGGCAGAGACTACACTTGCTATGATCCTGGCACACCACTTTCGCTTCATCTACGTTCATTAGACTCCTTCTCATACAAATTATTCTCGACTTCGATACTAATAACATATGTAACATACCATCACGCCTGTATTCCCCGAAGGGTTAGGCAGAGCCGTACTAATTTACACTCACAGTTCGCCGGTATGTTTAAGAGGGAACTCTAGTGGGCCTTTCTCCATACAAACATATTCCGCTGTTTTCTTCGTGGATAATGACTTTAGAGCAATGATTTTTTCCCAAAAAATGTAGGGCGTGCTATTACATGCCCCTATTAATTCCTTTTTTCAAAACGATAATTACTAAAAGAATTATAACCATCCAATAACTCGAAAAAAAAGGCCCGTTTTTACTGCCATGTTCAGACGACTATCAGACAAACTTGGTAAGTTTTTAACAAAAAGGAAAAAAATAGAAGCATAGATATAGTTTTCCTCTAAATTTTAATGATTTTGTTTGGATCGGTCTAGTTTTGATCGAGAAAACAGCGGAATACGAAATGATGTGTAGTTAAGATTTTTGTAGGTAAAATCAGCCTGAGCTGCAATTGTCCCTTTCCCACTTTACGGGTGGAGGTTGGAGTAACGGCGATAGCAATAGTTTCTTCAAATACCTATTTTTCAAATTCCTCGCGACTAGAGTTCCCTCTTAAGTCCCATGTAATAGGGGGCGAGCCTATTGCCATTAACCGGGCACAAGTTCCAAACTCCGAGCTGCTACTGAGAATTTCATAGCTAAACCCAATAACACTGCTCGACCTGGGAATCGAACCCAAGACCTCCAGCGTAGCAGTCACACTAGTCACACTCAGGACCACTAGGCTAATGAGGCAGTTCGAACGATACGTATACGTTTTCAAGACCACTAGGCTAATGAGGCAGTTCGAACGATACGAATACGTTTTTACGTTTTCGAAAGTGTTCGTACTTGGGCTACAGATGCGTACAGATATTTCGAGCGTCCTACAGCAAAAGATTAGTCCTATTTACCACAGATGGCACCCGTTAAACGGTGGTTGGTTATTGTGACTTACTTGCATGTGACGCATGTAGCCCTCGCAGACGAGGCGCAGATCCGACACGTAGATCTCCTCCGTGTCGACGAGCTCACGAAGAACATATTCACGCTTCTTTAGAGTGGCCTCATACGAGTCTGGCCCGGGAGTCACCGGGACTTCTTCCTCTTCGGGGTCGCCGCTGCGGCCAGACGACGAAGCGCCCCCGTGCTGTTCCTATACAATACATTTACATTTAACCCACAGACAATTTAATACAACGAAATGGTTTTATTATATTCCTTGCTTTTGTAAAAAAATCATTTGAACTAGAAAATAAACTTGTTTTTTTTTTATCGTTACCGCATATTAGAGCTTCCTCTGTATGCGGTAACTGTGGTAGATATTTATTATGTATTTAAAACAGTCTATGTTTATATACTTAAAAAGATGTATTGCATTATTTGCAACACTGGACACATTAGGTAGTACCTACATTAACCACCTAATTAAATTAATCTCTGAAAACCGATAGACGATATTTTTATTACCAATCTTTATTTAATTTTAATGTTTAATCATACGTACCGGAATGAAAATGAATTACCTACATCAGCGTAAATGAAAAGTAAATCATGCCACATGAATCCGGTTAGGGATGAAAGCCTCAATGAAAAACCATGCGTAAACATTCACAGCTATTGATCTACTGGTACAACTTAAATAAAACGGCAACAACTGTTCACTCAAAATAAAAACACACTGTAAAGCCGTTAAAATAAAATTTGTGACCAACCAACAACGTCAAGAACTACGTGAAAGAAAATGTAAATAATACCTACAATAATTTTTCCATTACATACTGTTCAAAGCTGTTATGTAAGTAAGAAAGCGCTCGCTTTGAAAATCCATTCAACTGTAACACCTTTAATTAGACGAAATGAAGTTCTTACAAGGTGGAATCCTCAAAAATAAATAAGTTGTCCAATTGTTTTGGAGCAGACTCAAAGTATAGTTGGAAGAATATTCAAAGATAATGGTAGAAAATTCGTAAGACATTAAGACCGCCATGGTACACTTCGGTACAAAAAGCATAAATAAATAAAAAAAATCTCTTTGTAACACTTGCATTCGCAAGTAGGGCATCCAATTTCTGTAAGTATATCAAAATGTCTAAATGCATTATATTCCAAATTCACAACATAATTGGGGACTAGCTTAAAGACCATCCATCATCCGTAGGCACTATCGTATGGGTACTGGATTGAATATAGTATTGTATAAAATTCATAAAAAAATATTAGACGCAATAATCCCGATATATCTATATCATATTTTACTATTTCAAAAAATATGTAGGTAGTAAATCATTTGCTTTATGAACATACTAGCTTCCGCTCGCGACTTCGTTCGCGTGGAATAGTTACTTAGTCTTAGCGTGATGATATATAGCCTATAACCTTCCTCAATAAATGGGCTATCTAACACTGAAAGAGTTTTTCAAATCGAACCAGTAGCTCCTGAGATTAGCACGTTCAAGCAAACAAATAAACAAACAAACAAACTCTTCAACCTTATATATTAGTATATAGCTACTGCCCGCGACTTCGTCCGCGTAGCGTGATGATATATAGCCTATAGCCTTCCTCAATAAATGGGCTATCTAATACTGAAAGAATTTTTCAAATCAGACTAGTAGTTCCTGAGATTAGCGCGTTCAAGTAAACAAACAAACAAACAAACTCTTCAGCTTTATATATTAGTATAGATTTTCTGGCTTCATTTACGAGGAGAGGTTTTAAGTCTGAGATACGGTTCGAATTAACTATTATAATTTACTGAAAATAGCATACATGTTATAACTTACAAGCTTCTGCCCGCGGCTTCGCCCCCGTGGAATTCGGTCTGTTATCACATCCCACGGGAACGGGATAAAAAGTATCCTATGTCCGTTTCCTGGTTCTAAGCTACCTCTCCACCAATTTTCAGCCAAATCGGTTCAGCCGTTCTTGGGTTATAAATGGAGTAACTAACACGACTTTCTTTTATTTATATAGACTAGCTTCTGCCCGCGGCTTCGCCCCCGTGGAATTCGGTCTGTCATCACATCCCACGGGAACGGGATAAAAAGTATCCTATGTCCGTCTCCTGGTTCTAAGCTACCTCTCCACCAATTTTCAGCCAAATCGGTTCAGCCGTTCTTGAGTTATAAATGGAGTAACTAACACGACTTTCTTTTATATATATAAGAAATATCATCGGTACAGAAAGAAGACCACACACACCCACACACACACACACACACACACACACACACAAGCAGGCTTGCTTAGCTTACACCGTTATATGCTGAGAGGATTCTCGGGATTCGAAATCATAGATTCTGCAAATTCCGATATTACAAATTACCTGTAGGATTGGATGTCCCACTTGCAATCAATATTGTATAGTCATTTTCACACTAGATAGCGCCAACTGATGAGGTAACTTTCCATCTACATTTTGAACAGTACGGGTAACAAAAATAAAACCAAACATGCACACATCATGCATTGATATTAAGCCGAACCATTTTCTCTTTCACGATCTGGACGATTTCGGCAATATCGGCCGCACCTCCATTACTGTCCATAGCGTCCATAGCCAAAGAATTCTGAAAATGTTCACCAATATGTTACCTGTACCTGGCACCCGAGAGTTAAAGTTAGAACATGAAAGTTAATGATACAGATTAGAGGAAGATTATGAATACGAGTGGCGGATTTGTAATGATGTGTGTACTTACGCGGGCGGTGGGGGCCGTGGTCACGACGGCGGGTTGCGGAGCTTGCAGCACGGCTTGGGGATTCTGTCACAACACACTTCTGGTTATTGATACTGACTGATATTAGAAAAGAAAAAGAAAGAAAGAAAAGACAAATACATTTATTCGGACACGGCACACCACAAATAAAGAAATAAACAAGGCCAGCATGTGCTGTCGGCAAGCTTGCCCCAAATGGGTTGCTTAGCATTATGCGGGGCGTGTTTAACACCCAGTGCTGGTTTTCAGTTGGCAACATTAGTTCATTATGAGCCTGACAAACCTTAAGATGACCCAGGGGCCACCACTGACCACTTTTGATAAATCACAATATAATTCATTGACACACAGCTCCACAATGTCCCATATCTATCCAGTACCTATAAGATAAACTTTGAACTAAAGTGTATGAAAATCCTATACAGGGTGTCCCAGACAGAACCACAAAAGGAAATGTGGGATAGGAGGTCATTGGGCCATGTATAGATATGTAATTGTCACTATTTAAAAAAGGTGATTTAATGCCACTGCAAAAAGATTATTCAAGAAATTGCCGCATACAATTTCTATACTTTTTAATGATGTACCTATTATTGAAGAAGTGACCTCCCATTCAACATTTCCTTTTGGACCACTTAGTCTGGGACACTGTATGGTAGATTTAAGCAACCTAGAACTTGGGACGCACAGGTCTGGTGGCTCTCATATCCCTCGTGCAAAATTCAGATATTTAGCCGCCATTATTTAAAAACCCTTGACCCAAACATGCTTTTGTGATGATTATGATGACATTTCAATTAAGTAAGATGGTCACATTTACCCCAGGACAACACTTATAGTAGGCACGTACTGCGTCATCGTGGTCACGCACATAGGTCCCACGACACTTAGTCGGAGTCCGGTAAGTGCCTCGAGTTACAGATTACGGACACAAATACATCATTTTTTAATAATATTATATCGCTCCTAATCTAGTTATACTAGTCAGTGAGTGAATGAGTAGATTAAACTATTAAGAGATTAAACTGACAAAACAATTAATAAATAGTATAATAGATATTTTAGGGGTATGAAGATGGTTCTTGTTGTAAAATTGGAGTACTACTTAACTCCTTTTATTATACTTACGTTTATTATAGTTATTATGGCTGTCGTTGTGTAGTAAATCAGGAAAACAAACTATTTTTATAGACTAAACACGATCTAATTTCGGTGGGCGTTACGTCACCCTAGTATCGATAAATAGGCGGTATACTCATATAGCTGAAGAAAGCGAAGTCTACATCGCATCGACTGGGATGATCAATGATCAATGAACTGACTTTTAGGATAAGCTGCACTTGCGGCTTGCCTGATCAGTTTGTGGACGGTTGGCCTGCATTCTTAACAAATCGAACCACTCCGTGTCTAAGAGGGCACGTAAACTATCCCGGCTGTTATACGAACGTCTATGACAATCTTTGGCGGTACTCAGAAGCCCAAAAAGCCTGAGAATCAATGTATCCCCCTGATATTGTGGATATCACAGACCTGCTGGCAATCCTTTGGTTTAAAATACTAATATTCAGCTGCATCTGGTAAAATTAAAAGCCGACCCTAACATAATTAGTCAGGAGGACTCAGGAGTAGGAAAATAAAGGAAAATCCTAAATTAAACTTATCGCGCCATCCACAGGAAAGGCCCGAAAAGTCTGCTGTCAATTTTGAGAGTAATAGGTAATTTTACTAATTTTGTTTTATTATAAATATGTATGTTAGTAATGTGGGAGCGCCGATTTCACTTTACTCCTTTCTCTAACCCAAGCAAAGGTTTGACAGTTGTCCAAAGCGAAATACGCCTACGCCTGCTAACGCTTCCAGGGGTTCCTTTGTTTGTACAGAGGACAAGTTGTCGATAGTAATCTATGAAGGACAAGAGAACTATCGAAGTATTCTTGAAATATTAAGGTGACATTGTTATTTCGCTTGACTCACATAATAATCTTTCTATATATTGAATGTGCGGCCGGAAATTGTTTTATTTGTCTCTTTTCATAGATCCTTATACACGGAATAATTTAAATCATTCGAAATGTTTGTGAAGATTTTAGGCAAACCCTGGAAACAAATAGTCCGAAAAGGTAAAGGTCAGTAGATCCAAATTATCGTGGCGTATCGTAAAATTATTACAGCCTCTTTCTATAAAGCGGGGAGAGGAGATATCATCATAGTATCAAGTGCTATTGAGCTTACTAAACGTAATTTACAATCGGAAGCAAAATTGTTTAGAAACCTCATGACCACTTTACTGTCTATGTGATTTACAAACCGATACGGTCAGCAACATAAGTCGTTGAACACAGCACAATATTCAATAAGCTATAAAAATTTTAAAGATATATCTACTTAAGTGGAAGAATAATTTGAGATCTATTTTTTAGGCAGCCTTTTAACCTGCCACTATTGCCATTTTTTAACCTGCGCCTCTCCGAGTATGAGTACATCGGACGCTTTAGCTAACTAAGCTACCGAGGCCAAACCTGTCAATTTCTATGTTGAATACGATGTCTAATTTTAGTATCCGGCAATGCCAAATATAGTAATAAATATCTCAAACAGTATCCAGTAGTGAGTAGGTACCTACGTAGTACTGACCCAAGAACTTAATAAATAATTATTTGCATTGTATAAGAACACTAATTTTAATTGTAACTTTTGGGACTGTGATGATTTCAAAATGCGGCTGCGTCCAGTGATTTTACTTGCAGACTGTACTAGTGGTAGGTACTGCATGTAATATAACCACGCAATCGTATTTAGCTGCCAACATCTATTGTACCCACATCCTTACGATATGGGTCGGAGCGAACTACAAAATTGTTGAAGCATAGTCTATTATGTTTGGCAAATTGGCTCAACTTAAACTTGCACTCGTGCGAGGATATGACTGCGCAAGTTTTTGGATTCTTCCCTCGTTTCTGAGAGAAATTTCACTCAACTAATTCGAAAGTTTGCTATTGTAATTAATATATGAATTAACGCCATTTCGAATAAGGCATCGTTAACCGGCACATCATCAACTTCTGAACAACTTGGAAGGAGATACGGCTTTCGGTCGTACAAGCTTTTGTGGAGTTTCCGTCTGCAGGTGAGTTTGAGTATTCTTGTAACTTGCTGCTTTGTTTGTCATTGAGCACATGAAACTGCAGCAATGTACAGTCGGCCGCAAACGATAATAAACTGTATTGGTTGGAGATTAAATTGATAATTATTGGATGACATGATGTGTTGGCGACCGTACTTCCCTAATACATCACGAAAGTACAAGCTGCGGAAATATATAAATACTTGTAGGGTGAGTACGTGAAAGCACGGTATGGATTGATTCTGAATAATAAGCCTACTGGCACTGCAAACGGTACCGATAATGGACACAGTGGTATAGAAATTACAGGGGATCGAAAATCCATAGTGTATCGAACGTGCGTTGCGGCCGCTGCAATCCAGCTGTAGTGTATTTATTTGTTAAACGTTGTAGATACTATGGTGTAGCTCAATAATGGTTATGTTGGGTACTTATACGATTTGATACGACGTCATGTTAATTCAACAAATGGCGTAAGTACTACAAAAAGACTTTGAATTGTGTCTATAATTCGTTATTTATTGGCAAAAATTAAAGGACCGTAGGCTCGTGCCATAGACTACACTAAATCTATAGTAAGATCTAGTACGGTTTTAAGACAGTTTAAATTTAATGTTAATTACTGTATCACCTTTAGAAATGGAAGGGAAACTTAGATGGATTAGATTCGATCTTTACGAATACATTATAGGTCACGGAGGCTATTTATTCGGTAATAGGGGTTACCCACCTGTATAGGCTTCATGGGCGGCGGCAGTTCCACATCAGCGGCTTCGTCCTCAGCTTCATCCAATGCACCGGAGACGGCTTTGCCGACCTCGTGGTCGTCAGAACGTCCATTATCTCCGACAGAACCGTACGGCAGCTGTGCCAATAAACATTAGGTTATCTCTTAAAGTCGTTACAAAAAACTATCCTAAAAAGACGTAGCAAGTTTCAGCATTATACGTCCTAACACCAGTTTATAATAATCTAAACGTGTCAAAGATATAATAAAAAAACTAATTTTTACATTTTAAAAAGCAACGTGAATATCAACCGAACAAAGCGTTATTTGTTAGTTAATTAATAAACCTGAAGCAAATTAAATAAACATGAACAATGAAGTAACCTGCGGTGGAGAGGAGACGACTTTACGGAAGCTTCAGAAACAAATTCCGGAAGCTAAGAATTCTTTGTACAAAGTCATAAGCTATAATTAAGTTTATAATTACATTCTTTTGAACTTGAATGAAGACGATGAATCTCAGTGGGAGGTAGTCTTAGACGGTATTTTACCTTTATCGTTTCAGATGAGCCATAAAAAGACTATATTAAAACATGAGAAATTTGAGCATTCATTTTGTTACCAAGTGAAGACAGAGGAAAAGGACATGCTGCGCAGATCCCAAATAAATTAGGACAAGAGCAAGAAAATGATGATCTTGTTACTAAGTGCAAGTGGTGACAGGATTACAAAGATCAGTGGAAATACTCGAAAGTTTTAATAACAGCTCTTATTTATTCAACACTTTAAGCGCTATGGGGTATACCATGTGCTACTCGGTTTTAAGGTCTAAAATTTCACAACTTCAAGGCTTGTTATGGACAACCATATTGGATGTACAATCAAGGCCGTAGCGAGGAATTAATTTCGAAGGAGGTTCGATCTCTGGACCAATTAAGAAACAACTTTATTTATAACTGTTTTGTTGATGTTTCAACCCCTATAAGCAGTTAGTGAACCATGAACAACAAATACAGTAGTTTTATTATAAAGCGTACATAGAGAAGTGAATTGTCGAACATACCTTAAGCTTCTTGTCGGATGGTATCTTCTTGAGCGGTACCGGTTTGTCGCCAGTAGCGGGAGACTGCGCCCCGCTCGGAGCTTTCTCCGTCTTCCCTTGGGACTGCTTGCGGAGTCCCAGCCATCGCTTTCTACTCGGCGAACATAAAAACAACATCAGTCAACATGATATACATTTAAGAATAAAGTCGAGTGCGTTTCACTAAAGTGTTCCGTTCGACGTTATGTTGGCTGCCCTGTCCGTCAAAATTTTTCAGGAATTATATTTTTGACTAGCTTTTGCGCGCAGCTTCTCTCACGTGAAGCTATATTAGGATTAAAAATGGATGCCAAAAATAATTTAATCAAATAACCAACAACGATGAACTCTTCTTTGTATGGGTCTGTATATATCAGAGAGATCAAGCTGCATCTCAGGATCCTTTCAATTAATTGAGATACCAGTTTCTAAATTGGACCATATATTTTCTAACAGTACTTAACAAAATTAAAATCTATCAGTATTTTTCGCGCCAACCCGTAACAAATAGACAAGAATTTGTATGAAGTTGGTGTTGAAGAATAAAACCTTTGAAAATTAAAAATTTTGAACTTGGCAACCATTATTGCTAATTTTACTGCTACGGCGGGCGAAGGGAACTTTTACGTGAAACTATACACTCATAACACTATACTATTTTCTGTAAGAACTGAAAATATTTACTGCACCACATGAGTATGAGCATGGAATATAAATTAGGCTAAGAAGTCCTGGTATGGTTTTGAAAAATGGAGCCGACGATGATGTAGAACATAGGCAAGGTAAGACATTTTTATAGACGTAGGTAAAGTTAAGCCTTTAAGATATTTCTGTCTTTGTTTTTCAGCATGCATTATTGCAGAAAAAAATAATCTGCCCCATGACTTCCGGAATTATCGGTCAAGAGCTCATTTGAACCAATTTTATTAATAGAATCATTCAGCCAATAAAGGACTTTTAAAGCTTTCCCAAAAATAATACAATTGTAAATGTCAAACATAATAAAATATGTAGGTACAACTGAAAAGCTTTACGGTACAATTTATTGGTATCCTCGTAAAATAATCTTCCATAAAGCAAAATAATTAATCAATTAATTACGAAGTATTAAAAACATATTTTCAAATAAATACGGATTAGTACCAATGCATGCCGCGGTATTGGATTATTAATGGTACCTCAAACCACATCAAACGTATTGGATTAAATTGTTTATTGATATCACACTATTTAGTAAAATACCGCTTTGAACTAGAGAACGTCGTTTATTAAGTCGGCTATATTTCTGTGGATAGGTACCTATACTTATATCTTTAAAATCAACCCCGCAAAAGAGACTTGTATTGATCTGACCCATATAAGCGGAACACTGGTTTGTTCGAATAGGTACCTACTTACATGCCTAAGACGCTAATAACTGTTCGAGCAGTCAGACACTGCTAGTGTTGTATCCAGTGAGGGCATCACACAGCTGCAACGATTTAGGCACAGCGCGCTGCGTCGACCAGGGCCAGCGATGGACCACAATACACATAGGTATGTAATCTAATACGCAAACCGCATTGCTTGTATTGGACATATCGTGCGTCACTATTAATTATAGTTTTCCTTGTATTTGATTGGCGCGGTTCATTTGTGATTTTAAACAAAAATAAAACGATTTCCTAAGTTTTATTGCAAAACTGGCACTATAAGAGCTGCTTAAAGTTAGTATTTATCTTTAGTGCCGTTAAATTATCATCAGTTAATAGAGGGTTATTAAGTGTGTTGAGATAAGTTCCTAACGTTGCAGGGAGGTAGGGGGAAATGAAAAAAAAATGCAAGATTAGATTAATTCAGCAACGCCGCTAATGACACCCGGAGATCAAGACAAAAGATTTTGCATGGTCTCTTTAATACGGGACTGGAATTAATTAGGTTAAGCGTAAGAATGATAATAATATGCCACCAATCTATCTTATCAACAGACTTGATCTCAGGTCTACGTCACAAATAGCTAGGCACAACGAGCGATGTTGGCAGACGCAGTCAGAACGCAGAATTATGTCGTCAAACAGTACCGCTCATCCGGCTAATGAGATCCGCGCGATAAGGGTATTGCCTGCTCTTAATTGGCACATTGATGGTTTATATTAGCTAAGTCATACAGATCCACTTAATTATGTTGTTAGCTCTAACAGGACCTCTGTCGTATCTACTAATCACTAGTCTACAAGGATATTTAAGCGTGATGATATATATGCCTTCCTCAATAAATGGGCTATCTAACACTGAAATAATTTTTCAAATCGGACCACTAGTTCCTGAGATTAGCGCGTTCAAGCAAACAAACAAACTCTTCAGCTTTATATATTAGTATACTTAGATAGATTGACTAATAACATTTAAGCAATGAATCTGTCACACAAACCTTTGAGATTATGTAGCTGTAGGTCACAACGGCTAATAATTCAGACTATTGTCTCCGTCAATCCAATTAGGTTCTATAAAGAGGAAGTTTTTATTCGATTATTTTCATGATCGAATAAAAATTCCGCATATTCGTATAGACATTTTCTTTGCGCAGATATTCAGACACAATAGCCTACGTTTTCGAAATCAATCCGATGCGGAATGTGAAAAATGGGACGGTGTGTAAGCCTCAATTTTTATGCAAGCTTTACAAAGAAAAAATATCATTAGTATAATACAAAATAACTAGCCGCGTCTGTTCATTTGTGGGCTAAGTTCTTTTAAACTATTATTTTGATACGGTATTTACGATCGTTTCATGAATTTTAAATGCATGATATGATTATCAAAGTCTACAAAATCACGCTAGTACTGTAATAAATTGAATAAGTATAGCATGTCATGTCTTTTAGGAATTGTAAGTAAGATCGTTAGTAAAGTAGGGTTGCGAGTGTGACCAGAACGAGGGATCAACTCCCTCAATGCTAGTCGCGCTGACTTTATAAACTCGAAACGGATATTCGAAGTTGTCATCGCGGAAAACTTGACATTAGGAGCCGGAAATCTATGCTCTAGATATCCGTCTATTGTATAGTTTTTTTTTTCCTAATAATGGGTTTGCTCTTGACGTCAATCTTGCCGAGGCAATGATGAAGCCGACGGTGGAGCGAGCGCACCCAGAAGATGCCTATGCACTCTAGATTTGAATAAGTTCGGGTTATATTCACTCGGAAATACAGACGCAGGGAGGGAGTTCCACTGCCAGTAATAGACATTCAGTTATGTATTTCCCCTACCCAATGCTCCTATTTGATATGTGTCAGCAGAAGTAGGTATTATCATACACCTGAGTGCTAATTAAACTCATTGGAACTGATATAAATACATAAAATAATGTTTGGATTTTTATTTCGGTAATGTTCAGAGATACGTATCACCCACATGAAAAAGTTTCATGGTTGTTTTAATGATATAATTATACTGACGTATAGGTTTATGTATGAAGGTCGAATTTACCTGTTTTAAAATTTATATAAATCAGTTAAATGTATAAATTATTTCATTGTGTCTTATCTCGGGGCTGTGGCGGTCAGATCTACACCGGACCAAGGACTTGTCACCGCATTGCGGTTGCAGCCCGGCGACAACCACAAAAAATAAAGAAACATTCACAATTGTAACCCCACGTTGCGTAACCCGCACCAGATCACAACACACTCGTATTCACTTGAGACTTACTTCACGCCAACAACTTGATTCCACATAACTGTAGCGTCGCGTTAACATCACTATCACAAACGTTCACCGCCGCGATCACGTGTACACTGACTCGCATGCAAAATGTGTACAAAAAAACTGTTATCTAGGTTCTATTTCAAAGGAGTAAATAATCTGATCGGGGGACGGTTGACAAGGAGCGGTATCAGACGAGATACAGTCGCGATAATGTTGTAATGAGTGTGTGTACGCGCAGCCTGTATGTAACGTCGCCGCCCGGTGACCGCCTGTCACACCGACGCTAAGCGACCATGAACGACACCTTAATTACATATCAATTAGGTAATGAACTCATCCGACCTGTCGTCGTATGTAACAATAAACATTCACCTAGAAGCGTTGTATTCGGTAAATCGATTGAAATCGTTCAGTAACAATTAGGCAAAGACAATGTTAAATTGACTTCGCTAATGGGGATTTACGTCTGACGCGAGTAAATTACGAAATGTTTAATTATGTTATCATGTAAAGGTATAGGCACGATAAGATAACGTGAATTGTCTGTGAAACTCGACGTTGTTAAGAACAAATTGTATATTATTATCACCTGACCAAAATGCCTTATTAGTATCAGGTGTCATAAGCCCGCACCTGAAATTGTGATCCTGGGTTTGATTCCTAGGTCGAGCAAAGTGTTATCAGGTTTTCAATGAAATTCTCAATTGAGTTCATTTTGGAATTTTCCTGGTTATTGTTAATAGGCTCCCCTCGTGTTGCACGGGACCTCAACATACCGGCTAACTGTGTAGTTTAAAATACTACTGCCTAACCTTTAAGGCAATACTCGCCTGATGATATGATGCCCAAACTTCGATAAAAAGATATCACTTTTAACTGCAAGACATAACTACATTAAATCATTGTAAATTCAAAAAAGAGAGGATTTATAAAAGCTGAGGGGACACATTTGATGCCGTTGGAATTGACAGTGGACCGAATGAGGACAAAGTAACTGCATGCAGCATACAGGTTTGGTACATGTATTTGGAAACGGTGTAATTTTGGAAGTGGAGCATTGAAATCTAACCGACCTTGGTGGAGCAAACAACACTAGATACCATGAGCTTTGGACAGTGGATCTTTGATGCAAGAAGGAGGCTAAAAGTATTGGAGTTTTTTAGGGAAGGAAAACGAGCAGACGGATGACTTGATGGTAAGCGATTACCGCCGCTCATGGACACCCGCAACACTAGAGGAATATTAAGTAAGTTGCCCGCCTTTTAAAAGGGTTTAGGCATTCGGTATCCTCATTCAATCGGTGAAAAACAATGTAAGCGTTGTTACACGCCGGTTTTCTGTGAGGCCGGTTCAAGCCGGCCCATTTGTGCCGAAGCATGGCTCTCCCTCTGTAAAATCTTTCAAATGTAACGAGAAATGTCAAAACTGTGAAAGTTTGATCATACATTACGTACGTCAAGCCGTTACGTAATAGTGTTATGCCCTAAGTTATAAATATGATGCGTTCAGATAAACACCTTCGGCATAGCGAATAATAGCACAGCACACAAGTTTGAACGGAAACTCTGACACATTACCGGTTCACAACACAGAGCGCATTAAAGCATGGATAAATGAATTCAGGTGTACGAGTGTACATAACGGTCGGTGAAACAACCTGATCTGACTGAAACAGTTGGCACAACAGTGTCGCGAGTCGTCCGCATCGGCGTGCATCGTCGTCTGCGCGTGCGCCGCCTCCACAGCACTGAGCGACTGAGCCGCCCGGACTTGATATCGTCGGAGGAATTAGATAAAACTATACCAAGATAAAAAAGATGACTAATAGAAAACCACGAATCGTTTACGAAATAGATAAACCTAATGTGTTATCTATTTTGTTTTCCTACCATACCATTTGTTTTGGATGTAGTTCCGCGTTATTAAGGTCCTTAGTGAGTCAAGAATGTAGTGAGGTAAATATTTGTAAATTGCTTTTTATAGTACTTAATTATTTACATAATTTGTGTACCTACCATCAATTAGGTACATTAGATCACAAAGATAGAAATATTAATATTACTAATGTTCCCTTTTATAAGATTTTATCAAAAAGTAGAAGTCAAAGTTAAAGTTGCAGTATCATATTTTATGTATTAAGCTCTGGATGCACTCACCCGCTAAAGGCTTTTCGTTGTTTCACGGGGCTGGCAGCGCTCACGCTACCACCAGGGTCCGAGTTGGTCGCTTCTGCAAAAAACAACGTTATCAATAAACATAATAAAAAAATCATTAAAATTATTTCGGAATTATTTTCAGACACTTAAATATTCTATTACCTAATACCAAATAATGGGATTTTAGTTTATCTATGTTCTAATGTGTTTCTAATATATTAACCACGAGATAACAATGTCCTAAGTCATAGTTCAATATTTTATCATAATTCTCAAACAATTCGGACTTATTCATGGGTTTTTGAAAAAAACTAAGGGCCACTTGCACCAAATTCTTAAATATGTTTAAATTGTATTTAAATACAAAATTTCTATGAAAAATCGTGTTTAAATACAATTTAAACATATTTATGAAGTTGGTGCAAGTGGCCCTAAGTATTCATACCGAAAATATTTTTGTTTAACTTTTTGAATAAGTACCTACTATGTAATCTATCTTCTGTCCAAAAAGAACATTATATTACCATCTTTGCAATTGTATTGGGGTTAGTAAGATGTCACGTGCGGGAAAAATCAGTTATGCCACTAAAAACATAACTCGTAAAAAAACCAAGTCACGCAACTCAGTTCTTCTATCGTAAAAAGTTGTGAGATCCATGTAATACCAAGTCGGTGTCAATATTAAAAATCCTTTACGATTTAAATAAATAGATTGACTTGGCAATCGCACTAAACCATCTAATTTAATATAAGATATATTACTTGTGTGCTACATTGTGTTTCCAAGCGATGGCCAAGTCAAACTATATATATTTTTTTACGAGTTATGTTTTTAGTGGCATTTCATTTCTTTTGGTATGTAATCTTTCCCTTTTTCTTTTCCGGTACTACTTCTTGAGCTTCATCTACAGTTTTCCTCAAAGCCTATGGTCCTATTTATATTATATGGGATTAGTTATTTATGCAGTTGGAGTATGTATCACGAAAACTGGAAAATTGCATTTTTTTTAAATTGCTAAATTGCATAATGTTTTAGTTTTCCCTTGATTTATACACTAAACACTAATTGTATTCTAAATTTGAAGCTTCTAGGTCTGCTAGAAGTGCCTTAGAGTTTATATGATCGGTCAGTCAGTGAGTGACAAAATTAAGAAACTTTGACTAGATATAATTCTTAAACTACTGGTTCAAATTAAATGAAATTTGAAATATACCGTGTCTATACAATGCCTGCATGGTTACTGAAAATTCAGGCTTCTAGTGTAATCCACAAAGAAGTTATAGGGGCTCGAAAATGGGCTGAACTGCTTCGAGAAAAGGATGGTACGGCCGTGCCCGTTGTTTTTGCTTGACTTGGGGTGGAGAGCACTACCGTGCCCCCAGATTTTCCATGCAAATTCACAAAATTATGTCAACACAAAGGTTACAGGATTTAAAATGTTCAATTTGTGTAAAGTTTCGTTCTCATTACATGGTGTGACGTTAATACTTAGATTATTATAATACCGTTCGATTACTAAAAAAAACGAGATAAATTGAAGCCAAAAAGTATAAAACAGGTAACTGAATAATTGCAAAACCTCAAACACGTTAATAAAAATATAGAGTCATTATTATAACAACGAAACACTAAAGTCCCACATTCCTTGCGTGATAGCACTTCCTTGGATATCTTCAGGAGAAGAATTAAGGAATATTTTCTTTCAACATCTTTATAATTTTAGAATATATATTATGACTAGCTTCCGCCCGCGACTTCGTCCGCGTGGAATAGTTACTTAGTCTTAGCGGGATGATAGCCTATAGCCTTCCTCAATAAATGGACTATCTAACACCGAAAGATTTTTTCTAATCGGACCAATAGTTCCTGAGATTATCGCGTTCAAGTTCAAGCAAACTTGGCAGGTGGTACTTGACAGGTGGTAAGAAGATGATGATCCCGTTCAGCGGCTTGTAGTATGTTTTGATTGAAGCTCACTTCAAGATATAGCCAATATTGTTAGTTGATAATTGAGTATTGAGTATCCGAGCGGAACTTTAGTAAAATATGTCTCGGGAACATGAATAATAAAAGAACGCTAAATGAGGATATGTCCTTTAGAGCGTTTGTTGGGTCCGAGCGGACCCAAGCTCGGTCCACACGGATACAAAACAAACGCTCTAAAGGCTGATGAATAACGTATTTATTTGGATAAGGATTAATATCATGTTTATAAAAACACCTACGCAAATAATGCATTTGGAATTTTAGAACAAAGTTAGCATAAAAAAGGTTATAGTCAGCCAACCTTAAAAGATAGACATATGCTGTCGCGGAATTTTTTTTAAACTTTTAAGAGGAACAATTCTGTCATATATGATTTTTGCGAAACTTTAACCGTTTACGCAGCGCACGCATCGGAAGCTCTCAAAAGGAAAAAAAAACGAATTTTAGAACAAAGTTAGCATAAAAACGGTTATAGTGAGCCAACCTTAAAAGATAGACATATGCTGTCGCGGTCTTTTTTTTAGAACTTTTAAAGCGGAACAATTCTTTCATATATGATTTTTGCGAAACTTTAACCGTTTACGCAGCGCATGCATCGGAAGCTCTCAAAAGGAAAAATCCCGATTTTGAAACATTCTTCATTGATGCTCCGCTCCTATTGGTCTTAGCGTGATGATATATAGCCTATAGCCTTCCTCGATAAATGAGCTATCTAACACTGAAAGAATTTTTCAAATCGAACCAGTAGTTCCTGAGATTAGCGCGTTCAAGCAAACAAACAAACAAACAATCAAACAAACAAACAAACAAACTCTTCAGCTTTATATATTAGTATAGATATATATAATATATGTAGGTATGTATGTATATATGTGTGTATATAAACTTATATGTGTAGGTATATTTATGTAATATATATATTTCTAAGTAAAAATAGTTTTATTTCAATGTATATAATTTTCAAAATTTGTATTCATTTACTTGACTCTATCTTGTGCACTTCACTTTATCCTCATTTTACACACATCTCTCTATCACTCAAAGAGTTTGCTGTAAGAAAACTCTATATGGAGTTAAGCTCGCCTTTGTACATCCAATTTGAAATGTATTTACCTTTATCTTGTTTTTTATAAAAATATTTAAAAATGTAAATAATATGATTATATTTGAATAAATGGAATAATAATAATAAAGTTATTTCAAGACACGTAAGCATATAATTTTCAAAAAATACCAGCTAAAGGCAAAACTGGTGGCTGTACTACAACCGTACCTACCCATCACGACAATGATATCGGCGAGCACACGCACACAATAACAATTTTGTACATAGGGTTCAGTTTTCCACAACTCGAGCCACTGATGGAACAGCGGGCAAAATGAAAAAAAAGCAGGGGGAAAAATTAACAAATATAAAAAATCACTAATTAGTCGATTCTGAACCAACTACTTTCAGATCTAGCGCTTATTCTGTTACAGGTTGTTTATATTTTTTTAATTATCGGATATTCATTAAGCTTTATGCTTCATTTCCTTTCTCCGTAATTTGCGAAACAGTTCCGTTATGAAATAAATATTGTAAATTGCCGAATCGAATGTAAGTAATGAACTCAATAGTTCCGTTCTGCGTATTAAAATAAATCAATAATTAATTTAAAAAATATCTGTTGATGAATTGCATATGTTTCGCAGCAACAGACGATTAAAAAAAAACTCAAAACCGTAATATCTGTAACGGTCCCACAAAGGAAATAAAAGTTTGTTTACAATAAATACGTTATTTTGTCAGATTTTCCATAAATTTAATTAAAGTGAGCAGGCAGTTTCATTTAAAATAGAATAAACTTTTGTTCAAAGAGTCAATTTTATTAACTGAAACTGTCCGCCTGCCTTTAGCTATTTTGTGTTTGTCTGCCGTCGTAATTAAACCTGCAGCGAGGCATAATATCGATACATCGCTGTATAAAGGGGTGAGTGAGTACGTTTCGGAAGGCCGACTATCGTTCATCACAACAGCCAGCACTTTGATATGCAATATTCGAGTGAATTGATGGTGCCTATAAAGGGTGTCCTGTAAATAGTACGACATACTGCTAGGGTTGGCTCAAAACGTTACGTGTTATTTCAAGATATTTGATTTTCCATAATATTGAAAAATTTATATCTTACATCAGACTTTTCAGTATCTCGTAATCTAAAATTTCCTTTCAATTTTTTTAAATCAAATTATTCCTAAGTAATCTACTAATTGATGCGGTATTTTTTTTTAAAGTTTAGCTAAGCTTACTAGCTTAAGTTTAGTTAAGCTTACTAGCAATGTGGGTTGCACTTTACTAGTATTCTTGTAAGAAAGGGTTCACGTCGATAGTTCAATGAGTGGGTTTCGAACCGGCAACCACATGATCACAAGTCGAACGCCCTAGCCATTACGCTACCGCCGCTTCATTATGATCACTAATTGATGTCAAGTCTGATATCATATTCATTAATCATCATAGTCATTGATAGTTTTATCTACCAAAGGTGTCATACTTTGCGTCATTTAGCGTCCATTAGAGGGTCATTCTGATATAAATCGGTGTATTGGGCCTGTGAACTGTTTCAGATAACTAACCATCACAATATTATCACTCAGCGATTGTACGCTGAAATGCGTCGTATTTACAAGGAATCTGGCTTCAGTTCTAGAGCAGTTACCGCGCTATGTCGCATTTCATCCTCATACCTTTTCCCAGTGTTAATGTCTTTATGTTGGGGTCGTTATCCAGTCGATCCAAATGCTGATGATTATTATTGTTTTGCATAAAGCGCTTGCCATCAGACATTTGCAATCCAATTCTTGATCTTTTAGGAGGTCCCCTCCGTCACTAAGTATGTCGTATTTGTTGACATAATAGAAAATTATTGTTTGCGCATCCAACCCGCCATCTTACGAGTACGTCAAAATCACGTTACTGGCACTTACAACAAAATCGCTAAAAATTGCTTCCTTTGAATTAAAATACTTAGTTCTCATTTATTAATTTTTTGCATTAGCCTCTCTGAAACTTGAATAAGACCTTGAAAGGAAAATGCAGTACCGGCGGTACGCATGATAAAATTGGACTTAAAATTCGTTCGGGTTTTCGGAATGTCCACCGTGAATCGATATTATGTCTTAAAATCCATAACATTTTGCGAAATATATTGTGTTGTTTTATAGGTATTAAGCCAAGCTATCACTCCTCGCAGTATGTCGTACTATTTACTGGACATAATAATTATCTCGACGTGAAACTCGTTTATTAACGTTGCCTTCCATAGTTCGATGAGGACTCACGAAGCGCGTGAACATCATTTTAATGAATTGTGTATTTTTACGCGGGGTGCGTTTGTTTTTATGCACAATTACTGGAACCAACATTGGGATCGAACAAGCTTCTCCTAACACGGCAGCTAAATGCACAATCACTGGACTGTTTAATAAAGCGGAATTAATATGTTTACCTATCTAGGTACCAAGCTCTAATTAATATTAGTATACGGGTGTGGTAATGAAGTGCATTGACTGCACGGCAGGTATAAGCTATCCACCCTACCCCCCTTTAGGTAGGCCTGATTGACATAACAGTATTAATTACAGAATAGATACCCTTTGAATGCCCGTAATCTAATATCTAGTAATGCCTTATGACATTGTACTTCGAAGTAATTCCCGGAGAGCTACATGATGTAAATAGCTTTAAATTATAACAACGTACATTGTATTATGTACGTACAATTAAAAGTATTAGGTACTTTTAAGAAAACACTGTATGAACCAAAACCTCTACATTTTTCCTAACTGACCATTAGCGAGATCGAGAACGCGTAAATTTTTAGTAGCGTTCAGATTAATGGGTATTTCTGAGAATTTCCTAAGGACATCGAAATGAAATTTATGTATATATAAAACAATATCTTTTTGCAGTAGTTATGATTACCGCATGGCTTAGGGTAAGGTAATCAAAAATTCAAATAAAAATACGCACTATATACACAATAGCAACTACATTAAAAAGTGGTATTGGAAAACGTGTCCGTTGATGATTTTCGTGTTCTATTTTCAACTAAAAACTGAACTGAATCGCATAAGGGTGACTTAAATGATCACTGACTCGAAATTTTATTACTACACTACGTCAGATTTTGTCTGAGACAAAACAATTTAGTTTATCCAAAATATTAAAACCGCATGAACCCTCCATTCAATCTTTAAGTTTAAGTTTTCTTATATAATTTACGGCTTCAGATATCATCAGTATGTTTGACTACTAGGGCACGTAAGCTATGCGTGCCGAACCGTAGTTCTATTATCACTCAATATGTAGGAAGGTGGGAGGTAACCACTGACAGTCTTCGAATTTAGCAATATGTCCTATCTTACTCCTCTGTATGCATATGGTTTGAATAGTTTATATGTCCGATGACCTTTAATGAAATTAAATTTGCGTAACAGTTCAATACTTTATTGCAGTAAATAAACATAACATACCATCACGCCTGTATTCCCCGAAGGGTTAGGCAGAGGCGTACTAATGTACACCCACAGTTCGCCGGTATGTTTAGGTCCCATGTAATAGGGGGCGAGCCTATTGCCATTAACCGGGCACAAATTCCAAACTCCGAGCTGCCACTGGGAATTTCATAGAAAAACCCAATAACACTTTGCTCGACCTGGGAATCGAACCCAGGACCTCTAGCGTAGCAGTCGCACTCAGGACCGCTTGGCTAATGAGGCAGTTATTGCAGTAAATGATAACACGAGATCAGTGACAACGGACGTCAAGTGTATGCAAGCGCCACAAGTCCAACATAAAATACAACACGGTCTCCCCTCTGGCGACGCGTAAAGAGGTTTTCCAGAAAAATGACTTTCTAATATAAAATAGTAATACTCAAACAAGGGTTGATTTTATGTATATCTAGCTACACTTGCGCAGCTTTGCATGCGTACATATTGCCGACTATTCCGAAGGATTTTCAAAAAGCAATCAGATAGGTTTGTCCTGACAATAAGAAATCAAATTTAAATATAACCAATCATAAGAGGTGTTCGTTTAATTCTCAAGCGTCGCTTGGGGGAGATTTTTGAGAATTACTCCTACATAGTCGAGGATAAACGCTCAGGGTCCGAGTCTTCAATTAAAAACAGTATTAAAGTTAAATAATCAATTTAGGTCTCGATTATTTTGGAAACAGTAAATCAGTTCACTGCCAAACTAATGGCAATAAGTGTTGAGACGAATTTAAACTAAAATATTTAACGCTAATTGAATAGGATTTCATCAACAAATTACTTCTATTGTAGCACAGATTTAAGCATGAAATATGACGTACGGTTGGCACGTGACGCGACCGCTAAAATTCTACGGCCGCGTGTTTTAAACAGAGAAGATTTTCAATCCAATCTTCCAAACCCATACCAAGCCAATAATCAATTAATATTGGATGGGGTGGAATATGTCTTTTTGTTCTGCATATATTTTTCCGATTAGATATTCACCGAATTCGAATGGGGCCACCTCGGAAGTATACATATAGGTACAATAAATAGTATAAAAGATTTTTAATACTGATAACGACTTGGTATTACATGGATCTCACAACTTTTTACAATAGAAGAACTCAGTCACACTCAATCAGTTGCGAGACTTGGGTTTTTTTACGAGTTACGTTTTAGTGGCATTATTATTGACAGCAAACTAACGAAATAAAATCATTAATTCATAGTAACTAACTAGAACTTACCTACTCCAAATAAAGAAAAACAGGCTAAAATTTTCATTTAAGTATATATAAAAAAATGAAAATAGGTATGTATTCCGAAAATAAAGATTGGGAGCGTCTTCTGTCTATTGGTTAAAGCTGAATCCGAAACCAGTGTTCCGTGAGATCGGCTCTGGAATCGGTCGGCGTGTTCAGACAAGCCTCACCATTCATTGACTATCGATTCAATCCCGCGCAACTATCCCGTTTAGATCGCCAACCTTCTTGGAATTAGGTACATAAAAACCATATAACATACCATCACGGCTGTATAGCCCGATGGGCTACTACCTTGCACGCAATTTGTACAAAGAGACATAAAATATTTGAGAGAACAGAGAAGACTTACATTACGGAACTCAGGTGACTGATAAAGAAAATGAATAATTCGAGTTGTGTAAGATTTGTCTTTAGACTCCAATAAAAAAATGAATGTAAAAAAATAAAAGGGAAAACTTCTCTTTATTTGTTAACAAGACGCTAATTGAGGAAAACTAGTTATTAAAACCACAATTATTTAACCGGCTGGCTTTGTTACGTAGGTAAACACAAGACGGGACGGGAAAGGTTTTATTCAGGTGTAAGAGAGACATTGTGTGCATTGAATACCGGCTTATCCTAAGTTGAATAAAAGCTTGTAAAAAGATAACACGGTGCGGTTGTACTGAAAGGATTCTAGTTCAACCAAAGGGATTTAAAAGGGTTAAAGAGTTAGGAGTAAAGAGTGGACAAAAAATTGTGAATTTTGTTTTCTCTCTTTGTCAGGCTGACTGTGTGAGACATATATGACAGAGGCGGAGCGACTTACACACAGCGGTTTGTTTCCAACTAGAAAAAAGTAATAAGCATATTAAGATTTTGTTTGTGAAATCCCTTCTACCCCTAGAAATATTTAAATTCAATTATTTGAGTTCAGCATAATGCGCCAGTCATATTGTCTGACGTTGGTTTTTTACCAGACTCAGTTTTTTTATTCGTTTGTTTCCTGTACACCGAGGGTCAGAGGCAAAGCGGATTGATTCAGACTTGTCGTAACCATGTTCCATACGAATTCGTTTTAGAGTGCTTTTTATACTAAATTTACTTTTCCGTTTACTGAGGTCAATATAGATGGTTAAAGCAAAATTGCTGTAGGTCTGGGTACGAGAGAGAAAATTTTGAAATTAGATTCAAAAAGTGTAGGTATGCTTGTAAAAACTTATGTTTTAAAATATTTTCTTTTTATTATAAGATTTTATTAGCTTGCCCTGTTTGTATGTTTGTTACAGGCTATATATCAACAATGGGTAGGAATTCCAGTATACAGAATGCCACTAAAATCAGAACTCGTAAAAAAAAAACAAGTTTTGCAACTCAGTTCTTCTATCGTAAAAAGTCGTGAGATCCATGTAATACCAAGTCGGTGTCAATATTAAAAATCTTTTACGTTTTAAATAAATAGATTGACTTGGCAAATTAAACCATCTTATTTAATATAAGATGTATTACTTGTGTGCTTGTGTTTCCAAGCGATGGCCGTGCCCCCAAATATTCAAGATGTGTCGATACACAAGCCTTTTGTTTAGTGTATTTAGGAGATCTACATAATAACAAAAGTTGTTTTAGATACGTACTGATTCGCATATTATAAACGACTGGCCAGGGCCATTTTACGACGGCCACATTCATGCATACACTTAACATAAGTAGTTAATACAATTTTCATGAATGGACAGGACAGCTCAGATGTTCGTGAGACTTAAAAGGTCACTTTCACTACACAGCAATTCACAAGAGCTGTTGGCAAGAAGTAAAAACGTAACGATATCTATAATCAATTAGTTAACGATTAGACGAACGTGCGAAAACGGTTGGCGTCCGGCCCAATTGTTGTTTCTTCACACCGCTGCGATAATGCAGCTGCGGCGATCGTTGAAGAAAAACATTATGGTTTCATTGTCAAGCCTGTGAGACAAGTTGTTTCGCAACAACACAATTTTCACACACTCTTTAGGGTTTTTAATGCAGAGTTGTTGTTTTACAACACTTTGATTTAGTATAAACAATTAATTTCCTAAAGTTACGCGAATTTTAGATATTCTACTTTTTACGGATTGTATTGTATTGATACTATTTAATCGGGAATTAATCTGTCTGAATTATCAATGCAACGCGATAAAATCCGTCATAAGTATTTTTATTTAAATAAACAATTAATGCTAGAAATAAAGCTAAAACATACAAAATTTATCGTATTGGCACTTAATAACGTGATCAAACAAAGCGTGAGAATTAATGGCATACCATCACGCCTCTACAGCCCGAAAGACGACGCAAAGGTGTACTAACGTGAAAATTGATGTCAATCCTTATAATTTTTATCTCATCACCAAAAGAATGTCATTTGTCTAGTAGTAGCGGTTATTTTATTTATACCTCATTAATATGTTTGATGAATACTCACTACTTTAATTTAAAAAACTTTAATACTTATTTTTTTAACCGTATAACCAAACAAAAGTATCCATAATACGGAATATTAGTGCTACCCGCATATTAGTACAGTAGCTACTCAATGTAATAACAACATAATCTTTGCAGAAACTGGCTAAAATTCAGGGGATTATGCAAAAATATTTTCCTTCAAATTGAACCAGTCGGATGGAAAACTACGCGGGATAAATACAGCGTCCGGTAGGTACAACGCGTCGTGTTCAGCACGCTGGCCTGAAACACGTAATGCAGAATGTGCTGAAAGGTTCATGTGGTCTAGACTGAAGCTGGAATTCGCCACATGCGTTACAACAAAGGGTTCATCGGTAACTATACGGTGAGGAAGTGGACCAAAATGCCTACACACTGCTACTATGCTCACTTACATAATTAGATACTGATAACCCAGAAGTTTATTGTACGTTACATGGTGGTTCGTAATTTGCACCTCATTAAATTTTATAATCAAAACAATATACAAGTTATAAATTCATCAACAAATTAACAACAAACATTACTTTGTAATTTGAAATGAAAATTGCAGAATTTTCCCGGTCCCTACTGGACGGCAGTTAAATAGGAATCAAACTCTATTAAAGTTTCTGACACCGAAACCGGGAAAATTAATTAATTGAACTAGAATAGTTGGACTCGAGGGCTTTTTTCACAAACTTAATTTGTTAAAAAATAGTTCCAGATGTAGTTTATAAACGCTTTGGCGAGTGAACTAAATACATTTTTCAGAGCTTCCCTTTATTATTTAAGCTTCTGCCTGCGACTTCAGAATTCCGGATAAAAAGTAGCCTGTTATTCCAAACTATAATCTATCTCTGTGCCAAATTTTATTCAGATCCGTTCAGCCGTTCTGGCGTAAAAGGGTAACAAACATCCATATATCCTCACAAACACATTTTTAATAACATAAGTAGGATTTAAACTATAGTAAAATAAAACTTTATAGAATTCTCATAATGTATGTGGCCAGAAAAGTATTAGGTAATTATTTATTCATCTAAAAATTAAAATCAAGAATGAGACATTTAATTAACGTTAACTGATAAGGTATATTTTGTACAATTGGCGTAATCGGCTTGTTTTGAGTTGAAATATGATCGGTGGTTGGAAAGTTGCTCCCTTCGAGAATTTCCAAATAAATATTTTTTAATTACGTGATTGCCACATGCTGTATATGAAGCGGGTAACCCAGTGGCCGAGTGGCGGTTACGCACGGCCTTCGCCTGTATCACACATCCATACACCGTTTCTTTACGTTCATAAAGACTCTAATGTGTAGAGAATAAAGTATAAATTGTATTGTTGGAGTGGCAACAAAAAGTTTGTACAAGTACAGATGCGAAGTTATATTTAAATCACAGCGCTCATCTGCAATGTTAAGGTTGAATTCCGGAACGTTTGCGTCACTCTAGTACACCCGTGTATGGTATTGTACTACTTTACACGTAAAGACTGCCCTTAGTAAATTAGGAATCTACCTCTCGTATCTACGCGTATTTCAGAATCTTATGTACGACACTACAATTTATCGTAAATAGTTGAAAAGTATGTCATCATATTTTTTGTAATTAACTGTAAGAAATGTTAATTGGTGATAAAAGAGCCAATTTAACATATAATTTTTGTAATTGTTTTTTTGTCTCCCTGACCTGATGTACAATTTTTTTAGCAATGTGGGTCGCACATTACTTGTTAACCCCACGTGCTAAGCTAAATGCTTGTGTTTCGAGTCTCATGTCGGAAGTGGAATGGGTGAATTTTGAACCGGCAACCACATGATCGTCGTCTGAAACCTTAGCCATTAGGCTACCGCCGCATTATGAATTCCTACGGATCAAATTCATAGTTAGAATTCGCAGCAGATCGTTAGTAATGATCTATGTGGCTCGTATTTTTTATTATGGCATAGGGGAAAAACTAGCAGATGGATCGCTTGATGGTAAGCGATACTGCCGCTCATGGACGGCGAAGGGTTTGGGCCTCCGCTCCGGTATCCTTACTCACTCGGGGAAACACAAAGTAAGCATTGTTTCACGTTTTTTTCTAAAGCGATGCTATGTTATGTCCTAGATGTTCCATAATGAATTTTTAAACGTACTTATATATTATTTGTGTTTTGTGATTATTAGTTATTAAACTGGCTGCAACATACATGATACATACGATAATAGGTACATATTATAAATACATAATATGATAATAATGATACAACTTGTGCTTTTCTATACATTTTGTAAGATGGATATTTTCAAGATATTGAGAGCTTCAGTGCATATTTCAGGATTTTCGTCGGAGGTATGTAAGTAGGTACACTTATGAGCTCCACGAGTTGAACAAAGCTTCTATGTGCATATAGTATTAACTGTTATTGATAACAAGACTTCATAGCTGTACAAGTATGTTTTGTACAATTTTATTTTAATAAAATTTCGTATTTTTCAGCGCAGGTAAACAAGTTTCATAACAGCTAACGGAAATAGTATGGAAGTAGTGATGTACAAAATTATGACACACTTGGTGGATTAAAATAATATAAAAGCTTATTTTGAGCGTGTGTGGCGTTGTCGCGTCGTTTCGTTCGCGCTAGGCGCCAGCGAAGCGCAGCTCGCTCCTCGCGCCGTGGTACTGACACACTTATCAAATACGAAAATTAACCTTGTATCTCCATGTAATTCACGATGTGTAAGTAGGCTGACATTGGCTGCGAATAGTTTTAAAACGTACGCTCATTGATACATTATTTTTTATTTATTTTACGCCGATGCTATATCCAAAATCAGGTGCTTTAAATATATTTTCGAAATATCAAGTTTTATAAAAATGATTTTGATTAGGTTACAATCTCTAGCTATATCCCAGCTACATAGGTGTCCAACAGTTGGCGCATCTTACCATAAATAGCCGGAAATTTGTAATTCAGAGTTGGAAGCTGTTAATAAAATATGTATGCCTACATGCATGCATGCATCTTGCTACACTACCTAAACATACTACCTAGTGTATCCTGTGATGCATCACGTCACGCCGAATGCAATACAAGACAGGCGTAAATTTGCAAATTTCTAATAATTTTGAGTCTACTTTTTATTTGTTTTATATAGAAATACAAACCTTTACAAATCCAGTATATTTATAACCCAGTATCAAACAGTTCTAAATTCATATCGAAAACTCAAACTGATCACAAAAATCCGTAAGTACCGGTTAATGTTATATTTTATGCCAACGAAATAATAAGTTACTAATTTGATTCAGTACGGCCGGAAAGAGATCAATAAAGGGATTAAAAACGCGACGTCTGTTGCAGTTATTACGTGTTAATGTTCCGGTTACGTTTAGCGACGGCACCGTAAATCGCACCTTTACTCACTGGGAACCAACGCGAGCTTATTTCGCACGGGGGATAAATTATTCGGCGTCCGGCGCCGCGTCGCGTTGTCATCGTGAGGAAGTGGGCCGTAGGAGCACTCACACGCAACCATTCTTACCGTTGTCTTTATCCATTTACACTCACAGTTGCAACCATCAATCAGTGTTAGATGCGGGGACGGCTAATGATTGCGCGGACGGGAGACCCGGCCCGACTCCAGCGCTGGCCCCGAGTTCACTAGTCGGACATTATTGTGCAAGACTCGTGCCGGCTCCAATTCAATTTCAAATATGGTAGCAGGCGCGCGCGCACGTCCCGTTGGACAGTTACAGCATAAGAACGAAATGGTCACAAATCGAATTGTAAATAAATCATTGGATCGCAGCTAATGAACGATCTAATAATTATTGGAATGTGATTTATAATATCTAAATCCCGCTTCAGATCAATTATATTATGAAATTTAATTAAAAATCTAAATCCCCACAACACGTATGCTTTGCAAGAAAAAATCACAGGGCATGGATTCAAATTGCACGAGGAGTGGAAGCCATAATATTTAAATAGATAATTAAATCTATGAAGACCTCAAACTACACCTTGAATATAGATTTTTGGCAGTCTTCTGTTATATTTTATTGTTGGGTTAACCAACAATAAAATATAACAGCGTACGTATTCGTTATCAATTTATTTCAATCCAACTTTTCATTATATCCGCACCCGCCAGCTTCCGCACTTTTGTTTACGAAACCCCTTTTTTCTACAATTTAGAATTAATTTAACCAATTTTGGAACGTGCTAATTGTTTCGTTTCATACCAAACACGGTACAATTTAAGTAACTTATTTTTATTTATTTAGAAGAAGCGTTAAATTAGTGTTAATTAGTTTTACAGGTAAATGTTATTAATTCATCATTAAAAATAGAATTTTTTACATAATTATCTTGTGTATGATTACGAAAAAATCTTGTAGATAATAACGGATGGCCCAATCTTGCGTCAGCCTTGAATTTTTGTCCTACAAGCCGAAGACCGAATACCGAGTCAAAAATGGCACAACGAACGCGGATATTTTGCTGCTAGAAATGATAGATTTTAGTCCTAATTTCACATATGTAAATAATGATGTACTTATTAACAGGAAAAGAGGCACACACATACTACTACTAATATAACGATTACTGTGATAAGTACGTATCGCTTGAATCAGTGACTCATTCAGCTCTGTTTTATGTAACTCGCACTTTTTACTCTACAGGTAGATGTACCGGAAGAGGAGGATAAACCGCGATAGTACTGGATATAAAATGGGCCAATATAATATTAAAAATGCTAATTGCGATGCTATAGTTTTTAATAATAGGTAGGAAGTATTAATTCTTTATTTTATTAATGTTGTATTTGTTTATTGAAAATTTAAAGATATTTATTTTTAATCTCAGGAAATAATTTTTAGTTTATTATTGGGTAGGTAAATAATATTTCCAATTTAATTTATATTAAACCACTAAAATAGCTTAAAAAAATAATTTACAATCATAATAATTAATATTTAACGGAATTATTTCGACAGAGTTTTTTTTATTATTTCTGACGATTTTAATTAAAATACCTATTTTTATTTTTTATTCCCGTAATTATTTTTAAATATTCAAATTGTTAAGATTACGGTGAAAAATAGATCTATTTGAAATTAAAACAACTTACCTGATCCGCCGTTGCAGCTAGATTGTGAATTAGTCAAGTACTTAGACATTTTGGCGTAAGCAGATCGTACAGAAAACGTATGAGATGACCGTTCTATGCTTGAAGACGGCGGCGAAGTTTCATAATCTTGATAGTCACTATCACTGTAAGGTGTCGACAGGCTAGACCCGGAATCAGTCGAAAATAATTTGAAACAAGAATTATAGCATGCCTCAAGACAAACTTTAAAGAGCGGCATGTAGACTTGATATTGAACACCTTGAGTAGAACGCTGAAGTTCAACTAAGTTAAACTTTCTAGCGGTCAGTGCCGGAACTAGTGCGCTAGCCGTTGCAATGCGTGCAGTCACACCGGAAGTGGAGCAAGCTATGAACGCATCTACGTTATTTCAGATGTATCCCGGATATCGGGGAGGCGTGCCCTAGTGCACGGGGATGCAGGCATGCAACAGGAGGGCAGACGCGCAGCGTAGCGGGCCGAAGGAGAGGTGCGGGCGGGAGTGCTTCTGTCGACTGCCCGCCCGACTGACTGGCCCAGCTAAAGCACGCCCATCCATTGTCACGGGCGCCTCACCACCGTGCCACCACCCGAAGCACACCGCTGCTGACCAGCGTACAACACACGCATACAAGTCACACTTATGAGACACTAACACATGTACCAATACCACTGTTCCACTATAACAACCATGTAGGTACTGCTAACTATCCAAGTCGTTATACACATGACCAAAAAACTGTAATATTTACTCCGCCATTTTGAAACAAAGTAATAATAAAGTTTATTTTTGAATTTATATATTATACAGCAGGTATTTAGTTTGTTTAATTCTGACACTTAATGTACCGAAAATGTTTGGTTAAATTAATATGATCGTGTGCTTTATTTAGGAGCGCCGAAGACACAACAAGCCGGCAGGCTGGTTTTCTTTACACTGTGCCTTATTTAACCGCGATTATAAACGTCACGACACAAATAATAATAGTTGTGTCGGCCAGCAGGGAGCGTACAGACAGACAACGTAAAGATCGCGGGCATATGATTTTGCAATCGTTACGTGTTACGTGTTCTGTGTAATCTTGACAATAACAAATAGTCTAACGTCGACCCATTGTTTAGAGAGGACATAATTATAACGTAGCGAAAACATTAATCCAGTAGTCCAAATTGTAATTTAAAAAACCTAAATTAAAAACAGTTAGCGCCTGAGGTGCTTTCAATTTCTTTAGCTAGATTCTAAAGACATTGTAAACACCTCAAGCGCCGGCTTGTTGTTAAACAATTGTTATGACCCTCTGGAGGGTCATAAAAATTAAATTGCTATGTCCTGTTGATAAATATTCAATTAGCGGAATAAAACATCCTACCAAATAAAAGGTGTCGACTTCCTAAACTATTTTGCGACATGAGTAGGTAACACTAATTTCTAGGTTTTTTAAGGGTTTTGAAGACGGTTATACTTTTTGTTAAAATTTTAATTGTATTCAGTAACTTGACAGTCGAAGGGTTACCAGTTTTTAATAAAAAACGACAGGTGGTGTAAGATTTTTTTGTGAAATGTATAATTTAAGTACAGAAATCGCCTGAAATACAGGTCCAAGCCTAGTTCAGGCAATTCCTCCATAAATCCTAGATTGTTTTTTTTTATGGGATAGGGGGGCTAACGAGCAGACGGATCACCTGATGGTAAGCGATAACCGCCGAACATGGACACCCGCAGCACCAAAGGAGTCACAAGTGTGTTGCCCGCCTTTTAAAAGGGTTTGGGCCTCCGGTAACCTCACTCACTCGGCGAAAAACAACGCAAGCGTTCTTTGACGCTGGTTTTCAGTTAGGCCGTGGTATCACTCCGGTCGAGCCGGCCCATTCGTGCCGAAGCATGGCTCTCCCACGTAAAAGAAGTAAGCAAAATATATAGGCCAAGTAACATTCTAAGTTAACTACCTATTAACTATTGTTATAATTATTTTACTGTACCTATAAATGTATTAGCTAGTAGTTACTTGTAAGATTGAGCATGTATTTGAATTTTGAATAAAGTATTTGTATTAACGAAATTAAAATAATGAACTTATTTAATAAATGGCCGCCAAAACACAATCCTACACTATCAAATAATTTAAAATTTGTTTCTCAGTAGCAAGGTAATCTACAAAATGATAAAAATAAACAAGTAAAATTACAAGAATTTTTATTTTTAGTTTGTTTCTATTGGAAGAAAATAAAAAAAGGAAATTACTTATCTTATTAATTTATTTATTCCTAATTTCCACTTTTACATACGAATTTTTTATTTGATTTAAATAAAACCATTTTTATGATTCGTTATTTAAGCAAAATCATTCACTAGGTACTCCGACACCATTAGTTGTAGTATGGTAACATTATTTTTTCTTAGAACTGTCAAGTTACTGAATACAATAAATGTCAAAGTAGGCATAGGTACGCTACAGGGTTACACAGTGCTCATTTAGACAAAAATTATCGGTACAGGAAAGATATTAAGTAAAAAAAATCGTCATTGGCATTTTACCACGTAGGTAGGTAGATAGGTACTAATAGAACTAGTGCCAACTTCAAAATATTACTGACAGAAATTGTAACGACAAGTCGGTCTGATTTTAACCTAATTACCTTAATGGAGTTGTTTGAACTCACTTTCGAAGTACTAGGTAGATATTGTTATAAATAAGCAAAGCGGTGTAGTAGAAACCAGTGGATATTCATAGTATATATTTGAGTACTTAAGTGTAAATTAAAATTTAATGGAGTTTCACTTTAGCTACATTTGGCATCAGTAACATAGTTCGTGATATAAAGTTCGTAAAATCGTGATGACTTAAAAATTACCTATAAATAATATCTAAAAACAGCAGTAAGTAGGGATATATATCGAATCAGCCATAACATAGGTATATACGAATCTTTTTTTTAAAATAATATATGATTAATAACCCTTCACAGTAGTATTTTCTGCGGTTACGTATATGCTTTTACAAACACAAACACCTGGTACGATTGGTATGACCTGGTATGACCTCTAGGTCATAAAATATTTGTTCCGTGAGGGAATCGTCAACTACGTCGTCTTATCACCGCCATACCAGAATCAGAGCCTGTACTACCGCGTAGGTTAATAATTTTTAGAAGTTAATAATCTCTATTATGCGCCAGGAGCAAAGCTTCTTGAATCACATTTATCAGCATCGATTCACATTTTCATGGGATAGGTGTGCAAACGAGCAGACGGATCGCTTGATAGAAAACGATTACCGCCGCCCATGGACAACCACAACACCAGAGGAGTTGCAAGTGCTTTGCCCGCTTTTTAAAAGGGTTTGGGCCTCCGGTATCCTCAATCAGTGAAACACAACGTAAGCGTTTGTCAAGCTGGTGTTCTGTGGGGCCATGCGAGTCGGCCCATTGGTGCCGAAGCCTGGTTCTCCCACGGTAAATTTTATCTACTTATTTAAAATAGATTTTGTTAATTTTGGATGTTGTTGTTTTGTAGATGCATGCGAGAAAGATAATCGTTGCGTACGCATTTGCATACAAAATGGCTGTTGATGCTATATTATGTGATTTAGGTGTATGCTGACACAGTATACGCACTACATATCAAGTATTTTCTGTATAAGTGTATACGCTGAGTATCAGGGAAAGCCTATAATGTCAGTTCAGCTTATACTGAAAACGGTAAATGGAATGGTTTATTAACAAGCTATACTTGTTAATAAGCCATTCCATTTACCATTTAGCAATTACTATTGGCTACGGCGCCAAGCCTTTAAAATCCAATGAACTGTCGCGTTCAATATAACGTAGAGCATAAATAGTCACAGCACGATAAAAGGGTTCGCAACACAAGGAGGCTATATATGTACATATTATACATAGTCAGCATCCTTACAGTGTTCACATTGTGAACATATTTCAGAAGCCGGACAAGCGATTGAACTCTACAGCCAGTTATAGTCATCGTCGCTTTTGTACAGGATATAATATTCTGATTTCTCACGCCTGCCTAACTCTATGGCACCACCCACCCTGCGTATTATATCCAATTTCTTCCATGAAATATATTCATATAAATATCTTTATGTGTTATTTTTGCATTTTTCATGCTAAGATTTTAAAGTTATTTAGTGAAGGAAAAAATACTGCCTTCGAGTCGAATTTTTCCTTCACTAAAATAACTTTAAAAAATTCATATTAAGTTTGATATTTTTCTAGATGTAGCTAGCAAAATCATTTATTGTATGCCTCATTAGCCTTGTGGTCCTGAGCGCGACTGTTACGCTAGAGCTACTGGGTTTGAAACCGAGGTCGAGTGTTATTGAGTTTTTCTATGAAATTCTCAGTAGCAGCTAGGAGTTTGGGATTTGTGCCCAGTTAATGGCAATAGGCTCGCCCCCTATTACATGGGCCTAAACACACCGGCGAACTGTGTGTGTACATTAGTATACGCCTCTGCCTAACCCTTCGGGGAATAAGGGCGTGATGATGATATGATATTTATTTTCAAAAATCAAGAAATCTCATTGTATTTCAGTTACACATCAGCGAGTAACAGTAACACTGACAGTAGCTTTAACTTTTTCAAAATTTGTTTTATTTTAACACGGTGCGGACGTTTTTATTGCAAAGAGTTACGACTGATAATAATAGCATCGTAATAGTGGTTTTAAGTTTTATGTATACCGATGTTCAGCCCACTCGGTGAAACGTTTGTGGCGTCTGCAGCTCGCGGAACTAGTTTGATTGTTTTTATCGTCAATATATTTATAAACAAAGTGGAATTACTTAACCGTTATATTTTTTTATGTGATAGGGGGACAAACGAGTAGCCGGATCGCCTGATGGTAAGCGATTACCGCCGCTCATGGACACCCGCTACACCAGAGGAGTCTCAAGTGCGTTGCCCGCCTTTTGAAAGGGTTTGGGCCTCCGCAATCCTCACTTACTTGGCGAAAATCAATGTAAGGGTTGTTTCACGCCGGTGTGAAAAAAAATTGGTGAAATAAATATTATAATATATAACCGAAACAATCTATAGATACTTATAATACTAATAAACTGCAAATCTAATTCCAAGTACCTGCTAACATTTACAAAACCTCACTGAAGACGACATGCATATCTAAAAATGTATTGGCTAAGCTACTTTCGTAATCAGTGTTTCGTGGTAAAAATATGTATCTAAATCCAAATAATGTAAGCGAAGAGTTTCAGGACTTTGGATCAACTGGATTTTACGTTGAATATATATATTTTTATATACAAAAATAATTAGGTATTTAGTAATTTATTTTGATTAATTTTTCAATAACAATTTGTGAGTAATCAATTAAGTAAAATGCTATATTTGTTGTTTTTAACATCATTGTCACAGATTTCTTTCCATTCTGGCAGTGTTACACACCGTATTAACATAATATTTCGTTTTACTATTAATTAACAGTGCACGCTAATCATTCCGTTAATTGTCAATACTTTGCTCATGTAATTTATTAGGCTTTACTCTTACGAGTGCAGAAGTCATACACGGTACATGGAATCAAATTATTATAATATTGCTTTAAAGAAAATATAATTACTATAGGTTACATTCGGGTAAAAGATGTTTAATATAAGCGTATAAATAGCGCGATAAATGTAGGTAAAGCAAAACTTTGTACCATTAGAATTAATTTACGTTAAAAGGCTATCTGTATTTAAAATTAAGTGATTTAACCGTAACCGAGCGCGAGGCGTCACTACACAGGAACCCATCGGTATAACATATCTATGTAGAGCCCAAAAAGCAATGAGCTGACCGAATGTTGAGTGCCAATTAAGCGGCACGCTGCCGTGTACCACACAGGACGTTACACCGCTGCTTATATACAAAAAGAGTAATCGATAAGTACTGATAGTTGGCCCGTGGATTAATGACGTCGAAATGGTTCATTAGGATATTTCCCAAGGAGAAAATGCGTGACAGGCAATGAACCCGCTCTGACCGATACACGTTAGAGGCATCGACGCCATCATAGCCATTTCAAATAGCTATTTTATAATTCTCTGTTTTACTTATTATTGTGGTTCTGTGAGAATATCGTATTTATTTGTGAAAAACATTGAGATTTTGTACTTCTCTACTATTATAAAATTTTAAAAAAGTTGTGTCTGTACATTGAAGATATTTAAAAAAAACAAATGGGTATTTACAAACGTCTCCGAATCCACAAATGGGATTTTTAAAATTTGTTACGGGTTGGAGCAAAAACTACTGAATATATTTTAATTTTGTTATCACTATTAGAAAGTATATGTTCCAAATAAAAAACTGGTGAACTTCTTATCCCAATTAATTGAACGGATCCTGAGATACAGCTTGACCTATCTGATGTATATAGACCCATATAAAGGAGAGATCATCACTGTTGGTTCGTGATTCAATTATTATTGGGATCCATTTTTAATCCTGACATAGCTTCACGTGAGCCAAGCCGCGGGCAAAAGCTAGTTTATAAATAAAACTGTCATAAAGGTTCGCTTATGTGTGCCATATTTAATTTATACATGCCTTTCAAACTAATATTCCATTATTAATGACTGGAGATGAAAGCGGAACAACTTGCCTCAACGTACGGAGGAACAACTAGCCCCTTCTTGGGGCTAGTTGTTCCTCCTGTTGTTCCTTGTCGACTTACATCTGAAAAAATTACTTTAGCCAAATTTTTTTTTTCAATGAATTCAACTAACTAACTTGAATCTAGAATAAATTCTGCATCTATTTATGTATGAATCATGGGTTACAAATGTTTTTATTCAATTAACTAGCTTCTGCCCGCGGCTTCGCCCCCGTGGAATTCGGTCTGTCATCACATCCCACGGGAACGGGATAAAAAGTATCCTATGTCCGTCTCCTGATTCTAAGCTACCTCGATCCACCAATTTTCAGTAAAATCGGTTCAGCCGTTCTTGAGTTATAAATGGAGTAACTAACACGACTTTCTTTTATATATATAGATATAAGATAAGATTGCGTCCTATTCCAAAATCGGAACGTCGAACCCCAGCCTCCCCTACTGAAATGCAAATGGTTAGTAACAAAAGTGCTCTTGACTATAGCGTTAGTGCGCGATAATGTGTATAAATTAAATTATATATCCAAGTTCAAAAAACAAGAAATACACTAGAAGTCTGGAGTCTTCTCCACAAGTAACAACATTAACACGGTTAATGTATTCAAGTCACGTCACCCTAAATATACAAGGTAGGTAGGTACCTACTAACATTGGCTATGGTGACGTCTCCGTTATTCATACATGTGGCATAGTATGGGCGTAGAGGGCGAAAAATATACTCGTAAACTAGTAGTTGAACACATTCTATTGTTGGTGTGGCTTGATCCCAGTTTCGTGCGAAGTAATTGGAATTTTGCTTTGCTTTGTGAGCGCGGAACTCTGTTACAGAGGTGAAAAAAACTTGCATAAACAAACAAAACAATATGTGTCCGATTCACTGAAAAGCCGATTAACAAAGTTAGCCTTTGTATGTGACAACATTTTTAGGCTACGGTAATGACAGTTCCGCATAGGTAACAAGTTTTATTTATGTTTTCTGCTTTTGAAAAGCTTGTGCATGGTAAACATTAAATGATATGGGGATGGCGAAAGTTACACAAAGCCAGTTCAATTGTCCCTTTTCGACTCAATTATAGCAGCAGCAAAAAATACGCAGCAAACAAAGGAGACAAAGCATAATAATATCTAGGATACAATATGCTGGCCTTATAATTGAATGGAGACGACTATAAATTAAAATATTTATAACATACCATCACGCCTGTATTCCCCGAAGGGTTAGGCAGAGGTGTACTTAGGTACACCCACAGTTCGCCGGTATGTTTAGGTCCCATGTAATAGGGGGCGAGCCTATTGCCACTAACCGGGCACAAATTCCAAACTCCGAGCTGCTACTGATAATTGCACAGAAAAACCCAATAACGCTTTGCTCCACCTGGGAATCGAACCCAGGACCTCTAGCGTAGAAGTCGCACTTGTGACCACTAGACTAACGAGGCAGTTTTATAATAATATTATATGCAATAATATTTATATCCAATTATTTTCTTGTGTAAAGGTAGTTCAAGGTAGTAAAGGAATATGAAGGCAAATTTCGACCTAGCGGGTGCGTCTCGCGGTGGCTTAGTGGTCATAGCGTCTGGTGTATTTATTCGGAATCCTTCGTGCAGTAATATTTTTCCTTCACTAAAATAACTAATAGTTAACAGTGAAAAAAAAGTATTATCGATGCTCGTGTTTTAATTCAACGAATACGAAAGCCGGGGAACTTTTTCAGGCCTTGTGGGAAATGTATCAAAGATAACTAATTAATAATGCTTCAACTTGGTGTTGGGGTTTGAGAATTATTTAATTAATTAGGTTTATAGGATAATCAACGAATTTGGATTATAAATATAATATATGTAAAGCAACGAGTACGATTATATGATTATCCAAGTACATAATTATAGTATGTACTAGCTTTTTCCCGCAGCTTCGCTCACGTGAAGCTATACTAGGGTTCAAATGGATCCCAAAAATACTTTAATCAAAAGCCAACAGCGACGACCTCTTCTTTGTATGGGTCTGTATCTCAGGATCCGTTAAATTAATTGAGATAAGAAGTTCACCAGTTTTTAAGTTAGGGTGCATATCGTTTTATAAAAATTTTGAATAATTATCAAGTCCTTTAACACGGGATTGCTTAAAGATACAAATTATAATTTTGTCTAATATGTTATCAATACTACACCATGTTGAAGCAGTGCAGGTGATTAAATCGCCATCCTGTATATAGAAAGAAAGGATTGTAAAAGGAGCATTTTAATTTCATTAATGAATTTTAATGAATTGTCAAACCTTTTGATTAAGTAGGTACTGTAAGAACTCATTTTCTGCGGAAACTACGAAACCTTAGAAATAAAATGGAGTTGATTACTAAACAGTACGATGATTGGCACCGACCCCTGCTCGGGAATATATCCTTTTATGAACCCATGAATAATTCTTGTCACATAGTGCGACACTTGCAATGTTTACCATGAAGGTCAGACTAAGGTTAGGGGCGAAGGACTTTAAGGTAACCTTATTTTTTATTTTGTAAAACAAGATATGCTTGTCATTTTATAAATTTATTCCCAAGAATAAGGCTAGGAGGTGTAATAAGTACAGTGGCGCAAAATAACTTGAACCAAAATGGTGGATGCGCAGTAGTCGTTTTTAGTACATTTTGCACGCAAATGCACTGCGCAAACTTTCCCCCTCTCCGTTAGTTTTGAGTCAAGTTATTTTGCGCGAATTAAGTAACACTCACAGTTCGCCAGTTTGTTTAGGTTTCGTGTAATATGGGACGAGCCTATTGTAATTAATCGGGCATAAATGTAAACTCCTTGCTGAACCTTGGAATCAAACCTAGCACCTCTAGTGTATCAATATAGACTTTGTAACCAATACACCAATGAGGAAGTTTTAAAATAAAAAACAACATGAATTTACCTATATTGAAGATAAATTAATATCAGATAATTTATTAACTTGAATCTAAACTAATTCTGTAAAATGATTTTACTAGCAGATTGCAATGAGTTCACATCCGGCAACTCTATTAAAGACGAACTGAGGTAATGTCTGTGAAAACGAAATTTGCAAAGCTTGAGGAATGACTGGCTACTGCAAGCGATAATAATGCTGTAAAATGGAGTATATATAAATATATTTGTTTGTTCGTCCTCTATTCGTATTCAGATGGGTGCTCTAGGTGGACTACGTCAAGAATTAGTGAAGATCTGATCACAAAATTTTGAAAGAAACAACAATAACAAGTACCTTCCTACCGTTCTAAACATGAGACAGATTTAATACAGCAAAAGAAAGGAAAGAACTTTGCGATGGATCACAATGCACAAAGATCATTTCTAGCTGTTCAATCTCTTCAAAAATAGAGGGTATTAAAAACTTTTCAGTTAATGAATAAATGCCTCTGCTTCATTGCTTTCGCGAATACTGTTCAGCACCGTTCGCGAAAGAATGTTTCAATTACACGCTGCATATAATTTGATTTCGAGACAGGTAATAAGGACATTCTATCTGCTGATACAGCAAATATTTCTTCATATTAGATACGTAATATAAGCTAATTTGGTACAAATTTCAAGGTACATATTCCCTTAAATAAACATTGCACTTGGCGCACATGGAGGTAAAAGATATCTACAACTTTCTTTCATGAAATTTCATGAAGTCTTAATAATCAAAATCGTGTTGGAAACACCAGAAACATTGCGGTGAGAACTACCCTGATGCTCTGTCCGGTAAAAATAATTTAAAGTTTAATTTTTCTTTGAAAATATTTCAATAACAGGATTAAAACATGAAAATCCCGTCAAAGCGAAAAGAGCTCTCATTCAGTGCACAAATTACTCAGAATTATAATTGTAACTGATTGAAATCTAGTGATGACGGCGGCCATGTTTTGTATAAATGGGGACGGACGATCGGGGTAAATTCCTGGAAATGGGAGGAGTGTCATCTCTGGACACACCTACCATTTTCCGGGAAATCGTGTACGTGTGTTTGTATTTCGAACTCTAGTATACAGCAACAAACATATCTATTAATGAAAGCTTCAGGTTCCTCGCAATCGCTTCTGGGCACTTAAGAAGATAAATACGCTAAGCCAGAAATAAGCTAGTTTAATTAAAACCCCTATTTCATTATTTTTCTGTTTCTCGGAATTTTAGTCCTTACATTAATTTATGTAAGTGTTTTGTGTACAGTAAAATTGTAGAACAGCTGTGTCTGTACATGGTAAAAATTAAAGGTATCTAAATATATAAAACTCAAAGGTGACTGACTGACATAGTGATCTATCAACGCACAGCCCAAATCTCTGGAGGGATTGGGTTGAAATTTGGCATGCAGGTAGATGTTATGACGTAGGCATCCGCTAAGAAAGGATTTTGATAAATTCTACCCCCAAGGGGATAAAATAGGGGATGAAACTTTGTATGAAACTTTGTCAATTTTAAACCGATCGGGCTGAGACTTTGCATGCATATAGCTACTATGACGTAGGCATCCCCTAAGAAAGGATTTTGATAAATTCTACCATCTTATATATCATCACACTAAGACTAATTAACTATTTCACGCGGACGAAGTCGCGGGCGGAAGCTAGTTAGTAATAAAACGAATCGTCAAATTTTTGCCTGTCCCTTTGTAAGTGCATAGAATTAGATACTACAAAAAAATGTATTGCTGTTGCGTGATTTACATTCGAATCGAATGGCATTGTTTTGTAAAACTAAACTGAAGAACCAAGTTCTTTTGAATAATTATCGCAATTCGAATATTAGTGACTCAATAAACGGACGTTATGCAATTTGTTCAGAAACAAGAACTCCACCTACACGCTTCGTTGGCCAAAAACATATAAATAATTAAAAATTATATTAATAACTCTTTGAACTTAGTTATAAAATGACTAGATGGCAATAATTTAAAAAATAATTTAAGTAAAACAAAAATAATACCCTATTGACAACGGAATACCAGTACGAACGACTTTCTAGTAATATAATAATGACATTATTGAAGAAGTTAATTGTACTAAAATATTAGGGATCAAAATTGAGAAAAAGTAAACTGGAAACAGACCATTCAACAGCTGTGCAAAAAAAAAATTAATCTACATATAATATGCTTTACACAATCTATCGCCAACCACACGGAGGCCCTTCTCAGTAAGTATATTTTTTAAATGTTAATAATATTTTTTTGCAAATATAAGCAATGTACAGACACGGGTCACTTACATTCTTATTAAATGTAAGATAATTGTAACTATGGACATTAATAAACTATTGATTTAATTATGTGATTATAAATCGAATATCATTTTTGCATACCGCTCTGGTTAAATATGACTGAGTTAGCTATTTTCAACCCATACCATGGAATTGGTATTATTTTAATAACTAAAATTATTTACAAGAACGACTTACTTGACTTTAAAATAGGATTCACAGCACAATTATAGTATTTATATATAACACAGAGAACCAGAACAAATACGTAAATGCATAATATGTATATCATTGATTTCAGCTAACGCACGTCAATGACCCGCAAATCAATGCCATCCCGTCAGTGAGGTTGAATTCACGTCATAATTATGAATATTTGAAGCGGGCGTGGATAGCGAAATACGAAATTATAATAGTATGTATACTGATATAATTTCTCTCTTTGAGTATCAAAGGAGTATCGGGCCCGATTTATCTACTTATTTTCTTGTTTTACAGCCCTAGGGCTGTAAATTAAAATCGTTTCTAGCCAGATTTAGACTTTTTAATACTGACACAATATTTAATAATTTTAATAACATAACATAACATACCATCACGCCTGTATTCCCCGAAGGGTTAGGCAGAGGCGTACTAATGTACACCCACAGTTCGCCGGTATGTTTAGGTCCCATGTAATAGGGGGCGAGCCTATTGCCATTAACCGGGCACAAATTCCTAACTCCGAGCTGGTACTGGGAATTTCATAGAAAAACCCAATAACACTGCTCGACCTGGGAATCGAACCCAGGACCTCTAGCGTAGCAGTCGCGGTCAGGACCACTTGGCTATTGAGGCAGCTAGGCCATAACTTTAATATAGCAAAGAAATTCTTTTTTCTTTGCAATTGCAATGGTTAATATTTCGAACAAATAATTTCACTAATAATATGCGTTTTTGTGTTATGGTAACAAACCTTCACGGTGATACAACTAAAACGTTTAACCTGTGCATTGAATACATTCAAGTTCCAAAAAAATACTCACGTTTTGCGGTACAGGTATAACAGACATTCAGCTGAGGTAACTTACCTGTGAAAGAAAGAAATATGAAATAAATTTTCTTCATAAGTTTTGCATTAAGGGAATTGCAATTTAAAAGGTAAATGATGTCACAAAGTCAAATGTGTGCTCTCAGTCCTTCACACAATTTGTTCATTTTGCTGTGCATAAGACGGCCCGACCACCTAAACTTTTAAGAGTTAAATTTATTAAAATTTAGTCTCTCGTTTAAAATAATTACACATTTAACAGACACTTTATTTCAAGACAGCCGGGACGTTTCGGTTACGGTTACGTTTCTTGGGGCTTTCAATAGATAACTATCACCTCATGTAAGGCCACAATCACTACTTATTATAAAACAGTCCTTTCCCGCTGTCTGTCCCTATGTATGATTAGATCTTTTAAACTACGCAACGGATTTTGATGCGGTTTTTTTAATAGATAGAGTGATTTAAGAGGAAGGTTTTAAGCTATTTAACATCACGCTATGACTCTTAGGACCGGGGCAGCGCGGGTGAAACCGCGGGCGGGTCGCTAGTATATTCTATAGATCAGTGATACCCAAAGTGTCTATATCGAGCCCCCCAGGCGTCGACGACGACCAACAACATCAAAACAGAAAAAATTGGGTATATGTATGTAAATGGTATGGGTATAATGAATTTACAAATAATAAAATTAAGTAAGAACGGGGTCTGCTTAAAACAGAAATACATAGCAAGTGGTCGACAAGATAAAAATGTTTGGGGACCTCTGCTAAAGATGTATCAATATTTTGTTATACCACTGGTACATCACACAGCTAAAGCTTACAAAATTTGACTCATGGTCTAATCCAATAGTTACAGAGTGACATTCGAATATTCCGCAGTCACCAGCTAATTTTTACACCATAAGTACAGTTAGCCGTACTGTAACAAGCTGTCAAAATACATTGCGAACGACAATGAACCAGTTATATTTTGTATCCGAAATTTTTGTGCTTGGCTGGTTTAATAAATATATTTAACATAATTTATTGAATTCATTGTATATTGTTTGGGATGCAAATAATATTAAATTGTTTCACTGGTTATAGAAAAAAAATCTCAAAACATTGAAAAATAAAAATTGAATGACCGGTGATATTTTAGAAATATAGTAAGTATTAATATACTTTGAAAGTTTAATAAAAAGTAAGCAGAAACTATAGACCGCCACTTGCTACGATTCTTGCATATTTCTTTTGCTTCTGCGACATTCATACATGTTCTCATACAAACGCGCCGGTTGCGAGTACTACGCACCTGATCTTTTTTAAGGACTTCGCCAATAAGATCGGTGTACGTCCTTCTAGGACGGCCTCTTCTGACGCTGTCGCTGATATCCGCCTTATAAATTCCTTTCGTTAATCGTCTTTCATTCATTTCTCTCAACGTGTCCAAACCATCTCAGCATATTCTTTTCAATACGCGTCACCACATCATCTTTCAGTCCGCAACGTTGTCTTATCACACTGTTCCTTAATCTATCATTCCGATAGTATAATACAATTTTATAATAGAAGAGATGTATCCGAATGTGCTGTCAATCCAGGCTAGTGTGGTGGTGTCGATGGGAGCCTGTCTGCCACCCCAGCCGGATACGCTTCATATCAATGTAATTTAATTATCAAGCACGATCGGCTCACAACACAACACCGTTTTGGTTAAATTCCATATGCAATAATCAGAATGCTTCAAATGCTTTGTGCTTTAAGTGTACTGTGCAATATGTAGGTACTTAGAAGCTTTAGCCGTCATTGTGTTTCCATTTGTAACTGACTGATATATGCAGCAGCAGAAAATTATTCTTCATATATTGTTAAATTATATTGCATGTAAACTAAAACCCGGTCAAAAATTCAATAGAAAAATATAAATGAAGAAAACGGGCCCAAATTTGAAAATTATATTGTATCAGAATAGTCTTCCAAAAGCACATAATATCATAAGAACTAAGTAACTAACAATTTTCGTAGACAAATCTGTCAAAAATCAACAAATATATAATAATTAACATAGGTTTGTATAAATCTAGATCAGGCAGTACGTTCCACATCTGAAGATTCAAATATTTTTATTTTCACTCTACACCAAGTATTATAAAACTGTACTTGTTTTAGTTATGATTAAGATACTAATCATATAGGTACCTACTGTTAAAATTTGAATATAGAAGAAATGTACACTTTTTTGTAAAATGTTTTTAATTTATTTTTATATTTTATAGACTTGAGGTTCCGCATAATTTTAACTTCACCATAGACGAATTACTGACCAGTATTTCAAAATGTACATTATTTTACTGAAAGCGATCCAGTTTTTGACGCGTATTAATAATTTTTTTTCTAGAATAGGTTTACAGAGCCAGGCCTATGTAATCGTTTCATTGTAGGTATGGGCTACCCTAATTAAACCGAACGCGTAGGGTCGGCGACAGTCAACATTCACTGGAGAAGCGTTCAGGTGTGAATAGGCTAGCCACAATTGGTTTGTTAGACTCTACCTGTAAACACATACGAAAGCTTTGGCTGAGGGACCATCGTTGCTAATGAGAAACGAGTGATTGAGATGTACGTTACGAGAAAATGCACTTTGGATTTAATGAAATGGTTTTCGGTCGTTCGATTTTTCCTAAAACGCGAAAACCCATCGCTTCCTATGAAGGGATTCCTACCTTTGAAAGGAAGACTAGACCTAGACGGTTAAACAATTGCAACAGTATAAATTTTCATCAAATATTATCGTACATAGTTTAAGTTTTTTTATAAATACAGCAAAATCACATTACTCGAATAAATAAGCGAGTTTCCCCTGAAACCTATAAGTACAAGAAATGAATATGATTTAATATAACTCACCATTCCGTATGTAATCATTGAAGTGGAAAGCACTATTTATGTACACCCACAGTTCGCGGGTAGGTTTATGTAATAGGGGGCGAGTCTATTGACCTTAACCGGGACATATCCAAATAGCTGTAACTGATAATTTTATTAAAAAAAACTTGGCTCGATCTAAGAATCCAACCTCTAGCGTAGTAGTTGAATTAAATTATGATTTAAACCAAACGTGTGACAATAAAATCCATCGTAAAATGTACTTAATATACGGCACAACAGGATGGCAGTAAAAGGTGTTGCTTTAATAATAAACGCTCGAAATTCTTTGAGAGTGAATAGAGGACACCCGCCGTGAAATGACGGAATGAAATAAAGCCAGTATACCAGTTTTGTTGTATTCCACTCCAGTTTATAAATATTGAAGAAAACAGTGATACTAGTTGTCTTCCGCGGTTTACCCGCGTTGAAGATTAGTGTTATACCCTGTGAGAGTAAGTAAGTCCCGTCTATGTGAGTGCTTACCTACGCCAGAAAAGTGAATGGGAGTTGGCTAAGCGTGGAATGAATCAGTCAGGATAAAATATGATCTTTTTGTACCTACTTTAAAAAGCCTGAACACCGGGTAAAATATAGCCAAACCATTTGCATATAATAAAAAAACAGCACCTGTAAGCATAAAATTCATGGCTTTCCACTTTCTTCTCAGAGTTTTATCCCTTTTTGACTAAATTCTAATTAACGGGGACCTATACCCTGTAGGGAATTTCAATACTAAAAAGTTATATATAAAAATATATAGTTTATTTAAAAGTTATGTATCTGAGATTTCATCATTCGTCAGTGAGAGATATTTCACTTTTATAAGAATATGTCTATGTAGATAGGGATTAGTAAGTTTTGATTCATTAAAATTATAGAAAACTTTGGCGGACTTTTTTATGTAAGTACCTACATTAAACATATTTTAATATTTACATATAAGCATTTTGCGTAGGGAGCTTTCCTTACCTAAATGTTATCTATTAATATTATAATGTGTTTGACCTTTTTATTAAGGCCTTTTAGTAGGGACTTTTCTTATAGGAGACCAATATTGAGTAGTTTTATAGTATTCAATATTGGTTTCCATAAGTAAAAGCAGATATAACTTGCGCTGAAAGATATTCGAGGGCAATAAATAAATCGTGTTCAGCACAATAAAACAGCCGTAGATATCACGTAATACTTGAGAATTACGGTAGAACCCGCTTATATATTAAAGACAGCTTTATTGCGAAATTGATTTTGAATTATATGAGAGCTCAACATACGTTTTGTATATTTTAGAAAAATATGATTCTAAATCCTTGGTAGTTTGAAATACACGACTTATGAATGCTTATATTAAGTTAGCTGTAGGGTTTCAGTTCCTTACATTTGCTATATGATTTAATCTTCATCTATTGATACGTTATCGCTGCGTAGGCCGCGTTGGGCAGATTGCGGATGACGCCACACATAGCAAACACCTTAACTGAAGTGCTATTAGGTATCGTATTTCTAAGTACCTTCACGTCTACATGTATGCAGAGTCGAATCAGAATGGCTTCGAACAAGGAAAAGATTTACTGCAGAGTATTGAAAAATTACTAAAATGTATACAGTCTTAAAATTAAACAGTAATTAAATCCGCAAAGGAATCCTTATCACGTCATTAATTCTTCCGAATATATTTCATCGCGTTGAACAATGACACATATAAAAACAATTTCATTTAATTTCAATTAAATTATTATGCCTATTTTAGAACATAATTATTGTATATTGAAAATATTTGTAGACTTTAGCCGAACTCCTGTTTCCTGTGATTATGATATGTTATTGAAAATATTTAAAAATCTGTAGAAGTTGTTCAAATGGTTCAATACGCTGTGGTTAACTTTAAATGTCTGCAAATAAAAATTGTGCATTGCATTAGGTAGGTACTTATGATGGTATTTAAATTTAACGAATACACATTTTGAACAAACTGCCACCTGAGCATTGCAGGATTCACCAAACTGAGCGTTATTAAAATGGAATGATGTATGGAAAACTTTGTTAATTTTAGTTTTCGTAAATATGAAAACCATTCCGTTATTTTATTGATACAAGTATGAAAGTCAACAGTGTTGGCAGACGGAATTTATTTAATCAGAACGATAGACGGGACTGTAGTCGGTATTGCTTGCTCTGAACATAACTGGGCATTCAAAACTTAAATAGAGATGTTTAATGTATTTTAGTGGTGTCTTTATGTACCCCCGTATGCTTAACGTTTCGTAAAGGCATATCTGTTTGTACTCTGTACAGAGAAGATTTTAACATAATTTATTTTAGAAGAGTGTCCATGGAGTTTCTTACCAGATTCTTCTCCATAACCGTGAAACTAGAATCATAACGTTTCATAAACGGTTGCAAAACCTTATCTCTTAATCTTCTCCGGGTGTTTCTTATGTAGAATTATAAGTATGTTTTTACAAAAAAAAGTAGATAAGTATTATATCCATTGTCTAGTACCCATAGTACAAGCTCAGCTTAGTTTGGGACTAGACGGTGCTGAGTAAAAATGTCGCAAAATATTTATTTATTTATTCTGTACTATTGTAAAAATCTGTGTCTGTACATTGAAGATATTTAAAAAAAACAAGTAGGTTAGGGTATATAAACATCTCCGAACCCAAAAATGTGATTTTTAAAATTCGTGTCTTTTTGTTACGGGTTGGCGCAAAAAATACTGAATAGAATTTAATTTTGTTATCACTGTTAGAAAGTATGTGCTCCAACTTAAAAATGCTATACTTCTTTTCTCAGATAATTAAACGGAACCTGAGATACAGTTTGATCTCTCTAATGTATAGAGACCCATACAAAGAAGGGATCTGCACTGTTGTTTTTTGAGCTTCAAGTGAGCGAAGCTATATCAGGAGTAAAAATGGAATAACCAACATTGATGATCTCTTCTTTGTATGGGCCTCTATACATCAGGGAGGTCAAGCTGTATCTCAGGATTCGTTTAATTAATTGAGATAAGAAGTTCACCAGTTTTTAAGTTGAAGCATATACTTTCTAACAGTGATAGTAAAATTAAAATCTATTCAGTAGTTTTTGCTCCAACCCGTAACAAACAGACAAACAGACAAGAATTTTAAAAATCGCATTTTCGGATTCGGAGACGTTTATATAACCCACGTGTTTTTTTTAAGAGAAGAGACTTGTTCCAATTTGTCGTAGTAATGAAGTAGGTACTACGACTAACTGCTGGAATTAAGATCCTCTACGATGAATATGCACTAAGCAATAGCACATTGAATTGCATTGATTCGTGCTACGACGCGGTGCGACATACCGCATGCAAACAGAGTATACCTCAATAGCACAGCACTAATTTACGTAATCGTGCGTACAAGATAGCTTCGGTACTGTTGATAGTTTCTGTCTTACTAGTAGATAGTGTAACTGGAATTCCACTTGTATTAAAACTAACAATATATTTAATAATTAGTAACAAACACATGTCTAGTCTAAATTTAATTAAAATCAATTGCCGCGTGTATGATTTATTTATTTTTAACCCCCGACGCAAAAACGACGGGGTGTTATAAGTTTGACGTGTCTGTGTGTGTGTGTGTGTGTCTGTGGCATCGTAGCTCCCGAATGGATGAACCGATTTTGATTTTGTTTTTTTTTGTTTGAAAGGTGAATAAGTCGGGAGTGTTCTTAGCTATGTTTGATGAAAATCGGTCCAAGATGGCCGCCGCCACAAGATGGCGGTTTACATATTTTTTCACAACTCCCACAATATTGGTATCAAATGAAAGGGCCTGACTAGTAGAATACTATACACTTGAAAAATTTCAAATCCAAGATGGCCGCCTCCACGAAATTGTGAATTTATTAAGTTTTTTCACTACTCCCTCAATAAAGGTATCAAATGAAAGGGCTTGACTAGTAGAATACTATACACTATGATATAAAATATACAATAACTATGAAATAATTGTACAAAAGTTGAATAACTAAACGAAGAAAATACCTAATTAAACACTAAATTACCTGGATCTTAAAACGAAAGAAAATAAAAGAAATTAAACAAAATAACTAAGGAGTCCCTACAAAAAGTGTGAAATAACAAATTAAATTAAAAATTTAAAAAAACCCCCGTCACAACAAATCAACTTAAAAACCTAAAAGAAAAACTATGATGAAATAACCACAACTAGAACAAAAAAGGTATAAACCTGAATCCCTATAAAAAGAAAAAAATAATCTTGAAATTATAACCCTTCGTAAGTAGGATAAAGTTTTTTGATTAAATTTTGTAGCGTCGGGGGACCGCTCTCTAGCTCTCGCGTGTCTGCCCGCTCGGGTCGCCAAACTTGAATATGTTACGCTCCGCCCACTTTACGCCCTCCCGCGCGTCGCGGCGATGTACGCGCCATCCACATCAATTCTGAATTCGCGCGATTCACGTTCGAGAAGCAAAAGGAAAGGAAAGGATTCACATAATTAGAGACTACGAGCTCTAAATATAAAATGTCAATAAAAAAAATATTTCGACCCTCCGCCAATTCACCCTTCCGAGGTCATTGAGTCCTGCACTGCGAAATTTTCAAACTATGTCCATACATCTGTCTATATCTGAGAATAGTGCTAGTAAGTGCTGGTAAGTGCTACTTAGCGCTGTAGTGGTCAAAATACAAAACAGAAATGTCAGCTTTGTGCAGTTCGGTGACAACTGAGGTATGAAACTAGTTTTAATATTTGTTTGGTCGTTGTTAAAATAAATTTCACCAGAGTTATATTAAATACGTATGTGAGTAAACTTTAATATTAACTAAGTACGTTCTCTATGCCGTATTTGACATGCGACACATTATTTCAATTTGTAATGTGAACATAAATAAAGGTGAGTATTGCGTTTCGTTTGTCGCGTCGAAAACGTATACACATATTATGTGGGCGGGGGATTAATAATGTCCACGGTAATCAATCGATCGCAAAGGTCAGTTTTTGAATGTCTCAGTTGTTACAGGAAACCAATAACTTGTTGGTGATAATTAGAATCCAGAAAAGCTTGATAACCGTTTTTCTACACTTAACATAAATATTGTTTTGGTAAAGGTATGGCAATTGTATGTGTTTATTACGTGTATCGACAATTCAAAATAAATAAACACTTAAAAGCTGCTCGTATTTCTCCGATACGATATTGCAGAACGCAATACTTCTTAGTGTCTGACGTTAGTAGAAAATTCCAAAAAGGTAAACGGCAATCAGAACTTGAATTTACTGTGTGTTTAGCAATAATTATTTCTTACTCTGGATATTCCGATTCCACATTGATATGAAACTTTTAACGAAAAGAAAAACCGCCTTCAAAAACCTGAAATAAATGTTAGGTAGGTTGTTTTCGACACCGACTTCCGAAACTAATTCTTCTAACTTAGTCTAACATTATTTTTTTTTATTTAAATGCGGTTTCTAATTTTTATCCTCCGACGAAAAAGAGGGGTGTTATAAGTTTGTAGTGTGACTCTGTGTGTTTCTGTTGCATTATAGCGCCTGCTCAGGTGAACCGATTCTGATCATAAGTGTTTTGTTTGAAAGGTGCGTTAATCGAGTGTTCTTAGCTATATTTCAAGACAAATTACTCAGCCGTTTGAAGAGCATCACTTCTTTTCTTGTTGATAAAATAATTTAATAAACAACTTCCACAGGTCTGTTCGAAACGAAATTTATAATCCTGTCACTTGTGAAAGATATTACTAAATCTGCAGCATACCGAACCCGCCAGAAGAACTCCTCAACGGTGTACGGCATCTCTTTGTGTCTACATCATACGATGCACTCAATCTGCAGATTGTTGTTCAAAATGTAGTAAAATTTTCAAATATTAAAATTCTACACTAACCGAGTACAAAAGTCGTAAGTAAATCGTATTTAAATTTCAGCTTGGATCTCAAAACCTCACGCACTATATTTCTTTGGCAAAACCTAATCACTATAGGAATAGGTATTCATGAAAATACAAGTACATATTATATATTTGCGAATGTGGTAATAGAGACGATAGTAGAGTGTCAACTTTAAAGAAACGCCCAACATAAAAATCTCTAAAAATGAATTAAAAATCTCTACGTTTAATATAAGTAGAATATTTTAATCCAAATTTCGTTGTGTCGGAGGACCGCTCCAAATAAGAAGTCTCATTTAAACGTGAACACTTCCATCGATATTAACATCTGTCATATTTGTTAATAACTAGCGTTGTCAACACAAAACCCCAAATATGTTGGTGTGACTTCCAATCTACGTCATTAAAATTTAAATACCTATCGGATTGTCCAGTAGAAACGAAAACATACTACATACGGTATAATTACAATTTAAATCTAATGGCTGATTGTCTATATTCGGTAAAGCACTAATTATTAATGGAATGAAATATGTCACTGCCTGGTAATGGTAATGTAATTACTGAACAATTTACTATTGTTTATGTTTCGGTGTTTGTTGATGTTGCTAGTAGGTGTAAAATGTAAGCCTGACATATTGGTTCTTTAATATGTTTAATTACGTGAAGCGTGCGCTCGCTTTCGGAACGACTCTTTCGGAGGGGCGGGGTTGACCAAAAGCCGAACAAAAGCCGGACAGGCCGGACTTGTATATATTAGGCCAGACACGACTGTAAAAGGCTGGACATGTCCGGATAAATTTGGACATCTGGCAGCCCTAAATGGGTGTTTTTCATTTTAGTAACAGGTACAATGGTTTTTATTGTTGAAGGAAAGAACAATAGTAGATAGAGCACGCGATTCAAGTAAAATAATTACGCTTTAGAGTTCTGGCTCATAAACTATATCTGCGGGTATAAGTCCCATTGCCACCAAATCGGACTTATACCCCTTTTCATTAGAGGCACAGGTATAAGTACACGACGAAATCACGGAACACATTTGGTGGCGGTTTAGCATTTGAGGGTGTTAGTTAACTCGGGTGTATCACTAGTTCCTACTTACCATCAAGCGGACGCGAACAAATAGTGGAGAAATCTATAATATAAAAAATGAATCCCTATTTCCTATAGGTCGTGGCAACACGCGTCTCGAACGGCTGGACCAATTTTGCTAATTATTTTTTTCTTGTGTTTGAAGGTTCGTATGAAAGAAAAACTTAGAAAATTGCGCGGAACAATTCAATATTCATAGTTAAGACAACGTCTGTCGGTCAGCTAGTGCTAGCTAGGTTTTATAAAGTATGCTGTTTAAAGTAATTCACCCGAAAATCAAATTCAAAAGAGAAACACGCGGCTATGTGCCAGAAATATAATCATATACCGACGGACTGAAAACAGTTAATAATTACATTAATTACATTATTTACACAATGTCTCATTTATATTTCAATTCAATTATAAAATTGCCTCAGCTTTTGTTGTACTAAAAATTTGTAGGTACTCTAACGGCTAAATAACCAACACAAGTTGTTTTTTATTTCTTTGGTCGTGGATCAAAGACAAGTTCAAATGTTTCTATTTCAAATAGGGTTTTACAAGCGTTCATGAAACGTTATGATTCTAGATGCACGGTTTCAAAAGGTTGATCCTATGGAGAAGAACCCGGTAAGAAACTCCATATAAAACTCGTCCTTAATATGCAATTCATATCGCTTTATGCCGATATTAGAGCAATTTACGCCCCACTTCACTAATGTGAACTTATGATGCTGACAAATATTGGCGATAGAGACGTCTTTCGGCTGACATAACAATGATAAAACCTAATATGTAATCGCATTTGGAATACTATTGAATTCAAGCTGTTGCAAAAGGACTTAATTACTATAATTTGGTTCCTAGGTGGCGTATTAAAATAAAACATGCACCAGATTCTAAATTAAAAGGAATTCAGCTGTGAAAATGAGGGTACAAATATACAGATGGCCAAAAATTATTAAAAAATCTTGTTTTGCCTTCTGTTGCTGTAATAAAGCCCCCATATTAGTTCGTTCAATATCTCTACAGGCATTGGCCTGTTATAATTTTACTAGCTTCTGCCCGCGACGTCGTCCGCGTAGCGTGATGATATATAGCCTATAGCCTTCCTCAGTAAATGGGCTATCTAACACTGAAAGATTTTTTTAAATCGGACCAGTAGTTCCTAAGATTAGCGCGTTCAAGCAAACAAACAAACAAACTCTTCAGCTTTATATATTAGTATAGATATAGATTATATGTACTAAATTAGATTCCTTGTATAGGTATACCCTACACATGTAAATGTTTATGAAGTTTCGGGTCGCAGGTAATTAATATTATAGAAGAGGAGAGAATAAGAAGCGGAATGTTAAGTGGTCTAATTATTATGCATTTATTCCGTGCCGGTAATATAAATGGCTGCTTAGAAACACCGTTGGTGTTGCTTGGAAGGGGTTTTTTGTACCAAATAAACCCTTCATAAAATACTATATTTTTTTTATAATGCAAGTACTTGTGTTACGAGTGGGTTCAGATCGGTAGTGCAATGGGTGGTGTTCAAACCGGCAACCACATGTTCGCAAGTCCAACGCCCTAGCCATTAGGCTACCGCCGCTTCATGGATCAACATGACGTATTCAAACTGAATCAACATGTAAAAATTCAATATAATCCGTAGGATAAGAGGAAGTGGTTCTAATTCAACTTTCAAGATTATGTAAAAATACTGCCTCATTAGCCTAGTGGTCCTGAGCGCTACTGCGACGCTAGAGGTCCTGGGTTCGATCCCCAGGTCCAACAAAGTGTTATTGGGTTGTTCTAGGAAATTCCCAGCTCAGAGTTTGGAATTTGTGCCCAGTTAATGGCAATAGGCTCGCCCCCTATTACATTGGACCTAAACATACCGGCGAACTGTGGGTATACATTAGTATGCCTCTGCCTAACCCTTCGGGGAATACAGCCGTGATGGTATGTTAACAAACATTGCAAGTTAATAAAAAGCTTGTAAAAATACTATGTTTTCCCGAACAACTGTTAGCAACCGTTAACACCGTCGATCACAGAAAAATTTTCAAAAGCTTCACATCACCCCTCTATCTAGATAAACGTTATAAATAGTAGATTGTATTGTAAGGGAGCAAAGTAATATTTTTACGGCGAGGGCACTTTTTTGAATCCAGAGCGAAGCGAGGGATTCTTTGGTAGAATCCTGAACGTAGCGTGGGATTCAAAGTACGTCGCCCGAGCCAAAAATATATTTTGCGCCCGAATAATACACTCTACTTTTCATCACCCACTATGAGAAAATAAAAGGCGCCTCATCAACCGGTGGCGGCGCCGACGGCGCGACCTTAGGCCGTCGTACCAGCCAGTCTTTATTCAAACAATATTTGCATTCGATCTCTTTGGCGCTGAACACTAAGATGTTCTAAATTTAAAAAGTGCGCGGAAATGTAAATTGCGGCGCACTTATAAAGAGGATTAAAAGCTCATTACGGCCCGCTCAAAAAGTGCGCGGCAAAGTAAATTGCGGCGCACTTAAAGAGGATTAAAATCTCATTACTGCCCGCTAAAAGTTTCTTCTAGAAAACACCACCTTTGGGTGCACTTAAAGGCGAACCAAGTGGTTCTTTTCGAATAGATGGGATAAAAATGATATTACTCAAGATTTTTCTTGTATGCTGGTATAACATGATAATAATATGTGTACGATGCTTGTGAGAAGAACAGTGCTCTTTGACGGCACATGCATTAATTTTGCTATTCCTGGAAGTACAATGTTTGCTCATAAGAGCGCAGGAACATTTTTACATTTTGAACTGCCTTTACCTACATATGCGCCCTTCGAACGAAGTGCCTATACTATAGGTATAGCTGTTCGTACAGCCAATGACACGTTGTTTATTGTTAAACACGCTTGTCTAAAAGTGATCAGAACCAGGGACTAAACTACTATTTCAATTGTGTCAGAATTGTCTTTCAATGGTTCTAAATCAGACAATAACAGATTTAGAAGGAAAAACTGGCAATAATCAACAATATGAATGACGATTTTCAGATAGTAAAATAGTAAAGTTAGGGTCCTAATATTGCACAGCCCTCGCCGTTCAATTATGATTAATTATTGTTAATGAGGTAATGTATGTGGTTACCTCATTTAATATTCAATAGGTTAAATAACTACGAACAAATTGAGCTCCCTGAATTATGGTTGAGCTACACCTACACGATGACTGATGCATGCTTGCCGTCAGTTAGGACTGGTCTACTCAAAGCTGATATGGTTCTTTCCTCAAAAGGCCATTTCAGACATTGCCCTGCATTGTCCCACTCACATTATTCTATGTCTGGACTTGATTCTCTGAGTTTGTTTCGGTGTTTCTTCTCAGAGGTCGTCAGTTAGGAAATGCCGAAGCCATTAAAAGAAAAGCCAGGTACAAAAAAAAAAACATTGATTTGTAAAAGTGTCTCTAAAGATCTACTGACAAAAATAAATGTAATTCCATTTCATTTAAACTTTTGGTGGAACTAAATTTTGTAGTTTTCTTAGAGTTCCGTACCACAAATGAAAAAACTAAACAATATATGGTTACTTCTTTGACCGTCTGTCTTATAGCCGATCTGTCAAGATTCTTGCTCAGGAGTGCGTGGTACCGACTAGTTTACGGCATCTTGCGAGCTTTAAAAAAATCAAGGGTCTAAGTCAATAAAATAATACGGCCATGTATGCGGTATATTTAGACAATTGCAAATATATGAAAACCTAAGGTAAGTAAGTACCGTTGAACTAGAATCATGAAGAGGGCAAGGAGTAAGCTCAGGTAAAGGACTAAATCCATCCAATTTAATTGTAGCTATATAATAAATCATCATCATCAGCATCATTATAATAAACTTACATTTACAGTTTGGGAAAATGACTCAAACATACCGATATCAACTTTTGTTTTAATTCGATTTATCTTATCGTTAGCGCAATGTTCAGTGCTTTCATAAAATATTCAGTAATGATAACTTAGACCATCTAAAAATATAGTTTAAGATTTGTAATGATATTGGTGCAAGTAGGAAATTTGTGCGGACTCTCATTTTGCCGTTTTCTTTTATTAATGTACGGATGTAACTATAGCACAGCATTCTTATATAACAACCCTGTTGTACATTATATGTTCGTAGAAACGCAATACTCCGTAAAAAAATATTAATTAAATTAAAACTGGAAAATAGTAATTCCAGTTACTATTTTCCATTATTTTACTGGAAGCTGGCTATGATGATGCTAAAAAGGCATTGAAGTAATTCTAATTAGATTCACATAAAAAAATAAGCTGCTATGGATTCTAATAAATTAATACATTTCAGAGAAATTCTCCGCCCTTAGTACAGCGAGGCGACTTATTAATTTTTAATTAACTTTAACCGATGGGTTTTCTCGATGAATAATTAGCAGTAGTCTCATTGAAACTTAATTACGAAAATAAGCAGCGTCGTACCTATATAAAAGATGCTTTGATATGTCATCGCATCAGAAAAGACATGAATTCTGGGCTTACAGCAATTTTATTCAACAATCACAGTTGCGCAGTGATTAAAAATGAATCAATATTTACCGATTCTACAGACAGGCTGTTCTTTGATTTGCCAATCCTATATACCGAATCCAAAACTAGGAATATTTCTACAAATATGTGTTATCAAAATATAGGTAGGTATGCACAATCGGACAGATTCTTTTTACTCCTATATCGTGATTCCGTCTGTGTAATTAAACGAACTAACTTTGCTCGCTCATGCGCATGAAAAACTGAACTATAGTACGTTCATAACACGTCCCAATCGACAGTACAAATTAGCTCGTCTTAAAGTGCACGCTTACTGGAAGCATTCGCCTGTAATGTAACGTTACAGAGTCGAGCATTACAGTGCGCAAGCTGTAATGTTACAGATTCGAGCATGACATTGGTGGAGGAGGAGAACTGAGCTCAATAAGACGACGAAGTGCGCAACTTGATGAATGTAATGCTCAAAATCGAACTGAAATGTTACTTTACAGGCGAATGCTCGTTAAGTCAGGGAGAAGGTATTGTAATGTAATGCTTAAAAACGAATCAATCTGAAATATTATCTACAGTACAGTCGATGGGAGCATTCGACTGTCAAATGCTCCCAGTGAGGGAGCACCTTTATAACAACGTATAGGTTACGTATGATAAAGTCCTATCCTAACCTTTTTTTTGAAGTTCGTATAATTTATCGATTAATATTATAAACTAGCTTCTGCCCGCGGCTCCGCCCCCGTAGAATTCGGTCTGTAATCACGGCCCACGGGAACGGGACAAAAAGTATCCTATGTCCGTCTCCTGATTCTGAGCTATCTCTCCACCAATTTTCAGCCAAATCGGTTCAGCCGTTCTTGAGTTATAAATGGAGTAACTAACACGACTTTCTTTTATATATATAAGATGTGTATAACTACACGCTGATAACGGTACAATAGAATGGACGAATGAATGACCCTTCAAGTAGTGCGGAGCCGCCATAGCAATTGATTTTCCATTGTGTCTAGTAATAAATTGTTTTGTTTTTGAGATAATATTTTTTTTTTTTCGGAAGTTTAAATATTTTGATGTTTGTTACTATAACTCGAGCTTTTAAGCTATGTAAGTACGAGCTCTTTAAGAGTATCTTACTGTCCTACTTGATCTTGGCAAAATGTATGATGTGATGGTTGCTGAACTCACCATACCAATGCTATGCTATGTTATGCAATAAAGAATATTCTATTCAAATTGGATGAATCCGTGTCCAGGGTGGACATGGATGTCAGTTAGAAATTGCTTTTAACGATAAGCCGACCACCGATGGGTAAAAAACTGCTGTTTCTTGACTGTTATATTTACATTTTCTTTATAATACAAATATATTTAATATCTATACGGTCATAATATAAGACGGTGTAGATTCCTTAATTAAAATTTTCGTGATTCTTACTTTAAAGAACAAAGACTTGCCATTTACCCCTTTTAAAGCTGAATTTCCAGAAATCTTTTCTTAGCGGATGTTTACGTTATAAAAGAAACTTATTTTTTAAATTTCAGTTTTCTAGACTTTGTAGTTTTGGCTGTGCGTTGGTAGATCAGTCAATCAGGACAAACTATGTATCAAGCATAGATTATAAGAACGTAAGTAATAGAGAATCAATCAGTATATTATTATAATACTCTCCGAAATATGTTGTTATACTACCTAATCACAAAATAATTAGTATTATGCCGCACGAGTAAGCAACACTATCGTAAAACCCAGTTATCGTAATCATGAACGATGTATGCTAATTCCACACAACATAAATAAATCGTTTCATTTCATTGTGATTGTTACTCTTATGAGATTTGATCGTCTACACTGTAGGTCAACTACAGTATTCAAGGTTAAGGAAAGGTTGCCAATATCATTTTATATAAAACTAGCTTGTGCCCGCGGCTTCGCTCACATGAAGCTATATTAGGAGTGAAAATGAAAAAAACAACATTGATGATCTCTTCTGTGTATGTGCCTGTGCCTGTATACATCAGAGAAGTCAAGCTGTATCTCAGGATCCGTTCAATTAATTGAGATAAGAAGTTCACCAGTTTTTAAGTTGGAGCTTATACTTGCTAACGGTATATATATAAAGAAGAGATATAACGTATGAATCGGTTCAGACATTCTGTAGTACTGACCTATAGTCTCATCGCAGGGCTGGCTGAGCGGGCGTCTTGAAGGCGAGGTCTTCTGCTGCGGGTGGTGGTGCGGCTGCAGTTTGAGCACGTGCGCGGGGACGGCGCCCTCGAGTGGCGGCTCGCCGGGCACGCGCACCACCCACCATTCGGCGCGGGCCTGCCACGGCTCCACCACCTCCACCTGCTGGCCCTTTGTCACGGACAGTTCGCCGACACCTGCGGCGGTGTGCTCTGCCAACACCCATGTCATTTCCGGACCAGCCTGCACAATTAGAGAAATACGAATTACCAACACAAATATGTTTGTACGTGATTCTGATCAGTAACAATCATTTAAATTCTATTTTCTTTGAACAAGAAAATTCACTGAATTCTCCATGGCAGATTTGATTTCAATTATGATTTTGATTTAACATCGAAAAATCAGGATATACAGTTTGCTACAGTCCAATAGCATTATTTACTCGATTGGTAAAAAATTAAATTTTCTCCATGATATTGCAGGAACCGTTAAAAGTTAATATGAATGCAAAACATCAAAGCTTTTCAAAGCAAACATGTGTTTATTTAGCAAACGTTACGAGTAAATACGCTCTATCGCTCGTCTAGTAAATGACTTACGTACTAGAAAATGTAATGCTAAAAGGTATGCCAATAAAAACATAACAAAAAAGTTGTGAGATCCATGTAATACCAAGTCGGTCAATTTATTCAGTGCCTACAGAAGGGTCCTTCTGTCTTAAGTTATTACGTAGATACATTGTGTTTTCATGCGATGGTCAAGTCAATCTATTTTTTTTAACTGGCTATACAGCCAGAGACCAAAAGCAACAGCAAACGGACATAATCGGACTCACACTTCAAGTGACAGTGAGTGACATAAATATGATATGTTGTATGGTCAGTCGCGGGTTTTCAGCTTTCAAATTCTTTTGTAGTGAATTTACCAGCGCAGGATCGATGGCTCAATACGAGTTAACAGATAACAGAATTCGCCAGATACAAGATAACGTCCACTGCCAATAACAATACGGATAATGATAAAGGTACATATTTAGATAGCATGTGTACTGTGTAGTGCTTTTGAGAAACGGTAATAATATAGTATGCTACACCTGTAATAATTTTATTTATTTATTAGTATTATATACTTTATGTACACCAAATTAAGCATGGGACAGACCGAAGTGAGACAATAATATACAATTGGCCTTATCGCTAACTAACTGCTAACTGCAATTTCTTCCAAGCAACCTTAGGATGGACATAAGTGATCTATAATGCACTAGCGGCCCGCCCCGGCATCGCATGGGTGGAGAAATCCCTAACATTTTTCTAATCTGAAATAATGTAGCATTCAAATGGTGAAAGAATTTTTGAAATCGGCCCTGTAGTTTTTGAGTTTATTCGTTACATACATACAAATCTTTCCTCTTTAAGTTTAATATAATAATTTTGAATAACACCCCATTTGTAAGTTCAGTAAAGTAAGTAGGTACTTACAAATGGGGTGTTATTTTATCAATTAACATTAATAAATGCACTATTTCATCGATTCGTTTAACTGAGTCATAGATTCCAGAGTTATGAAAGGCTGATAGTCGGACATACACATTACACATATTGATATGTCGTTTCCGTGGCCGTCGCTTACCAGATGTATGCGCCGAAGGTCGCGTAAATCTGCGGTTTATATCCAAATTGCTTTTAATATAACAAGTTTTGTTATTGAGGTTGGCCTTGCCGTCCTCTTTGTCTATCGAACTCAACGAAAAACCAAAGTGCTTTAAAACCAATTTCCTCTAGATCATAGCACTATAAAGATTATGGAATTTCTTAATACGGGAGTGTGGGCTCCAATTTTGATAAAAAACATTTAATTGGTAGAATGCAAGTCTTATAACTGTTATACAAGAATAATGTTGATACATCATTCAATACCTAGTACAACCATAGCAGAAGTAGTGCAAGTTGTGATTTATAAACAGATACACATACAACAGCATAAAGTAATACTGTTGGGACAAGGAATTCAACCGCTAATCGATTAAATTTTATTAATAGCCTGCTCTGGGGGAAAATTTCAATTAACCTCATCGATTGCTAGAGGGGTGCCTTAAACCGTTATAGACGAAAACACGATATTTACATGGTAACTTTGTCAAAAATAAAAATGCGTAAACATTCTGTCTCCCAACTGCCTCATTAGTCTATTTATCCTAAGTGCAACTGCTACGTAAGAGGCCAAGTTTGATCCCCAGGTTCAGCAGTGTTATTGAGTTTTTCTATGAAATTCAACATTCCAAATAGTAACAAGTCAGATTTGCATTTGTGTCAGGACAATGTCAATCATCTCGCCCCTTATTACGTGGGCCAAAATATACTTTTTATTTCAAGCCACTGTCTATCATTATAAAGATCAGTAGGATTTTTCATAAATAATTGTTTTGAGTGCAAAAATGTAGATACCTTCCTTTTTTATGTCATAATTAGAAATTAGTAGTACCCGCATTATTTTTTATTTTTTGTTTCTTTACGATGTATCCTCGCAATGTATAAAATATTTTGTTAACAATCATACTTTATACGTCATATTGAATGCTTGTTAGTTAAGTTTATGTTTAAGTTTAAATTAAGTTATCCTGTATTTCTCAGATAAATGAATTGTATTCTTTATGAGAAATAAATGTCTTAAACCATAATTAGAAATTAACAAAAGGTTTTCACGAATTCATGCCCATGGTTGTGTGGATCTATTTACAAGCGGTCCGCATATCTATGCATAATATAATGGTGGTTAATCGAACCCAAGACCTCTAGCGTAGCAGTCACGCTAAGGATAGAGACTATAGTGAGGGAGTTGAGCTCCCGTTGCCCCCAATAGCCCGAATTTTATGTGGGACTAGGACCGACTAAAAACCCGTACTTGTCTTTGTTTGCCCTATATATCATGGCCATAGGATACGTGATAATCACCACGACCATCACAGGAGTCCTCTGCCATTTCACAGTTATTTAATTTCAAAGGAATGAAAACAGCAGTTATGCAATCGTTCTGCGTATAGGGACTATAAAAAGATTCCACATACCTTCAAGCCCTTTGTGTTCACAACTAAGAACCTAAGAATACTGGCATTTTTCATAAAAATTAAAACTTATTTCGATTAATAAAAACCATATTATGTATTATAGTAAGTATAAACGACGATCTCTGTGGTTTAGTGGTTCAAGTGCCGAATACCCGCCTATTTGGCTGTCGGGATTTTTGATTTTGCAATGACAGCATATTACAGATTTGCAACTGCCTCATTAGCCTAGTGGTCCTGAGCGCTAGTACACTGGCCCTGGGTTCGATTCCCAGAACGAGCAGTGTTATCGAGTTTTTATATGATATTTTCAGTAGCAGCTCGGAGTTTGGGATTTGTGCCCGGTTAATGGCAATAGGCTCGCCCCCTATTACATGGGCCCTAAACTTACCGGCGCACTGTGGGTCTACATTAGTAGGTATGCCTCTGCCTTACCCTTCAGGGAACACGGGCGTGATTATATGTTATGATATTTTAATTAAACATTTTTTTATGTGAATAAAATCAATAAATAATCTGTCATAATTAATGGTAGCTTGATTCTTTACAGGGAATATTTATCTTGGTTGTTTGTTTTTTTCTTCCCTTATGCGTCTGCGCAGCATGTCCTTTTCTTTCATTCATCCCTGTCAGCCGTCACCTCCTTATTCACTACCTTTCCCATCATATCAGCCCTCACACCATCCATCATTTCTTTTCATTTCATTTTTTTTCATCGCATTTTTCGCATTGCGTTTCATCCCTCTTCATCACATACCTATACCAAAACAGACGATTCCTTTCAATTTTTCTGTTACTGGCGCCACTTTCTGACTTCCGCCCTTCCGCTAATATCGGGTTTGCTTTTTTTTAACCGTTGTTATTACTTATAATTACCACAAGGAAATAACTAAAAAACGAAGTTAAGTTTGAGTTATTAGCTAAGGTTTGGCTATATAACGTTATCTGTTACTTTAATTGTCTATCCTGGGGCAGTGTTAATGAATTGTTCGTGATATTTATATGGCCCAAATTGATATTCCTTGTTAGAAGTTTGGAAATTGACTATGACTTGCGTTTCTGTATATAATATTAATACACGCGATGTCAACCGTCCATTATAAGTGATTTTGTGGATGTACCGGTCAATTAATAAATGTAGATATAACAGACAGCTTGAAATACAATACCGACTGTTCATAGTTACCATGAATATTTGTTTATTTGTATTAGTATTCATCATTATTATAATGTCACACTTTCTGAAACTACACTTTTGTTACTACATTGCCTAATATAAATAAAACTGCTGTCCAAAATTTTTTATTGTTTAAATAATATCTTAGTATTGTTCCAATGTCTATTGTTTTTTTTTCTTTAAATATTCTTATATCTTTTTATCTACTACTAGCTTCTGCCCGCGACTTCGTCCGCGTAGCGTCATGATATATAGCCTATAGCCTTCCTCAATAAATGGGCTATCTAACACTGAAAGAATTTTTCAAATCGGACCAGTAGTTCCTGAGATTAGCGCGTTCAAGCAAACAAACTAACAAACAAACTCTTCAGCTTTAAGTATATAGATTTGCATTTAACATACTGTTTTAATTCAATGTAATCTTATTGTTTAAGTTTTTAAATATTGTTCTTTTAATTTTCATGATGTGGTCTCCTTTAATTCAGACGACACAAGGCAACTCCAATATTCTGTGTATAATTGTATGTAAGGTGTACTTCTTGTTGGAGATCCAAATAAAATAAAAATAAAATAAAACACCCCTTATGTCATTAAGGTTCCGGCGGAGCTAAAATTGTCCAGCAAAACGAATTAATACAAAAATAAGTCGTCATCCAAACAATATTTTATCAAATTGTGATATAATTCAGATTGAAATACCGTTACTCTAGGTTGGTTCGTTGAAAATAAAGGACCGGAAAATCCTTTCTTACATGGCAAAGTTATCAAGAATTGCAATCGCTTATTACCTGTGAAGTATTTTGGACGAAATGGTTGAGCAGGAACCTAGATTAACAGAACTAGATTTATTTATTTTGGTACATAGAACGTTTGTATTGGAAATTCGGTCCACCGGACTCTTAAGACATAGAATTTTCTTAGTTGTTCAGATGATTTTGAACAGTCTGTACGTCTTTCACACACCAATAAGAACATCATTACCTACGTGTCCCGAAATATGTAAGTGCGTCTATGTAGGAGCATTGTGTAATATTTCCTTCTTATTGCGACTGTGTTGACGTGAAGCAAATGCAGAGCTTCGAAACCGGATACTAGGTCGACAACAGGGATACTGAACAGATATATTAAAAAAGAACTACTGGCATATTAGTTGGTATTCATTTATTATTTGCGCGGTTATCAATATAATGATCTATGATTTTCGTTAAAACAAATATAAATCTCATACATCAGGTGGTAAAACGAATACTAGTTCCAAAAAAAAAGAATTTGTGCAAATGGCTTGTACCTTTTACCTTGTCGGGAGGTATATCAAGCACGAGGACTGAAGTTAATTGTGATTAGAATATAATTGTCATACATTTAAAAATAAACGATTCCTGCATACATACATATTTTCACGCCTGTCTCCCATTGGGGTAGGCAGAGACTATAGATTTCCACATGCTACGATCCTGTTATACTACTTTCGCTTCATCTACGTTCATTAACCTCCTCATGCATGAACGTCGGTTTAGGGTGCTGTCAACCTGTCCTTTTTTAAGAACGGCCGCAACTTGGTTGTGGTACGTTCGTCGAGGTCGGCCCCTTCCAACTCTTCCATCCATACTCATCATGTATACTCGTTTCGTCAATCTACCTTTCTCAATCTTTGTTACTACACCTTCTTTCACACCACACCGCTCCCTTATCACGCTGTTTCTCACTCTACCTTTCAAAGTTACCCCACACATACTTCTCAACGCTCTCATCTCTACAGCATTTATTCTACTTTCATGTCTCTTCTGCCATACCCAACTTTCACTACCATACATTAGTGTCGGCGCCAACACACCCCCAATTACAGCCCGCCGTGCCTTTTCGGATACTCTTCAGCTATTCATGAAAGTGTGTAGCGCCCCATTCACTTGATTACCGGCAGTCACTCTCCTTTCAATGTCACTCTCATGCTTACCATCCCTAGTAAACAAAGAACCCACATATACAAACTCTTTTACTTGTACCACTCTAAGCCACCCATCAAAATATTGCATACTGTCATAATTTCTTCCCTTTCAAAAACCATAACTTTCGTCTTACTTACATTCACTTTCATTCCCTTATTCCTAAAAGCGCCATCCATAATTGTTACAATCTCCTGTAACTCCTCCTCTGACGATGCAAGGATAACTTGATCATCGGCATAGAGGAGACATTTGACAAGTAACTCATTCATCCTTAAACCACATTCACTGTCTTTCATATCTTTCAGACAACTGTCCATGAATAAGTTCAACAGCCACGGTGACGCTACACATCCCTGTCTAACACCCTTATCGATGCTGAACCATTCTTCGTAGGTCCCGTTTATCCTGACACATGCACTGGAATCTTCAAAGAGAGATTTCAGTGCACGAATCAGGCCATACGTAGACAGTACTGACCACAATTCATTCCTTATTACTCTATCATAGGCCTTTTCTAAATTCACGAATGCGCAGTAGACTTTTTGGCTTTTGGCCAAAAATTTTTCAGCTACGCATCGCAAAGAAAAGACCTGGTCCATACACCCCATACCTTTCCTAAATCCCGCTTGCACATCCCATATTTTATCATCTGTTCCTTTCACCACTCTTTCAATCAACACTTTTGCATATAATTTACCAACCACGCTGAGAAGGCTAATGCCTCGGTAATTTTTGCAATAAACGATTCCTGACAAGTTTTATGTAATATTGAGGTAATGTTAAACGTTTTATTGATTTTGTGAAGTTACCGTAGCCTATATTGGTGTTATTAACAGTAGTATTTGCCCTGGTTTCAGTTCCCACGCCAGGTCATTACGCTGAGCAGTCAGGTTTTTCAGTAATTACTGATATTTTTGTCCTCCAAGTTTTATAAATATTTAGAACAGATTGTGTTATGCTTATCAACATTTCAGCCCAGATATAACACATTACACTTACACTTTAAACACACGGCATTTTAGTTAAAAAAAATGTAGAAGCAGACTTACACAATGGTTTGTCACACCCAGTGTAGGTTTTCGAAGTTTGGATTGTAAATAACAAACTTATTTTTGCAGTTAATTTTGTATAAAGCCTTATAAACGAAGAACTCTTACAAAACTTTGCGAGACCCATTTCTAGTGAAAAATTTAAGTAACTGAGAAATAGAACACCTTGTTGGAGTCCATAACAACTTTTAGTGCTGCCATATGTACGAGTAACTCCCACATAATGCCAAACATTAATCTATTATCGAGCCCTAATTAGTCAAGGGTTTCTAGCGACTCATAAGGGATACGAATTATACATCTGCAACGAATCGACGTAGTTCAAACCAAATCGATACTTATTTGAATTGTATTTTGGTAATTCGAGGCAAGCCTGTGGAATGATGAAAGAACATGAGTTGGATATGAGAATTACTATTTATAAACACCGATAGCGGTAATGTTTTCGTACAAAAGGTGTTTTGTCGAAGTAGAATGAAGAAAACGTGTACTTTGAAAATAAATCCAACGTTTTCAAAAAACCATTCTGAAGGAATTTAAGAATAGATTCCAGAATACTGCAAGAACTTTATAGACGAAAACAAACACGTTCATCAGACTTATGAATGATACGTTACTGAAAGTGAAAAAGTCAGTACATGCAATTGCTCTGCGAGGCCATGGAAATGATCGTTATAAACCATGTGCAGTTCTTTCTAGTTCGCGGAGTTCGCGGAGGAATTCTCAATACGGGGTTTAAGAGCTTCATTCAACATTCATTCAAAATCATTAATTCTTAAATTGCTTGTCAAACCTTAAAAGAACTTTCTTCAGAAAGGAAAAGTATGTTTGATTAGGGTACGTCCCAGTGGTATAATTTCCGAATTAGGCACCCATATTAGTCGAGTCCAAAGTCCCGGTATGGTCTGACCTACTACAACGACCCCATCACCCAGCTTCAGGGACCCAATTAGGCTTGAACTTTTAAATCACAAATTCGTTTATTTTTGAAGTCTCGTATAGTTAATACGATAATATAACCCCATAAGTTGCTCGAGTCAACCTACACTTAGAATTGAAAGCTACGTCAGCTTCAAATTCTCCATAAATTAATATCAACCTAGTTGCAGCTGTCCTTAGCTGCCACCCAGAAGCACTCAAAGCCGAGATTTGAGTCCCGTTAGAGGACGCCCTTAGGTGATGGTGTTTAGTTTATAAGTTTCGATCGCGGCTGAAGGCTTTTTTTGTTATCGCTATCTTGCAGCTATATAGTCAAAAACAACAAGTCAACAACAGAAAACTGTTGATGTTGAAAAGTTTAATGAAAATGCTTAATCACATAGAGATTTGTTAAGCGGTAAATTAGAAAAATGTTTGTTTGCGTCTATAAATTATCACTTGGTCATTAGGAGCTAGTTAGCGAGAACACAGCATTCAGTCGTAGTTAGTAATGTTGGTTTTCCGTTTTCCTTGTTGTTTTGAAAAGAGGTGAAGGTTACATCATATTGCAACTAAGTATATATATGTATATTAAAACTATACTTGGACGTCGTTCAAGTCTTCCTTCCACTAACGTAGGGAGGTTAGTTTTGTTAGTAGTAATTGGCATAGTTGAGGCCGCGCTGCAAGATTGTTTATCACTTTATCGGCTGTCGTAGAATCTATTACCTCGAGTGACAGATTACCGATTCGTTATCTCGGTCAATTGACCAAGATTGCTAATATGTCATACCTACCATTTATCGTATAAATGCTAATAGGGGTTCATAGAGAACCCCTATTCTTTTATTTGTTGTAATCTAAATGATAAATGGTAGTGGTACTGTTAGATGGGGTAGAATGTGGGTTTATATAAAATCAAAAAATACTAATTGTGCCGATTGGTAAAATAAAGGATGAAATTTAGCTAACGATAAAATAATTAAAAAAAATTAGTAAATATACACTAGTATATGAATAAACCTTTAATTTCATTTCAAAGAACAATTATGTTTACTCATTTATTGAATTTATTTTTATGAATCAAATTATTTTTTTATTCATTGATCTGAACATATTTTCTTTAAAATGTTGAAAAAATATTCACTGCACAAATGTGTTCTGAAATGATATCAAAAACATTATCTAAATCATCACATCACCTACACTGACACGAAGGTCCAATTTGTTCTTAAAATGGTTTATTTTCTTGCGTCTAGCGTTTTATTGTATTTATGTTAATTAATTTCAATTGAACGCTATAGACGCAATAAGCAGGCCCAATATGAAAATACAAAAGCGACGCTAGTGAATGTCGGTTAGTGGTGTTATGATATTACGATGCGAGTGCAGGTGAGTGCAAGCGCGGGAGTGTCGTGCGTTGCGTCGTATACGCTGCAGTAGGGCGGGTGCGGCGGGAGGCGGCGGGGGCGGGTGCATCACTTTCGTTGCAATCGGCGGCTGGGAGGCGGTGTATCACCTGACGTTGCCGGTTGCCCTTCAGCAGGCGCGCATGGAACGAGCTTGGCGTGTCGATGGTGTGCTGCCTGGAGAGCATCGCGTGGGGCGCGCTCACTGAGCTCTGTCTGAACCAAGGCAGGGAGATCTTCCGCCTGCTCTTGTGTTGTTTGGCGGCGGCGGGCGGTGGGGTGGTCCCCATCGCGCCGGCCGACACGTGCCGCCACGGGTGTGCGGTCGCGGCGCCTCCGTCCGTCACGGCGCGCGGCGCTGTCGCCACTGCCGCCGCCGCGCGTCTCACCCGCGCCGCGCGTTCGTTCTCAAACGCCCGGCTCGTCCACTCACTACGCAGCCTCCGTATTGAGCTACATTTCCCGAATTTATTCCACAAAGGCACCCGCCGCAGCGTCGTGTGAAGGACGCGCCTAATCCGTTCGTAGCGGACGGAGAAGCGGTTGTCGCAGTTAACGACAGCGCCGCCGCCCACCTCGCCTGCGGTTACCGACCAGCGCAACCGATCAGGACTTTCAAGGGCGCCAACTTCAGTTTCAATGTTGCATGAATGATGATAAATGATACTCTTTAGGGGGGAACATTTACCTAATACGTAATTCACTTAAAGATCAAAATATGAACCATACAGCTCTTTAAACCGGAATAATACTGACAAGACAGTAAGTTCAAAAACTAGGTGTAGGGGCTTGCTTATCTGAATCTGAACGGAACGGTATCGTTATTGCCGCATTAAAGTCCCTTCGAGTAAGGAAAATCCTTCACGACGAGATAGATTTATGATTCTTGTGATAGATATTGCACAGTTATTTATTTACAACAGAATTGGAACCAATTTATACTTTTTACTTTACTCGTATACCTTTTAGACTCTGATAAAAATATAAATATAAAAAAGACAATACACAGTCATGACGGCTTGAAAAGTTACGGCTGATAGATACCTACCTTCTGAGTGTTTTAGGTTCGACTCCCGCAGTATGTGTTTATGCATTACCTGGAGAACCTAGTTTTTTTAATGCCCGCGCCTACTAACTTGACTCTTAAATATTTTCAATATCAGTACATATTAGGGAAACGCCTACCAACGCTATTAAAACATATTTATGCTAGTGACATTTGCAACCGAAAGTAATTAACGGTAATTAGGTATATGATTTTTTTTATTTGAGTAGTAATATATGTTTTATATTCATTGATTATCATTGATACAGCTGTATCTTCATAACATGTGCAAGGTTAAAAATGGCTCGCACGATCAAATCTTATATTTATTGATGGGTCTTCACACATCGAACCCCTTCGTGCCTCAGCGAGCACGTTTAGTCGCTGGTGTCGACCCTGACAGCATCTATCATGGATAGCTTTATCAGGCATTATTGAATAACAACTATTTAGGTTGTGGATGTTTGTAAATGTATTCGATTGAGTTTAAAAACGTTCAATACATTTTTTTTGTAATAGGTAGGTATCTTAGCCTGGGACATTCCATTTTTCTGTACTTAAAAATTAAAAGTAGATTGCGGTATCACACTCGTAATCAACTTTTAAGTAAGTATACATAAATTACATATAAGTACATACATATTTTCACGCCTGTCTCCCATTGGGGTAGGCAGAGAGATCGTCGGTTTAGGGTGTTGTTAACCTGACCTTTTTTTAGTACGGCCGCTACTTGGTTGTTGTACGTTCGTCGAGGGCGGCCCCTTCCAACTCTTCCATCCGTACTCATCGTGTAGTCAATCTCCGTTCATCCATCCTCTCTTCATGCCCAAAACCACCTAACATACCTTTCTCAATCTTTGTTACTACACTTTCACATCATCAACTTGTATATTTGTGTGAAACCGCAACGATCCACTTATAGAAGAAGCAATTCAGGGTTGAATTTTGAATAGGTACCGTGTAATACTCTGTATTCAATGACGTCAAACTCTGTCGCAAAATCTACACAATAAAATCTGATGAAACGTAGTAACCTATATCTTTCATACACAGCTTAGAATTTACATAGCCAATCTATGTAAATCCTAAACAGTGTTTACAGTGCAGTTTCCTATTTACAGTGGTCTACTTTCACCTTAAACACAACTGTTTAAAATTGTTTATTTCATGCTAGTCACACGAAGGTATACTTCTACATCCTCCGAGGCTTCTGTGACACGTGTTGTAGGTTCACACACGGAGCAAATACTTGTATGATGTACAGGTAGTTGTTCCGGGTCTCTGCGTATTTTTAAAGAAAGAGAGAGAAGAAGACGAGAAAGACGTTTATTTAAAAAAAAACTAATGCAAAAGCACTGGTGGAATACCTACTTCAGAAATGCTCAGTTATTTTGACCGAACTGTAGAGAGGGTTGAATCACTCAATGAACACAAGCGACCCCAGATTTACACAGCCAGTCGATGCGACATTTCCCAAAGGAGCACTTATATGATTGAAACACAAGTAACGAAATGAAATGTGTGCTACCTATACTTAACAAAATAAAGTACCTAGGTATCTCTATCTATTTAATTATATCTACTTAGGTATTTTGATATTAATATAGTGAAAGAAGTATTTAGTGGTAATATTGAACTGGGTCGTTCAAACAAAACCGACAAATTTAATTGAATTTTCGCAATGTTGGGTTACACATTTCGTCCCTACATTAAAATGAGAACTACACAATAATTACAACGTTGTAACTCTTCTCTAAAAATTATAATCATAACCACAAAAGTTTCAAAAATTACTTATTGCTTTTCTAACTATTGCTAAAAACAAAAATAAAATTAATTTGGCTGTCTAGGTTAGTTTTTGGCATTTAGATCATTTCTATTAGTCTATCAAATCTCATTTCGGGGCTAAAAGAGATGAAGCTGTATCTCAGGATCCGTTTACCTATTTGAGATAAGAAGTATACCAGTTTTTAAGTTGGGAGCATTATGCTTTCTAGCACTGAGACCTAAATTAAAATCTATAACTAGTTTTAGCGCCAACCCGTAAAAAACAGACAAAAAGACAAGAATTTTAAAAATCACATTTTCGGATTCGGCGACCTTTATATTTGTGTTTTTGTTTTTCTTTAATAACTTCAATATGCAGACACAGTTTTTCTTTATAATTTTATAATATTAGAGATGTAGCTATAGGTAACCTAATCTAAAAATCATGGGCCCAATTCTACTATTTCAATTGTATCAGAATGGTCATTCAGTGTTGCCGTGCCTCGGAGAGCACGTAAAGCCGTCGGTCCCGGTTGTCATACGAACGTCTATAAAAATTGTTAGGGGTAGTCAGAAGCCCAAAAAAGACCTGACTACCAGTCTATCCTCCGAATATCGGTATTGCCCAAAATTGGGTTACGAAGGTTTGATGGCAGTCGTTTCGTAAATACTGATATTCAGCCGCAACTGAAAGCCGACCCCAACATAGTTGTAAAAAAGCGAGGAGGATGATGGTCCTTTAGTGATACTTAAATGACATAAGGACTGACACCTTTTGAATGCAATACTGTCAGAAATTAACAATTCTAGAGTTTAGGCGGGAAAATGATAAGTGCACATTGTCGATTTTATATTATTTTTCAAAACTTGAATTTCTCCGAAGTTTAATGTGTAAATATGGTGGATAATTAACCATTAAGTGTTCGTGAACGTGTGAGAGTGTAGGCAAATGATATAAAATTGAAAATCGTGACTTTTTGGGTTCACTCCTAACCTCCATCGAAGCCTCAATAAAGTTTCTACCGTTTTATTGGGGCAACTGAACAACATTATACTTGACACTGGCGAACACAAAAAGTGTGGTGCCATAAAATCCCATGATGGGAAATATTACATAACTAGCTTCCGCCCGCGACTTCGTCCGCGTGGAATAGTTACTTAGTCTTAGCGTGATGATATAAAGCCTTATAGCCTTCCTCAATAAATGGGCTATCTAACACTGAAAGAATTTTTCAAATCGGATCAGTAGCTCCTGAGATTAGTGCGTTCAAGCAAGCAAACAAACTCTTCAGCTTTATGTATTAGTATAGATTGATTACTCTAATACTTGACACTGGCAAATAAACAAAAAGGGTGGTGCCATAATAAAAAAAAATCTAAAGTCATTAAATGACGATTTTAGGACCATAAAATAGTAGACTTAAGGCCCGGGGGTGCAAAAAAGGAGATTCTATTGTAACACGTTACTGATGATGACACTGACAACAAAATCGAAGGGAGAAAACTTAATCTATCCCTCATCACCCATGTTTTTAAGCAAGCCCAATTAATGTGCAAAATCTTTGATAACAAAGCAGTATGAGCCCTTCAGACTTTTATAACCAACACAAACATTTTTGCTCAGATTTAAATTCCTTTAAAAAAGGGCAGTCAGACGAATGTATAACTTCTGTATAAGTCCTTCTGTGTAAGTATCTTCTTTCGTATAAGTTCTGTATTATTCAGGAGGTATCCTCTAATTAGTTGTGAACTTTTAGTTCAACCTAACTGACATTTGGTATTTATAGTTGACTGCAGCGATACGAACGTAACAACAGAATCAATGCCAATTTCGTAGACAACGTGCTAGACGAAATTAGAATATTGAAAGCCCACTTACTTTAGCCCACTTTACTTTAAATTATAAGCAATTGAATAAAGGTTTTTAGTCTAGAATATTATTTTGATATGCTGAGGCAGGTTTGTCTTGATAAAGAAAAGAGAATGCAAACACATATAAGTATCGTTAACAAGACCCGAACTCATAAAAGACAAGTTCCATTCAGATTCTCAATCTGAGGGTCGCCACCCTTAAGGGTTTCACGGTCAATGCCTATTACATAGGGTCACAATCAGATCAATAAAAAGGTTTGGATATAAAAAAATACTTATCTATTCGTATTTCACTTTAAAAATAAAAACTGTTTTGAATAAATCATGACTCCGAAAAGCCGCTTCGGAAAATACTTTTAAATTACAAAATAGGAAGCAACTTTGCAGACGGTAAATTCGAGCTTTTTCACGATAAAAATATGTTGACACCATTAACAGAAATAGTCCCCTAATAAACTGTCTTGTTAACGTAGATTTTTTAAGCCTTTATTAGGGCTCGAAATCTAAAAGAACCAGTAAATAATGATATAGGGAACTTAATGCAATAATTATAAATTGCGACGATTAACAATTCAGCTCCATAAATTATTGTGTATAAGATCTGGAGCTGAGCGACAAAATTTTCTCCAGTTAGTTAAAAAATAAAAGAGCTGTAATTTTCACACTTCGGCGCCCGAAGCAAGCAGCTGGATAAAATTGATGGCCTACGGTATTTATGCAAGCGTGCTCCGTAGATAATCCAACGTATAAGATGGCCAGCCGATTGCCTCACCCGCTCCGTGATCCGCGCTTGTATTTTGTCTAACGAAGCGCCTTTTGTGTACTTAACGAAACGTCTCGGTTTCTGGGCCAAACGCAGCTCTTTCATTTCAACCCCACCCACCTCTTACATCTCACATTTGTGACGTAATATACCTATGTATCAAGGAATAAATTCTTTAGAATGCAAATTCAATGACACGTAGCATAAATGGGAGCCTAAAGCGCCTTTTAAGCAAGACGCTTATTAGATAAAGTTGTTATTAACATTAGCGCGATAATAAATTCCTTTATTTTCTCTTCCACAAAGGTAATTTTATTCAAACCAAAAAAATTATATGTCTATAACTATATTATATTTTAAACTATGATTCGTGAATAAAGGTTCAGTAAGCGTTGTAATTAATTTGAACTTTTTAATTACCTACCATTTTGAAACTATCCATATAGTGTAGGTACCTACTTATTTGCACAAATGTAGTTTATAATTAGTAATTCATTTTACTTCTCAATATATTATATTTATTACAAAGACATATTTAATTTAGGAACATAATAAAGTATTGAAAGGTTTTAAAACTTCTAGTAGTAATGCAATGTAATATATGAAACATTACTATTAATTGTTTAGGATATATCTAAGAAATATAGAGCAAAAACGTACATAACCAAAAATTTATGAGACACCGAAACGTTTGGAAAAGCGCGATATCTATAGAACCAATATATTATTATTACTTACTACGCACGTGCAGAAATAGAAGCACCTTATTTTGGCAATAATGCAAATATTATTAGTCTTCAACTACTCTAATGCTAACGATAAACATGGGGTATAATGGATTGGTATTGTAACTAGATAGTAAACAAACGAATCTGTGGTATAGGTTTGTTTGTACTATGATGATTACAAAACAGATATCGGTGGAGAGTTCCCTTTCTGTGTTGCACGAAATGGCGGCAATCTCCCGTCTGGATACTGATCCGATGCGACGTTGTATATCAAACATTTGTAGTATCACTTTCAGCCGTTGCTACTACGGCAAGAATTTGTCATATCCCCGCCCCGTCGCTAAGTTATTAAAGATACCTGATAGATTATTGTGAACTGTTTCCCGGAAAATTCACTTGCTTTTATTTAATACCTTTATAAGGTTTCTGTCTGTTCGTTCGTCACTTCGTTCGCATTTAGCACTTAAGGGGAAATAATATTTTTTGAACCACGGTTTGCCTATATTGGATCTGCATCAATACGTTTTGGCGGATTGGTTAATAGCTGTTCAATTTTGTGTGCCATAGCACAATGCTATGCTATGCCATACAGTTTTTGGAAGCACGTGGTGTAGCAACCGCTAATAATAATAACCTTCTGCAGAAAGTAAGCATTAGATTAACGATCGCCAGCTCTCCTGCCCAAAGTAAAAATCCATGCGAGTTCATTCGCTGCATCATCATTATCATTAACACAAAAAGCGATTGATCAGCCATAAAATTGTTACCAAAGACTTGGTTAGCTAAATGAAATGTACTTTACTGTTTACAGTCTACATTTCGAAAATCCGATAGGTCCCACTAAAATGGTTAATACCAAGTATTCAAAGTGTACCACTCTAACAAGACCTTTTAAATCACCCCTATTGCGAGAGTGACTAGGTGAATATTTTAACGGCCGAAAGCAAATTTAGTTGGTAGTCAATTGTTACAGATTCTTCTTTATTGCTATTAACATAAGGTGTTATTTTCTATGGAATGTTTTACAGAAAGGTTATTCAGTTTATTTAGGGCTACCCCGGTGTAATGATTAATTTAAGGGTCGATGCCAACTGATACGTCGGTTAATTATCGGTAAATACGTCAAGATCAGTGTTACCTTACTTTAGGGCTCCGATTCTGATCTTATATTGTGTCTTATTAGTCATTCAATGACAACGGATTGTTGGATATTTTCAGGTTTCTTTTTAGCTTTCTGTCCTTGTGTTATAACGGACTATCATTTTGATACATTTAAAATATCAGACTTGGGGCTCCGGGTGGCTTTAAGTTGATGGATATCAGACACAAAAAGACTTAAACGAACCCAAAACATCTATTTCGTATATCAGAATTATTGATGATGCAATGAAAATTTATGAATGCCGTCTGTACAACAGACGTAGAGAACACGAAATAAATGTTTTTGGGTTCGGTTAAGGTATTAAAGGCGCAATAAAAATATATTATTTTCGGGTATCTTGACCAGATCAACCCTTTTAGAATCCGGGTAACAATGTAAGTTAAAACCGTTAAAAAATGTACGAATATATTGAGTTCAAAAAACTACCGAGCCTTTGACAAACAGACCTTTCAATTGCAGGCAGGGAGGAAATGTGCCAACCATTTTTAAAATGGCAAAGAGCTTTCAACCCACGTCAGAACGGATATACCTACGCGCGGAAATTTAAAATGTACCGTAACATTTGAGGTGAATAGAATGCTAACCAGAAAGATTATCTACTAGATCAAATAACGTTTACCAAAAACCAAAAGTAAAACCGCCACCTCGAGAGTATACTCTTACTACGAGTATACAAAAAGAGAGATAAATAAAAAACATACCGACGAACATAGAACCTCTTTGAAATCGGTTAAAAATAAAGCTGTTTACATGGAAATAGATACAGCAGAATAAGCGCAATCCTCGTTTTAACCAATTTTGAAAAACAAAATTTAATTTAAATAATACGTACTTAGTTCTGTCTTGTTTGTACTTGTTTGTAGAGAAAGTGACCTTAATTATATCTACTCTAAATAAGGTTCACCTAACTTAACCAAAAGTTTCTCGTTATCACGGGGTACACATTCATTCTATTAGACTATTGTAAATTGTAGTGTACTGATATTATTTCAATGTAGGTACTGTAAGAGTTTGCATCATAGAGTTTTTATTGTGCGCGCCCAGGCACGTAGTACATTGGAACAAAAAAGGAAGTAGTTGTCAAATGTCTAGAAATGAAGTGGATTATTGTCATTCTATAAGAATTTTCGCTTGAGTAATAAACGAGCCGTATTCGCTCTTATTGTGCATTATTTAATTAAACGCAAAAACCCCCCATTATATCTTACCCGGCCTCTACAAGTTGGTGGAGGCGCCGACAATGTGTGTCTAGATGAGTTCCTGGTGCAATTTAGGCTGGTGGCCGCAATAAATAAATGGCCAGAAAGTGATTTAGCTCTAATAATCGGGGCGTATTTGCAAGGCCCAGCCTTGATATTTTTTAAGTCCACGTATTACGATGGTATTGACTACAAAACCGTATGCGAGAAGTTGAGAGTCGAATTCCCGTCCGGAATTAATTATGTAGAAAAATTTTATACTACTTCACAAGAGGTCGGAGAAGACTCCATGACATATTTTTATCATCTAGCGGATTTGGCTACGAAAGCCGACATTTTAGATGATAATACTTTTATAAAAACTTTTTTAAAAGGTTTATTACCGGGGGATAAACAAAGATTGGGCACACAAGTATATTCATCTAAAGCAGAATTGCGTGCCACAATGATGCAAATAAAATATTTATTTGGAGATAATGAATCCCCAACTATTCAGTACGAGCCAAGGTCTACAATGTCACCGATTAGAAGAAGACATTATGAAGAATATAGACCTCAATATAATTTTCGATCACAACGAAATAAATTTGTGAACGTAGATGATAATACACATTTTAATTCTAGCTGAAAATGGGAGCCGCGAGCTCCAAAAGTCCAAAGATGCAGCCCACGCAGTGTGCTTGCTGTGTCAGAGGCTGATCAACAACCTAAAGAAAATAAGAATATTGGTCAGTCTAATCCATTTATTCAGTTATTTATTGGTAATAAACCCTATGTTGCACTATTAGATACAGGTGCATCAATCTCATGTATATCTGAGCGACTGATGATGAAGCTGAATCTGCCTTACACGTGTGAACCTGCAGATAAACGTGTGGTTAAATCTATTTCGGGTTCTTACTTGAATGTTGTGGGGGAGACCATTATTAATTTCACAATTGACTCTTGTTTATTTAATAATAAATTTATTATCATAAAAGACATTAACCAAGAGTTGGTATTAGGTCACGACTTCTTTTATAAAAATAATGTTTTAGTTGATTTTTGTAATAACTGTTTAGTATTAAAGGGTCGTTTTAATGTGAAATTTTTAGATAAGGCTTGTCTACAGAAAGACGCGTTTGTATCTCACTCTATCGTGTATGATGATCATTGTAACCAAATAGATAATGATAGCAATGTTATAAATGATCATGATAATGTTGATTATGTATATGGTTTAGGTGTACATCAAATGAATAATAATAATTTGTTGGATTCCCATGAGATTGAGGAACCAGTTAATGTAGGCCATGTTGATATGAACATAGCTGTAACTGAAGGTAGGGAAGAGTCCATTGGTTATGACGATGAAGGACAATCTGTTAATCCAGAGGTGTTGATGATTGACGATGATTTGCTAATGGCAACTATTTCAGAGAAGGAGGATGAACCTCTGCCGAATAAGAAAAAACCTTCGATTCAGTTAACTGAGGTAAAGCCAGTAATAAAAGAATATTTTATAGATAATATTAAAAATGATAATATGTTATTACAGAAGGTTGGCGTGACCAAGCCCTTATTTTTTATTTGGTCAAATGGTTACCAAGAGTAACAGTAACAGTCATAAGACTGACAGTGTCAGAAGACACAAATATTTTCATAAAGTTCCGTTCAGAAAAGTTTTATATAATTTGAGAAATAGGTTTATACAAAGAGATTTTATTAGGAAAAAAATATTTAGTAAATTGATTTGTAACGGAACAATTGGAATTTATAGAACTGTCCCTATAAATAATTGTAGAATGGAAAAGTTTCCCAATATTTTTAAAGAACCGTATAAAATACTAAGCTGGGTTAATAATTTTAAATGTTTAAAGGAAAGTTTAAATAAAATTAGACTTAAAACCTAGTATATGTTTAATAATTATTGTTTATTTACGAAAAGTATGATACTAATACTTGTGTCTGTTTTCATGTCTGATGTGCTGTCTGAACGAGCCAAGAGAGGAAAAGATGCCACTGCGTTTTCGGTTGAAGGCATTCCGAATATATAAAAATTTTAGAGGGATTTATTTTATCTAGCAGGAGGGGGACCCTGCACATGCTGTAACGACTTCGTGAAATGGACATAGTCCTTACGAAGGGTGTCTGAGTTGGATACATATGATTCAGCAAATATTTTTTATTTTTATTAGATAATATTATAATAAAGAGGGGTATTAAGATTAGTCATGGAAATTAATTAATTATAGTTCGGAATGAATTCATGACAGGATTAATATGATTTCTTAAACTTTCCCTCTCTCTGACTCAATTGCGTTAGAAGAAGTTAAAGTTTTTGCATGTGATATTGATTCTTTTTATATTCAGTCTCATTAACCCTTCAGGCATGATGCTTAGCTTTCAATGTAATTAATTTTGAAGCATCATTGGATAGGAGGCCGTGGCGCATCTTTTTCAGGCGTTTTGGTGCGTCAAAGTTTATGGCGTGTAGTATTTATTAATTGTGCTAAAGCTTTGTAAATTTTTAATGATAACTTAACCATACACATGCCATAGACTATCCTGCTTTGAGGGGCGAGCCTCATGCATGGTTGTGAGTGAATTCTTTTCGCCTGTTAATGTTTCGAGTTAGGACATAGGCAGGTAGTTAGTTACTTTTTTGTTTTTATTTGGGTAAAACTTTTTTTTTATGTTTTATTGCCTTGTTTTACCCAAATGCAGGGGCGTAGCTGATGTAAGAGTTTGCATCATAGAGTTTTTATTGTGCGCGCCCAGGCACGTAGTACATTGGAACAAAAAAGGAAGTAGTTGTCAAATGTCTAGAAATGAATTGGATTATTGTCATTCTATAAGAATTTTCGCTTGAGTAATAAACGAGCCGTATTCGCTCTTATTGTGCATTATTTAATTAAACGCAAAAACCCCCCATTATATCTTACCCGGCCTCTACAGTACCTATAACATTTGCTCATTGAAATATTAATACGAAATCTATATACTAATATATAAAGCTGAAGAGTTTGTTTGTTTGTTTACTTGAACGCTCTAATCTCAGGAACTACTGGTCCGATTTGAAAAAATCTTTCAGTGTTAGATAGCCCATTTATTGAGGAAGGCTATAGGCTATATATCATCACGCTACGCGGACGAAGTCGCGGGCAGAAGCTAGTGGCTAAATAAAATATGTGCGTGTGAACTGAGGGACCACACTGATTTTCCAAAAATAGAAATAGTAGGATTTAGTAGTAGTCTTAAAACAATTGTAGAACAAATCTGGGAATTTGTAAACAAATATATAAAAAACTACAGCCCTTAAAGTGTGGTCCCTCAGTCCTCACACACCATCAGTCAGATCTCGGAAAGTACATGAAATTTTAAGGTATTTTAACTGCAGATATTTAGTAAAGAATTCGTAAAGATATTTACTAAAAAATAGGCCACAAAGCATCAAAGATAAAGAATATATAACGACTTAACTGTGGTCCCTCACAGCCGCAATTGAAAGATGAAAATATTACGGAAACAAATAAATCAATTGTTTCTTTTTTTACATAAAGTTTTAGTAAGAGTCTCAAAACAATTTGTAATAAAGAAAAAAATAAAAAAAAACGACGCAATTTGAAGATACCGATAACTAAAAGTGGTCCCTCAATCCTCACATCCACTAACATTTGTACGTGCTCTAGCTGCTAGGCAGGAGGGAAATCAGACAATATAGTGTGCTTAACTTTTAGTAGAAAATTTCTACTAAATAATAGGCATCTTAAACTGTGCATTTCTGTCCTTTTAGCTGAAATAATAAACATTTTTAAATTCTATGAAAATAGATGGAGTAGTGTGACCACACAATGAAAGAGACTACTATTATACTTCATTTATTGTAGCATTAGACAAAACGAAAACAAGGTTGTACGATTAGATTAATGTTATCATCATAAAGTAGATAAAGGAAGTTTTATTTTGCTACTCGTAATTATTATTAACTAAGTTGTCAAGAGCTGTTTTCGAACGCAAACTTGAAGTAATTTTTTAAATAGCTTAATTATGTTCGTTTTATGTTAATTTTTTTAGATTGAATTTTTACTTCATTGAATTACCAAAATTTTTTTAAATCACTAGTTCCATTTTAAAATAATCCGAAAATACTGGAACTACAGTCTAAATTCTCGTTTGTTTATGGGATAGGGCCGCAAACGAGTGCTTAGGACGTGAACTGAGAGACGACACAGGTTACCCGACAAATTAAAATTAGGTTTTCTCTGAGGCCGTGGTATCACTCCGGTCGAACCGGTCCATTCGTGCCGAAACATAGCTCTCCCACGATGATTTTTGTTTTTTAGGATGATGATGATTCGATAACACTACTTCCACAGTATTATTTTATGCACTTAAGTAAATAAGTAGTAGGTATGATAATTATAATTATAAATATTTGAAGTTCCTATTATTAACAAACCAATAGGTAATGTTGGCGTGATGGTATGTTATGTTATGTTAAGAACTCCTCCCCGTCGCTATCAGCCTTTGACTATATAATCAAATCTATCGGCCGGTAGGTACAGGTTGAATGGCAATGCTGGTTCTTTTACCAAAGTATATGCCAGCCTTTGGTTCACGTAAAGCGTCGTTCAGGCGTTTGGAAATACCCTTAAAGAGGGAGAGTGCACTCGGACCTCACGGCCCTAGCGTTTGCTTGTTTGTTCAGCTTGTCAACTGAGTTTTTTATATTTACGACTAGCATAAAAATGTATTTAAATGCTATCCCTCTGATTAATAAAAATATAAAACGTCATAGATAACAACTCCTTATAGCTGTAATATCTTTTGTCTTGTTTTGACACATGATATTCTGTGTCAGGGAGAAGAATAAATTTTAATGAAGTATAATAGTAGTCTCTTTCATTGTGTGGTCACACTACTCCATCTATTTTCATAGAATTTAAAAATGTTTATTATTTCAGCTAAAAGGACAGAAATGCACAGTTTAAGATGCCTATTATTTAGTAGAAATTTTCTACTAAAAGTTAAGCACACTATATTGTCTGATTTCCCTCCTGCCTAGCAGCTAGAGCACGTACAAATGTTAGTGGATGTGAGGATTGAGGGACCACTTTTAGTTATCGGTATCTTCAAATTGCGTCGTTTTTTTTTATTTTTTTCTTTATTACAAATTGTTTTGAGACTCTTACTAAAACTTTATGTAAAAAAAGAAACAATTGATTTATTTGTTTCCGTAATATTTTCATCTTTCAATTGCGGCTGTGAGGGACCACAGTTAAGTCGTTATATATTCTTTATCTTTGATGCTTTGTGGCCTATTTTTTAGTAAATATCTTTACGAATTCTTTACTAAATATCTGCAGTTAAAATACCTTAAAATTTCATGTACTTTCCGAGATCTGACTGATGGTGTGTGAGGACTGAGGGACCACACTTTAAGGGCTGTAGTTTTTTATATATTTGTTTACAAATTCCCAGATTTGTTCTACAATTGTTTTAAGACTACTACTAAATCCTACTATTTCTATTTTTGGAAAATCAGTGTGGTCCCTCAGTTCACACGCACATAATAAAATAATATGCTAATATTTGCGAAAATAGAATTGTGTTTCTAACGCTTACGCAAATTTAAAGACATTGGAATAATATCAATACAACGCGATAAAAACCGTAGTAAGTAGTTATTTCAAATAGAATTTCGAGACTTAGGGCCACTTTAAATATGTTTAAATTGAATTTAAACACAATTTTTCTTAAATATTTTGTGTTTAAATACAACTTAAACACATTTAAGAAGATGGTGCAAGTGGGCCTTAATTTAAATTAAGTAGTGTTTAAACACTACTTACTTTTTACGTGGTAAAAGTTTAACACATATAAGACAAACTGTAAGAATATTATGGGAAATCTACTTCATCTGGTTGAAAGATACCCACAAAAGTGGTTCATCTCTTTTCATTTTATTACTTCTTCCTGCCCTTGTCCCAATTTATTTGGAGCACACTCACTCCCTTTCCCACCATATCGGCCTTAACATGACAATCCATCCATCTTCTCTCTGGTCTGCCTCTACCCCTCTGTCCCTGCACATTCATATTCAACAGTCTTTTAGTTACATGCTTTTCATTTTGTTACCTATCCCACCAAAATTTGGTAGGTACGATGGAGGAGGAACAACCGGCGCCAAAAATTTCCTGTTTTATATAATACTGTTTTTATTCCAAGAAATTCTAGGTATAAAAAGCTTTTATGGTTGCCGCGATTGTGACTTGACCGTAAACTTCATGTAAACAGTACTTTGGCTTGTTTATGCGAAACTTATAAGATTTCTGCGTCGTTACAAAACAATTGAAAAAACGTGAGTCCAAATTTATATAAGCACTAGAAACCAGTGGAATACTACCGAGGCACGTGCTCCAAAGAGGGTAGAAATTGTGTTCGGGAATGTATAGTATTATAATAGCTATTGAATTTTGGGATTCCGATTTTTTTTCTATTCAAATTTGTAAATCATTTTTTTATAATTACTAAGGCCCACTTTTTTTTTTTTTTTGTTCGGAGAAAATGCCTGGCGCATACGACACCTTCGGGGAAAGGTGAAGTTATGTGGGGCTCGCACCCACTAAAAACTCCGTTTCTGCCTACGACCGCTTTCATGGAGGGGCCACGAGAACTGCTACGCATTACTTTCGCGACCCCTCCAGCGGTGGACCTGTATGTCGGCCCCTTCTTATGCGGTGTTGATACACTGTGTACGTCCCCTCTTTACAGATGCCGTGCTATGCGGGTGGAATAATCCCCGGTCAACCACCCGCTGGCCTACTGTTAGGGCGGCATCAGTAGGGCGTGTCGCCTCCTGCGCCTACCCGTCCGTTTGCGGCGAATGGCGTCGGCGAGGGTGTCCACCTCTCTGATCCTCTCCGCCGCCTCCTTCTGCGAAATGACCACTTCACAAAAGGATGCGGCTGCCTCCCAGTTCTCCCTGTTGGTCAGCATTGCTTTGAGCAAGGCCGACAGTGAGAGGTCATTGCCAACTGCTGCTACGAGGGTACGACGTGGTTCTGTCCAAGCAGGACACTGCTCCAGGGTATGGTGAGCAGTTTCTTCGTCAAAACCACACTGGTGACATACGGGAGTCGCCTCCCGTCTTGCTATCTTGTGCAGGTATTTGCCAAAACAGCCATGATCTGACAAGACCTGCGTCAGGCGGAAGGTAAGCGTCCCGTGCCGCCTTCGCACCCATTCCTCTAATATAGGTTTAATAGCCGCTAGTGTCCTATGACCAGCACTAGGGTTTTCCAGTCGCTCTCGCCATTGACCCAAAATACTTATTTGTGCCTCTCTGCGCCATCTCGTCACCATTTCAGGTGGTGGACATAAACCACTCTCAACCCTAAAATCCGCTCTGCGACGGTATATGCTGGCAAGTGCTCGCGCCTCTAAATCCCAGGGTGGCGTCCCTGCCAGAGCGCACGCTGCTTCAGCTGAAATTGTGCGGTATCCACGTATAACCCTGACTGCCATGACTCTTTGTGGTCTTCTCAAAAGGGTCTTGTTTTGGACAGTCAGGGATTCCGCCCACACTGGAGCTCCGTACAGTGCCATTGATCGAACAACACCTGTGTAGAGTCGTCGACAACCCACGTTAGGTCCGCCCAGATTTGGGAGTAGCCGGCTGAGTGCAGATGCAGTGCTTATTAGTTTTGGCACCAGTTGGCGGAAGTGCTCCCCAAAGTTCCATCTCCGATCTATAACTAGGCCCAGGTATTTAATGTGTGCCCGTACCGCTATTGTTGCGCTGCCTATGGTGATGTGGGCATTCACGGGAGGTCGGCGCCGTGGTCCATAAAATACCAGGGCCTCCGTCTTTTCCAATGCTACCAACAATCCAAAATAGCACCAACTTTTTAAATATGTTTAAATTCCATTTAAACACAATTTTTCATAGTAAATTTGTGTATAAATACAGTTTAAATATATTTAAGAAGTTGGTGCAAGTGGCCCTAACTGTTGTAGTTGACTGCCTCGTTAGTCTAGTGGTCCCAAGTGCGACTGCTACGCTAGAGGTCCTGGGTTCGATTCTATTCTATTGGGTTTTTCTATGAAATTCTCAGTAGCAGCTCGGAGTGCTCGGAGTGGAATTTGTGCCCGGTTAATGGCAATAGGCTCGCCCCCTATTACATGGGACCTAAACATACCGGCGAACTGTGGGTGTACCTTAGTACACCTCTGCCTAACCCTTCGGGGAATACAGGCGTGATGGTATGTTTTACTAACTGTTGTAATGTAGATATTGTTTTCATGATTTTTCCGTGTTTAATTGTTATTTTGCTATTCGGGGCGAGGACAAATCTAATAAATCAAAGATCATAAAAATGGCCACACCAGTTCTCGGGTCAAAAAAATCCACCAAATTAAGGCTCTTGAAATAAAATTGACGAACTTTTAAAACCAAATAATTGAATATAACTAGGTACTCAGAAACTACGATTTGTCGGATTTCTGTTCGACAGTTCAAATTCCTCACACAAACACGTGACGGTTCCTTCGCTTACGTAATACGAATTTCGGAGCTTTTGTTCGCTGTAGCGAGGTTCACTTTCTGGGTTTCGTCTTTAGTGCCTCACTTGGGGAAGCAAAGTGAGTGACTCGACCCGTGGTACAAATTTGGGTATGACGATATCGATACAAAATGATTGTGTGTTTTATATTATTTTACCTGAATTTTTCCGATGTTTTCGGAATCATCCCATTTTCATTCATTAGTTATTCTGCAGGGTGGAAACAAATCCAACAAATCAAAAATTACTCCAGCAGTTGTTGAGCTATAAATGGTGTAACTTTGTTTTATGTATAAAGATTTCTTTTTTTATATTTCGTATTGTAGCTGCCCGTGGCATCACCACTCATCTTCATAGGCACTATCTGAAAACCACCGCTGCTGCATTATGTTTCAATGTTGCAGCATTATGCTGACATAGAGACCTTTTTTTTCCTCGCACAATATTTTTTATTTAATGTATGTATTTGCGATCCAGAATAAAGTTTATTTCCCTCTAATTTCATTTAAACTTAACTTAGGTACTTACCTTATCAGAATCGGTGGTGTTCCCACTGCCGAAAGAAGCTAATGAGTTTCTGTCGAAATTTTCTGCAGTCTCATCAAGGATTGTGTCCTCCAGATCTCTGTAGGATAAACACAATGTTAAATTCTATAACCATCATTATCTGACGATGCTTACACGAAGCTACAGTATTATTTTCTGTTGTTGATTCAGTTAAGTAGATTTAATAATAATTAATTGAATGACATTTTAGTCACTTATTGCCCTTAAAGTCTGAATGTCATTTACTTCTCTTCCCATTCGACACACAGGTCTGCTGCTTGATTTGATCACGTAAGTTTTCCGAAAATAACAGCAGAAAATACAGGAAATGCCAGTTACAATAGTATCATACCTGCTGGATCGCTGGGAACTGGTGGGCCGGACGCGGGCTGGGCTGCGCGGCGGTTGCTGTAGAGCGCCGCTGAAATATGTTTCCTGCCAAACAAGAAAATATTAATGAGTTTGTTGTAGGTCAACTGCAAACCTACTATATTAGGTCCATGCATTAGGTAATATGCACGATTTGAAGTCCAAGTTAGAGTATCATTATAAACCCATTACAATGAGAGGGATTAGGCTATAGTCCACCACGCTAGGCTAATGCGGGTCGGCAAACTTCACACGCCGTCGAGAAAATGTCTCAGGCGTGCAGGTTTCCTCACGATGGTTTCCTTCACCGTTTAAACGCGTGATAATTAACAAATCAGTGGTGAGTGCCTTGGATTTGAACTCGAGAACTTTGACTTGGCAGTCCAATGGTCATATCACTGCCTATTAACTTAGCGTATAAACTAGGTAAACTGTTGTTATCATGTCCATACAATGTCAGTTTTATAAAACAAACTTTGTATGTAATGGGATTACATATAAACTGCCCTCATTATCCTAGTGCTCCTGAGCGAGACTGCTACGCTAGAGGTCCTGAGCGCGACTGCTACGCTAGAGGTCCTGGGTTCGATTCCCAGGTCGAGCAGTGTTATTGGGTTTTTCTATGAAATGAATCTCCCAGTAGCAGCTCGGAATTTGTGCCCGGGCAATAGATTCGCCACCTATTATATGGGACCTAAACATACCTCTGCCTAATCCTTCGGGGAATACAGGCGGGATGGTATGTTGTGGATTATATTTAGATACGATAATTTCCCTCCCTGCCTGCAGAAAATAAACGCAAAAACTATACGTCGTCGTTTACAAACTCTGTGCTAGTGGCATGCTTAGAAGATAAGAATGTTTTACCTGTATAACTTCTCTCAGTCGACGGACCCATGTCTGCTTCACTTCTAGGGATGGTGCCTTGAGTATGATGCGGCAATCACTCGACATGGGCTCTGGACCGTTCCACACGGAGAACTTGCACTCGTCACCCTCAATATGCTCCGTTATGCCCAGCTCAGAGGTCTGAATAACAAACAATTAGTATCAATAAACGTATAACATCTTCAAGGCATTGCTTTAGCCTAATAGTTATTTTTACGTACCATGAATTTGGTCTTGTATATGTATTTCGCCTTCCCGTGTGAATCTTTCACCTCTTTGGCAAGAACAAGATGCAGGTCGAAAAGGAACACACGCCTTTCGCGGCCCTTCTTGATGATCTGGCGTAGATCCCACACGTGGAAGGAATCTTGCAGGACCACTTCGCCGAGGCTGTCGGTGGGCACGTCACAACCCTCCAGCAACGACAGGTGCATCGCGTCGTTGGCCTTTTTTGGCACCGATAACATAACCTCCAGGCCGTCCTAAGAAACAATAAAAATATACCCTTATTATTTTGTATGGTGTATAGCATTGTTTTGTACCGAATATTTTACCGAATTATATACGCGCGACTGCGCAGCGAGAGGCCTTGGGTTCGAGCAAAGTGTTATTGAGTTTTGCTATGAAATTCCTCGGAGTTTGGAAGTTGTGCCCGGTTAATAGCAATCCTAAACATACCGGCGGACTGTGGGTGTACATAAGTACGCCTTTGCCAAACCCTTCAGGGAATACTGGCGTAATGCTATGTTATGTTATGTTATATTTGTTTACTTTTCAAGAATATGCGTTACCCTGACGCCTTTGTATAGATACATTGTCTAGTAGCGAAAGCTTGGCTTCACGTAAGCTATTGAGATAAAGGTTGACTACAATTTATGTATGCCAAGGTTTTTATTTGACTCATAGTGATCATCAAATTAGACTTAAATACTGACGTCAAATATTGTCATTATTATTAATCACATTTCCTTAGTAAAACCACTATTTGTGGCTTTAATATACCTATAAACTGGTCTACTATTATTATTTATAATGATTTTTACTCTCAGTGCAACAAATCGGAGCCCTGAGAACATAATAGCATTCGGACGCATGTCCGTACTTTTCTATGAAAATGTCTAATTCAGACATTACAACTCTGCCTCTCTGAAATTAGACGCAAGTGGTAAGTAGATAAAAACTCAGTGAAAAGTCCGTTGGCGTCGTAAACGATTCGTATTCGTGACTAATTTCCTTAATAATATAACCAAAAAGAAGGTCAGAGAGTCGTCAAGGGCGGAAATATGCAAATATGGATTAGCTGACACAATTCCTAATAGTATATGTACATAGTTAGGTACCAACATTATATCAATATGAATTTGCGCAAGGCCGCCATTTTGTCTGGCTGATGACTGATCCTTTGACATCATCCTTGTTGACTACGCAGAAATTTATCAATTCTTGCGAAATAAATAGGGACATGATAATTTGTTTTTTTTTTCAAATTTTTCATAATCTTTCGTCTGATTCACAATACTTAAATAATATGCAAGGTTTTTAAATATAACAACAACTATAAGTAGGTATCACAATATAATCACCAAAAACTATTTTGTTATTTTCATATAATTATAGCCTCTTTTGAGTAACCTTTTTATTGGGAACCCCTGCGCTCAGTGGATTTATAGCCTGTCACTCATAATACATAGAAAAGTTACATTTATTTTATTAACAAAACCCAAAAATAAATCAATACATACATTTTTAATACTAAGGGGGCCGATCCTGTTAGCTCTTGAATTTGTAAGATACTTCAACATGATAGATGTAAGCACTTGCACTACTGAGAGAACCATTACATTTTTAGGATTTTAGAACGAATTAACACAAACACTGTCACGACGTGTGAACACGTTCGGTGGAACCAAACTCTGGAACATGGGCGTCAGTTAGGTGAATGATTCACGAGGAAAATATTGAACTAAATCTATTGTTAATTACCGCACTAGTGAACTAGTCGTTTAATCTCAAACACATACAGCGTCCACAACCTTTAAGCAGCTCAACACAATGTATAACACAACGTAATGACTTTACGCCATTACGGAACCTCATTAGCGAGTGATAACAACGTCTAGCGGTTTATTCAGATTATTAAAAGAGGATTGTCCTGAATCATCAAGGACAATGCGAAACTGTTTACAAAACAAGTTTGGCCTAATATTCCGATACGGGCGATCGGAAAGTTTAAATAGCAAAGTAGAGAGATTACAGTATCTTTACCCCTTAAAGAGGAGACTGACAGTAGTCTAAGTAGTAACTTGGACTACTTAAACAGCGACATTCAGCAGTATAAGCATTACAGTTAGTGTATCTGGAACGTTATTGAGAATTCAATCAGGAAACTGTTTCAAATTTTAACTAGTAACTACTGACTTGTTATTATAAAACATACCATTGTAATAATAAATTATAACGATTACTCAAATATTTGTATAATTTTATTTAAATCTCTACTATTATAAAATTGAAAACAAGTGGGATAGGGTATATAAACGTCTGCAAATCCAAAAATGATATTTTTAAAATTCTTGTCTGTTTGTCTGTGTGTTACGGGTTGGAGAAAAAACTACTGAATAGATTTTGATTTTGTTATCACTGTTAGAAAGTATATGCTCCAACTTAAAAACTGGCGAACTTCTTTTCTCAATTAATTAAACGGATCCTGAGATACAGCTTGACTTCTCTGATTTATAGAGGTCCATACAAAGAAGAGATCATCACTGTTGGTTTTTATAATTTTTTGGAATTCATTTCTAATCCTACTTACTATAGCTTCAGGCGAGCGAAGCTAGTTTCTAAATAAAATTAAAAATATTTAGTAATTACATTTAAATATTTTCGTTATTTTGAACATTTTTAATTTTAACCTACATATTGATATTTATATAAAATACTAGCTTCTGCCCGCGACTTCGTCCGCGTAGCGTGATGATATATGGCCTATAGCCTTCCTCAATAAATGGGCTATCTAACACCGAAATAATTTTTCAAATCGGACCAGTAGTTCCTGAGATTAGCGCGTTCAAGTAAACAAACAAACAAACAAACTCTTCAGCTTCATATATTAGTATATAGATTAAAAACTGACAAATAAATGTATATACCTACGTAAGTTGAACTGCAGGATTGCAATATTTCGGAGATAACAATATATATAAAAGAAAGTCGTGTTAGTTACTTCATTTATAACTCAAGAACGGCTGAACCGATTTGGCAGAAAATTGGTGGAGAGGTAGCTTAGAACCAGGAAACGGACATAGGATACTTTTTATCCCGTTCCCGTAGGATGTGATGACAGTCCGAATTCCACGGGGGCGAAGCCGCGGGCAGAAGCTAGTATATATATAAAAGAAAGTCGTGTTAGTTACTGCATTTATAACTCAAGAACGGCTGAACCGATTTGGCTGAAAATTGGTGGAGAGGTAGCTTAGAACCAGGAAACGGACATAGGATACTTTTTATCCCGTTCCCGTGGGATGTGATGACAGAACGAATTCCACGGGGGCGAAGCCGCGGGCAGAAGCTAGTTTTTTATAAACATAGATAAGTTCTTCTCTCTTACGAGACAGTAAAATCATTGGAAAGTAGTTAATGTGTTATTTTTTATTATTGATAGGCTAAGGGGTGACCGCCGGTTCGCCTGATGTTAAGCCACACTCTGATCTACGATGGAGCGCATTTACCTAGAAGAAACCGATTCACTCGTAATTTAAAGACACCCAGATTATCTATACATATATGTATCGGGGAAGACCCCAGATATCTATTATCGGGGACATTCTCAGAAAGCCCCATCGGGTCATGCAGAAAAAAACCCTGAATAATAAGTAAATAGGTTATAAATACGCATAACATGTCATGACACACACGTATTAACTTCAGTGAGAACAAATGAGTAACGAACGTTTTCCTATACAAACTATCCTGTGAGTAAATAATTTACATTATATGACCCAATCGGAGCCTTTAACATAACGTGTTTTCTTCGGTTACTTCATGGCAACAATAAAATTGATGGCTGAAGAAAATAATGTTTAATTTACAGTGCCTATTTTCAAGATTTCTTTCAAATATTATTAAAGTAAGGGCAGGGCCCGCGCCGCGCCGGTCAAAACAATATCTAGTCTAAATACACTTCTTACCTGTGTAAGATATTTTGATGAGTAAACACAACAATGCCAAGTCGTCATCTATCAGTAGTATATTTAACACTAATCAAGATTGATATCCAGATAAAATTCCTTGAAGTTCCCTCGGTAGCCTACGTTTTTATTATATTTTTTCACGCAAATTGTTCATGTAATGTATTGGACGCGTTAACGTCTTGAGTAAGACATTAGTATTAGCGTAGTCACCTTTATCTTATCTGTCCGTAATCTATAGGCATAAGTTTAACGATAAATTCGTTTTAATGTAGACGTCACAGTATGTAGAAATGGATATCCTCCATTTTCCAGCGGAGAATCGTAATCGCGTCGCCAGCCGTGGTTAAAAAGGGTGGGTTAATTTATCTGTGATAAATAATTATTTTATTATATTCGCGGATATATCTGCTATTAGTGTACCTAATCATGATAACTTTGTTGTTATTAGGTAGTAGATAATACTTCTATACTATCATATCAACCTGTAGTTATAGTCAGCCATTTCTAATTGCAGGGTTACAAATGATTTTTACAAAGAATTTATGTTTCACTTGAAATTTAACAGTGGTGATTTTATAATTTACTACTCTTTTGCCTGCGGCTTTGCTCACGTGAAGCTATATTAGAATTAGAAATGGATCCTAAAAATAACAAAAACCAAAAGTGATGGTCCCTTCTTTGTCCATACAAAGAAGGGATCATCACCTTTGGTTTTTGTGATACAGACCCATGTCTGTATACATCAGAGAGGTCAAGTGGTATCTCAGGATCTATTTAATAAATTAAGATAAGAATTCAGTTTTTAAGTAGGAGCATATACTTTCTGATACATTACATATCATTATATCTGATACATTTCTGAACAGTGATAACAAAATTAAAATCTATTCTGTGGTTTTTGATCCAACCCGTAACAAACAGCATTTTTACAATTTTATAATAGTAGACTTCATAAATCAACAAACATATTATTTATATTGTGCCAATTCGGTACTACTGGCACCAATCCTTGTTTTGAAGTATTCTTATAATCCGTGCCGACTGGGGATATACTTCTATCTAAATACTAACTTAATAACAGAAATTACATTGAATAAAATTCTTGGAAAAAACACACTCCGTGTTGACACATCAGTGTAACTAAGTGCCGATTTTTTTAAATGTATTACCTAGTTTTATTCAAACAATGATCTTTAAAATTAATATTTATTCCAAATATAATTTCGTTATAATATTTTAATACTTTCGATATTAATTAATCTTTATTATTATGACAATCAATGTTATGTAATCTTGGTGGCTTAAACTGTGTGAAATTCAGATCAGTTTAATTTATAAAAAGTAACTACTTTACAAAATATCATGCGGCCACTAAATTATCCATTATACTAACCTTGATTTCACCCTGTCCTTCGGTGCAGCAGGCCTGTAAGTCCTTGAGCAACAATTGATATTTGGTGATCCTCTGCACTGGCTTGATCAAGTAAGCCGCGAGCGGGTGCTCCAATTTCTTCTTACGTTGCACTCTGCATCACGAAGGACAATGTTGAATAAACTAAAGCACAGTCCACAGTCCGAAGCAAATGACAAATATTATCGCAGCTTAGTTAATGATTTTGATAAGAGAAACTTTTAGTTGAATAACTATTGTCACTGTGTACACAATGCTGTGTCTCTGTATCTATTTGTGTACGAGGACTAAAATGCACAACGTAAACTAACTTTTGTCAGTTGAAAGAACGAATGGTTGACGACGATTAGGAAGCGATAAGTGTCTATTGTTCCGTACGTACGGCGGTCTCTATGGAGCCATTCTTTAAAAGGATCCTGAGATAAGATGATAGCAAACCATATAATCAAGTCTTAGAATCACCAGCCAGAATTTAATTAAAAACTAATGAAGTAGTCGTTTAAACCAGTTAATATTGTAATGTCGTACCGTACTGTCTTGTGTGCAGCTAAATGATACCAGTAGCACACAAAATAACGAGACTCACTTAGATAAGGAAGTTAAATGTGAACTATGTGTACTGTTTATCGAGAAACAGAAATAGCCGTGACTGAGTCACTGTAGCACCTATCTTACAATAATTCTTGCCACAATTACTATTTTAATTAACCATCCCCTCCAATTTAAAGATTTAATATGAACACACAGACGGCAACAGCATTTTAAAAGATACGTTGTATAATGCAATCCGTGCATAAATGCAAAATTTTGATGTAGACATTGATACATGGAAACGTGTACATGCTAGGCATGGAAATGATTGCTACTTTTCATTTGACGAAACTATGATATTTTCCACAGTGATTTCACATAGGAAATATCGCAGCCTGCTACTTTTCGTGCGCAATGAATTTTCATCATGCGTTTTTGCACAGGCTGTGTAAAAAGCCGCAGATGTGATATGAAAAATTATTTCATGTGATTTTTCACATGCTCAGTATCTGCGAAATGGTCCTGGCCTAGTATATGCAAATTTGATATAGAATATGAAAAATGTTTCCTCAATAAACCATGCTATCGTTAAAGTATTATATATAGCCAATTCGTTTTTGGTACGAAAGGTATAAGAAAGTATATTCCTACCTTTTTTTTTTCATTAATTTTTTCAATTTTTTAATAGTTATTCTGTTATTATGGGTGGAGACAATTTCAATAATTATGAAAGATCATAAAACACTGTCTTACCATTCTTGAATTATAAATGGTATAACTTACCCGACTTTGTGCACCTGCTACGCTACAGGTCCTGGGCTAGATTCCGAGTGTTATTGGGTTTTTCTATACAGCCCGGAGTTTGGATTTGAGCCAGATTATTTATTTATTTATTACATTTACATATACAGATTATTGACACTAAGTTCGCCCGAACTAATAGAGTACTTTAGTACAGCTCTGCATAACCCTTCCGGGAATGCAGATGGAGGTATGATAGTATCTAAATTACACGAAAGAAGTAAAATAAGACTATAATTACCTCTCGAAGTAGTCGCCAGCGTTCTGCACGACGGCCGCATTGCTGTCGGGTTTGTTGCGACAATACGACACGTACATGTCGAACTCTCTGGCCCAAGTCACGAAGCAATGGCCCACATCTTCCGGCATCGTCTCATACTTATCCAATTCGCGAAGAAACACACGCTCGTGGAAGCGGTGTATCTCTTCGATATTGCCGAATATAATTTCCTCCTGAACAAGGAAGAGAACAATGTAAATCACATAACATATGGAACATTTTTTTACCAGTGTGTGATGTCTGACAAGGCTCACTAGGCTAGCTTAGCGGACTATAGCCTAACTACTGTAATTCTGAGACTTGGACAGCAAGCAGGCATTTAAGTAGATTAATAATAACGATAGTACCTAATCAACATAAGAATTATCGATCTGTTGAACTAGAAGGGGCTCGTGGCTAATAATAATAACTAATCTGATCAACTGATCTACAAGGTTAAGCTGTGCTGGCCATGGTCAGTGTGCGGATCGGTGGCCGCAATCTGCGGTGGTGTGTGGATGCAGTTGGCCCGTTTGTCATACGAACATCTTTGACAATTTTTATTGGTACTCGTTACTAAACCCAAAAAAGCCTGGCAACCAGTCTATCCTCCTATCCTCCGAATATCGATATTGCCCAGAAATTGGGTTGCAGAGGTCTGATGGCCGTCGCTTCGTGTAAAATACTAATATTCAGCCGCCTCTGGTTAGACTGGAAGCCGACTCCTACATAGTTGGGAAAGCCCCGGAGGATGATGATCGATCAGTTAACTTGTTAGAAAACTTACAATAACATCTGTAAAAGGTACTTATCAGAACAGGGTGATAGAAGATACTTTAATAACTATTGGTTTTTGCAGATCCAATACCCATACGGAACAAATATTTGCTAGGCCTCTAAATAGTTGTTTCAGGTATCGGCGTGTCTTTTTTAAAGATCATCGTCATCCTCTTATACTGTCCCAATGTGTGAAAGGTTCTCCTCTCTATAGTCCACACTGGCCTACTGCGAGTTGGCAGACATCACATGCTGGTGTGAAAATATTTTAAAGAAGTAAAAATATTTTCTACATCATCATTATGCTTGGTAAATGTATGGTATTATCATGATAGTGTTGCAATGAAACAGATCAAGCTGACCTTCCCCTGTAGCGCTTGCGGCACGGCGCTAGGGTCTGTGCGCATCTCGCGCAGGTAGCACGTGATGCATGTCTCCAAGTCTTTCACGTATGCGCGCTCCGTCTGCAGCAGCTCCGCCATTATGAATCTAGAACAACAGGAACGTCATAATAACTACTGCAATTATAGACCAAATATGATGTATTGACTATGTATTTCACTTACACACATCAAAGAAAGTTAGCGATCACTTTCAAAAATCGAAATCTTTTTTGTTACGGTAGATTATATTAGGATTTCTTCTTCTTTAGTTGTTTTATTTTTAACTTTGTTTTGTAACCCGGGTTCGGGTCGAGCAGTGTTATTGTTTTTTTTTAGAAATTCGCAGTAGCAGCACGAATTGTGCCCGGTTAGTGGCAATAGGCTCGCCCCCTATTACATGGGAGCTAAACATACCGGCGAACTGTGGGTAGTAGTGTGCTAATACTACCTAATACAGGCGTGATGGTATATTATGTCATATTAATAAATAAGTGTAGTCGAGGTAATGATCAAGTTTTTAAAGATGCTGATTTTAAATTTAAACATGTACTAATAAATGTTGGTTGAAAAGAAAGATCGTACTCTTTGCGTCTGGCGCTGCGTCGTTTGTCGTCACCGAGTGCAGTGGGCTGGGGTTCTGCGCGTGCGTCGTTTTCGGCTGACTGCGAAGAAGCTAACGACGGAGCCACGCCCGAATCACTCTCCGGTTCGCTTTCACCACCCTCCATTGAACCACTAAACTCTGCATATCTGAACATAATAAACAACAAGTATAAACATAAAATGTAATTAAATGCTTCATTCAATACTTAATAATATTTTGGCAAGGTTCAGCGACTATCGTTCCAAACGTGGACGGAAATGAAAGTGGACTATGTCACAGTTGTCACTTGGCCAAAAAGTAGACTTAATAGAAATAGCCTGAGTAAGTATTGATTAGTACTATTTAAAATACCATATATCCATACTTAACCAAAATTCCTATGTAATACGCGAATATTTTATAATGGAAACGCATTTCGCATTTTTATTTTACACTAGCTATTGCTCGTGGCATGCATTGCAGTACCTCTTTTCGATGCACGATGAAACGGAGCAGGTTTATGCTTTAAGGATGAGAGGCTATGTTTGATTGTGTTAACTTTTCAAGCAAAAAAAACTCTCCAGTTTCATCGTAATGAGTAATTTAATTACTTTGTTGATAGCTAAGAAACGCTAAGAAGTGTTTATAACCATGAAACTAACATAAAATTGTAAAAAAAAGTGTGTGTACATTGAAGACATTTAAAAAAAACAAGTGGGTGTATGTATACAGGGTGGCGATTTAATCACCTGCACTGCTTCAACATGGTGTAGTATTGATGACATATAACATATTAGACATAATTTATAATTTGTATCTTTAAGCAATCCCGTGTTATAGGACTTGATAATTATTCAAAATTTTCATAAAACGATATGCACCCTGCAGTACGACTCGCTATCTCTAGATAGATACATACCTACAATGAGTTCAACTTCGCGGCTATGTGTTTGACTCTTCGTATACATAATTAAAAAAAACATTTTGATGAAAAATTAAGGTATGTTTTTTTTTATTGATATGGGTAGTATTTCGTGGTCTGATTCACATGCTAGAAGGATGCAGGTGATTAAATCGCCACCCTGTATAAACGTCTCCGAATCCAAAAATATGATTTTTAAAATTTTTGTCTCTTTGTTATGGGTTTGCGGAAAACTACTGAATATATTTTAATTTTGTTATCACTGTTAGAATGTATTTGGTCCAACTTAAAAATTGGTGAACTTCTTATCCCAATCAATTAAACGGATCCTGAGATACAGCTTGACCGTCGTGATATATATAGAATAGAATGTCAAGTGTAAAGTTATCAATCATACAATATGGTACAATGGGTGGTCTTATCGCTAAAAGCGATCTCTTACAGACAACAATCTCTTAAAGACCCATACAAAGACGAGATCATCACTGTTGGTTTTCGATTAAATTATTTTTGGGACTGCTTCATTAGCCTAGTGGTCCTGAGCGCGACTGTTACGCTTGAGGTCCTGGGTTCGATTTCTAGGTCGAGCAAAGTGTTATTAGGTTTTTCTATGAAATTCCCAGTAACAGCTCGGAGTTTGGAATTTATGTCCGGTTAATGGCAATAGGCTCGCCCCCTATTACATGGGACCTAAACATACCGTCGAACTGTGGATGTACATTAGTACGTCTCTGCCTAACCCTTCGGGGAAAACAGGCGTGATGGTATGTTATGTTATTTTTGGGACCCATTCTAATCCTATTTTAGCTTCAGTTGAGCGAAGTTTCAGGCAAAAGTTAGTATGAAATGATAGTGGTTTACCTAGCATCTACAGCGGCGACCCACTCCTTGATCTGCACGGCATGTGGATGGCCCTTTTCAACGAGTCCGTCAGCTAGTTGTGCGAGCAGGCGCACTCGCTCGCGGGACTCCCGCGCCACACCGCCCGCGGCCGCCGCAGCCGCCGCGCCGCACCGCTCCTGAGTCTCCTTGATCCATTCGACGGCGGCGCGGGCGGAACGCTCAAATAACGCGAACTGTTGACACTGTTCCAGACGCTTCTTGCGAACTGTCCAGTGTTCCAAAACCTGCAGGAAACATAATAAACTCACAATATGACACAAATTATATCGGTGTTGTGTTGGCGCATGGTATCATAATTATTCTGCGTAGGGGGGGTATAAGGCGGCCCGCCACTGCCGGGGTCCGCGGGCGAATGCTACAGCGCTCCCGTAACCAAAGTTACGGAAACCGCTCGCGAAACGCGCCGAGGTTGGTTGTCGGTAGATCGCTCTTTCCAGAGAAGAGTCCGTGTACACAGCCCACCGCTGTACCCGGAGTGGTGGATAGTGCATAAAGCATTTCCAACCCAGGCGACAAAAAATAATTATATCATATATTCTAGATACTGGCTCTTGGTCACGGCATCACAAGTGAACAGCTGAACCAATTTCGCTAATTATTTTTTTGTTTGGTTCGATATTGTAAGGAGAAGATTCTTATGAAAGAAAAAAAAACCAGGAAAGTTGCGAATGAAATAAGTTTTAACAGAATGAAGTCTGTCGGGGCAGGTAATCGGACATAAAATGCGACCATACAACACAGACAAATTCTATCAAAACTATAACCACTAGTGAAAAAACCAAAATTTTTAGTCTATCCCTCTACACCTTCACAATATTATAATTTATCACTTATTAGCACAGATTTTTGTCTTCACATAACACATTTTTGGATGACATGAAAATATACCGGTTGTAAGATCACCATAACAAAGCTCTTTATCATGTTCACACAGAGAGCGCGCTTGAACTAGACACATGGTATATGATAGTCAACGCTCGAGGCTCATGTTGACTGCCCTCGAGATACCATCGCCCGCCATTCAGTAAAGCCTTATTGTTTCCAACTCCATTCTAACGCGATGACACTGACAGTGGCAATGGTGCACACAACTAATAGTTACTCTAATAAATCCGTGGTTTTGCATAAATATTTTTCATTGACATAATTGGAATGGTAAGTATTGGTATAAACAAACAAACAATTTCGGCTCGCAGTTAATGGATATGGATATTTGTTGAACAACAGCGACGTGCGAAAATAGCTTTGCTATGAAAAACGTCCGATGGATATCTCTGAAGGGTTTCCATTCAGTATTATTTTTACATTTCCTGCGTGCAACAATGTAATTCTATAAACCAGTTCTCCAGTTGACCTTGTCAAGTAACACTAAAGTACCGTAAATGGTTACTTTTACATTTGAGTACAATTGAGATTAAAATTGATTGCTGTTAATTCATTGTTATAGTAACTTATGGTAAATTGTGAGAATTTTGTATTGGGAACTGTCATAAAAGCATCTAATCACAATTTATTCCGTCGAAGTTGATAACTAGCAATGTGTGTTTTTTTTTCTACTGTAAGTACTTACAATACTTACACTACGAGGCTTCGTTCTAGGTGTGTGTGTGTTCGTTCAGATGAATAAAATATATTGAATGAATTTTATCATTCATTTCAATTCAATAGCTTACCTTGTTCTCCTGCGCGAGTAGCGTGTCGAGTATAGCTCTAGTTTGTTCATGATGGGCCTTGCTGGCGGCGGCTGTCTGGCCGTGCACCTGAGCTGACCGCGCTGCATACTTCAGGAACGTCTCAGCTGTACGCCGCGCCAACGTACACGCCTTCAGAAAAGCTTCCTTCTGCTCGCCATGCTTCACTATTAAGGCAGCCACCTTGAAAACGCATAAGATTTTTAAATAATGTCTATCTTTTTTATTTATTCCTCACCACTACAAATAGTAGGTGTGAGCATTTAACATGGTATTCAAAATTACATTAACTTAATATACTGTGGGAGACTGGTGTCTAAATTAGACGTAAAGTCTGTATTTTAGAACACCAGGTCTCCACCGCTTGGAAACTTAAACATTTTATAACGAATTTTGTATTCGCATACTGACTAATGTGTAGTATCGACTGCTACATTACTGTAATGCTCCTACGCTACAGGCCCTGGGTTCTATTTACAGGTCGATCAGTATTAAATTTGGTATTTCTATGAAATTATCAGTAAGAGCTTGGATATCGGTTAATGGCAATAAAATCGCCCACATTTCGGTTAACTGTGGCTAGAGATTAGTAGCTCTGCGTATCCCTTCGGGGAATACGGACATAAGTATTACATAAGAAATCTCTGATATAATCTAAAGAAAAATCTAAAACTTACAGTTGACGACATGATGACGTTGTGGTAAAAATGGCCGATCTATCAATCGTACCTATTATTTCTACGTTGAAGTTGATCCCGAATTTGCAATAAAATAATAATTGTCGCAACAAGGCGATAGATGCTTATTGCCACATACATCAAAAAATATATCATCTTGAATTCAAAAATCAATAAAACTATACTAGAAGTTTGTTATAAAAATGTTGATAAAAAGATTTTCTGTCAATATTTTGGAAAAAGCTTTTAATGTTTAGTTAAACTAACATGTGTAAGCGTCGTCAACTCTTCGTCAACTCTACTAACGGTTCAGCTTTCAATGCTAGTATAATCGATAGTAAACGTCTACATGTAATTAAATGAACATTCATACCTAATACATGTTAAAAATGCATATGACGCAAGGTTAAGAATGAAAACTAATGTAGTATCAGAGAAACGCTGCTATAAAGTAATTAGTTTTGTTTTTTATTGCAAAATGTTTATCAGCGATTTTAACAGTCTACAGCCTCAGCCTCTGATATCTATCATGTAACATATTACACCTGTTGTAAGATATTAGACAACATAACAAAAAACCTAGCTTTTTCGCCGATGTTTTAGGTCCTATAATTAGGGCGTGAGCTTAATTGTTTTTAATGATATATGGGCGAAAACGATCCTACGGATCACCTGGTGGTAAGCGATTACCGCCGCACATGGACAATCGCAACATTGCCATTAATCCCGCATAAATTTTAATTCTGAGCTGGGACTGAAAACGTCATAGCAAAACCAAGAAGGTATTATACAAGGTATTATACCTTGATCGTGGGAACAGAATCTGACCGGACACCAAATGGTCCAATAAGGTAAATTACTGCTTTTGAATTTATAAAATAGCATGCTTCATATAAAATGTTATCTAATTTGTATAGTGAATAGGATGAGGAAGATTGACATTTGTTTTCGGGGAAGGGACAGAGCATTACTTTCCCGCAAAAGGAAAGTTTATATTGTATTTATAAGGCACACCTATGTCTTGACGTCATTTCTCGGTATAGCTGTCAATTTTCTTATTTTCGAACCAATTATGTTTTTGTTGATATTTTTATGGTCTACTTTTATGAGGCCAAAATCAGGTCAGATTTATACTTAAACACCTAAGAAATAAGAAGACTTATAAAGAGTCACATCGGTACCTGTGCGGCTTTGTCGATGTTTTGCTGCAACGTCTGTTCGTCGGCAGGCGGTGCAGCTGCGGATCCGCACCAGTCTTCGTCACGACGATATTCACGCTCCAGAGAATCCAACACAGAGCACACTTGTTCTGCTGTCTTATAAAAGTTGAGAGACGCTGTCACTAGCTTGTGTCGCTCTTCAGCGCATGTTACCAGCCGTTGCCAGCGTTCAGTCACTTCCTCTGAGATTTCGCTGTAATAAAATGTAAGAGTTGCGAAACTTTTTCTTATAAACTAATATTGATAAAGATCTGAAAAATATACTGTTACATTATTTCATAGCTCGTGGAACATTGATTTATTATTAAAGATACCGTCCTTCACATCGATTCACACGGTCAGTAATAGCACGCAATTTATGTCGAGGTAATGATCATTAAAAATTTACTGACCTGTTTACATATGGCATTTTCGTTTTCTTTAAGGATAACTTAATATTATACAACTTGCAGTGCCCAACAATAATTTATTGTTTGTATCCTTAATATAATGTTGATAAATTTATCAATACTAATATATAAAGCTGAAGAGTTTGGTTGTTTGTTTGTTTGCTTGAACGCGCTAATCTCAGGAACTACTGGTTCGATTTGAAAAATTATTTCAGTGTTAGATAGCCCATTTATTGAGGGAGGCTATAGGCTATATATCATCACGCTACGCGGATGAAGGCGCGGACAGAAGCTAGTAGATAATAAAATACCTAAATATGTACTTGCTAGATAATACATTTTTAATCGCGTTTTCTATTTGTTTTTGCAAGGAAAATTGGCAGTCACAAGGAATTTATTATGTAAAGTCGGTGCATTATGCATTACAAAACAAATCTAACATACAAAAGAATGCAACCAAAACAAAATAAGTAGTTACTTCGTACGTGAATGGAGTCTGTGACCCATAAAGCTGGTCGGATAGCGGCTATGCCTATCGATTATATCCCGATCAGAGGTTCCCAAATAATGTACCTTGTCGACCATTTGGCATGATTTTCGGTTGTGGTTTGACCCATTATTTACCTTATTTCAATTATTTTCAAATTTATAATACCATACCCATTTATTTACATTTTATAGACCCTTTTTTACGCTTTCCGCAGGTTGTCATCGACGTCTGGGGGTCGATGGAGACCACTTTGGGGTCACTGGTTTACATAGTCTATTTTCCATGCTGAATGCCGTGCACTAGGATGCTCTAGCCATTTTAAACATTAAGTTATTGTGACATAACTTTAATAGACATATGGTATCTTGGTCATTTTCGTAGATGTCTTCTATAAAACTGTAGGTAGTACATAACTTAGCTCAACTGTCAATAGTTTCAGCAGCGTACGTGGTATAAGGATATTTTTGTGTATCTTTTTCACACCTTGAGTTACATTATCGAAGTTTTCATAAGAATCCCTAACTTTTTCAAAATATTCTATATCTATAGCCTATGTTAACCTGGAATCACGTAGCATTTAAATATTCATTAAAATTTTTACTATGATTGTTCAGACTAACTCATTTTAGTTAAAAAATGTATGATTAAAAGTATGCCGTAACTAGCAATATATTGCGACGAAAAAATATTTATACGAAAGTATAAGTTTCGCAGATAAATTAGGTACAGTCCTTTTTTTTGGACTTGTCTTTTTTGGCAAACAAACCCTTCCCGATGCGAAAATCACAAGTTTTTCTTTAATCACGCACTTGATGTAGGAAACGATTCTATTAACACTTACATTATACACATACACTTTAAATTACACCAAAAACTGCTTCGAAATCACTATAAAAGTCTATTATTTTTAATAAAAACTAAATTTTATGTAATTACATTTTCACAGAATAGAATAATCATGACAATTTGACATTTCAAAACTCTAGTTTGTCTACGAATTTTAGGGGATGTGACAAAATAATGAAAGATTTTGATTTATGTGAATGAGCAACTGAACTGTAATTTCAAGTTTCTTTCCAATTTTGCAAAAAGTCCTTATCTTCACAAAAATAATATTTTTAATTTACAATTATCCATAGCATTTTTTTGCTATTTAGTTATTTATTTTTGCTACGTTTTTAATCATGAACCCTGTGCTGACATTAAAATATTATATATTACAGATGGAATTAACAAGAATTAGAATTAAGAACAAAAATAGTTGTAGCTAGGAATTTTGTCTAGAAGGGGCAGACATTCCGATGCGGACCACAGTGACGACGTTGTTCCCGAGGTGAACGGCGTAGAAATGAGTGGTGGTTGAAGTCTCAAGGCCAGAAATACTGCTCCAGGACCCGACGGCTTGCTTGGCAAAGAGTGGGTCCCGGCCTTGGTAGCTCTCGGGCCTCGATTGAGGGAGTTCCTTAGCGCACGAGGGGCCAATTCCACTCCGATGGAAAACGGGGAAGCAGATCTTCTGCGAAGCCGGGACGCCCTGCAGATTCTGCGTAGGCATTCCGATCCTAGTGCTGCTCGTCAAAGTGGGCAAGCTAATTGAAAGTCCTTGTGGACTGCCTTGTCGGGCACCTGGTGGGGGTGTGTTTACTCTATCGGGTACAATGATACCGCATCAGATGCACCGCACCAGAGTTTCATAATACATGTGTCGGAATCTGATGACTCTTCAGAGCCATCATATTCTGACACGTGTATTTCAGAGGAACTACTAATAAATTAATGTTTTGCAGTTAGTCGTTTTATTTCTTCATATTCACTTCACACATTCACTTCATATTTAAAATTAATAAACAAATCAGTACTCGTCAAGGTGAGAATCATTCAGTCTTGGCTAAGAGTATTTAATTCAGTCATTCATTCATGATTTCCCAACACTATCTAACCACTATCAATTGGCTCTGGTTACTAGGACGCCATATTTGTTTCCCAAAAAAGACAAGTTAACTGGGATAGACTGTAGGTTAACTCGATTAGATTAATGCTTATGTTGTGGGCACTAGGCATTATTTTCCAATAAACACAACAAACAAAATACAAGAGTATCTTACCGAATAGTGTGTGGGTCATAGTGATTGGCAGCCCTTAGAGCATCAGCCCTGTACTTGACTTGCACAGCACTTGCGTGGGTCTTCTCTACGGCCACTTGGAACTGGTCATGTTCTCGCTTCAACTGCTCCGCCTCCGAGAGAGTGCCGGGAATAGAAAATGAAGCCGCCAGCATCGCTTCGCCGTTACGTATCCAACTGACGACTTGGGCAGCGTCTTTTTGGAATTGACCTGTACAATAAAAAAAAAAAATTAATATGTGTGTTTGCTAAAGTCACTGCTATTTACCTGTTATATTATTTTTTAATATAAGTACTAATCATTGCGGTTAGAGATTTTAAAAAAAAATCTCATGTCAGCACAATTGTTTCACTGTTGTATGACATACAGGCAATCACTAAATTAAAACAAACTGTATTTTTTTCTAATGAAAGCACAGTCAGTTTTCATAAAACTTCTGCACCGACTAGTAGTACAATTAAAGCTGCGTATGCGCGACATGATTTGAAATTTTAATATTACATTTGATAATACAGTAACAACAATACAAGCAAGTTTTAACAGATTTCAATGGTAGATGAATGTAATAGTATATTGAATGAGTCAAACTCGTTAAAATCTCTAGTTATTTACCTGCTAACCCGAAAAAAGTAAACCACTATTTAAAATGCAGAATGTTTGCGTTTATATCCTTCATATAAGATATTCACACAACCCCTGTTCAACATAAACTGAACAAAGATTATGTATGTATATTAACTTGTTTTCCTTGGTATTATTAATTGGTCAATAGAATAATTATATAATAATAGTGTAATGATATTATTGTATTTATAGTATTGCACTATTAAAATAGCGACCTTGTAGTACGCTAGGTTTCTACTTTACCTAGTAATTAGCATTGGTTTACTAGTTTATTTTATTGTAGCAAATCTTTATACATTATGTAATTGTAACATTGTAATTACATATACCTCAACGAACGATAGTCAATAACTTAGTATTCGATTATCTATTGCAAAAATATTTTATCATATCATGCTATTTTAATAAGTTTTAGGGAAGAACTTACGAGTCCCATCAAGTTTTTTATTGTTTCCAAGTATACTGTATTGTTGACGGGATTATATTTTATCTAACTTTTAGTAAAACTTCAACAACATATCTTATAGAATACCATGATCATACCCTTAATATAGAACGGAACGTGTGGAGATAGGACAAAGCTTGCTTGGCCAAGCGGGCCCATAAAAATACTATTAAGTACTACATAGACATTCACCTAGCTGCACGCACTGTTCGAACCTAGCGCGTCTCTCTTCGGCCAGCTCTTCCAAGTCGAGTTGTCTGTCGTGTAAGAATTCAAGTAGCAGCTGAACGCGCGCCTGCGCATCCAGCGGGGCGGCTTCAGAACCGTCGGATCCACTTGACGCCATTACATCAGACGCCTCGGCAATAGCTGCAGCGAGCTCCTGACCTTGCTGCACCACCTGGATACAATATACAAAACTTATATCATAAATACTGCTTACAAAAATCGTATGATCACAAATTTACACGTCTTCCTTCTTCGTACATAAATAAAAAGTGATAGCCTACAAAGTCATGTCTAGATTTCGGATTGCAAGGAACACACTTCTGACTCTTCGCAATATTACGTGACGGAAAACATCATGAAGAAACCCATATGCCCAAAAGGTTTTCTCGACGGCGGCTTGTGAAGTTTGTCAAGACGCAGTAGGCCAGTGTGCTAAATAATACTTCTATATTCTAACCCCTTCAATTCGGAGATAATTCTCAACATGTCTGGGTTGCCTGATTTTGCATTGTAAGACAGTTCACAGGTTCTTCGTATAGTTCAAGTCTGGGAATGATCCCGTTCCAGCAGTATAATCTCCCATTGGTAATTATGACGAATACTTGGAAATACTGACCTGAAAGGTGGCATGTTGCATTCTAGCTACACTTTCGTTATGTGCAGCCAAGGCCTGTTCAGCCTGTTGCGGGTCGCGGGGAGGTTCAGTTCGTTGCAGCTCGTCGCCCCAGAGTTCGAGTCGAGATGATACCTAGAAGTAACAATGACAAAGTGATTATGTGTGCGAATGAGATGTTCTTAGAATAGAAATCTATCAATACACTTAATTTCTTATTTCACACAGAAAAGTTGTAGGTATATTTCAACTGCGATACAATTCTTAAATAATATTACGTTTAAGAGGAAAACGTATAAGTTATAACGGTAGTAGCATATTATGCCTCCTATGTTGTTCAGATTGGAACGGAAGCAAAAGAAAACGATGAGAACCGACTGAATTGCTGCTATCTAAAAATTCTCACAATGTTGCAACACAAAATATCACCAACGATAATTGAAAGGTGATAAGTGAAACTTATTTAAATCTGTATTAATTAAGGTCACGATGATTATCAAAATTTTCTCCCTTTCATTACCTAAATGCTATTGCTAACCATTATCTAGTCTGTGATATAGGTACTAGTTACCAACTCTTTTATTTTAAGGTCACAGACGTATCACAGTTTAGGAGCGAATTTTTAAGGTTCATAACCCTTTGATGACGTTTTTATTTGTCATTATACTCGCGTTCATTGTTTTCACATACATGTATGTATGATGTAAGCATGTACTACCATTGTTTACCGAACCAAGTGTTTATTATATTCGACAGTGCATTCCACTAAATCTCAACAGAATTCTTATATAAATACAGAAGATAAAAGGCTTGTCATATTACATTTAACTGACACCATTTACGATTCTATTGTTTTAGAAATTGATTGAATTTGCAATAATAAGTACTATAATACGGGAAACTAAGTGTATTGAAGCGCATTTTCATTGTTATAAGGGACTATGCACAAGTTCTTATCATAACCCTTTATGTGTATGAAAGCTGATGGCAATCAGCGTTTCGATTGTGCTGCCGCAAGCGTGTTGAGATATGCACTGGGATGTGTCGATGTCATTGGATCGTTGCCAATAATTTTTTTATTACAAGTTAACTAGTGATCACAACACCTTGTTCCTAACATCAAACTATGTATTTGGAACATATCATCCTTTTTTTAGTCGTTCAACGACAAAACCCTTCATTCAAGGAAAGGAATCATTAATTTATGCAACATTTAAATTTTTAAACCTTCGTCAATTAACTTATATAAACATCTAGCTCAGATAAAGGCAATGCTAGTATACTGTTATACAATCCTTTATTTTATGAGCTATTTACAAAAGTTTTCCGTCTAAAACTTTCGTTTCGGACACACTCCATCAAAAATTGTTCCGTGTGGGGATCAAACCCACAACCCTTAGCGGAGAAGCCGATCTGTCAGCCGCTACCCCCAAACGTGTCGTCATATTGTATTGTACGACTCACGATGTATTTTGCGATTTGCGTATTAGTAGTTATAAAATTGCTTACCTCCAAGGCGTCTCTTTCAAAGTGCCTTAGCTGCAGAGTGAGTTCGAGTCTTCTTTCCCGGTCGGACCAAAGCTCTTCGAGCGCGCCACGAGTGCCTCTAAGTCGCTCTAAGGTTGTCTCTACGGCAGCAGTACTAGCCGCATCCGAATCTCCCGATGATCTGTATTCGTAAAACCAATTCTCAATAGAAATAACTAAGTTCAATAAGCCATTTATAAATTGTGTTTCTACGGTATGTACATTGGGAACTCAAACAACAAGAAAATAAAAACCATAGGAGTATGGCAGAGCAAACTATGTACTTTATGGTATCGTTGCTAACTCTATTGTGCGCACGGCCAAATTGCGCACGCGCAGTGCAGCTGATAATATCCGCAAGAAAGTTAAATATTTCGTAATTTGATAATAGTTCACGATTTGGACAATATTTTGGTAAAAATTTAGAAAAGTGATATTAATATTTTATTCGAGACTTTTCCATAAACTAGCATTCAACATAATTCAAGTTTCATTTCTCGCTTTCTGCGCTAGGGGAATCTCCTATTTACAGGTTACCAAACATAATTACGGGTTTTGTAAAACACACGATCGAGAGTGCAGAAAAAAGGCTATAAAAATCCAAAAAAAGGGACTTATTCATGATATTCTAAAGACCAGACGAAGAACCTAACCAGATGCTGTATACAATCGGTATTACACACAAGGCAACTGCTATTGCCGAGAGGCTTCTGTGCGTCAATTACTAAACAGTAGATACAAAACTAAACTTGTTGTCAGGCTTTTGGCACTCTGACATCATCATGCACCTGCAACCTGTATACTTATACATATGTAAATATCCTAAACAAATGAAGTACGGTAGTTTCTTGACAGTTTAATAATGCTGACCCGTCCTTGAAGAAAAGGAAACACAGGTAAACAGTATCTTCGCAAATCGATTGATCAGCGTAGTTATAGCTACCAGTAGTACAGTAAGGTTAAGTACAGCTCACATCAGTATTGTGCTCGAAGCGATCAAGATTATTACGACATAACACAATTACCTGCTAAGTGATAACAAGATCATTGTAGTGATACTGTGATTAAATACTTCAATTATTAATACGGGAGTATACCTGTTATGCAGTTTGATGGCAAATTCAATAAGCCCGTCTGAGCTTGTAGTCGATGTACCTGGGGCCCAAGTCTGCTATTTCACTTGTATCAGAATGGTCGTTCAATTGCACTATGACATTAGAACTGACAGATTTCGTAGACAAAACCTGAATTTCGTAGATAAAATAAACAATTCTGAAGCCATTGATTTACAATTTTGACACGACATAATAGCAGACTTGGGGCCCAGCTCTTATTTTACACAGAACGAAAATTACTAATCCAGTGTTTGATTTCTCGACGTTCATCAAGCTTCAGGAGATTTTGTTGCCGTTCCGGTAGGTGAATATTAGCACGTAAATCGGCACACAAAGGCTCACGCTTATTACTAAAATTTCTAGGAATTGGCTCCTAGTTCCTAATACTAATAGTCTGTGTAGAGAGACTACAGATAGAGGTAGCAGTTAATGGTTATACATCAGCCTGTCTAAATTAAATTAAGTCGTACTATACGTAAGTGCTCGAAAAATCTTTTAATTACAGCTATAAATCTATAAGAAAGCAACGATAGAACTTGTATTTATTAATCAATTAACGTATTTTACACAAAAAAGTAAAGTGTTATTTTATAGAGGAAATTTAGCAAACATAATATTTACGAGACGTTTGATATACTATCGCTTCCGTATCGTGCAGAACTAAGTTGCAATTTGTTAAGAGCTCTTTCACGAATATAGAAACACGACGCTAATTGGTGAACAGAATACTGTGTTCATTTGGCGTAACCTGTTAATGTTCAGCGATTTTGGTAGTTCATAATGATATTGCATGCACGCTTGAACTGCACCTCTCACTGCTAAAATCCTGAATTTCAGATACAAATTCTTCAATTAAAACGTCTACATATAATTATGCAATTTGTCTGGATTAATAAATTATTCTGTTATAAATGATTAAATTGTGCTCTACAATGAGAATTTAGGAAAAAGAGAAGAGTAAAATACTTGTCTTAACATACCTCCATCGTAAACATTGTACCGGCGACTTATGCCTGTGCGAACGCCGATGATATTTGAGCATTTTGCACAAAAATGTTCATTTCACCGGCGGAACCTATGCGATAACACTAAACGTTGCTAATCGTTAAATTCACTGCACTGACACTGCGAATACTAATTGCCAGCATTTAAATCAACAGTTATATTTCGAGCACGTAATAAGGTTGTTATGGGTAGCAATTACTTGAGCATAGTTATTAAAACCAGACGGTGACCCACAATGCGTGTACGCCTACTGTTATGTTACGGTTGGATAGTAAATTTCTTACACCGATCTATCTGCCTCTCCTGTGTGTTATCTCACAATTAATTCAATAGGCGGTATTCAACTCCGCGCACTCTTTAAACATACCTTTACTGTTTATAAACACATGACGTAATTATAAAGATGAATAAAATTCATAAAGTGATTATAAATAAGGCATTATGGAATTACATATGGACACATAAGTATTGTCCGAAGAATTGTATAAACAAGTTCAGAATGTGAGAGACAGCAGACAAAACCCTCAGGCTCCTACGAGCCTAAAACAATTTAACACCTGTCTATCAATGTCAGATACCATAACAAGCTATCACTGTATTTAACGTACGCCCAAAGCTCGCCGGTATGTTCCAATTCCATGTAATAGGGAAATAGGCTCGTATTTCGATTAATCGGGTACAAATCACGAAGTCCGAGCAGAGCAGAGCAGAGCCTGAGAATTTCATAGATAAAACCAATAACACTACCGACATGGAAATTGAACTCAGGACCTCGTATGTAGCAGTCATGCTTACGACCATTAGAATAAGACACTGAAATACCTTAATACTTTGAAAAGCTGACTAGACGGCTCCGTACTAATAACAAAATTTGCATTATGAAACCCCAAAGAATAAAGTGCGCCTATTAAGTTTATGGTTAAAATGAGAGACATTTATCAATATCTTCATTTTATGGTTATATTTGCATTAGCTACACCAAAAGGAACGTAACTTTTGCAAGGTGCGCGGGGCAACATCCCGTCATTGTATTCTTGGGCGTCCAACAAGGCTACGACAAATTACTTCTAACTTTAGTGATTAGCGTATTTGCAAGGCTGCGTGATGGAGCTCACAATCAACTCAGCTCTAAGTCTGCAACGGTGCCGGAAAAGACTAACTTAGAAACTGACATACTTTGTTTCTCTGACTATGTACTATTAGTGGTGAATAAGAACCCATATTCCAAAACGTTATTTAGATTTCACGATAAAAGTGGAGCGTATATTAAAAAGTAATCAAACCAATATAATAAAATTGAAAAAATAATATGAGTTTTACCACAGTCACATGGGCGAAAGATGAAAAATTTAATCACTGTTCATTACTTTACTATACAATAGTACTTGTAGTAACGAAACGGAAAAGCCACATATTTTGACTAAGGTATAGAGTTTGTGAAGTTAGGGCTTGTAGAGTTCGAGCGTGAAGAGTTACAAATTTGGCTCTACATGAGATCTGATAACTTTTTGACAGTGCGAGCCGTATAGTCTCGTCTTGGCAACATGTTACATGAAAATGTTTTTGGTGAGAATATCTTGAGTTTTTGTTTATCCGTCAGTCTGTTGTTTACACGCGCATCAAACAAAAACCACTGCACGAAATTGGATGCGGTTTTAGTTTTATTTTTGGAGATCTATCTGGAAATCGGACGCAATCAATTAATACACTGCCTAAAAGCAGAGTTAGGTATAGTCAGTAAATCCTTTTGGAATGCGTGTGAAACCACGACAAAAAGCTACTTTTACGAAAAGATTTACTAAATGTATGGAGAACCTGGCGGAAGCTGGATGCGACAAGACGAGGGCAGGGTGAAATGGCACACATTGTGAGAGGCCTACGTCCAGCACTGGACTACTATAGGCTAATAATGATGATGATTGGAGAACCTTATTCTTACAAATTCCAATAACTCTACCAATAATTCCATAACATTCCATACATACATAATATCAGTCCAATATAACGAAAAAATCCTTATTCTTAAAAATATCCAATATCTTGAAAAGAGTTATGAGGCAGTGTGAAAAATAATCAGATCAGACATACATTATTTTTACATATTAGAAATTATAAAGCCAGGTGAACCTCAGATGTTTACACACTGTACTTTCATTACAAAATAATTAACCTAACCTAAAATATGCAAATGGCAAATGATAGAAAAGTCGTGGGCTCTATATTTTTTAACATTATGTTATAATGTAAATTATATTTTGCTTAAGTCTGATCGTTTCGCTCAGCCCGCCAAATTCAAATTTCAATTAGTTTTTCGCAATTTGTAGGTCTATAACACATTCTAGATTCCTAACTGTAATAATTGCGGCATTAGCTATAAAATATTCACAACTGAGCATTAAAAATTTTGCTTGATAAACTTCACAATCGTCAATTTTGGCCAAAATTGACGATTTACACTACTTTTAGCTATAATATCGATTTACAAGCAAAGGTTTTAATTCTCAGTTGTAGAAACATTGCAAAATACGAGATCAATGCGAGTAACAGCTATAGTAGCTAGACTCTGCGTAGGCATATAATTTATGCATTTAAATCTTATCCCTTGTCATCTGCAGGATTTTCATGGTGATGAGCCAGTTCCAGTTACCAGGTACAGTTACAGTTACCAGGTACCTAGAAGGTACCATGACGCATCAATGTCAAATCCAGTGGTACCCTGTTCGTAACCAGATAAATTAGCCTATTTTTTTCAATTGTAACGGAGTTGTGGGACTAACTACAACCCACGTAGGTACTGCCTATTCCGTGTACAAATTTTCCTAACAAGAATTTAAGGGATAGGGGGCAAACGAACAGATGGATCGCCTGATGGTAAGCGACACCCGCAACACCAGAGGAGTAGCAAGTGCGTTGCCAAATTTTTGGCCACCGGTATCCTCACTCACTCGGTAAAACACAACGTAAATGTTGTTTCACGCTGGTTTTAACTCAATAAGCTACAGCTAGATCTTTATAAAAATATGATTAATGCGCGCAACACTAGTTGATACTATTGCGCGCGTGTGGACCGCAATGGCTCTGACACGAGTAACCGACTAACAACAACGATATAGTGTGTGCACGGCGATTGTAAATGTAGATAAAGTTAGCCACCGGTGAGACGCGAGTTGCGTGGCTAATTCGAAGAAAGTTCCTGCAATTCCTATATTTTGCCAACATAACACTACCTACTTATCACACAAAACCAGTTGACTCGGTACAATCGTGCGACCATCTGTGACGATGATCACGACATGTTGTAAAAATGTGCGCTAAGTTCTTTCTACAGTATTTACATTCTACACAACGCAAGCTTCGTGTTTACAATATTCTAAGGTAAGTACTGTACAACTATTTTAGGGTAAACAATGGTAGGTTACTTTTCAACCGACTTCAAAAAGGAAGAGGTTCTTCTTCTCTACTTCTTTTTTGTAGGTTTGGTACGCGATTATTCGGCCAGTTATAAACAGATTTGGAAAAGTATTTTTTTGTTTGAAAGAATATACTCCCGAGGTTGTCTGACCACAAGTATAAAAACAATAACACGTACCGGTCGAATAAATCACAACGTCATCGAGGTACGTCAGATTCTACTCACCACTCTAAATTTTGAAATAAACCGTTTTGTAAAAGTTATTTTTTTTATTATTATTATCAATGCAATTCTACCTTTGTTAATTAAGCATTCAAATTTGTTGTTTATTATAAGATATTCTCGTATTTACTAACAGTTAGTATCACCAACTGTTAGTATACTATGATTGTAAATGAGACAAAAAAATTATGTCATGTATTTTATGGAAATAAATAGTTTGATTGTGATTGGTAAAAATACAACTCTATACCAATTAACTATGTAGCAACAGTTAATTTGTAACACCATATTTTCCGAACAAATAAATTAATAAATACCAAAAAGTGTATATTCGAAAACTGTGTAATTATGGAACTATTAATCATGTATAGACAAGGAGATGCGAGCATTCCTCGCAAGACGGTTTCTAGTGTCGCCGGAGCGAGGCGCATTCCGCACGCGTCGGCGGCCAATCGGAACCGACAGATTTCCACCACATACGTGCCAGCCTCTTTCTTATGCAGTATTCATATGATAAACTAGTTGTGTCACAACACTGAGTACGCCTCACTGAGATTAGGGAGAAATGATGTACATATGAGGATGCTGCTGAGGCAACGGCGGAGCTTGAATTGCCCACAAAAACGAATCCAAATACCAAAATAAATCTTAATCCAAACAATATTTTATCACATTGTGTTCTTCACTGTAAATAAACGACCGGAAAATCGTTCCAAATTTAGCAAAGTTATCAAGATTGCATTCGCTTACATTTATTTCCAGTGAAGTAATAAGCATCCGCGCCACCGCAACAAACTCTCCATTTACTTATCAAACAAACACAGCAATATTTTTTTTGAATTTTTAATTTAATTTGTTTAATCATTTGCCCGTAGCAAATAACTGAAAATTATTATGTGGAAACTGTTTCTGGATTATGTGTTGTTAGCTATGTATTAACTTTATTAAATATTGTATCTGTTTGTTTCCCAAAGAAATAAAAATAAAAATAAATAAAAAATAAAATATGTATAAACAAACGTAACCGCCTTTTAAGTCGGTTAAAATATGAAGCTTGATATTTACTTTGCTTGACGTAAAGTTCCAGCTTCTACAAATGCACATTTTCAAATCATAAAGAACTTACTAGAACTTGGAAGCTCTGAATAAATCCACCGCGAAAGGCAGAACGGTTGCTTTGCAAAGGCTAAGCTTTTAATGGAGTTCAGAACCTTACAAAACTTTCTCAGAGGCAAACATTGTTTAACCAGTTTAAAAATCGCCACAACTAGGTACGCAGATTTCATATCTCTTCATATGATTATTTATCCTAGAGGCAAGAAGTAAGAAATGTATCATGTATGTCTGTCGCGAATTACACTTTAATAAAATGTTACTTTACACTACTAATTCGTCAGATATGGTTGATGCTTTTATAGATACAGACTCAAACCACCCGGACTCGGAACATCAAATAATTTTACAAAGCAGGAATCGAAAACGCAACTCGTGTGGCAGAAACCGATCGCTCAGCCACTGCGACATTCGCGTCGCCAAATCTATGAACTAAAACGTAAAATGAGGTACCTTTATTCACTTTCTCGATGACATTTTTGCTCCACGTCCTTAGAAATCACATCTTGTTGTATAGAGCACTGATAAAGGAACTAAATTCACTTTGTTATTAGAATTAAAAACAAGAAGCAATTAAATTATAATAAAGGAAGACATAAACAAAACAGTCGTTAATGGAGTGGGAATCGAAGGGCAATAAATGTTAAATATAGTTGTAAACTAAAATTATGTATGCGAGGGTTCAGCAGCGTTGTACGGTTGTGTGTTTAATTTTATGACCATTGAACCTCGTAAAAATTGTGCTCATGACGCGAACAGAAGCCCTTGAGAAGGGAGTACTAGCTACCCGACAATTAGGACTCAGTGGTAGTTTTATGGGCAGTTAAAACGCATCCATCAGCGGTTATTTTATATCCGGTTTTAATGGCGCGAACCAGCGGCGCATCGGGATTAAAAAGTAAGCATCGGGCGCCTTCCTGCCCCCAAAGCGGACGACACACGCACGACGCACGCCCGTCTTGCTAACAATTTATTCGAATGCATGCGCATTGTGACGACCCTAGCGTTCATTTGTATTACTTAACTGTTTCTTTTATTAATTTAGGTATTAAAAGTCAACTTTCAATACCAAAATTCTAGATACTCTAGATTCTCCTTGGCAAAATTACAAACAACTGTGGGTGTACAATAGTACGCCTCTGCCTAACCCTTCGGAATACAGGCGTGATGGTATGATGATGAGAATTACAAACAATAAAACTGTAATATATAAAAATGTGAAATATAACTTACTCCGATCTACCCTAGTGGTTTTATCCCGTCAACGGGGTCATATGGAAAAAATAGTTGAATCTACCCCGGTGGTCCCGACGTCTCTTGCCTACGGGACAGTTGTTAGCACAGACTGAGTAGCATTTACCCCGCCACGGTCTTGATAAAGTATAACTTGCCTAGGTACTGCGTTTATCGGGGAGAACTATTTGGATGCGAGCATTAGGTTTTAACACCGAAGCAAATGGAATTGATCCGTGCTACAAATTTTACCCTATCTGCGCTATTGACAAGACAATACCACCGGGACTGACGGGCTGACGGGAGCTAGACCGAAATATCACTCTCCTTCTATGGCAAATGGCAATGGCCAAGGGATTACCTACCCTCCGTAAGGAGTTCGAGCTTGGAATCTGTAGGGATTCCAAGCTCGAACTTGAGATGAGTTTATGATGAGGAATTGTATTCCGGGCACATATTAGGTAGATACAAAGGGCAGAAGATTTCTAAAAACAACATAGCATACCATCACGCCTGTATTTCCCGAAGGATTAGGCAGAGGCGTACAAATATACACCCACATTACCTACGTTTACGTTCCATGTAATAGGTGGCGAGTGGCGAGTCTATTGCACTTAACCGGGCACAAATTCCAAATCAAGCCCAGGACCTCTAGCGTAGCAATCCCGCTCATGACCACTAGGCTAACATAACAGATAAGATTTTAAAACATTATTATAACGAGTGCAGTGGTCACTAGTGAAGTAGCGACCATTGTCTTAACGTCTCATCGCACGAGTACGCGCGCACTTTTTGATAAACACATTCCGCTCTTGCATTCTTGCATTAGCGGTTACGTCAACGAGCCAAGGGCATCAGATATCAATTGTAACAAAGCGACAGACCAAATTAATAACAATCGATCGCTCCTCAATTAGGGAACCAATGGTATACGCAGTGAAGCCACTTCTAACCGACCCATACACCAGCATAGTACAAGCTACTCTGTTCTTGTGGTACCTATGGATTTTTAGGATGATCTATATCTAATTATTGATTCGATTATGTAACATGAAAGAAATTACACAGAATGTAAGGCGCAAACATAAGTTGACTTTACAGTTTCTCCACAACATGAATTATAATTGTTTTCCTTTATCGCTACTATTATAAAATTGTAAAAAAACTGTGTCTGCACATTGAAGATATTTAAAAAAACAAGTGGGTTAGGGTATATAAACGTCTCCGAACCCGAAAATGTCATTTTTTAAATTCTTGTCTGTTTTATTATCACTGTATGTGCTCCAATTTAAAACCTGGTATACTTCTTATCTCAAATAATTAAACGGATCCTGCGATAGAGCTTGACGTCTCTGATGTACAGTCACGAGCACAGATATGTATACACTTGGCAAATTTCAAAAGCGATTTTCTCTTATTGTATTAATTGAAATATCATGATGTTATGAACTTAGTATTTTCGAACCAATGATTTAATGATATTGTTATTATGTCAAAGTTTGCAATCGTCATTTCATAAAAAAACGCTTTCGAATTTTAGTAAGTGTATACATATCGATGCTCGTGACTGTATAGGGGGACCCATACAAAGAAGAGATCATCTCTGCTTGGGTTTTTGAGCTTCAAGTGAGCAAAGCCGCGAGAAAAAGATAGTTTTGAATAAATTAAATACCAGTCCTCTGTTATAGAAATTCGAGCTACATAAGCTTAAAAAAAATAACCGGTGATAAAGCCATGATAAAGGCATCGCCAAGTTTGGGGGCCATGGTAACTACACCTTGAAGTTCATGTTAGTGTACAAATCCCAACACTCATGATCTCACATTCATCATCCTCAACCTCCGATCCTTTTCCCATATACGTTGGGGTCGCTTTCAGTCTAACCAGATGCGGCTGAATCAGCATTTTACATGTGACTCCCATCAGACCTCCGCAACCCAATTTCTTAACTCTACTGATATTCGGAGGATAGACTGGTTGTCAGACTTTTTTGGGCCCGGCACCAAAGTGGTGACGCGAAACGCCGAGGTTGGTTTTAGTCAGTAGATCGCTCTTTTCAGAGCGGAGTCCGACACACCCCACCGCTCTCCCCGGAGTGGTGGATAGGGCATAAAGCATTTCCAACCGCGTCAACAAAAAATAAAAAGTGTGCCTAAGACTGAACATTAAGATTTTTGTTTAATTAAAAAATGTTATGTATGAACACTTGCCTTATTGAGTGAGTTTCTAATTCAAATGTTTCCCAAGCGCATTACACTACTAAGCAGTAAAGTAACGAGTGCTTTCTCCGTACCTATAACGCGCCAAGTACGATAATTATGTGAGACACAATATTTCCTCATTGGTAATTAATTAGTAGTAATAGCGACACCTTCAGTTCACATTCAGTCAAAAACATTAGATAGGATTCACATTCATAATAAGGAAAATTTAAAAGCAATCGTTTCGGAACAAACAACAAGGACTCCTCTTTTTAACTATATGTAATTGACAACACTTAAATAACGGCACGTTGCATTAACCTAAATTAGGTTTTGGTAGTAAGGTTTAGATCTTTTTTATAACCCCTCGTGCTAAGCTAAATGCTTGTGTTACGAGTGGGTTCAGTTCACGTCGGTAGTGCAATTTGGTGGGTTTCGAACCGGCAACCACATGATCGCAAGTCCGACGCCCTAGCCATTAGGCTACCGCCGCTTTAGTTACTAGGTATGCTTTATTAAAAAGGTAATGCACAATGTACGCAAACAGATGGAAAGTGAAATGAAAACGGTTAAACGAGGGCGGAGGGCGAAAGGCGGTACAGCTCTCAATGCGACACAGGTAGTCAGAAACAATTCAATGCATAATTATTAGCTCCAGCGTAGTGCTCTTTACGATCCCATCAAGAGAACTTACAACTCCCCTTTCAAGTGCACCTCAAGTGGTTCAACCGCGATCAATAAAATCATTGACAAATCGATCCGTTGCGTGTTTCTTTAACTATGTAAAACAGCTGTGAGGAAAGTTAACGAAATCCTAATTAGGAATGTTTCATAGCCAGCAAAACATTGTAACATACCATACCATTACAAGCAAAATAAAACAAAACCGTGAGAAACTTGAAATCATAGTATATATATATATATAAAACAAATCAGACAGTAAGATTATTGTAACAATCGATTATAAACAATGAAGTTATATGTAGATGCTTTCGAACTATGACAGTGGATTTTTTTCCCATATTGGCAGCCGAAACAATGATTCTTCATAGCCTTAATATCATAATAACAGCTGACGAGAGGAGTGTTGAGACCGGAACAATCGAGACTATTTGTCGAGAGGGTATTTGTATCAATACTACTATAATGTACGTAGGTGGGGTCCCGCTGCCGCCGCCCCTTTAACGGCGGGGGTCTGCGAGTCCTTAGCCGCAGGAGCGACCGGAAGAGGCGATTGTGAGACAATTTAAATTACTCTCCGCGACCCGTCACCCATTGTGGCCGACTTCCCGACTACAATCACTCCACCGTCTATTACAGAACAAAAATATGGATGACTGGTCAAACCGTTTATTGTATTAACACACTCACTTGGGAAATCACTACTGTGGCACGTTGACGACCCAAGGCAATAGTATAACTGGGTATTACCGCATATTAAGTTCCTATGATATTTCCTAACCCCTTTGCGAGTCAGCACGTGCTTTTTGACGTGTATAACTTTTTTGGTTCGTAAATCATATTTGATAACTAAATACATCCATTATGGAAAGGACTGTGAATCGCGATATTGAAAGCCGCGTAATTACGTCAAAACAAATTATGTTGTACTTATTACTCAACAATACTTTTTACGATTGTATAACAAAGCATAAAAAAAATCTTGTTACTTTCGTCGAGCGGGATTGATCGATTACATCTAAGAGAAAGGTTAAGCCCATGAGCGAGGGAAACTTTTTATTAAAAAAAAACAGCAACAATGTATATTAGAATCTAGACTTCCTTTTGTTATAACAAGCGTGGAACAACACCGGGTTGAATGTTGACCGACTGGCCGGTAGCAGTGTAATAAAGGGGACAAGGTGGACTTTAGAGAAAAGTGCAAACAAATCCACATCTGTTCAATATTCCGCAGGCGATGACGACTTCACTTTGATTGCAGAATCTTGGAATACAGTGCGGTAAAGAATCTATACTAATATATAAAGCTGAAGAGTTTGTTTGTTTGTTTGTTTGCTTGAACGCGCTAATCTCAGGAACTACTGGTCCGATTTGAAAAATTCTTTCAGTGTTAGATAGCCCATTTACTGAGGAAGTCTATAGGCTATATATCATCAAACTACGCGGACGACGTCGCGGGCAGAAGCTATAGACCTATATAACTAAAATCTCAGCGTTATCACAGCTCACGAGCAATTTTACTGCAAAAAAAGATACACTACTTTTCACGGATTTCAACCGTGTATTAATATTATTTAATTTTAATTCGCGACGTTTGGGATCCCTCTCAAAATTCATTACATTTTTACCATGGGAAAGCCATACTTCGGTACGAATGGGCCGGCTCGACCGGAGTGATACCAAGGCCTCACAGAAATCCGACGTGAAACAACGTTGTGTTTCGCCGAGTGATTGAAAATACTGGAGGCCCAAGCCCTTTTAAAAGACGGGCAACGTAGTTGGGAGAGACTCCTCTGGTGTTGCGGGTGTCAATGAGCGGCGGTTATCGCTTACCATCAGGCGATCCATATGCTCGTTATATACTCGTCACTGGTTCATTTATGGTATAGGGTGGCGACCCTATACCATAAATGAACCAGTGACGAGTTTTCCTAAATTTTAGAGCACCAATTTTCTATTGTAATTTACTGTTTAAATACAATTTAAACATATTTAAGAAGTTGGTGCAAGTGGCCCTTAGACATTTAATTAGATGCGATTTTAAGGATACATTAGGTTAGGTTAGGTTTCTGATATTTTTAATGATATGTTAGTTATTCGGATCCGAAACGTCGGGAACTAAATACTATCAATATCACGCGAGAAAATTGATAACCACTAATTTTATATTGAAATAAAACTACTTTTTACGGATTTTATCGGTTTGTCCCGATATATAACTGCCTCATTAGCCAAGTGGTCCTGAGCGCGACTGCTAAGCTAGAGGTCCTGGGTTCGATTCCCAGGTCGAGCAAAGTGTTATTGGGTTTTTCTATGAAATTCCCAGTAGCAGCTCGGAGTTAGGAATGTGTGCCCGGTTAATGGCAATAGGCTCGCCCCCTATTACATGGGACCTAAACATACCGGCGAAATGTGGGTGTACATTAGTACGCCTCTGCCTAACCCTTCGGGGAATACAGGCGTGATGGTATGTTATGTGTCCCGATATTATTTAAGTAGTTCTTGATTTGTAAGGGCCACTTGCACCAACTTCAAAATTATATTTAAGTTGTATTTAAACACGATTTTTCATTGCAATTTCGTGTTGAAATACAATTTAAACACATTTAAAAATTTGGTGCAAGTGGCACTAAGTTTCGGATCCTTTACAGCACCTATGGTCACGGATAGACTGAGGTGATTGACGTCGTAGTGATAAGTAATTTTATTTCAATGTCTTAGTTTCATTTATAAAGAATCTGCTAATGAAGTTTACAGGTGAACAAAGGAATTAATTTCCTCCCGCTTGTAAATACAAAACGAGGGAGCTAATTATAAGTTCGGGTTGGCATCGCTTTTTAATGGTAGTTGCACACTCGACGGTACCTACATAATTATCTACGTCAGTTGGAAGCCTGGCGATCTTCATTATTCTCACTAATCAGTGTGTGGATATCTGTCACTATCAGTACAGGTCGACACAATATTTTCAGAATTATAGAAAGGAATGTTAGGGCTACTTGCACTAACTCCTTAAATATGTTTCAGTTATATTTAAAGAAAAATTTTCATTGTTATTTTGTATTAAAAATAATCTAAACATATATGAGAAATTGGTGCAAGTGGCCCATCGCTTGTTTTAATAAAAAATCATCGGTAAAGGAATTTTAGCAAAAATATTATAATTTATCGTTACATACGTTTCTAGTTTTCTTATTAATAACCAACTGTGCCCCCCGGTCCAATCCCATGGGAATATCCCCAAATCTATATATTTACTTAGTTTCTGAGCCTTATAGTCTGAGATTTCGTTAAATAGAATTGTTTTATATGTTTACTTCATATATAGATGGATAGATAGCCGTGAGAGCCTAGTGATATGACCAGTGGACTGCCAAGTCAAAGGTCTCGAGTTCAAATCCAAGGCACGCACCTCTGACTTTTCGAAGTTATGTGTGTATTAATAGTTAATTATCACGCGCTTAAACGGTGAAGGAAAACATCGTGAGGAAACCTGCACGCCTGAGAGATTTTCTCGACGGCGTGTGAAGTCTGCCAACCCGCATTAGGCTAGCGTGGTGGACTATAGCCTAATCCCTCTCATTGTGAGAGGAGACCCGTGCCCAGCAGTGGGACATATAATGGGTTGATTATGTATGTTATGTTTACTTCATATACGTTTCGTTCAATATTTGAACTATAGAATATGGCCTTTATATGTACGTCTTAATGTGATTACATGACATACCCCGTTACATGGGACCTAAACATACCGGCAGTCAGTGGGTGTACATTAGTATACATCTGCCTAACCCTTCGGGGAATACAGGCGTGATAGTATGTTTATGTAAAAAAAAAACTATTTTCACAACAAAGAATACCTAAATAAAATCAAATAAGTCCAACTCTGTTGAACCCATATATAACACACAGCACACTACAAAACGTTAGCTCTATTAAAATCACACAAAGCAACCATAAGGCCCTTATATTGGTACCAAATGTGCCCCATTCATAAAAGTGCTTACGTGAAGTTTTTAGGATAATAGCTGCCTAGCATTACTAGCAATTATCTTTTGTTTCGGACGTTGCAAATCAAGTTTTCTTTTTATTTCGTTTTACAATCACAAAGAGAAATGTATTAATTAAAAAATATTACATTTTAGTGGGATAATTTAACCCTAAAATTAAATCTTCTTAGAAATCAAATCGAATTATTTATTTCAGACAAATCATCCATACTATATTAATGAAATGCATGGAATTATGTATGTAGGAAAGGCTGCTCTAATGAGGAGAAGAGAAAGTCCTTTTTAAAAAGAACCCTATACATCACAATATGATGCACTATAGAAGCAGTCCGGTTATTAATGTAACTGTACTGTCACATACCGATAGACGTACCGTTTGACATAAAATTAATTAACGGACAGTGTTGCCTGACCTGACATGTTGCACTATTAAGTCAACTAATAAGAGCCGCTTAAACTTATTCATAATCAGAAACTTCTAAATGTTTTAAGGTCTAGTTCCGCGTAGCAGGCGCAGCAATGTTTGTCATAAGTTAAAGGTATTTACGAGGTGATGGGCCCGCCAAATTCAAATTGCAATGAGTTTTCGCAATTTGTTTACCAAAACACATTCCACAATTTAACAAAATAATGCAATAATTTAGGTACATCCATTAAACCAATACTTTTCAGAGTCAGAACTACCTTCTATATATCTAAGAATTGTAAGAATCTGAAGGACTCGTATAATCCTTTTGAGAAAGACATCAGGTGTACAAGATCAAATGGACTTTACTTTTGCTTTGTTGAACCTGAACACACCCTACCATGTAAGATTTTGATCTACAAAAGATTGTACGTCGATTTATAGTAAAAGAAACTTTAATAACTTTGGTACAAGAGATGATTAATATAATCACTGGATAGATAATGTAATTTCTATTTAGACGTGATGGATAACATTTAAGTGACGGGACACCCTTTTTGTTAAATGCGGAAAAGCCTCATGGATCTTTTGTCACCTGGCAGTAAGGAATGTCGGCCCCACGCCTCATTATAAACTCATGGAAGAGCTGTTTGAAAAACTGGGAGAGGATGAGGAATAGGTTATGTAGGGACAAAAGATAGAGGCCTTACTGCCTAGGCCCCACACAAGATAAGATAAGCGTATGTCGGACCCCTACCGACAAAAAACCGCACTGGCCTTCCTATATAGGCATTGCCATGGGGTTCGCGACATATGAAAAGACCATGACACTTTGGTCCAGCGTTCGTAGGACCAAACAAATAAGTGCAAAATATAAAATATACAAGTTAATTGCTGTTCTATAGATTTGCAAGCTATTTTCATTATGATATTTCGTTATACACGTAGAAACAACTACCCGATCAGATTTTTTGTCAGCACCACTCAGCAATTACAAAACTTTCAGGTTCGTGTACCTACCTAAAAGAACCAAATAAAACAAATTCATCCATCCCACCCATCAAAGTATGGCCACTTGGTCTTGTTTTTTTGCTTTCAAATAAAGCAAAAAAAATGGGTAGATTTTTTGACAAACTGTAACGTTGAAATATATCGATTGCTATTAGAGTCCAGTAGTTATGAGTACCAAACCTGCAAATTGCAATACACGTTGACTCTATTGTATTATTAAATATCCTTTAACGGAAAAGAAATAATCTTGATGAAGCTTGCACATCTAATTGGACTCCATAGGTTCATGAAGAACACGAAGATTGTGAGCATTATGATTCAAAATCAGTTAAGGCTCCTCCTCAGTGCTCACGAATTACAAGCGACTTCACAATATCGCAACAGCACACAACCAGTGATTAATCAGGAATTCTCATTATTAGAGTTAGAAACATCAAATTTGGTCAGTCTTATCCGCATTGGATAAACAAAAGCATTTTTTTTTAGGAATTTCCAAACGTATTCACAAAAATGAGAGTAGCACCACGGGGCATCGAGCTAGTTAGGTTGGTTGTACACAAGTATTTTTATCATAAAAAGCCACTATCAATAATTAATTCGTCCGTTTCGGCCATTTTCGCGAAAAATACAACTGCGAGGTCGTATCTGTGTACACACCGTGCCGTAAATAAACCGTGCCGTGCACAACCGGCCTTATTCTATATTTCGATGCATCATATTTGATCAAATACTTATTAAAAGCCCAAAATTGCAATTAGGTTTCATACTGCCATATTAATAAAGTTAAATTGGCATTTCTATTTTAAAAGCATCATGTTTCAAAAGTTTCCGTGTTCAAATACCAATATTAAAGAAAAGCGGGCGGGACATAACCGTAAGCATTACCTCAAATTTTTACGGTTACTGGTATATTAGTCAATGATATTCTATAGCTAAAAGTCCGTGTTTTTTATTTTTGTCAGAAACTATAGAAACTCCGCGTTCAGATTTTTACCCGGGACAAACATAGATACCGAAGAATTGTGAACCAGTCCTTCAGGGAAAACAGGCGTGATTGTATGCATGTATAGCCTGTTTTGCGGTATAGCCCAGTTTTATTCAATTCGCCATTAGTGTCTATACTGTTAGGTAAAGCTCCCAATGGTGTTAATCAATAACAATATTTATTTAGTAAGTACAAACCACTGCAAACACAAAAGAGAAATAGCTACTGCCAGCTTTGATTTCCCTCCGTATTATACTGACATTGATGAAAATCTCTTTGATTCATTCGGCTCAAAGACTACGAGGGGAGCGTGCTTTGGTCGAGGCACCGAACAGTTGTTGAATTAAACCAAACATAGAGCAGGAGCTGCGATCTAAAGATCACGATAATGATCAAAGGACGGGAACGACAAACTCGATATGCAATACTTAGTAAATAATAATAATATTTTTTCTCTTATACTATTAACAATAATTAAAAATGTATATCAATAATTTGATAATATGTATAAACGCGGAATAAAATTATCTTTAACTAATGACACAATTACCGATTCCAACGAAAACAGAGCTAATAGTATGCACTTTAGTTAAGATCTACATAATGAGAGTTTGGAATAAGGGGTTAAGTAACCAATATTTGCTAATTAGGGTCAAATTCACAAAAAATGTAATTAATTGGAGCAAGGCAAATTAACGAGGGACATTAAGTAGATTTACACCAATAAGTATCCATTATATTTATGTGAAATACTAGAAAAAGTATCGTACATAATGGAACAGAGAAGTTTTAATAGGATGGCAGGTAAAGACGATTATCATACTCGGAATAAACTATTGGATGAAGAGCTACTTAGCTGGTATTTTTGTACTAAAATATTTCAAATATACGTGGCAATAAATTTATGTACCTACTTTGACAAACTCAATTAACATTTTGAATTTGTTTGGACATAAATTATAAATATCTGTTATTAAATCCGTGGACGTCAACCTTGGGGCTAAGAGAATCCCCTCTGCGGAAATTCAATCATAGCTACCACCAGTACTATCGATGTAATTAAAAGGGGACCGTTAGCACTGACCATCGATAGCAAGCGCGGTGGTACTCCTATAAACCGATTACTCATCTTAACATAATCCAATATTGTAAACAATAGTTCCTGCTGAGTCGATGACTTAAAAATATTGATGTCACAAACTATGCGATAAATACGTAGATACCATAACATCGATTAAAATCGCAAGGCGACAGATATTTCTGTAACACGGTAATAAAAATATTAACCGTCTGTCACGGCTTGATCGCAAAGCTTCTTCGGTTAACGTAATAGCAGCTAAAACCAAGCCAAAACAAATCAATTAAAGTGTGAAAATAATTACACCATTCACAGAACTGAACCATACACAAAATAAACGCTCTACTGATTTTAATGCTGACAATTATTTTTTAACAAAAATTAAATGAAGTAACATAGAACAAAAAAAAATTGATAAGTACGTTCGAAATTTAAATTATTTTATTGGCGCGAAAACGCGTTCTCGTTAAGAGCGCGAAGTGTACGTCACACCGCGCTCTTTCCCGATTGTGGACTGTGCGAGATGCAGCCGTCGGGCCTGTAATCGACGAACGCGGCTGTGCTTGGCAAGATTTTAGTAAGGAACTGGAAAATCATACGACACAGTGAAAATTCAGCAGAGAATGTGATAAAGATACGCACAAAGACTTGCACAAGCAAGGTTCTCAATATATGTATAATGCAATAAATGTATTGAGTATATTCCCTTAGACCATTTTCAAAGCAAAGATTTTTTGCTCAGTAATAACCGATATAAAATAATTGTTCAATAAATAATATAGTGTATACCGATAACAAAAATAATTGACGTATAAGACAGAGTTTTTTTCTTTTATATGAGACATTAAGGAATAAAGCTGGGAATCACTACGCTAAAAACCCCTATAACATAGCACAAACCTTATAACAAACAGCGTCACACTATATCACAATCCAATGATTCTAATCAACAGGTAAAATACTGTAGAGACCGGTGCAAGGAGATAGCAAACTTTTTACGGAAAAAGTTTTTGTTTTTAATTTAGTGCGACGGACACCTCAATGTTTTCGGACGGTGCGCATTAATAGCGGCGACACGGTGTACACTAAAATTAGTTTACAATAACCGCATTGTTGTAACAGAACGCAATGGTAATGTTTAATTTGTGCGTTCGTTATTCATGATTCATTTATAAATAATTATATTTTTTCCACAGTACCGTGCACATGACACAATTAATTTTACTTAGAATGTGAACAGCTAATCTATGTTCAAAAAGCCAGGCGTCTTTCTTTAAAGAATTTCAAATAGGTCATTAACCAAGAGTTTTGACTGCGACTGTATAATTTTATTTTTCGACAACTTGTTATAGAAACCTTGTCATCACACAACAGCAAAACATACCTACATAGTGTATCGAAGTACACTGCACGCCACAAATAAAGCAGGGAGTTGAGGGCTTTTGTATTTTCTCGTCCCCTAGGTCCGAGATAAAAACAAACTATGAGTACCCAATAATAATTGAATGCTACATAAGTATTGTTAGGAACAACTAACAGGAACTTTTATTCATATATTTATATATGCATTTGATCGGGATACAAAACAACAGTGGAGTAATACAAAAAAAAACTATTGTATGTTTGAAATCATTGATCACCACTGGGTTACGTGCGAATTAGCGCAGTTATAACAAAAACCAATAGTGTCACCACGTGTTCTTAGAAATACAACCGTAAAAACGAGCAGATAAACCGTGAAAATAATTAAACGGCTCTTAGACCATAAAGCAAGGTAGCACTGTAAAACTGATGATAATTGTTATGTCATAATTGACTGTATCATGATGTCTATAATATCCATCATAGCTTTTTGCTTGTGTGAAGATACATGAATGCGGCTTCACTTACTATATAACTTAAGAAGATACGGTAACGTTTATCACCAAAATATCAATTTAAAGAGTAACATTTTGCCCGCGGTTCCTACCACTCGGATACTAAAAAGATTTACTCACTATAACTCGGTTTTTAGTAGGCGTATCAAGATGAATCATGCACGATATTTAAAGTTAGACCGCCAGCAATACAACTGTGAAAACTGCATCCAATTCCGTGTAGTCGTTTTTCCGCAATACACGTACAAACATACACACAGACAAATAGACAATAATAATTTTTAATGGCTTCAGTTTTTCTAATAAAGACCCTCTATATTAGTTTATCTAGATAACTGGCCCCATTTTCGGTAACAGATTGCTATGTCAATCCGTCAAATCCTAGTTATGAAGAGTTAGCACTCCTAAGTTATAACATTTTTAATAAGTCATCATAAAACAAAACAAACAATACCGGCAGAAAATATAGCTTGGTTTTTTTTTCTATTTATGTGCCTATAATGATGGTTTCGCTAAATAGCAAGCGCCACAGAGCTACGTTCGCCATTGTCTAAAGGCATCCCATAGGAACCCGCCGTCGCCGTGTCCACTTTTCCTGTTACGGTAAACAAGTTAGACAGGGGCTGATTCATTTTGTATTGCGAACCAATTATTTATAATGCTTACAAACGAGTATCGCTATAAATGGAGTACTAGATGCATGACTATAAGCTTCACTTTTCTAATAAAAACTTGCTGCGGCCTAATTTAGCTAATTCTGTGCAATTTTATGTTCAGTAGACATTTTAGAATAAATAAAAAATGTTAGCCAATCGAGTATGACCCTCAGCGACGGACATAAACGCCATATTATAAATCTTGTACATTTTCATTAAAAACTAGAAAGTTAAGTGAGTATTAGATGTATTGAACTCAAAGACTGCAGATCTCAGAAGGGCTAGCACCTTAGTCATAAGTACAATTTCGGATTACAAAACCCGCTTGAGTCAACGAAACAGCAAGTTTTTCACGCGTTGAGTAAGAGGCCTCGCGAGCGACGGAAGCGCGTCAAGTTCTCCGACCTTTTAGGGTATATGTCTCGGTATGTTAAAGGGCCCTGCGGTGGATATAAAGATAATTTATTTACGTAGGTACTGATATAGGTAATATTGGTAGATTATAAGTATTTACTGAGATTTATTCCACTCATTTTCAATCTTAATTTGAACACCTAAACTAAAATACTGGTTCTGATACTTACGCGCTGTCTACGCATGGATGCTGTAAAGGATTCGAAACGTCAGGAATAAAATAATATTAGGTCTTTACCAATGAAATTGCCGTTTTGTATGAAAAAATTTAAACGGATTTTTTTCATGTATTGTTTATTTGTATTAATCGAAGTAATCACCTATGCAATCAATGCATCTTTGCCAACGCAGTGGCAGTTTATTGATGCCCTTCTTAAAGAAATCAGCTGGACGGGAGGCAACAAATTCTTCAAAGGCATTTTGTACTGCCGCTCGGGTATTGAATATTTTTCCCGCCAAGAAGTTATCCAAACTCTAGAAAAAGTAGTAGTCTGTAGGCGCAAGGTCTGGTGAGTAGGGCGTATGACGGAGAACTTCCAACCCCAGTTCTTCAAACTCGGAGACCGTCTGCTGTGCAGTATGAGGTCGCGCGTTATCGTGCAGGAGCAGCGGAGACGAGCGATTGACCCATACTGGTTGGAGATGTGCCAGCTTCTCCATCATTGTGTTCAGTTCTTCACAGTACACATCTGCAGTAATGCTCACCCCGTTTGGTAAGAAGCTGTGATGAATCACACCGGCGCTAGACCACCAAACAGTGACCATTACTTTTCTAGGGGTAAGTTTTCGTTTAGGGCATTGTTTAGGTGCTGAACCAGTATCCAACCAACTTGCTGAGCGCTTGCGGTTATCAAACAGAATCCATTTTCCATCTCAGGTAACAATGCGGTTCAAAATACCTTCATTTGTGTGTCTGTTGAGCAGTGGAAGGCACGTTTCGACGCATACTTCGCGCTGGCGATCATTGAGTTCGTGGGGCACCCATTTGTCAAGCTTTTTTACCTTGCCAATTTGACGCAAATGGACCAATATTGTTTTGACGCTAACGTCGAAAGCTGCTGCTAATTCTGCCGTCGATTGTGTATCATCAGCTTCCACAATCGCCTTTAATTCGTCATTGTCGACCAAAGTCTTAGGACGACCGCGAGGTTCATTTTTCAGGTCGAAATTCCCAGAACGGAAGCGAGCAAACCAATAACAGGTGGTGCGTTGGTTTGTAGTATTAGCTCCGTAAACGTCGTTGATGTTGCGTGCCGCTTGTGTCGCGTTGCTGCCACGACGGTACTCATATTCCATAATTACTCGAAATTTTAACGTATCCATGATGACGAAAAAGATTGAAATGCGATGAAAAAGTAACACTAATCAATAAACAAATGACTACTTTTGGAAAAAGAATCCCATGTTTTTAAAAGAAAATTAATTTGAAATTAGAATTCTTAGCCAAACAAAAATTATTTTGATTCGAAATGGCCAGTACTGCAGAACGGCAATTTCATAGGTAAAGACCTATTATCAACACAACGAGATAAAATCCGTAATAAGTAGGTACTAGGAAAAAATACCTGGATATAAATATATAATATATTAGTACCTATACTTATGGGTAGTTTATCATTTCTATGAAATATGTGATGAGGTGTCGATGTAGCTTCGGTTTGCGATGCCGTGTGCAGGGAACTCAGCGGCTTACCAAAGTAGTGGTACAAAAGTTTGATCCGCTCAATGATCCCAGAAGTTAGAAGAAGAGCGCTTATGCAAGCTGAACAAATAACTGTTTATTAGTGGTAATTAAATGTAATAGACATATTAATGTATCGGAAAGGAAAATATGTCACAATCCATCACCCGGTTGTTGCAAAAAATCTGTAGGAAATGAAAGGCCGCGAGGAGTAATGCTAATGAGGGTTCCCCCAGGTAATGATATCCGTTGAGGTGCGCTTTGCGGATTCCGAGGCAAATATTTACCGTACTAATATCATCATTAAATTAATTCCAAAAAACATTATTCGTCAGATATATTGTGTATGTATTTAAATGTGTCAATATTTAATTCTTTTGTCTCGTCGTTGCCCCACTGTAGAACCTCCCTATACTTAGACACATAATGCTTCGTAGAATGTTTCTTAATTTTTACGTGGGCCTTCATTTGGTAAATACGAATTTAAGCTAAGGTATTTGTTTCATCTGGAGGTAGTCGTAGAAGAGGCTCAGCTGTACCATCATTTGTCGAATGTCAACAGCTGAATAATAAACTTTAGAAGCTTAAAAGTTCTAAATTATCAACCATCTAGCTTTCGACGTACGATCATCATAGTTCAAATGTCCTTCCAAAAAAGAACTGATTGTGATATACACCGAATATTTTATCATTGAATCATTACATTGCTTACATCTGCGACTCATACCGAGACGAAAGTCAACACAAAAATAAATGATCAATTAACGTCACATTCTTCTCGTACACCGATGATGTACAAGCCATCGTAAACTATAGTCTCAGAGCAACGCAAGACAACATTTACGCACGGACAGGCGTCAATCTCATCCGGTATGACGCTTTGATAAATAATACATTGTCCGAGCCACATATTATCTGCATCGCGTGTCCGCCAGCACTTGAATTTTCACTGAAAACCGAGTAACACTGGAAAGGCGCGTTCGTCTTAGAAATTGGGGCGCATACCGTTAAGCAACATCCCGAGGACGATGCGACCATGTCTATTGTGTGTGTTTTTTCGGCATATCGGCAATCTGTATATTTTTCACTAGCTTTCGCTCGCTAAACTGACAAATTTTATATGTATAATGGAAGTATCGACAGTACCTACCGAGCGTATAATTAGAGCGCAAAGCAAGGCCATTAAATTGGAAATAGTTTAAAGGTACCAACCACCATTTCGAGTAGAGTTAAGATTTTATATACCTGTAATACGTAATCTACATACCTGCAAAGGTTACAGGTAGAAATAATTTGTGTAACTATTCAATTATCCAAAGCTGAAGACCGGTTAATGTTTGCAACTTTGATAGAACTTCACACAAAGATAGTCCCGTCCTTCCGTGCGGACATATAAGTTTTAACTAAATAACGTCAGCATCTCGAAGGGATAGAGAAACTTAAATTTGGTAGAACTGTGAATTAGTGGATTTAAATAGAAATAAAGGAGCACGCAAAAAAATATGGGTAACTTGTGAAAAATTTAGCATTTTTACCAAAGCCTATATCAAAGACTGAATGACACCGAACTTTTGACCTTTTCGGTCCAAAATCGAAAACCTGACGTTATGGCACGAAAATATATATAAAAATAATCGTCGTTTTAAATATTTATAGTTTTGCCCAGTTGTCTAAACTTCTGTGACCTTTAATCCATGTCAAACCCATGTCATTAGTAGGTACACACTACACGGGTCGGCGGCGCCGCTGCCTGCTGCTAAAACACCCACGGTAAGTGGTGGAATTTTAATATTCTTTAAGTTCCGATATAGCAAAAAGTGTGAATGAAGGTTTTTCATACAATTCATAGAACTCTTGTCACACAAACCACAAATACGTTTTTTTTTTCATTTTAACCGTAATATACGCATGATGCTCAGAGAATTTTCTCGCATTGATAGAATACTAAAATGAGGTACATGAGGTGTATCAACATTAAAAAACACAGATAATAATTAAACCCATAGACACGTAGGTTGACCGTAAGCACATACTGTGTCTTCAGCGACACGAGGTCTTACGCGTATTTTATTATTCGAAGCTAGCCGCTTCCAGATCGTGCATTTGCAAGTATTTGTATGCTCACGATCATTTACCAAGTTAACAACCGGGATGCCACAAGACTAATACGTTTTGTTACTTTATAAACAATCAGCAAATTTCAATTTAAATACATATGTAACGTAATTAACAAACAACTAATTACAACTCATTACCGGTGTTAATACATAATGTATATTATTATAATGTTTGCAATTTTGTGCAGATTTTTTCTTAACTCTACAATACATGAGAATTTGAAGATTTTTGCTTTACTATGGCGTCTGTGGTTATTTTTTTAAAACAGATTTGTAATGCCTTATATTTATAGCTATATATCTATAGCTGAAATGAATATAGGTACCTACTTAAACGAAAACTGTCATATAAAAAAATATAGTAGTTTCACCACCAGATTTTTTAATGACATTTCTTATTCATATTGATTGTTGCCTACTATCGATTTCGGCAGAAGCCGCTACCTGGCCTTCAAATTTTCAAACTCCTTTCTAACGAGCCACATGCTAACTAAATGCTACAGTATGTCTGAATAGGGCAAATGTCACTAGGAAACTGTATACACGGGAACTTGCACTGAATAGTGAATTAGAAGCTCGTGGAAAACCCGCACAGTGCGAGGTGTCAACTGTCTAGAGAAACTTTAAGACGTAAGGTGTTGCATCGTCCATTATACGAGACATATGTATAGCCTGTGATGTATTTATACTTTTTTCATAATTAGTGGCCTAAGTGGGGACCACACATTCCAACTGAAACGGAAATTATAACAGTAATTTTTTTTGCCCGTCATTCCAATTGTTTCAATTAATTCTTCAAAAGCCATTGGAATGGAAAATATGATAAGAGCATCGCTATTTAAAAAAGACACAAAAAACAAATAGAAAAGAAGAATTTTAATCGCAAATGCATCCATCATTATTACTTCATTTTCCGTGCTAGGAAAGAACAGTCGGAAACCAAGATGGGGCCGGAGGTAGCTAGATTCAAATAAGATTGTAACTAATTATCTTTGCTCCAGAGACAAAGGCCCTCCGAAATGAATTTCTGGCAAATCCTCGACCCACCATATGTCTGGGTGCTATTTTGCAACGTGCTGTCAACTATATTTACGCTATTGTCGCTAGTCACTGTAACATAGCTACACAGATCGTCTCCAGGTGGCACAGCTGGAAGGTTGATACCATACCATCACGCCAGTATTCCCCGAAGGGTTAGGCAGAGGCGTACTAATGTACACCCACAGTTCGCCGGTATGTTTAGCTCGCATGTAATAGGGGGCGAGCCTATTGCCATTAACCGGGCACAATTCCTAATTCCGAGCTGCTACTCGGAAATTCATAGAAAAACCCAATAACACTTTGTTCGACCTGGAAATCGAACCCAGGACCTCCAGCGTAGCAGTCGCGCTCATTTTAGTACATTTACATTTGCCATCGTACCTACTATGTCCGTGTCGCCTCAAACTGTGTTATCTAGTCTGGCAACTGCGACTTGTATATAATTACTAGCTTCTGCCCGCGACTTCGTCCGCGTAGCGTGATGATGTATAGCCCATAGCCTTCCTCAATAAATGGGCTATCTAACACTGAAATAATTTTTCAAATCGGACCAGTAGTTCCGAGATTAGCGTGTTCAAGCAAACAAACAAACAAACTCTTCAGCTTTATATATTAGTACTAGCTTCTGCCCGCGACTTCGTCCGCGTAGCGTGATGATATATAGCCTATAGCCTTCCTCAATAAATGGGCTATCTAACACTGAAAGATTAGATCTATCTAACACTGAAAGTAGATTACATTTCTAGTAAATTAAGAATATTACTAAGTAAAATGTACCACCTAAGCTTTAAAGTTCCTATTAATATATTAAGATGTATTTATATGTCATTAGTAGATTCTATTATGAGTTATGCTCTTGACAGTTATGGGTTAACATTCAAAACTAACTTAGATAAATTAGAAGCTCTTCAAATTAGATTCTTAAAACTGCTTGTTACTAAAAAAACTAAAAACAGTTGTAAGGGAGATTATAGAAAATTATTTAAAATATGCAAAATTCTACCGATCACTTTAAAACATAAATATCTTTTATTAGTAAACCACCACAGTACCCAAGAGCATAACTTAACTCACGTATACAACAACCATAATACACGATCTATGGCTGCTGGCAGATTCAATGTACCCAGAGTCACCAATTACTTTGGTGACAGAGCGCTGGACAAGAGAATACCATACCTATTGAACAGTCTGCCGGCAGACATAAGGAGTGAAACAAACCCAATTAGATTTAGACGTAAATTAAAACTATATTATTTAGAAATGTTTTAAGTTTTATTTATGTGTAAGTTTAAATAATATTTAGTTATTAAGTAAATGTATGTATGTCTAGAGACTCATCGACCCCACAGTCAAACCATTGCAACGGTTTTGTGGGGCTTAGCTATAAGTTACTTACCTTTTTGGAATAAAGATAAATAAAAAAAAAAAAAAAAAAAAAAAATTTTTCAAATCGGACCAGTAGTTCCTCGAGATTAGCGCGTTCAAACAAACAAACAATCTCTTCAGCTTTATATATTAGTATAGATAATTGTTTAATTGTTCACAACGATTTCCTTTTCATACGCACCGGCCTAATAAAGTACCCTTTTTTCTAATTACTGTTAATGGCAAAACATAGAGACGATGAAAATTACTCTGCCCGAGGAGTTTCAGTGGTAACTGAGTGTAAAAGATAGCTGGTATTAAACGCCAAACACGTCTGTGAACAATGACACGCTGGTTTTTATGCTTAGATCATTCGTATGTATACGACGCTGCGTTAAGCGGATTATGTGAAACCACTCTTCTTTTCATTTGCTCAGTAAACGGGGTTAGCGCATATTACAAAATCTAGAACCGAAACAGGTCAACGGAATTGTGTAGTGTGTGAACAAAGAAACTGGATCAAGTGCATTTTCAGAGTAAGTAATTTTGTCAAGATTGTAGAACTGCGTATTTGTAAAACGGCGAAGTTTATATACATTCAATTATTGGATGTTGGAACACATCTTTAAGTCTAACAGAAGGGAGAATTAAAGGCGTAAAACAGAACAGCAATCAGACAAATAGGGCCATTGGGACATTCCAAACCCTACATATTTTACAAATACTGTTCTTATATTTTATATCACAGTTCCAAAGCTTGTTGATTTAACATTATTAGTGTTCAATTTAATAGTCGATTTAGATTTCATTAGCACTTTTCATCCAGGTATCTGAGTATCTACATGATACTGATTACTGTTGAGCCTTATAAAACCTTTATTTTGTTTGGCTAAAAGTATCATCAATAAACTGACTGACTCAATGACTGCCTCATTAGCCAAGTGGTCCAAGAGCGGGACTGCAATGATAGAGGTCCTGGGTTCGATTCCCGGGTCGAGCAGTGTTATTGGGTTTATCTATGAAATTCCCAGTAGTAGCTCGGAGTTAGGAATTTGTGCCGGGTTAATGGCAATATGCTCGCTCCCTATTACATGGGACCTAAAATATATATATAAAATACCGGCGAACTGTGGGTGTACATTAGCACGCCTCTGCCTAACCCTTCGGGGAATACAGGCGTGATGATATGTTATGTTATCATCAATAAACGTTCCAAGTATATCCTCTAGTTTATGTTTTTTTAAAGTGATAATCATCATCTTAGTTGATGTTCTCTCCAACCTGGTGGGTGATCTCTCCAAGCTGGTGGGTGTTCTGTCCAGTCTGGTTAGTGTTCTGCCTGGTTGGCAATGGCCCAACAGTTGATGTCGGGTGTCTGTATATGCAAATTGCGTTGCAAATTTCTTATTATTTTATAATAGATTATAATAGGGATAGGATCCAGAAGCGACTACCATGACAAGTTATGAAACTATCTATTATGACCCAATAAACTGGATAATTATGAAACTATCGGGTTACTGATTTCTACTATAAGTTCTATGTAACAACAGGGACCGACAGCTTAATTAACGTGTCTACCGAAGCACGGATCCCTTTGGCCGTGTTGGGCTAAGAATAGCCACCATCCATAATATTACCGCGGAAAGCGCTACTTAGCCTAGCAGATCGATTGATTAGCATAGTTATTAGTTAACCACGAGCTCCTCACACCGGACTTAAAATCGCGATACATTGACGCGTAACACGGTTTTTTTTTAAATATGTGTAGAAAGCAGTATGCAGACTTGCAAGAAGTCAGATAGGCCATAGATTTCTTAGATATTTCCCCAAAACCACACTATCGCATATTACAGTACGCCGCAGCTTATAACTGTAAACTTACCTGAGATCTTGTAGCAGTGCTTCTCCCTGCGCTATGGTGGCTGCGCATGCGTCGAGGCTGGCGGCGCGATGCTGCGCGCACTGGTCCAGCGCACGTCTTGCAGCTTCAGGAGTGTCGTCAGATGCGCAAACACCGCCACCACTCCGCAATGTTTCCAGCCATTGTAATAGCTAACACCAAATATCATATTGATTACTATGTAGTATTTGTATTTAGCTGTGATTATAACACTTTTATAACATTCTGATGTATACCCTCAATGTTGTTGTTGGCCTGTTCAACCGATCGAAGCGAGCCATTGCTATTAGCCATTGCTATTATTGGGCCAATAAAAATAAACTCCGAGCTGCTACTGTTTTTTTTTATGGGGGGCAAACGAGCAGATGGATCGCCTGATGGTAAGCGATTACCTCCGCCCATGGACACCCTCAACACCAGAGGCGTCACAACTGCGTTACCGGCCTTTTAAAAGGTTTGGGCCTCCGGTTACTCACTCACTCGGCGAAACACTCCGGTCGAGCCGGCACAGTCGTGCGGAAGCATGAGTCTCCCTCGGGCAACTTCATAGAGAATCACAATAAGACTTTTCTCGACCTGGAAATCCAACCCAGGAACTGTCTACTTGTGTTACGACCACTAGATTAATGTGGCAGTCACCCTACATCACTTGTACGTAATTCTTGTTCAATAAGATATTGTATTCAATAATTATTCCAAACAAAACTTTACAGGTATCTTCTTTTAAAGATTACTGCAATACTTCAGGCATATCTCCCAAAATCATCCAACAACTTAGAGAAACATGTAGTCACCAAAAAGATGGAAAATAGACTATAATATACTAGTATGGTGAAATTCTCTATGGCAACTTTAGGATTATTCAAGTATTGCTCCGCTGATGGTACTGAGATAAATCGGCGATTTGTTCCGTTTTGTATTTTTTTTTTTGTCTCAGTCCGTGCACAATCCACATTATACAGTCTGTTTTAAGAAGAGAAACCTATTATTTAAAACGTATTTTATCAAAACACGTTTTTTACTTTGAGTATACTGATTCATTTATATTTGGGTTCTCCAGAATAATGACCAAAAACACTTCTGAAACCACCTCACTATTTTTATTGTCAAAAACTGGTAACCCTTCAACTGTCAAGTTACTGAATATAATTAAAATATAATAATAATAATAAAAGTCGAAGTATAGTGGTGAAAATGGGAAAGAGCGAAACATAGTCCTGAATAATACAATTATGTTTTCACTTCTTTCTATCCTTAGCTGTTGCTAGCATTTAAGTTAGTGAAAGTCTAAGGCCATACTGACAAATGGCTAAGTGTATAAACCTGGCGCCTATCCAGCTAAAACAAACACGTTTTTGGCTCATATATCGTCCTTCGAGACCGACAAAGACATCAAAATTGTGCGTAAAGCATTATAATGAAGCTAAATCGCATTTGGATCCCAGTATTAGAAAATAATAGTTTTCCTAGCATCTTCGAACCCCTTCTGTACCCAACAGGGTCCATTATTGATTCATTAATTTTAAGCCATACATGTGTACACATTATGGAATGCGATAAATAAAGTATTGAGTATCGAGTAACTTTAACAAATTCATTATTAACGATTGCCAAAGTTCATAAGTACCGATATTTTAAATGATATGGTACACACTAATAAATTGATAAGAATCGCTAAACAGTTTACAAATATCGACATATAATTTGATGAAAAACATTGTATTCAATCAAACAAGTAGGCCGCCATTAGTTTGTAAGGTTGATCTCCAGAAATAATAAAGAATCTACGGGCAAATAATTCGCTCTGCCGACTATTTGTGAGCAGCACAACATATATAAAGGGTTTCAAATCAACATACCTCCTTTTCGTGGGTATACAAGAGTACGGCGAGGTCTAGTCTCCTCCGCCTCCGGTCGACGCGGGCCGCGAACGCCGCCACGTGGGCTTCTAGTTCACGAGCTACCCCTAGCACTTCTTCAGGGTCGCACTCGCCGGATCTAGCGAGCTCTTCGGCCCCAGCGAGTAACTTTTCTGCGTTCGTGTATGTATTCTATGGGAAGATAACATAGGGTTTAATTTTCGGGAGCAAATGATTTCTTAGGGCACAGTTACACAGTATACAGGCAAAACTATATACTCCCACTATAATTCTTCTCATTAGGTGCCAAACCAAAACCAATTAGATGATACAGCATAAGATTTTGGTTAAACTTCATCCTAATTTCATACAAATATAAATTTTATAGTATGGGATAAGGTAGAGGACTTATTCTGTACCATAAAATTCTTTTATATAGTAGTTACATTTATTTTACATAATAATATCTTCCGAGCAGTGATAACCTAGTGATATGACCATTGGACGGCCAAAGTCAGAGTTCCCGAGTTTTAATAGGCATGATGACGGTTAGCAAGAATTACTAAAATAATATGTTCATATACTGAAATATAATTAATATGTTTAGAAAAAAATAATTATTTTTATTTATAAGACAGGATTATTAATTTATTTGATAAAATAAAACTCCAAAATACACAAGTCCGCCATGTTCAGTTGAACACCAATCAGATTCAATTACGTCACATCTATGTTGAACTGTCACCGTCACGTAAATTTCGTACGAATTTCGACGATCTCCGCGCTTTAAAATTGTTTATTATGTATTTCCTAATTGTATATTACTTAGTTTTTTGTTCTACGACTTGTTAAGAACTTATTAAGTAATGGAACAAGGGTTTAACAAGGCAAACAGCTCTAATTTGCCCAGAGTTGATTTGTTAATGCATGCTGGGGCAGTTCCTGGCATCAAACAAAGACTTCTGTTCAGCAGAATTTAGAAATGTTAAAACTACAATGTAAGTATTATTTATTATTAAATAAAAACTATATTAAAATTACTGTTACTATACGTTACAATAGTTAAAACAATAAAATCACTTTTAAAAAGCACAGCTTCATATGTTTAGTTTTAATAATGTTTTTATTTTATAAAATATGCTATCAAAGCTATCTCGGGTTTGGACTACATTGAAATATATTACAACAAAATATTTATCCAATAGTAAACCTAGTTTGCAATTAAATACTGGAGTATTTGAAAAGTTTATTACGGAAGGAAAGAAAAGAAAACTGTGTGGCTTAATCTCGCCGTGCAAGATTAAGCCACATATCTTATTGTTTTGTTGTGTTGCACGTAAACAAATAATTTATCAGGGTATTTTTTTGACGTATGATCACACTGGGGAACAGCACACCACTTATACACTTGCGAAGTCATGTCTAAATAAAAATTAACAAAAATATCATCTGAGAAGTTGTTTAATCCCCTATTGTGTACGATGCCAAAACATTGAAGTGACGTCATAAGCAGACGCCATGACACCAGCGACCGTTTTCGCGCTAATTGAAAAACATTGAATTAAAATCGCATTTTTGTATCAAAAACCATGTTTTATTGCGGAAATAATTTATTTTTCGGAAATAGTATAAACATAAGAATATTTTAGAACAGTTTTTGAAAATCAGTCATCATGCCTATTCAAGGCACTTTCAAGGAACACAAGGTACTTGACTTTTGAAGTCATGTGCATATTAATAGTTAACAATCACGCGCAAAACATCGTGAGGAAACCTGCATACCTGAGAGATTTTCTCTACAACGTTTGAAGTCTGTCAACTCACTAGATCAACATGGTAGACTATAACCTAATCCCTTTCATTCTGAAAAGGGCCCGTGCCTAGTAGTGGGACAGAATAATGGGTTTATGTTATGTATGCATAATATCTTCCACATGTTTAAATTCTTCGAAAACAAAACCAACTCACCTGTGCAACATTTTCAAAGTGTTCGTGAGATTTCTGATAAACTCTAGCTTTATGGAGATTCCTTCCTATTCCAGTATTCTTCTGTAAAAACACTTCGCCGTGATTTGCCAACCAATCAAGCACCTGTAAACAAAACCACGTTTAGTTGTCATATTACAACGCAAAGTGAATATTACGCGACAATATAATCCCACATGCTTCCTTTACACTCCTACCATCAAAAATATCGGGTTCAACTGTTCTGTTGATAATTATCCAAAGTACAAATAAATTATACTTTATTTCAATGGTATAAAGTTCATGTCAAATTGACAGGTGCCACGTACTATATTCATTCTTAAAACAGAAAAATATGTACCATCAATGTGCATTGAAGAATAAATAAATAAATTAAAATAATCGAGATATACTTTCATTGTTCATAATTATTAAAATTAGTACATATACATATTATTATATCTTTTTTATACCACTCAGGTGGCAAATAAGCTTACGGCCAGCCTGATAATAAGGAGTTACGGTAGCCTATAGACATTTGTAACAGCAGAGGTGTCGCTCACGCATTGCCTATCCTGTTAAAACCTTTTCACTCTATCTGGTGCTGATTGCACATTAATGCTGCCGGGTCGAATCTATGATATTGTCGAGGTATCGAGCTCTGCGAGAGGTACCTGGATCGATACCCGGCGCCTCCACCATATGACAATTAAATGTGGTTATGCAGTTCAACTTAAGCATTTATTACGGGGCGAAGCCCTAATTCATACAAGGTGAGTTTGTCAAGACTCGCAGACTAGACAGTTCTACATGGCGTATGAAATTCAAAATGATTGTTTTTTCTTTAAGTATTTGTTTTCAACCAGCTAACCCATACTATTATCGCCTTCTTGGAGCTGTCTCTACAATATCAACTCACCAAGATTGATTGCTTCTTACTGCCCACTACTATAAACAGATTGGCAGATCCTAATTAGGCAATAGAATAAATGGTGATTACTAACCTGCCTGCAATCTTCTTTATACAAAAGCAAGGCGAGCCTCTGATGCAGCTTGAGCCTGGCCTGATGGTACCTAGCTTCCAACGCTCTATGGTGTCCTAGTATCTGGTGGATGACGGCCAGCACGTGGTTTGCGCCGGAGCTGTAATCAGCGGCTGGATCGCCACCGCTGCTCCCAGCACTACTTACTGTACCGTCATTCTGGAATGATGATCATGAATGAAGTAGAATTTGCGGCTCTTGATTTGTGTGCAAAATTGAAACATGAAACAGGCATACTCAAGATCCAAGAGTATAATAGGAAAGAGGATAACATTACATAGTTCCCACTTACCATATCTGCAGGATCAGTTTGATGGCACACTTGAACAAGATGATCCAGCTGATACAACAGTTTCTTACTCGTAGAATGGACCTAAAATTAATTATATTTATTACACATTTAATATTAAACCAACACATAAATTACAAAAGTGAAATCTCGATTATCTAAACTTCACTAGCAGTTTTTATTTATGTAAATAGTATAGATAGATAATGGAGTTTTTAACATACATAACATACCATCACGCCTGTGTTCCCCGAAGGGTTAGGCAGAGGTGTACTAATGTATACCCACAGTTCGCCGGTATGTTTAGGTCCCATGTAATAGGGGGCGAGCCTATTGACATTAACCGGGCACAAATTCCTAACTCCGAGCTGCTACTGGGAATTTCATAGAAAAACCCAATAACCCAGGTCGAGCAAAGTTGCTTTACCTGGGAATCGAACCCAGGACCTCTAGCGTAGCTGGAGGTTTTATCGTAGTGAAATGGTAAACAGACCTCGGTATACGCTTGGCACATGTGCTCATATAGCTGGCGATGCCTCTGCGCGTGTTGCTCCAAGGCCCGGGGGTCGTTGCAGGGCGCTCCGCCCTGGCCGGTCGCCAGTTGTAAAGCAACCGCGCACTGAGCACCCCAGCCGCCGACCGCTGACACGTAGGCCTCGGCTTTATGGTGAAATACCACAGAGAGCGACAGTACTGCCGAACGCTCCTCCAGACCTAGAATCAAACCATAAAAAAATGGATACATATCGATACTGTGGCGAGTTTTTATAAGTTTAAAAAAAAAGTAACGTCTAAGTAGGTATTTTTAAATATTTTTCTACTTATCTTATTTTCCTAAATGATGGAAGGGAAGTTCTTTTCTAATAATAAGTCGCCTAATACAGGCTCATCGCGTTATAACTCTTTTTCAAAATTTCAAATCTAGTTTTTTAATCTAGTTCTACATATAAAGATTATCATAGAAAATTGTTGATTTTATCGGTGGTAAGTGAAAATCGTAAATCTACTAAAAACTATTTTCAGGATACCTACTTTAAAATTGTAGCAATTTATTATCCCTACAAAAACACAAAACGAAAGAGTATATCAAGAGTTCCAGCAAAAACGGAATCTTCAATATTATCTTTTTTTATTTTATACAGTAAATACCTATTATCGTAAGAAGTTTGATTTAATTTCCCGTCCCCTCATATACTATGAGTATTAACATTATAACAGTAATTCTTACCTGCCGACAGCTGTTTGTAGGCGCGTTCGAGGCGATGCGCAAGCGCAGAGATCTCTGACTCGGCGTAATGTCGCTTGTCGGCAAGGCGACGGGCAGCCGTAGTGACTCTAGCCACGCTCGGCCTACCGCCACCAGTACATGCTGCTGCAAACCTGAAAACAAATTTAAAATATACACGACCTTCTTTAAGGTACAATAAAAAAAGAATAGGCATGATGACTGATTTTCAAAAACTGTTCTAAAATATTCTTATGTATATACTATTTCCGAAAAATAAATTATTTCTGCAATAAAAAAAGGTTTTTGATACAAAAATGCGATTTTAATTCAATGTTTTTAAATTAGCGCGAAAACGGCGCTGGTGTCATGGCGTCTGCTTATGACGTCACTTCTATGTTTTGGCATCGCATACAATAGGAGATTAAACAACTTTACAGATAATATTTTAGTTATTATTTATTTAGACATGACTTCGCAAGTATATAAGTGGTGTGCTGTTCCCCAGTGTGATAATACGTCAAAAAAACCCTGATAAATTATTTGTTTATCGATAGGTAAGCATATTTTATCAAATAAAAACATTATTAAAACTAAACATACTAAGCTGTGCTTTTTAAAAGTGATTTAATTTTTTAACTATAGTAACGTGTAGTTGTAGTAATTTTAATATATTTTTTAAATAATAATAAATAATACTTCCATTGTTGTTTTAACATTTCTAAATTCTGCTGAACAGAAGTCTTTGTTTGATGCCAGGAACTGCCCCAGCATTAATAAATCAACTCTGGGCAAATTAAAGCTGTTTGCCTTGGTAAACCCTTGTTCCATTACTTAATAAGTTCTTAAACAAGTTGTAGAACAAAAAACTAAGTAATATACAATTAGGAAATACTTAATAAACAATTTTAAGCGCGGAGATCGTCGAAATTCGTACGAAATTGACGTGCCAGTGACAGTTCAACATAGATGTGACGTAATTGAATCTGATTGGTGTTCAACTGAACATGGCGGACTTGTGTATTTTGCAGTTTTATTTTAACAAATAAATTAATAATCCCGGCTTATAAATAAAAATAAATATTTTTTTCTAAACATATTAATTATATTTCAGTATATGAACATATTATTTTAGTAATTCTTGCTAACCGTCATCATGCCTATTATCAAAATAGGACAACTCTAAAAAGTATTGCGTGGTCATACATAAAAAAAATATACGCGTCGACTTGAGACTCTCCTTTTTTTCATCGGTTAATAAAAGTGGTAAGTCGCTGATATACAACACTAAACTTGGACAGCAATAAATACAGGATAAGATTCACGACACGTATGTCAGAGTGATTTTGCCTGATGCGAAAATTTAGATTATCAAACGATTTGTAATTTCAAGACGCCAATTTATTTATTCGTAACACACGAATTTGAGTAGGTATACTAATATTGGACATAGTATTTGAAGAGAGAGAAATGGTATTAAAGTACTTGGTTATTACTTTTAAAAAATAAACATTGGCTTGGAATGAAAAACAATAGTTACCTGGCGTGTTCTTCCTGCAATCGTTTAGCGGCCGCACATGATCGACCTATCTCCACGTAAGTGGCCAGGAATGCGGTGCGGTGATTCACGATCCACTCCAACATCTGGGAGCAACATTGTCAATACTTACTATTACTAAACTAAATACAAACTGTTACTGATCATTTTCAAGAATTTAATTATTTTTAATTAATTTAAAAAAGAATTAGAGCCGTGTTATCTATATATACTAATAATAAAGCTGAAGAGTTTGTTTGTTTACTTGCTTGAACGCGCTAATCTCAGGAACTACTGGTCCGATTTGAAAAAATCTTTCAGTGTTAGATAGCCTATTTATTGAGGAAGGCTATAGGCTAAATATCATCACGCTAAGACCAAGTAACTATTCCACGCGGATGAAGTCGCGGGCAGAAGCTAGTTGACTTTATAAAATACTAGCGGCCCGCCCCGGCTCCGCACGGGTGGAAAAATTCCTAACTTTTGCCAACAATAATTTAGCATTCAAATGGTGAAAGAATTTTTGAAATTGGCATTAAAGTTTTTGAGTTTACATACATACATTCACATACACACATGCATACAAATCCTTCCTCTTTTTAATATTAGTATAGATATAGATTACAATATTACGGCAAATGTCTAAAAACTAATTCTCACGAAGTTGATAAGATCATTATTTGGAATAATATACCCACCTAATTTCTGATAGTACGTGCGGCTACACATCTAGCATATAGCTGATACAAATCCAGTATCAGCTGAACTCTCAGCATTCATACAGGCTATACAAAGGGAGATCAGTTTACGCTGGAAATGGTAGCTAGATACCGGTTTACGCGCATACCTTTTCGCAGTCCTGTTCGAAGAGCCGCAGCTGGAAGCACTGATCAAGCTGCATCTTCTTGTGTTGCCAGAGCTTATGCGCATGCGAGTGTGCTGACCGTACAGCGGAGAGCTGTGCTCGGACTGCGGCGGGAGAGCCACAGTGGAAAGCGGCCTCGCCTCCACTGCCGCTCGCCTCGGAGCACACCGCTTCCGCCGCCTCGAGGCGCTGCAGGACGCGCTCACCTAGCGAAACAACGTGAACCAATGTTACGACCTTGTCCACTTACATAATGTTTACTAAATAATAAAACTTACACACAAGGAGTATATTTTAATCTTGATGCTAACCTGCCTCGTTAGTCTAGTGGTCCCAAGTGCGACTGCTATGCTAGAGGTCCTGGGTTCCAGTCCCAGGTCGAGCAGTGTTATTAGGTTTTTCTATAAAAATATCAGTAGCAGCTCGGAGTTTGGAATTTGTGCCCGGTTAATGTCAATACGATCGCCCTCTATTACATGGGACCCAAACATACCGGCAAAATGTGGGTGTACCTTAGTACATCTCTGCCTTCCCTTCGGGGAATACAGGCGTGATGGTATGTTATGTTATGATGCTAACCATGCAGGTCGTTTTTTTTCCTATCCCTTTGAAATTTCTCTAAAGCCTTTCTTAGTAGATGTGATCCTACTATTCTACTAATATTATAAATGTTAAAGTGTAAGGATGTATGAATGAACTCTTTCACGCCAAAACGGCTGAACGGATCTGATTAAAATTTGCCACATAGATAGATTATAGTCTAGACTAACACATACGAGTACATTGCTTATCCAGTTCGGACCTAATTCTAAAACTCCATGCAGATGAAGTCGCGGGGTTAAGCTAGTAGGAAATAACGCAAAAAATTAGTAAAATTTTAAAAATATAAAGATGTTCATCATCCTGTGTAACATGATCAACGTATAAATTCATTGATTTTTAATATTTTATAAGGATTACATGTCGACTCGACCTTTCACATTAAATATTTATCACAGTTACAGAGCACCGCGAAACTGTTAGGAAAAGTAAAGCAAAGGCCCTCTGCTGATACACCTTTTATGTATTGAATTGCACAAAAGTATTCTGTTAACTCGGTCAACGCAGTCGCAAATCAACCGGTAACTCATTATGGCGACTGTTGTAAACCGCATCGGCACTAATAAAAAACTGAAAATGGCAGACACTATATTCTTTATCTCCATCGTTAGTCAGTAGTTAAAAATATGCCAATGTATTAATTAACTCAATACAATGTATATAACGTAATTACTAAACTCTGATAACTGTTACGCCTATCACATTATGCGACTAACCAGTGGTTCCCAAAGCTTTTACATGACTATACCGCAACCGATGAAACAGACGAGATATAACTAGATATAATCCCACTATTTGTTCTAACAAGGTTTACCCACCAATAAGAATTATCATTTTACTTGGAAAAGTTCTAAGAAATACTTGGTTTTATGAGAACGTTAAGGTACGTCGTATCGTCCATAATACAAACTAAACATCATACCAGGCTGTTCGGGAAACCACAAACAATCGAAACACATGACTAAGGTTCATAACACGACACCCTTCAGCGTTCTGCTACAGCGACTAGCGCATGCGCAGACAATCCGCACTGAAACCTGAGGTTATACAACAGCTTGACCACTTCGCCTGCCTGCCCGCCGTTCAACCGTGACACAAAACGTTGTATAAAACAAAAATAAATAGACGTCTAATTCCGCAATTTAGCGTTTTCTAATGCACTTCATCACATATTATGTGCATGCTTTAAACGTATATGGATACGTAATTATGCGATCGATGATTATAAGCGCAGTTAACACTTCTATTTGATTAATTATCTCCGTAAAAATAACTATTATATATTAATTGGTATTTGAAAGGTACCTTGGCCCTCGAGTTCGTCGACGGGGACTTTAGCGAGCCTTTTGCTGATGTCTGCATGGGCGTCGATTGCTCTCCTCGCGCCCGTGACGTCATCGGCAAAGTCAGCCCTTGCAACATCCTCTTGCAGGTCGTCAAGCCTATCTAGTAGCTCACCGGCTTGCCACATTAGCTCCTCCAAAGCCTAGAACATATAACCTGTATTTAATAATATTCACGATAAAAAAGCGCGCGATTTAATTTATAAATAGATTAGCGTTTATTTGCTCTATATAACTTGGACTAAATTAAGCAGTGCCACAGATGTATGCAAGTACCTAATTTTGTAGTATGAGTTCTTCACACTGAATAAGGATATCCAACTAACAATAGTCAGACTTCGCATTATTTACGTCCCTCTCACTCAGTCGCGAAGAGGGGTGGCGAGTGGAATGGTTAGCAGTAACATTTTACCTTCCAGAATCTACATTACATTACCTACAGTGTGCCCGTATGTATTTATGTGACTAAAATAAGATTGATTTAGGTACTTGCCTACAATCCGCAAAATTGTATCCAACCATATTTATTTTAATTATTATTATTAAGTACCACATAATTATAATATGTTTGTTGTGTGTGCCAATAAATACATTTTCTTTCTTTCTTTCTTTCTTTCTTTCATATCAGTGTTGATGCGAAAAGTACTTTTCTATTTTATTTGTACATATTTTAATAACTGACTGACTGGCAAAAACTGAATTTTAAAAGTTCGAAAAACGCACGGATTTTATAATATCACTAAATTTATGAGGAGTAGAAGGCACTAGTTTTAGTGGCATTTATTTATCCAGATTACATTGTGAATCGAATCGAGGAAACCAAATTATATTTATACATGTGCTTCAAAAACAGTTTCACCAACGCGATGATCATGACGTCATTGCTGTCTGACTATGCGTGGCGTGAACACATATCGCGCCATACGGTAAGATGTGGGCAATATGGGAGGCACGATAGCATTACTCACAATCTTCAATAAAGAATTCCTTGAATCGTAAAGTGTTAACTTTCAAATAACATAAGAGATTGCTTACCAATCTAAGATCAATCCATTGCGCGTGATCATATTGCAGTGTACCATCTAAGTCGGGTGTGAGTTGCGAACTATCTATCACTTTAGGCAGTGCTTCTAAGCTAATCATGGTCGTCTGAAAGTTGAAAAGATGTTTTATGAAAATTAAAACACTTATGCTATTTGCATAGTCATTTTGAGGCTCTATGTATACATACCTCAAACTTGTACTTATGTGCTCCTATAGTGGTGCGTTGCTTTTGCCAAAAATTGTCAGGTTTAACTACCAGTGCCTGATGGACGGATGAAGGGAAGTGTTCTTGCAGAACTTTTAGGATTGGTTTTATTGCTGCCCATGCTGAACCTCTCATATCAATCAATATAGTAAATCCATGAGATCTCACCGAATCGCTAAAACAATTTGCAAACAATGTAATAATTGTTCATGTTCATGTCCACATAGGGCATAGGTCTAAGACTGAGTTTGCAGATATCACACACCATTGATAGACCTCACTGACCTGCAGGTTTCTCAGTTTCAACTAATAATTATTATGGCTACATTATTCATTACACATTGCAGCAGAAGCTCCATATTTTATAGGCAGCAGATGCTGAAATACATGTATTTCTCCAAGGTCTAATCCATCTCTATACCAAAATTCATCTAAATAGAGTCAATGGTTTAGGTGTAAAATCATACGGTTTAAGATTTCTCAAAGATTATACAAAAAATCACTTACGAGAAATACATTGATTATCTTAACTAAAATTTTACATCATACAGAGTTACTTTCTCATTTATAATATTATTATGGTAGTATGCATTCATAACTATTGCATATTGATTTATTTATTAGTTATTCAAAGAAACCACTCTTTGGAACAAATTAATCCAAAGCTGAATGGAAAATAATTTATAAACCAAAGAAAACTCAATGTTTGTACTGAATTACTGTGAAATTAGCTAGTATGGTGATTATTTAGTGACCCTATTGTTTCAGCACCATGTTGATATGAGCAAAATGATCCATTATTCACATATTACCAGGAAACACTCTAGTACAAAACAATCAACATTGATACTTCCAACACTATTCAGATTTGTTGTGAACAACAATTGGGCAAGTGCCTTTTAAAACAAGAGAAATATAAATAAGTCAATTATCCATTAAATTAATAATTAATTATTATATTTTGTGTGTGTCCTTTGAGCAACTTGAACTCTAACTAGCTATCCATTATTTGTAATGACTGGTGCCTTACAGTCATTAATTGGGAGATAATTATAACAGATAAAATAAAAACAAACAATACCATATTAAAAGCAATTATGATATCATTAATAAGACATCTATCATATACATATTGACATACCACCATACTTGTATTCCCTGAAGGGTTAGATAGATGTGTACTTATGTACCTCCACAGTTTGCTTAGAACTTGTTATGTCCCATATATGAGGAAGAGATCCTATTGCCACCAGGCACAAGTCTGAACTCCGAGCTGGTCCTGAGATTTCCATAGAAATCCCCAATAAAACACAGTGCTCAACCTTTCAAAGGTTAAAGAAACTGTTATTGGGTTTGCTCAAATCTAGGACCTCTTGTGTAGCAGTTGTGCTTCCAACCACTGGTCTAATGAGGCAGTTTATATGTTAAGGATAATAGTTGAATGGCATATTATATTATTTACCTAGGTATACTGATCAAGTAGTGCAGCAAATGCCTATAGTCATCTGGCGCGACTCGGTCTCGCCTGGAATTCACCGGGAACCATATAATGGGCCCGCCACGACGGTCGCGGCCGCCGGTCAAGGCTGCCACCCGCTCCTGGAGTAGCGGGAGCACGTCCAGAGCGCGCGCTCCAGCCTCCATTGCTGCCCCTACTCAGCGACCGCTCTTGAGAAGCCTATATTCAAAGAAATCCAATATTACATTAACTAATACAGTAATGTAGTGTACAGAATATTGGACTATAGCCAGCAAGAACTTCAATGGATTCTTGAAATATAATGCTACCCTGATTATTATTCATGTAACAAAACACATTAGCAAGTTATGATTGACTACCATTGCACATGCAAAGAATATAAATAATAATGGACTGCTTGCAATTAACAATGCAGTCTGCATTTTATTAAAAACTTTAAATTAAACTATAGTGTGAATCGTCACATACTTTCTATAGTAAGACTTAACTGACCGCAAATTCTTAATTTGCAATTATTTCTGATTAAGTAATAAAATTAACATCATAATGTCTATTTTAGCAAATCAGCTTCTGCTAATGTTTTTCCTGCAGACTTAAAGAATATAAAGATTAGATTGAATAATACTGAAATGTTACTATAATATCTTTATATAACATAAAAGTTTTTTTGGAATTATTTCACATTGTCTTGTCAGATAGAGCACAGAATGAGCTGTTAGAAAGTGAAAAATATATTATGTGATCTTTTGTTATCTAAATTCTACTCATGAATCACATTATTATAATTTTTTTGTTTTAAGTAAACAGAAGGCTACCTTATTTATGACATAATAATATAATATTAGAACAGTACAATGATGCACTCCCACTTTACTTTCCTAATGTTACTTATCAGGAACAAGCTATAGATTCCTCACACTACATGTTTAATGTTTATAAAAGTCTAATTGGCTTGGTTACCCAACAGGCTTATCAGATTAATTAGTAAATTTAAATAGTTGACCTACAGTGACTCATGGCCATATTTTATGATAAATGTACCAAAATAATTGGTTACTTCCACTGTTAGCTACAGTTGCCTTGAGGAATTGTATGATTCAGTCATTCTTCAGTGTATTTTACCAATTGCACATTCAAGAATGAATGTCTAAGTATTGATCAAGATTTGTACCTTTCTTTAGTTTTTTTTATTTTATAAATGGATAATAAACAAACACACAATCTAAATAAACTTAAAAAAGAAGTTTTTTATTTTAAGAACAAATCAGTAAATATTGTAGTGAAATAACAAATTATGTTTTACTCATGTAATGTACTGTGGTTTTACTAGATAACTAGCTTCCGTAGTATATAACCTTCCTCGATAAATGGGCTAACACTGAAAGATTTTTTCAAATCGGACCAGTAGTTCCTGAGATTAGCGCATTCAAGTAAATAAACAAACAAACAAACTCTTCAGCTTTATATATTAGTATAGATTAATATTAATACATAGCTATACTAAAGCCACATGAGGATGTCTGTCCAGTGTTTTAATAATAATCTTATCCCAAGAAACATATTTTCCTCAAAAAGTTTGTGCAATATATAATAAAATTATTTGAAATAACAAGAAAGTTTTAAAAAGTACCATAAACATGTTGAACTCAAATAGGTACAAACAAAATACTTGTCTTGTAATTTGTACTTAATTCAAACATGTTTACCACCAGCTGTTATGTGATGACTTGGGAGATGTATCATATTACTTTGGGGATAGCTATTTAATTTAGGTATACTTACACAAAGTTTGATGATGGGTACACAATAGACTGAAAGAATCGGTGAAATATATTACCAGAATTTATTTACAAACTAACGTTTTCTTTATTTAAAACCAAATTAATTGGTTTACGATAAAAACTTGAGTTCTTTGTAAAGTTTACGTGCAACGCCAAGGAGGGTCGCGGTGCTTGTATTGTTCAAAATTATGAAAGAACATTGTCAAATTTTATATATATCATGCCAATTGTAATATTCATAAATGTACGCCGCACTCGTTGTGTCTTTTTTTAATGATAATTATAATAAACGCTGATGACAAATGGTTGGAGATATAGCTACCTATGTCACAACAAATAACCTCAGCCATCAATTAGAACTAACCGTGGTGACTCAAAGCTGCTCGTTAGTCAGGTATAAAAGGTTCGGCACGCATTATTGTCACTGTTGCTTTTTGCACTATAACATTCGTAAAAAATATATTCATTACTGTCCGTAAACTTATAAAAACACACAAGCTGCACAGAAATGACAAACCGAAGAACACCAACCACCACCACAATGGCGCGCCACAGGGCTGTCCAAATCCAATCATCAATGTTCGTTCACTTCAAAAAACCGGTAATTTCTAACGGAACCTAACACATCACTTAATATTTTTCGTAAATATTACTATAAATATGATTGTGTAGTGTAGGTTTGGTTATTGTGCAGATAAAGCTAATAATAAATGCATGAGATTGAAAACAATTGGTTTGTGCAAATATGGACGAAGTTGAGTTGGTGCAATGGTGCAATTATTGATGGCGAACAACTAACGAAAATATATCGTGAAGGATAGTACGGTTGACTTAAGTCAGGCATGCCATCGTCCGGAAGAGTCTATCCGACATATTATTTCTAGCGAGTACTTGGCCTTGCACAGACATAACCTGGTAGCCAGTATTATCCATCGGCAACTTGCCTTGAGATAAAATCTTATAGAATTGGAGCTACCGTACTTTAAGTATGTGCCCGACCCAGTTCTCGATATTGGTCATGCTACATTGTATTGGGACCGATCTATCATCACTGATAGGACTATTGTTGCAAATAAGCCTGATATCATGGTGATAGATCGTTTACAGCGTCGTGCAATCATTGTTGACATCAACATCCCGCATGACAAGAAAGCCGAAAAAGAAAAAGAAGTATCTTGATCTGGCATACGAGGTTGTCGACATATCAATCGTTGTATCAGCCAATGGTAGCCAAGAGCCTCGACCAACATCTAAGGAGGCTTTCTTTAGGTGGCTGGATCAAGGGCTTGAGCTTGATACAGAAAGTAGTACTTCTGGACTCGGTCCACATTGTTAGGAGGTTCGTTTCAGCTCTGAGCGCCGGTAGCTTGGACCTAGCTCCTGATACTGGTGGGCTACTACTTTTCATATTTTTAAATGTTTTTTTTTTCATTTTTTTATAAAAATATTTAAAAATCCATTAAAAATGCATCTAATGCATAGTTTAAACAATAAATGAGAATAATAATTGATACTTTCAGTATAACATTTTATTGCATAATTCTTAGAAACACTTTACGAGAAAATTTTTGTCCCATTTCATTTCTTCTTCGTATTGATTTTTGAAGTGTTTTATGTATCCACTTCAAAACGTTTTTCCAAAGAGGCATCCGAGTGGTACGCCATATAGCTTCTGAGATTTAGTTTTTCCCACATTAATTGTTCAACAGAGTTTAGGCGGGAAAATGAAAAGTGCACATTGTCGATTTTATATTATTTTTCAAAACTTGAATTTCTCCGAAGTTTAATGTGTAATTATGGTGGATAATTAACCATTGAGTGTTCGTGAACGTGTGACTTTTTGGGTTCACTCCTAAACTCCATCGAAGCCTCAATAAAGTTTCTACCGTTTTATTGGGGCAACTGAACAACATATATTATACTTGACACTGGCGAACACTAAAAGTGTGGCGCCATAATAGAATCCCATGATGGGAAATATGACATAATTGATTAATCTAATACTCGACACTGGCAAATACACAAAAAGTGTGGCGCCATAATAAAAAAAAAATTGTTCAACATTATGTACATAAATTATTGCATTTTTGCTGGAAAAAATTACAAGCCGAGACGAGAGAATTTAATATACCTAGTGCTTCGATTATTATTTGAACTTTATCCTAAGTTTAATTAGAAAGAAAAATTTCATAGAAATAGAACAGAGATATAATTTCATTGTGAGAAATGTGAGTAAGAGTATGTCCCAACTGTCATTTTTATGTGAAATTCTACGGCGCCCAACGAACCGATCGGTCCCAACGCTACCTATCCATTTCAAACATTATTTTGTAACAGTTAGAGCTTATTTCTCTTCGGCAAGTTTTTTACCACAGAAAATAAAATAAATTATCTAACCGATACAACTGTCAAACATTCAAATGATTCGTTCTATTTTTTGTACCAACCTTCTCTAAACTTGAGTCTTGACCATTCATTCGGCGACGCGACGCGAAGTTGTTCGGAGCTCCTGTAAAGAATATTGTGATTTACACGGTAAGTGCTATATTTATTCATAAAAGTGATATAAATTGTGTGATTTTACTAATGATGAATAGTTTCACTTAGTTGGTTTTTGAAATTTCGTTGTAATTTTAGCTATTTTCAACTTTGAAAATCGGCTGTCTAAATCCGACTTTCACGTGTTTTCTGTAGAATCTTACCAAAATATGGTATAAATGAGCTACATAAATATGTTTACAGTTATTATCTTATCAAATTGACTATAATTTCAGTAAAACTTGCAAAATATCAGTGAACAAAGAAACGGAAAAAATTTGAATAAGGTCGCGTGTCATGACGTCACCAACTGTCATATTTCACGCACGCAATACTGGCCTGTATCCGTATGGTCATATGGCATATATTTGGTTGAATCTAGTGAATTCCTATTTGGTCGGTTGTAGTCGATAGTGACGATGCGTGTATCGATAAAAGTGTTTGTTGGTTTTGAACTTACGATAATATTTTATTCATATTGATTTTTTTTATTTGCGTTCCACCACAATGTCTTATTAGACATTTTAGGTACTAGGTAGATAATTTAGGTTTTTTTTTACATATACTGTAAAAAGTAGTTTTAGTTTATATTTATTTGCTTAATGTTGAATAATACTAGGTAGATAATATTTTGTTTTTATATTTACTTTGGTCAAATATTATTTTTACGATATGATGTGTATAACTTACGTCTAATTGTTATAACTTTTGTTCTTTGTACTTTTTTACGTATTATATTTGTATGTATTTTATAGACTATCTCGGTCCTGGGTTCGATTCCCAGTTGGAGAATGTTATTGGATTTTTCTATAAAATTTGAAGTTTGGGTTTGGGTAAGTAGTAATACGCTCGCCCACTATGATGTGGGACCTAAAACATATAGGAAAACTGTAGGTGTACAGTCGTACACCTCTGCCTCGTCGGGGATTACAGGCGAGATGATATTTTTTTTACATCAATAGAAACCATGGCCTCAGTTTGGAAAGTTGGGGAGTCCGCGTCCTCTTTTATAGAGGGCGTTGACGACACCATGGGCGGCAGTGGGTCGTCTAATGAGGAGGTGGACCGGGAGTCAGAGGAGGAGGAGGAGCGTGTAGATAGGGTGGAGGTGGAGGCGACGTACGTCGAGGTATGTACATTTATTTCATTTTATAATAAAATAATTATCAATTCATATGTTTTTTACTGTATATGAATATATAATTATAGGTATATATGTATAATATATTATATTCTTATATATTGTGTATTGCATATGAATTGATAAATATTTTATTTCTTTATATGTATTATAATGTGTTATTATGTATCATGTATGTTCCTTATATAATAATAATTACTACTTCTTCTAATTTTAGGAGGGAACAAACATTCTTGTGAAAGATAAAATTGGATAAGTATTGTTACCACAATCAATGGATCTTTTCACGCAGACTTCTTTGATTTCGTTTCGACATTTAGACATCATGTCATACACATGCTCCGTTTGCAATTACTTTTTTTGAGCACTAGCACTTGATTTTTTGTGATTTTCTGTGATTGTGGGTGCATGTATGTCATGCTGCTTTCAGTGATGATGTTATGGTGGTGGTGATGGTGTGTTTATGTTACTTACTGTGTATTTTATATAGTTGATCGCCAAAGACCACCCGTCTGCGCCCTCGACGCAAGCTCCTCCGTACTCGCCTCTGACTCCCAGACGTGAAGGTCCCGTAGACCCTGAGGCGAGGCGGTCACGGTCCCCGCTGTGGCCCTCCGATCCGTAAGTTTTTACTATGTTTAGATCAGCTACATATACACATTTAGTCATTGTCTTCATGTACCGATATTGGTGTATTTATTTCAGAGAGACATCAACTGGAGTGGTCAATGTTCGGCCACAGCGGCGTCCCGCGATCCATGTCAGGCGCCCCAATCCGTAAGTTTTTACTATGTTTAGATCAGCTTGCTACATATCTACAATTAGACATCGTCTTAATGTACCGATATTGGTGTATTTATTTTAGAGAACCATCGACTTCTGGGATGGCCACTGCTCGGCCACAGCGGCGTTCTAGGATACCGATCCGGCGCCCCAATCCGTAAGTTTTTACTATGTTTAGATCAGCTTGCTACATATCTACAATTAGACATCGTCTTCATGTACCGATATTGGTGTATTTATTTTAGAGGACCATCCACGTCGTCATCGTCAGGCATAGTCCTGGCGATCGATGACGCACGGGAGGAGCTGCCGATCGCCCTGGACGCGCTGGATGAAATGTTGGCCCCAGACTCGCACGAGGTGTTTGAGATGCGTGAAGGTGGATTGCTTGTGTGTGTGACTGAGGAAGGAATGGATGGTGAAAGGGAGGCAGTTGAGAGGATCGCCAGCGTGATGGATGCAGACGAGCTTAGCGAAAGGGACAGCATAAATGAATTGCCTAATGAAAGAGTGCGGTCTGGACGGGGAGGGCGTGTTAGGGGACGCGGGCGTGCGAGTCGGAGGGGGCATGGAGGTGGACGTAGTCGTTCTGGTCGCCAGGAAGCCGCGTGGGTTGCTGGTGACCCACTGCGCGAAATCTGGCTGACCGACGACGACGTCCCCTCCGCAATAAGGACAAGTGCGATGGACGCAATGAGGAGGCGAGAGGAGAGAGCGCAGGAGAGGCGTGCGCGTGCGATTAGGAGCGCGAGAGAAAGAAGTATAAGCGGAGAGACAGTAAGCGAGAGCGAGAATGAGGACGATTATGAGGACGCCACTGATGGTCTGCTGTCTGATGAGAGCCTTCGGTTTGAATGGTCTCCTATGGAGACATTCAACCCTACCGAAGAGCTCTTCACACAACAGCATACCGGTTCGGTCGAGTGTCATCAGACACCCTATGATGCCTTTCGTTCCTTTTGGAACGATGGCATCTTAGAGCACATCGTCGACCAAACGAACCGGCATGCTGAGAGAATAACATCAGAAGACTTCAGACAGCGCTGGACTCCGACCAATGTCCATGAAGTAATGTGTTTATTCGCATTCTGGATGTCGTTGGGAATCGTGAGATTGCCAACGATTCAGAGTTGCTTCTCCACGTCCAACGTGTTAAAAACTGAAGTTTTTCGCACGTTGTTTACGTACAGGAGATACACATTACTTTCACGGGCATTGCACTTTTCGGAGGACCAGTCGGCCAACAGTGGCAACGACCGATTGTTTCTGATTCGGCCTGTAATTACGCATTTGAACGCATGCTTCAAAGCTAATTACATCCCTTCCAAAGACATTTGTATAGACGAAAGTCTAACGCTTTGGAAGGGAAGGCTGAATATCAGACAATACATTCGGTCGAAGGCTGCAAAGTTCGGTATCAAGACGTTCGAGCTATGTGATAGTACCACAGGCTACCTGTGGTCATTCATAGTCTACACTGGTAAGCAGTGTAGTCTAGACTTACCTCAAGACCCGACGGTCTCGAAGAGTATGTCCATAGTGAAGACGCTTATGGAACCCCTACTGAACAAGGGACATAGGTTATTCATGGACAATTGGTACAACTCTCCACATTTAGCTCGCTTCTTGAAGCGTAATGGTACCGACTGTGTTGGTACCTTACGCCCTAATCGCCAGGACGTCCCCTTCATTGTTACCAAGGCTCCGCTCAAGCAAGGACAGCTCATTGCAAGGCATTCCGGTGACGTTTGCGTCTTATCCTGGCAAGACAAAAAACGCATCACCATGATCTCCACCTGCCACGGGTCAGCCTCTGGCTTGGCTACAGTGGCGTCCAAACCTGGGACTCGCCCTCTGCCCGTCAAGCCCCAGGTTGTATTGGACTACAACAAGTCGATGGGTGGGGTCGACTTGAAAGATCAGATGCTCGAGCCGTACCTACTTGAGCGGAAAAAGTGTTCCAGATGGTACATGAAGCTCTTCAAACGGCTTCTAAACGTGGCTATCCTGAACGCGCGGATCCTTCTGGAATCTTCATTCCAGCGTCGTGTAGACCATCTAGATTTTCGGCATCAATTAGTGGATGCCATTATGATGCATCACTTGCCTCACGTGCCTAAACCGCGTAAGTATTTCAGAGCTTCGGCTCCCGTTGACCCTAGTCCAACTTCTAATTCCCACTGGCCCGTACTGATCGAGAAAAGCACACTGCAACGCACGACGAACCGGAATCGTCGACTCCGGTGCGTACAATGTTCTCGAGAAAACAAGGAGAGCAAGACAACAATTATGTGCGAGTCCTGCAAAACACCCTTGTGTATGTTAGGCTGCTTCAAAAAATTTCGTAGCGGCTAGGGGGGTCTACGCGGTATAAAATTGACTGCCCTTTTTTTTCTTCTGTCCCAGTGTCCATGATTAATCTTTTGGCAGGTATTTTTTTGTAAGATGCGAATGTAGTATAACTTTTTTTGTATGTGAGTGACTGCTGTGTGTGACCTTCAGAGGTCAAGGTACTGTCTCGTTTGGGTTGGCTCCCAAGGTATCGCTTTACTCTGATACTTTACTATACCATTATAAACATGATCTTTCTAAATAACTGTATAAATGCTAATTAATATGTCCGATATCTCACGATGTAAGAAAACACGTATATGCATTTATCTCATATGCTTTTATAGTAAAAAATTTTACACACTATTTTATGTAAACAACGAAGCACATTTATTTTTCTCTCGTAATGTAATGGGAGCCGCCACCCGAACTGTAGAATAACTGTTATGTGTAATACTTTATCATAACATTGAAAAAAGATTTCTAGTATTGTAAAAGGACATAAATATGAGTGATGAAAGCTAATAAAGATGTACCTATGTTATAAAGATAAGTGTGATGTATGATATGTTGTGAATGTTATACTGATAATTGTACTTACTCATGTAACATTTGTTTTTGTATCACCGCTCAGTCCTCTGGTGTACAATAAAGAATACTCAATCGATCTATCTAATGTAAAGTGATTTTGAAACTATTTGCTAAATACATAAATAATAAAAATATTATATTGTAATACTGATAATTGTACTTACTCATGTAACATATGTTTTTGTATCTCCGCTCAGTACTCTGGTGTACAATAAAGAATACTCAATCTATCTATCTAATGTAGAGTGATTTGGAAACTATTTGCTAAATACATAAATAATAAAAATATTATATTGTAATACTGATAATTTTCCTTACTCATGTAACATTTGTTTTTGTATCACCGCTCAGTGCTCTGGTGTACAATAAAGAATACTCAATCTATCTATCTAATGTAAAGTGATTTTGAAACTATTTGCTAAATACATAAATAATAAAAATATTATATTGTAATACTGATAATTTTCCTTACTCATGTAACATTTGTTTTTGTATCACCGCTCAGTGCTCTGGTGTACAATAAAGAATACTCAATCTATCTATCTAATGTAAAGTGATTTTGAAACTATTTGCTAAATACATAAATAATAAAAATATTATATTGTAATACTGATAATTGTACTTACTCATGTAACATATGTTTTTGTATCTCCGCTCAGTGCTCTGGTGTACAATAAAGAATACTCAATCTATCTATCTAATGTAGAGTGATTTGGAAACTATTTGCTAAATACATAAATAATAAAAATATTATATTGTAATACTGATAATTGTACTTACTCATGTAACATATGTTTTTGTATCTCCGCTCAGTGCTCTGGTGTACAATAAAGAATACTCTATCTATCTAATTTAGAGTGATATTGAAACTATTTGCTAAATACATAAATAATAAAAATATTATATTGTAATACTGATAATTTTCCTTACTCATGTAACATTTGTTTTTGTATCACCGCTCAGTGCTCTGGTGTAAAGATAAAGTATACTCAATCTATCTATCTAATGTAAATGTGATTTGTGTGTGTGATTTTGAAACTATTTGCTAAATACATAAATAATAAAAATATATATTATAATAATGGTGTTTTTCATTTGTTCTCACTAACAGTAACCTATTTGAGGGTAACCGATGGGTATCGTTACCCCTACGCTTATAACTTGTCACATACAATATTATATAGTATGTTATAAAAATTAATATTTACCCCTATGGTCGTATGCGCAAATGCTATGCTAAAGGTCCTGGGTTCGATTCCCAGGTGGATCAGTGTTAGGAGTTTGGATTTGTTCTCGGATAATGGCAAAACGCTCGTCCACTATTACATGAGACCTAAACACTAGGCGTACTGTGGGTGTACATTAGTACACCTTTGCCTTGCCTTTCGGGAAATACAGGCGTGATGATATGTAACAACAAATAAAGCAAAATGGTTGATGGTAAAGGTCATTTTTATTTCTATCTAGTAAGTACCTAATAAAAAATGCAATAACACGCTGAATGATTTTTTATTCATTTTGAAAAAAAAAAACATTTTGAATAAAAAATCATTCAACATCATATTTTCTGATAACATGCTATATTCTATCACTAACAAAAAAATACGATGATACGTCACAAAAAACTTATCCTTGTACGTTTCAAGTAAAATGTCGATAAGTCGTACGATAGGTGAGCGCTACGTGACTATGGCAATAACGAATTTTTAGTAAAAAATGCTCGTTTTCAATCGGGATTATTTTTGTTTTTTTTCTACAGAAGTACTTGCATTTATTATCATATTGTAATAATCAGACTTTCTTTACCCAGTAGTATAGACATTATTTCGATCAAAATACTGCAACTATGACCATGCAAACTAGTTGTAAAAAAAAGGCCTCGTTGACCTACTCCTAATTTATGTCTTTTTTTGCCATATTTATTCATTAAATGTGGGAAATGTTGTTACAATCATAAATATGAATAGTTTATAAAGCTTAAACAATAACTTTGTCAAAGATTCCGCATAGAAAAATAAACATTCGACGAACGTAAACATATGGCACGAAACTGAGATTCTTATCGCAGTGTCGAGTTTCAAGTGGTGTTTTTGTAAAAATGTTGTTCCATGGATACTATTATTTCTTGATAAATTGTTAGAACGGTTCATATTCTCGCTATTCATCACGGGCTAGAACTACAATCTTTGAGAAAAATCTACTGGCATTAGTGTCTATGGGCTCAAGACTCAAGAATAGATTTTGACAACTACTTCACCCCCCTCCCTTACGAATTCCCCTCGGTCGCCTAGATTTTGCAAAATTGCAAATTATTTGCTTGCTTATTTGATAATTGCCATTAGTCTTGGGTTATAACAGGTCAAACGAGATATCTGTTATTCCTGTTACTGTTACGCAATAATAACAGATGCCATTATCTGTTATTGAATAACAGCCTGTTATTTTTCTATGCACGGGCATGTAATGTACAATTATGGGTTGACGTGTTACCAATTACCATGCGTATTGTTTTTTAATTAATAACAACACTTTCCTTCATGCTTTAAAACAGGCTTAGGACTGTCAGTTCTAGTCTTGGGTTACAACAGGTGGCTCATCTGATGGTCCCAAACAACACTCATTGTCTTATTTACACTTGCCATTTTATACACACTAATATTATGAAACTTTTATCAACCTAACTAAATTAATTGCACTTACTATAAACCTAAATTACATACACTAATTATAATACAAAAAGGAAAATGAACAAAGTATTTTAAAGCGAGTATCTTATTTTTAAATGCACTTCTTAGATTTTTGTTTACCAAACAATTTTCTTGTATTCGCGCTAATAAATTCGAAAGTTAACCGAAAAAAAATACAATAACAAAATAATCGATCCGAACTGGTGTCAATTCAATATCACCTTTATCAGTATGTATAAAAGTCGTACTTTACATTGAACATCTTGTAACGTCAATCCTAAGACACGTTCGGATACGCGCTACTATTTTTAATGTATCGTTTAAGGCGGATCGTCAACCTCAGCCCGCCAAATTCAAATTTAAATTGGTTTTTCGCAATTTGTAGGTCTATAACATATTCTAGATTCCTAGCTGTAGTAATTGCGGCATTAGCTATACAATATTCACAACTGAGCATAAAAACTTTGCTTAATAAACGTTAACGAAGCTAAAATTAGGTACAATCGTCAATTTTGGCCAAAAATGACGATTGTACCTAAATTTAGCTACAATATCGATTTGCGAGCAAATTTTTAATGCTCAGTTGTGAATATTGTATAGCTAATGCCTAAAGGATCTAGAATGTGTTATAGACCTACAAATTGCGAAAAACCGATGAAAAACTCAGGTGAACGATCCGCCTTAAGTAATTTCTGTTGTAATTTTATTATGAAGCAAAAACGATTTACCTATTAATTGGTACTTATATATTGATTATTTTATGCATGTAATAGATATTTGACCTTTTTATATTACATACATACTAAAGGAAGTAATACATCAAAATTATAAAATATACGTGCCATTATTCTTGCAGTGTTTCCGAATTGGAACTTGGGAACAGTTATTTGCAGCAGTGTTTCCACTTTTAGGGATTTCGCCCTTTTTTAGGGTAAATCTATGTCTTTCATGTACGACCTTTTTTATTGCAACAAAGATTTAGGGAACTTTAGGGAGAAAATAACTTCACGTAGTAGCTCTGTTTATTCTATGCTCTACGGCTCTTTCTATTAGGGGATTCCCCAAATCAGTGTCGTATATATATATAATCCGACAAAAAAAATTGTTTACCTTTTGGATAGTACTAATATCAAGGACTTTATTTTATTACAAGGGACATTAGAAATTAGTCACACTATCATACGGATATTTATTTTTGTTTGTTATATTTTTTAGCGACCGCGAAACCCTAAGAAGTAGTTTTATAACGCATGTTTAATTTTTATAATAATTAATAATGGAAGAAAAGGGTGACGAACGTGAATAAGTAAGTACCTTCTTCAAGTTCTTCATGCAAATTTTGACACTGGATCTTGGCTAAATAAATCTGACAAAATTGGGGACAAAAGCTTACTGTAAATATTTCAAACTAAGTTAAAAAATAATGCTAGCTGACAGTTCTGCAAAATTTTTAAGCGTACTAGTATGTTCAGTGCCGCGAACATATGCAAAAGTATTGCTTCGGCTCTTATGTTCAGTGCCGCGAACATATGCAAAAGTATTGCTTCGGCTCTGGATTTTTCCAATGAATACAGATAATTTAGATTTTTGGTATTAAACTTCAATGAAAGCTTTTTTAAATAAATTATGTGCGCTAAGCTAGGGAATTTTCAAAAAAAAATAGGGATTTTTGGGGATAATTTCTAAGGAGTTTAGGGCAACACCAAAATCTTAAGTGGGAACACTGATTTGCAGATAACAGATAACACGACCAAAAATAATTGTCACATTTCAAGGATGATGTCTTCTTGTCAGACTACAATTTGTATAATCGGATAATAATACTAGGTGCTTCTCGTTTTAGCAAGTTTAAATCAAACAGGTGTGAGCGAGACAGAGTAATGCATGCATTACTCTGTCTCGCCCACACCCGTTTGATTTAATCTTGTTAGAACGAGAAGCACCTAGTATCTTGCATACGAAGAACAGACCCGAGTCACCCGACAGATAACAACATTGGTTGTTCTTGATATTGAATTGAGTATTGTGAATTAGGAATGATCATTTTTAACAGGTAGTTGATAACACGGGAACAATTGTTATCTAGTATTCTGTGAAAACCTGTGATTTCTATCTGTTACGATAAATACGCCTCACTCCTAATTGCCATTGCCGCCATTTTTTAGTAGATAACTTTAAAAATTTTAACAAATTGTGTTTTTCGTTGATTTGATCGTATGCTCTTGTATTGTAATTCTTTTTGCGCTATGTTCAACAAGTGCTGTGTCGTACTCGTAACAGTAGATGAAAATCTGTCGAATTGTTGTGATTTCCTTTCCAAAGAATATAAGTCAAGACTGTGTAGTGTTTGCCGTGTGACGAACAACAAAAAGTTCTGGTGGACGAGTTCCACAAACTGTATGTTTCTGAGAATCAATTTGAAAAGCGATTCTTGACCGAAATATCTCGTCTTCGGGTAGTAAGGTTGGATAAGCCTAACATCATTAACAATTATTGAGGAGATTGTTACTATAACTATACTAGGTACCTACTTACTGCGCCTAACATCGAAACTAGTAGGTAAGTTGAAATAACAATATACTTATTTCTGTGAGTCTAGGGATATCATAATTATTCAATAACCTATTCTACAACAACCTACTACTCAACACATTATACTGCTGATAAAAAACCTGCATGCCTAAAGCTTGTCATGCAGTCTTCATCCACTTTATGTACCACAACTTCAATCAGATTATCAGACAAAAAATATCCTTTAGGTAAATATATCTAGGTAGGCACAGGATTGATTGACCTTATCCTGGTCATAGTCAACGGGTTTGCATTAAATAGGTATACAAACTCACAAAATAAAATGTTCATTCACATTGTACCTTTATTAAAAATATTTTATTTTACTTGAAGTATGTTCTGTATTTATGATAAGCGCTGTACTTTTCTAGTACACTAAGCTGACCTCTCATTGTATGAAAAACTTATAATTTTAATTTGATAAGTACAACTTTATTTAAAATGTTTGTTTATTTCAGATTATTATCAACCCTCTACTTTCATTTCACTACCTATCTACCTATTGAAGATAAACAATATCAACAACAAAATATTTTGACTTTGAGAAGAATTTTAATATTTTCTAGATTTGGAATATTGAAGGGTAAATTGCCTCATTTATGCAACAAATTATCAAAAGGTTTAAGGTAAAATGGGTAAAATGTAACCGACTATGATAAAATTTGAAAATAAAAAAATATAAAGTATTCTTTCTTTTATTTATATCCTATTTCAATGGATAAAGGTTAGTTCAAATGTTAATTTGAAGTCTTAATGTGAAGCCTAAAATTAATGAAAAAGAATATTAAAAGCCTTTTATCCAGTTTCATTTATATAAAGCCAATAGCCTTATATTCGATACCTACTAAAAAGTGCTTTAAAAAATTAAAAAGGAATTTGTGTAAGAAATGTCTGAGTTTAGGCGGGAAAATGAAAAGTGCACATTGTCGATTTTATATTATTTTTCAAAACTTGAATTTCGCCGAAGTTGTGTAATTATGGTGGATAATTAACCATTAAGTGTTTGTGAACGTGTGAGAGTGTAGGCAAATGATATAAAATTGAAAATCGTGACTTTTTGGGTTCACTCCTAAACTCCATCGAAGCCTCAATAACATTTCTACCGTTTTATTGGGGCAACTCAACAACTTATACTTGACACTGGCAAATACACAAAAAGTGTGGCGCCATAAATAAAAAAAAAAGAAATGTCTTTAGAGTCTGCTTGTCAAATTCTATTTTTTTTTTAATTTTTTTAATATGTCACCACACTTTTTGTGTATTTGCCAGTGTCAAGTATTAGAGTAATCCAGTAATTAATTCTATTCTTGAGGTTTCGTGAAGCCGATTTTTTTTCTTCGGATATTGTCGTCTGATGCGTATGCATCTCTTAGTAGTTTGTGCTATTCATTAAAATAATCATAAAACTTATGTTTTTTTTATTTTGTTTCAACCATACGTTTTCACCCACAGACTATAAACTTTCCATGGATTATTCAAATTATGGACCTGTCTCAGGGATACCATATTCATGTCTGTGAATAGAAAAAATATTCATTAGCCAAAGATTCTTTACAGAATGGAGTTACCTTGTGTGGTTAACGAATAAGCATTTTAGTGAGCGTCAGTAACGGACCGCGCGCGGCGCGAAATTGACGTGTTTCGTCATTTCGTGCGATCGTGGCGGGTTTTGACAGGTTAAAACCGGGTGCACTAGATATATAAGTAATCGATTTGAATTTACCGGATATATCCGGTTTCCTTAGGGATCTCTATAACGTTGACTTTGAGCATTTAACTTATGGAATCGGCATAGATGAACTAACCCCTGTGCCAAAGAACATTGGCCATATGAATATCCAATAATTGAAATCTATTTGATTGTATTGTTTTGTTTTAATATTTGTCTTCTATCCTTTCCTACTTTTTGATATGTCATTTATATACATTAGAACGGTGCTGAATAAAGAATAGAAAGATTGGTGCTGGTGCTCAACCGTGGAATCGAACCCAGTACCTCATGAATCCAGTGTACCTCAACACTGGATTCATGAGGCAGTTATTCAGTTATTAGTTTATACTATCAGAAAAATATCACATACATAATAATATGGATCAACACTGCGTTTGATACATTGATTGGCTTTCTAGCCCTTGGAAGTGATTCAGTAATAATAATAATAATAATAATAATGCTTTATTGGTTCATGAAAATTGTTACATGGTTTGTATTGACACTGACAGTCACTCAATACCTTACGTAAGTCCACCAGTAAGAGAAATCCCCAACTCTGGGCACAAGGGTTTTCACGTGATAGCAGTGCAACGCCAACAAATGTTGATATTGGTTTCTGACACTGAAATATTGCTAGACTAAATAAAACAAATTTAGTGTGTCAATATATTTATCCTTTTATGACGTTGCAATGCTCGGTTCTCTTGCCTCACCAATGTAATGCTCGAACATTACTTTAAAGGCGAATGTTCTCGGTAAGGGAGCACCTAACTAATGGTGCCGTAAGTAAAAATAATTGACGTACCCTCTAAAGTTTAGAGGATATATCGATTAGTTTTTCTTGGGGTACATTCAGAATTATGATTCGATTGTTTTATCAAAAGGTATCTACTCTTACCTATAAGAAAATCCGTTAAGGCTGCCATTCCCTTTTCTATTCTGAATTTCAATAAAAATGTATTATAGAAATTCTATGATGTCTTGTAGAACTAAATGTAGCCCCCGCCGGATTTTCTTATAGGTAATTGAATATGTGTAGGTAGTCATTTAGTCAGGGGTTTCGAAAAAGTTATTTAATCCTTTTACAATTATATTCGTCGTGGGTATTTTAAAAATTTTAATTTTGTGTTTTATTTTAAACTTTTTAGAGATCTTTGAAAACTCAACTCATCTATACTCTATACTTAATATATAAAGCTGAAGAGTTTGTTTGTTTGTTTGTTTGCTTGAACGCGCTAATCTCAGGAACTACTGGTCCGATTTGAAAAATTCTTTCAGTGTTAGATAGCCCATTTATTGAGGAAGGCTATTGGCTATATATCATCACGCTACGCGGACGAAGTCGCGGGCTGAAGCTAGTTAAGTTATATTTCTGATGAACAACGTTGAAGCTTTCTAGGTTTCTTACATCCTAAAATTGTACGCCTGTACGCACTATAATTACATCATAAAATTAGTTACGTATATAGTTTACTGAAAAAGAAAACTGAAGAAGAAAACAATTGTCAAAATTGGCAACCAGTGAATGACAGATGTAATAATATAATCATTTCATTGAGGTAATAAAAATGACGTATTAATCGCTAGAGAAAAACCTGTACCGCAATCTAAAATACGGTTTTCCTCAGTCGAGGGCCACCAAATAAGCCCTGTCATGTCTTGTTTATGTTAAAACAACTGCACAAATACGAATATAGTAACTTATTATAAGCATTTCACTTCAACTTCTTGACTTTTATATATTGTTTGACCTGTACTGGTCTAGTACAGAAGTATTTAATAAGAAATTAACTCTAATGGTTACTTTTTCAAAATTTCTAAATTCTTCGTTATAAATTTAATAATATTAAATTTATACATATTATGTTTGAGGCTGTAATTGTGTTGTAAATATGAACTGTTCCTATCCACGAACACTCGCTGATGAATTACGAACCCTTTACTGAAAACCGCGTCTCAATCGTTAAACCGTTCTTGAGATAATTGGCAACATTCATTGGCACTCACAAATAAACACCCTCTCACCCTAAACGCATAAAACGACGTTCCGCCGTGGTTAAAATGTTCCCAATGCTAAACTCATTACCTTGGTGACTAATAACTGGATTTATTAGATTATAAATTGATAATCGATTAGAAAGTTCCGGTTATCTTGAATGTCTGATTCACGTACGGCACTAGCTCCGAGTGTTTATTGATTTTTTGACATTACTGCAAACTTCGTTAGAATCTTTGAAATATTTTGGAATAAAATAAATTCAGCAGAATTTATGTGAAAAACAATCAGAATGTGGTTACAAGTGTTTCAGGTATATTTCACAGAATATTAACCAAAAGTTTAATTGTAAAAATAAATACTAAAGCGCTATTTAAAAAATCTGCAATGTACCTACACCGTAAAAATTCTTTAGCGAAAAATATTTATCTCTACTTACCTAATTTAGTTCGTTTAAACTAGTGCGTGCCAGTTGTTTAGTATTAGAAAACGCTCCTGCGAATGTAAGCCACTACTACTTTCATTTGTATCTATTTATTATCAATAAAATCAAAATTATCGATTAGTTCAGGAGCAACTCAAACTACATAAAATATCGGGATATAATAGTCGTGAAGTGATAATAATTACTAAATCGTAATAAAAAATTAAAGCTGTGCCCCACGGTGCACCGCGTTTATCCCAGTGCTGTGGGAATTTCCTACATCCTTTCATAACATACACCTACACTTGCAACCTATGGCCACATTTAGAATTTTCAGTCACTTGAGTGGGGGTATTTTCAGTCACTTGAGTGGGGGTAGTGAAATTTCTTAGGATGTCAGCATATTAACAGTTATTGTTATACCTAATATTTTTTTTCTGTTCTGGCATCTAGTTTTCAAGCTAGATGCTAGAACTGAAAAAAAATATCTTTAATTCCTCCTTCCTCTATTCTTTAATGAGACTGAAGATTTCTGCACTTTCTACATTAAATGCAATATTGTAACTAGCATTCATTTAAGTGTTTTAATAATTATTTGCAAAATACATTATATTTTATGCTGTGCAAATTGTCTTACTGTGATGCGAATATTATGGAATATTTTCTGTTTAATGTGTTAACTGTTTCAATATAGCCCATGATTTCAATGTGATGCACAATGGTGACTTTACAGAAGTAATAAGAAAATACCACCATGGCTCAAAGGATGCAAGTGCCGGAGTTAAGATGTATGGAACCTGAGAACTATAAGAAATATTTTCGAGCATTATGTTGGAGTGGAACCAAGTAAGTGTTTTGTATTTGATTTTCAACCAATCTATTTTCATGCCAAAATGCATAAAAATTGGTATAGCAGTTTAGGTGTGAAAAGGTAAAAAACAGGCAAATGTTTACAGTATTTGTATAGACTAGTAAATAATAAATAAACAACTTTAACAAATTTAACAAGTCTCTTTCACCTTAAAATTATTCTTAAACTTAAGTTTCAATAAATCTCGACGTCAGACCCATATGGTCTGATGTTAAGGGGCCGTCCTAAAAATTGACGCATTTTAGTGAATTTTGATGACCGATTGTGAGGAATCTACAAAGAATTTATATAAAGTTATTAATTATTTGAAAAGAACTGTTCTTAAACCTGGCACATACGGAAATGGATTTTTCAATTTACTTCTATAATAATCGTAAATCCCTTTTATTGACAACTCCTTTTCCCAAAAAACGCATTTCGAGTGAAGTTTGATGATCGGTTTACAAGAAAATATTAGTATTACTGAATATTAAAAAATACTATAAAACCCAGCATATGCTCTACTTGGCACAAGCGGAAGCACTTTTTTCAATTTTCATACAAAATATAGCAGGGAAAAAATATTTACGTAACGTAATTTTTCGTGAAAATTGCAGACAAATATGTATTTTTTTCTATTTTTTAGAAAGACATTTTGATTATTTTTTAAATTACTTAATAATCATCAGTTATCCCTCTAATAGGATCAAACATTACTTTTTCAAAAAAAATATATTTTGATTTAGTAAATCAAAGATGAAAAGACCTATAATTGTGCTATAATATCGAGCGCGCAAAGCCGCTCGCGCCAGTCACGTTTGGGCCTTCCCAGCGAGAGGACGTATCGCTTTGTGTCACAGGCGTGCGCTTGTTCGACGTAAATATTTTCCCAAATTATACTGCGATTAACACAACTTGATACGTTGATTATTTTATAACTTCTAATTTCTAGAAAAGCCATATAATATGGTCTGGTATTTTTTGTAGGAAGTATGGGTAGTACAAGTTTCTCATTGTGCTGATTACGAAAATGTTTATTTTTGAAATCCAAGATGGCGGACATTACTTTTCTAAATAAATTAATATGGGTGTCAATTTCAAAGATTTTCAGGGGCTGATTACGAAAATTATATTAATTTTGAAATCCAAGATGGCGGACATTGCTTTTCTAAATAAATTGATATGGGTGTCAATTTCAAAGAATTTTGGGGGCTGATTACGAAAATGACATTAATTTTTAAATCCAAGATAGCGGACATTGTTGTTCTAAATAAATTGATACAGCGGTCAATGTCAAGGATTTTCAGGGGCTGATTACGAAAATGCTTTTCTAAATAAATTGATATGGGTGTCAATTTCAAGGATTCTCAGGGGCTGATTACGAAAATCATAATTATTAATTTTGAAACCAGAGATTAAAATTTGGTTAATTTTTTTCAAGTTAAATATGAACTGTTAACTATTTGTGTTTTTTTTGCACATTCCTAGATATTATTATAAAGTTATTTTAGTGATGGAAAAACTCGACTGCGATCAAAATTTGAACCTGCGTCTTCTGGTTAGATAAATCAGATGCTATGATCACTAAGCCGCCGCGAGTCCCACTTGCCAGGTCTAAATTTGCATTCACATTCTGAATTTACGTCTTAAAGGTGACGTCAGTAATATCTATTGAAAAGTCACTTCTTTTTTGAAGAACATCCTACAGCCTGATTGTACTTGGGATGTAGTTCCTTTAGAAACGTACAGTACAGTACCAATCTTTTTGGCCGGGCAGAGGTTGTTGCACCCGCCTTCGTGCGCATGGTACAGTCAAGTGGAAAATTACTAATGCAAATATCCTATTTAGTATTAGATCAGTAAGTAGATAGATTTTTATTTTATACATTGGCATAACATAATATACATAAAAAAAATATTTATTAATAAAAACAGGCGTAGTAAATTCTCAGTAGGAGCTCGGAATTTGAAATTTGTGCCCGGATAATGGCAATAGGCTCGCCCCCTATTACATGGGACCTTAACATATCGGCAAACTGTGGGTGTACATTAGTGTACGCCTCTGCCTAACCCTTCAGGGAATACAGGCGTGATGGTATGTTATGTTCGAGGTACTTACGACTGTGACTGCGTGTGATTGCGACCTTAAGTATAATACCTACAGCTCTCAAGAGTCGGCCACCGAATTTCTAATACAAACGTAATACCAAGTTATATCGTAAGTAAAACACAATTTATTGGATTACGATTTATTATGGTATTATGTTTTTGCCGGCAATTCAAGCATTCAAATTTAGACAGCGCAATGCTTGGTAATTTAGTAGCTATTATAACGCTTTATATTTTACTAGCTTCTGCCCGCGACTTCGTCCGCGTAGAGGAGATATAGGAGATATATGAGGATATATAGCCTATAACCTTTCTCAATAAATGGGCTATCGAACAATGAAATAATTTTTCAAATCGAACCAGTAGTTCCTGAGATTAGCGCGTTCAAGTAAACAAACAAACAAACTCTTCAGCTTATATATTAGTATATAGATTGAAAATATGCCATGATATACATTACAAACAAAATTATACAATCATAGCACCTATTACAAAGCTCTATGTTCATTAGTCAAAAGCAACCTCATCTTACAATAAATTATTGATAAGCAAAGGTTTTAATATATTAAAAGGTATTAATATTGTAGTTATCGCCGTGATTACTTCTGTAGTACAAAATTAATGTCTTATGTTGGTCCTTCATTAGGCACATTCTACGTGAATGGTAAATTATGAAAAACAAATACCAGTTCTTCAGACATCTCATCTCACACTTTTCACGATGAAGTGGAGCAAAGTTAAACTACATACCACAATTAGCACAGATGTACATACAACCGAGCGGTTTCAGTCGTGACCAAAATGTGTTTTGATAAACATTTAACAAAATATTACGATTTTGAAGTGCCTAGAAAAAGATAAAACTATCAACCCTCCAAAGTAAAAGTTTGAAAATTCAAAATCCCTGAAACACATTTTTTATGATGAGTAGCTACATATCTCATTTTCAAATACCTAGCTTTAAAAACTATTCACCCATACTAATAAGTACATTAACCTTCAGGCTTCAACCCCCGTTTCCTACCCTTAAAATGTAAAAATCCATAAATCATTAAACTCGTCACTAGGTATTTATTAGTAATCAGTATCTACAAAAATTACAATTTTTAACCCCAATTTCCGCCTTCAAAGTTTTATGTTTTGATGTTTATTGAATATTGTATGTATAAAAATAAGTATACTAAATTAAAAACAAAATTGAAAGTACAAAAAAAACTAACGAGAATAAAACTAGAAAATTAATTTAATAATGAAAGGATCAACATTGTTTATAGGCTCGTACGCTCGATCTGCAGCCATGTGTGCGTGAAAAGCGCACACAAACATAGAATTTACCTAAACTCGATCGAGTGAATTTTTAGGACGGCCTCTTAAGATTGGACCAAAATCACTCTTTTAGCTAGGCAAACTAAGTTCTTCAAGCTCTTTCTAACAAACTTACAATCATATTTCTATCACTTTTCTATGTTTAGTTTTTGGAGTGGTATAAAGTCGTATGTCGCCAAATCACAGAATTAAATCGAGTAATAAAGTTTCATAATTACATCAGTTTTTATGCTTTTATATTTGGTATCATCGTAAAGGCTTATAAGGTTATGCTTCTAAATATTTTGTTCCAAGCTTGGGACTTTTTCAGCATTCGACTTTATGCTTCTAAAATTATTGTGTAGAAAAATAAATGTATGCACACATAGAACTTTATGCCTCTCGATATAAACCAAACAACAGCACTAGAATGACATATAACTATATGCTTCGTAAATTTTATTGCAGTTAGTAGGCATTATGTTTTCATGATACATTATGCCCGTATAATGTGTTGTTTCATCGCTACTCTGAAGGAAGTATGTGAAAAAGCAACATTATGCTTATAGATTTTATGTCGATTACGTTTTCAAAGTGAATGACATCAGACTTTTTCGGCGATTATTGGCTGTCGTCGTGGCATTATGCCTCGAACCAATAAACATTGACAACTAGTCCGAACGCGTGCCGCCCGAGCCCCGCTCATTTTGTTTACATTAGGTATTTGCTTTAGAAGTTTTGATAACCGGTTTCGGTTTTATTTAGTAATTTAAATTGTGATTGTAGTATGATTGGTGTAATAATCATAAACATTCACTTGATAAAATAATGGAAGAAGAACGTAAGGTAAGTGAAGATAATTATTAAACTTAATAAACTGGAAAATATAGTTTTCTGTAGGTATTTTGTCTCAACGTAAACCTATTTATTATCTTTCATTTTATCTGCGGTTAATTAATACACGGCGGAAATTGGCTCATCTCAGAGAAATAATATTAGTAACACTGCCCCCTCCCTCGTCCCGAGCATGATTAGATCCGTAATAACGCGCTAAACCATCCACATGAACGATCTTCGGATGACCTCTTGGTCCTTCCTGTATCTGGTAAGTGACATCGTTGATCTTAGTCAGGACTCGGTAGGGGCCGTCCCATTTTGCCAGTAACTTGGGTGACTTTCCTTTACCGCATCGGGTTATGTAGCCACACTAGTGAGCCCTCGTCGAAGCATTTGTCTTCATTTTCTCATAAGTTTGTTGACCCGATTTTCTAACGTGCTCTAAACTTCCCTTACTGATGATGTATATTCAGATCTGCTCTGAACATCCTCGGTATCGCTTCGTTAGCCTCTTGGCTGAATCCAGAATATGCGTCATCTCCATTCTTCCTTCGGTTTTCAGACAACGGTCTACCCGAAAAAATTACACGGTATTTTCACGGTTGCTTTGGGCAACTTATTCGGAGATGGCTTCTTTCTCCACAGATGTGACATCTTGGAACAGCCATCATCCTCCTTTCTCCAGCAACTAGCTCGAAAGTGTCGTCGTTTACCACAGATGTAGCATCTAGGCACGATCACACGTTCCCTTGAAATTTGACAACTCACCTGGAAGTGACCCTTTTCTACGCAGATGTAACATCTTGGAGCTGCTATCGTCTTCTTTTCTTCATGAGGTCGGTCCGTCTTTAATATTCGCCCTCTCAAGCAACTAGATTGAAGGTGACCCCGATTGCCACATATATAGCATCTAGGCATGACTTTACGATCTTCACTATAACATTCCTTCGACCCTCACGTCCCTTCGACCCTTCGACCTTCACCAGGAAATGGCCCTTTTCCCCGCAGAGGCGGCATGTCGGTAACACGACCTCCCGAACGGTGAACCCGATGGTCTCGTCTGACTGTCTTTTAATGTCTTGTGGTGCCCAAGCCTCACAGCAGCTCTGACTTCTAGGTCACGAATTCCATCGACGAACGCCTGTACCAGATTTCAGCCGATAAGTGCAGTTGTGGATTAATAGGGTTTTCGGACCAGTTTTTCAATTTCCGCGGGCCACTGCTGTAGGATCTATGCACCTCGCGGTCTTTCAGCTGGCCACGAAACACGTATTCCAGATGGGTGTTACCGTATCTGGAATCCAACGCTTCGCTTAGCTGATCGTAAAGTCCTGTTCTCGCCGAGGGCCTCCAGTAATGTCAAAGCCTGGTCGCGGAGGCATAGGGTGAGTGCCGTCTTAGCCTGACCTCATCTCACTCTCATCCGATTGACTCATTAAAGGCTTTAAATTGCATTTTATAAGCCGACCATGAGGAGGTCCCATCAAATGGTGGCACTTTGAATCCACGTAGAGAAGAGGTTACGAGAGCAGTATCCCCGGAATTGCTAAACGCGCGTTTCGTGCCTCTAAATCACCTAATGCATTTGTCACGTTAGCAATCTGTTCCGCGGATTTAGAAATCCTGGTCTCGTGCTGTTCCACCTTCATAATAGCAAGCTGTTTGCCAAGAGTCCTATAAAAGTCTTTTATGAGGAGCATCTGCTCCTTTTGGCGTCTGGCCTGCTCCTCTTTATCCTGCTGCCGCTGCTCCCGCAACATTGTCGTCAAGGCTGCCAGGTCATCTGCTGGTGCTGGAGATGAAATGAAATGAAAGGAAATGATATGAAATGATGTTTATTTCTGTAAGTAGATCTTTAGAGACACTTTTACAAGCCAATGGTTTGTTTTTTTATATAGCTAGATGGCTTCGGCATTTCCTAACTGACGACCTCTGAGAAGAAACACCGAAACAAACTCAGAGAATCATGGTCTCTTTTATATCTGTACTTTAAAAGATTAAAGTATAGATATAAAATAATGCAAATAATGTGAGTGGGTTAATGCAGGGCAATGTCTGAAATGGCCTTTTGAGGAAAGAACCATAGCAGCTTTGAGTAGACCAGTCCTAACTGACGGCAAGCATGCATCAGTCATCGTGTAGCTCAACCATAATTCAGGGAGCTCAACGACCCGTTGCACGACAATACCAGATCAGCAGGACATTTGTGTAGGTGTTCCGGATGGACCACAGACTGGGTCTATAGTTGGTTGCTAATGACCCGCAGGTAGTGCCGGAGAATCTCCAAACCGTCTTTGGTCCATCTCCTACTGCTGCTGACTTCTGGTACGGATACCATCCCTGTCTTCCTTCGGCAAAACCGGTATAATTTATCCCAGTACTTCTGACACCAAATGTTACGAGCTGGGGTTCGGGATAAATAAATTAACGCTAATTTTACCGAAACACACAAACAATTTAATTATCATGCCAAACACACAACAGAAATAACAGATAAAGTCACTACACTATCACTTATCGCACGGTAATGTCACACTAGTCACATTCACACTCACTTCACTTTGATGTTCACTTCACTTTGTCCAAAACTAAACTGCACTAGCCGAGTTTTTTTTTGGACATGGACTTAGGCTGTTGATTCAGGGAATCTTAACAGCGTAACCGAGCTTGGTTTAAATTATTTAGGGACTAATTTAAAGCTACTGGCTCGGCACGGGCCGGCTTGAGCAAGGGTCCGGGGGTGCACTAGCCGACCCTCACGACGGCTATTTATATTAGCCACAGATTCTAGAATCGAACAATCGCGATAAGTCTACAAAGTGCGAGTAGTTACTTGTTACTTGTTCGTCTATTGTTTACGGGCAATGACCTTAGAACCCCGCCTTGAACTATTGTTATTACGTGAGTCACGTGTTCGAGTACTTTCTTCGAATATTCTACATACTTTTACTACTTATCTCGAATCTGCGTGACCCATCTACGTAATTCTAATAGCTTCACGGAGTAACATTATTGTATCCTGCCATAGGTAGCTCGGTACATATCTTTAAATAAGACTGACTTAGATTACGTTTTTAAATCAACCCATAATGCTAAATGTTATTATAGAACCCAAAAACCATATAGTATTATACATTCAAAAAATTCAAGCATAAAGTTATATCTTCAATTAGAAATAAAAGTTTTAGACTACACCTTAAATTGTACAAACATAAGGTCGGATATCATGTTTTTTTAATTAAAAAGGTATAATTATTACTATTAATTTGTTAATTGTAAACTTAAAAAAAGGCACAGAAATTTACTGTAATATAAGTATTGTTTGATTTAGCTAAAATAACAATAAATGTGAATTAAGTTAAAATTTCTAAACAGATTTTCTTTTGCCTCTCCTCAAAATATGATAAATCGGACATCAGACCATATGGGTCTCACGTTGAGAAATAGGGTATAGTGATAGTTAAATCAAAGATAGAGGTCTCATGATATCAATGTGTGAGTGATACCAGTAGTGTTTATAGGCTATGGTTACTATTTGTGATGAAGTGCCACCCATATGCTTGTTTGTCATCATATCTTATCTTACATATAATAAGAATGTAAGTGAGCCGTGTCTGTACATTGCTTATATTTATAAAAAAACTAATTTGGGGGACTCAGAATCGGTAACACAATCCATTTCTATTATTTTTGGAACTTTTGTCTGTCTGTTTGTCTATCGGTTTGTCTGTATGTTTGACCGCGCATCAAATGATAACTACTGAAGAGATTTGGAGGAAGTCTGCAGGAATTCATAGCCTGTTTCTTGGATGAACATTTAGGCTATTTTAAATTCAAATCGGTTCTCTCTATCAAAAGTTATTAACATTTTAATTATTGAAAACGTTGACTTTTAAAAATAACCATTGGAGTCAATTTCTTTTTCAAGTATTTTCTGTACTAGACTAGCACGGATCAAAAATTAAATTAAATAATAAAATTAAAAAAATACATTTATAGGGACTAAATAACATAAAACAAGAAAATAAAGCAGATCAATCAGAAACCATTATTGTGACCAAGAATTGATTATTAGTACAGTAATTCTAACTCTACTTATACAGGGAATCACGGGACATACATAGGATTTATCCAGCGAGCACAAGCCGATGTAAAAACTAAATATTTGAGTAGGTTAAAGAAGTAAACAAAAAATTACAACTTATTTTCTAGCGGACTAACACGACATCGTTATTACCTCAATGAAATTTGATTCGATAACAGGTGTCATTTTGAGTTGACAATTTTGACAATATTATTGTTTTCTTCTTTAAAGCATCCAGCCATATAGTAACTCATTTTATAATGTGAAACCTCCATAGTGTAGATACAGTGCGCACACTTTATTTGAGAAACTAAAGAGTTTCCATCTAATCGAATAATTAAATACATAAATAAATATAATAATAAAAAAAATGCAACGTGCGTTAATCTTTACTGATGCCGAAACAGATATTTGAGATTTTAATCTATGTAGGTATGTCTATTTATATTTCCATGCTTCACGTCAATACAATGTGAACAAATTTTTGAAATTAAGTAATTTATAGATAAGAAATAAGGTATTCAGAAATCAATGGCGCTAAGTGTATTACAAATATGGAAAACCAAATTTTTCGAGGTGGTTAGTTGAAACTTGGACAGGACGACGTCTGTCAGGTCAGCTTATAATAAGAATGTAAGTGAGTTGTGTCTGTACATTGCTTAAATTTACAAAAAAACTAATTTGGGGGACTCAGAATCAGTAACACAATCCATTTCTATTATTTTTGGAACTGTTGTCTGTCTGTTTGTCTGTCGGTTTGTCTGTCGGTTTGTCTGTCAGTTTGTCTGTCGGTTTGTCTGTATGTTTGACCGCGCATCAAATGATAACTACTACTGAAGAGATTTGGAGGAAGTGGACAGGAATTAATAGCCTGTTTCTTGGATTAATATTTAGGCTATATTTCATTAAAATCGGTTCACTCTATCAAAAGTTATTAACATTTTAACGATTGAAAACGTAGAATTTGAACAATAACCGTTGAAGCAAATTTCCTTTTTAAGTATTTCCGTACTAGACTAGCACGGGTCAAACATTATAAAGAATCAAGAAATAAAATTAAAAAAATACACTCACATGTACTAAATAAGATAAAACAAGAAAATAAAACAAAGAAATCAAAAACAATTATTGTGAACGGGAATTGATTATTAGTACAGTTATTCTAACTCTACTTATACCAGGCATCACGGGGCATACATAAGACTTATCCAGCGAGCATCAGCCGGTGTAAAAACTAAATATTTGAGTAGGGTAAAGAAGTAAACAAAGAATGACCAATTTATTCTCTAGAAGACTAACACGACATCGTTATTACCTCAATGAAATTTGATTCGATAACAGGTGTCATTTTGAGTTGACAATTTTTGACAATCATTCTTTTCTTCTCTAGAGCATCCAGCTTTAAAGTAACTGATTTTATAATGTGAAACCTCCATAGTGTAGATTCTAAAGAGTTTCCATCTAATCAAATCATAAAATAATAAACCACGTATTCTACCTATGTATAATAAATAAAAAAAATTGTTAATCTTTACTGATGCCGAAACAGTTATTTGAGATTTTTATCTATGCAGGTAAGTCTGTTTATATTTGCGATCATTTTTTTAAAATTAAAGTAATGTAGTCAATGGCGCTAAGTTTAAAAATATGGAAAACCAGAATCCTTTTTCTATGAGATTTTTCGTGGTAGTTAGTTGAAACTTGGAGAGGACAACGTCTCTCAGGTCAGCTAGTCCTTTCTATTTACCTTTTTGAGAAGCCCATTTCGGTTCATACAGTTTAAATTACATTTATTTTTTTGTGTAGATACCTACACAAAAAAATAAATGTATAATATAACAATTCAGTATTATTATTTGCATTGTCACATATTCAAAGTAATATGGAATACATGTGCACAAAAATAATTTAATAAAAATGCATAAATCATTTTATTACAGCTTCAAAACAATTTCTGATGCACATTCTCTAGTTATTAATCATTTTAGGAAAGAAAAAAGATCTCATAAAAGAATCGGCAAGAAAGAGAAACTTCGGCGTCTAAAAGCATCCAACACATTAGCCATTTGCTATGCACCTGCACTTTTGGGTAATCCTTCCCAATTTGCCGTATACGCCAGTGTCCGAAGATCCATACTATCACGCTGGAAACATCTTCATGGCTCCATCTCTGAGCTGTCTGATGACAGCGATAGTGATGAATCCTCTCCAATATCAATGAACAAATTACCAAAGGTAACATTGTTATATGAATATTTTTTTGTTGTTATTGTACCTTGTGAATATAATAATAATTCTTAGCTTAAATGCCTCATTAGTCTGGTTATGAGCTCAATTGATCTTGGGTTCGATTCCCAGGTCGAGCAAAGTGTTATTGGGTTTTTTCTATGAAAATCCCAGTAGCAGCTCGGAGTTTGGAATTTATGCCCGGTTAGAGGCAATACGCTCGCCGTCTATTACATGGGACCTAAACATACCTCTGCCTAACCCTTTGAGGAATACAGGTGTGATCGTATGTTATGTTATGTTTTAAACTGCTTTAACATTATGTGAAAATATATCTCAAATTTCACGTAAATACAATGTCTAATGTTTTTTAAATTCTCAGATAACAGGGATTGGGCTTCGCGCCGTCATCTCTTTAATATCTCAAGCGCGGATCACAAACGCAAACTTTTGTGAACTTGCGCTTTCTGCCCTTCTGGACGTGCTACAAGGACATGCCCCCGAAGAACTGGCTCAAGAGCCCACTGACGTAAGTTATGTTATCAAATTGTATGCAAAAAAGTTAATTAAAAATCAGTCAATGAAAGAACTTAGTTGGTGTTGTTTTATTTACAGATAATAACTAACCTACATACTATGCTTGTGGAGGTTTCTAGTGGCAATGGAACGAGCGGCAAGGTGGAGTTGCCTACCAACCTCACGGCCCTTAGTAGTTCCTGTCTCATAGCACTTTCAGTCGGAAGAGGCGAAGCGGAACTCATCCTGAATGCTGTTGCGTCCCTGATTATGTCCTCATCTGCACTCTCTGACCAATACCTTCAGGTATTTTAATATTGTATTAATCGCTAAGTTGCCATCATGACAGTTGCAACTGCTTGTTCATAGACGACAATTGAATTAAATTGTGGTCTTGTTTACAGATACCATCAAATCTTATCACTCTCCAGCGCAGTGTCCAGTCAGTGATACTCGGCTCTCCGTCCCGCAACCTCTGGTTGAACTATGGCGTCCCGCATCAGTGTTTAGTCAATAGCTTCCCTGTAGATCTTCCTGCACAGCTGACCGCCGGCTCGGGGGAGCTCGTAGTCCGCTCTTTAGTTTCCGACGGCTGCTTCCTATACGTCTTTACCTCTAAAGGCTTGCTGAAAATAGGTTCAGGGTATGGCAGCTCCATAAGGCAGCATGTTTATTTGTACAAGCCAGACTTTTTTGCTAGCGATCGGCATGGCTGGCTAGGTTATTGTAAGGTGAGTGTTATACTATAGAGTTTAAGTAGTGCCATATGAAATGGTACTTTAAACAATACTAACCACGTGTTTAACGTACTCATAGTCTTATTTTATGTTACAGAATAAATTATATCTAAGGATAGGCAGGAAAAAGACTGATGTTTTTGAAATAGATAGAGAGACTTTGGAAGTGAGGAACATGATAAGGCTGGACCCTGGCCAGCCGGCACCAGTCGAACCCAAATCCGCTGTTTTCACAGACGGAGCCCAATTAGGACTGATATTATTAACTAATTTCGTAAGTCGTTTTACTACTCACGTTGTGGCATTAACATCTCTGATGATATTTATGAAATGTTTTTATTTAAATAGGACAATCTAACGATACGATTGTATGATGCTGACACAAAATCAGAACGAAATGAAGGCACGGCCACCACGACGCTGACGTCGCAGAAAGAGATAAACGTGCATCTTCTTAGGCGGAGGACTCTTGTGCTCGGCCGGAGTCCGTTTGAAGATGGACTGTCAAGGCGGGCGGTGGAACTCGATGCTCCTGTTGCTATGCAACTCGACGATTGTGATGAAGACCCACTGATGAGTATATACGGTGGCCAGGATTTTGCGCTACTGACCACTGCTTCTGGAAAGGTAAGAGAGAAAATTTCCTGCAGTATATCTCACATTATTTAATAAGTAAAGATTCTCAATGTTGCCACTAATCTGTTATGTTAGCTTCTGTTATGTAATGCTCTGGTTATTGTAGGTTTACTACACTGGTAAAGGCGCTAGTCTTGGGTATAAGGCAGCTTCGCCTCAGACCGGGCGATGGACGCTAATGAAGGAGACTATATTTTCCAGGAATGAAGCACCCAACGTCAAGAGGTGCAAAGTTATACAGGTAATCGTTAACATAACTGTATGAAGGATTCGGTAGAGGTGTACTAATGTACACCGACCACTGGACTAATGATTTTTCAAAGCTTAAAATCTTTTTCGGCCTCTGAATTACAATAATATCCCATTTAATGCAATATTGTAAATTATATTTATTTCAGTAAATAGATCTTTTAAAGCTTCACCGAGTTCTTCCGAAGGTTTCATTTTGAACCCATTATTCTAATTTTATGACTATTCTAGAAAGTATTTTCTTTTGTCATGGTAAAAAAGGAAATGCAATTCAAAAGGTCTAATGTGTGCAAGCGAAAAGATGATGTGTGAATGAGACACAAATGGTTGGCGATGCTGATAGAAGACAAACATTGTAGACATCAATCACCTATTTAAAAGAGTTTCTTGCCGCCCCTCTTCATAAGACCTACTATTTGGAACCGTGCAAATAGTTTTCGACATTTCAAAAGATCACTGTGTATGGCCTAATTGAAAAAAAAACTGAGTTTGACGATATTACGAATGGAATATGTAGTGTGAAAAAATTGAGAAAAGAAATAAAGCAAGTTTTGTTTGGCGTGCAACGTTTTACTATTTTTAAAAGACTATCTATTAAATTAACTATAATTAACTAAATGATCGTTGTTTCAACATAGGTGGCGGTGGGACACGAAGGTGTTCATGCTATCTTGGTGTTGGACAACGGAACAGCACTGTTCACGGGGATAGCGCGTCGTGGCGAGGACGGCGACGCCATGAAACACCGCCGACAACCCAAACCTACGCGACCCAAGAAGATATTCAAGGTTAGCAACTCACACGTATGCCACTTACCTAGAAAAAAGACATACATTCACGTCTGTATTCCCCGAAGAGAGAGTAATGGGGGAGGGCGAGAGAGAGAATAGAGGGAGGGAGAGAGAGAGTAGAAGTGTATTAATGTACTCCAACAGTTCGTCAGTATGTTTAGGTCCTATATATTGGGGGCCGAGCCTTTTGCGATTAAACGGCCACAAATCCAAACTCCGAGCTGTTATTGCTACCTGGGAATCGAACCTCTAGCGTAGCAGTCGCGCTTAGGACCACAAGACTAATGCGGCTTACCTAGATTTGGCGCATGTACGCATAACATAACATAATCCACCCATTATATGTCCCGCTGCTAGGCACGGGTCTCCTCTCACAATTAGAGCGATTAGGCTAGCCCAATGCGGGTTGGCAGACTTCACTCGCCGTCGACAACATAGTGCGCCGTTTTATTCTGCTTTTAGTATTTGTTGCTATAGCGGCAACAGAAATACATCATCTGTGAAAATTTATACTGTCTAACTATCACGGTTCATGAGATACAGTCTGGTGTCAAACGGACGGACAGATAGACAGCGGAGCTTAGTAATAGAGTCCTGTTTTACCCTTTGTGTACGGAACCCTAAATACGGGGTATTTTGTTACGTTAACGTGAAAACGATTACATCAATAGAACCGAATATTTATACCTAATAATACCTTCACACAGTAACGCATCACGTTTACGTCATATGTTTCAGGCGGAGGGTCACTTCATCGTGTATGCCGCGTGTAACTATGGTTCCACCGCTTTAGTTACTAGGCAGGGACATTTACTTATGTTCGGTAAAGACACGCAACATTGCGATTCTGCCGGACATGTGTCAGGATTGCGACACGAAAGAATTATACAGGTAAATCTGAAGAACTATAGAATTATAGATAACTTATAGATTATAAAGAAATTTTACATTACATCTTCTTGAGACTTCTTGAGAACTTCTTTTACGATAAGCTAGAAAATCCTCAAATATTCGAATTCGGCGAATATTCCCAATTATTTTTTCTATGGTAGTATTGATCTACAAAATGCAGATACAAAAGATATTAAATTGTTTTTCCTTCATTAAAATAACTTTATAATCTCATCATAAAAATGCAAAATTATACAAATAATTAATAGATAAGGTGGCATTGTACGACATCGAACTGACTGCAAAGTAAGTCATGTCGGTTGAACTCGGTCTAACCAGAACATGCAGGTTCGAATCCTGCCCGCATATAGAATTTTGCCTTCACTAAAATACCTTTATAATCTGTTATTTTTGGTTCCCAGTTAGTTTTACTGAATTAAGGAATCATTTTGAAGCATAATAACTTAGGCCCACTTGCACCAACTTCTGAAATGTGTTTAAATTGTATTTAAACACGAAATTTCTATGTTTTTTTTTTTTAATATGACTTAAACACATTTAAGAATTTGGTGCAAGTGGGCCTTAGAATTAAGACTTACTTTTCTGCTCCCAGGTTGCGTTAGGTAAAGCGCATGCCGTAGCCTTGACAAACTTCGGACAAGTTTACACATTTGGAATCAATAACAAAGGACAATGTGGGCGTGAATTTGGATATACTAAAGAGAGTAAGTATTTATTGATAATTATTTATTTTTGTTGTTGACAGTCTAGCTACTCTTGATTTCGGAGCGCAAGAATAACTTTTTAAAAACTAATTTTAAAATTAAATGATTAATAAAAATACGTGTTAGCCGATTTGGAGGCGATTTATTAATGAAATATAAAAGACAATCTCAGGTTCATCCGGCGATACATTTCAGCTGAGCCTGCTTTAAAAACAATTCTTAAGAACTGCTATGCTTACTATGCAAAACTTATATTCTAAACCTTATCTAAGACGGAGGGGTGAGGGGTCACCATAACTAGCTTGATGGTAAGTACACGTCTAAGGTGATGAACATAAAGTACAGTCGACAAAAAAAGTAGGTCGGTATGCAAGTAGCGAACGACATCTGTGTCTTGATATAGATCGTTTTATAGTATAAATTTCGGCCCACCCGTGGTTTCGCCCGCATTTCCCCGTGCCTAAGGAACGTATTATAGAAGCTAGCGATGTTTTATAGCTTGAAACCTTCCTCATGAATCACTCTGGCTATTGACGAAAACCGTATGAAAATCCGTTCAGTAGATTTTCGTGATCAGATAGAAGTCGCAGCGGGGGACTTTATTGTATAATATGTAAGGATAATTATCCGCTAAAGGGTTTTGTATATAGGCAGCTAAAACACCTGCGTTTTGGTATGTATATTGTATAATACATTACTAGTTAATATTTATCAAAACACAGATGTGGTTAGATACCTGTATATATAACTCTTACCTCTATAGACCTCTGTGGTTTAGTGGTTCGAGTACCGGACTGCTGACCATGAGGTCGTGGGTTCGATTCCCACAGAACACAAATATTTATGTGATGAATGTTTGTGTTCGTCTGGGTGTTTCTTATGTATTATAAGTATATATTTACAAAAAAAAAGTATATAAGTATTATATCCATTGTCTAGTACCCATAGTACAAGCTCTGCTTAGTTTGGGACTAGATGGTGCTGTGTAAAATATCGAAGAATAAATTAAGAATATTTATGTTGACTGTACATATGCTGGTTCCCACTAACAGAAGACATCTTTGATTGTTTTATAAATGAGAGTGGTAGATAACTGGGAGCTAAGCAAGTATTGGTTTTAAGCGCCATTGCTACACTGGAGGTCTTGGTTTCGGTTCCAAGGTCGAGCAAATTGTTATTGGGGTTTTATTCAGCAGCAGCTCGAAGTTTGGCAAAAGACTCGCTCCCTATTACATGGGACTTGAATTATTACATACTGGTGAAATGTGGGTGTACTAAAGTACACCTCTGTCTAACGTTTCAGGGAATACAGGCGCGTTGATATGTTATATTTGTTTCTTTTTCCAAGAAATGTACCCGTCTCGACGGCGAAGTGAAAACAAGGAGGATTCTCGTCTCTGCTCGGCATCGCACACTTGGACGACAGACTACTGTCGCGTGTGCGTTATGTGTCGCGAATGTACGGGATTTGCTAGCTCGTGCCATTGCTCACACCTACCTAATCGAGTACCTGGAGAGTAAGTACCTAAATAGCTTTACATCGAATTCTCAAGTACTGTGAACCTTTTATATTATCGACTTCAGTCAAACTTGCACGTTAACCTTCAATGTCCACACATCGTGGGAGAGCCATGCTTTGGCTCGAATGGGACACACAAATGATAAGAAATATCTAGTATTTTTTTTGTATTGTATCTATGTCTATTTTTTTCTGTCTTAGTTACATGAAAATTAATTGTGTATAATTTCCCAAATTTTCCAATGGATTTAAAAAACTGTAGGTATATGCATTGTCCAGACCGTTACAAACAATAAAAAAGAATTATTTCGGCGATTTATTTTTCTTTGATCCTGGATTGAGTTAGAATAGGCCTTTGCCCAGCAATTGGACACAAAAAAGACTACTTACATACATTATATAAAAAAAAGATTATGAGATTTTCATTGTTTTCTCACATCATATTTTTCCTCATAATCAAAAGGAAATGCGGTTGCGGCGAGGGTGACAGTGGCTGTGCAGTATGCGGTGTGTGTAGAAGATGTGCTGAGACTTTCGCCGCGGCCAGTCGTTCTGAGCGAGCGTGCACTGTCACCGTCACAGACCTTGATGATGATGGCGAAGCCGTTGCAATGCCCGACCCGAGGACCGGTGAGTATAATACGAGTTGGTCAAAATCTTATCTTACTATTATAAAATCGTTAAAAAAACTGTGTCTGTACATTGAAGGTATTTAAAAAAATGTTATGGTATATAAACGTCCACGAACCCAAAAATTATTAACATTCTTGTCTGTTTGTTAGAGGTTGGCGCAAAAACTACTGAACAGATTTTAATTTTGTGATCACTATTAGGAAGTATATATGCTCCAACTTAAAAACTGGTGAACTTTTTATCTCAATTAATTAAACGGATCCTGAGATACAGCTAGACCTCTCTACTAAGAGGTCATCACTGTTGGTTTTTTATTCAATTATTTTTGAGATCCATTTCTAATCCTAATATAGCTTCAGGTGAGCGAAGCCGCGGGCAAAAGCTAGTTACTTAATTATTTTTATGCAGTGGATTTACATTTTAGAACGAATCATGCAATAATATAAACAACGCCACATATTATTTCGCCATTATATAGCAGACGCTGTAGGTGTAGCATTTCACCATGATTCGGTTCTTGTATGACTAGTAGCTTTTTTAGGAATAATAAACCGTATTTTGCTTTCGCGAGTGGGTATAGTTCAAGTCAGACGCCTTCCGTTTCACTTCGCTTGTTAAGCTCTCGACTTATTTAGAATAGAGGTGTTCTAAAAATAATTAGCTTAGCGGGACCTATCGCGCTTGCTTTTAATCAGTACTTCTTCGTTTACTTAGCGTGGCGGTACTGGTTTCGCTAAAGCTTGTTAAGGAGTATGGAGTAGTTGGGAAAATATTGCAGCAACGGGATGTCTTGTACCCCTAATCTACACGACGTACAAATTATCATTCATCCTAAACGAAACTTATGTAATTGTGACAAATATTGATAACGTCACTGAGGACTCTGATCCGATTTAAATACCGGGGAGCACTTTGACAGTTCGCGCCGCAAATGTTGTAAAACGTGTTTCAGGGCTTTTGGATTTTCATATTTTAAGGGCAACCGAGACTGGATTTTTGTAAAGAGGTAACGGTATTGTCGCTACTTATCATAAATAAATAATGATGCATACATTTCGGATTTTCTCATTTTATGGGCGGCGCGAGGGGGTTTAAAGTATCATATCACTTTCGGTCATGCGCGAAACCGCGGGGAGCAGCTAGTATATAATGTTGGTATAAGAGATGGAGGTAAATCGCAGTAGTGACGATATTTCATTCAAGGGTAAGCATATTATAAAAAAGTTTTTCCGTCAATATCACAGATCTTGATGTCATCAGTGAAGCTCCTGCTATAGCCGACTCAAGAAGCGGTGAGCATTCCATAATATGTAATGTAATAATAAGTCCTAATAGGCTACAAATATTGGTCATCTTCCATAGTTCGAAGCATTGCCATGAGGTCTATTGTAGGAATATATATTTTTATAGCCTATACAGCTTTAGTGGCACCATTGGCTTACTTTTTTTTGTACTTAGTATTTCTTCTCTATGGGATTTTTTTTTATTTATTAGAGGAGCATATTGCAACCAAAGGATATTGCCTCTTAGTTTATTTTCTAGTTTTCTTTCCTCTTGACCTGCTCCCTGGTTATAACTACCACTGCTGCATATATTTAGCTAAATCACTATATTATTTATATTAACAGATAAAGAAAACGTCCGGTTCTCGATTTCGGAAGGCCAGGCGACCTCCTCGGAGGGCGACCGCGATGCCAGCATGAAAGTGAGCTCCCTACCACCGGCGAGGATCGCAGTTCCCGGTGGTCACCGCATCGCGGCTGTGGCTTGCGGTCTACATCACACTGTATTGTTGACGGAAAATGGTAAGTTACTCTGCGATGGGTTGGCTAGACTGTGCGTGAGTCTGGTTCTCTAAAGATTCCTAGTACAAACCTAGGACACGAAGGACAATACTGGGGCTAAATTTACCCAGTTACATTTAAGCCTCGTCACCCCACACATCCTTCGCCAATCGGACCTGCGAGAGAGTTTCTGCGCGGATGTATGGGGCTTATTGCTCTTGCCAACTATTAAAAAGCTCGGTGTTGCCATCGATATAGCAATAATGCTATTTGGGAATTTATGGGCAAATCTCGGACAGCAATACGGCATAACTCATAACTCCAAATTCCATTGCAACGGAATGCTTATTGTATTTGACTGAAATGTAGTGTATTTGGTATAAATACGGTAATTTCAGTCAAATAACTTATTTTGACGATGGTAACACCGATTGCGGTAATCGTTGTATTTGGAATAATAGGCACGTGCATGAGCCCTAAGGGAACCATGAGATACAAAGATTAGTCTTTCCGTGATCACCCAATCTTTATTCTCCTCAATCTCGAATTCTTCCAGGCGATGTTCTAACATTTGGGTCGAACCAGTATGGCCAACTAGGTGCCGGCGATATATCCGTTCATCATAGAATTGTGCGCGTACGCGTACCCAAAGCTTCAAGTGTCGCCGCCGGTAGCAATCATACCGCCGTACTCACAAGAGAAGGCGAGCTGTTCACTTTCGGCAGTTATCAGGTTGGTTTATTTAGAACATCATTAGATGTATTTAAGTTCATCTTGTTCAAGTATTAAAGCTTCTGCCTTCAACAGAAAGGGTCTTTGGGTCGTCCACGATTAGAGGAGCCCCAAAGAGCGGACCGAAGCCCAATCTGGTACGCGACTCCTGGCCGAGTCCCCAGGCTGGGTCCACGACATTCTTGTAAAGCAGTTTGGGTTTCTGCTTCGGGAGATCAGACTTTCGTCCAGATGTCTCAAGCTCTAATCAAAACGGACACGCTGTTTAGTTCTACTATTACATCAAATAGTAGTACAATCAGTAAGTATTTACAAATTATTATTAATGTATTTTTGTCTAATAATTTGCTATAATAATTTTGCTAAAACTGAAATCCTTTGCAGTAATCCTACCAAATCGGCCGGAACATACATTCAAGTGTATAACTATAAACAAAATGGACGGATCATGCAATGCCTGGACAGGTTCGGAGCAAGTGGACTTTGTGAACACACTCGCTTGTCTAGATCCGTTGTATGACGTACTGTGGTGCTACCAACCGCAAATGAGAGTTATGAAATGCTATAATATTCTAGCCTTCGATTCCCACAAACTTCAGAAATGTTGCAATGATCCCGATTCATATTTTGGTGAAAATGATTTTGAGTACCCGAATTATGGAAGCATGAAGCGTTTGGAAGACTTTAAGAACTTGGAGAATTTCGACCTTTCCTGTACTAATGAGGATAGGCCGACGGACAATGTGGCTCTGTCAAACATGTCAGTGTTAAATCAAGAGTTGGCCATACCGTCGACATCCGGCTGCTCTGTTACTCGGATGCATGCTGCACTGCATCTCTTGGGCTGTTTGGATTCTTTAACTTACGCGCATGACATAAGGTACAGCATGACTCGAAAGTATGCATTTATAAAAAAAAACATTGACGAAACAGTGTTTACATTACTACATTTTTCGTGTATACAGGTTGAATCAAGTTGAAGGCAAACGAGAAAGTGCGTCGTCTCCGATAGTCCCTGTGAAGGAAGACTTTTTGACTGTGAACAGGTTTGAGAGCCACGGCGGCGGTTGGGGTTATTCCGGACACTCTGTAGAGGCTATACGCTTCATGTGTGATACTGACATAACACTGGGTGAGTGATAGTGATATATTCATCATAATGAGATAATTAATGACTAGGTATTAATGACTATAGTTGCTCGGCTAGCTGATGTTGGATAAAGGAAATGCCGGCGCCATCTAGTTTAAAAAAACACTATGACTTGTAAAAGTGTCTTTAAAAGATCTATTTACAGAAATAAATATAATTTATCATTTAATGAATATTTAATAGGAGGCATCGGTTTATTCGGCGGTCGTGGTGACTACACGGCGAAGGTGAAGCTGTACGATATCGGTCTCGAAGGAGGCGACCAGGAAGGAGACGGTGAACTCATCACGGAGACCGACGAAATCGTCTTCGAATGTCCTCCCAGAGACCGCTTCCCTGTAATGTTTGATAATCCCGTACCGATCATGGTAAGTAAAAACTTCATTAATTTATAATTGTTTACTGATTATTATAATTTGTGCGTATACGGTTGGCGCGTCGCGGGTTCGTTCCCCTAAAATGGAACTAATTATTGTACGGTCTACATATAGTAGTTCAATGTAGAAAATCTTAGTGATTGGCAATGATTTTAATAAAATAATAGTATTATTCCTTAGTCGCAGTTTGAGTAATTTCGATTTGTATTCTCCAGTATCGTGGGTACGTTTAGAAATACAAATGATAACATACACAAACACCCAGACCCGGAACAACAAACGAGCCGAATTTCTGACACAACTGACGTATTATTAAAATCTGATATGTTGTTATTACACCTTCTTCACAGGCGAATCGATGGTATGTCGCGTGGGCATGTATCAGTGGGCCTTCTTCGGACTGCGGCTCCTCCGGCCAGGCAATGGTCATTAACGACGATGTAGGCTTCCACTTCAAAACCTCTAAGAAATCAAACAACGGGACAGATGTGAATGCTGGACAAATACCTTGTTTTCTATACAACACTGTAACCCCAGAGCACACCTTCCCTCTCAAGGTCATTGATCTAGGCGAACCGATCATAATACTGTCCAAGAACCTGTCCAGAAAAGTGACGGTGGCTTGCTTCAGGTCGCTCATAACCCTGCTGCAGTGGAGCTGGGAAACCTTCAAGGAAGTCATTTTGGAAACTAATGGACTGGTTCCAATTAACTATCAAAAATTATCAATAATGAAGCACCAAAAGAGATTAGTATATGTCATTAGAGCGTGCTTGAGACTCGTGAAGTCTTACATCAATGAGATATATCCGCAGAATAACCGGAAGAGGAACTCCCACGAGTATATGTCGTACTTCGAAGCGATCGCCGAAGTTAGGAATTTGATTCAGGGTATCTTGGCGGACCAGACACCTACGTGTTCCATGTTGCCACGTAAGCCGGGGAAGAACAAAGCTCATAGAGTATGTTACGTACAATTTGCACTAGAACTAACCACTTCCATATTGAAAGAAGCCCATGACACAATAACAGCTTGCTTCCATGCCTTTTTTCCCACTCCTACACTGAAATGGAATCATCTTTGTTCCTTGTTACTCAACGTTAAGGTAAGTCTTCCTTACAAACAATATTATATATTTATATTTTTTCGTTTACCTTGTCTCCGACTATAAAATCTCGCTTTTATAGGAAGGATTAGTACCGCCATCTCAGATTCGTGAACTAACATCGACCTGCGCGGCAATGTGCGCGTCTCGAAGCTTGCGTGATGTATTGCAATATGTAGTTCCTGTTACTCAAAGCTATATCAACTCCAACGAGAATCGAAGACCTGACAGCAAGGTATGGATAGCAAATTATTTTAAATCGAAACACATATAACACAAAACACCGTCCAATGTCCATAAATCAAGTCAGACGATTGGGGTTTAATTTAACTTATTGTGTAGGTATTGAAAGAGGTCCCTTCTAAATCAGCAACGGTTCCACGATCGTCGCATGCGCAGAAACCGCCGCCAATACCACCTAGAGCCAACAACAGAGACACGCCGAAGGTAAGTTTAATGTTTACGAAATCTTGAATCGGTGAACTCGGCTGTTACACTACACTGCTGTGATATCTTCATGTTTATTAGTTACAGTGATATCTTCATGTTTAATAGTTACGTAGAAGTAGCATCGTAATTAATATTTGCAAGAGAAGAAACTGGTATTGTTGTAGTCTGCGATTTTTATCAAGTGAAGTCCTCTCTTAATTCCTGCTTAACACTTGTCAGTTTATGTTATAAAACGGGGAAAACTATAAGTACTCATTCAATTCATATTCGATTCGGAATATTGTCATTCTCAGAATCTCCGAGATGGGTATTGGATAATCACTTGACAAATAGTGGACAATAATTAATTGTCCTGTATTTTGTCGATGTTACTAACGTATCGTACCCGTTACTTTTTCCTTCCACAGCAACCGGAACCTTCAGAAGTTAAGCCGAACCATACTGAGTGGAATCTCCTGGACGTTTTACCTCGTATGCTGGATATAGTGATGATCCCTATCAAGCAGCAGATGATGACGAGGCAGTGCGGGCAGCCCCACGACCATGGCGAGATCAAACAGTACGAGAGACTGTCGGAGTTCTGTTGCAAACTTACTGCGAGGATCGTGGCTGAACTCTCTACGAGTGCCAGAAGTATTCGGGTGTGTGTTCACTTATACAATACGAGCAGCATACATAACGCAGTCAGTAGTCTGAAGTCGATTTTACGATAAAAACGGTGGTGCAAGCGCAGTCAGGGAAGTGCGGTTATCCCATGCCGTCTCACTCACTCTCTTATGTTGTTATGGTCTAAGAGCCGTTGAAGATCGACTTTCACCCATCTGATAACCAGATGAGACATATTTTTATCAATTACTAGCTTCTGCCCGCGGCTTCGCCCGCGTGAAATTCGGTCTGTCATCACATCCCACGGGAAGGGGATAAAAAGTATCCTATGTCCGTCGCCTGGTTCTAAGCTACCTTTCCACCAATTTTCAGCGAAATCGGTTCAGCCGTTCTTAAGTTATAAATAGTCCGTTCTTAAGTTATAAATAGTGTAACTAACACGACTTTCTTTTATATATATAAGATTATTCAAAATTAATGATGGAAAAAAATATTACAATTAATTCAATTAAAAATAGTCATGAACAATTTTCGATAGGCAAGTTATCATAGGGATGTTTGTTAATCATTATTATTTGATAAAAAATATGTCTCACCTGGGTTATCAAATGCGGGAAGGTCGATCTTCCACGTCTCTTCTATTATTATATCTCTTATGTTAAATATTTCTCGCTCACCACCACGATGCATCAGACACTCGAGGTCGTAAATTTTTCCCATGTGTTATTATTTTCCGTGCTCTTTTCGTCTTAATGATAAATGCTTTTATTAATTTCTTATATTCATTTGGACGCAATAGGTGGCTAGGTATAAACAAAATCATTGAAAAGAACCTTTGCATATAACAGAGTATGCAAATATTCCATTACAGGAGGACACAGACTCAAATACAGTTAAGAACTTTGTCACACCATCGCGATTTATGCGCGTAAACCAGTCGCGGGCGTGGAACACCGGTAACGGAAGTCCGGACGCGATTTGTTTCACCGTGGACCGTCCTGGCGTGACTCTCGCCGGCGTCTGTGTGTACGGCGGCCTCGGCAGCTACGAGTACTCGCTAGAACTACTGCACGATGTACGGGTGAGCTCCTGGTTCTACTGCCAGCAGCCCTGCCAAGAGCATACGCAGGCGACAGTTGCTAGCGTCCATCGACTAATAAAATGTTGCACTATTATATTTTTCATGTAAACAGCAGCTTTCCCTTATATTTTTCCATGTGACGCTGGCTACTATCGAGCGTAAGCTCTTGGCTACCGTTGCCACAACAATCACACATGTTTTTATCATAGGCCAAGTGCAAAAAAAAAACCTATTACAGTTGATAATGGTCACAGAGTACCGTAGAAATTCTTGCTAGGTTCCTAAGGGACACTTCAAGGAAAATGCGCAATCATAACTAAAGCTTGTATTCAAGTAGAGAATCAATTGATGAATGCTTTACAATTTTTACTTACTTTATCCTTCCAAAACAGTTATAGACGGGTTTTTAAATGATTGTTTATTCTATAATTTTAAACCACCCAACACACACCAATATCTGCGAACTCTACAGAGCCTCTAGACAAGTGACATGAACGCAAATCGAATAGAATATAATTCTCAATATCATCGCCGTGCAGTGAAAACCTAGTAAAGCACAAATTCATGGTTCATGGAACAAACATAAAAGTCAAAGTTATTATTATTGACCTGTTTATGTTTGTTCTAACGGAGCTTGAGGAGGTTTTCTTTCCATAAAATAAATTAAGTAAAAAACTATGAATTTGTGCTGAATCTGGTGAGAATAGAATTGTTTCGAGCCTTCGCCACTGCCACATAACATAACCTACCATTACATCTGTATTTCCCGAAGGATTAGGGAGAGGTTTACTAATGCACACCAACGGTTCGCTGGTATCTTGAGGTTCCATATAATAGGGGGCGTAGTCTATTGATATTAACCGTGAATTTTATGGAAATCTCTAACATTGCGCTCGTATAAGGCCAACTAGATTAATAAGGTGGTTCACTTCAATAATAATAATTGTTTAAATGGGATGCTGGTAGGAATCGAGCTTTTCGCTACTGCTATATTGTACTGCTCGTTTTATAGTAATAGGTTACTACATACGTTTTGGTGTTCCATTGCATTTGACCTACACGTAGCAGCTGCGTGCAACTGCCGATGATATTAATCCAACGCATTGCTGGGTGAGCGTTGAGGTCGCGCACGGAAACTACTGCGCGGCAGACCTCCAGCATGATATGGTGCAACTCAAGTTCGACCGACCTGTGCCATTAAAGGTAAGTTTAACTAAAAATACCTTCTAATAGAAGAAAATAAAAAAGAAAATTACTTCTATTAATTATTGTAAATTATTCTTTTAAAAGTCGAAGTATACATACTTTATGAACTGCCACATTACGCCGGAAACCTCTCCTCAGAATAAACTTTCTTTCTTCTTATTCTCCGCACTTCATTTAATTTGTTTTTCACAAAAATGAAGTTCAGGAAGTGAACGAACGCTGAGCATGATCTTATCATGATATATAGGGTATAACCCACTTTGCTTACTCGCACATTTTTTTTTATTGTTTATTAAAATCTTACTAGCAATGTGGGTTACACATTACTAGTATTCTTGTTAACCTCTCGTGCTAAGCTAAATGCTTGTGTTACTAGTGGGTTCACGTCGGTAGTGCAATGGGTGGGGTTCGAACCGGCAACCACATGATCGCAAGTCCGATGCCCTAGCCATTAGGCTACCGCTGCTTCATTGACGCGCATACATGCGTTTTTCTAATATATTGTAGTCGTAGTAGGCATTCATCGGCATGGAGAATGTCTTTTTGTCTTGTAATGACTAGAAGGACATGTGTTGTTGAAAATAAGACTTATTTTTCGACCTTTTCCACGCCAGGCAATCAAAACGTGTTATAGCAATTATGTCAAAAAGTCAGCCAATGGGATTGCGTCAGTTGCCTACCATAAATTATGATCAAACTCTTATTAGACTTGCTTCGATTTCGTGTGTGTAGGAGGATCTCCGCTACGCCATACGCCTGTGCAATCACGGTGGGCGTACTTCTAATGGTGATTGCGGGCTGCCATCAGTGAAGGGTCCCGATGGTACTACGTTTCGCTTCGCTTCCTGCTCGCTCAGCTTCAACGGTACCACGCTGGCTAGAGGACAGATCCCCTGTCTCATCTACTACGGGTAAGATAAATATAGAGTATTCATATTACTATCCTTCGCACATTTTTGAGCTGTCATTAACAAGAATTAAGTATCTTAATTTTTATTAAGATACTTAATTCTTGTACGATACGAGGTGGCGTTCGCGATATGATTTCGATCGCATGTTGGTAAGAAGTAACCCAAAATAGAAAATCTTCGACAGAGTTAGGAGAGGCCACACAATAGATTCCACATAAAAAAATTATGACATCCGAAATTACGCTGCATCTATTGTTCATTTTCCAAAATGGGCTTTGAATCGGCGACGAATCTTGTTCGATCTTTTGAAATTCCGTGCAGAACACTTTTTAGATACTTTCGGTGTGCTTTCGGTAATTTGAAAATATTGTCTAAAGAAGGGGCTTACGTGTTGAATATTCTTGCTGCTTAGTAAATAAATTTAATTTGTTCAGGTCGTCGAAAAACTTATCAAACTCTTCGGAATCGGCGGACAGTCTGATAACGTCGCTAAGAGGGATCACTCTGCGGGTCGCCTCCACAGTCATGGAGCGAGGCGCCGAGTTATTCTGCACTTTGCGAAACGAACTCACTGCTGAGGATTTGCGGAGGAATGCTACAGTGCTCCAGGCGTCCCCGGCAATCAACATATTGATCCCATACACACTCGCGAACTTGGAAGGCGTTGATGATCCTAAGGTGTGATGCTTTTACTAATAAATGACGTCATATTTATTGTAGGTACAGTATCATTGAAATAACAGCGTCTGAAGTTAGTTACCGCGAACTCGCGAACGAAGCGAGCGTTATGCAAAAGTATCGGACAATAATCACGAATGCGAAACGACTCCAACTGTCTTTGCACATACATACATAGACTCACGCCTTTCTATTACAGGCAGAAACTATAGACCGCCACTTGCTAAGATTATTGCATACTTCTTTTGCTTTTGCCATATTCATACATCTTCTCATACATACGGAATTTTAGACTAAAATTTAACACGGCATAAGCGCTTGCGAATAACTTCCTAGTTGCACTGTTGGTTCGGTGGTACTGTTAGTTATAAATGTCATGTTTAGGTTCATTTATCAATATCGTCATATCAGGTCAAGGACGAGTTATATGCCGCCTTAATCTAACGACTCTTAGCGACCTTTACCAGGGGCCCAAGTCTGCTATTTCAGTTGTATCAAAATGGTTGTTCAATGGCACTAAATGACATAAGAACTGATAGATTTCGTAGATAAAACTGTCAAAAATCAAAAATTCTGAAACCATTGAGTGACGATTTTGACACGACAAATAGCAGACTTGGGGCCCAGGTCGTCTGTATCGTTGGAGGTCGTCCCACACTGCGTTTTTCGCTGCGTGGTCCCCACTCGAGTACTTTTTGCACTACCATTTAAGCTTGCGAATCCCCTAAGCTAAGTCGGTCAACTTTGGTTATTGCTTTAGCTTCATTCTACACATTAAGTACTATTTTCTTCCTTCCTGCTCTTGTGCCAATTTATTTAGGGTCGGCGCAACATCTATTCTTCATCCATTCATCCCTGTAATTGAGTCCTAATACTGTCTTAAAAACGCATTAGCAATACAAGTATATATATGACGTCATTGTCTTACAGAGCGTCATCAAACTGCTAGAGATGATCCACAAGTTGCTTCCTCACGTAGCAGCTATGAACTTGCTTGTGCCAAGCGTGGAAGAGATGAACACAACCACAGCGAATTACTACGCGTGGCTCGAGAGCGACCACCCTTACAAACAGGCCACCGTCACTAATATGAGGTTTGAGAACATTCAGTTGCTTATTGTTATAATGCGCGCCAATAAAGAAAGTTTTTATGCAAAATCTCCCGACTTCATGCCATCTCTCTCTTGTATAGTAGTTTTCTGTTTACAGTACGAGAGAGATAGTGGGAGCTGGTAGCTATTTATAAAATTTTACTTTATTGGCGTGCGTTATACCGCTTATTACAAGCGTAGCGAAAGCCATGATGATGACTTAAGTTTCGCCTAAAATTAATTGTCGTTTTTGTCTGTGTCTAGGGTTCTTTTCCCCACGACTGTATCATGCGTAGTCCTAGAAATGGACCCTCGAAGCATCACAGCTCAACCGGAGGACTCTCTGACGGTGTACGCAGTGGCCGGCACCCCTAAACACCGGTGCCACTGCGCAAACGAGGTGCGAGTGTTTGACCCGCCCTTCAGAAAGGTATATAAGGTAGAAAGTCGTCCATCATCCACGCCATTCATTTTGGTGCCATTGCTTTGTTTAAGTAAACAAAATTGTTGATATTAACCCAGTCTTGTGATGGTTATTAAAATGATATGATGAGTTGATACCGCCATTTGTGTATGCCTCTTAAGGCAAAGCATACAAAATTGGTCTTAGAACTGGTGTTTTTTTTAATGAATGCATTTATTCTTCGTATAAAGTCTTTATGAATACAGTAAACCTGTGAAGTCGGAGAGGTCGGATCTCCCTTTAACTCTATATTACCAAGGTAATTGTCGACAAACCAAAAAAAGACTTGACTCGCATTCGTTAGGTATTTTCTTATCAAATCTCTGAGTGGTTTAAAAAAAACGAGCTAAATTCATTCATCGTAGAAGCTTTAGTTCAGTCGTTCGTCATCGGCGTAGTGGTCATTATCCTCTAGTCTAGTAGATGCGTAGTCTACCTATAATGTAAATAGAACTTATAGTAACTGAACCATACCTGATATCTTATAGATTCAACCTAAAATAGTATGTCCAAAGTATTTTCCTGTAGCAGTATACTATGTTGTAGGTACCTATTTGATTGACAATGAATCGGAATTTAATTAAATACATTCATCCTTCGTTTTCATCGGTCCAGCGCCTAGTTCAGTTGACGAATGAAGGCGAGGTGGAAGAGCTTGGTGACGAGGCGGATGGAGACGGTGTGTGTATGCACTACAACTGCACATACGTTAGCGTCACGCCGCGGCTGGCTAACAAGTAAGTTTCTCATTATAGTTGTAGCATTTTACGAATGAGCGATTTATACGCATGTCGCCTCATTAGCCAAGTGGTCCTGAGTGCGACTGCTAAGCAAGAGGTCTTATGTTCGATTCCCAGGTCCAGCAAAGTGTTATTGGGTTAGGAAATTCTGAGGAGCTCGGAGTTATGAATTTGTGACCAGTTAATGGCAATAGGCTCCCCCCTATTACATGGGACCTAAACATACTCGCGAAATATGGGTGTACATTAGTATGCTTCTGCCTAACCCTTCGGGGAATACAGGCGTGATGGTGTGTATGTAATCGAAATAATGATATATAATCGAAATGTTCGCGTGTAAAGTAAGCTCTTCCTGAGACTTAATTAAGTGTTTTTTGTGAAAACATATCAAAATCAGTAACGAATCTCATGAAGGTCAATAAGTTATTGAAACTTGAACCTTATAACCTTATATGATATGATATAAAAGGTAATCACAGAACATGGTGAGATAACAATTGATGTCCCCTCGTATTATCTTAGTAAAATATAGTCACATATAACAATCGTATTTAACCTTTCTTGTATAAAAGAAAATATCTAGTTGTACGCTTCCAAAGATTATAAGATTATCCTAAAAACCCATTATTAAACTATCTTTTTGTTGCAGTGCCAGCGACTGGCCCCAGAAGGCTCTGCTCATACCGGGAAACGAAGTAATCTTTTCTCTCGAAACTGCGTCTGATTACTTGACCGAATATAATAAGTCTAACAAGTGAGCAACTTAAATTTTCTACCCTTTACTGAAATTAAGTATATCGTATAAATAGTATATAGGTATCAAAGTCAAAGTCAAAATCATTTATTCAATATAGACTACTAGGTAGTACTTTTTGAACGTCATTTTTACATTATAGACAGCCCCCAAAACGCCTGCCCTTCACCGCTTCCTAGTGTTTTCGCTGGGAAGAAGAAGCGGCGCAACAAACTCCCTAGCAAACACATTTCTGTCTGTTAAGTTACTAAGGCGTTATACATGATTTCAAATCATTGTTTGGGGTATTTAATAATTTATTCATTGCTACTGTCAGCTGGCGCAAATGTTATTATTATAAATTTTCAAGCAGTATTTATAATATTAGCAAGCCTCCTTTCTTGTAGTTTAAATGACAGTTTTAACTATTAAAAACAGTGAACCTGTCTTCCTTTGTTCTCTTGGTGTATTGGTCTAAATTAAAAGGTTTATTTTTATAGACCTCTAACACAGGATACACACAATACTCAGTATTAAGACAGTTTATCATTAGGTTAATGAATATCTTTAACAATGACCTCTGTATACATAGTTAATTTTTTTAAAGATAACCGACAAATAATCTCCATATTTATTATTTAAATTAATTGCGATTTTTCGTCATAACTAAAATCATACGAAATTACAGCGAAGACGACCGTTTCGGATTTCGATGCCTATGCGTCGGTTATGAAGATACTCCATTGACCACACAACGGCAAGGTTTGGTGGCGCTTGAGATGGAGCTCGTGTATGCTGGCGCCGCGTGCGCATCTAAACTGTTGGCTCCGGACCTTAATATACCACCACTTACGTTCTGTGAGTATAGCATTACATGTCTTTTATTTTTTTATGGGATAGGGGGGTGAACGAACAGACGGATCATCTGATGTTGAGCGATAACCGCCGCCCATGGACACCCGCAACACCGGAGGAGTCACAAGTGCGTTGCTCGCCTTTTAAAAGGGTTTGGGCCTCCGGTAACCTCACTCACTCGGCGAAACACACGCAAGCGTTGTTTCACGCTGGTTCTGCTACGCGGCATACTTCGTTATGAGTGGAATTATTCAAAAAGATCAGGTGCATAGTACTTTGCAGCCGCAAAGTGAAAAACAAAAGAACTATGCAAAAATCGTAGCAAATACATTTGTGGTTCCTGCCTGCTTCTCATTGACATACATATTTACATAATTAATATACCATCTCCGTTAGTTTCGTCCATGTTTATTATTGATAGTATTATATAATTACTAGCTTTGCCCGCGGCTTTGCTCACATGAAGCTATATTAGGATTAGAAATGGATTCCAAAAATAATTTTATCAGAAACCAGCAGTGATGATCTCTTTTTTGTAGGGGTCTGTATACAACAGAGAGGTCAAGCTGTATCTCAGAATCTGTTTAATCAATTGAGATAAGCAGTTTACCAGTTTTCAAGTTGGAGCATAATTATACTTTCTAACAGTGATAACAAAATTACCACGACGTAATTTTATTACGTAATAGGCAATAATAATTATAATTGCACAAACATCCGATGTTATATTATTTCTATTTATACATTCCCCTTGCTGGCGCTCTAACTAACCGCAAATAATAATATGCTCATTCATAACTTTATCAGCTCAAACAAGAAGCATTTAATATAAAATCACGAGGTCGATACAGATGATACTAAAATACACAGAAAACAGAACATTAACCTTGGTGTTCTGTTATAAGCTGACCAATAAAATTAATGCGTAATAAAATAGTAATTTGGCGCATAATTAATAATGACTGTTTCATTTATCCGGTGTATAATAGTAATAATGTTACCCATTATTTGTAAATCCATTTTACATATCAACCCTTATTCACGTTGCTTACGGTTTATTAACTTGTCTCGTTACACGGACTAGAACTATAAATATACTAGCTTCTGGCCGCGGCTTCGCCCCCGTGGAATTCGGTCTGTCATCACATCCCACGGGAACGGGATAAAAAGTCCTATCCTATGTCCGTCTCCTGGTTCTAAGCTACCTCTCCACCAATTTTCAGCCAAATCGGTTCAGCCGTTCTTAAGTTATAAATAGTGTAACTAACACGACTTTCTTTTATTCTTATCTCTACTATAATAAAACCGTAAAATGAATTTCAGCTTGATACCTCCACGCGTTCCTGAGAAAAAGGGTTTGGCAGACAGACAACAAAGTGATCCGTTTTTGACTTTTTAGGTACGGAACTATTAATAATGAGCTGGTTAGGTTATATAAACGTCGCAGAACCCAAGAATGAGATTTTTTTATCTGTCTGTTTGTTACGGGTTGGAGCATAAACTACTGAATATATTTTAATTTTGTTATAGTGATAACAAAACTAAAGTATATTCAGTAGTTTTATAGATAAAAATAATATAACATCGGCTATTTGTGCAATTATTATTATTATTGCCTATTACGTCGTGCTAGGTAAATTACAAAATAAAAAAATTATTAAAAAAAAATAATTTATAATATTTTAATTATGTCAATTAAATATAATTCGAACGATTTCCATAATTTTAATGCAACTATACAAAATAAATATCAATTTGACTTTATGTTTTGTATGAGTTTTAGACCAAATTTTTTTTGTTTCGCGAATTTTATATTTCGAGTATACAGATCGATAGACAAAAAAGAAAACTGAGAAGAATGGACATATATTTTGGGAAAAATGGTTTATATGCAAATTGAACCCAAGGGTATCAATATTATCTAATTGTATTGAACTTGACACTGGTAATTCTTACAATATTATAAAACAAAGTTCCCTGTCGCGTCTGTCTGTCTATCTGTTCGCGATAAACGTAAAACTACTGAACGGTTTTTCATTCTGTTTTCACTAATGGATTGAGTGATTCATGAGGAGAGTTTAAAGCTATTTACCATCACGTTTCGACTCTTAGGAACAGGGTAAAACGAAGAGCGAGTCGCTAGTTATTCAATAAAGTAAGGATACGTCCATTAACCCTGAGGATAAAGTTGAAGTTTCGTAAAAGCTTCGTCGAAAATACGGCTATCAGATTTATGATTTATGTTTGTGCGATGCTAATGATATATTGTTTCTTATCGCATCCTCACTAAGCTAAGCCGTGCCCAGAATGTCTCGTTGCAGGTGTATGAAGCCTATTGTGCTCTTGCACACAGCATTTGTGGCATACTAATCGGTTTTGCCTTTTTTGTCCAAAACTTTACAACAGCTCAGTACCAATTATATAATAACATCTACTCTTTAGTATTGCACTTCGGTATATTGGTACCTATTGTCTACCATATACGATATTTATAAAAAATTCAAGATAAAACTTTTTTTGATATAATAAATAACACAGGTAGAGTGGAGTAATATTATGTACTTAACGGAAGTTTTAAACATAATTTCGCAAGAGACTCGGAGGTTGAGCCAGCCCATTCGGGCCGAAGCATGGCTCTCCCACAAAGTCTGTAAGATATTAACATTAAGGGCCACTTGCACTAACTTCTTAAATGTGTTTAAATTGTATTTAAACACAATTTTCTATTGTCGTTTTGTGTTTAAATACAATTTAAACATATTTCAGAAGTTGGTGCAAGTGGCCCTTAGTGATGAAATCTGATTCGTTTTTGTGTTTTGTTTTGTTTAGCGACGTTAGTGGAGGTCCAAGTACATGCTATGATGGGTGGGAGTCCCATTGGCGGGGAAGGCGAGTTCCCACAGGACGGTAGCGAGGCGCTCTTGCTGTCCAGGGGCTTGGAACTGTCCTCGCCTCCTACCATACACCCGGTTCTCGATGGGCAGCCGCTGCTACGGTAAGTCATGCCTTTGACGTTATCGCACAATTGAAACAAAAATATATGGGGTTTTTTTGGAAAACCGCTAAAAGAACTAGTCAGAAAAAAAACAGCTATAGGGATGTTACTTTACCTGCCTCTATCCGTATTTCAAGACAGTCATTAATAAAAAATCTTATTGATGTTTTCCATTTGAATCTTTTCAGTGTTAGAAGGTAAGCGCGCACTACGAAATTTATTTGTTGCTATTTTTAGAGTGCGATATAAAATTAATAAAATCAGAACAAAAGTTATTTTCGCAGTGCGCGGTTGACAGTGTATTTCTGTGGTTTACAGACTTGCGATATTTTTTATCGTAGTGCGCGATGACCCTTACTTTTACTGACTACCACTTTTAGTTATTTAAAGCTATTAATAATATATTCTGGGACATTTTACACAGCACCATCTAGTCCCAAACTAAGCAGAGCTTGTACTATGGGTACTAGACAATGGATATAATACTTAAATATTTTTTTTTGTAAATACATACTTATAATACATAAGAAACACCCTGACGAACACAAACACTTATATTCATCACATAAATATTTGTGTCCTGTGGGAATCGAACCCACGACCTCATGGTCAGCAGTCCGGTACTCGAACCACTAAACCACAGAGTTCGTCACTTGTTGGTTACATCAATACACTTGGCCGCTGAGATATAACGTTATAGTTATTTTAGTCCCTGAATTCAAGATTTATTTAATACATTTATGTAAACTACAAAAGTAAACTTTTAATAGTAGTTCGCTACATTTTTGTTTTGAATGTGCGGTACATTGTTCAAATTAATTAATTGATGGTTTTCGATACGAAGGTGCGGAGCAAGAAACTGAACGTCAAATTTATTTGAATAGGTATAGTGGCTGCCGGCGGTATCACTCCCGTTCCGAAAGGACTATTTATGATTACATTTTTAAAATAAAATGTAAGCCTGGCCTTTCTGAGGATTCAATGCATATATATCCTTGCTTAAATTTAAATGCTTGTATTCAGCAGTATAACCGTGAAGTATGGGCCAATGTGTGCATTAGAATCACACATGCGTGGGATTAATTTGCATAAATAATACATAAATAGGTATGTTTTTAATGCATACTTTTTTACAGCATAAATCATTAGTCTAGAATATCATATTGCGTATGTAGGATCATTACGTCTTAATTTGTATTGTTCAACCGGTTTTTTGTAAGTATTTTTCTGTAATCTGTGTCTCATTTCAACTACTAGACTAATGACTTGACTTAAATATCTCAAATTGGACTGTAATGTAAAGAATATCCAGCACAATACAATATTAGATAAGCTGGCATTGTATGAACTGGAACAATTTTGAAAATACCAAAAACTATATGACAAACTAGCCTATTATGGTATGTTTTTTTGTGGATAAATATTTAAAATGATTTTTTAAGTAGATAAGAAAATGTCACAGGTAGGTCCTTTAGAATACCGTTTAAATTTAATATGTTACAACTTGTATATGACCTCACCTTGAATTTGAAGATAAATATTTAAATCACTTTTATCAAAAACATGTTTTATTAGGGCGACATTTAGTTTTGATGACATCATATAAAATCAGACTATATTCAATGGGTAAAGTTCAACGCTTAAATACACAACATGTCCACAAATACAGGGTGAAATTGAATAGATGCGACAAATTAAAATATAGTATGATTCTATGTGGAACAAAGAAAGTTTAAAACACGTGGATAAGGAAAATAATTATACTTTTTTAGTGGTGTATAGAGAGTTTGGCGATATCTTATGCACTTGTATGTAGGTACCTAATGCTACTTTTCTTGTGAATAGAAAAAAAAATGATAAATTAAAAACTGCAAAGCGTAAATTCTTCACGTAGTAAAGTAACTATCTGTGTATGTAATGGAAAGATCGGGCGTGCCGCGCGAATATTTTGATACTTCCTCGAAATTACCTACTTATATGTGTTATATGTGTTTTTAGTTAAATACCGATAATTCATGCCTCCCTGAAGACAATAACTTAGTTTCCACCATCTAAGATAAAAGTAAGATAAATTTTTGGACAATTTAGATAATTGAAATTACATTTTAATATGAATAAGTAATGATTGCTGAAACTCCCATTTCGATTTGTCACATGTTTTCAAATTCACCCTGTATAGTTATAGACGTGTGTCTGCCATAATAGACCCATTGTTTGCTATATCTCTGAAGACGACACCAAGGAATTCTCAACGGTCTACTTATGTGGTAAGTGCGATGCGAATGTAATATGTATGACAGTCATGCTGCAGCTATCAAGAGGATTCAACATCGAAGGTAAACTGTGTATATATTCTTTCAAGTAAGTACCAGATATTATAGCTATTGCGTATATTACACTAGAAATCAATCTAGAACTTATATAATTAAGTATTCTAGAAAAATCTGTTCGTATACGATACACAAATTTATACAATAACATCTTTATTTAATTTATAATCACGCAATGCCCTAGAGGATTTTAACAAATCTCCTTGGTATGACAGGGCTATCAAATATCAAAAGTTAAAACAATAACACTTCGTGTTATAACAAATGGTGCCTTTTCTTGTAACTGTGCCATTTGCATTATGCTGTATAAGCATAAAGTACCTAATAAGTACATAGGTGAACTCTCCGATAGGTGTATGAGCTCATTGTGGAGCGGCAAATAATGCAACCGTTGTGACGATATCGAATTTATTTCCTCTGGGCGATTGTTTAAAGCTGTAAAGGGCCCAGCGTGAACAATCATCTATACATAACCAGTTGATAAATTTAACGTCTTATTTGTAGGCAGCTTACGGTTCTAAATGGATTAACATTTCTTGGTTCAAATGCAACTTATAGGTCAAGTCGTAAAATGTCAAAAACGTGCGCAAGTCGCAGTGTAAATACCTATAGAATAATACGATATTGGTAATATACTACTAGCCGCAGTTAGCCGCACCTATTAGGTAAATATTATACATGTTACCTTACTTTACTTTACTGTAACTGCTTTACATCTAATACATGAAATACTTATCTAAATCATCTTCATTTGTGATTAATATGATCCTACTATGTACTACGTATATTATCGCTAGTCCAGCTATTAACTTTACAATTGACATACAGAATAATGTATATAGCATATCAGCATATAGCATATTATTTATATTAATTTATTGTAAGTACCTACATATACTGCATTGTTTATGTTATCGTTTAATGTTATGCATATATTTTCGCTTGCAATAGAACAAGCGTGTTTCTAATAAGTGGTCGCAAAAGCACTGCAAACAGTATATAGGTACGCAATTTTATAGTCAGTTATAGGTAAACTGCAGTTTCATCACGTTCGCAATGCAGTGCGTCATTTGATACCAACTTTATAGTACAATTTTCGCAATATTAGCAAATCATTCGCTCAGCAAGCATTGATCGCAAGGAGGTGACAATTAAACATCGATTTCGTTGTACTTTTTATTAATCACAATAATTTAATGCTAACAACAAAAACTCAAGTAGTATCTTTTGCAACACCACATTGGGTAATACTGATCGGTGTAAACTAAACTTGGCACTTATGAATGAAGAAACGGTACAGCTCTAATCCTGTCACAAATACGTTCAATTACGTTGCCTGGCTCGTGGCTGAGCGTGCTGGTGACAAATCATGAAAATAATTAGTCAAAGCATAAGCTAGCATACAGTGTAGCAGTATAGTACAATATTGAACATTGCCAGTCACGAGTACAGGCACACAATGGCAGAGATCAATTTCTTTAACAACACAACCCGATCACAAATCAGTAGTCAAGAGCTCTGCTCTTTCCACAACAATATGAAACTCAGTTTCCCTATACGTCTTTCCATCTGGCATGACTATTTGCACTTTCTTCTTCTTTTCATTTTCCCGTCTTACTATAAAGAATATGGCTATGGCCGCTAGAATTAACACTATAATGACGCCTATCACCACAAATATCCAAAAGGTTTGTTTGAATGGGCCGCATCTACTGTCCACATAGGTTGGCAACGAAATGAAGTATCCTTCAAGCTCGTACCAACACGTAACAGTACCACCTTGTTCTTTTAACACTTCACGCCACTCCTCTGCTAATTCACAAGCACAAGACGTGTTAAGGTTTAGGCCGTCCACTCTCAAAGTCAGTCTTGAACGGTTGTACTTTAAGGACGATGGCGTCAAGTTAGTCACCGTATTGTTGTCGATCAGCAACTCCTGAGGCCCCATTGCCGACGCCACCTCCAAATCCACAGTAAATCCGAAAAACGCACCCTTCCTCAAATTGTTCACGGTATTATTTCTAAACGTTATTGGTCCTCTTGTAACCATGTGAAACCCATCTCCCTCTAGCGTCTCTATGTTGTTACTTTCTATGAGGACCCTCTTTGGTGCATTGACAAGAAAAGTTAAACTATACAAATAATTAACGGTAACTCCTTCCATCCGAAACAGGTTGCTCACTTCGACATCTGACAGGAACCTGCTCGGTAGCGTATTTATCCTGCCGCCGCGCAGTATGAAGTTTTCCACGGTGAATTTCTTGAAGGTCTGAATTTCAATATTCTCGAAGACATTGTCTGACAGGTCTATGTTGTTGACTCCTGTGAGGCTGGAGAAGGCGAACGGTCTTAGGACTTTTATTATACTGTTACTAATAACGACATCATTGACGCGCCCCTGAATTGCGTGGGAAGCGATCTCGTCTATCGTGCAATTGTTTATAGAGATCCGTAGTCCTGGGTTCATTTCGTTCTGATTTGAGAACGGAGACCAAGATAGCGATCGCTCGTTAATGACAACGTGGTCTACATTTCTCAGTTCTATATTACGTAGTTGTATAAGATTTCGTACTGTGTCGGGTAAGAAGGTTACCCGAATACAACCGTCGATTACAATTGCAGTGGCAGTCGAAGGCACTCTGTAAGCTCCATCAGGCCGCAGGGTTACCTCCTGCAACATATGTAAATTATCATTTACCGTCGTCGAACAAGAAATACTTTTTATGAGCGCTGTGTGGTCAGTATAATATATTAAAAAAAATACCTGTATACTGGATAGGCAGGTACTTAATTAGCATATACAGGTAGAGATAACTATTTATGTAAATTTAAATAAAAACAACCGAGATGAGATGAGTCATCTTCGCTACATTAGATCACCTCACAAAACGTATAAGTGTTAATTTACAAGGTATATTTTACTTACGGGATATTCTCTGGTGCATGTGCATATGACTCTAGTGAAGGGGTCGCATCGGCACGCTTCTTCCTCGCAGACGGTCGGTGTGATCGACTGCGCCAGAGTGCGCGCGTGCAGCGCGACCACTACCCACCACCACAACTTCGACCAGCGCATGCTAGCGCCTCACGTCACCATCGCACCTTGATTAATCACGCACTGAAACCAAACAACACATTAATTCGCATAATTCCGACAATTCCAACAATTACGCACACAACAAACACTTTGTCACTTTACTAACATCAATTTTTATACTCGCACTAATACGACAAACAGACGAACGTATTCCTAGGCCGATGTAGTCAATCTGAGTCAGCTAGGTATCGGTCGTTATCGTGAGCGTTGTTATCAGATACGTAGCGGTAGGTGTTCGTCCGCCTTACAAAAACTCAGATAGTGAACAGTAATCTAACTGCAGATAATTCTTGAACCGATTAATGAGGTGTTCAAAACTGACGTGCTCACTAATTAAGCTTATTAATGGAAACAAACCGAGATGGAGCATAACGAACGTCTTATTTCACCGTGTTGCGGTGCTTGACTGACCGAGTGCCGGTACTTAATTTGGATTTGTCAGAAAGGATGACGTAGGTATTAGTGCGTGTCTGGTATAAACCTGTACTACTGTCGGATACCTGTAAATCCGTAATGCCGTACAGGGACTGGAGCGTTGCGTATCCATGTGAATTTAGCAACACCAACAGGGGAGATAGTGCTCCGATAAATGATAATGTAACCTATATAGGTACATATGTGTTTATATTCTTGACGTAGTAATGGTAATGATAGATAGTGGAATTTAAATAATGCGTAAATGAATGAACAGTTGCGGTCAACAGCCACATCGGCACATTGTGTCCATTAAAAAAAACTTCAGCAAAATTTTCTTGGCAATGTCTAGTCGCAGGACTCTCATCACGCAAGAAGAACTTAATCCTAAAAAGAAGGCAATAAAAGAAGTTCTTTGTAGCAGTGCCAGATATGTATATTTAAGAAGTATGAAAAATTGTAGCAAGTGGCGGTCTATAGTTTCTCTACTCTACCCCTGTGGGAGAAAGGCGTGAGTGTGTCTCTTCTCTACTATTATACAATTGTAAAAAAGCTGTGTCTATCGTCTATCTAGGTTATCTGTACTAATATATAAAGCTGAAGAGTTTGTTTGTTTGCTTGAACGCGCTAATCTCAGGAACTACTGGTCCGATTTGAAAAAATATTTCAGTGTTAGATAGCCCATTTATTGAGGAAGGCTATCACGCTAAGACTAAGTAACTATTCCACGCGGACGAAGTCGCGGGCGGAAGCTTGTGGTATATAAACGTCTCCGAATACGAAATGTAATTTTTAAAATTATTGTCTGTTTGTCTCTTTGTTACGGGTTGGAGCAAGAACTACTGAATCGATTTTAATTTTATTATCACTGTTAGAAAGTGTAGGCTCCAACTTAAAAACTGGTGAACTTCTTATCTCAATTAATTAAACGAATCCTGAGATACAGCTTGACCTCCCTGATGTATAGAGGCCCATATAAAGAAGAGATCATCAATGTTGGTTTGTCCATTTTTACTCCGGATATAGCTTCACGTGAGCGAAGCCGCGGGCAGAAGCTAGTGTATCTATATTTTCATAATATTAATTGTAATGTCGAATGTCCATCGGCACTTGCTTTGTGTAAAATCTCATCAATTAATACAAAAAATCATCTGGTTAGACTGAAATACAACTCCAACGGTGACATCGATTATTTATGAAGATTTCGAATATTATGTAAACTTACGCTATTACACTACACCTTCTACAGGAACTAGGAATAAAATAGGCGCTGTAATTCGCAAACAATTTGAAACGTTTTACAAGATTTTTTATTCGTTTTTTACACGTAGGTACTCGTGCAGTTCCCCGTTGACGAGATTTTAATAGAGAACCTACGGATATTTTGCAGTCCCACTCAGTATAGAATTCCGCTTTTGAAGGGAAATCCGGAACATCCTATTTGCTGCATTCATTCGCTTACAAAGAATACAAAATAGTGGAGAGTTTTTATGTTTTACGAATACCGGCGTTCACGCAAGCTGCTATGTTGCGTCATCGCGTGAGTTGTTAGTTACCTGTAATTTTCTAGTATTTTACCTAACTATTATGTGAATAAATCTTGAGTGTACATTTACGCATACAGGATGACTGGTGAAGCCATTAACAATACAACTGACAAAATTATATTGGTTTGGTGGAGACACTAACAATACAACTAACAAAATTATATTTTACTGAAGTGGCGTGTGGTTGCCGCCGGTACGAAACTCACCCATTGCACTACCAACAGGAACCCACTCGTAACACAAGCATTTAGATTAGCACGAGGGGTTAACAAGAATACTAGTAATGTGCGACCCACAGGGCTAGTAAACTAGTATTGATAGTAAATCACCAGTCAGACTATACTTGTATATTATAAAAAGTATTAGCAATACAAATAAATAAATACATGTAAATTCGCAGATCAATTACTCAGTCATCACAGCATAAACGTAAAGGTTGTGAATATTATAATTACGTATTATTTTTAGCCATGAACTACCCTAACCTACCTAAACTAATTAAAACCTTCCCATTTACGTCCGGTCCTGTATCACGTCGCTCTTCATCGGCTGGCTGCACCCTCGCTCGGTTCCAGCCGAGTTTACTTAAATATAGCAATGTAATGTAAGAATGTACATCTAAAAGGGCATTCCATCTCTGAAGCGTCTGCTGCTATTGCTAATTACGATCTTTGAGTTATTTTAGCATTAAAAACGTTAGTGAATTATTTGCGCTTGTGAATACAGATTGCATTTCGCTCTGAAATATTCTTGATTTATCTCGGCTGACGGGGAGCTCAATTTATATTGCTAATTAAGGTGTCTGCATTCTTACCTAGAGCAAGTCACAATTTACCTTCTCAATTGATCAGTATTATACAGGGTGTCTTCTTGGACACAATGAAAGCCTTTTTTAGCTTAATATGATTTATTTAAAAAAAATACATGAATTTGAATGAGAACAGAATGACAGTGAGTTTGACAGTTAGAATCGTTAGAATGAATGTTTATAAAAAAGACGAGATGAAACCATTTAAATATAAGTTTGACAGAACAAAAAATAAAATATGCGTAAAGACAGGGTGCCCAAGTAATCGGGATACCTAGTTAAATATAATTGTAGTATATCATGAATAGGTACGTCTTAATTAGAAGCATTGTAGTAGTTAAGTATTTTTCATGCATGTGTTTTGTTTGTGCTTTTCATGGATCTTTTAGTATGCTGTACAGTTAGAACTTTTCATGCGAAATGAATCACGTAAAATCTGAGTGCACTGTAGCGAAAATTATGAATAATACGTTCGTTGTACGTTGATTATGAGTAAGTCATGATTTCCGTTCGTAAATATAGGTACAGTACATTTAGAGTTACTTCATCTTAATTGATTCATTCTCAATTATTTCAGTCTCTCTGAAAATAACTATTTCATTCATAGCAGAAAATCCGCCTCAAAGCATGATTTTGTTAACGATGAAGATAGTTGCTATTTTATATTTTCTACTTACTATTTTATCTACTGAGCGGTCCCCGGACAAAACGACGCTTGGATTAAAATATTTCACTTTTATAAAATGTAGAGAGAAAATTTATATTTTTTTGAATTTTAGAGGTTTTTGAAGTTTTAACTTAAATTTTTTATGTAAGATTATTTTGAAAATACTACATTTTGGCGCAAAAATGTTGGCAACCGTAGCAAGGTGTCACATGGGCGTTGGTCATTGACACATTATTGCTGTCCCGCCAACGTTTTGCTCGCATATCCTGTGTTTAAGCCCTAAGAATTCGTTACGCCTTTGTTTTAGCTCGTTTCAAGTTTTATATTGAACGTATCCTGAAACTTGAGGTCCGTATTGTTTCCTCTCTCGTAACAATAGGCTATAGGGTTTATTTTATGTATGCTCTACTTCAGCTCAACTCAACCTCTGCCTGATTTTTTGAGTATATTCAGTGTTAATTTACTTAGTATTTCTATTAAGGAGATACTGCATTATGTTGCTTGTATTGATTCAAATATTCTAACGCTACTCAATTTAAGGATGCTTTAGGTCTTGTGTTATCACAGTCTGTTCGGTGCAACCGCAAATTGCCGTTACTGCACTTTCAGCAAATTTGAAAATTAATTAATTCTCATCAATTTACTTTAGGTTCGGTTCACGTACAAAATAGTTAAGTAAAGTGGACTCAATACACATATAAAGTGACAAATCTATTTTTATTTTCTGGGATTCGAGGCGAATCAGTACATCTCAATAATTATCATAATTATTAAGCAGCAAAAGACGTATGGTGGGAACACACAGTCTGTTTGGTTTAAAGTGATACAGACTGAGTAAAAAGTAGCCCTTGAACTCTACTATTATAAGATTTTAAAAAGCTTGTACATTGAAGATATTTAGAAAACAACAAGTGGGTTAGGGTATATAAACAACTAAGAACCCAAATATCAGATTTTTTAAAATTCTTGTCCGTGTTTCTGTTTGGCGTAAAAACTGCTGAATTGAATTTTAATTTTGTTATCACTGTTAACTGTGTTCAAAAAGTATATGCTCCAACTTAAAAACTGGTGAAATTCTTATCTCAATTAATAGAACGGGTCCTGAGATACAGCTTGACCTCCGATGTATACAGACCCTTAAAAAGAAGAGAACATCACTGATGGTTTTTGATTAAATTATTTTTGGGATCCATTTTTTATCCTAATATAGCTTCATGTGGGCGAAGGCGCGGTCAAAAGCTAGTAAGGCATAAGATGACAACTTTGTCGAGTATTACAGGGATACAGTACATTACAAATTATACGCAACAATAGGTCATAATAATACTGAAAAAATTGAGTAAACAGTTGTAGTTAGTAAGTTAAGGGCCACTTGCACCAACTTCTTAAATATGTTTAAATTATATTTAAACACAATTTTTCATAGACATTTTGTGTTTAAATACAATTTAAACACATTTAAAAAGTTGGTGCAAGTGGGCCTTAGTGTCTTAATATACGCACTGTAACTATTGGAAAACAACTCAAATTATTATTATAACTTTTATTAACTTAAAAATTGCCTGAGAACTTGCACATATCTTGTTTACTTAGCTAACTATAAAGTTCCACACTATCAAAGCTCCTGCGATTGAGTCTCCCGATTGTATTCTACGTAGGTATCTATCTACTACGAATATGTGAGAACAAGACACTATATTAAGAGATAACGTTTATTATGAAATAGTAATTTATTAATACAAACTTGCTACTTATCAAACTTATATAATAAAAATGGTAAATGGCCGCTGCCTGTACATATGAGTTATTTAATCGTTGTGCTTCGGCACGAATGGGCCGGCTTGACCAGAGTCATACCACGGCCTCACCGAAAACCGGCGTGAAACAAAGCTTACGTGGTCTTTCACCGACTGAGTGAGCATACGCGGGACACAAACTCTTAAAGGGCCGGCAACGCACTTGCGAATCCTCTAATATTGCGGGTGTCCATGGGCGGCGGTATCGCTTACCATCAGGCGATCCATCTGCTCGTTTGTCCCCCGTATTTATCCTACTAATATAATAAATGTGAATGTTTGTGAGGATAGATGGATGTCTGTTATGGTCTTTCACGCCAGAACGGCTGAATGGATCTGGATAAAGTTTGGCACAATTATAGATCTGTCCGTAACCATGGATGCTGTAAAGGATCCGAAACGTCGGGAACTAAATAATATCAATATACCGCGATAAAATCCGTAAAAAGTAGTTTCATTTCAATGTCTAATATTCGCGTAAGTGTCAGAAATCAGTACAATTATAGATTATAGTCTGGAATAACACATGGGCAATTTTTTATCTAGGTCGGACCCATTTCTGAAGTCCACGCAGACGAAGTCGCGGGCAGAAGCTAATATGCGATATTTCCGATTGCTTCATTGAGCCCAAGCATGAAAACGTATTCGTATTGAAATCGAGAATAATTTGTATGAGGGTGAACGTAGATGAAGCGAAAGTGGCGTGCCAGGATTGTAGCAAGTGGAAATCTATAGTCTCTGCCTCAATTGGAAGACAGGCTTGAAAATATGTGAATGAAGGTATGTATGAGATTTGTAGCAGATAAAAAAATCGATACGTTTACGATACGAATTCGATAGTTCTTCGTGCTTAGGCTTTTTGTAGGCACTGTTTTTATAGTATGTGTGGATTTTAATAATGGTATTGGAGTTCAGTATCCAGTATACTGAAGTATAGTTGAAATACCTACCACGGACGGTAAATAAAGTTTATACGGAATGCTCGGTTGGCACGCGCGGATTCAATGACATACAAACATATTTTCCAATACTGGAATTTGAACATACAGTTCAGTTGCGTGTCTAAACGCAGTCGTTATATTATCCTAGGTACGAATCTTCAGTCAAGCAAAGTGTTATCGCGGTTTTCTATCAAGTAATGCTTAGTAGCAACTCGGAATTTGGCTGTGTTTTCAGTTATTAGTGCTTTCACCCTTATAACATTGAACTTAAGGCAGATATTTGTGGAATGCGGGTGTGTGTCAGTACAGTTCTGTTACCCTAACCTAGAAGAGGCGTGCTTGGCGTTACGTTAGCCATTCACTAATTGAGTCATAACTTACAAATTCAACATTCAATTAAATCATTTCTCCATACGACGCCTGTTACATTTGATATTACATGACCTCCTTGTGATTATTTTATACTGCGGCTTCCGGCCCGTATTTCGTATTATATTTTCCTAAGTTTTGAACAAATATATCGAATAAAGTTGGCGGTCAAGTGCGCTTAAGTCCAATGTCAGGAGCTGTAATAGTTTGTTTGTGTATAATGTCATGCTCAATTTACCATCGATACGGCAACAAAGATGGTTTCGTGGACTGCTTAGCTAGATCTAGTTGATTATTCAAAGATTACGTCATACTATGACCGTGTTGTCCTTCGACAATGAAATATGTTTAAGTCTCTGTGTTGACTTCACGTTTACTTAATTTTGTATAAGGTGCTCGATAAATATGAAACTATATTTAATTTTTATCGTACATCGCGTACATACATAAAACCATACCATAGTTGCGGGCTCTGCTTGCTATCTTGATTAAAAAAGAGCCTGTTAAATAAAAAGCAAGCGAGTGCGTCGTAATAAACTATATTCTAGGGAAAATCGAGCAAATTGTTCTATAAAGGTTTTTTACAGGGATCAGGTATGAATTGATTGAACAAAGTGCTCTCCATCAGCAATTGGTATTGTAGGACGGAGCTCTCGTCTCTGCTAATTTATAGAAAGAAAATAAACATAATGCGGAACGTATACTCGTGGGCACGTAGTTACTGGTTGCAAGAGGTAAAATTATATTTAATGGCGTCATACAATCTACTTCGCATAGTAACCTAAGAACTTATAATAAATAGTATCGAAGTATTTCGTAACTACGTAGGGTATATCTTTGAAACTTGCAATTCATCTCAATTAAGCACTATAATTGTTAAATTAATTTTTTAAGGTTCTGTACCATAACAAACATACCTATGCCTATATCCCCCGAAGGGTTAGGTTAGGCAGAGGTGTACTGTAATGTTGTACGCCCACTGTTTGCCGGTTTGTTTACTATAGGTCCTGTAGGTGGTGGTTTCGTAATAAAAGATGAAAAAATACATCATTGCATTTCAATAAAAAATCTAAATATGTCAATATTGAATGTCGATATTTACATACTTGAAGGGGTTTTATCTCAATGCATCCTACAGCACTAGTGGGGTGTCTGTGCTTTGTAATCCTAAGCTCAAGATTAACAAATTCCAAGGTTTACGAGAAACAAATTATTTTGCTTACATTTTATACTCCCGACAGGTACTACTTAACCAAATTGTCTCCAGTGACTTCTTAATTCGTAGGGTTAATTGCGTGATTGATGGACATATGACCTGAAATGGTGAATGACTGTATAATCTCATAATTTTTTCCATATATCAGTAGGCAGGGTGTACAAGACACAAACAGACATACTTCCTTCCTGTGAAGAAACTTTAATAATCGTAGACACGGGCGCCAGCAATAGCTTATATGAAGTATTACGATAACACGCATTACCTCCTCCATCCTCATTGATGTCTGTCACCTGGGGAGATGGCACAATATGACTCGCACTTGCCTTCCCTTCCGTACAGTAGCTGTTATAGGATTGGTGACAGTCAATAGCTGACAGGCTATGGTTCAGAGGGGCTATGTTTACCTTGCATACCGCTCGAAGGCGAGTAATCTCTCTCTCGATTGTGCGCCTTCGTGATTTTCCAGTAAACTCACTACTGCTTTGCAGGCAAATGAAATCCTTCAAAAAAGTCCTACAGTTCACGGCAAACAAGTTACGAGAACAATGTATTTCATTTTTAAATTATGGCTAATAAAATTGTATTACAAGACAATGCTCATATTAAAGTTTTTACTGCTCATCAATATTTGGTGTAACCGTAACTTTATGGACGGACCACCGCGGTCGTGACTGGACGACGCTATCTCTGCGTCATGCAGGGGAATGCCTCTCCATTGAAATGGGGCTGGCCATTGAAGCACAGGAAACTAACAGAAGACTGATCCAAGTCGGCACTCTAGAACTGTCACTAACATAGAACCGGGACAGACTTTTCTATTTAAATAACTTTATATACCTACCTACAACATTTCAAAACTTCCACATTGATAACTTTTTCTTATATTATCATGTCGGGGTGATATAAATGCTGTTTTTATTAGAATTATTTGATATCACGAACAACAAATTTTCGGATTTATATATTTATGCGAACCCGTAATTGGACTACGTTGGCGGTGGCTAGCTAAATAAAAAAGTGTTTGAATTATTTTTGTGAAGGAGAAAGCAGGTCCGAATGCTGCCCTCAGACAAATTATTCGTTCACTAAAATAACTTTATAATCTTAGCATAGAAAATCCAAAAGAAATACATATAAATAAAATAAAGTGTGAGAATGTCTAAATGTGTGCTAATATTGGGAATAAAGTTACCGCAGCTACAATCGGGCTTAAATAAATCTAAAACTGTGATGTGGAGTGCCTCGACGCTTAAAAGGTTGAATCGTCGACCACAGTCCAGTCTGAGTGTCATTATTGAATTAACCCTTAACTGGCTATTTCCCCGCTCCAATTCATCTCCTGATCGGCTTTAGTGAGTTTGAGAAATCTTTATTAGAGCTTTTTATTATTCAACACCTTTGCCGCAGTTCCATAAATTCAATGCTAATAATTTTATAAACAACCAAAAGTGATGATCTCTTCTTTGTATACATCAGAGAGATCAAGCTGTATCTCAGGAACCGGAATTAATTGAGAATAGTATTTGCGCCAACCCGTACCAGACAAACAGACAAGAACTTTATAAATTCGGAGACTTTTGTACCCACTTCCTAGAATAGAAAAAATGTCTTGTTGAACATAGATACTTTTCAGTTTATTTTTATCGTTATCGGTTTTTTTTGTTTTTGAACTTTTGTTTTATTAATATTCTTAACACCGATTGTCACAGTAATGTCATATTTACAATTAAATCCTTTGACACCGGTGTTCGTTTTAACTATCGGCAGTTCTCCAAACTCGGTCTCAGTTTGTTTACACATAACAGCACTTATGGGGTTATGGGACAAGCACACTCGCCGCCTGCTTATGATGTGCTCATTCCACGAACCATTCTTAGAATGTGGTTTATCATAATTTAAAATGATCGGATAAGAGACAACATGCTAAAAGTTTGACTACCATCGTAATAATTTTATATAGAGGTGGGTACCTCTATATAAAATTATTACGAAAAATTAATTTAATAAAAAATTATTAATAAAATTAGGATATTATTAATGTAGGGTACAGAAGTAAATATTCCGTCACTGTAGAATGAATACCTCCTATGTGAAAAAAGCATTTTTTTGTTGTTAAAATCGTATGATAACCGTTAACCCAATACAAGACCACTACATGAGACAAAAGCACATAATAATATTTTAAACATTAACGAAATGAAGCACTTTTTCACCACATTTTTCGTTTCCTATAAAGTTTGGTTCTTTGGACATACAAGGTTATCTTTCTACAGCATTGATCTGATTTATCTACTAATATATTAGTATAGAAATAAATAAACCCTGTTTAACCTATATTAAGACCAGAATTGTATCTACAGCGGCTAAAGGAAAATGGGGACTAGAGCTGATAGCTGAAATACAGGCTCTGCCTAGTTCGGCTACAAATGAAACATTCATACATCCTAGTAATAGATAACGTAATTATAACAACTGTGACATTGTACCACACTCTTTTGGAATAAATATAATACTTATACAAAACAATACACAAAAGATCATTGTCGTTGTGCGTCTTTTACTTTAGAGCTTTAAAAAACTATGGCAGTTGTATTCACTTGCGAAGAATTCACCGTCGACGTTAAAATAAGAGCATCCCTTTCTCCAAAGTGTCCGGTAAAAAAATTACGAATACCATGCCTCAGGTCACAGATGACTCAGAGATTTAACATGTGAGCCAGATATATGGATAAAATTAATGCTATGAGTACAGCGATTATTAGTTTGCATATGTACCTTATAGATGATTCAATTTGCACTGCACGATTTCCGTGTGTTCATACATTTCAGTACTGGCGCACAACAACTATAATGTTTCGTTTTCAAGAGCTTTGTATTTGTTGATCTCGAGCCAACTAATATTCAACATTTAGCGTATATAAAAACCAATGTCAGTACCCACCTCATGAGAGCAGTTCCGCGGTAAACTCGATCAACTGATTATAGGTAAACAAAACTTAAAATCACTGTTGCACCCACGCGTCTAACATAGCGATAAGAATGTAGTCCAAACTAATATTCGCGATTTACTTAATTTTCACTATTATAATATTCGCTATTCGACAGTCTAATACAGAAATTGGAAGTTATAAATAAATATAATGCGCAACAATGCGCGCGTCAGTAATGTTCGGATCACGCGCATGCGACTGATATGAGACTTCAAGCGCGCCGAGAGGTGCGCCTGCGCAGCTCGTGCGACCTTCGCTCTAGGAGTTCCTTTAATTCACAGTGTGCTAACGCCTTTGAATACAGTATTTGCCAATGAAATTGTCACTTTTGAAAATTATTTAGTCGCACAATTTGATGAGCTACAAAAAATACCAACATTAGCGTCATGTAAGTGATTTAAGTGTGGTCATATGGGAAATATTTTTTTTATGATACCTTATAAATAGAACGACGGCTAAAGATGATTAGGTACTCGTAGATTTGATGGTTAAAATAAGTTATTACGTAGAGTCTAAGACACATTGTATTTTACTTCTTACAAAACACCACTTCATGTAAAACAATGTGTTACTTAGAAGAAAGGTATCTTTCCTTGGGTACCTTGACACAATGATTAGAGTCATGATTAAAACCTAATTGATCTTGAATAATTACCTTCTATGTGTGAGACTTCAGCTAGGCTGATCCCTATCTAGGATCGTATCGCTACTAGTAATATGTACACTTCGTAATAGATCCCTTTACACAGTATATTGTGGGATGTGGGTAGGTGTTGAACAGCAATAAAATGCCTAGAAAGTCAAAAGATTGTTATAATATATCAATAGACTGTCCTTATTCCAAGTTAAACACACAAAATATCACAGCGTTGTTTTTGGTAATGTTTCCTATTCTCAATCTTCACCAAGCTATGTTGCCTTTGCAGGTATTGGTAACATGATACTTTTGCTGAAACGGCCTCGCCTTTTGTGGCTTTAATTTTGGACTGTAACATAAACCTCGCATTATAATGTATACCGGCCAAGATTTCGTCTGTTTTGCGGTCTTATCCAAGAAAATACTTTTGTTTAAAAAACCACGACCCGTAACAACTACCTAAGTATAGTATACTTAACTCTTACACGCGAGCATCTCTTCTTCTCTTTTATTATAAAATTGTAAAAAAGCTGTGTCTGTACATTGAAGATATTAAAAAGAAATCAAGTGGGTTAGGGTATATAAAGGCGTCCGAACCCAAAGAGTCATATTTAAAATTCTTGTCTGTTTGTCTGTTTGTTACGGGTTGGCGCAAAAACTACTGAGTAAATTTTAATTTCGTTATCACTATTAGAAAGCATATGCTCCGACTTAAAAACTGGTGAACTTATTATCTCAAATAATTAAACGGATCGTGAGATACAGCTTGACCTCTCTGATGTATACAGACCCATACAAAGAAGAAATCATCAATGTTGGTTTTCTTTTTTTACTCCTAATGTAGCTTCATGTGGGCGAAGCCGCGAGCAGAAGCTAGTAACATTATATAGACAAAGACAGTATCTGCAGAAAGTATGTGTTTTACGACAGATTTTTTTTCTAAGAAGACCATACACATAATTATGTCAATTGCCATAGTTGTTCCTATGACAGAAGATTTAACGAGCTCTCTCAGGCACGGAGAAGTCTCCATATGTTTAAAAATGGTCTTGCCGAACCTTTAAGACTTCCATTAGCGAAACGAAACATTTTTAAATGAAATTGATGACGTAAATACCAGTCATTTTAGGTGACAGCTCTGCCGAACTAGTGTGGTCGCGTTATTTTGACACTTCAATAAGCTGCAAAATTGAACTAAAGCACCTTAGGTGTAAAGAGTTAAAGTATACTTTTAGACATAAAATGTTATTCTGAAAGGGCGTGGTAGTGAACAATTTTAGTTTTATAATCTGTCGAAATACAACGAAAATGTTGAGTTTGTATGCTTGTATGTTTGTATGGACTTACAAATACTTTGTGTGCTCTATTCTCGATGGTTTGGTGCTCGTAACCTTGCTTTATGCCGATATCGAACTAGCATTATCGATGTAGCTTATCAAGTTTTTGCGAAATAGCTTTCTTAAAAACTTGATAATATTCGGTTCAACTGCCTCATTAGCCAAGTGGTCCTGAGCGTGACTGCTACGCTAGAGGTCCTGGGTTCGATTCCCAAGTCGAGCAAAGTATTATTGGGGTAGTATTATTGGGATAGTAAAAACGTCCTGTATCCGGCATTGCATGGACTGATCGCGGCAAGTATAGCTTAAAATTTAGTAGCATAGAAGCCACGTGTCCCGTAAATTTTAAAAAAAATATTGCAGCCAAGCATGTTTTTCTTGGTAATGCGCATTATGATCACTGCATATCAGTCATCCCAGTACGAATTGCTTGTTCTCGTAACATTTCTAAATCGTACAATATTGTGTGCTTTGTTTACACTTGGATATTCTCCTTTGTCCTATGTTCGTTTATTACAAACACAAATTTTAATACCTATAATAATATACACAAACACCCAGACCCGCAAATTTACAAATATTTATTCCGTGTGGGGTCGAACCTTCACATCGTGGTGTAGAAGGCGAACGCTCATCCACTATACTAAACATTATTATATATAGAGCCCATGGATTCTATCAGAAATCAATTAAGGAACTGAGTGGTTCATCATATCAGCCTATTGCCGTCCACTGCTGAACGTAGGCCTCCCCCAAAAAGCGCCAACCATTCCGGTCTTAGGCAGCTCGCATCCATCTGCTGCCAGCCACCTTATTCAAATCGTCGGTGCATCGGAACTGAGTGGTTATTTATATAATTTAGGCATTATTTTACCAACTCCGACTAAGTTCTCGATTAATTACTCCGCATTCAGTAGTAAATTTCATACATATTCTGTTCAATTTTTAATTTATTTGGGGAGAAGAGGCTACTCTGGTTTGAAATGCGACCTTATCTCTAATATGCGATAGAGCCTTCTATGAAACACATTGATCGAACTGTCTAGAACGGTATACTACTGACATGTATCTCATTGTAACTGATTGGGTAACAGCTATATCAATTTCAAAAGCATCTGCTACTACGTCACGTGAAGCCTTTGTAGTGCTGCATTGTCAGCTATCTCTCTGCCTTGTACGCAGCGATTTATTTAATTTTCTTGGAAATTGTAAGACTAGCATTGCTAACATTTGCTTACAGTTTTAAAATAATATATTTTCTGTATACGTTACAAAGTCGTATATGTATTATCTTTTCAAAGAAGGTCCTCCTGCCTCCTTTCCACGTTCATCATAGAACTTTTCTAAACTCCCTAAGACAATTTGAATGAACCCATAAATTGAGGTATTATTTGACATCCCCTAGCATATGTATTATTGGAATGAAAAAAAAAAACAGTTTTACAATTATCGATAGATACGGTACGACGATTAAACTTGAATAAAAGTCGGTTTGCTAGATAAAAATACACACATGTTCAAGTTACGGTACTAAAAGCGTAAAATTTAAAACGAATTGATTGACAAAATAATTCGTTAATAGGTTGAATCGTTTTTATAAAATATTCTGTCGCTAAGATGAATGAATTTGGAATTCTTGTTTCGTAACGATCAGAGAAATCAGTTATCATGTGAAACTATATTATGATGTATTCTATCTACATTTTTAGAAAATTACACACTGCCTATATTGTCTCATAAGATTAATCTATTGTTAACATAGAACCAACCACGTTATCTCAGTTGATTTACACCGTGCGGATAACCTGAGGTTATCCCGGAACGCACATCAAAGTGTATAGCTGCCGCAATCCTTGTAGATAGGTCACTATCACTGGGTTATCGTATAACCGAACATTTTTATCTCAATTACAGGCTTGGGTTTTCTGAAGGTGAATTCTTTGATGACCTTTGTTTAAGGTCAAGATTTTGCCAGTAATAAATTGTTTTAGGTATATTTGTGTGTACATTTGATATTTAAAACAATAGCCAGATATTTTAAAAATGTATAATTTTAGTACATTTGACGCCTCTATTCCCGGAAGGGTTAAGAGAGTTGTACTAATATTTGTAGATCAGTAGTTCGGGTAGCCTAAAAGTACCCTTTCCCATCTGAAAATACCGGTGTACACATATTGCAAGAACATGGTAACCATTACTTGATCCTGAGGAGGTTTGTTTTAATTTAAATGGATGAATTGTCCCTATCTTATGTTAGCCCTTTGAATTTGGATGAACTGAAAATATAAGGAAACTAGTAGCTGTTGCCCGCTGTTTCGCTCGCATCCCAAAAGGATTTACTTACCTACTATAACTCGGCTTATAGGTGGCATGTCAAGATGAAACATGCACAAGGGCTCCAACTCTGCTAGTTTATTGTGGGAAAATTCTCGTTCAATGACTTCAGAATTGTTAATTTTTGACAGTTTGGCCCTAGAAATCTGTCAGTTTTTCTGTCACTTAGAACCAGTGAATGACCATTCTGATACTATTGAAATAGTAAGTAGACTTGGGCTCTTGTGAAGTAAGTTAGTACTGCGAAAACAGTATCCAATTTCGTGTAGTAGTTTTTGCGTGATGCGTAACAAACATAGAGACAGACAAAAATGAAAAAGAAAAGTTGTTTTGCCTTCAGTTGCTCTAACAAAAATCCCCAGTTTTAGTTTTTCTTCGAGATATTGAAGAGAAAGAAAATAATGTACACACATAAAAAAAAGTTTGCGGTCACTAGCTTAGCTTAAGCTGATATAATTTTTTAATTCTACAGATTCTTAATTCAGACGTTCATAGGTAACTGGCTTACAGTCAGGCGGCATCTCTGTAGTATAAAAAAGTATTTACTATAACTGCACTGTAGAAGTAACGTTACGAGTAATTATATAGGTTTTGTAGATATAGGAATCTTAGCTATAAACCTGGTATGGTTATGTATTGTACATAATAATATACTCATAGAACCGGTTATAAGACGTCTGTTATTCGTTGAAGTACTTTAGTTATTTTCCTTTATTATTTTCCTTTATATGTAGCTAAGAGGTTATTCGAAATGACATAAGATTTTTTTTTATTATCCTTCGTCATTATCATATTAGTCATAAGAGTTCCACTGCTGAATAAGGCGTCTCCCATTGACTTCCACAAAGACCGCCTGCTTGTTGTTTTTTATAACTGCGATGAAATCCTTAAAGTTTAATTGCAGAGAGAGAGATCAAATAGTGTAATATGGGCTTCTTCATCAATGTAGGACAAGATGGTTATAAAGGCGTGAGTGTTATCGGATGTAAGGACATAGTTAACATTATGTTCCTATTCAACATTTATGATGAATTTGCAAGTGCAGTTCGCTTTGCTTCCAATAATTGAATGTGTGTGTACGTTTGACGATAGTACATAATGCTATTGGGTTACACTTCACAGGAATTGATTGACAATGTCCGTTAACTCATTACGAACAGATAAGGCAAGACTTGCTTCTGTATTACATACAATGATTCAAGTTTATTCACACTTTCTTTTCCAAACACCGAGTGTAAAGCGCACCTACATTTCTAACCGCATTGGAATTAATTGATCGCAATAATAAACAAGCGTCACTCACCCGAAACAAGACAGATATTGCTACCTTTAAATGTATAGTGATAGAGTTGAAATTTCTATGTACGATTCGAGATATTTGTTCAAAAAGCATAATGGAGACACTGTCCAGGCTTCCGATAGAACTCTGTTTGAATGTTACCCGTGAGTTTACGTAACGACGTATGAGTGTTTGTTTAAACTATTCCGATTCACGGCCCGCATGTTACTGAGAATACTTTTACTGTACGGGTTCAGAACTTTGTCGTAAGTCGGTATGGAAATTATCGCTACTCTACATAACATAACATACCATCACGGCTGTTTTCCCCGAAGGGTTAGGCAGAGGCGTACTGCCATTAACCGGGCACAAATTCCAAACTCCGAGCTGTTACTGGGAATTTCATAGAAAAACCCGATAACACTTTAATCGACCTGGGAATCGAACCCAGGAGCTCAAGCGTGGCAGTCGCGCTCAGGACCACTAGGCTAATGAGGCAGTTGCTACTTTACATTTGATGCAATTATGATTATTTTTCACAGCGATAATGCGAAAAATGTCTTAGCTTCGTCCAGTAAAAAACAATACAAAAGCCTTCCAGCTACGGCAGAAAGAAGAAAGAAAGAAACAGTTTATTCAGCGCAGTAAAGTAAAAATAAGCTATAATAACAAAATAAAAGATAAAATAGTACTATGCCCAAATTTGCGCCGAAAGGGATCTGGTTCAGCATATGCCAGACAAATTTGCCTGACGCTGGTTTTCAACCAGGTCCTAATCACGCACGGACGTGAAACCAGTTCACGGTTCGGTACTGGTCAAACTTCTGAGAGAGCATGACTGAGCCAACTATGTATAGTTGTTCAGTACCGAGACGATGGATATTTTATGTTTATATAATATACTAGCTTCTGCCCGCGGCTTTGCTCACGTGAAGCTATATCAGGAGTAAAAATGGAAAACCAACATTGATGACCTCTTCTTTGTATGGGCCTCTTTACATCAGGGAGGTCAAGCTGTATCTCAGGATTCATTTAATTAATTGAGATAAGAAGTTCACCAGTTTTTAAGTTGGACCATATACTTTCTAACAGTGATAATAAAATTAAAATCTATTTAGTAGCTTTTGCTCCAATCCGTAACAAAAAAACAAACGGACAAGAATTTTAAAAATCCCATTTTGGATTCGGAGTCTTTTATATACCACTAGCTTCTGCGTAGCGTGATGATATATATAGACTATAGCCTTCCTCAATAAATGGCCTACCTAACACTGAAATAATTTTTCAGTGTTACCAGTTTCAGTGTTCGGACCAGTAGTTCCTGAGATTAGCGCGTTAGCAAACAAACAAACAAACTCTTAAGCTTTATATATTAGTATACCATAACCCATGTGTTTTTTTTTTAAATATCTTCAATGTACTTACAGACACAGCTTATTTACAATTTTATAATAGTAGAGATACAAATATAATAGTGTTTAGGTATTATTGATATTTTTACAATATTTGACGACGGAATGATAATCATCACAAAAATCCTACCAGACTTCATTAATTTAGTAAATAATGTTTTACAATTAATAACTTTTAAAAACTATGCCCGTGCGCACCGGATGTTACTGAACTAGATTACGCCATTGTTATGGGTTGAATTTAAACAAATTCGTGTAGATCGTGTTGTTTAATAGAGTCCATCCATATTCATAGTTTCTGCCACTGTACACTGTACTACTTTAACGCAAATTAATTAGTATAAGCAAGTTTAAGCACATCCTCGCTAATAATTTTAATATTAGCGAGAATGTGTTTGTATGCGTGGGTGCATTTACCCACGATAAATCATAGTGTAGTGCAAGTTTAAAAAAAAACATATATTTTCTTTATATTAATTTGTCGCGTCTGTCTGTATATTTAATCCTTTTTCGTAAAGTTTTATTTAAATAAAAATTGCCGAGCATTACAGAACAACTTTTTAAAGGACAAATTGCTATTTCGTCAGTATAGGTAAAGTGGGAATGACCTTGTGCTTCGATGCAAACTTAAATTCAGGAAAAAAGAGCTGTTTTTTAGGAACTACAGTTTAGTTTTACTAACTTTTTTTGTAGTACGGAAAATGTTCATAACTATGTCATCTGCCGACCTGGGAGGTGGCAGGGTATGTCGGTACTTGACTACTACTAAAGACCTTTCTTTGCACTATATGACCATGGGATTCGTGATATTCGTCACGACCATGACAGGCTGTGATACAGTGTTGTGGTCTCCGGCTTTGAGCACCTCTTGCGTATCATACTCGAAGGCGCCTAGGGGCCAGCTACTGGGGTCATTATCTGGTCGGGCAGAAGACTGCCCAAGTCAGCTGCCAGCAGGCTACAGCTCATAGAGGCTGGAGGTCTATCAGAGCCCTTCTGAGCTCAGTGCATCTACTGCGGATCGGAAGAGAAATGAATAGATCTCTCGCTTTTCGCAGTCTCTTTTGCAAGCATTTATATATTCAACCCATTATATGTCCCACTGCTGGGCACGGGTTTCCTCTCACAATGAGAGGGATTTGGCTATAGTCCACCACGCTGGCCTAATGCTGGTTGGCAGACTTTACAAGCCGTCGAGAAAATCTCTCAGACGTGCAGGTTTCCTCACGATGTTTTCCTTCACCGTTTAAGATGAAGATGATGCGTGATAATTAACTATTAATACGCAACTTAACTTCGAAAAGTCATAGGTGCGTGCCTTGGATTTGAACTCAAGACCTTTGACTTGATAGTCCAATGATCATATCACTAGGCTATCACGGCAAGCATAAAGTGCTCGCAATAGGTGGCGGAGTATTACTTACATATACATTACATTGTGCTCATATAAGTCGTATGTATAACACATACGTGTTGATATAATATCGTGCATTACCCTAGTTTTATATGCACGTTGGTAATTGTTATCGGTGCAATTGGCCCTTGTTTGCTCCTGGCCAGCCGATAGCACACGTTTAGCGGAATTGCTACCTGTCAACAACCTGCTACATTGCAAACCATAGTTTTGTAACTGCTGATTGACCTAGGTCTGTAATTAGGTACGTGGAAGTATCTTATATGTACTAGTACACCGACTGATAATATTCCATACAATCTTCTAATATTTAACCTCGATGGTAACTATTATCTAATCTGTGCTAATGGCTAAAAATTGAAAATTTTAATCTAAGCACCAAGGACGATATGAATTTTATGACTTTTTAACTTCTGCTGCCTCATTAGCCTAGTGGTCCTGATCGCGACTGCTACGCTTGAGGTCCTGGGTTCGATTCCCAGGTCGAGCAAAGTGTTAGTTTGGAATTTGTGCCCGGTTAATGGCAATAGGCTCGCCCCCTATTACATACCGGCGAACTGTGGGTGTACATTAGTACGCTTCTGCCTAACCCTTCGGGGAAAACAGGCGTGATGGTATGTTATGTTATGTTTAACTTCTTCTTCTTACACTTGGCCGCCGGTTCACCTGATGTTGAGCGACACTGCAATCTACAATAGGTCGCGCTTGCCTAGAAGAAACCGATTAAACTCTTCATTCAAAGACACCCAGATTATATCTACCCGGGAAGACCCACTCGGGAAGCCCATTCCATTTCAGCGGTACGCATGATAAAATTTTCGTTGTAGGAAAATTTCGCTATTCTAGATGGTGCGTGAAGTTTCTCTGTTAATCTACCCATAATTTTAATTTCTTCTATCACACTATCTCTCACCTCTTATAAGGCTAGAATATCCGTGGGACAGTATATGGATGACTAGCTTCTGCCCGCGACTTCGTCCGCGTAGCGTGATGATATATAGCCTATAGCCTTCCTCAATAAATGGGCTATCTAACACAGAAAGAATTTTTCAAATCGGACCAGTAGTTCCTGAGATTAGCGCGTTCAAGTAAACAAACAAACAAACTCTTCAGCTTTATATATTAGTATAGAGTATAGATAATGATGATGATTCAGGCATATTAGAAGAAGACATGGTGGTGACATTTGCTATTGGCAGAAGGTACTTATTGTTTTAACTATCACAATAACTAATAGAAAGACGAGAGTCGGTAAGCTTATATATGTGGTTTTAACAGTTGCATCTGTTGATTTCTTTCTTTTAGGATGATTTTATATGGTATCCCTTGAGTACTACGTGAGATAGAATATAGTGTGAAAATCTATGCGAATGCTGAAATTAGGGTCAACAATTCATTAACAAATATAATTAGTCAAGTACATTGCAAGCTACTTGCGCACCGAAAATAAATACTAGATATTATTAAGTACTGTTTTTGTGTTAAAGATAAAGAAAGATAAGATAAAGAAAACTAAATAATACGTTATCATTACGATTGCAAAGAAGTTTATTTTTATGGAGAAAAGAGGCCTCTTAATCTTTAATTTGTAACAATATTTATTTTTAACCGACTTCAATAAGTAATATTATTGAATAGGTCATAATGTCTTTAAATAAATTACTACTATTGACTATGGAATTATATAGTTTATCCCACAAACAATGGCTGACTTGCGATTCGGACCTAAAACCTGTCGCACTTAGGATCACTGCACTAATGAGGCAGTATCAGGTAAAAATTCATACCGAAGAAGCATTGTTTAGTACGCATACTTTTAGGTAAATAATATAACAAAGTATTTTCAGTTCAGAAAGAAGACACCAAGACCGATCAACAGCGGTATGTGATACTACTATTTTACAGATTAAATAAAACCATTCCCAGTCTTTTAAATGAAATGTTTAATTAATTAAATAATTTATCGACCTTATTTGCTACATCTTTATTTGGATAATTGAATTGAGTAAATGGATACCCCATCGAAACTATTGTACGGACTAAGGATGAATTTCAATTGCCTGCGCTGCAATAACAGAATTCTTCAGCTTCTTTTTCCGAAAATGACACAATGATTTTTTTTTATGATATAGTGGCGCAAACGAGCAAACGGATCATCTGATGGTAAGCGATAACTGCCGCCCATGGACACCCGCAACACCAGAGGAGTCGCAAGTGCGTTGCCCGCCTTTTAAAAGGGTTTGGGCCTCCGGTAACCTCCGTCACTCGGCGAAACACAACGCAAGCTTTGTTTCACGCCGGTTTTCTGTGAGGCCGTGGTATCACTCCGGTCGAGCCGGCCCATTCGTGCGGAAGCATGGCTCTCCCACGTGAGAATTATAGTGATTAAAATAATAGTGGTACTTATGTCTATGTTTGATTTCTCCTAACTGATCTGTGGTTACGCTGTGCTCGCCGCGGTCAGTGTGTGGTTTGGTGACCATTCTCAACACATCAACACTCCTCCGTGCGTCGGAGAGGACGTAAAGCAGTCGGTCCTGGTTGCCATACGAACATCTTTGACAATTGTGAGTGGTCGTCAGAAGCTCAAAACAAGAGCCTATCCTCCAGGTACCAGTCTATCCTTTGAACTGTATTGCCCAGAAGATACGTTACGAAGGTCTGATGGCAGTCGCTCCGTGTAAAGTGCTGATATTCAGCAGCATCTGGTTAGACTTGAAGCCGACCACAACATAGTAAGGAAAAGGCTTGGAGGATGATGATGATGGCTGTTTGATTTGAAATAAACGACATACAATTATTGGACATTCAACATTTATTTAATATGGAACATCAATGGAATAACATAACTTCATTCTTCACAAGAAGTCTTTGTAATCTAATCTCAGTATAACATATATTTTTACATACATAATGACTGTTTTATTTTATGGCAAATATCGTGTAATATTCAATGTGACATTCATAATATTAGGATTATATTTAATTTAATTATTCATACTTATACCTACTAAGTTCTATATATTAACATTTAGGAATATAAAGGACAGATTCAGGACTAAAATAAATAGGATCTTTTATAAACATATCTTAAATATGGCCTACTTGATAATAATTGATATTTTGAGCACAGTACTTTAGGGTAAATTTTAATAAAATTATGTATCTAAAGTGAAGATCTTAATACATTGTAAACTCTGAAATGTAAGTTTATATATAAATATATGATTTGATAAATATATTATTTTTGATAAAAGTGGGTAAAAAGGACTCACTAACCTTTAGGACGACAGCTGGGGACAGATAGAATTATGATGGTATTACGTATAACATCGAATCACCATTAATTACTACAACAATTTATTTTACTGCTACGATATTAAATGCAGTAAATACTAAGTACTTTCTACTTGAATACTTTAAAATTCACATCGAGTTTGGTTAAATACTGGTTTACTTTTGAATGTATTGACTATGTACTACTGAAATGTCTATTAAAATTTGGATTAGTAATATTATCAATTCACGATTAAATGACTTAAATTTAAAGATACGTATCGGTAGTCCGTGGGCAAAGCTGTCGTTTGTCAAGTTCTCTGTGTAATATCCAAAATGGCGACTCTAAATTCTTATTAGGAAGCGTCAATATAACATAAAGCATTGTTAAACAAAGAAAGGAACCCAATACAGGCTCTTACAATATCAATAAATCACGCCTAAGTTCGGCTCAATATTAAGAAATAATTACAACTCATAAATTATTTACAAATAAACATACAACAGTGTCTGGCACGACACATCACTCAATGATAATTACAAATTAAAATAAACAAAATTAATATCACAGCAAAGAAATGTTTAAGCATCATCTCGATTGTCGCGTCGTTATCATTCGCCCGTTTAGCTTGTTACACAGGGATCAAGTTCCATATAGAAGTCTTTTCCAGTTTGGCCGGGCGACGACCACGGTCGGCGATGCGTTTCCTTGCGGGGACTCTTTTTCTCAGTCCCGTCGCTTTGCGCTGGCGCCGGCCGCTTTTTGGCTAACCCTCAACCGAGCTTCAAAGAAGTTCCCTCACCCGGGTCCAAGGTGGTGGGTTTCTCCGGCAGAGGGCGGTTGATCATTTTCGCCGAAGTATTAGATGACGTCGATTTAATCGTAGACATTCCGCGGGATCCGGTCGAGTTGTTCAGTGATTTAGACAGTGGGCTAGCCTGGGAGACAGCAGCAGAGTTATTCTTTTCACGAACGGCGCGCAGGTACGGTCCGCGCGGCACTGCCTGCTCGGCAACAATATCAGGCATGTTTCCCAAAAGAGTCCTCTTCTCCTTTTCGTTGTTAGCTATTTCAGCGTACAGGTGGACAGCAAAATCTTTTGGCTCGAAGTATTCATGAACCAAAGCAGTTTGTCTATTGTATGGTGATAGCGGCAGGAGTTTGTCAAGAGAAGGAGTGCGAGTACCAATACTTATCATTTGCTTTTTATTCTTTCCAATGCGTGGCGTAGTATTTTGGAACGGTAGTTCATAAATGTTCTCCTCCACGTTGATCAATTTGGGAATGTTAGTGTTACGGTTTTCTTCCATTTTGGTGAGCACGTAGAGGTGTTCAATGGTTTCACGAGCTTCTACGTAATTTTCTGGACTTTCCAATCTTTCTTTTAGGTTTTCCAAAAGTTCCTTCGTCAGTTCTTCAGGCAAAGTTTGTGTAGTTTTATCCTCAGTCGGTACAAGTTCATCGTGCATAGCCGATTCTTGAATAATATCCTGAACACGAGTCGGTTCATTTAAGCAGTGCCGTTCTGAATATTCATTTACCGATAGTCGGGAAATAGATCTTGCATTATCCAGACCGTTAGCAACTCCGCATGAGCAGATCCGATCGCAAAATGACCCACAAGATGAGTTTGAAGATATGAGTAAATTTTTCACGTTTATACAGTATCCCTTGCGGCGCATCCATCTTATAAAGCTTATTATCATCACTATAACCACACAACCTAAGCAGGTGACTATAACTATGCCGATCACTTTCTTATCACGTTCACTGATGACCTGCTCGTGTTTATTTTTATGGGGAAATCTGGGATTTTTTATTTCTGTAGAACTGCCGTCCGCCTTGCGTACATAAGGCTGACAGTGAACAGTGAGTGCATCTGTTTTACAAACTCCATCGTGAAACTTTTCGAATAATATATTTTGTTCCGGTTCGTTGAAACAGCGAGCCAAGAACTCATCCACCGTACAGTAACTTTCTGCCTTATACGGTTCTCCTGATTCTGTGTCCAACACATCTGACAGCCAGCTACTTATATTGCAATAGCAAGTGTGTCCGTAGTAATTGTCTTTGTATATTACTGAGTACGCCGAGTTTGCCTGTGCTTGTCCTATAAATTTAAGGCTCTTAGGATGTGCCGTTTCAACTTCGTTCTCAATAAAGGTAAGGTGGTGTCCAGATTGTTCGTGTGTAGTTGTGTCCAATGCTACTATAGCATTTGGTACTAACTCATCAAAGGAACATCTTTCTATATGCAGATTATTCCAAGAAGAGAGTTCGATACTTCTCTCCATCATTTGGTTAAATTCGGTGTCTTGAATAACAACGGAAGCCACTGTTATGTTTATCGCTCCAGTGTTCATATTTTCGATCCTGAAATCAAACATAAGAAATTAATTAAATATAATTTGCTTTTTATTCGTTTATTGGCCTAGCAGGCAATTTTAAGGATTGAATTGATTGGTCATTATGGGTTGAATTTTTAGATTAAAACATGTTTTCAGCCTTTGGTCCTTTTTTTGCTATGATCAAATTTGGGAAATAAATAAATCAATACTCACATGGTATTCGAAATATTAAGATTTCCGACAGCCGACTGAACCGCTCTTGAAGCGATTTGTTGGATTTTACAGCCGGTGAAATACAAGTTATTAATCAAAGATCGTTGGGAGAAAGCATCTTCATCTATGTTCTGCACCGAAGAGTTGAGCGCCATCACAATGTTATATGTGTTCGCAGAGAAGGCTCCTGGGAAGATCTCATTGATCTTGACGTTATCCAGCATAATCTCGGCAGCGGAAGACCCAAAAGTTTGCGCAGGAATAGCGGGCACAGTTACGTTTTTCAACCGGATCTGGAACAAAATAAATATTTCTGACATTATATTTGAAATTTGCTGTATCTAAAGGAAAATTGACCATCGCTACTGCAGTTTAATCTTTCGCTATGCACTCAATTTGCGTTTGGTTTCCTGAAATGAAGATATTATACTAACCGACATTCCAGGCCCGTGGTCGCCTACGTTGCCAGCAGTTGGGTCGAGGGTGAACGAGCCCGGTCCAAGTTGCAGAGTGGAGACGTTGCTGATGTTCATATCGAGCAGCCACGAGAAAGCTTGTCCTTCCGTTGACACACTTTGGCAGTTCTTAATTGTTACTGATAGTGGACCTGTAATCAATTAATATTGTCTTATTATTCTTTTGAAAACGAATATGAGGCTTAAAATAGATTTGGATATGCTACCCATAATTCTACTCATTATTTACTAATTGATCGTAATTTGGTGACTAGATACTTCTATTGTCTAAGTAATTTGTATTGCGCTCTCCTGTCTCATGAGTCATTATCCTGTGGCACACTAATATCGAGTCGGGGAAATTGTGTATTTTTAGATGGCAAACCACGGAGTGCCGCGATGGCGCTCGTTGCCGTCCATCTATCGACTCCGGAGGTGTCCTCGATTTGAATTTAAATTAATAAACTGTCATTGCTATTTTATGTTGTACCGAACTAAGCCCACTAGTATTAACGCTTAAGTACAAAAAGAAACAAAAAAAAAATCAGTGGCAGCTATATAACTTTATCGTTTCTCTTTGTAAATATAAATAGCCGCCGTGCCCATTATGATACACAAGCATAACCATATACCTATAGCTTTCTAAATGCAATATATATATATATATATTTTTAAGTGAATAAAATTGATATAGCGGTGCTTAAGTTCAGTTGAATGAGTTACTCAATATTGACCAATGAACCAAGATACCACGGTACGTGTTGGCAAAAGTGCAAAGTAAAACGGTTGGTGGTTTAAAGAGGTCTTGCTAAGTGGTCGCACACCAATCGAGAAAAGATTGCAATGGAACTGGTTTCCAGTAGGTAACCTGTGTAAATGTAGAGAAGTTTAAAGTTCTTTAATTTAGTATCTTATTATTATTATTATACAGGTTTCTGTCCCAGAAATTGAGAATAAATTGTCCTCATCGGTTTCAATGCGTCACCGCAAAAACCGCACGCACTTCGGATGTCGAAGCTCGTATCTTTTTAGGGTAATTGAGTTTAAAGGGACATATTATTATGGAAAATTAACTCAATAAGATCAATATTTAAATATAGTAAAACCAGGATTTATATCAGCGTGTTAAAACTACGTTTAACTGTGCAACATTGCATTTTGCGTTGTATTAAGTTCCTCGTGTTGTTCATAATAGCCAAATATCGTACATATTTGTGTGATTATGGCGGCAACAATAATGTTTTACTAAGAAAGTCGTAAACCGATGCTTTTCACAACAACGTACAGATGTTTAAGCACATAATTAAGCGGCGAGTTATTCGACAGTAATGCAATACAAACACATTAATGCTCATACTTATATGTAGGTCTTTATGAACGGCAGGGACACAGAAATAGTCGGGAATTAGTCATCCAGCCGCACTCTGGCCACACTGTGTGTAAACCGTTGGCGAAACTTTGTACAACTTGCGAAACACACTTTGTTTGAATAACTTGTTTCTTATAAAGCTCTCGTTTATCGGGTTGGTAACATAGAAAAAACAACTATCAAACCATTTATTTTTAATTATTAACTAACAGACGGCCAGCTAGACAAAAATTAAAAAAAGTGTTGTTTTGGCTTCTGTTGCTCTAATAAAGTCCCCCCCATAACAGTTTTTCTTCAGTATCTTTAATGTACAGACATCGGCCCGTTACAATTTTATTATATGGATAGTAAATAAGTAATTAGTTTTATTGATACCATTGATGAGTTATAGTTGTCATATCGAATAGCTATTTTTTAATTTAATTATAGGGTTTACAAATTAGCTTGATAAGAAGTACCTGATTTTATTTGTAAATATTATGTTCCAAGTTTGATGCTTTTGTCTTATACATAAATACTGTGTCATTTTAGTATAAAAGTTGGGCATTAAATGGAAATAGGTTTTCTTCAGCTGTACGAACACTTGAACGTGTTAAATAAATCACTTAAAATTGCTATCTGTCTGTCTATTGCTATCTAGACCCATTCATAATATCATAAAGATCGGTAGTGACAATTTAGATTTTAGAGAATTGTATAATATGGGTTAATAACAACCGTTTAGTCCGTCTAGACAGGTGTTTTTAAATATACTATTTAAGCCTAATACTAATACATTTGCTCTACTATATTCAGCACGTGATATGTGGATTATTTTAAGGCTGGTTTATTTTGAGAGGCCGCAAGCATTTCCCGTATTGCCTCGCAAACGTGGTGGACAGGCACCATTATCGCCTCCTCGTAAGCCACAATGTACCTTTGTTTAGATAACCAGAATTAGATCTGAACCTTTCAACAATTAAGATTTTCTATAAAGGTAACAATGTAATAGTTTGTTAGCGTTGCACTGGGGCCCTTATCTTCTCTTCTCTTCTCTACTATTATAAATATATAAAAGCTATGTGTGTTACGGGTTGGAGGAAAAACTACTGAATAGATTTTAATGTTGTTATCTCAAATAATTAATCGGATCCTGAGATACAGCTTAACCTCTCTGATGTAGAGAGACCCATACAAAGAAGAGATCATCACTGTTGGTGATTATTACATTATTTTTGGAATGCGTTTCTAATCCCACTATAGCTTCAGGTGAGCCAAACCGCGAGCAAAGGCTAGTTTTATCTATAAAACTTGCAAAAAGAGGTAATATCAGAATATTATACAAATATCACTAACTACATATTTGAGAGTACTTAAATAGGTAAACAGTGGTCCAAGGTTAAACAGTGGTCCAAGATTTATCTTGACTTAATTATACAATATTATAGTAGTACTTACAAATACTCGTAAATATAGAACAATGATATCGGATAATACGACATACGTACGACAGCTTTGTTATACTAAGCGAGTTCAACATGGAGGCATGCCGAAACAAACGTTTTAATTAACATGTTTGGCAGACGGATACTTTCGACATATCCGGATAGGAATAAGCGCGAACAGTGGTTAAGTGTACTATCCATAGTTATTGATTATGTTTGTTTTTGAATAGACGGTCGTGTAGATCTAATTCCAGTCATGTTTATTTTTGACTTGCGATTCATAGTAGTTATTCTTATATGCCCAAATAAATGTATGTATGGCCTATATTCGGATGCAAAAATGTGAGAATGTATTAGCGACATACTATTTATGTTATGTTATTGATTTCGGCTTGAAGTCTTTGGAGGAGGCCTTCATTCAGCAGTGGACTACTAACTGCCTCAATAGCCAAGTGGTCCGGACCGCGACTGCTACGCTAGAGGTCCTGGGTTCGATTTCCAGGTCGAGCAAAGTGTTCATTGGGTTTTTCTATGAAATTCCCTGTAGCAGCTCGGAGTTAGGAATTTGTGCCCGGTTAATGGCAATAGGCTCGCCCCCTATTACATGGGACCTAAACATACCGGCGAACTGTGGGTGTACATTAGTACGCCTCTGCCTAACCCTTCGGGGAATACAGGCGTGATGGTATGCTTGAATGGACAAAAATATCCGGATATGAAAATGCGACCAGTTTGTAGTCGCTAGATATAGATAGAGACTATTGTGATGTTATTGATTTCGACTAATTTTGAACGGTCGTTGATCTAGTGGTCTAGTTCTGTTTATTCTGTGCTTGGGCTTGTGTTGCCTTACATGCTAGAATAAATGTTTGAGTGGACACAGTCACCTTTATCCGGATGCGGAAATGTGAGCAATATGTAGTTTTTAGATACTATTAATACTATTGATTTCGGATACCTTTGAACGGAAGGTCGTTGATCTAGTCTGGAGCTATCTATCTTTGACTAGGGCTTAAGATGGCGATTGAATAAGGGTAGATAAAGCGGCGCTTAACAAATCATTACTAGCTGAAATAAATGTTTGGATGTATTTATCCGTACTAAAAAAAGTGAACTGCATTCTTTGGTATTACTACCTGAGTAATATTATTGATTTCGGCTAGTTTTGAATGGAAGCTCCTTGATCTTTCGTTGGGGCGTATAAAGTGTATCTTCGGGCGTGCAGTTGTAGCATATTGTACGTTTTTTGTTTGCTGCTATGTGGCGTGGTATGTCATGTGCGTCAGTGCACAGCTTCTGTCCATATGTCGACATGTTGCGACATCATTTCTAATGATACGCTTACTCGTATCTTATGTGCATAACCGGAAATAAACGAGCAATATTATTCGATATTTTTGTCTTAACAAATTATGAGCTTCCAGAATCAGATCGATACATTTATAACTAATTAACGGATTAGCTATCAAAACTTGACAATTATAGATTTACAACGACACAGACTCTTTCAGTTTCCACAAAAGGATTTCCAATAATTCAGTGTCTCCGGATATTATTTTGTTCAATTTAATTAGATACCGACCTTTTCTTGTGACGGATCTTATGACGGGTTACCACAGACCAGCGACTGTGATATCGAGGGCTATTTCAGCTGTGTTTAATTGTGTAGACAGGCAATGAAGAATGATCAAGATAGATGACAGGACGACGATGGTTAAAAACCGCCCTTAAACTTTGCAGTTAGCTGAGAAAAGTGCTAATTCTTCCAAACGTTACCAATTAACCAAACTCAATGGGTTTATAGGCTATGTACGTTAAGATGCATAATCTGACCTAGTTAATGTATTCCTGCACTACAAAAAGCGCGTTACTTTATAAAGACCAGACCCGAACTCTCGATATCTATAATTATTGAATTTGTAATCTCGGTCATGGTCATATTATTCCTAAATTTCATGCCAAGATTCAGATTTTCACCAAGGTAAAATTAATCATAGTGTGTCAGGCTGGCAATAAACAAAATTTCTCAAAAAATCCTTAAAAAAATCCATATGACAATTTTACCACGCCTCAAAGAATTAAAACTATATGAAATATTTTTTAAAGTCGTCTTTTAACTAGGGCACGAGATGATCATATTGCATCGTATAAATAATGCATATATGTAGTATTATACTTTATGCGGGCTTGATAATGGCTTTGTAAGCAGATAATATTATATGAAAGCGTTTTTAATAGAAATGCTATTCTTGCCGCTGTAGCATGATACCATATAAGACAATATTGCAATATGGCCGTCTTTGTGCCTTTGTTACGAATTTAATCTAGGTATAGCAAAGGTAAAAAGCAAATGATATTAAGGCACCTTGCATCTAGCAAGGAGACTTCTATAAGATAAGCTTGGATTAGTTCCTTCATCCAATTTATTCCTTCATCTTCAGCAAATTCTTATTAGCCTGGTATTCAGATTGTTTTATATTTGTAAGCACCTATAAAATCAATGTTCCAATAATGTCAACTCAACATTGTTGTATTGTTAAATTTGAATAAAAATAAACATCTTTGTTTGCAGCTATCAGTTCAGAAAATATCTATTATTCCGCGCTCTACATTCAATTATTCAGTTAGTAATAATGTAGAGTTGGAGAATTTACTTTTTATCTCCACTACGAGAAAAGGGCGGCGTGAATCTTTCAATTAAGTAGTTAAATTATAGAAATCATTAAATTATTCAATGTTCTCCTATCTGTGCCGGCCTAAGATGCTCAGATGGTCCCGTTTAAATCGCGAATAGTATTACTTGTCACCATTGCACGAAGAAGGAGCAATTGTGCGAACGACCTCCGCTCTACGTCCGACGGCCTGATATCTAATTTAGATATGTACAATATTTGAGCAGACACTGCATTTGTTGAGCCGAGCGTCTTAGTAACAGCCCGTATATTAAGGATGCTGTTACCGGGGTGTGTGGTCGAATACGCTAATTCTCAAGACACGTTCCACCCTCTGCTCCATGGCTATTCGATACATCTAAGCTACTACCTACTGACTATCAGAACGTACTGATGTGTAATTATCACTGTATTGAGAAGTAATTCAAATTTGAAGTTTCTATCTTAGATAGATACAGAAAATTTACACCTAAATGCTTTTTTTGTCTGGCTACATCAAAGCTTTGGTTACCTCCAGCGAAACGAAGGGCCAAAAGTTATGAAAACTGAGTTAGGTAATGATGCGATTTTAAACAAAATAATATATATATATATGGGTTAATATATTAATTACCGCCAAAGTTGTTAATATCTGATAAATATAGAGTATTATATTATATCACTGGTTATCATGATGTATGATAAAATGAGAAGTCCCAACATAAACACAGGTATAAACGAGTACATACATATTTAGGTTCAGAGTTTTTCAAAATGTGTTTCAAAATATCCTTTAACTAACTAAAAATTGTCTACAGTCGCAAAGCAATGGAACCTACAAAATTAAACCCCGAGACGAATTTTATATAATTCCAAAGATTTATCCAGTTTCATTATATGTATAGGTATAAACTCTTATATATATAAATTATAAAGATATAAAGTCGGTATAAATTATGCGGTTGTAAAGTATAATATTTTCAGTGAAAATAAAGGATTGTGCCAGTAAATATGACGAAATCATTAAAGTAGAATTTCGACGTTGTACATTAGAGCAGGGGTGGCGAACTTTTATTGATTTACGTGCCATTTTTGTATAGAAATTTTTAATGAAGCCATATGAAGCGCCGTTAAAAAATCTTGACGCACTGACTAGGCAAGGGGTAAAGGGGCAATTTCCGCACAAATTTTACCTGTTGTCAAATCTGTGATTGTTCTGCGGAAAAGTCAACCCATTTCACAATTAATTTGTTACTAAAATTTCAAACGCCTTATTTAAAGTCGTGCCCGATTTTGCTTGCCACGTGCCATCGGTTCGCCAACGCTGCATTAGACATTGGTCACTTGATTTGACGTATGAATTCGAAGTGACTTGCGAATTGAGTATCGAAATCTTTGCTACAGAATACCAATTACTGTCAAATAATTAGGTTCTCACTTGAAATTAGTTCGTCTCACTTACATTCTCACTTAGTACCGCTAGTATAGATTTCATTCTGTTACACAATACCAAATAGAGTTTTCACTTGGATTCGAAGTGAATTGAGTGTGAGTTCTTTACAGCATAGCATTGTAGGATTCAAAACTTGAAGCACAATCAGTGTAATAAAATAATGAACGTCGTCCATCTAGCTGAATATTGGCCGACGACCCAATAATCGGAGCCATCCGGTGGCTCGCAACTATCGAGCCACCGACCCAAACCAGTTACAATATAAGCTACAACATAATCGCATTTACATTGCCGTATCGCATCGCAGCTTCGAACATGATTAACGCGGTAATGCGCCAATCTCTATCTATACTTAATATATAAAGCTGAAGAGTTTGTTTGTTTACTTGAACGCGCTAATCTCAGGAACGACTAGTCCGATTTGAAAAATTCTTTCAGTGTTAGATAGCCCATTTATTGAGGAAGGCTATATTATCATTACGCTACGCGGATGAAGTCGCGGGCAGAAGCTAGTCATACAATAAAGTTTCTACGACATTTGAAATACTGTCTTTAAATCCAATTCAAATACAGACATATCAAACGTCAGCTATGGGCAGCTCTAGCCGATTGAAATGCAAAATCAGATGCGAAAGTACAGGTTTCAGTAGCTGCAACTGAAATTGAGTTTCACCGGTAAATTAGTTAGCAATAGGAATGAATAATGTTTCGGTGAATATCAGGCATGAACTTTGTTCCTATGGCTAGCTCGCAGCAGCTGTAAAATATCTATCCTGTACGCGAGTCACGCACTATTTTTAAAATTCAAATGCAGATAATGTGGCGGGACTCTTTTGTACATTCTATTATAGAATATCAATAGACAAGTCAGAACTTAAGTAAAAATCTATATATATAAAAGAAAGTCGTGTTAGTTACTCCATTTATAACTCAAGAACGGCTGAACCGATTTGGCTGAAAATTGGTGGAGAGGTAGCTTAGAACCAGGAAACGGATATAGGATACTTTTTATCCCGTTCCTGTGGGATGTGATGACAGACCGAATTCCACGGGGGCGAAGCCGCGGGCAGAAGCTAGTTCTTAATAAAAAATCTTGATTATGATGAATTACGATTCGTTGTATAGTAGAACCAATTTAGAGAAAAGAAATGGATTGGATTACAGAATCTAGAAGATTCTGTAATCCAATCCATTTCTTTTCTCTCATGTGACTTCAGAATGCCATAACGTAAGTTACTGAATATCCTGTCTTTTATTATAGTTCCTAGGTAAATCGGACCGATTGTCCAATGTTCCTCTGAAAGCACTTGATTGTGAATAAGTTTTGTTTTTCCTGGAGAGTTCACTTACAGTCTAATCTTTAACCACAGAATACTATTTTATTCAATTGTACATTTGTAGAATAAGTCGCAGCGCATTGTGAAATAGAATTTCCTATGTCATCTAGATACAACGAGATGTTACAGGAATTCTTTGAACTTTAGCGAAGCATTATCGATCGCTGAAGGCAGGTGTATTCATTCGCATTGGCATCAAGTACAATAATATAAACGTACCTTTGATGTTGCTGAAAGCTTTCTCTTCTACCCGGAGGACGTCGCAATTCTCCACGTCCAGGTGGAGGAAGAGCACATCTAGGTTGGCGGCAGCAAATGACCTCAGGAAGACGATTTCGGCACCTGTGATGTAAATGCGCCTAGAGTCCCGCAACCGCGAAAGTGAGTTGGCCCCAAACATGAGCACGCCGGCACCGCTGACAATCAGGTCCGTCGTGGTTTCCGGGAGATCTCCTTCCAGTATATCCAGTTTCTGCGAAACCACAAAAATGGTTTTAAGATCTGTTCAATGTTAAATTGACCACAAACGTTGTGAGAATTTTTGCGTAAACAATTGACGCCAATCTACCTATAAGTCATCATTGCTATTGACAGTGTGTAGTATTTAATTGTAAGTAAAGTACTGAATCAAATTTAGACGGGACCGCCGCGGAAGTATATACATTTGATTAAATAAAGAAACATAGACGAAATTTATTTTTGATTTTGTGCCTACCTTTTCTTTTAAGTTAGTTAATAATCATATTTTGTGCTTAGTTCAATATTATTCTAAGCATATTAGCATATTTTAAAAAGAAGTTGTTTATATATAGGTAATGAACTAATGACTAATAGTAGTTACTGACATCAACATAATAACACATATTATTAAATCAGGTCATGTTTATGTTTAACGTGAACCTGTGAATGTAAGACAATAGGTACTTACTAAGTGAGCAACATAACAGTCGCTTTGTTTTATCCGATAACAATGTTTTTCTTCTTAGTGTTTATCAAATTATGCACTAGAAATTACTAATAAGACATCAAAAAGACAGTTCAAAAAAGGTTAATAAAGAATCACAATGATATCTAAAATGTTATCAATGGAATCTGATCTCAACATATGTATAAAAATGGATTTCATTCCTATATCCATTTAAGAGTTTTACAGAAAATTCCAATCAGAATCATGTTTTTAAAATTAAATCGGGTTGTTTAAAAAAGCTTGTATAAATATTAAGCTGTGTAAAACAAGGACGCTATTGAATAAATTCGGTATTGAATTTATTTATATCCTAGGTATTCCAGCTGAAATGATTATTTACGTATCTATTGTAGAATGGTTATTGCCATGATTGCGTATTAAAAATAAATTATCAATTTTGGAGCTACCTTCTTTCTGCTTTCATTGACAAGTGAAACGATTCCGGTGGTCCTTAAGTAGAGGGGTTCAACGGATACGGGCTGCTGATTAAATTACGCATGATGTGGGGAAAGTGAACGACTTCGCCCGGAGGACACCTACCGCCCACTAAACCGCTCCCAGCCTCAGTATTAGCCTTGACCAAATAAATAACAATCTCGAACTGTTGTTTGCATCAATTGATCAGGTCAAATATGTTTTAACGATCCCCATTCTAGACGCTACGTTATCTGCTAACACGAAATATCTGTTATCGTTGTTCGTATTCATTCCTACAGCTACCGATAACGAATATGTATGACTCATATAATACTAATACAATGCACAGTTTGAGAAAACTACAACAGTTACGTATTTGTTCAAGTGAGCTCCGTTACCTAATTTCGGCGTCTGTAAAGCGCGTTAAATTTTGGAATACTACTCAAATTAGTTGCCGCTTCTTCGGACTCGAACTATGTAACTACAAAGAAAAGAATAGCGACACGTCCGCTCTCACATGAGCGCAGCAAAATAAAAATAAACACGCACACATTTACAAACAGACACCAATCGGATCGCTCGTCATTGCCGACTTTTTGAACTTTGTCTTTGGAAGTAGTATTATGATAATGATATCTTAAGTTTTTAGAAGAAAAAAATGTAGCCCTTTCATTGAATTTTACTAATAAAAAGCTGTTTTAGGATTCCATACCATTATAATAAACGAAATTTAAAAAAACCTCGCTAGCTGCAAAGATATTATTTATTATATTGTTTTACTTATTAACAATAGCTTGCGTATATAATTATTTGCGTATATATATACCATAAACATAAACAACCCCCAGAGCATTTAAAGAATACACAGACTTATAAGCCTGAGTAAATTCGTTTAAAGGCGTAGCTTAGCGTAATCATGAACTTTTCTATGTAAAAATCTGAATAAACTTGATAATTCCAAGGATCCTTTTAGAGACTTAATTTCATGCCAAAAAATATCAGTGATTCAAGTTTTTTTTCATTCACAGAAAGACGATAAAGCTTGCATGTACCGGTGTTGCGTACTCCATTACCCTGACTCACAATCGAGTCTGTGCACTTTTGTTTTGTAAGTGATTACCATTTACGGCTATAAGTGCTGCGATGACCGCGAGACACCTTGTAGTGGTCGCTCTCCAAGTTTCGACCGATTCAGAGAAAACATATACCTCTTTATATGTTACTTGAGTTATTTATTTAATGACTTGGGCCACAATAATCTCGTTATTTATATTTTCAACGGTTCCAGGAATACAGCGTTTCATCTACATCTTAGCTATGCTAACATGAATCAGTTTTTATGTTATTAAGAATTCTTAATTATACTCTTATTTATCTAAAATTGTCAACTATACAGCAGCTTTCAATCAAGTGAGGCACCTTCAATAAGATTATGATCCGGAGTTAGGTCTTTCATAAGAATGACTTTAAAATCTACAAAGAGAATGTAAAATATCAGAAAGATAAATAACTGTGATCTCGTAACCATAATGTTGTAGTCGACGAATTAAGTCGGTAGTCGGCTCTGTTGCGTGCGAAACCTGTTCGTTGGGTGAGCCATACGGCGGATCAGCGCTCAGGACACAGCATGACTGGTTTCATATAATGCGGGTCACAATACTGTGTAGTTTATCGGACAAACCAAAGACAAGTTGACATTAGGTCGTGTTCTACTTTGCCAGTTGGATAGACATTGCAGAACTAGGTGGAATCGACGGATGCTATCGAATACAATGCCCGGAGACTTTCGGCCGCCTGATGGGGCATAAGTCAATTGAAACAATGGATGGGCGCGCTCGCGGTGCTACTCCGCTTAAGTATTTCCAAAGTTATCACATGTTCTTGTAAATAATATTGTTCATTCTAAGTGTCAGTGCATAAATGACAATGATGAATCAGCATACAACTATGTACATAGTTCAAAATGCATCTGAAATCGATTCTGTTTAATAACGCTGTGCGCAATTTGATACACTAATTGTACCAGGGTATTATTCCCGCTTTGTTGTGTTGTGTTTCTGGCTTGTTCGCCGAGTAATTTACAATATTCCCGGAATTCTCGATCGTTTCTTTGTTAGTAGTTATTACTTGTTTTAATATTTTATTGCAATATGGAACACTATTAAGTATCTGCCATTAAACAGGAACCATGTTCGGTTACAGGTCATGGCAAGTATTCCAGGAAAAGTTGTGCCGACATTATTTCATTCAAGTTTGATTAAAATAAAATACGCAGAACTTTTCTAATGTATTCGGTTTAGTACCTAATAAAGTTCAGAAATAGTTTCATTGCTTATTAAGTCGGCGACCTGTCTGGCCTACTGGGTGTTCACCTCTTTCATTGGACGTCAATTAGCCAGATTTGCGTCGCAAAGCGCCAACACATCTCAGTGTTTATGCACTAGAATGAGCTCTACTACCGAGACGTAGTGTTTAAATTAGTTTGTGCGTCCCCAAGCTACTACACAGTACAGTTTCAAGTGTAACTGAGTCATTTAAGTCACTACAGGAACATGTTGGCGCTGATTTCCAATTACAGACAATTTAACAAGATTGTACTTACAAAGTCACAGCGTCAGTAACTAACTATCGATTACGCATAAGTTATTTTTTCTGATTAAACTCAAATTATTGTAAGTTTGTCATGTTATTTCCGCCTAAATATTTCTATAACTTTAATTAACAATCAGGATTATAATTACATTACGTATGTAGCTAGTGTTATATTAGTTAGCATGTTGCTGGCCTTGATGTTAGACAATGAGACCGTTCCATATGTCGTCGCACTCCATTCTATCTTTTGTCGATGTGTAGCGTTACAAATAATTTTTTGAAGCGTTATTTGAAACAATAATATCCATGTTTTCCGTATCCTTTACGTAAATACAGAGTAACAATTTGGAACTGACAGCAAACTGAAGGTTATGACGACGTAATAAACATAATTACAATAGCCATGAAAACTAAATAAGTGTTTGCAAACATTACATCAGTTTGCTTATTATGCTAACACCATTACATCTAAGAATATTATTGTTCTTGGACATAATAAGTGGTCGGTGGCAAATGAGGTCTCTAGGCTACTCCATGTTCTTTGTAATACAAAACTTTGTGTAGTGACTACTGCAGCCGGCCGGCAAATGACAAGTCTGCAAACATTGTTAATCGAACAGGACTTAAGAGTTTTTTTAAAGAGGTTCTTATTCATGGTAGATAAGAGTTACAATTCTGTATCATGGAAATAGTATGTTCCGTTTTAAACACGTATCATTTTGAGTTATGGATAATGAGTTTACTATCTCCGTCTCTTTTCGATAATTATTTCACCTTGATATTGTTATAGTACAAATATCTTTCGTTCCATTTTCGTTCTTATCGCTATTCAACGCAAAAAAAAGTGATGTACATTTTGAGTATAGAAAAAGAATGGAAGGATTTCGATGAAATGCATATCTATTACTAATGGCGTAAATAATAGGTATGAATGAATTCTTTAGTACAAATCTAAAAGCTGTATAAATAAATAAAATCGGTTCTTGTACCGTAGAGTGGTTCTGGTACTGTTCCCGGCAGTCTTCGCACTTAGATAACTGGAGGTCTTGGTAAATGTTGAATTCTGTTCATTATTTTCTAACGCTTCGAAAGTCTAAACGATGTAATGGTGGTTTCGGCTTTTGTTTCGCAATCCGGACGTCTCGATACTTTGTTCGTAGCATAGAACAATTGATTCGGGGAAAGTTGCCGAGTTGAAATTGACTTTTGACAGTGAAACATATGTTTTTTTACGGCGATATTTTGTTGCAGATTGTGTGTAGTTTAGAGACAAATATTTATTAAGTTATACATATAAATATTTGTTAACGTTATAACGCTCATTATTATTATGACCATTGGACTGCCAAGTCAAAGATCTCGAGTTCAAATCCAAGGCACGCACCTCTGACTTTTCAAAGTTATGTGCGTATTAATAGTTAATTATCACGCGCTTAAACGGTGAAGGAAAACATCGTGAGGAAACCTGCACGTCTGAGAGATTTTCTCGACGGCGTGTGAAGTCTGCCAACCCGCATTAGGCTAGCGTGGTGGACTATAGCCTAAACCCTCTCATTGTGAGAGGAGACCCTTGCCCAGCAGTGGGACATATTATAATGGGTTGATTATAACGCTCATATTGGGAAGCATAAGTTAAAACCGGAAAAATCCATTCTTATTAGTTATTTTATTATTTAAACGTCTACGTTCTATATAGTTTCCACGGTCGTCGGTGCGCACTGTGCTACCCGGGAGATGTTAACTTTAACGGTTACCTACTCAATTGACATTTCCTCGAAACTTCATTTTTACCTAAATCGATACAGAAAATCTGTATCTATTCAAACCTGGAATAACAGGGCATAGCCAGGGGCTAGAAGCTCTCTAATATGTATACCTATGTCAGATTATACAGATAAATTCAGGCAGCGTTAACAACCTTAAAGCACGGTGGATAAATTCCAGGTACAAAATCCCGACGAATTGTTTTTTTTATCCAATACGCGACTGCATGTCTCGATTATGTTGTCATACTCGGAGTTGTTTATTTCCTCAGTGAGAGTTTAATTTTCTTTGTAGATTTATCTATGCTCAATGCTCAGATTACGAAGTTATGTAGGAGCGTAAAGTATTTTTTTTATACTTTGCATTATATTACTAGGCGTATCTTTGTACTTCCAGTCTCCTGAGATCCGATGTTATTCGATTTTATTGAAGTGAAATTGCATGTATTCAGTCATATGCTTTTCGCAAATATTTGAAAAATATTTTGCAGAACCTTCAGTGAGTGTCGCGCCGGGTATTACGATACCCGTGCATCGCAAATCATTTCAAAGATTTTTTATATGCTAATACTATGATAACCATAACATCTTTTTTGTAATTTTTACATGTTTTTAACATTTGCATCGCTAACTTAAAACATACATAATTTTTTTACTGTTGTTTTGTTACTCTCTCTTTGGCCCATCTACTATCATTATTAAAGAGCAATTATGACAACGCCTTCATGCAAAGAGAGAAAGTGCATGATGTAATTTCATTTTGTTGTTTATATCCGGAAGTAGATATTTATATATTGCATTTTATACCTTTGGTTTCATACGATCACTGAAGAGCTTTATTTATTCTTTCACATATTTTTGTTAGGATGTCTTTAAGCCTCCCCAAAGCTTCTCCTTGTCCACAACTTGTATGATTCAATATTCACAATATACATGGTTTTGGATTTAAAATAATGTGAAGTACTTGAACTATACACATCATTAAATTTATTGGATTTTCGTTTGAAACATTTTATTCGTCTTCGGTTAAAAAATTCCGCATCTCGTAATGCGTTTCCACAGTTTTTTTATATAGTTTTAATTATTTCTGGATATTATTTTGAAATCCAAACCGTTACTTAATTGATTCCTGAAAGTTTTGCTTTACAGCAAAGCAAATGAATGCTGAAACTGAAATTGATTAAACGATATGTATGTTTAACATGGTTACTTGGTAAAGGTCCGGTGAAACTTTCCAATTACATAACGCAAGTAAAAAATATTAGCTATATTTTTCAATTTTCCTGTTCTACTTGTAGAGTTTATGTGTTCCGATGCTACCGTTTTACCGATTCAATTTACATGAGATAATGAGTGCAATATAAACAGTTTATCTACTTTTGAAGCACATGTTTGAGATGTACGTCCAGATAAATTCTAAAACGAAAAGGGATTTGCACACTGATTTAACCAAGAGTTAAACACCGAATAGAATGATTTGGCATATGAAATGTTTAAATTCATATAAAAGTTGATCTATTTCTAATTTTATACCCTGGACGATTCAGTGTTGTGGTTGAAACAGGCCCTAAACGTCATAAGTTGTTTTACGAGGCTTTTTAAATAACAACAATCACGCCTCGCTCCCGTTCCTCTTCATAAAATAGTTGGGTAGGTTTTTCAAGATAAAATTATTATTTCTATTAATTTATTTAGCTTCACTTACGTATTTGCTTAACTAAAGCATCATAAAAAGATTAGTAAGTATGATTTTCTCGAGTACCAAAATTTATTAATATACTTTCTCTATTTTCAGTTCGTATTGGTCGAGTTTATCATTAGAGTTTGTATGGAACTCTGGCTTCTATCTCTTCTATCTTGATGCTACAGAGTTAACTGCATACCTTTACAACGAAGCCTTATCTTTCGATATTTAATTAATATATATGTGTTAAGCATAGATACTCAATTATGCAATGACGCCGATTACAGCAATTGACGAAATAAAAAGCTTTCGAATATTAATGATGCCATACAATCCTTTTCAATCCTATTAATTATAATTAGTAAATTGATGGCACTCTCGCGTTTTATCTTTACTCTGGCCCGCACGGTGCGTTATTTCAATATTTCCATCAATTATTGGGTAATTTATTAAATTGGTACCGAAAACATTATGATGATTGAAATTATTTTATATTATTTCAATAAAGAGGATGCATACCTGCTCTAATATACTTTACTATTGGAATGAAATGCGTTGCTATTAGGCTACGCGCACACATCGAGTGGGAATTTATAAAATCTCGTAAAACGTTACTAATGTTCAATGTGGAGTTTGTATCAGAATACCGTAGTAGTGGCCTCGGTCGTCGCAGGAAGCGATCTCTCATTACGTTTTTTTATGGTTTGTCCGATGCTCCCGCCCGGCCGCGCTGCGTTCACGATGCGTGCTCAGACCGGCTCATATGATTTTTTTTTACACTAGATTGGATTGTATAGCTAACCGCTGTTTTTGGATGTGTTAAATTCGAACAAAAAGCATTAATATTTTTTATAGGAGACTTCTATTCTGCATTAATGTAGATTTTCTTTCAGTAGAACTTTGATACTTACTTAATTATTGTTATGAATAAGTAAATAATGTATTGCACCTACTTAACTCAGCAGAGAACTGAGCCGAAGGTCACTCTGTGCTTTCTAACGGCAGGTTATACACTGAATCGACTTGTCGAGCAACAGGTGTAAGTAAGTTCTAAGCTTTTGATGACGCAGTACTACTTACAATACAAACAAGGTGCGACTTAGAAGTTTGTATTTTAATCATCCAGTTACATAGTTAACTTCTTCTCAACATTTTGTCTGAAAGCTTTACATGTGAACTCTATTTGTTTTCTATTTCGGTCCTGGACATTTTTGTATAGATTTGGATTTATTGTAGCAGTTCAACTATTTTGTACAAATTCGCTCTTACATTACAAGATATTTATATCTTATAGTGTGACGTGCCTTAGTTACGTTAACAAATCCAGCAGTGTTTACTGCGAACCTAACTACTGTTTGCAGTCATCCTTATATTTTTCAATAATTGTGCCTTATTAATTTCACTGAAGAGTGTCCTGAGTCTCCATTAGTGGCGATTTGCTAAATGATCGTCGGCAAACAATAATGCCATTGACATGCTAAATGACTACCTTTTTTACTGTACCATAATTATGTCAACTATTACTATGAAGCTCATAATAACTCGGCCGAAACGGCAGGAAAAGATGCAGGCGAGTTGATATTGATTTCGTTGCAGAACTAGAAAATAATGAGTTAACTAAGCTTTTGCAGCAACTCCTTACAGCAATTCCTTTTACGCTGTGTGCTTTCATAATGGCTTACCAGGAATTTTATTTTCATTGCGATTTATTTATTTAATTGGTATTGGCATGTTAAATTTCAAAGGAAATAATAGATTGGTATCGCTCAGTTGTCGCTGCACATCACGTATGCAGATGTCGGTTTCTAGTCCTGTAGACAATGGCCCGCGAGGGCATACTGCCACAGTAATTAACTTCCTGTTTTACTCGATGCTACAATCGGTGGACAACGCCGTGTCGACGTGGCCAAACGCACACGTATCAATTTATCTAAATGTACCGTTAGCTGTATGAAATGGCTCCACCGTTGTCATAATCGCGTGTGTTTTAGGATGACTCACGGCTAATGAATGGATTTAGACTTTCTAGGAATCTCTGCCTTCTTTCTGTTTTGGCAGACACTTTCTCATTTAATTTTCTTCGATGCCTGTTATCAATATCATCCTTTAGACCTGTGACTTGAATTGATTTTTGTTGTTGTTTTGTTTATCTAGAGTTATTAACGAATTGTCTTGGTTACTGCCAAAATACAAGTAAGAAGTTAGCAGTAGGTATTATGCGTTAATTATTCGGATCTGCTAACGGAGGCAATACCGAGACGGTCATTGACACATATTCCTATTTATTTTTCAAGTTTTTGAACAGTGTCCAATATTTCGCTGTATGTTTGACATTGTTCCGATGCGAGACGCCGGTTTCCTTCAAACCAAACATATTTTAATTTAGAATATCTGAGGGGTCGACGTCTACTCGGACGTGTGTATTTATGTATGAACTAGTATAGACGTGGATTTCGCGAGTGCGCCGGCAGTCACCACAAATAGCCGGGTCGCGAGAGCGCCGGCTGATATGAACCCGGCTCTTGCCGTCTGACCGCCTGGCCCATCTGTATTTTGCCAACTTATCGTCACTCTCCTGTTACCGCAAATACTTGGCGACTCTACTTCTTCTTTTAAGTTCTCCGCTACGCACGTATTATCAAAAAGTACCTTCATATTATTCCATAATAAGTAATCTCTCAAACTAAAATAACACGGACTTTAAATATTGACGCACCCGTTTAGATAATATTTTAATGTTAGAAATCTAAACCCAAGTAATGGCGTCGACTTATTAACAAAGACGACGATTGTCCATCTAATTTAGCAGTCGTTGTATGTATGACTAATGAGGTCATTAGTGCTCGATAAAGTGTATTATTCGAATGACGCATAAAAGAAAAATATTTTAAAGCTCTGTTAACTTGTCGATTATACGTTTTCGTAAAGTTTTGTATCGATACACGTCCGTCGGCTTTTATAAGTGCAGACAATGCGCTGGGGGAACGAGACCCAGGTAGGATCCTCTTTGTTTACAACTTTTTGTGGCAACCATTTTTTTTTGCAACCATCACCTATCAGATTGTTTGTTTATACTGTAATAAAGCTGTTACGAGCTTTAAAAAGAATCTCCAGTCAGTAGTGTTTTATTTTTTAAATTAACTCGTATTTGGTTCATCCACTTAATAGGGAAATGTTGCAGTTCTACTATTATGATTTTTGTGTCTCAGAATTAGGAATTAACATTTTATTGTTTCTTGGAAACATGTTTATAGGTACGTTTTGTATTTATTGTTTACTGCTTAATCGTTCTTGTGGCCGTCGCTCAAATGTATTTCCAAGATGCATAAAAAATCTGTGTTGCTTATTCCATTTCAGTAACGACGTAGCCAGTAATTTAAATCCGAACAAATTCCATTTGAGTTTTGTCGGTGTTAGCCTGGTGCTATTTTCGAATTGCTACTTATACACTAAATTTGCACTGTAACATGACGTTTTGTTCACTTTACAACAACTTTTGCTCCACAGTTTTGTTCTAATGTCTCTTGAACAGGTTTCGACGTGCTAAGAATCAGAATAGAGCTCCTTCCGTTGTTTATAACTTCCTTCTATCAAGGGCTACTTATCATAATGTTGAATTTATTACATAAAAATAATTAAACTAGTTTCCGATTCATGAATGTGCCTTTGCTGATCAAAAAAACTATTCGGGAAACTTTTGAGCTAATTATATAAGCGGAAAACTTTACTGCCTCTACTTCTAGTAAGTTTATGTCCGAATAGCTCAGGGCGTTTGACCGTACATCTGGCGCAGCACGTTCACTTTTGTTTGTATGAAACATATGAATCTCGTAAGACGTACCTGATCGCGTCGAAGGGTGCAGTTGACGATCTTCCATGATGGATGGGTATCTGGTGTACAGTTGCAATAGTCCAGTTTACAAACACCTAACTGATGTTCACAACTTATAAACGAACAGAGCGCTACGAGCGCGAGTAACGCGGTGAGAGGCGACATGGTGCCGCGCTTCGGCGCGAGAGACCGCGCGCGTCGAGCGTCATGCACAGACTGGCGCGATGGCGTATCACTGATCGCCGCTGGCTGTCTCTCACCATGTGCTAGTGAGGGCGACCACTGACGTTCCGGCTTATTATAGATATCGATGATGCGATTTCATTTGTATTATTAACACCCAAAACACCGTTTAGTTATCACTTTGAAATGTTCAATGATAAAACGTGATGGTTTTTAATGAAATGATAATTATGAAAATGGATAATAAATTATTCAGGTTGTAGTAATTGATCGCTTGAGAATTTTGACTGGTAATATTCCCAGGTGTCTATTTGAAAGTGATTATAAAAAAATAGAAGCAATCCTTTGTTAGCTATTTATTACCGTCAAAATATAAATTCTAGCCCCACCCAGGTCCTGGGTTCGATTCCCAGGTCGAGCAGTGTTATTGGGTTATTCTATGAAATTCCCAGTAGCAGCTCGGAGTTAGGAATTTGTGCCCTTTTGATGGCAATAGGCTCGCCCCCTATTACATGGAACCTAAACATACCGGCGAACTGTGGGTGTACATTAGTATCCCTCTGCCTAACCCTTCGGGGAATACAGGCGTGATGGTATGTATGATGGTATCTCGCCAAGCTATCGCATTATTGTTTTACTTATCAACTTTGTATGCTAAGATGTTTTCTTTTATATTACCGCCACTAGCCATTATCTTGTTACGAGCACGAAAAGCAAGTTAACATGAAGAAAGAAGCAGAAACTAAAAAAAAAGATCTAAAAGAAGAAAATACCTTTGGAAGTCTGGCTCTCACTCATGAGCACATGACGACGTACAGTAACCTGTTTTGGAAACGGTCTTACATGTGCCGGTGGAAGTGTAGGTACACCGACCGGGATTATTATTATATTAAATAGAGCTCAGTACCTAGCTAGGCGAATCACAGAGTTAACTTTTAAAACACTCGTTACTTCCCAATAGAAAGCTCATTTTGTATTTATAGCTGCAATGTAGCTGTTCCGCATAGGAATACCTAAATGTGTCCGTCTTGTTCTGTCTTGACCCTGATTTACGTAATAAAATATACTGTGGCTTGTTTTTAATCATTGTCATCGGAAATAATCACCTACGGCTTTATTAATCAACAAGGTGTAGGCTAAGCATATTTTAATCTATGTTTCGTAATTCTCAAATGATTTTTACATCAAAGAAACAGGTTTATTAATAATGCGACAATTATTTAATTCTCCAATAAATTCTTTGCTGTAGCACACAACGGATTTTGTTAATTCTTAATAAAAAAAAAGAATTTAAAGTCTGTCTGCCTGTATAAATATTTTTGAGTCATTAATATTGATGGACATGGTTTAAATGATGGTTTGATGCGGTTATACATCTATATTTAATGTATAACATTAAAATATTTTGTATGTATCTATATTTAATGGACATGGCCTACTAGCATTGTGGGTCCCACATTTTTAGTATTCTTGTTAACCCATCGTGCTAAGCTAAATGCTTGTGTTACGAGTGGGTTCACGTCGGTAGTGCAATGGGTGGGTTTCGAACCAGCAACCACGTGATCGCAAGTCCGACGCCTTAGCCATAAGGTAATTATTCATTCATTAATTCATTTGAATTGGTAAATGTATCTATTTACAAAATATTTCTAGCTAGATTTTACATACTAGACCAATCAACATAATCATGAATCTCAATGAGGAACTTATATTAATAAAAATTGGAGTATAACACAGAGGTAGGCAGAAACTATAGACCATTATACACTACGTTTCTTCCATACATCTTTGCTTCTCCCACATTCATACGTCTTCTAATACATACGCGTGGGTTGCTTAAAATTGTTGACTTTTAGATTTTCTTTAGAAGTTCATTTATTATTTTTATTTTCAAACCACCCCCGTATCAAAGCTAAAAAACCGATCGGTCAAGTCGTTTCTGAGTTTTAGCGAGACGAAGAGCAATTTATTTTTTGTTTACTTTTAGAGTATAATTCTTCATATAATGCATTTTATAGGGTTGAAGTATTTTCAGTATCATTTACTTTTATAATATCGATAGAATCAAAAGATATTGCTCGCATCGAATCATCGATAAAACAGTGTGCCCGCGCCTAGTTGTCAAGATAGGGAGGTCGGTGTGTGTTCGGTCGGCCGGGTAGTTGCCGACCCTGTGATGCAACCGTATGCACTTAGCACTACCCATGCACTGCCAGAAGCCTCTTAGACCGTGCGTAGTTGGTGTTGTGGTTTACTTTTAAGCTGAGCCTTGAAAACTAGACTTAGTACCGTCATTCTCGCTAGACCATTAGATGCATTTTTTTCTTAGGATTCTGGACCTGGAAGGTCAAGCCAGAAAACTTTTGAATGTGAAATACTCTGTAGGTATGTAATGTCCATTCTTATCTTTTTGTAATATTTTTCCATTAAACCTTTGCACCTATAAGTAAAAAGTTTAAGACGTCAATTCAGAACGTGAAGGCGAATTTATTACTACGCTGAGCAATAGAAGCATTCACTAGCTGGACGCTGTGCTTGCCATGGTCAGTCTATAGATAGATGACCATTGCATTTTAAGCTAATAGGGGTTACGTTAAGCTATCGACCAGATTTGTATACGAAAAATATAATAATGACAAATGACAAACCTTCAAGATATCGGTATGGCCCAAAAATTGGTTTGAGGAAATCTGATGGAAGTCGCTTCGTGTAAAATATCTACGTTCAGCTTCAGCCCCAACATAAATGAGAAACTCTGGGAGGATGGCAAGATGTTCATTCAGAAGTGGTTTGTGTACAAGCCGATTGAATGAATCACTGTCAATTTGTATGTTGGCCGTGATGTTGAATCAAATGAATTAGGGTGCTGAATATCAAAGTAATGCTTGAAAAATAAAATGTATTTATTCTACTCACTTATTTCCTGGTTTTAAAGTCGATATATTGCCAAATGAATAGTGTATCGGTTTCTTCTAGGTAAGCGCGCTTCATCTTAGGTCGCAGTTTCGCTTAATATCAGGTGAACTGGCGATCGAAAATACATTTTGGGGGTAACGCTTACCTATGAAAAATATAAAAAAATACATTTCAGAGATTTCATTTACTTATTATGTAGTCTTCTGTCTTCCAAAAATTAAAAGCAAAGTTATTGCATCGGTTTAATCCTCCAAATAATCCTGCTATACCTTGAACGAATTTCCAGTAATGTCGATCATGTTCTGTATGTTTAGTATAGTACTGTATAATGTGTATCTGTATAACTTAATGTGTCTTTTAAAAATAACTATCATTTGTATTTCAAAAGAACGTAACAAACATGAATGTTTATACCCTCTAACTGATAGGTACTAAACTAGTATATATACCTTTTTTAAGGGCGTAGCTAGGATTTGGTAGGGGGGGGGGGCACACATACACAAACCAAGAATAATATCGAAGGTAAATGTTTTTACCTTTTAAATGTTGCATGAGCAATGGGATAGGTTAAGTAAAAAATTAAAAACTGAGCTACTTTGAACTAGAATCAACTATGTTTTTATTTATTAATAGGCTACACCTACGTAACATGACTTTACGGCTTGTGAGCATTCCTGCATCTTCTACAGGGGGGCAGCTGCCCCCCCCCCCCCGCGTACTCGCTACGCCCCTGCCTTTTTTATAGTAAGGAAAATCCTCATGGATCGTCTGTCACTTGGGAAAGCAACAGGGTATGTCCGAACTAATACCGACTAATACTTGTAAAACTGTACTTTAGTTTTTATTCACTACTAGCGGCCCGCCCCGGCTTCGCACGATTGGAGAAATCCCTAGCCTATATAGCCTATGTTAATCTGGAATAACGTAGCATACAAATGGTGAACAAATTTTTGAAATCCCAGTAGTTTTTTCACCAATTCGTTACAAACATACTTACATACAAATCTTACCTCTTTATAATATTAGTATAGATAGCCACAGCCATGGGATTCGTAACATCCACTACTAGTATACATATATCAATAGGATTGGACAGTGCCGATGAAAGTAGCTTGAATCAAAGCGCCTGTTATCAAAGCTTCTGTCAAAGGGCCTCATACTGACTGAATGGCTGAATTTAGATTGCCGTGCCTCGAAATGCACGAATAGATTTGTGTGCGTCGAAGCAAAGGACACTTTGAAATGTTGATACTATATAGGTACTGATTTTAGAGTTAGCAGATAAATTATATGTCTTCAAATATTGAGATTTACAAGAAAAAGTTATATTATACCGTGTGCATCTTTTTATGAAAAATTATTTACTGGCTGTGCTCAGATTGTGTTACAAGTTACAAAACATTCTTCATTTTTTTTTATTCTTACGTAGAACAATTCATCACAATCAGATGAATTTCTTTTCTCTATTTTCTAGGTTAGTTTTTCTTTAGTTTTACTTTATTAAAATTAAAACGCATTATTACACACGAGCTCACACTATTTATGTATCGTCTGTGCTCGTCTTGCAACTACTGTTTGTGAATTTAAATATTGCGAGAACGCTGGTACCCTAAACACAAGTTTAATCTTACACTGGGTACCAGAGTTCAACGTAACCACTTTTCCCATTGTTGTAACGATTAATTGTCCAATAAGTGTTTATGTGTACAACTTTTGTGTAATAAAGAATTTATTATTATTTATTATGAATTTTTTACGAACGTAAAGAGGACAAACATTTAAAGAAACATGCGTGCGAAGGAAAATTTTCCTGACTTTTCCGGTGGATTTAAATAAAATGGATGAATTTTAATGAAAATAATTTCTTTACATTTATACAAACTGTTCACGACCACAATAAAATAAAACAGACAAGTGCGAGTCTGACTGGCGCACTCAGAGGGTTCCATTTAAAGTTGCTACTCGTACCAATATCATTAATATTACTAAAGTTCATAAGCTCTGAATGCTTCGACCATTGCTCTATAAACCTACACGTAGCGGTCATGTCCCCGAGTGCGTAAGTAAGATTGTAATGAGAAAATAAATCTAAGTGATATTACAACTATTGATACAATTAGACTTAGAGGCTTGGTTTTTTTCATGTCCACTTGGACATGATGACCGACGAGTGTAGGTAGACCTACAGGTTTTTTTAGAATAGTGTTTTTTAAAATAACTTTATAATCTTAGCATAGGAAATGTGAAAAAAATACAAGATATATAATTAACACATACATACCATCACGCCTGTATTCCCCGAAGGGTTAGGCAGAGGCGTACTAATGTACACCCACAGTTCGCCGGTATGTTTAGGTCCCATGTAATAGGGGGCGAGCCTATTGCCATTAACCGGGCACAAATTACAAACTCCGAGCTCTACTGGGAATTGAACCCAGGACCTCTAGCGTAGCAGTCGCGCTCAGGACCACTTAGCTAATGAGGCAGTTATATATAATTATGTCAATTAATATATATATCAATGCAGGGTCTCGGACCCATTGAACCTCTATATTTGTGTATTTATGTAGTGCATGCACTATTTATCATATTGACATTTCATATTGAGTAGGAAATACTTGATGCAATTATCGATAAACACGATATACCTAGTGCTCTACTGGTATGGCGAGATCTAACAGTAATAAAATTAGCGTAGACGTCAATCCACGTCAGATCTGTATGCACTATCGGTTTGTAGCATTAATCAACACAGTCCACAATCCACTGTATATAACTGCCTCATTAGCCAAGTGGTCCTGAGCGCGACTGCTAAGCTAGAAGTCCTGGGTTCGATTTCCAGGTCGAGCAAAGTGTTATTGGGTTTTTCTATGAAATTCCCAGTAGCAGCTCGGATTTAGGAATTTGTTGCCGGGTAATGGCAATAAGCTCGCCCCCTATTACTTGGGACCTAAAACATACCGGCGAACTATGGGTGTACATTAGTACGTATCTGCCTAACCCTTCGGGGAATACAGGCGTGATGGTGTGTGTGTGTGTCCACTGTACATTTAACACGAACGTCAGTACCAAGATTCGTGTTAGATTTTAGTTTTTTTTATTTTTCATGCTAAGGTTAAAGTTATTTTAGCTATGGAAAAATCCGACTTGCGGGCAATGGTAATTCCACACGGTAGGTGTGGCTCGCGGTGGCTTAGTGGTTATCTAACCAGAAGATCCAGCTTCGAATCCTGCCCGCAAGTCGAATTTTTCATAAGGTAGCTTTGGTTCTGAATTTCGCAAGTCATTACTTGAGAACGGCTCGATATACATACATGGCTTTTTTCTGTATGTTCCTAATTCAAATATCTAAGAAATATTTTTTGTTTCGGTATAATTTGGGGAAAATTTGTGCAGGCGAATTTGCATAATGGTGGCTAGTTTAATATAAAAGTTCCATTCAATCAAAATTACGCAGAGGATGGGAGAGATTTTAAAGACAAGTATTTGCAAGTCTTTTAAACTGAAAGCCTACATATCAGATTAGATATTAATCAATGGAAGATAAGACTGTTATAAAAAATACTACGTCTTTCCTATTCCTTATATTTTTCCCGCCGATCGTACACTAGACAAAGCTCCATTAGAAGTATATACCATTTTAGCTTTTGTTACTGGCATGCGGTTTGACCGGGCTTAAAATAACTTTGAAAAATTCGGTTACCATCAAAAACTGTAGTATAAAGCTATGGATGAAAGCGTTTTATATGTTACTAGCTTCTGCCCGCGGCTTCGCCCCCGTGGAATTCGGTCTGTCATCATATCCCACGGGAACGGGATAAAAAGTATCCTATGTCCGTTTCCTGGTTCTAAGCTACCTCTCCACCAATTTTCAGCCAAATCGGTTCAGCCGTTCTTGAGTTATAAATGAAGTAACTAACACGACTTTCTTTTATATATATATATATGTATTTACTTCACGTTCGTAAAATACTAGCTCCTATCTCGTAGGCATAGTTATAAGTCAGTAAATTACGTTTAGGTATAGTTCTTCGACAGTTTGATTCTATGTTTTATCCAGAAAATAAATATTGTGAACCTTTGTCATGTCACATTTTCTATCATTGTCTAAAAAGACTTATCAAAGCATCGACAAAGGAAATTGTATAAGCTCAAACAATGCAATGCGTTTTCCAAAAGCTTCGTACAATTTCATTTGTGTCAAAAACAAAAGCTGCATTAAAGTTACTGTACCCTGAGGGTCTAGCAGGAATTATTTTGATGTACTTAACGTTTTGTATGTTTTTATTAAACTGTGTTCGACATGGACAATAAACCCACGTAAAGCTTGCGAACAGTTAAACTAACTGCGTTGTTATTACCGTGTTGTCATTCTTCCTGACGTCCTGATAAATGTTTTTCGCCAAATAACGTTCTGCGATTCATTAAAGTTACGGAATACTGTTGATATTTCAATTAAAACGCTTCGTATTTGATTCGTTCATCCGGTCAAAAGTTATATTGCATTCAAAGTTATTTTATTAGTTCTAGTCAATTCATTTGTTTACTTTGTTGCTTCAAGAAACGTGTTTCGAACCTTTGACGATGTGAGGCATTATTTGGGCAGGCAAATATGTTATTAAGGGCCACTTGCACCAACTTCAAAATTATGTTTAAATCGTATTTAAACACAATTTTTCATAGAAATTTCGTGTTTAAATACAATTTAAACACATTTAAAAGTTGGTGCAAGTGGGCCTAAGTGAAATACTTAGAGAATTTAGGGTATGGTGGAATTACGTACAGACTGAGACTGCAGTGGCGCTCTTCCACTATTGGTCTAGGGACTGACAACTTGCTCCCGCAACACCCGTGTGGATTTAGCCAGTAGATCAGCCACTCTGGGTGGAGTCACCATATTGCCTTGCCCGGGCGGTGGAGTTCTATTAGGAATTCCACACGCAGATAAACATAGTGACAGACTTATGCATAATGCAATTGTATGTGTTTTTGTCAACAGGTGCGTGTCTACTGAGCGTCAGTTCTTGACTGACTTCGTTGCGGGGGCAGAGAGCACTGCGGGCGGGCGGCTGGCTCGCTGGCTGGCGCCTATATCTCGTGTTGAGCCCTCCAAGTGCGAGCTGAAGGCGCCGACGCAGCCAGTACGACCTTCAGCGAGACTTACGTTACCTATACTTGTACGGGATCAGTACGGAGAAAACGTCTCCTCACCAGCCTTGAAAGTTGAGGTAAGGTTTTTTTCTAATTCTTTTTACAGATTATATACGTAGGTAGGTTCAGGTTTAGATCTATTTACAGAAATAAATATATTATGTCTAGATATTCCTTATTCCTCACAGGTTACCTGAAGTAACTAAATCTAATAACCGTCTCAACTTGCAGTTGACCGGAAATATTCCGGCCAAACACAATGTTAAATCGATCTATATTCGCCTAGACCAAACTAGTTTAGTCAACGTGTGTTGGGATTAATTATGGCAAATGAACCTCATCTGCTATAAGAAAATTACTGCACTGGCAGAATATTGGGCAATGTGTGACAATGTAGAAAAATGGTTTGACGTTGGACGTTAAAGAAAATTCTTTCTTCGTTAACATAACATACCATCACGCCTGTATTCCCCGAAGGCAGAGGCGTACTAATGTACACCCACAGTTCGCCGGTATATTTAGGTCCCATGTAATAGGGGGCGAGCCTATTGCCATTAACCGGGCACAAATTCCTAACTCCGAGCTGCCACTGGGAATTTCATAGAAAAACCCAATAACACTTTGGTCGACCTGGGAATCGAACCCAGGACCTCTAGCGTAGTAGTCACGCTCAGGACCACTAGGCTAATGAGGCAGTTATAACGTAAGTCTTTCTTCGTTATTACGTTGCATTTTAATTATTTTTCGGAACTTTATTATTTTGAAGATAACTTGCATCGTTTATACAAAATATACTTAATTACATTCTAATTGCCAGCATAAAACGGCATTCAGGCCGCATTTTTCAAGCTTGTCGCGAAATGTTTCGTCTCTATACTTAATTCGGGAATTTCATAGTTTCACGTCTCTATATTATGGTAACATTGTAGTACGCACCCTTCGCTACTAGAAAGAATTTTATTTATGTTAGCTTGTTATTAAAATATCGAGAATTCAATAACGGAATCCTCTACATTTTTAGGATTTTATTTTTATAATATTATTGGGAATATTTATGCATTTTCCATGCTAAGATATTATTGGGAACTATCTGAATAAATCCAACGATTATACCGATATTAAGATGTTTAACACTGACTGAGATGCGTTTCCCGTACCTGCATATGTCCCGTTATACACTTGATTAAATTTAGAACTTGAATCACGATATTAATTGATGTTCAAATCAACAGATGCTCCCAATATTGAGGTGTTCCACACAGGTTATGTAATTGGATATTATAGCCTTGTAAGCACATATTACATCAATTTCAAAGATGGATTTGATTTTCCAATTTTGACGGCACGATTTCCGCAGTGACTGCGATCGGATTGTCCACCTCGAGCTGCTGTTTCGATACCGATACAAATATTGTTTATTGATACTATTGGATTTTTGTTATTTTGTGCATTATTCGTGATCGTGACTGTCTTTCAAGTACGTAACCCTTTTTCGATTTTTCTCTTTGTACGGCCTTCAGGTAGTTGTTCCAAGTCTGAGTGTTTGTTTATTAAAAGACTAGCTTCTGCCCGCGACTTTATCCGCGTAGCGTGATGATATATAGCCTAAAGTCTTCCTCAATAAATGGGCTATCTAACACTGAAAGAATTTTTCAAATCGGACTAGTAGTTTCTGAGATTAGCGCGTTCAAGCAAACAAACAAACAAATAAACTCTTCAGCTTTATATATTAGTATAGATTTGTGTTTGTCTACTGCTGGGGCATACGGGCAACGAATTTTTTTAAGATGATAGTTTATCTGTTTGTGCTTTAGTACGTACCTAAATAACTAAAAGTCAACAATTAGACCATAAAATATACGCCTAACTTGTCGTATAATACAATAAAAAATTTAATAAATTGATGCTTTAAGATAAAATCGCGTTTGAATTTTGACGTATAACTGATATTTAATTGCGACTATAGGTACATAGAGCCTTTGAATCGCGTGGGTGTGCCGCAGTGCAACGAAACAATAGTTTATCTACAACGGGTCAAACTATCTGCTACTTACCGAAGTTATTTGCGTTGCACTCATATCGATAACGTCTTGGACTTAGATATGTTCTCGCCACATATAATAAATAAATATTCTGGGACATTTTTACACAGCACCATCTAGTCCCAAACTAAGCAGAGCTTGTACTACGGGTACTAGACAATTCATATAATACATATACTTTTTTTTTTGTAAATACATACTTATAATACATAAGATATGATAGATATGTGTTGGCATTCTAAACAACGTTTTTGTAGCTAATTGTAACTGAAACAAAGACTAATCTGACTAAAGATTGTACCATGTTATGGATCTAATGAGGAGAATTAAGTAGAAACTCAGATTTTATCGGAATGTACTGTATACATATAGATACGGATAGTGTGTTGTTTCTCTTCTTTTTTTAATATGGGCAAGTTGATTGATGTGTTCCGAAGGAGATGGATCAGAAGAGAAAATCATCCAGCTCTCGAAGACACAGTTAATGGAGCAGGGTGCAATGAGGTTCAGGGGAGACCCCTTTACAGTCTCCCCAGGGATGTGCCCAAACAGGCGATGCACAGGGGGGTTCTGGGGTGGTCTTTTAAGGACACAGTGCCCCCCGTATTGTGCCGATGGCCACCGGGGTGGTTTTAGTGGGTAGAAATCACACACACTCCACGGTCTTAATCCCCGAAGACCAACTGCCTTTTGAAGGTTTCCCCCCGTAAACAAAAAAGGGTGTCTGCCGGCATCCGGTGCGTTTACTGCCTCCAAGAACTGTGGACGGGGCTATTAATAACATTTACATTGTATCATCATTGTAGGTCATACAGATAGTTGTAACGTGCAGGAATCGAACCTGCAACACGTGGCGCAGAAGCCGATCGATCAATTTTAGTATTATCATACTTTGTTAAAACACCAGAGGAAAGCTACATAGGAATTAATCTAGATTTTCAAGATTTATTCTGAAGTGCAATAAGTTATAAATGAAACTGAAAATACAATGCAAAATAAATACAATGCAAGTCCGTAGTAGAAATCTGATAAATTCATGTTATTTATCTTAGATAGCAGTGAAGTCGCTTCACAGACTTCCGCTTCAACAAATCAGTAGATTTGCGTAAAATGTCAAGTTGCGATTATTTCTCGCAATACATTAAAGATAAAATAATAAGAATGTAAGTGTGCCGTGTCTGTACATTGCTTATATTTACAAAAAAACTAATTTGGGGGACTCAGAATCAGTAACACAATCAATTTCTATTATTTTTGGAACTTTTGTCTGTCTATTTGTCTGTCGGTTTGTCTGTATGTTTGACCGCGCATCAAATGATAACTACTGAAGAGATTTGGAGGAAGTGGATTTGTAGAGTGATGAGTGATGAGATTTGAAGTGGAGATTTGGAGAGCTTTAAAGTAACTGATTTTATAATGTGAAACCTCCATAGTGTAGATTCTAAAGAGTTTCCATCTAATCAAATCATAAAATAATATACCACGTGATAATAAAGTGATAAATTTATTTATTATACCTATGTATAATAAATAAAAAAAATCGTTAATTTTTACTGATTCCGAAACAGTTATTTGAGATTTTTATCTATGCAGGTAAGTCTGTTTATATTTGCGAACATTTATTAAGTCAATGGCGCTAAGTTTAAAAATATGGAAAACCAGAATCCTTTTTTCTATGAGATTTTTCGAGGTAGTTAGTTGAAGCTTGGAGAGGACAACGTCTCTCAGGTCAGCTAGTTAAAGATAAAATTTTAGCACCTTAGGTAGTTTGTCATTCATATAATAATAATTATACATGATAATTAGCTACATCATTAGTATAGTGGTTTTAAGCGCGACGCTACATTCGATTTTTGGTTAGTTTGATTCCCAGGTCGAGCAGTATTATTGGGTGTTTCTATTAAATTGTCAGTAGCAGTTCGGTGTTTGGATTTGTGCTCGGTTAATTATTATAGTCTCGCCCCCAATTCTGAAGGGGTCCAGCCTATTCTGGATCGTAGCTTGTCACGGTCGTGGTGCATGTCACGGATCCCATGACCTCCTACATAGCAATAGAAGGCAAGTACGGTTTTTAGTCGGCACGAGTCCGGCGGCCCCCATGCGGCGGACGATCCATGACGCAAAAAAAATGGCTCGCCCGCAATGGGATCTAAACATACCTGCAACTGTGAACCACTGTCTAATCTTACAGGGAATATAGGTGTTATATACATATACCTAGTATATTGTAATTCATGGTCGTTCTTAAACACAGCCTATTATTCTTAGAATACTTGATTTTATGCCTGTGTTGTGTGTTTTTAAAGTCTGACTCTGAACATGAAATTCACAAATTAATTCTATCTTACTGTAGTTTATTTATCGTAGTTATTATTTTCTTAAATAATAATTAAGGTTACCTAATGTATAGTGGATGTATTCCCTGTGAAGTGTATTGATGTATGTAGAGAAAATAATACCAATTCGAATTCAATATTCATAGTTAAGACAGGACAACATCTGTCAGAGCATCTAGTCCTTTATGGAGAGCAAGTATTTTTTGACGACTTGGGCGGCCATACAATGTTTATCTTTCACGACATGTTTGTTAATTAATTTCTAATGCGCTTACAAATTTGAAAGAGCATAGAGGCCTGGAATTAAACTTGGATCACCCCATTAGAATTATAAATTCCCAATCAAATATTTTTATTCAGCGTCCTTTACAAATATTGATTGAAAATGGACTTATTACAGTGACCCGATTCAGAAACTTCGCGGAAAAGATCTTTGATATGACATAAAAGATCTTTTCCATTCAAAAATGAAATCGTTCAAACTCACGGAAGTCAGAGCTTTATTCGTTGTGAAAAAAACGCCTTCCACGTAATGGATTCAGGTATATAGAACAGTGCACTTTCCCTCTCATGTTAGGATATATCGTAAATATTTTTTTTGGGTATTTTAAGACCTTAAGGTCAAGTCTTTTTTGGTATATGTAACCAAAAAGACTCAGAACACATCAGTTGCCCCAGTAAAATGGAAGAAACTTTACTACAAACCTTCAATGGAGATTGGAGAGCGAAAACGTTCACGAACACTTAATAGTTAATTAGTAAATGCGTCATTTGAGTCGATAATTATCGACTAAAATGACGCATTAAATTTCGAAGTACTTTCGCGCTTAAACCATAAATATATTAAATTCCGCTACGTCATTTTGTCATCACAATTGACACCTGCATCCTCATGTGGCACGAATATTGGCACATGGATCCAAATTTTTGTCCCACAACCTTCTTGTGTAGTAGTAGTAGTAGTTCTTCTTCTGTTTGAGTATAATTTCAAAGATTTCGATGATAAGTCTTGCATCTTATCATACGGATATTCCTAGAAAGAAAATATTATTTAATTTCCAGTAATTTTCATTTCTATCCGTCCTGTGAACTTGTATTTATCAGGTTATTTGTGATTTAAGTAATCCAGCGACAACTCAACGATGATACTGCTCATCGATTTACAAAGATGCCTTCGTATGACACGTCAAAGCGTTCCTGTACTAATAGCATTGCATTCAATTGTATGTCTCCCACAATTTAATTATGCTTAATTAATTACATCAGTAGCTGCAGCCGTCTGTAGATGCAATTTGGCGCTCTAATTTGTGGTGTGGACAACTATTTGGTGGATGATTGTTGACGTCCTAAATTTTTTTATTAGTTCATTATCATATTATTGCTGCTGTACTTATATTGTCTGCATACTGTTTACACTAGGAACTGAAGCATGGCAGTTTAACAAGAACTATTTTTCGTAACACATCTATAACTGTAGGTTAACACGCTAGATATCCAGAATAAGGAGTTTCAATTATTACCAAATATCAATATTCTATCAAATCACATCTGTAAATCTCTATAAGAAAATTTGTTTACATATGCCTATTGCTCAGCCAGTGCGCTAATGTTCTACTTATCAACTTATGCCCAAAATTGTTTATTAATAATAATAATATATGAGTAGGTAAATCTTTTTGTGATTGGTACTTACGTAGCGGCGTTCGCAGTTTACACGGCATGAGTAATTGTTAGAATATTGTTAGAATATGTGCGTTGATAACCACACACCCAATTACCGTATTGGTTTTCCAATTTGTACCTCCAAACTATGAGAAAAATGTTAATTTTTTAACTTTTTCAATATCATGTTTCGACCTTCAGTCCGTGTAAATGTAGCTAAGTAGTGATCATTTTCTAAATGATCTCACACACAAAACATTATTTGGAAAAGTTATGTTAAAAGTTATCTTAATCTTCTAGATTAAATTTTGTAAATTACTTTTTAAACTGTAGTCGGGCGAACGGACAAAGATAACCTACGTACGGATATCTTTAGACTGAGTTATTATAGAAAATGTTGAAAAGTGCAGCATTACTGGAGATCACCAGCTACAGCCAAAGATCTACAGCTTTCTATTAACAAGCTTTCTTGTTTCCAATGTTATGGAATAGAGCAAACAGTAAGAGTTAGGTACTGTGAAATATTGTATCAATCCGATCAATATAGGTTAGGGTAGTCTTAATTATATTAAAACTTAGTTTAATCAGAGCAGTATTTTATTACATAAAATTGTAGCGAGTTCCTCCCGTATTCTCATTAATTCAATTCAGTTTATTTCGCGTTGAACAAATTGTTTTAATGATATGTTGTGCTTGAACGCCATATTTGGAATTCGTTAGTGTTACATTTCCCTATCCCTTATTTCTGTTTTGTATTTTGTATTAATTATTTTGTTTATAATTATGTGGTTCATGTGTGACAACAAGAACTAACTATTATCTAAAAAAAAGCTTTAACGTAGCTCGAAGCTGCTTTATGAGGAAAGTATCCATTAGTCACCAATATCCTTCAGTTATTACGTGTGAGAAACAGGCGTAACGTTTGAGGTTTTGGTATCTGTATATACTCTGGTATCCCTGTATGTTAAACAGATAAATGCCACTAAAACTTAAAAGTAAGTATTAAATTTCACCTGATAATAATTGGCTTTCTCAATAATGCAATATTTCTCTTTGTTGTACAGGTAGTGGTGCAAAGATTGAGCGCTGGCTCTGGGGGGCGGGCATCGAATGGTGATAATCAACGCGCCAAGATACCGGACGTTCCATACCAACCCACCGTCAGAGATACCATGTGCTTCCATGCCATTACTATGATGAAGGTAAGTATCCTGTTGCCGCTACTACGTTCTTCTTCCTGCCCTTGTCCCAGTATGTTCTTATTTTTCATTCATCCCTGTCAGCCGTCATCTCATCATACACTCCCTTTCCCATCATATCGACCTTAACACTGCCGTTAATACGAAATGTATGAGAAAATCAATTTTCTTTTTCGTACCTAAATTTTTCCGACGTTTAAATGATTATTCTGCTAATCAAAGATCATAATGCCGTTCTTAAGAAACGGTGTACCTAACTAACTTCTCTTCTCTACTATTATATAATAAATAAACGTATAATAAATATTATATATAAACGTCTCCGAATCCGAAAATGTGATTTTTTTAATTCTTGTCTATTTGTCTGTTTGTTACGGGTTGGAGCAAAAACTACTGAATAGATTTTAATTTTATTATCACTGTTAGAAAGTATATGCTCCAACTTAAAAACTGGTGAACTTCTTATTTCAATTAATTAAACGAATCCTGAGATACAGCTTGACCTCCCTAATGTATAGAGGCCCATACAAAGAAGAAATCATCAATGTTGGTTTTTCCTCTTATTTTTACTCCTGATATAGCTTCACGGGAGCGAAGCCGCGGGCAGTAGCTAGATTATATATATAGAAGATGTGAAAATAGGAGCTGTAGGTTCCTAGTCTCGTAGATGGAAAACACGTCAACTTCATCGGCGCGAGTACTAACTTCGTTATAACTTCGAGTAATAAGTATTAGTCTTCAAAGGATCCTACGCGCAGGTTTCCTTTTCACTGGAGAATATTTATTTCCAACTAGCTGTTGCTTGCGGTTTCCGCCTATATTTCAGACGAAATAGGTAGTATAGGTAGATGGTTTGGTATCGTCGTGAGACGGGTTGTTGAGCGCCCTAGATTATGGCCAAGGCGCGTGCTGTTAGCTGGGACTGGTCTACTCATAGTCGCTATGGCTTTTTCTCCAAAAGATCGTTTAAGACATTGCCCTGCATTGTAAATCACGTATTTGCTACTACTATATTAAGACTTTCAAAGAGACCATGATTCTCGAGTTTTTTTGGGGGTTTCTTGTCAGAAGTCGTCAGTTAGTCTAGTTACGTAAAGCATTTTGTTTGTGCAAAGTGTCTTTAAGATATATATTAAATAAGGTGTGAAAAGGTAACAGCAAACAGTTATTTTCGCATTTACTTATTAGTACAGAAAGTTAACGTCGGAAACCGGATGCCCTTCCGGAGTACGAAGATATTATCAATAGATTTTCTTTTATATCTCCTTGACGACACTATGATTTACACAATCTTTATGTTTTAACAATAAATATCTAATAATTAAGGAGCTCATTACTGACACGGGTTTCCAGCAGGATATGAGAGAATTTCCACACTTCCTCGAACTTGTGTGCCCTGGTTCTATTCCAACTTCCATACACGTGCCAGTTGATTATTCCGGTTTCCTTTGCCATTTAAGAAAATCGTAGGAATTCAAAAGTCAAAGGTTGCCTACACTATCACTTGAAACATTACCAGAATAATTTATAGTGGCGCAAATGAAAGTATTTTAATTTTGTTATTTGTATGAAGTTTATTTTCTTCGTTTGAAAACGGGTTCTTTTCAAGATTACGTCTGTTAATTTTTCGTGGGAGAGCCAAGCTTCGGCACGAATGGGCCGGCTCGACCGGAGTGATACCTGGGCCGATTGTGTTTAGCCGATTGAGTGAGGATACCGGAGGCCTAAACCCTTTTAAAAGGCGGGCAACGCAGTTGTGACTCCTCTGGTGCTGCGGGTGTCCATGGGCGGCGGCTATCGCTTACCATCAGATGAACCGAATGCATGGTTGCTCGCCAATCACAAAAAAAAATTCAGACCATAATAATATAAGGAAATATAATAATAATTCTACAGCATTATTGTTATTAGTGTTAATTCTGAAAAAAAAAACGGATTAGAATACAGTGTCTCTTTAGAAATTATCTGACGCGAAAGCCAATTCCTTCTCGTTTGCTGTGGCTCAGGCAGTCTATAATATGTAGGGGCTCAATAAGTTTGGCAACGCATGACCAACACCTTTGATATTACTGAGGTTCCTGGCCTTGATGACTACTTAGCATCAGGTGGCTTGTCTGCACGTTTGCCGACGTTAACAATAACAAATATTGCATTTGTTAGCATTTTCCATGCATAGTTTATGAAGTTGTTTTACTGAAGGAAACATTCGACTCCAGGCAGGATTCAAAACGTAAATTCAGAATGTAAAGGCAAATTTCGACCTGGCGGGTGGGACTCGCGGTGGCATAGTCGTCATAGCATGTGGTGTATTTAATCGGTAGACTTAGGTTCGAATCCTGCCTGCAGTAGAATTGTTCCGTCACTTAAATATTATGTTTTGATATTTAAAATCTAGAGCCGTGATAGCCTAGTGATATGACCATTGGACTGCCAAGTCAAAGGTCTCGAGTTCAAATCCAAGGTACGCACCTCTGACTTTTCGAAGTTGTGTGCGCATTAATAGTTAATTATCACGCGCTTAAAATGGTGAAGGAAAACATCGTGAGGAAACCTGCATGCCTGAGAGATTTTCTTGACGACGTGTGACGTCTGCCAACCCCCATTAGGCTAGCGTGGTGGCTATAGCACAATCCTTCTCATTGTGAGAGGAGAACGGTGTCCAGCAGTGGGACATATAATGAGTTAATTATGTATGTATGTTTATGTATTTAAAATCTCGGTATTACTTTCCATGTTATAAGCAGCAATATTCACATTTTCGTGCAAAGATCTGCATTCCTTTTCAACAGTTTATTATTCGATGACATTCATATCTTACAGTTATCAACAGTTAAACTGGGGATTATCGATTTTTTTATGTTGCAATAGTAGTCGTGAGTTATATAATAGATTGGAAAACATTTCGAGAATATTTAAAAATCTCACCGCATTAGGGCAACGTGATGGACCACCTAACCCCTCACATTCTGCAGGAATTGAAGTCCCAACAGGTCGCAAGAAATAGAATGATGATAATGATTCTAGTACTCGTAAAATCGTAATATTTATTATTATTATTAAAAGGTGTTATGTTTAGGTACTTTACTGCTAAGTTTTTTTACTCTGTTATACTGGAATCTGGCTCTCTATGACACTGTTGTCAAAACAATAAAGACAGTTGGAAGTCTCAATTAACGATTCTATTATTATAGTCATTCGAGGTTGTATGTTTGCAGGTGTTAGCACTGTATAAGGTGCCACTTGTAGGTACAGCTGTGTATAAAGAACTGTTATGGTAGGTTCCATGGGGTAGTCGACCTCCTCCAAACGGGGTCTATTTTATGTGTGCAGAAAATATGTAGATAACTAGGATAATATAGGTGAGGTTATGTACATATCTCGGTTTTGTTATGCTCTACAATTGCTCTATAAATGTTTTACATACAAGGTGCTTATGCTGTTTATATATAATCAGAATTTGGATTTTAATTTTGATCTGATACGCCTGTATTCCCCGAAAGGTTAGGTAGAGGTAGATATAAATGTACACCCATAGTTCGCCAGTGTGTTTACATAATCACTACTGTTCTACTGCTGGTCTCCTCTCAGAATGAAAGGGATTACGCTATAGTGCACCACGCTTGCCTAATGTGGGTTGGCAGACTTCACATGCCGTCGAGAGAATCTCTCAGGCATGAAGGTTTCCTCACGATGTTTTCCTTCACCTTTCCTGTTGTTGTAAGCGAGTGATAATTAATTAATTATTAATACACATGATTGATGAGACATGATTACGAAAAGTCAGAGCTGCGTGCCTTGGGTTCGAACTCGAGACCTACGACAAGGCCGTCCAGGTGAGTATGACCCAAGGCTGACACTGCTTGCTTGCCAGTGTGTTTAGGTCCCATATAATAGGACACAAGTCCATACCCCGAGCTGCTATTAATGAAATGCTGCGATTTTATAAAAAAACAATTGGTTAAAAACGCCCAAAAGACCTCTGGCGTAGTAGTCGCGCTTAGGACCACTAGACTAACGAGGCAGTAATTTTGATCTCGACCCAGTAAAAAAAGAACTTCACAGAAGTAATCAACCCTCTGTGAACTGGAAATTGGAACTGTTGTACAAAAATGTATAGATACTGCATCCCATTGATGTGGATTTTGCAGCTCGTGTATAGGATTAAAACGTAGTCTGTGTAAAAATGGCAATCGGGATTTATTCCTTCACAAAAGGTAATACCTAAAGCTGGTGCGTAGTGGCGTTTTAGTTTATTAAATTTTCATTTTATGTCGACTTTTTTATGCGTATTACATCACACGGCATGTTCCCAGCCTTTCTTTCGCTTTTTTGACAAATTTCATTCATATTTTGATGAAAACATGAAGATAATCTCATATTTCTTCATAAGAAACATTTACTTTAAATTAGCATTCTTTTGTTTATTGGCGTTGAACAAATTTAAATCGTCATACGTAGTAACACCTATGAAAATCTGAGGGTAATAAGACTTTATAATATAACATTTTATTTGATAATTATATCTTCTTCTATAATTTAACAGCTCAGCTCTTGTCGATTAAGCAAACGCCACTATTCTCTATCTTCTGCTTTCCGTTTTACCTCTTGATATGACTCGTTCGCAACCTTTTCCTTCACTTGTTCCACAAAACTTTGTCTAGGCCTTTCCCTTTCTCGTTTTCCTTCAATTTCGCCTTCTAGTATAGTTCTGAAGAAGTCGTCGTGTTATATAAGAAAGGTATTATTACGCTAAGAAGCTATTAGAATGACATAGATGAGTCTCGGAGATTCTAGATAAGTCGTAGAAGCATGTAGAATATTCGAAAGAAAGTACTCGAATGCGTCACTCACGTAATAACAATAGTTCAAGGCCGGTTGTGACTTTATCTGTGATTTCTGTGTTGGGTTTGTCAAGTTAATAAAAGTGTTATTTTTATGAGATAGGGGAGCAAACGAGCAGACGGTTCAACTGATGATAAGCGATAACCGCTGCCCATGGACACCCGCAACACAAGAGGAGTCACAAGTGCGTTGCCCGCCTTTTAAAAGGGTTTGGGCCTCTGGTATCCTCACTCACTCTGCGAAACACAACGCAAGCGTTGTTTCACGCCGGTTTTCTGTGAGACCGTGGTATCACTCCGTTCAAGCTGGCCCATTCGTGCCGAAGTATGGCTCTCCCACGTTACGATTTATCGGTAAATGATTTATCCCGAACCCCAGCAGCGTAACAGTATATTTATAAATTGTCTTTTCAGGCATATCAAAACTACTCCTTTGAGGAACTGCGCCTGGCGAGTGAGTCGTGGGGTGACGGTGGAGCTATCGGTGGCAGTTACGTGCATGGTGGGCGCATCCCGGCCGAGCGGCTGCCCGTACGAGAGAATCCAGATGGTTCCTTTGTCGCCACCTGGATGCCGAGGACACCCGGAGCCTATATATTTCGATGCACCTTTGATGATCAACCCTCATCGCAGGTTAGATTAGACAGTGTTTTGTAGGGTATATTGCGCCTATCTCTACTAAAAGCTGTATCTGTACCAGATATTAAAAAAAAGCCATTGGGTGATATATAAACGTCACCGAACCCAAAAATGTGATTTTCAAAATTCTTGTCTGTTTGTTAAGGGTTGGCGCAAAAACTACTGAATAGCTTTTAAATTTGTTATCACTATTAGAAAGTATAGCTTAGCTCCAACTTAAAAACTGATGACCTTCTTATCTTAATTAATTAAACGGATCCTAAGATAGGTACAGCAACCTCTCTGTATAGATACCCATACAAAGAAGAGATCATCAATGTTGTTTATAAAATCAATTTTGGGATCCATTTTTAGGGAGCGAAGCCGCGGGCAAATCCTAGTAATATTTATGATCGCAGTTTCTTTTTGCTGTTTTCTTGTACTGCCAGTTCAAATAAATTAAATTTACAGGAAGTAACTATAGAAGTAGCAGAAAGCATAATGGACGTGCCTGCAGAACGAGGGGTGCAGGCCGGAGGCACGCTCCCCTCCACTCCGCCGACGAAACTGCGAAGGTTTGCAGCGCGGTTTAGCGCAGGTCTGCGTGTGAGGGCCAGCCCTAGTCTCCAAGCTGAAGAACTGGGCCGAATACCGCCCGGCGCTAACATTGCTTTCGTTGAAGAAGTAAGTATACTGTGAATTGTTATCTATTCGGCACGTGGGCCCTTCTCTACTATTATAAAATCGTAAAAAAGCTGTGTCTGTACATTGAACATATTAAAAAAATCAAGTGGGTTACAGTATATAATCGTCCCCGAATTCAAATATGTGATTTTTAAAATTCTCTGTTTGTTACGTGTTGGCGTAAAAACTACTGAATAGATTCAAATTTTGTTATCACTGTTAAAAAGTATATACTCCAAATTAAAAACTAGTGACCTCCTTATCTCAATTAATGGAATTTTGGGATCCATTTTAATCCTTATATAGCGAAGGTGAGCGAAGCCGCGGGCAAAAATATATGATAAATTTAAGCTTTACAATTAGACTTGACTTTAACCGTAAAAGTTGACTGTCCTAGCCCTGAGACTTAGTCCACGTTATACAGACAATTTCGTTCCAGGTTGTGAACAAAGATGGCACTTGGGTGCGTTTGAGTGCAGACTCAGTGCGCGCATACACGGAAGATATGGCTGAAGTAGCGTGGTGCTTACAACATCACCGGCATCTTGATCGAGCGCTGCTTATTCCCGTAGAACCTACTACTCCACCTCAGCAGGTAAAATGAGCCATATATACTATCAGAATATTTGTAGTCATGAGTACTACAAATATTCTCACACGTTATCCGATGGTGCCCGTAAATATAGACCATTGCTGATGAAAGATTAACCCTAGTAAGCAGTATTTTATGAGAATTTTCAGAGAATCTTGCCCGCAAGTCGATTTTTTCCTTCACTAAAATAACTCTAAAGACCATTATTTTTTTATTTAATACTAGCCCGCGACGTCGTCCGCGTAGCGTGATGATATATAGCCTATAGCCTTCCTCAGTAAATGGGCTATCTAACACTGAAAGAATTTCTCAAATCGGACGAGTAGTTCCTGAGATTAGCGCGTTCAAGCAAACAAACAAACAAACAAACTCTTCAGCTTTATATATTAGTATAGATCAGAGGGAGAAAATGAATGTTACCTAATGGTTACTGACACCTAGAGCCAATAAACATCAGAAAAACTACAATCTTGAAGCGCAATTATGAGTTAAACAATTGTACATCAATTAAACACGTTTGGCGTAGAAGCTGAGCAACGGCTTCTGCGACAGGTGTTGTGGGTTCGATCCCCACACGGAGCAAATATTTGTATGATCTACAGGTAGTTGTTCCGGGTCTGAGCGTTTGTGTATGTGAGAATTAGTGTTTGTAAAGGTAAACGCACCCACGATACAGGAGAAAATCCTAGTGTGGGGCAACTTTTAAATTTTTTTTTCTATTTTAGGGGGAAACGACTGGTATTTGGATTGGCTACGGCGACGCACACGGCGATATGCAGTCATGGTCACAGGAGGATGACGATGGAGAACTTAATGGTAAAGAAATTGCCACATTTTGCGGATGCGTGTGTATTATTTGAATTGAAACTACCCTAAAATTAAACAACTAGGATGTATAGTGGTTTAATTTTACGAATGTATGCTACAACAAAACTGTTATGATCATTATTTTGTATTTATTTTTCGGTATTTTATCCAATTGTGTTATTAAACAGATTGAGATATTGTTAATGTAGGTTCCTACAGTACCATTTCGTCTATTACTACTTCACTAGAAATAAAACTGGAAAATCGTTGTCAAGATTTGCATTCGCTTACATTTATTCCCAGTGAAGTATTTTGGACGAAATGGTCCGCATAATAACACACTGAATAAATCGTGTTTGAATTACGATTTATTTTGGTATTATGCTTGTATTGGAAAGAAAGAAAGAAGAAAGAAAAAACGTTTATTTGGAGCGAAGCACTCACACATACAATTTAGGAGACGAATATGTTATAATATATAAGTAACGTAGGAAATAAAAGTACATTGTATGTGTGTGCTGTACTGTATTGGCAATTCGGTCCACCGGACTCAAGATCTGCTTACAGAAATAAGTTAATATCTTTTCATATATTGTTCTATTGTTACAGAAATTACCTGTATCGCCGATAGAAACTACCCATACCGACAAATACAGGTGACTGTTTACTTTTTTAATAAATTACATTGTATCATTACCGTCACTTAAATTACTTTCCGCAAATTTTAAAACAACAAATTTATAATTCTATGCGTTGACCAAACAAATACTTATCTGAAATGTTTCTAATTTTTTCAGACTGATGGCATTCCGTTCATGTGCGCCGGCTCATCTGAGCCGAGCAAGCGTAGTCGGATCTTCCGCGGGGAAGTCAGCTCTACGTCATCGTCTGCTTCCTCTCCTAAGTAAGTGTAATTTATAAATATTTCACTATATTAGGGCCGCTTGCACCAACTTCTTAAATCTGTTTAAATCATATTTAAACACAATTTTTCATACAAATGTTGTGTTTAAATACAATTTTACATAAAGCAAGAATCAATTATTGTTTACAGACGCGCACAGCGCCGTAGCAACGGTAACAGTGACGAATGGTGGTCGCCCATCAAACAGCGATTCGGCGACAACGGAGATGTCAATGCTATACAGGAGGTAATTAGTTAAATTTAAGATAAGTGAACACTTATATTAAATACGAGCTCGACGATCCCTACGAAACTGCCTAATGCCTTATAAGGGGTTTAGTCAGTGGGCTTGTATAATTTTCTACTATGCAGAACGCAGACCTACCGAAAAAATATGGCTATCTCCTTAATGGGCTATTCGAGGTGACCAAACAACAAATGTAGCCACCAGGGATGTGTGAATCTACACTGAGGATTCAAAGTTTCAAACTATACCTACTGTTAAATAGTTTGCCTGCCAAATGAAATCATTTATTTGTCATTTATTTCTGCCAGTCCTTTGTATTTGAGAGAGGTTCTTATTTTTTATGTGTTTTTAGACTGAGATAGAACCAGAGCCGAACTTGGAAGGTCCCAGCAGCCGTGTCGCGCAGACTGGCACTCAGACCTCACCGGACAGGAGCGATGATTTGTCCTCCGTGCAACTCTACATGGGATCGTCTAAGGTACCGAGTCAACATATAGTCATTTAAAGTACTTAATGAAAGATACAGATGGATACGATATGTCACAACAACATACTACTGGAAAAAAAAAAATATGCATGGGAAAATTTAACGGTGTTTTATGGGATAGGGGGGCAAACGAGCAAACGGATCACCTGATGGCAAGCGATTACCGCCGCCCATGGGCACCCGCCATACCAGAGGAGTTGCAAGTTCGTTGCCCGCCTTTTAAAAGGGTTTGGGCCTCCGGTATCCTCACACACTCGGCGAAACACAACGTAAGTTGTTTGACGGTAGTTTTCTGTGAGGTCGTGGTATCACTCCGGTCGAGCCGGCCCATTCGTGCCGAAGCATGGCTCTCCCACGTTTAAAAACGTGTTGATGATATTAAATTTTCCCTTCCAAATTTCCGGTAGAATAAAAAAAAAAAATTATACAAACCTTGTCCAGACAATTGCGAAAACATTAATAATATACACAGCCAAATCGGTTGAGCCGTTCTTAGGTTATTATCATTCATACATACGGCGATTGTACATGATTTCTGTTTTAGAATTTTAACTCAAGGAGCAGATTAAATTTAAACACAGCATTACGGATAACTGCACGTTTATGTAAATATTAAAACGTAATTAAAACGTCAAGTGATTCAGACAATTTTAAAGTTCTTCATTATTGTACCGATTCTCAGAATTTTGAATCAACAGAGCATGTTAAAGTTTTAATTGTAGCTTAGTATGAATCATAACTAGCTTTATCTGTCTTGGTTATCTCTGTTTTATCCCCACTTCATCACTCTGTGACTCATAATCAAATGGATGCATAAACAAAAATAAAAGCGGATCTGGTGCTTGAACTATTATAATCCAAAATATGATTATTATGACAGCTCTGTATTCGATATACCTAAATATGATTTATATTGGACGGCACTACTACTACTACGTTTGGCGTGGTCGCTGAGCGGACTCCCGTGCCATGTGTTGTGGGTTTGATCCACACTCAACATTTTATGACCTATACAGCTGTTCCGGGTCTTACGATACAATAGGAAATCCTAGTGTGGGGCTAGGGTTTTTAAGCAAAATAATTTACGATATTTTAGGTACCTATTTAAGCGCAAAAGATTAAAAATACATAGTACATATATTATTTAAAGAATAGTAACAAGAAGGAGAAACAAATAGCGGTGGTTTTGGCTAAAGTTAGAGGATAATTTTGTGTGGAATTCAATAAGATTAAAATACTACATTTTAATTGAGTCAAGGAAAAATGGTAATTATATGGTATATGGGTAAAATTCGAAATCGATGTCTCTGAAAGATTATTTTCTAAGAGAAAATAAAACTGGTCATTCCACAAAATTTGCTTCTGAGTTAATTTACTAATTGTTATTGATGAATCTTAGTCACGTCAATCAAATCGGTAATTTCTTAAGAAATGGATAATTTCTTTTACCTCAATTTGAAACGGCACTATAGGTCTAAATAGTCACTCTTGATGAATCACAATCTGATTGACATACACACTGCTACATAATATATCGTGGTATAATTTGCTAGTTTATACTGACCTCTTGATATGTTACCGTATGATAGGTCAGCTTATTTATACTGGAGATAGCACGATTAGGGCTAACGCGCACTTGTGATTTTTAGTCGGGCGATAGCGACCAACAGTGATGATCTCTTCTTTGTATGGGTCTCTATACACCCATACAAAGAAGAGATCATCACTGTTGGTTTTTGTGCTTCAAGCGAGCGAAGCCGCGGGCAGAAGCTAGTTCTCCATAAAATGACAAGCATGCTGTTTGTTCAGGACTTACTGGGTCGCTTGAGTCCGAAATCGATGGCTCGCGAACGGCTAGCGAGTCGCTCTCGTGCGTACAAACGCAGCAGTTCTCCGCCGCCGCCGCCGCTGCCGTGCCGCGCCGCGCCCGCGCCGCCCCCGCCACGCAAGCACGCACTCAGTCCGGCGCAGGCAGAGTGCTTGCGAGCGGTGTTCGCTGCACTGCTCTGGCATGAAGGTATAGCTTTATTCAATTCTATGTTAATGTTACAGTCAAAACCACTTTTGACCAACGTCCTTAGTTAAAAACACTTTTGACTGCGAAAATCAGTCAAAAGTGAATTTGATGATAACATGAAATGTGTTTATATTGGTTAGGTTAGGTTAGAACTGTGACCAAACCATGACGACCAGAACCGAAATTGTAGAACATTTTGCAGTTAAAAGTACTTTTGACCAACATCCTTAGTTAAAAAACACTTTTGGCTGATTTTCGGAGTCAAAAGTAGTTTTGACTGGTTACGAGTTTTGACTGTAACATTAATATGAGAGTTTTTATGTGGCCTACTAGTCTAAGAGCCCGTGAACCCCAAACCTTTATTATTTTATCAAAGCTGAAAGTTTGTCAGTGCATTCTCCCAACACAGGTAACTATTGTGAAATTTGTGACCGTGGCTTTGGCAGGTACTTAAACGGTACTAAGGTGTGTAAAATACGGTTCACGGGCTCTTGCTTTATACACAAATATTCCACTGATCTGATATAGTCGTGCGTCGGGTTGATTGGCTCCCTATATTATGGTTGAGCTACACTGACTGATGACTGTTGCATGCTTCCCATCAGATGGGACTGGTCTACTCAAAGCCACTAAAACTCAAACTATTAAAATTTGGTCACTATACCTACTTTATTTTCTGTATAGTATGTTACTCAATAAATTATTATTATTTCTAATATTTAGCTTCACTGTACCTAAACACCACTACGTGACCATGTGGAGATTAAGTTGCAGTTTCAATAGATGAGGCAATATTATAGCAATGGAACATGACCTCGAAAGTCGGAGAAGTTCCGAAGAAAACAATCGGAGTAGTCGTACGTTATTAATATGCAATTATTTATTACTTATTTGCTTATTTCAATTATTGTAATATTTACCTATTGAATAGGACGGTAAAGCATATTTTTGGTTAAAGCGAAACAGCACTGCGTCACTCGCATAAATGAGTAAATAATTCTAAAATAATAAATGACTGCTAAGTTTTAAACAAGTGCGACCTATTTATGATATCTCTTCGAAGAACTGATTCTGCTACTTCTCAGTATTGTTTTAATTCTAGGAAGTAGCATCTGCTGCATAGTATTCTGATATCACAGTCATCGCGTTTCAGTAATATTGAAGTTAATTTGTAAGTAGTTACGGATTAGGATACTTAATTTATTTCCGTAATATACCAATACAGGTCCCGGAATGGTCAACTGGAGGAGTTTGTACAAATATACACCCACAGTTAGCCTATTGCCAGTAACCCAGTCAAAGGCAAAGTCAAAATCCATATTCCGAGCTGCTACTTCTCAGTAGCAGCTATAGCAGCTATCATTCTCATGATATAAAAAAACTCAATAGCACTGCTCTACCTGGGAATCGAACCTAAAACCTTGAGCGTAATAGTCGCGCTTAGCACCATCAGAGTATAGATACTGAGTTTTGCAGTATTTGCAATGAATAACATAGTTTAGAATTTTAACTTAACTGGATAAAACACCTGTTGGCAATCTGTAACGGCTTTATTAGTGAAGAACGGAAAGGAAGTTAATAATGAGATGTGTTTATTGGTACATATTACCCTATTTTTTATACTTTAGGCATAGTCCATGACGCCATCGCTTGCGCGGCCTTCCTCAAGTTTCACCCTCAGTTGCCGAAGCAAGGCGCTCGCGTCGTCACACGGTCGGCGCATGACGTCACTCCACACAGACACCAGAGACATTCCGTCGAAGTGTCTAATGTCGGTGAGTAATATAAGCATTCACCTCTTTGAAACACAAGATGCTTTCGCAGTCTTCTGGTTTGTAATCGTGTCTATGGATGATAAGAATTATCAAGTAATATGAGGCCACGTCATTAGCGTCAGACGTGGTCCCTCCTGCATAAGGGACACACAAGCAGATGTCATATACAACGTATAACTGAATACGCGTAAGACCTCAAACACGCTATATGACTAGATAGTCTACTAGTCATTATTATAATAAAAAAAATATGTAGGCATTTTTTTTTAAATAGTAATAGGTTCCAGCTAAACTTCTAATCTCCTAAGTCAAAGTCAAAATGTTTTATTTCAATTAGAATATTAAAATGGGTTTTAAAAATCAAAACTAGTTGCACGGTTCCAAAAAGTTGGTCATAAGGAGAAGAAGAAAAAATTTCATTACACGTATTTGTTCAACAAATTCAGAAGATGGAGGATTGCGCTCGATTCAACGTTTGTGTCTTGTATCAACTGGGTAGTCTTTGATAGCTTATACAACGATCTATCCAGTAACATGCTCAGATAAATGTCGAAACAAATAGTTTTTCTATTGAGTCGGCTAATTTTATTGATCCTTGACAATAATAATGCTATGCAATTCTGATTTCAAATATTTTTTATTTTTTGCCGCTGGCACTATTACGTTTTGGTTCGTAGGACTATGTAGCTTCTTAAGTTACTGAGTAAATGTGACGTACCAACAGACGTTGGATTGTCAATGCGCAAGCAATAACCCTGGTGTTACTATCGTACTTAAGCCGTGGTATTAGATTACTGTCAGGTGGGTCATATTCCCATGGCCGTAGCAGCGGGGGCAGGAATCCCAAAAAATATCTCTCTCTGGTCAAATACTCGAATATATGCAGCATATGCCTATTTTCTACCTTACAGAGATATTTTTTATTTTTTATTTCAGGCCACTACTTACGTATCCATCCTTCAACACTGGAAACTCTAACACGATCTGGTGTTGAAGCAAGCACGAGTCGCATGCGCAAGACAGACTTTGACATACCGATACGAGAAGAAGATATGCCAGGCCCCAGCAGTGACACAGGTTCGTACAAATACAAAGCAGGATGAAATTCAACGAAGGATTTATAAATAACTAGCTGACCCAGCGAACTTCGTACCGCCTAACAGTCGACACTCTGAAACTAACGTCACTCAATTGTTTTGCCTTCCCGGCGCCCCTCCACAAACAAAAACTTTATGGTATGGTATTTAAAGTTCAAATTCACTTTTAAGTATTATTACAAATCTTTTGTATGGGAATATAGAGAAGTGTTGCTTTTAACTTTTCAAGCAATTTTTTAAAATCATCTGTCCGTAAGAACCATCCTCGTACTTCAAGGAATATTATAAAAAAGAATTAGCGAAATCGGTTATGCTGCTCTCGAGATTTGCGTTTAGCAACACATTTGGTGATTCATTTTTATATTATAGATACACATTTTTTTTTAAATTGTCTATTTACATTGGATTCATTTACAACACAAATTCTCATATACACAAACACCCAGACCTGGAATAACTACCTGTGTATCATACAAGTATTTGCTCCGTGTGGGGATCGAACACACAATATGTGTCGCAGAAGCCAATCGATCAGCTGATACGTCAAACTATGTTCTAGAAAAGTATATTATAATTAATGACGTGTATTTTGGACGTGGTTTAAACTGTAACTGTGGGCTGTGGTTCCTTTAGGAGTAGCATTTTTTTAAGTGGGCAATAACACCTTAGGCGCTCAAATATATTTTTGGGCACCCTTGTTTTCTCTAAGTGAGATTTAGGATGACCCATGGACGTGCTTTAAAGCGATCTAAATCAAATAAGACATTCTTGAATACAATGTCTATCCCTGTTTGCACCACAATAATAAAGTAGTTATAGTTCAGTGTTACCTATAATGACATTTCATTTTTATAATAGGATCTTCTCGGTCCGTCGTCAATGTGCTGCCCCCTGCAATGCGTGCGTTGGTTGCTCTGTGGGATGCGCTGTACGATGCTGATCAACTAACATCCGCTACAGACAAGTAAGGCTAATTGACTATTTGGGTATATATAAAATTATTTCTACTTTTCTTTCACTCCTTTCATATAGAAGAGGTGCCGGCTGCCTCTGTGGTTTTTACGAGTGGGTTCACGTCGGTAGTGCAATGGGTGGGTTTTTAACCGCCTACCACATAATCGCAAGGCCGAACGTCCTAGCCATTACGCTACTAATGGCTAGGACGTCGATTTTATTACCCACACACCAAGAGAAAACCATTTTTTTTTATCAGACCATTGAAATAGACCGGTACCACCAGTACTTTTTTTTTGTGCGTGTGGAAATCATGGACATCCGCCGCCCGGGTAAGGCGGCGGGGTGTGTCGGACTCCACCCAGAATGGGTGACCTACCGACTAAAACCACACGGGTGTTTCGCCTCACCACTTTTTGCTGGGGTTACGGGAGCGAGGTTTCATTCCTCCGCGAAGTACCACCAGTACTTATGTCAACGTCAATAATTTGTGATCAACTTGGAAATCTAACTTGGAATCTAAATAACTCCTTTATAGAA